>CM066036.1:358223806-359505890 GCA_033557465.1 Ichthyophis bannanicus | reverse complement strand
TGGAACCTACTTGAGAAGATATAGAGAATCTATTCCCTCTGGTTAAGATGGAGTAGAATGCTACCCAGTAAAATAACCAGGATGGTTGTGAGAAAACAGAGGATAATATTAGTCTGTAAACAGCAAGTCCTGAGTCCAGTAGAACTCTAACATGGTGAAGGGACAGAATACGCATAGGAAGAGACACCAGGTAGACCCCACTTGAGGGACAGGGGGTGGGGTATTATGCGGTATTATGCGTTATTTTGTTAAATATGTGCTGTCCATGAAGGATTAGGATACCATGAGGACAAGCTGCAAGGAAAAAGAGCATATTTCCTGTAGGAATTTGGTAACTCTTTAGACTGTCACGTGGGAAAGGCTTATGTCCTTTATTAAAAGGAAATAGAAGGGTGTAAGAACCCTCACAGTCATGGGAGGTGACTGAGGAAGCCTTTTTCAACCATATAGGATAGTCATTAGAGAAAAAACCCTCATGCTCTCTAGCAAAGGCCCATAGTGGAAAGCTTCTCTGTAGGATTGCAGAGAGCATTATGCCGGAGAGTTGGGAAATAAAACTGGCTGTTGGAGACAACCAGTTGCCAGTTCAACTATGCTGCCAACTCCAAGATTTGGAGATGGCAGAAAAGAAGTTATAAGGATTATCCAAGATAGATGAGCACTATCTTGGAAGCACTACTAAGGTTAGACAAAAAGTAGTGGAAGACAATACTGGAACTTATAGAAAAGTACCAGTAGTCCAATCACTGAAGCTCCTGCATGGGCAGCTGCTGAATGGCACAGCAGAGAGATCTTTCTGTTTTTAACAGAGAGAACAGACAGAACAAGAGGAGAATATCCTGTCCCTGTCTGACGAGCTGCCCAGATGAGGAAAAAGGGGTTTTACTCAAGAGAAAAAAACTCTACACTGGAATGGAAAGGAAGACTGGAAAGGCTAAGAAAGCCTTCCATTGGTATGGTACCACTCTTACAGGGGAACCCTGGAAAAGAAGGTAAAGAAAAAATAGGAGCTGAGGGGAGACTTGCCATATGGTAAGTCTGTAGAAGGAAAAATTCATGGCGGTACAGAAAAACTATCATGAGATAGTTGGCAAAACTCTCTTCATTGTAAGAAGAGGAGGAAAACCCTGTGACCCATAGACATGAATGAACCAGAAAGAAGCTGTGCCCATTCATGGCCACTGGTTGTTTTCCTCTGAAGCTTCAGAGTTTTGAATCTCTGTGTATTGTCTCTCTCCCTCTTTTTCCCACTGTCTGGAGGACCAGATTTAAAGAACTGAGGAGACCTTGCCCTCACTTGAAGGAGTTAAAACAATCCCCATACTTATTTGTAATGCCAAATAATTCTAATAGACAGGACTTTCCTTTTCTAACCGCGCCCCCTCCCATGCAGGCTTTTCCCCATTAAGTCATGTTAATTCATGTGATCAGTGATTTTGAATTTAATATCTTCTGTCATTTCATCCCACACTGACATCAGGCTAATTGGTCCATAGTTACTCGGATCAAGTTTAGAGTCCTCAAAAATTGGCATTATATTGGCTACCCCCAGTCGTCAGGTACAGATGCAAATTTAAAAATGACTGATCAGTAGGTCTGCAATTTCTTGAGTTCTAGAGTGCCTACCATCAAGTCCTGGTGATCTGCTACTTTTTAGTTTGTTAATTTTCTTCAGCACCTCTTTCATATTCACACTGCTTTGTTTCCATTCTACTGAATCATCACCTACAAAGAATGGCTCCAGAGCGAGTACCTCCCCAACATCCTTCAGGCAAAGACCAAGCAAAGATTTAAGGCTAGATTTACTAAAGTGTGCTTATGCCGTTAGAGCACATTATTAGTAAA
Organism: Ichthyophis bannanicus; assembly: GCA_033557465.1. Classification (NCBI taxonomy): domain Eukaryota; kingdom Metazoa; phylum Chordata; class Amphibia; order Gymnophiona; family Ichthyophiidae; genus Ichthyophis; species Ichthyophis bannanicus. The sequence continues at coordinate 359,504,045 of CM066036.1, read as the reverse complement.
TAAGTCCTAATGCATAAAATAGAACCTACAGTAAATAATGCATGTTAATATGTGGTACTGCAGTAGTATCTTTGAGTAAATCTAGCCCTTAGAGTTTCTTCTAGGGCCTTATACTTCGAGTACTCTTTGCCTACTTCTTCTCCAAACCAAATCATCTATACATGTCCAATGAACTCTGGCAAGGTCTGGAACTGCCTACCAGTGGTGGTGGTGGTGGTGGATGCTTGCAATCTAATGGAATTCAAATATGTTTGAGGAAAATTAGAGTACAGCAGTAGGAACAGGGTTGAAAAAGTGCAAAAACAAAATGGAGGAAGCAGGTGCTCATTTCAGTATAGGAATGTACATGTTCAGCTATCCAAAGTGATAAACAGCAAAAAAAGATAACTGGCTGGCTTGCTGAGTCAATGGATCTTATGTTAACTAGGTAAATTTGTTCTTTATGTTTAGAGGAAATAAAAATATACCTAAATGGAAAACAGAAGCAGAATTTTATTTTAGAATTTAAATTTGCTGCAATCTAACAAAAACTGATCAAATCTAAAATACATATGTAGTTGAATTTATACAGACTGCAAAAATAAATTTTAAAATGATATAAATAAACAGTCATTGAACTATATACATCAAGAAAGGCTAAGTATGTATGGTCATTTTATGTACTAGGAGCATGTTTACTAAGCTGCGCTGCCTGTTAATGTGACTGAGTGTGCATGCTCTTAGGCTGTGTTAAAAGACAGCACAAGGAAAAAGCAGGCAGCATAGTGATTTTCTGCACTATCCGCAGAGCCTGCAGTGTCCAAAAGAGTAGGCAGAGATTGGGCAAGTCTGTGATGAACGGTTACTGCAGGCGGCAACAGCATCACCAATACATGAAGACTTACTTCCTGCTTGTCCAAGGAGAACAGTGCACTATCTGCTGGGGAAATGCTGTGCATGTCTCGAACAGATAGCGCATCACTTTTGCAGCTTTGCACTAAAACGGTGAGTTACCTGCAGAAGCCTAATGTGGTTTAATAAACATGCTCCCAAGTGTTCTGCAAGGGTATATAACACGGAATGTATACAGAATACACAAAAATACAGAAATACAGAAAACTCAAGAAGATTTGATGAAAGAGAACAGATTAAAATCTATCTGTACACGGGGGGCTCTTTGTGAGCAAGGAGTGAAAAGAGGATCGATCACAGGTATTCTATAAACAAGTCATGGGCTAACACAGAATCAGAAATGATCAAAAATAAGAGAAACGTTTAACCCAAAATGGAATGTTGGATGGTTTTATAATCTGATTCAAACTGCCAATTCTAGTTGTAGGCTCCTCTGAAAATCAGAGATTGAATTTAAATAACTCATAATAGTGTGTGTGTTAGTTTATTTTTGGATTATTGAAACAATATTTTTCATCTTAGCATTCCCCACACAGAATAGATTTGGCACAGTCTTATTGGATGAGCACATTCATCCAGTTCATGATATTAGTTGGGGTTCTCACGATGAAAATGCATATGCAAAAATGCCCTGGAGCCATTCGAGGAGCTTCTATTTTATCCAAAACAATATGGTTAGGTAGGAAATTCCATTTCTCAATTGCTGCCAGCTTCAGCCACAGAAACACTGCTAAAAATACAAACAAAATATATTCTTAAACACAGAAATTAAAAACAGTTTTATCATAGCACTATAAAACTCTACAAAACTCACGAAAATGCAAATACTAAAGTTCTTGTGAAAATGTAAAGAAATTTCCTTGGTCAGACCATTATATACTGCTCAGCATCTCAACACAAGTGGGAAATTTCAGTAAATTTTTAGAAAATAAAGATTTTTGTTTAAAATAAATTTGAAGTTTGGTATGGAGCAACTTCTCTCTAGTGGAAAGAGGGCAAGTGAGACAGAATGGTGAAATTAGGCCTTACCTGCTAAATTGGCTTTCCTTGCGTACAGTCCCGACATCTGGGGTGTCAGCTTTCACCAGCAGCTTGGAGACTGAGCATGTCATCGCTGATGACATCAGTGTTCTTAAGCAGCTGGCATCACCCACTAGCTGCAGCTATTGACAAAGCCGACTCTACATTTTTTTTAAAAGCCCTACATCTACACTTTGATGAAGACCACCTTCCCCTTCAACAGAGGAGGATGCAGTCCACTGACTTCTCGGGGCATACCTCCTCTAATGAGCTTGGGAGTCCCAACCCCCTGCAATTACACCTTTGAAGCAACACACCGCCTTCTTCCTTCGAAGCATATATACAATGACCTCTGCTCCTTTGTCACAAGCGGAGAACCTTCAAATACCATGACTAAGGTGACCACTAAACCTTGGTATTCAGATGACCTTCTCTTAACCCAGGATGGCTATTCCTGAAACAACTTCGGCAGGTCTGGGACTGGACTAAAGGTCCTCAAGGAAAATCAATTAGCAGGTAAGGCCTAATTTCACCTTCCTTATTGTCCCTCCAGTCCAGACATATGGAATGTACCATAGTAGTATTACACTTCGGATGGACCTGCGAGCCCGGCCTGAATGACTGCTGCCCCAAATCTCGCATCCCCCCTTGCCTGCCCATCCAGATGGTAATTCCTCACAAAGGTTATTCTTCACAAAGGTATGCAAGGATGCCCAGGTAGCCCCACTGCAGATATCCACTGGAAGAATCAGGCTAAATGGCCCATGAAGCCACTTGTGCCCTCGTGGAATGTGCCCATAGGCTCCATAGTACCTGTTTGCATCACAGAAGATAGAATGAAGAAAAGGCCTCTCAAACCCAGCGAGAGACAGAGGCCTTGGAAGCCACTTTGCCCTTTTGCGGGCCCCCAAGCAGAAAGCACAGTTACTTACCTGTAACAGGTGATCTCTGGGAACAGCAGGAATTAGTCCTCACATATGGGTACGTCGGTACCGACGGAGCCTGCGCGGGAATGCTCCCCAGCTTCCCAGAATGAAAGCTTTTGGGGCATCTCACAGCGCATGTGCGCTGCCTTCCCGCCTTTCCTACCAACTCTCCTCAGTTCAAGTTTAAAGCTGAGACAATAGAGAGAGAGAGAGAAAAGGAAAGACAAAGAGAGATACAACTCCTCGGGGAGGTGGGAGGGTTGTGAGGACTAATTCCTGCTGTTCCCAGAGATCACCTGTTACAGGTAAGTAACTGTGCTATCTCCAGGAACAAGCAGGAATAAGTCCTCACATATGGGGACTCCCTAGCTAAGATGCCTGGGAGATCCCCAAGGGTATGAGACCCTGAGGGTTCCTTGTCTTCCTATGGATCTCAGGCATCCATTCAGGGAAAGAGGGCAGGAGTTGTTCAAGAATGGAACAGGTGTCTGAGGACAGCCTGACCAAACAAGGCATCCCGGCGGGAGTCCTTGTCCAAACAGTAATGGGCTGTAAAGGTATGAACCGAGGCCCAGGTGGCTGCTCGACAGATCTGGTCGATGGACACAGAATGAAGATGAGCCATAGAGGTGGCCATGGCCCTCACATTGTGAGCTGTGACATGGCCCTCCAGAGAAAGGTTCTTACTCTGGTAAGCAAAAGAAATACACTGAGCAATCCAACTGGACAGTGTTCTTTTAGAGACTGGAAGACCTAAATGAGAAGGATCAAAAGCAACAAAAAGTTGGGAAGACTTTCTATGTTGCTGTGTCCTGTGCAAGTAAAAAGCAAGAGCTCTTTTACAATCTAGAGTATGAAGGTTCCTCTCTGCAGTGGATGCATGAGGAGCTGGAAAAAATACAGGTAAATATACCTCTTGAGTAAGATGAAAAGGTGAGACCACTTTAGGCATAAAGTGAGGATTTGTCCTAAGGACTACCTTATCATGATGGAACCTTGTATAAGGTGGATTAGCCACTAAGGCCTGCAGTTCACTGATGCGGCGAGCAGAAGTGATTGCAATAAGGAAAATAACCTTCCAGGAAAGAAATTTCGAGGAGGTAGTGGCTAAGGGTTCAAAAGGTGGCTTCATAAGCTGACCAAGAACCAAATTTTTTTTTGTAACTTTTCCTTTATTAGTTTTTGCAATAATTTTATTTATTTATTTATTTATTTATTACAGGCTCTTATATACCGCTCTATTCAGAATCAGCGCGGTTCACAATATAACAACATACCATAACAACAAACTGTTAGGTTTTACAGAGAACAAGGTCAGAGAACTTGGATAAAACATGGGACGTCATTACTGCAACTATTTACAAGAGTATTTACAAGTATTTACACCAATCACACAAGAACCAGAAAATACAACAACAAGATCCCATCCAACCCCCCCCCCACCCAAATACACATTCAACAAACCAAACTCCGACCATCCCACCCTCCACTCCAGGCCCAGACCAACCCACCCCAGCTACAAATCCCTCACCAGGCACCCTCATATAAACCTGTGCTACCCCACCAGGCACTGCCCCCACAACGTGGTACCCCCACCTTCCCCCCCCCGCCCCCAGACCACCCACTACCCCTCTACTCCTCTCCCCTACCCTCCCGTTCCGTCCGCCCACTCTCTAACCACCCATCATAGCCCTTCCATATCCGCCGAAAGTGCGGCACCCGATGTGCCCCATAGGCCGCAATTTCGCACATACTCCGCACCCCACTTAAGTGTCCCACAATATCTCCCCTAGATGGGGGAGCGATACTCCTCCACCGCAACAAAATCTCCCCCCGCGCTGCAGCAACACAGTAGCCAATCAGCAACTGCACCTCCCGGTCCCCCTCCCCCTCCCCCTCCAATTCATTCAACAGGACCATGGCAGGAGTCAAAACCACCGGGACCCCCGTCATCTCCCTTATAACCCCCTCCCAATTCTCCCACATAGTCCGCACTATCGGACAGTCCCACAACAAATGATATAGGTCCCCTCTCCCCTTACACCCCCCTCCAACACTGCCCTGTTTCCTCCTTATTGAAGGCCCTCAATTTCCAGGGAGTCCAATAAGTCTGGTAGCGAATCTTCAAACTGCTTTCCAAATACGCAGTGCCCGGGGCCAACCTCCTAGACCACACATAAATATCCTGCCAACGCTCCCGAGTCCACTCCCCCCCCAGTGTCCTCTCCCAAGCCACCTCGCCCCGAATACACGCCCCTACCCCTCCCAGCTTAAGCAATTCCTGATAGAACTGGGTAATAGCCCCCCTTCGCACTCCCTTCACCAAAAGTGCTTCAATCACCGTAGCGGCCTGACGAACATCCTCCTTAACCTCTCGCCTACTCAGAAAAGACACTACCTGTAGATAGGCATAAAACCCTCTACCATCCAACCCAAATTCAGCTAGTACCTCCCCCCAGCTCTTAAACTCCCCCCCCCCGCCTGGAGCAGCTGACCCATAAACCGGAACCCCTTCTCCCTCCACTCCCGAAACACCCCCCCCTCTTTCCCGGGGGTAAACTCCTGAACCCCCATAAGAGACATTCCCCGCGTGTATCTTTTGCCCCCTAGTAACGGACGCCGCCACCTTACCCAAAGCGCCTTAGTCAGGGCCCGAAAAGGATTCCCCTCCGTCCCCCCTTCTACTCCCCCCTCCTGGGTCCCATACCCATTCCACCAGACTCTGCCCAGGTCCAACCCCCTGTTCCAGCTGCACCCAACGAGGGGTCTCCATCTCCCCACCTTGCCAACTGAGCAACGCCCTCAGCTGAGAAGCCAAATAATATTTTTCCAACCAGGGAACACCCAGTCCCCCCTCCCTAGTCGGGCGATACATGACCAGCCGCGCTACCCTCGGACGCCGTCCGGCCCAGATAAACTCCACCATAACCCTTTGCGCCCGTTTCAAGAAGTTCCGGGATACCTTACACGGAAGGGAGCTAAACAGAAACAAAAACCTCGGTAACACATTCATTTTTAAAACCGCTATCCTACCCAACCACGTAAGATATAACCCTTTCCACCGTTGCAAATCCCGGCACACTTCATTCAAGAGCCCCCCATAATTGACCTTCACCACTCTCTCCAAATTCGGTCCCATCTGGATCCCCAGATATCGGTAGTGTTCCCCCACCCACTTAAATGCAAATCCCCCTCTCAGCACCCCCTCCAACTCGGTAGTGAGATTAAACCCCAAAATCTCTGATTTACTGGCATTAATCTTATACCCAGATACCCGACTATAACACGCAATCTCCTGCATCAAATTCGGTAAGGTTAACAGGGGCTCGCGTAGGGTGAATATGATATCATCCGCAAATAAAGTAATCTTAACCTCCTGGGAATTCATGAGAATCCCCTTAATATCGGAGGACCCCCTAATCCTTGCCGCCAGTGGCTCGATAACCAGGGCAAAAAGCAGGGGAGATAAAGGGCACCCCTGCCTAGTACCCCTGCCCAATGGAAACATTCCCGAGTAACTACCATTGACCCTTACCCGGGCCTGAGGGGCCCTATACATCGCTTGAACCCAATGAATAAAATTGGGACCCACCCCTACTTTCTCCAACACACTAATCATAAAAGGCCACTCCACCCTATCAAACGCCTTTTCCCGCGTCTACCGTTAAGAAAACCGCCCGCTGCCCCGTCCTCTGAACCTCCCAGGTGAGGTTACAGATCTTACGAATATTGTCACCACCTTGCCGCCCCGAGATAAACCCGGTTTGGTCGGGATGTATTAGCTCAGGCATCAGCGTACCCAGCCTATTGGCTAAGACCTTTGCAAGAAGTTTTGCGTCCACATTCAATAAGGAAATGGGCCTGTAGGACCCACAAACCATCGGATCTTTCCCGGGCTTAGGGATAATGGTAATCCCAGCTTCCCTCATCGAAGGTGGAGTCTCCCCCCCCGAAAGCACTCCATTAAAGACTTCCACCATCAAAGGCCCCAGTAGGGAGCGGAACACCTGATAAAAGCGCCCCGATAAGCCATCTAAACCCGGGGCCTTACCCCTCTTCAATGTCCCAAGCGCCGGATCCACTTCCACTTCTACCTCTGTTATGGGCCGATCGAGCCACGCCCTCTGTGCTACAGACAGTGAAGCAAGGGCACAGTCCTTCAGGTACTCAACACAGGGAGCTTTCCCCCCCCTCATCTCACTAGTATACAATGATTGATAATAGTCCGCGAAGGTCGCCCGAATTTCATTATTCCCGTGAACCAGCCTCCCTCCTACTCCCCGGATACCCCCAATATTCGTCCGCATTACCTTGCTACGGAGCCGCTGGGCTAGTCTCCTCCCCACCTTATTACCCCCCTCAAACCACCCCTGTTTTAAAACCCGTAGCTCATATGCCAAATCACTCGCCCTCAATTGCTCCAGTTGACTCCGCAACTCTTTCAATTGCTCAACAACCCCCCCACCCCCACCCCCTCTTCCGTGCACCTTCCCTTCCAGATCCCTAATAGCCTGCACCAGTTGTGACTCCCGTTCCCCCTTACGGCGACGCTCCCGGGCAGCCTCCTGAACCAGATGCCCCCTCACCACTGCCTTAAGGCCATCCCACACCATCCCCACCTTCACCTCGCCATTTAAGTTAAACCCCTGATATTCCTTTACCACCTTCCCAAGCCGCTCAATCACCCCTGGCTCTTCCAACAAGGCCTCATTAAGCCTCCAGAATTTTACCCCCTCATCCACGTAACCCAGATTAAACCTTACCCACACAGGCGCATGATCCGTCCACGTGATGGGGCCTTGGTCCGCCTCATCCACCCGGTTCAACCATCCTCCTCCCGCCCACACCATATCAAGCCTACTATAGGTACCATGTGGCACTGAATAAAAAGTATATTGTTTACACCCAGGGTGTTGACTCCGCCAGACATCTTCCACCCCTAACCGTTCCTTCAAGTGTAACAATTTCACCCGATCCACCCTCCTCCCCAGCCCACTGCCCCCCCCATTATCTACCCTCGGGTTCATCGTCAAATTAAAGTCACCCCCAATAATAAGGGGGGCATCACATAACCCCCCCAGCTCCCCCTGCATACGAACAAAAAACTCCCCCTGCCTATCATTAGGGCCATATAAACTCACTATCCAAACCTGCTCCCTCCCAATTTGAATTTTAAGCCCCACCGCTCGCCCCCCCTTGTCCCGATATTCCCCCACTACCTTGTCCACCCAATCCACCCCCACCAAAATACCTACCCCCCCTTCCGAGCCTCCGCCCGGCTAACATTGCTCTGGGGTACCGCTTGGTCTGCAATAACCTTTCCTGGCCAACTTTCAAATGTGTTTCTTGTAGGCAAATGAAATCTGCTCTTAACCTACCTCCCTCACGTTCCACCATTCGCCTCTTCCTCCAAGTTCCCAACCCCCGCACATTCATCGTGGCTACAGTCAATTGCTGCTGCCCCACTCTTTTCCCTCCCCCATTCTCCCTACCCCCCCTCCATCCCCTCACCACTCCCCGTCGCTGTCCCCCCACTCCCACCCCCCCTCCCGCTCCCCATTCCCCCCTACCCCACCCCCCTCCCCCCTCCCCCCTATCCCCTGCCCCCCTCCCTTCCATATCCCCCTCCACCTGCTGGAGGTCTCCCTCGGAGTAGTGCTCATCAACCAGAGACAGCACCCCACCACGCTCCCCCCACCCTCCACCTGTGTATATCCCCGATCCCCCCCCCCACACTCATCCCCCTCCCCTACCTAAGCCCATCAACCCCCCCACTAACACCCCTGCATCCCTATTCACCCTTCCCCCCCCAACTGCTTCAGCAAAACACCCCACCCCACAATATCCCCCCCTCTCAATGGTCGACAGAGATCATTCCACAAAACAACATTATACAAAAGATAACAGGCAATTCAGTAACACGGTTACCAGTAAGGAGCATAAATCGGCCCAGAAAGGGACCGCTCCCAATTCAAAAACATTTGGACTACATAGGGAAGTCCCCGAACCCTCAGGTACCCCCCTCCACTGCAGTGTCTCCAACGTGCTCTCCAACGTCCTCCATCGGACTCTCTCGCCCCTTCGCTCCGGTCTTCTGGTGTGCCGGCGGCTCTGTTCGTCCACTATCGCCCCCCGATGCATTCGACGGTCCGCTCCTCAAACCCGCCATTTGGACGGCTGCCAATGCCTCCGGAACTGTGTGGGCCCTCCAATTCTTGAGCCCCACAGTGAACTGAATGCCGAAGGGAAAGAGCCAGCGGTATCTAACATTCTCCCTCCGTAGGATGGCGGTGACCGGCTGCATTTCTCGTCTCCTCTGCAAAGTACCAGCAGCCAGGTCCGGGAAAATCTGAATGGTATAGCCTTGCCAAACAAAGTCTACGATTGCGCATCAGAGTAACGATCCGCTCTTTAGTTTTAAAGTCTGCCATGCACAACACTATGTCCCTTGGCCGATTGGGCCTACTGGGGCCCAGAGCCCGATGTGCCCGCACCAAATGCAGCCCCCCCTGTACCAGCTCAGTCCCAGAGTCAAGCAGGACAGTCTTTAGGATTGCGCCAGCCACCTTCTCACTGTCCACGAACTCTTTTTCTTCGGGCACCCCCCGTAATCTTAAATTAATCCTTCGTGATCGATTTTCAAGGTCTTCCAATTTCAACAGGATCGATTCTCTCCACGCCTCCGTGTCCTTAAGCGTGCCCTCCACCACACTCTGCCGGGTGTCCAACTGGCCCAGCTGCCGCTCATGATCCTCGACGCGCTGCCCCAGCTCACCCATCTCCTCACGCAGGGCTACACACATATCTCCTACCTCCGTCCTCACTGCCTGCATTTCGGTTTTAATTTCACCAAACCAGCTCTGCAGTTCCGCTCTTGTCACATTCTGCACCACCGTCTCCGCCAGCAGTGTAGTCTCACTCCGCTGCCCCTTCCGATCAAGCGCCTCACCATGTCCCGCGCTTTGTCCCGCCATCTTCTTCTCTGCCGCTCTGGACTTCGCGCCGCCATAGGCGAACTCCTTTAAGTCCGCCGTTTTCTTTCTCGTCGCCATATGGAGCGGGAAGCACTCCCCCACCACCTCCTGTATTTTCTCAGGGGTACTCAAACTCGGACAGGGGAAATTTTTGTAAAACACGCTAGCTGCCCTCCGGAGCTTTCAGCCTAAGCTGTCATTCTAGTTGATGACGTCACTTCCTCCCAAGAACCAAATTTAAGTCCCATGCCACCGGAGGAGGTCGAATGGGAGGTTTAGTTAAAGTTAGGCCTCTCATAAATCTTGCAATAAGAGGATGAGAGGAAATAGGTTGTCCATTGATAGGCTTAAGGGATGCTGCAATAGCACTTAAATGGACCCTTACTGAATTCGTCTTAAGGCTTGCATTGGAAAGATGCAGGAGATATTCTAATAGAGAATTCACAGGAAGTGCCAGACCCTGTTGAGCACACCAAATGGAAAATCTTTTCCATTTAAAAGCATAGGAATGCCTAGTGGAAGGTTTCCTGGAAGCATGGAGGATATCTCTCACTTGCTGCGAAAGATTGAAGTCTTGAAGGTCTAGGCCTTCAGTAACCAAGCTCTGAGGTGAAGGGACTTGGGGGTTTGGATGCCACAAAGTCCCTTCCTCCTGGGACAGAAGGTCTGGCGCAGCTCCCAAGTCCAGGGAGGGGGCTTGGGAGAGATGCAGAAGTAGAGGGTACCACACTTGGCGTGGCCAGCGTGGAGCTATGAGGATCATAGATCCTTGATCCCTCTGAAGTTTGAACAGAGTCTTGGGAATCAAAGGAATGGGTGGAAAGGCATACAGGAAGTCCTGACCCCAATGAAGGAGGAAGGCATCCTTGGCCTGAACTCCCTGACACGGAATTCTGGAACAGAACCGGGGAAGTTTGGCATTCCACGGACTTGCAAATAGGTCTATGTCCGGGGTTCCCCATTCCTGGAAGATTCTGAGTACCTGATCCATGTGCAGGGACCATTCGTGTGGAAGCAGAACTCGACTGAGTCTGTCTGCCCAAGAGTTTTGAATTCCTGGGAGGTATACTGCCAGGAGATGGATTTGATGCTCTCTGGCGAAGGCCCATAATCTTAGAGCTTCGTTGCAAAGCGACAGAGAGCCAGTTCCTCCTTGCTTGTTTATGTAAAACATGGCTACCTGATTGTCCGTTTGCATGAGGACTGTCTGGTAGCTGAGGAGGGTATGAAAGACCTTGAGAGCTAGGAACACTGCTCGAAGTTCCAAGAGGTTGATATGAAGAGAGGTCTCTTGTGGGGACCAAGTGCCTTGGGTGGAGAGGTCCTGTAGATGAGCTCCCCAACCTGTTTGGGAGGCATCTGTTGTGAGGATTATTTGGGGCAACAAAGGTTGGAAGGGGGACCCCAGCAACAAATTTTGAGTGGACATCCACCATTGGAGAGACCAAAAGAGAGGTTTGGAGTTTGCTATTTGGTCTGTGAGAGCTCCTGAAGCTTGAGTCCACTGGGTGGACAAAGTCCATTGAGCTGCTCTCATGTGTAGGTGCACAATACAAAAAAATTCACTCAAAAAGTTCTCAAATAACCATAATTTTTTGTATACCTCTTGCCACTGGTCTCAGATAAACGGTTATTGCTGACACTTCTATAGGGGTATATTTGTTTGCCCCCTTTTTTGTGTCCGTTCACATCAATGACCTGTCGTGCAAGTGGTTTTTTATCAATATATATTGCCTTTATCTCATAATTTTTATAAACTTTTTCTTCAACTTTATATAAAAAAGATGGCCATTCTACGACGATCAAGATAAGTAGAATGGCCATCTTTTTTATATAAAGTTGAAGAAAAAGTTTATAAAAATTATGAGATAAAGGCAATATATATTGATAAAAAACCACTTGCACGACAGGTCATTGATGAGAACGGACACAAAAAAGGGGGCAAACAAATATACCCCTATAGAAGTGTCAGCAATAACCGTTTATCTGAGACCAGTGGCAAGAGGTATACAAAAAATTATGGTTATTTGAGAACTTTTTGAGTGAATTTTTTTGTATTGTGTATGTTTGTAATTCACTCGGACGAAGCCTTGGAAAATTAGTTGTCTCATGTATAGGTGAGCATAGGGCACCACATGTACTGTGGAAGCCATGTGGCCTAGTAGCTGTAGCATCTCCCGGGCAGTTAAGTGGCTCTTTGACTGAATCTGGGAGGCTAACTGCACTAGACATTGGCAACGAGCCTGGGGAAGATAGGCTCTTGCAGTAGTAGTGTCCAACCAGGCCCCTATGAATTCTAGGGACTGAGTAGGGGTGAGCTGAGACTTTGGGAGGTTTACCACAAGTCCCAGGTATTGCAGAATGCGCCTGGTGCGGTCTAGGGAGATCTGAGCCTCTGACTGGGTTGGAGCTCGGATGAGCCAGTCGTCCAGGTATGGGAAGACAAATATTCCCAGAGTGCATAGAAATGCAGCAACTATTGCCAAGCATTTGGTGAACACTCTTGGAGCAGAGGCTAGACCGAAAGGAAGCACTCTGTATTGGTAATGTTTTCCCTGGAAAAGAAAACGTAGGAATTTTCTGTGAGATGGATGGATGAGGACATGAGTGTACGCATCCTTGAGATCTAGAGAACAAAGCCAATCCTGACTCTGTAGGTATGGAAGGAGAGTGCCTAGAGAAAGCATCTTGAACTTCTCCTTGCATAGAAATTTGTTCAATTCTCTGAGATCTAGAATGGGTCTGTATCCCCCCGTTTTCTTTGGAATGAGAAAGTAGGGGGAGTAAAACCCTGACCCCTGTTGAAGAAGAGGAACTTCTTCTATGGCCCTCTGGGCCAGAAGGGTGGTTACCTCCTGATCCAGAAGGTCGAGGAGAGAGGTGGGAGAATTGAAATGTCTCACCATGATGAAGGGAGGAAGGTCTGAGAAATGAAGTTTGTAGCCCTCTCTGATGATGGAGAGGGTCCACTGCTCTGATGTGATTTGCTCCCATCTGGGAGGTTCAGAGAAGAGCCACCAAAATGGTAAAGGGGATGGAAGGCTACTCCTATGAAGAAAGGCTAAAAAGGTTGGGGCTCTTTAACCTGGAAAAGAGACGGCTGAGGGGAGATATGATAGAAGTCTATAAATTAATGAACGGAGTGGAACGGGTAAACGTAGATCGATTGTTTACCTTATCAGAATATAGAAAGACTAGGGGACATGCAATGAAGCTACAGGGTAAACTATTTAAGACTAATAAAAGAAAATATTTTTTCACTCAACGTGTAATCAAACTCTGGAATTTGTTACCGGAGGATGTAGTAAAGGCTGTTAGTGTAGCTGGGTTTAAAAAAAGGTTTGGACAAGTTCCTGGAGGAAAGGTCCATAAACCATTATTAAGAAGGGACCCAGGATATCAATGCTTGAACCAATACAAGCATTGTGGAACCTGTGTCCCTTGGGGAAACTGCTAGGTACGTATGACCTAGATTGGCCACTGTTGGAAACAGAATACTGGGCTTGATGGACCTTGGTCTGACCCAGTATGGCATATCTTATGTTCTTATGTTCCTGGAACGGTGAGAGGTTCTGGCTGTTGTAGAGCCAGAAAGGTTAAGTTCTCTAGTATCAAGTCAAAAACCCTGAGGGGCTTGGGACTGCTGGGTTGCAGCAGCCCCTGTAGGTTTAGGCCTGGCCTGTTTAGGTTGCTGACGCTTAGTAGCAAAGCGACCTGTAGAAGATTGTTGACCAGAAGTGGAAGGAAATCTGCCCTTCTTGTAAAAAGACTTTTTAAAAGATTTCTTCTTGGCCGGAGTGGAGGTAGACTTAGAAAGTCTATCCAGAGCAGCATTTTCTGCGTCCATTTGAGTGGCTTTAATTTGCCACTCTTTGCCAAATAGATTTTCACCTGTACAGGGCAGATTTCCTAAACCATCTTGAACCCAGGGTTCTAGATCAGAAGCCTGGAGCCAAGCAATTCTACGAGCAGCTATAGCAATGCCTGAGGCTCTGCTGGCACCTTCAAAAGAATCAAAGGCTGCCCTGTTAGAAAACTTTGAAATGTCTTGAGTATGCTTAAGCCAAAGAAGGAACTCATCCCTTTTATCCTCTGGAATAAAAGGGAGAAAGTTGTGCAGTTTTTCTGCAACCTCCTTCAGAAACATACCCATATAAAGGCTGTATGAATTGATTCTGGCAATAAGCATGCTAGCTTGGAAGATTTTCCTACCAAAAGCATCCAAAGTCCTGCATTCTCTTCCTGGGGGAGTATAAGAGTGTCTTTTGGTACTCTTTATCCTCTTCATAGCTGACTGTACCACAATGGAGTGGTGAGGAAGCTGAGTTTTTTGAAATCCAGGAGAAGGAGGGACACGGTACATAGTGTCCAATCTACGAGAATGAGGAGAAAGGGTGAGAGGAGTCTCCCACACTTCAATCAAATGTTCTTGAAGAATTTCATGAATTGGCAAGGTGACTGCCTCTCTGGGAACCTTAGAGTATCCCAAAATATCTAATTTTTTTGCTCTAGGTTCTTTTTCAGAGGTTACTGAAATAGAGAGTCCTTTAGCTACTTCTATTATGAAGTCTTGAAAGGACAAATCCTCTGGAGGAGACATTCTCCTTTTTGGAGAAGGCTCCTCAGGAAGGGTGACAGATACTTCAGGGGACTCATCCGATGACTCAAAATCATCAGAAGAATCGTCTGCTCGATTCTAAAGATCGATAGGTGTATCGATCGGTACCGACATCGGGTGTCCCCGGTACCGGGTCGGTACCGAGAAAGAGCCCAGGACAGGGAGCCGGAATCGGTATCCTGGCCGATGTCGATACAGCCGGTACCGGTATCTAAGTTGGTACCGGTACCGACAACAGAGCTTGTTGTGGTACCGACGGCGTCGCAGCCTTGATGAAAGCCAGTATAGCCTGCTGCATGGATTGCACAGTGTGATCCATGGACGCCACGACTGCCTGGATGTCGGTACCGGGAGATTGTGCCGGTACCCCAGAGCAGTCTAACAGGTGATCGGTCGAGGCCGTGCCATCGATGTCAACCTGTAACCCCATAGGAGGAGCTTTGGAAGCCGGAGCTTCCCGCCGGGGTTGTTTGGCTGGGGCAGGATCCTCAAGGGCAAGCCCGGAGGCATCTCGATGCTTAGAGGGAGATTTGCCCTTCGAGGACCTGCTAAAAGTATGTTTGGTTACCTGAGATCCATCAGGAGAGGAAGACCTGGAAGATGTCGATGCTACCGCCGGTGCATCCGTGGGAAACAGCACATGGAGCTTGGCTGCCCGGTTCTGTAACCCTCGTCTAGACATTAGAGAACAGGACTGGCAATCCGGGATGGAGTGTTCAGGCCCCAAACATTTAAGACACCATTCATGGGTATCTGTAACAGAAATTGTACTGCTACACTTAGTGCATTTTTTGAAACTGGAGGCTGGTTTTTCCATGAGGGAAAGTTTCTTGTGGGCCTGGAGGCCTAAGAAGAAAATACACCAAGTGAGGAAAAAAGATAGTTTTTTTTTTTAAAGAAAAGAAAAGACCGGCGGTACCGGTCTGGCGTAGGGGAAGGCAGACACGCGACCAAAGAAATAAATTAAAATAAAGAACTTCTTCAGCGGTGACAGGAACACGACCTGCTGGCTCTGCGGAAAAGAAGAACTGAGGAGAGTTGGTAGGAAAGGCGGGAAGGCAGTGCGCATGCGCTGTGGGATGCCCCAAAAGCTTTCATTCAGGGAAGCTGGGGAGCATTCCCGCGCAGGCTCCGTCGGTACCGACGTACCCATATGTGAGGACTTATTCCTGCTTGTTCCTGGAGATTAAACAAACTGACTTTCAAAATGGTTTTGTTCTCTTCAGATAGTATCGCAATGCACGATGAACATCCAAGAGATGCAGACTTGACTTCCGCCAGGTTGTTTCTGTGCCTGCTAACACTGGTAATGTAATTGGCTGATATAAATGAAAAACAGAGTACCTAGGACAGAAAGGAAGGAACCACCTGTAAAGCACAGTTACTTACCTGTAACAGGTGATCTCTGAGAACAGCAGGAATAAGTCTTCACATATGGGTACGTCGGTACCGACGGAGTCTGCGCGGGAACGCTTCCCAGCGTCCAAAGAGCTTTTGGAAGCATCCCACCACGCCTGCGTGCTGCCTTCCCGCCTTTCCCAACTGCCTCTCCTCAGTTAAGTTTTAAAGCTGAGACAAAGAGAGAGAGAGAAAAGGAAAGATAGATAGAGATACAACTCCTGGGGAGGTGGGTGGGTTGTGAAGACTTATTCCTGCTGTTCCCAGAGATCACCTGTTACAGGTAAGTAACTGTGCTATCTCCAGGAACAAGCAGGAATGAGTCTTCACATATGGGGACTCCCAAGCTGAGATGCCTGGAGTCCCAGCATGTCATAGGTTGGAACATGCTATCCCCCACAACACCAGGCATCCTGAGGATGGAGGGTAGGAGTTGAAGAGAGAAAGGTGCTGTGGAACAGTTAACCTAGCATAGGATTGCAGACAAGGAGTCCATGTGTGGATGATAATTGTCATCAATGATATTGCAAAGAAAAAATATTGCAATATAGACCTCCCCCAACAGGACTTCAGAGAAGTATGGAGGTTCATGGGATCTACTGGGGAACCCAGTAGAGGAACCTCGAAAAGGACCTCACTGTAAGTGGAGGTAGTAAACCTGTAGGAAAAGCAATGGAGGTCAGAATCCTGAAACGTAACAGGTAACCCCAGTAGGAAAAACTGGGGTAGTACAAAAACGGTGGGCCTTCAGCGGAAGGCTTTATGATAAAAGCCAAACTCTTTTGGCGGCAGAGTGGCTCACTCTTAGGAACAAAAAGAGAAAGGCTAACCGATTTGGACAAACAGGCCCAGTCCTTGTGGGGAGAAAGGGTATGGGAACCCCTTGTATCCCAAAAGAAAGGACAAACGCCAGAGGCGTTAGAGCCTGTGATTAGCTGAAGATCCGCAATGTCTCTCCTAACTGAAGTCAGCTGGGAGAGATATTGGAACATGGAGAACTTCAGAGGTACCTAACTTTAAGGTTATGGTAGGTGTTAACTACCACCAAAGTGGTTGTGAGTGTAGGACCCCAAAACATGCTGGATAGCATAAGTATGGGTAAAGCCCATCTGTCAGAATCATATAGCTATATGAGCCTCGACAGTCAGGTAGATAAAGCAGAATACATATCTACTGATAGTAAAATATCTCGACAGATACATATAGATATACATATACATATATATAACATATAGATATATGAGAATATATCTATAGTGAGATATGAAGGGCATAAAATACACACAAATGATAGATATAGACATCTGTAAGATGTGTGCTATAGGTATGAATATATAGGCCTCTATATGGAAGTCTGCAATGAAGCAGACAGAGATATGCCTACAAAAAGGTATTCACATAGGAAAATGTGGAGAGGAAAGATTCATCTAATAACAAGAAGGTGGAACCTACTTGAGAAGATATATAGAGAATCAATTCCCACTAGTTATGGCTACAGGGATACTAGGTAGTAGAATAACCAGGATGGTTACGTGAAAAGCAGAGGATGATATCAGTCTGCAGCCAGCAAGTCCCGAGTATTCTAGAACTCTAGCATGGTAAGTGAACAGAAGACGCATAGGAATGAGATACCATGCTGACCTGCTTAAGGGCAAAAAGGTATCATGCGTTCTTACCATGAGGACGAGCTGGAAGGAGAAAACATATTCCCTATTGGAAATACTATGGACCAAAGCAGGGAATTAGCAACTCCTTAAGCTTTCACGTAAGAGGAGGCCTATGTCCTTTATATTAAAAAGGAGAACTTTTCTAGTCATGGGAGACATGACTGAAAAAGCCTTTTTCAACCATCTAGTATAGCTGTTGGAGAAAAAGCCCCCCATGCTCTCTAGCAAGGGCCCATAGTGGAGAGCTTCTCTGTAGAATTGCAGAGAGCATGATGCAGGAGAATGAGGAGATAGAACTGGCTGCAGGAGAGCCAGTACCTATGTCAACTATGCTGCCAAACCCAGGGGAATGGAGATGGCAGAAAGAGAAGACAATCCAACAAGCTTGTAGTGAAAAACTTTCAAGACAGATGACAGCACTGACTTGGAGCCACTACTAAGACCAGACAGAATGTTAGTGGAGGACAAATCTGGTTGCTGGTGGACAAGAACCAGTGGTCCAAACATGAAGGCTCCTGCATTGGCAGCTGCTAGCCAGACAGCAGAAGAATGGTATTGTTTAAAAACAGAAAGAACAGACAAAACAAGAGTAGAAAACTCTGGACGTGTCTGATTAACTGCTTCAAAGCAAGATTGAAAAAGAGGAGTCAACTCAGAGAAGAGAACTCCGCACTGGAAAAGTAAGAAAACTAGAGAGGCTGAAGAAAAAGCCCTCCAGTGAAGCAATACCGCTCTTACAGAGGAAAAACCTGGTAAGAGGGTAAAGAGAATGGAGCTGAAGAAAACTTACAAAGTAGTAAGTTTATAGAAAGGAAAAAAAGACATGCTGGCACAGGAAACTATCATTTGATAGTGGATAGACCTCTTTCCCTAGCAGGAAAAGAGGAGAACCCTGTGACCTAGAAGCATGAACATCCTGACAGCTCATAGAATATAGAAAGAATGGATGTCTTTCGGGAAGAGATCCATGTTTAGGATTTAGAATGAGAGCAGTGGATTGCCTCTATTGAGAAGAAACAACTGCAGATTCTAATCCCAAGAGTCACAAGCATCTGATGGATTGATCAGAAACCCTGTGGTTGCTGGGTTTGCTGAGCATGGTGAGAGGTTGAACTCTGCAGACCAGGACGATGCTTCCCCTGTTTGGGAACATCTGTATGATGGGCAGATGATGCATAAAACCTTCCTCTCCTATGGGAAGAAAGTTTGGCAGGACATTTCCTACCTATTGGGACAGAAGAAGGTGCAGAACAGCCCCTAGGAACAGGTAAGTCAGTGGAGAACTGAGTAACCTGACGTAAAGACTCCTTGTTGAAAAGATTGTCTCCAGTGCAAGGAGTATGTCCCAGTCTGTGCTGTGCCCATTTGTCCAAGTATGAAGCTTGGAGCCAGGCTCTACGTCGTGCCCCTATAGTTATAGCAGAAGTCCTGCTAACAGACTCAAAAGAGTCTAGGGAAGCACGAGTAACAAACCAAGAGATATTCTGGAGATGCTTGAGCAGTGAAGAATAGTCTGCACTCTTGGACTCTGGAAGGGAAGGAGTCAAAGATGTAATTGCTTTGTGACGTCCTCAAGAGATAGACTCATATAGAAAATATATGAGAGAATTCTTGCAGAAAGCATAGATGTCTGGAAGGTTTGACGTCCAAAGGCATCAAGTGTCTTAGACTCACGACCTGGCGGATAAGAAGAGTGCTTTTTCTTGCTCTTTACCCGCCTCATTGCTGATTCCACAACTATGGAATGATGAGGAAGTTGAGTCTTTTGAAACCCTGGAGAGGGGGGCACCTGATATAAGAGATCAGTTGCTCTGGAAGGTGGGGGTACCCTTAAAGGTGTTTCCCAGATTCCTAGAAGGAGATCCTGCAAGGAATGATGCAAAGGAAGCATTATGTTATCCTTTGCTTTGGTAGAAAGAGAACCCTGTGCAGGATCATGTCCTGGAATAGAAATGGCAAGAGATCTTGCTATATCCAGGAGGAAACTCTGAAAAGAGGGTTCCCAAACAGGAATTTCCCTTGGACAGGTTAGATCTGAAGAACTAGCCTGAGCACCGACAGAGCTATCCAGATATATAGGAATAGAATATCCTGAACAGTGCAGTGTGGAATGCTTAAAGGATGGTCGCTGGTACTGGCTGTCAGGAGCAGCGACCGTCATTACCACATTGTCCATGCCAGGTATCGACTCCAAGCTTGGCATAGAAGGGAGCGATCCTGTTGAAAAAAGCATGGTAGGAGTTGGCCATGATGCTACTGTGGATACCAGTACCGATGCCAATACCGGTACCGATGTCGGAGTCGAGCCCGACAAAGACATCGGAGCAGTCATCGGTGACAGTTCAAACTGTACCGAGGTAACCGAAAACCTCCGGGTGCTATCCTCGGTACCGAGCCACCAGTATCGATCGGTGTCGGTACCAAAGTGTATTGGTACAGAGTCTTCCAGACTAGAGAGCGATTCTAAACTCGTCATCGATAAGCGAAGCATGGAAGGCACCGACCGTAAGGGTAATGAGGACATCGGTACCGACTTCGGTACCGTGTCTGATACCGGTGAATGAAGGTCATCTAGTGGCAACTCAATCGGCCTTGGGGGAACCGAGAGTTGCGGATCCGAATCATTGGAACCGAGCCTTCGGTACCGCCAAGAGCCGGTACCAAGGCGAGTCGGTACCCAGTCCTCCAGACTGGAGATCGATTCCAGACTCGGCATCGAAGGAAGCGAGGCTATCGATGCACGTCTGGAGGGTACCGACGTCGGTGGTAGTATCGGTGCTGGTACCGATAACGAACGGTCAGTCTGGAGTGT
Source organism: Ichthyophis bannanicus (assembly GCA_033557465.1). Lineage (NCBI taxonomy): Eukaryota > Metazoa > Chordata > Amphibia > Gymnophiona > Ichthyophiidae > Ichthyophis > Ichthyophis bannanicus. The sequence goes on along the minus strand of CM066036.1, from coordinate 359,483,739 downwards.
ATCCACCGGTCCCAAAGGCACCGAGGATGCCAGATGACCATTCCTGGTGAGGAGTGTTTCATCCAACACCAGTGCCGATGTCGGGATATCGGTACCGCTCGAAGCGGATGCCCCCACCGGACACGGCTCAGGTATGTTTTGTGAGGGGTGAACCCCAGGAACAACCTGAAACCCCTGAAAGGCTTTTGAGACCAAAGACTCCCGCCAGGGTTTTGAAGCCAGTAGGCCCTCAAGGGCAAGGCCGGAGCCGTCTACATGCAGTGCATGAGACCTACCACTCGAGGGCTGGCTAGTCTTAACAGACTGTTTGTGGGTTACCTGATCTTGTGTAGAAGAAGGGGACGGTGCCCCGAAGCTGGAGGGAAACCATGTATCGAGGGAACCTCGATATTGAAGACCCCTTCTCAGCAAACTGTTGTCAGGACCCAAGCAGGTTAGACACAGACTTCGAGGGTCTAAAAATAAAGTTGTACCGCCACAGTTTGAACATGTCTTGGAGAAAGTGGCTGGCGGTTCCATGAAGGAAAAAGAAGATGCCTAAAAGGCCTAAGACACCGTGGGACACTATGAAGAAAAAATATTCCTTGAAAAAGGAAGATTTTACAAGAAAAGAAAAGAAAACACCGGCGGTACCGGTGGTGTCGGGAGACAGCAGTGACCACAAGAAAACTAAAGAAATAAAAGAAGAATTTTCTGCGGTGACAGGAGGACGTCCTGCCGGCTCCGCGGAAAAACGAAAACTGAGGAGAGGCAGTTAGGAAAGGTGGGAAGGCAGCACGCAGGCGTGGTGGGATGCTTCCAAAAGCTCTTTGATTGGACGCTGGGAAGCGTTCCCGCGCAGACTCCGTCGGTACCGACATACCCATATGTGAAGACTCATTCTTGCTTGTTCCTGGAGATCTCCAGCTTCTCCTTTGAGACAGAGAACGGGTTCATGACACGAGTGTGCTTGCAACTCCAAATCAATCATAAGAAACATATCACTACTAGAAAAATGGTCTTAAACCATTAAGGGAAGAGTGGTCTAGTGGTTAGGACAAAGTACTTCAGGCCGGAGGGCCGGGGGTTAAAGTCCCACCTGGGGACAGCAATCTCAGGCCGGAGGGACTGGGATTTCTAGTCCTGTAGGCACTCCTTGTGGTCTTGGGCAAGCCACTTAACCCTCCACTGCCCATGTTCCCTGTAAGTATTAGCGTATGTGTCTCATATCCCCTCGTGTTAAATGTATCCCCCAATTGACCGCTTTGACCCGGTGAAAAGCGGGATATAAAATACAGCTAAATAAAAATAAACAAACGTTAAATCCTCCAACATATAGGCTCCCAATGGCTCAAAAGGGTTCCTCGGTCAACATTGACAATAACAGGTTAAGATCCCATGGGGAAACTACCATCTGAACTGGAGGGCACATTTGCTAGACTGCCCTAAGAAACCAGACCACCTCTGGATGGGCTCCCAGGGAAACCCCCTGGACTCTACCTCGAAAGTAGGCAAACGCCGCCACCTGTACTTGCAGGGAACTACAGGACAGTCCTTTTATTGGTTCTACTTGCTAAACAAGCCAAGATCTCTGGCACCATTGCCAAGAGGGACTGGCAGCCTTTGTCTTCTCACCACGCTTCAAAAATTCTCCAAACTCGAACATATGAGAGCAAAGTAGAGTGTTTACGGGCTTTCAAAAAAGTGGAAATCATAGAGGCAGATTATCCCCTCTTGCTCAACCATGCCCTTTCAAGAACAAAGCCGTGAGCAAAAAATTGATTCACTTGAGGCATTCAAACTGGCCCCTGTGAGAGGAGATTGCGACAAGGGTGATCCACTGTCAGCTTTAGCAGATTAACATACCATGGCCTGTGGGGCCAGTCTGTGACAATGAGGATGACCCACTGTGAACCCACTATTTTTTGTTAAATCAGTCAGGGCCTAGTAACAGCAGTTTAAGTTTAAATTTAAAACACAGAAGAGAACTTTCTGGTTACATTTTATACTCAGCAGAGAGCTTGTAGTTTTAGTTTAATAGTCACTCAGGGCCTAGTATCAGCAAAGTACTTTCAGTTTAAATTTAAAACACAGCAGAGAGCTTTCTGGTTAAACTTGGAACCCAGCAGAGAGCTGTAGTTTAAATTTAATAGTCACTCAGGGCCTAGCATCAGCAAAGTATTTAGTTTATGTAAAATCATTTTTTATTAATATTTTCTACAAAACAGACCATACAGCAGGCCTCCAACATAGGCAAATACAGGCTCACAGAGAATAAGCAACAGCAACTACAACAACAATAACGCCATAGCCATCTCACTAATGACAGTGAGGCTCAAGACTAATACAAAGTCCGACTACCCATATCCCCCTCCCCGAGATTGCATAGAAAAGACAGAGATATGCCCAGGACCACACTTCTCAACTTGGTCCCCTCTCAACTGCAGGTGCAGCAACCCCCCCTCACCCCCCAGCCCCCATCCGCCCTCCCACCCCCCCCAACTCCCCCCCCCCCAACTCCCCCCCTTCACCCCACAGCCCAGAGCCAGTACCGTACCCCCCAAATGCTACTCCCAGAACCCCTTAGAGCCCCCACCAGTATCAATAGCTCCCAGAACCGCTCAACTAGGATCCAAGCCCTCCACATTCGTAAGGCCCGAGGAGCATAGCAGGGGCGCCCAAGTAAGTTGAAATCGAGCCCAAGCCTTGCCCCCCAGGATCCGGGCCGTCCTGCGTTCCATATGCATGAACTCGCAGAGCTGCCCCTCCCATTCCTGGAGAACTGGTCCCCTCCCCGTCAACCAGTGGCGCAAGATAGACCGCTTAGCCACCAGAAAGGCCTTCTCATAGAACCGCCCACGAGGCACCGCCCCCCAGGTGTCCGGAGGCTCCACATGGAACAGACACCAGAGAGGGCGTAGATCTCCGCCATCCCCCACCCAGGCGGCCAATTTGGACCCTACTGTCCCCCAAAACTGTTGGATAACCGGACAGGACCAAAACCGATGAAAGAGGGTGCCCACCTCCCCCCCACAGAGACCACACACATCCGACTCCACCAGCCCCATCCTACAGGCACCCACCTCCGAAACATAGGCCCTCCAGAGCAACTTATATTGCATTTCCCGATGACGCACCGCCTCCGACAGCACACATACCCTCCGGAAGGCTACCCCCAGCAAGTCAATCGTGAGATCCGCCAATCCATCCTTCCGCCAGCGTTCCACCAAAGTCCGCAATCCTGCGCCATCGTCCACGGGCGCCAAAACTTCCAGCAACCTCCGAGTTGTGGCGCTCTCCTGAAATTGTCCCAACACAGCCCAAAGACTCCGTTCTCGAGATAACAGCACATCCCTCCCAGGGAGGCTAAGCACATAGTGACGCGCCTGCAGATAGTAATAAAACGACGCTGCCGGCAGAGTATATCGCCTCGCCAACGTCTGAAAGGACTCCAACTGATCCAAAGTCTCCATACGCAGCTGGCTAACGTACTCAATCCCCGCCTGTGACCATGCCTTGGCCATCCCGCCTACAGTACCCGGCAAGAAGTGATGATTACCCACAAGGGGTAAGCAATCAGTAGTAGCCCAATGAAGCCCCCGAAGGCGACACAGGTACCGCCACGCCACACGGAGCGTACGCAGATAGCAAGAGGCCCGCCATGCCTGCGGCAGCCGCGCCCCCCCACAATGCAACAGATGAGTTCTATGCCAATTCTCAGAGAACTGGTCTATGAGACGAACCGGTACCCGCTCCAAATTACCCAGCACAAGGTCACTGATACGCCGCACAACATAGCAGAGGTTATACAGTCTCAGGGAGGTCAACCCCACACCCCCCTCCTGGACTGGGCGCATCAGCGTTGCCAGCGCTATGCGCGCCCTGCGGGCCCTCCAAAGAAAACGCCCCACCTGTCTATGGAGCTCCCGCAAATCGCGTCTACGGAGCCAGATCGGGAGGTTCCGGAGCAAGTACAACCAACGGGGCCATTCAATCAGTTTTACCAGGGCCACCCTTCCCATTAAGGAAAGCGGAAGATCCCTCCATCTCTGCAGTTTCGCCAGCGTAGAGGCAAGAAGAGGCCCGACATTAACATCATACAAATTCACCAGGGAGGCAGGAATCTGGACCCCCAGATAGCGGATTTGTTCCGTTGCCCATTTGAGCGGGAAAGGGCCTCGCCAGGCATCCCGGGAGCGTCCCTCCACATCCAGAACCATCGACTTATGCCGATTGATGCGGAGCCCGGAGAACCCCCCAAAGCGCTCAATGACGTCCAGCGCCGCCGGCAGAGACTCCCGCGGAGTGGTAAGACACAGAAGTATGTCGTCCGCAAACGCACTAAGCTTCACACTGCCATCCCGCCAAGTAACGCCCTTAATCTGATCAGACTCCAACAGGGAAAGCAAAAGGGGTTCCAGCTGCATAACATAAAGAAGAGGGGAGAGCGGACAACCCTGTCTCGTACCCCGCGCCAACGAAAAGGGCCGCGATCTCACCCCCCCGTCCTCAACCACCGCCAAAGGGGACTCATAAAGCGCCTGAAGCCACTGCAAGAATAAACCCTGAAAGCCAAACCTCCGCAGGGCCGCAAACATATATCGCCAGGACACCCTGTCAAAGGCCTTCTCCGAGTCCAGACTGACCAGTATCAACGGGTCCCGGGCCTGCGCGGACTGCTCCATACCCAACAACACCCTACTGATGTTTACACTAGCCTCCCTGCCTTTCACAAAGCCCGCCTGATGAGGTCCCACTAAGACCGGGAGAATGAGCTGAAGCCGTGCTGCAAGCACTGACGCAAAGAGCTTCTGATCAACATTGATCAAAGAAATGCAAAGTATTTAGTTTAAATTTAAAACACAGCAGAGAGCTTGTAGTTTAAATTTCATATTAATTTAGAGCCTAGCAGCAGCAAAGAGCTATAATTTAAATCAAATAAGAATATAGCTTACCTCAGCAGCACAGGACAGGGTACTGTGTAGCAGCCCTCTTTTAATAAGTGTTATTTCCCTCCCTCGCTCCCCACACCCACCCACCACTGGGATAATCGTAGCTTTATAGGTACTTACACATCTTAAAAGAAAGGAGGTGCTCTCAGGTGAAGCTCGTTACCCAAATCAGTCATATGCTAGGGACCTGAGATTAAGCAAGCTTCAGGTGAACAAGGTATATTAAACGTATTAGATACAGTTTTATTGGTATAAATATCCATAGCAACCCTTAGTAAGTAAAGAACTTAAAGATCTAAACAAAAACTTAAAACTAAGATGCAGACAGCAGTCCAGCAGCAAGATGGGGGCTTTCCAGTCTTTTGCATTGAGTGTCACATGTATGATTTTCTCCCAGTTGGTGAGAGGTCTTACGTGTGCACTAGGTGCAAGGAGCTCTTTGCTCTCAGGGAACGAGTCCGTTCTCTAGAGGCTAGAGTAGCAGACTTGGAAAACATAAGAAAGACAGAGAGGTACATAGATGAGACCTACAGGGAATATAGTCCTGAAGTCCCACCTCCAGTCTGGCAACATCCCTGTTGCCATGGAGGAGAGAGGTCACGTGACAGGACAGCATCACCCTGGTGTGGCAGGAAGTGATCCTGTAACTAGGACCTGTCCTCCAGGTGATGTAAAACCCTCTCGCACTGAGGAAGTTTCTCCAGGGCCATGTGCCCATGAGGGAAGGGTTAGGACAGCCATTATAGTTGGTGATTCGATCATTAGGCATGTAGATAGCTGGGTGGCTGGTGGACGTGAGGATCGCCTGGTAACATGACTGCCTGGTGCGAAGGTAGCGGACCTCATGCGCCACCTAGATAAGGTCTTAGATAGTGCTGGGGAGGAATCTGCTGTCTTGGGACATGTCGGTACCAATGACATAGGAAAATGTGGTAGGTAGGTTCTGGAGACTAAATTTAGGCTTTTAGATAGGAAGTTGAAATCCAGAACTTCCAGCGCACCGTTCTCCGAAATGCTTCCTGTTCCACGTGCAGGACCCAAAAGGCAGGCAGAGCTCCGGAGTCTCAATGCATGGATGAGACAATGGTACAGAGATGAGGGTTTTGGATTTGTTAGGAACTGGGGAACATTCTGGGGAAAGGAGGGGCTCTTCCGAAGGGATGGGCTTCACCTTAACCGGGATGGAACCAGGCTGCTGGCATTAACCTTTAAAAAGGAGATAGAGCAGCTTTTAAACTAGATAATAGGAGAAAGCCGACAGTCGCCCAAGAGCGCATGGTTCGGAAGAATGCATCCTTGAAGGATACTACCAAAAGCAGAGAGATTCCAAAAAAGAGTAAAGTAGCCCAAAAGCCCTCGAGTATGGAGCAGACAGAGCTTAAAGATCCCAATTACCCATGTCTACCAATAGCCAAATTAATATGAATAAAATACAGTCTCTAAAATGCTTGTATGCAAATGCTAGAAGTCTAAAAAATAAGATGGGAGAGTTAGAATATATAGCACTAAATGAGATGTTAGATATGACTGGAATATTAGAGACATGGTGGAAGGAGGACAACCAGTGGGACACTGATACCTGGGTACAAACTATATCGTAATGATAGAGCTGATCAAATTGGTGGAGGGGTTGCGCTCTATGCTAGAGAGGGTATTGAGTCAGAAAGGATTAAAGTTTTGCAGAAAACAAAATTTGCTGTAGAATCCATGTAAAAAGGGGAAGGCGACCTCCTGGCCAGAATGAACAAATGGATGATGAAATGCTGAAAGAAATCAAGGAAGTTAACAAAACGTTACAGCGCAGTAATAATAATGGGTGATTTCAATTACCCCGGTATCGACTGGGTCAGTATCACGGAAGGACATGCTAGGGAGATAAAGTTCCTAGATGAAATAAATGACTGCTTCTTGGAGCAGCTGGTTCATGAACCGACCAGAGGGGAAGCCATATTAGACCTAGTCCTTAGTGGAACACCAGATCTAGTGCAAGAGATAAGGGTGTTAGGGCCACTTGGCAATAGTGATCATAGCATGATTGCCTTTGATTTAATTAGTGGAGGAGGGATAGTAAGGAAATCCATAGTACTACCTTTTAACTTTCGAAAGGGAGACTATGATAAAATGAGGAAAATAGTTAAGAAAAAACTAAAAGGAGCAGTTGCAAAGGTTAAAGACGTACATCAAGCATGGGTGGTGTTGAAAATACTATCTTGGAAGCCCAGACCAGCTGTATGCCACGCTTTAAGAAAAGTGGAAGTAAGTCCAAAAAACTGCCAGCATGGTTTTAAAGGGAAGTTCAGAGAGGCTGTTGTCGCCAAAAAAGCATCTTTCAGGAAATGGAAAAAAGAGCCAAACGACGAAACCTGGAAACAGCACAAGCACTGGCAAGTCAAAACAAGGCATTGATAAAGCAGGCAAAGGGAGAATTTGAAAAGAAGCTTGCTGCGGAAGCAAAAACGCGAAATAAAGATTTTTTCAAGTACATTCGTAGCAAAAAACCTGTGAGAGTCAGTTGGTCCATTAGATGATAGAGGAGTTAAAGGGGCACTAAGAGGCGACAAGGCAATAGCGGAGAGACAATGAATTCTTTGCTTCGGTCTTTACTGAGGAAGATGTATGGATGTTACCCATGACTGAAGTGGTATTTAAAGGTGTGGAAGAATTGAAGGAAATATCTATACATCGGGAAGATGTATTACAACTATTAGATAAACTGAAGAGTAGCAAATCACCTGGGCCGGATGGTATACATCAAAGGGTGTTGAAAAAACTGAAATATGAGATTGCAGACCTGCTATTAGTAATCTGTGAACTAACATTAAAATCATCTCTAATACCTGAAAATTGGAGGATCGCCAATGTAACACCAATTTTTAAAAAGGGTTCCAGGGGTGATCCGGGAAACTACAGACCGGTGAGCCTCACGTCAGTACTGGGAAAAATGGTAGAAACCATCATAAAGAATAAAATTACTCAGCATGTAGATAGTCATCGCCTAACGGGAGACAGCCAACATGGCTTTAGATAAGGAAGATCTTGTCTTACTAATCTGTTATGTTTTTTTTGAAAGTGTGAATAAACAGGTGGACAAAGGTGAGTCGGTTGATATTACTGTATCTGGGACTTTCTGAAAGCCTTTGACAAGGTCCCTCATCAGAGACTTTTGGCAAAACTAAAGAGTCATGGGATAGGAGGCAGTGTACTACTGTGCATCAAGAACTGGTTAAAACATAGAAAGCAGAGGGTTGGGCTAAATGGCCAATTTTCCCAATGGAGAAAGGTGAATAGTGGTGTACCCCAGGGATCTGTGCTGGGTCCGCTGCTTTTTCACATATTCATAAATGACCTGGAAAGTGGAATAACGAGTGAGGTTATCAAATTTGCAGATGACACAAAACTATTTAAAGTTGTCAAAACCCAAGAGGATTGTGGAAAGTTGCAAAAGGATCTTGATAAATTGGAAGACTGGGCATCAAAATGGCAGATGAAATTTAATGTGGATAAGTGCAAAGTTATGCACCTAGGGAAGAACAACCCAAACTATGGTTACACAATGCAAGGTTCCACATTAGGAACCACCACCCAGGAAAATGATGTAGGCGTCATTGTGGATAACATGTTAAAACCCTCGGCCCAGTGTGCAGCGGCGGCCAAGAGAGCAAATAGAATGCTAGGTATCATAAGGAAAGGAATGGAAAATAAAACAAAAGATATTATAATGCCTCTATATCGTTCCATGGTGAGACCGCACCTTGAATATTGTGTGCAATTCTGGTCGCTGTATCTTAAAAAGGATATAGCATTATTAGAAAAGGTTCAGAGAAGAGCCACAAAAATGGTAAAGGGGATGGAAGGATACTCCTATGAAGAAAGGCTCAAAAGGTTAGGGCTCTAACATGGAAAAGAGACGGCTGAGGGGAGATATGATAGAAGTCTATAAATTAATGAACGGAGTGGAACGGGTAAACGTAGATCGATTGTTTACGTTATCAGAATATAGAAAGACTAGGGGACATGCAATGAAGCTACAGGGTAAACTATTCAAGACTAATAAAAGAAAATATTTTTTCGCTCAACGTGTAATCCAACTCTGGAATTTGTTACCGGAGGATGTAGTAAAGGCTGTTAGTGTAGATGGGTTTAAAAAAGGTTTGGACAAGTTCCTGGAGGAAAGGTCCATAAACCATTATTAAGAAGGGACCCAGGATATCAATGCTTGACCCAGTACAAGCATTGCGGAACCTGTGTCTTTTTGGGAAACTGCTAGGAACGTATGACCTAGATTGGCCACTGTTGGAAACAGGATACTGGGCTTGATGGACCTTGGTCTGACCCAGTATGGCATATCTTATGTTCTTATGTTCCAGCCCTTGATGTGCCTCTGTCTTCTGAATCAGATGTCAGATTAGCACTCACAGCGGAAATACATACACCAGCCTGTCCATGGGTCATGGTTGAATCAGGACAACTAGTCCCTTTGACATCTGTTCACTCCGCCTGCTCAAGAAGCGACTTGCTTGGGCAAAGGCAAAAGTTGCCGTCAGATCCATGATCTATGGCCCTCACCTATGCAATATTTGTGCAAAGTCAGCTTTGCAGAGCGCCCACTCTCCAGAGTCCAAACAAACCAGACTGAGATAGTCTGTCGTTACGTTGTTGGTTCCTGCTACATGGGCTGCCAAGATTGTAGGTTTTCCTTCACCCACTCCAACAACGGGCTTATTCAAGCTGCATACTGCTCGTTCTGCCTTGCTGATTGATGTAAACCACAGTTATGGCATTATCTGAGAACGCTCTTACAGCCCAGCCGTGCCAGTTAGGGTGAAACTTTTGCAATGCCAAGAAAACTGCTCACATCTCCAGAGAATTGCTGGACCACACTTTCTGGTCTGTGGTCCAAACCCCCTGTGCTCTTTGGTCCTGCCAATGGGCCCCTCAGTCCTCGAGGCTGGCATCAGTCATCAATGGTATCCAGACGGGTGATTCCAGGGGTATGCTAACTAATAATTTCTCTGGCCACTGCCACCATCAAAATGCCAATCATATGCCCCTGGGGCATGGTAATGGATGTGTCAGCGGGTGACAATGTGCCAACCATCTTTGGAGCACAGCCCTTTGCAGCGGCTGCATGTGAGCCCGTGCCCACAGCACCTATGGTTATTGCCATGGACCCTAATGGTTGTAGATAATGCCACACCGTAGGCACTTTCATTTGGAAAAACTGCCTGACCTGCTTCTGCAATGTCAGCACCCTTTCCCGTGGCAAGGCCACCCAGCTCTTGCAGGTTTGAAACCGGGCTCCTATATATGAGATCCTGGGATGGCAACAGTCAGCTCTTTGCAACCTCGACTACCCAGCGAAGTCCCTGATCTCTATGACTCATGAAATGGTACGCTCGCTCTTTTGTGGACTTTGTACTGATGAGCCAAATGGCCCAGTAAGTGTGTAGTAAAACACCCTCCTGCCGAAGGGCTACTGCGATCACCACCATAATGTTGGTGAACGTATAAGGTGCGTTCGTGAGGCCAAAGCGCAAGATTCAGAACTGGAAATGTCCCAATCGGAACCGCAAAGCGGAGGTACCGTTGATGCTCTGGACGCATTGGGATGTGTAAGTAGGCCTCCATAAGATCCAGGGAGGTCAAGAATTTGCCTTCTCTGATGGCCATGATCACCAATCACAGTGTCTCCATTCGAAAGCAGGGAATATGCCGACACAGATTCACTTGCTTGAGATTTAAGATTGGCCGAAAAATGCCTTTCTTTTTGGAGACCAAGAAATAGATCGAGTATTGACCTGAGCCGTATTGGTATCGTGGCACCTCCACTACTGCCTTTAATTGCAGCAGCTGATTAAGGATGTCCCTTACTGCCTGCAGTTTTCCCGTCGCCATGCAAGACGACATCATGAAGGCATCCAAGAAAGGCCGAACCAACTCTAGTGCTTAGCCCTCTCGGATGACCTCCAAGACCCACTGGCCGGACATGATCTGGATTCAGGCTGGGTAAAAAAGTCCCACAGCGACCTCCCACAGGAATACCCTCCAGCTGGGTCTCCCTCATCTCGTGTCTTTTTTTATTTTTGTAGAAATCTATTTATTCAAGTAACAAATTCCAACATATGAACGTGTATGTATTTTCCAACAGCGTATTCTTCGAATCATTGACTTTCCAAACTTTTTACAATTTTATACACATTATCTTGTATACAAACCAACCCCCCTCTCCCCCTGGTACTCTTATCCACCATCCATCTTCCCCACTCTTTCTTATGCATCAGTATAATTTGTCCGATGATAGCTTAATTTCTCATTTATCCTTATACAACCGCTCTTCCTTGCCTCTATCCCCAACCATTCCCTCCCCCCTCTCATCCTGCCCTAGCTACTTACAAATTCCTCCCTCTCCCCCAGGCTGAGCTTGGCTCCGATACCCCACCCGGGGTCATTCCCAGTCCAGCATTTGATAGTTATTGCTGTGAACCCCAATCCCTCCCCCTCCCCTATCATTGCTCCCCCCACCAACTAATAAGGCCCCCTTACCTACGCTCCACTTTCCCTCCCTATTATAAGGTCAACAGTTCATTCCTCACCACTGGGTGAAGCGTGTCGAGATAGCCCGCCCCCCAAAGCAACAAGTAGTAGGCTCTCTTCACTGAGTTTCCTCTGGAGGCCATTAGCTGATGAAAAACATGCCGCCACTCCCAGTAGGATGGTCCAGATTCTTCCCTCCAGTTCCGCACTATAGGCAGTTTCCCCACTAGACACACTTTACATATCAGAAGACGCTCCCCCACCTACGCTTAGGGGATACCACAGGAAGGAAATTGATTACCACCAGAGCTGCCGTCCATTGCACTTCTTGTCCTATCAGGTCCCACATGTAACTTTGGATATGATGCCAATACTGTTGCGTCTTCCCACAGCTCCACTACATGTGTTCTAAGTTTGCTCCTGCTGCTCCACACCATGGACAATCCCCATTCGGTCTTAACCCACTACGAAATGCCTGCATTGGTGAGAACTGGGCTTGGCAAATCACTCACATTTCTCTATACCTGGATGAGGCTACCACTCTCGGGCCTGTCTCAACACCTCTCTTATACCCCCCTCCTCAGTCACTGTACTCCCCAACTCATCCCCCCACCTTGCACTTAGCTCCTTATAATCCTTCGGGGGCAGCCACTGCACCAGTGTCTTGGCCAGGCTAGATAGTGAAATGCTCTATTTGTCTCCTATTTAAAAAAAAAAAAAAAAGCAAAAAGCAGAACCTGCATAGCCTGCTCGACCTCTAGACTGTCCCCAGGAAGGGAGCGGATATAGTGGCACAATTGATAGTATGCAAAATATTGGGGCCTCCCCAATCCGAACTCCCTGCAAAACTCTAAGAGAAGCTTTGTTGTACCCTTGAGGGTGAGCACATGGCCCGCACTTCGAATCCCCTTCCGTCCCCACTCCCGATAGATCAAATTGTCCATCCCTGGGTGGAAGTCAGGGTTGCCACATATTGGTAGGAACCTTGAGGACTCCGCTGATATATTCCATTTAGCACAGAAGTACCTCCAAGTCTTCCGCATTGGCTCAATTAGCAGGCTATGGTGTGGCCTCTATGGCATCTCTGCTCCCTTCATATGCAAAAGTGCCATCAGCAAATATGGTTTCAATATGGTTTCACAAATTCCTCTTCACACTCTCTAGGGGTGAATTGCTCCGTTTGCCCTATCCAATCTCTCAAGTGTCTGAGGGTACCCGCCCTCACATAGCTGAGAATATCTGGGATCCCCATCCCTCCCTGGGCCCACGAGCCCCAAAGCCGAAAGAAGGGTACACGGACCCATCCACCCTTCCATAAAAATCTTCGTAACGCTCGTTCAGCACAGTTACTTACCTGTAACAGGTGATCTCCGGAACAGCAGGAATTAGTCTTCACATATGGGGTTCGTCGGCGCCGATGGAGCCCACATGGGAATGCTCCCCAGCATCCAATCAGAAGGCTTTTGGGAGCATCCCTCGCGCCTGCGCGGTAGCTTCCCGCCCTTCCCACTGCCTCTCCCCAGTTGCGTTTAATAGCCGAGACAGAAGGAGAGGAGAAGAAGGAGAGAAAGAGAGAGAGTTACAACTCCTAGGGGAGGTGGGTGGGTTGTGAAGACTAATTCCTGCTGTTCCGGAGATCACCTGTTACAGGTAAGTAACTGTGCTATCTCCAGGAACAAGCAGGAATGAGTCTTCACATATGGGGACTCCCTAGCTGAGGGTGCCAGAGGAGATCCCAGAATGCGCGCCCCTGGACAGGGCGGCATCGCCCAACCTGGATCCCCGGCAGCCCCGGAGGGATGGAGGGTAGGAGTTGAGAAGAGTTGCCAAGGCACAGCAACCGAAGACTACAGGGGAGTCTTCAAACCACGTCAATTATCATTAAACCGTTAATGATCTAGCACAATCTAGAGCTTACCTACTGGATTGTAGAAGGCAGAGCTGCGACGGGTACTGTAGATGCAGTAGCGAAGTCTTCAAGGGAACTTCACCGCAGAGAGGACGAAGTTCCCAGTCCAGGCGGGCTGGAGACGCAGGTGTCAACCAGCACTGGAAAGACGGCAGGTCTTCATGAGGAACTCTAAGAAGCTGAGAACTCCAGTAGGAGCAGAGTCCCCAATCCGGAGGACTAATCAGAAGACTGACCGATCTGGGAGAACGCAGCCCAGAGAAGAACAGAAGTGTACCCCGGGATACCGAGGGGTACACTGTCTACCCGAGCCGGCAAGGGATAGGAAGACAATGGGTTTGAAAACCAAGGGGCTGTTGACATCACAGCAAGTTTAAGCATAACCGGTCCGAGCACCCGAGCCGCAGAACGCAGGCAAGCGGGCCGGCCGGACCCCGTAAGAAATAACAAACGTCAGTACCGACAATTGGGGGATAGTCGGTAAGACACAGGGCGCTATAACATTTCCCAAAAAGCGCCCACCTGTACCGATATATATCCAATAACAGGTATAGATGTATATCGTGCTATAGGTGGGCCCGGGAGCGCCCACCCAGGTTACTCAACCGGTATGGACACGTGAGAACAATACTGCCAACTCGGACCGGCCCTTGATCCACAGGAGGGCGCCTACCTGGAAGGCGGCAGGAGGAAGGGCCATCCAAGTGATGGGCCTATGTGCGTGGAGCAGGGCAGATCGGCAAGAGTAGCAGTATGGTTGTGTGACCGCCAGATCAGTTGGGGAGGAGCACATCAGGAGTACGTAGACCCCTGAGGCGTCCACCTGGCAGTCACCCAAACGTGTCCTCCGTGAAACAGGGAAGGCAGGAGGATACACAGCGTGACCGTGGGGCCATCTCCGGCCTATATAAAAAAAAACCCTCGGGGTTAGGGCCAATGCCTTCCGCCACTCCGAAGAGTGCAGGGAGCGGAGCCGGGGATCGGCATGGGTCAGCAGTAGGGCCCCTGTCCACCGTAACCTGACGGACCCAGGGATTTCTCTGCGAGAGCGGAGACACAGACCAGGGGGGGGTGTGGTCCGGCCCTGTCGAGGAATGGTTCGGCCATGGCCTACACTGGGAGAAGGAGATTCGGTGCGCGATCCCCTCAATCCGAGGCCAGGCAGAGGGGAATCCGAGGGATGTACCAGAGGGTAAGTCCGAAGAAGATTAGCATGGCCCTGAGGAGCCAGGCTAACCTAGCGTGGGAAGGTTCCCCCCCCCCCCCGGGGGAGGGGGGCTCCATACCTCCCATCAAGCAGCCGAACCGCTTGTCACACTGAAAAAACCCCAGTGTAGAACTGGACAGTAACTTCATGTAAGAGGAGTTAAGTGCAAACTGCCGCATACCGTAGCCTAAGGCTGCCTGGCATGGGCAGCCTGGCGCGAGCCCTGGCACTGCCGACCGGTGTGAGACGTCCCTGGCATGGGCGCACCCGGAAGGCGGGCAGAGGGATGAAACCTCCTCCTCTTCGGACAGGAGGGTCGGGAAGGACATTTCCTACCCCAGGGAGAGGGGGAGGGCCGCGGGCAGCCAGTGCCAAACAGGTCGGCGGAGCACTGAGCAACCTGACGCAAAGCCTCGCCATTGAAGAGGTTCTTCCCGGTGCACGGGGAAGTACCCAGGTTATGTTGTGCCCAGCTGCACAAGTCGGAAGCCTGCAACCAGGCTGTACGACGTGCCCCTATGGCTACCGCAGAGGACCTGCTAACTGACTCGAAAGAGTCCACGGCAGCCCGATAAAGAAACCAAGAGATATTCCTGCAATGGTAAAGAAGCAAGGAATAGTCAGGGGCCCGAGGGGTCGACACAAAGGGAGACAAAAGAGATAACCTCTCGGTGACCTCCCGCAGCGCCAGGCTCATATAGAAAATATATGAGAGAATCATGGAAGCCAACATGGACGCTTGGAAGGATCGCCGCCCAAAGTTGTCCAGAGTCTTAGACGCACGATTCGGGGGGCAGGAAGAGTGCTTCTTCTTGCTTCCGACCTTCCTCAGGGCCGATTCCACCACAATGGAATGATGGGGAAGCTGGTGCGTCTGGAAACCCGGAGAAAAGAAGAAAAAGTTTCTGCGGTGATAGGAGTTACGTCCTGTCGGCTCCGCGGAAAAACGAAAACTGGGGAGAGGCAGTGGGAAGGGCGGGAAGCTACCGCACAGGCGCGAGGGATGCTCCCAAAAGTCTTCTGATTGGATGCTGGGGAGCATTCCCGTGCGGGCTCCGTCGGCGCCGACGAACCCCATATGTGAAGACTCATTCCTGCTTGTTCCTGGAGATTAAACACTACACATCTTGGAAGTGGCGCATGGGCAGAGTCTGCAGAACATAAAGGAGCCTTGGGAAGAAAATCATCTTAAACACCGCCAGCCTCTCCAGCATCAACAAGGGTAGGTGGCCCAGTCCATCTTGTTAGTTATGTGTTCCATTACTTTAGTCCAATTTAGCCTATATACCTGGGTGGGGTCCCATAGCAAACGAATCCCCAAATATTTAAACTCACTGTCTGCCCACTGTAGTGGGAACTATCGTACCCACCCCTCCTGTACTGTGCCGAGAACATTGAGCACTTTTGATTTGTCTTGATTCAATTTTAATCCCGCCAGCCTCCCATAGGAATCAATAGCTAGTAATAATCTAGCTAGTGCAACCCATGGGTTAGTAATATGGACCACCAAGTCATCCGCAAAGGCTGCCACCTTAAACTGGAGTTGGCCCATCCTGACTCCTGGAATCGCCTCGCACTCCTCGAAGAATCTTATGAAAGGGTCCAGTGACAGGACAAATAGTATAATGGGCACCCCCTACCTGGTTTCCCTCTCCAAAGGGAAGGGGTCTGATAGGATGTCATTTAACAAGATCAATGCTGTGGGCCTCAAGTAAAGGGTATGAACTTGCTGTATAAAAGTCTCTCCTAGCCCATAACGAGGTAGCAAGTGACAAAAATAGTCCCACTGGACCCTATCAAAAGCCTTTTCAGCGTCAAAACTAATCAAAAGTGAGGGGATCCTCTTCTCTCGTACCCACTCCAGTGAAGCAATAATTCTCCTCATATTTTTAGCTATACACTGCCCCTTCACAAAGCCTATCTGGGACTCGTGTATCAATTGAGATAGGAGTTCCACCAGGATCTTAGCCTACAATTTGCTATCAAAGTTAAGCAACGAGATGGGCCAGTATGAGCCTGCCCCCATCTTATCCCTCCCTGGCTTAGGGATTAACGTAATTGTGGCAATTACAGGCCGTGTGTAGCAGAAGGCTACGGGGAAAAGTCTATTGCTGAAGGAACAGGTGTGTGCTTGGAAACATCTTGTAAGCAATTGCAGACATTTCCAATTGAGAGTCAGTATGAACCGATGGAAACTGAGCCATCTGTAGAATATCTGCCTATTGAGTCAATGGACTGTACAATGTCTGTGTCTGAGAAGATAAAACCTGTATAATAAGTTTAAGCTGTGCAGAGAGAGAGAGCTGCCGGTAGCAGCCAAAGGAAACAGCACCAAAGGTTTTGGAACAGAAGTGCTCTTTATGTTGGATTATAGTGATGCTGATATAAGAAGCTGTTTGAGTTACATTTCTTATATTATTTCATGCCAGAGGTTGTATGGCCTTGTTCTTTATTTTCCATTTGTAAAACCGTGTGGGAAGGGGAATTAAAATCCTGTTATTTGCCTGAACCCTCGAGCTCCACAACTCGCCTTATTTCAAATAGTGGAAAAAACTTCAACTCCCAGAAGGCAGTGCTTTCCCCAAGCACCATTTTACTAACTGAATAAGCAATCAGGCTGCTTATATCCACAAGCTCAGGCTGTGGAGTAATAGCAACATTACAGGTTGGCATAGTTTTGCGGATTTTGCATGGATTACAAAGGACATTTGTAAACGGAAAAGAACATCACTACGTGGGCAAAGAAACTGCTGAGCAGAGGGACCCAGAATCGCCTGACAACCGGTCAGGGGGATTAATGGCAACTTTCTCAGTGCTGGACTCTGCGCTGTGCCGAGGTAACGGTAGCTAGGCACAGGTGTGGGAGGATAATTAGGGAGAAAGGGAGCCACTAATCTGCTGCAGCAGGGAGCAATTGAAAAAAAAAAAAAAAAAAAAGTAAAAGTTTTTGGGTTTTTTGGACCACACTTGGTGTTTTGTTTTCTTGCAGGAACAGTTGTTTCCATGATGGAGCCCCAAGAGTTGCTTAGGTGGATGTCAAGCCAGTGGGACAAACAACTGGAGCTGACACGCCATACCCAGGAACAGACTGCAGCTGCCATCTGTTCACAGCAGAAACCTCTTATGGAACTAATGGAGGCACTGCTCAAGAAAAAAAGAGAGCCAGAACCTCCTGTACCCTCATTTAACCAGGGGGTAGGACTGCCTAATGGTAGCGCTATGGCGCTGGGACAGTTTACTTCAACTGACAACTTAGATGATTTCATAGAAGCGTTTGAACGCATTGCAGAGGCTATTAAGTTGCCTGAGGAGCAATGGGCGTGAGATTCGCCATGTCGCTCTCGGGTGAAGCCTTAGCAGCTTATAAGTCTATGCCTGCAACGCTTGCATCTAATTATAATGCAATTAAGAAAGCTGTCAAAGACAGACTTGGCTTAACCCCTTTATTCGATAAGCGCATGTTCAGGGAGGCTAAGTTAAAGCCCAATGAAACCCCTAAAATGCTGTTTCATAGAATAAAAGGCTTAGCATTGAAGTGGCTTAGGCCAATACAGGAGTCTCTAGAAGATGTATTGGATACAATTATACTAGAGCAGTATATGAATGCAGTACCAGCAGATGTAAAAACCTTTCTGATGCTCCAAAGTTGTAAAACTACGGAGGAAGCAGCTAATCTCTCAGAGAGGTATTTTGAAGCCGAATTGGCTAGGGCCTCAAAACCAGAAGCTCTGAAGAAGATAAAAACCTCCTGCTTTAAGAGATCAGAAAAGTTTATAAGGAATAAGTTACCTAATGACAATGTTGTACCTGTGATGAAAGGTAAATGTTTCAATTGTGGCGAATTGGGACATTATCGCAGGGATTGTGCGCTGCGCACAGCGCTAGTGTCTGGGGGTGTGAAACAAACACGTGAGGGATTTGTGCTACAAGTCCAAGTAGAAGGCGTTGAGGCCCAGGCACTGCTTGACTCTGGTGCTGACCAGAGCATGGTTTCCCAAAGGCTCTGGCAGACCATCGAAGCCCACCTGCCCTCAGCACCGAGTCAAGCAGTGGGGCGGGTCAAGATACGATGTGTACATGGGGCAGCCTCATACTACCCAGTGTATAACCTGTCAATAAAAGGGTTGGGCACCGAAAAGGAAGTATTGGTGGCAGTGGTACCACGCCTTCCGCAGGATATAGTCCTCGGAAGAGATTGGCCTTCTTTCAGCCAAGGGATAGAGAAGGGCATTAGGGCGAAAACAGGTTTAGTAGCCACTCCACCCAAGACAGAAACCCTAGCTGTAAAGAAAGAGCCACAGGATGTCCCTAAGGTAGAAGCCATTGCAACCAAGATCCCTGCTCCTTTATTAGACAAGCCCAGTAAAGCTAGCTCGCAGTCCAAGCCACAAGTAGGCGAAGCATCCCTGGGAAAACAAAAATTTGTTTTGAGGTATTGTAAGGTCTCCGCTCAGGCCCAAGGCGAGCTTCAGAAGCTGCCGCAGGCTACGATTTATTTAGTGCGGAGGATGGGATAGTGCCACGAGGAGGGAAGGCCCTACTAGATACGGGGGTAAAGATACAGCTTCCTCCCGAATGTTATGGACGCATAGCTCCCAGATCCGATTTAGCTACTAAATATTTCCTGGACGTAGGGGCAGGAGTCATAGACCCTGACTACCGAGGGGTAGTAAAGGTCCTGATGTTTAATTTCAGTAAGGAAGACTTCAGAGTGAAGGCAGGCGATAGAATCGCTCAACTGGTGTGTGAGCGAGTGGGGTTCCCTGAGGTAGAAGAGGTATCTTCGCTGACCCCCACGAGTCGGGGGGAGGGGGGATTTGGGTCTACTGGTGCAGGGGAGATGAGAGGCCTAGCAGCCATCTCTGAAGAAAGAAAGGAAGAAGATTTAGGACCACAGCCAGCAGACTGGAAAGAAAATCCAGAACCTCGTATAGATGCTGAGCTGTCGACACAGCAGCGACAAGAGCTGGGTAAATTATTGGGCAAATTTGCAGATGTTCTGACAACGGTACCAGGAGAGACTAATATAGTTGCTCATGAGATTATCACCACGCTGGGAAAGATAATCAGGCAACGGCCTTACCGCTTGCCAGAAGCCAAGAAAAAGGAGATCATATCACAAGTGAAGGATATGATAAAAATGGGCGTAATAGAGGAATCTAAGAGCCCATGGTCAAGCCCAATAGTCTTGGTGCCTAAACCAGACAGAAGCTTACGCTTCTGTATAGATTTCCGGCAAGTTAATAACATCTCTCAATTTGACGCGTATCCTATGCCTCGAATTGAGGACTTATTAGATAGGTTAGGGCAGGCAAGGTATTTAACCACCTTAGACCTTACGAAAGGATACTGGCAAATACCTTTGACCAGAGAATCAAAGCCTAAAACAGCCTTCAGCACCCCGGTGGGTCTGTTTCAGTTCAAATGCATGCCATTTGGTCTCCACGGGGCAGCTGCCACCTGCCAGAGGCTTACTGACCAAGTTCTCAGACCCCACCACGATTACGCAATGGCCTATATGGACGATGTGATCGTCTATAGCACCACTTGGGCTCAACATCTGCCCCGAATAGAGGCTGTTCTCCGAGCCCTAAGGAGAGCGGGTTTAACTTTAAACCCTGGGAAGTGCCTCTTTGCCAGTAAAGAGGTGAAGTATTTAGGCCACATGGTGGGAGGAGGGATGGTGAAACCATTGGCTAGTAAAATAGATAGCGTGAGAAACTTTCCCCCTCCGAAAAATAAAAAACAGATGAGGGGATTTTTAGGCCTTGTGGGGTATTATCGCAGATTCATTCCGAGATTTGCTGAGGAAAGTACCCTGTTCACAGAAATGCTCCGGAAGAATGCCCCAAACAATATAAAGTGGACTCCAGAGGCAGAGAGGGTATTTGTAGCTTTAAAGGAGAAGTTGTGTAGGGCCCCGGTGCTTAGAGGGGTTAACTTCGAGTTGCCATTTATAGTACAAACAGACGCCTCGGAGACTGGGTTGGGGGCCGTAATGTCCCAAGTATTTGAGGGGGTAGAACACCCAGTTACCTACCTTAGCAGAAAATTGTCTAAGGCAGAACAAAAATACTCCACTGTGGAGCGAGAATGCCTCGCAATCAAGTGGGCAGTGGAAATGTTAAGATTTTACCTTACAGGAAGGAAATTTTGTTTAGTTACAGACCACGCGCCCTTAAAATGGCTTAATCATATGAAGAATGCCAATGCCAGGTTAACTAGTGGCACATGGCATTGCAAGCATATGACTTTGTGGTACAGCATAGGGCGGGCAAATTCCATGGTAATGCGGACGCACTATCCAGAATTACGTGCTGTCCGTTAAAAAATACGGCAGCCCGTAATATCTTAAGGGGGGGGGGGATATGTGGTGTAGAAGGTCCCTCAGATCCCTTAGAGAGTGATAAAATGCAAGATTCAGCTTCAGTTAAGGGAAGTAAACAAGTGCACAAGGTTCCTGGTTTCCAGGGAAACCACAAACAAAGCAGATTAGAGGAGAGGAAAACACGCCCCTGCTGCAGTTCAGCTCAGCAATCACGAGCTAAGGCTGGACACCTGTTGGAAGGAGTGGTCAGGTAAAACCCAGAAAACCAGAGATTTAAGAGAAGCTCATTAGGAAGGGAGCAGGCAGATCTGGAAGCACATGGGGAAGCAGAGTTGGAAGGCCAGCTGAGAGCACAGCCACGAGGAAAGCAGTCACGAGAAACAGAGGATTTGCTTGAGAGTGAAGACACAGAGGAATTCATGGTAACAGAGGGTTCTCTGACCTTTAATTCAGAAGGGGAAGTCAGCACAGGAGACGAGCAGAGAGTCCGTGCAAAGGAGCAAGGTACAAACAGCCCAGGTTTGTTGCCGTGGGTAAAAGGCAGCTATAAGGGGAATGTACCAAGAAGGCAGACTTGTGTGCACGTAGAGACTCCAAGGCTTACAGCTGTAGCTGATCCTGGAAAAGCAGAAGGAATCTCTCATAAGGAAGCCAAGAGGTAGGCTGAGTGACTGGTATAAAAGTAAAGCTGTTTTTAAGAAGTGCTCTGCTATTAACCCAGAAGGGTGGGGTTTTCCATGTGGTGAACACTGTGGCAATTACAAGCCGTGTGTAGCAGAAGGCTACGGGGAAAAGTCTATTGCTGAAGGAACAGGTGTGTGCTTGGAAACACCTTGTAAGCAATTGCAGACATTTCCAATTGAGAGTCAGTATGAACCGATGGAAACTGAGCCATCTGTAGAAAATCTGCCTATTGAGTCAATGGACTGTACAATGTCTGTGTCTGAGAAGATAAAACCTGTATAATAAGTTTAAGCTGTGCAGAGAAAGAGAGCTGCCGGTAGCAGCCAAAGGAAACAGCACCAAAGGTTTTGGAACAGAAGTGCTCTTTATGTTGGATTATAGTGATGCTGATATAAGAAGCTGTTTGAGTTACATTTCTTATATTATTTCATGCCAGAAGTTGTATGGCCTTGTTCTTTATTTTCCATTTGTAAAACCGTGTGGGAAGGGGAATTAAAATCCTGTTATTTGCCTGAACCCTCGAGCTCCACAACTCGCCTTATTTCAAATAGTGGAAACAACTTCAACTCCCAGAAGGCAGTGCTTTCCCCAAGCACCATTTTACTAACTGAATAAGCAATCAGGCTGCTTATATCCACAAGCTCAGGCTGTGGAGTAATAGCAACATTACAGTAATATATGCTTGGTTCCCCCCCCCCATATAAAGGTTCTTGCTTCTATTCTAGCCTGATATAGTGCCACTAATGTAGGCACTAGCTCTGCCTGCAATATCTTGTAAAATTCTGCTGTGAACCTGCCTGGGCCAGGAAACTTGCAGCCCTGTGCCTTAGCAATACCTTTCGACTTCCTCAAATGTTGGGGGAGCCCCAAGCTTCTGGGCCTGCTGTCGGGATATTCGAGGAGAGGAGCACTGTTGAATATAGGCCTCTAGTCTGTCGGGGGAAACCCTCTCCGCTGTGTACAATTTCTTGTAAAATGTTTGGAACAGATTAACTATCCCTCTATCTTTACACACTCGACCCCTGTCCTCCCTCAAGGCCACCATTCTGCTTGATCCTCGAGTCCCTCGCAAACATCTAGCCAGCAACCCCCCTGTTTATCCCCATATTCTTGTAACTGGAACTAGTAGTACACATGGGACTCTCTTGCACGCTGGTGTAGGACCTCATTTAAAGTGGCTTGAAGTTCTAGAAGACGCACCCAGGAGTTTCCCTGGGGATGTGCGGCATGTAATCGTCATGCCCTCACAACCTGCTTCTCCAATCTAAGCACCCGTGCGTTCAATAGACGTCGCCTCCATGAGAAATACACCATGATATCCCCCCCTTAGTATTGCTTTTGCAGCTTCCCAGTACAACTCAGGCGTGTCCTGATGTTGCTGGTTGTGTGTTTGATAAGCTTGCCATTGATCCTTCAAGAACACCTGAAACTGCTAGTCTTTACATAGCTCCAGTGGGAAGCACCATATACATGCTCCTTCGCTGTGTGCCATGCCAACTCTAACCAGGTCATTGCATGATCCGAGATTTCTCCTGGCCCAATCTGGGCCCCTTCAACCCTTGCGAACAGGCTTTCCGGGATAAGGAGATAGTCTATATGGGCTCTCGTACCATGCGCCCTCGATAGGTGGGTATAATCCCTTTCCTGTGGGTGCAAGAGTCACCATGGGTCCATTAAATGTAATCTCTGCACAAATCGCCCAAGACCTGTGCTCTGGCCCCCGAAGCAACCCTGGAGGTATCTATCAATGGGTCAAGAACCCCATTCAGGTCACCTCCCACTACCGTTGCCGTAAGTGGCAACTGTTCCATCTGAGAGGCTATCTGTGCATAAAAAGGAGTTTTTAAGCTGCTCGGCCCATAAATATTGCTCAAAATTATTGGTTGGCCTTCTAGGTCTCCGTAAAGTATAATATATCTTCCTCTAGGGTCTGAGATGTCTTGCTTACATTCAAACCACACTCTCTTGTGTATTAATATCACTCCCCCCTTCCTGCCTTAGATGCAGAAAAGGCCTTCAACCGTGCTGAGTGGCCTTTCTTGCTGCAGGCCGCTGAGGCTTTTAACTTTCAGCCGTTTTTTTTCCAGGTGGTTCGTGTCCTCTATAGTCTGTCCATGGCTCGGCTTCGAATAAATGAAACTCTTTCATCCAACTTTACTTTGGGAAGGGGCATGAGGCAGTGATGTCCACTGCCCCCCTTGCTGTTTGCACTCTCGTTGGAACCTTTTGCTCAGGCCCTTAGGAAAAGCAAAGGGATAGTGGTGGTGCCGGTAAGGGGCACGGAGCATAAGGTTGCTCTGTACATTGGTGATACTCTTTTGAGTCCTGAGTGTTCATTATCCACCTTTAAGGTGAAATATAGCGAGTATGGGGCTGTGCTCGGGCTATAAACTCGACGAAATCAGTGCTCCTACGTTTTAATAAATATTCTGGCTAGAGGAGCTGCTCAAACTAAGGTTCCCTTATCGATAGAAAATGGATTCCCTGCTGTATTTGGGGATGACGATTCCCACTAGACCATACAGACTGTTTCAATTGCATTTCTCCCCCCTCCCCCCCCCCATTGCTTAAGAGGGAGTAAATGATAATTACACTTACCTGGTAATTGTAGCTCCTTGAGTGACGACAGTTCAGTCCTCCACCTCTGGGTTGTGTACCTCCTCCTGCAGCTTGGAGACTGGGCATGTCAAAATCATGACATCACTGGATGTAGCCTGCTGGTCTCTCCCATCAGCCCCAGTGAACTACTGACAAAGCATACTCAACAGAGCAACAAATAAGTAGCCAACATATAAACTCTAACCATAATAACCCCTAACTAGATGAACAGTAAAATTTCCCTCCTGAAAGATCAAAACTCTCTCGTACCGTTTCCTCCTGACTCCTTCAGAAGTAAAGACAGAAAGGAGGATAAATAGAGAGAAATAGACAGAGCAGAACTAAACAAACAGGATCTCACGGAATTCATACATACCTGTAAATGTATAGTTCCCCCTAATGAAGTTCCACGACACCACTCTGGGCGGGATTGAGGACTGAACTGTCGTCACTCAAGGAACTACAATTACCAGGTAAGTGTAATTATCATTTCCTTATCGTTCCTCCAGTTCAGTCCTCCACCTCTGGGATGTAACAGAGCAGTGTTCATTTGGAGGGACCTTTATAACCAGCTCGCAAGACTGGCGAACCGAAAAAGGCATCATTTTCTGCTAACACATCCAGGCGATAGTGCTTACTGAAGGAATGGAGCGACGACCAAGTAGCCGCTCTACAGATTTCCTCTGGTGGAACCAAGCTGTGTTCCACCAAGAAGCTGCCTGCGCTCTGGTTGAGTGCGCTCGCAATTCCAATGGAACCGAACGTCCCTGTACCAGACATGCTGAGGCAATCGCCTCTCTAATCCATCTAGAAATGGACGCTTTCGCTGCCGCCTCACCCTTGCGAGGACCACCGAACACGGAAAGCCGGTCAGATTTGCGAAAAGGTTCGGAAACTTGCAAATATCGTCGCAACACCCGCTTGATGTCCAACAGACGCATGCTGCGATCGGACACGGTTTCCCCCCTTGAACCAAGGACCGGAAGCGACACCGTCTGATTTAGGTGAAACGACCTTTGGCAAAAAGGATGGCACCAGTCGCAAGACCACCTTTTCTTTCGAAAAAGACAGAAAGAGTTCCCTGCAAGACAGCGCCTGTGACTCCGAAATTCACTTTGCTGAACATATGGCCAATAAAAACACTGTTTTTAAGGTTAAATCCTTTACCGTTGCTTGAAGTAATGGCTCAAAGGGCTCCTTTACTAACGCTCCTAAGACCAAAGTGAGATCCCACGGGGGCACCACGATTCGATGAGAGCGCCTCAGCCTTGTTACCGCTTTCAGGAAGCGCAATACATCAGTATGCGACCCTAAAGGCACATCCTGCGCCTTGCCCCTTATAGCAGGCTAGAGTTGCCAACTGCACTCTCAAAGAACTGGCTGCCAATCCTTTATCAAATCCAACTTGTAGAAAGCTTAACACCACGGACACGGAAGCTGTAGCCGCGCGGACTTGCCGCCTTGAGCACCAATCCTCAAAAATACGTCATACACGAACATATGCCAGAGAAGGCGACCTTTTCCTAGCTCGAAGCAACGTTGCAATTACCGATCCAGAGTATCCTTTTTTCTTCAGCCTCGCCCTTTCAAAGGCCAAACCGTAAGTGAGAACCAAGTCACCTGAGGCATTCGAAGCAGACCTTGGCGTAGCAGATCTTTCGAGAATGGCAGCCTCCAAGGCTCCCCCGTCTAGCAGTCGAACGAGATCGGCGTACCATGGTCGTCTTGGCAAGTCCGGAGCTACCAATAGCACTCTCCCGTGATGAGCTTCGATCCGCTGCACCAAGCGGCCTATCAGCGCCCACGGAGGGAAGACAGAGAAGACCGAACGCCGGCCACGGCTGCATCAGGGCGTTGAGTCCTTCCGACAACCTTTCGCGCCACCTGCTGAAGAAGTGATTCGCTTTTGCTGAAATGTCACCATAAGATCCATGATCGGCGGCCTGCGTCTGCGGACTATTAGCGCAAACACTTCCGGATGCAACTCCCATTCCCCAGCATCTACTTGCACCTTGCTGAGGAAATCCGCCGTCACATTGTCCTTCCCTGCAATGTGCGCCACCGAGAACGTCGGTAGACGCTTTTTCACCCAAGCGAATAGCGTCTCTGCTTCTTCTTCCATGGCCGCACTGCCTGTGCCGCCCTGCCGATTGATGTAGGCTACCGTCGCGGAGTTGTCTGACAGCACTCTCACGGCCCGCCCTGTCACCACCGCTTCAAACGTCTGAAGCGCCAGATATACCGCTCTCAACTCCAGCCGGTTGGTCGACCAACTGCGCTCTTGGACGGACCACGTGCCTTGCACGAAAAGATCTCCACAGTGCGCCCCCCCATCCCGCGAGATTCACATACGTCAACAGCGGGAGCCATTCCGGCTGCTCCAGGGGCACTCCCGCTTGCAAGGTTCCGACAAGTAGCCACCTCCGCAAAAACCGCCTGACCTGGAGAGGACAGGGAAGACGCTTGTTCAACGAGTCGGTCTGATGTGACCAGTGACAAAGGAGCACTTGCTGTAAGGGCCTCATATGGAATCTGACCCAGGGTACAACCTCCAAAGTCACCGCCATCGTGCCTAGCACGCAAAGATAATCCCATGCTGATGGTGCCGGAGCGGAGCTGAACTTGCGTAGCAGGCGATGGATGCCCAGCACCCGACGATGCAGTAGAAACACTGCTCCTTGCCGAGTGTCGAACCATACTCCCAGATACTCGAGCTCCTGGGACGGCACAAATCGGCTTTTGGCTGGATTAACCACCCAGCCGAGCCCCTGTAAAAACTTCACCACCTTGTCCGTAACCTGAACGCTCTCGGCCTCGGATTTCGCCCGAATCAACCAGTCGTCGAGACAGGGATGAACCAGGATTCCTTCCTTCCGCAAAGCTGCCGCCACCACCACCATGATCTTGGTGAAAGTCCGTGGCGCTGTTGCCAGCCCGAAAGGTAAAGTTCGGAACTGATAGTGCCCCCATGGAAGGGGCGAACCGTAGAAACCTCTGATGGGCCTCTCAGATTGGGATATGCAGATACGCTTCTGTAAGATTCAGGGAGGTCAAATACTCCCCCTTTGCATACCGCCACAATGACTGATCTCAACGTCATGCTTGTGCCAGAGCAACCAGTCCTTTGGACATTCTTTTTCTTCTGCGACTGAAGAACCTTTCCACTTTGTTACTGGTTGTCAATGCCAGCAGATCCACGATCGGTTGCCTGCACTGGATTATGCTGTGAAAAATGGAGTCCTCCAGAGTCCATGTCCCGGGAATCAGTTGATGTCAGCTGATTAAGTCCACCTGCACGTTCTCCTTTCCTGCTACGTGTGCTGCCAAGAGTGTCAGCAGATTTCTCTCTGCCCAGTGAAGGAGTAGTGCTATCTGTCAGATTTGTGCTTCTTGTGCCACCCTGTCGATTGATGCATGCTACCATGGTTGCATTGTCTGAGAAAACTCACTGCTCTGCAGTGTAGGATCAAGCAAAAGTGTTGCAGGGCTACAAACACCACAAGCATCTCCAAGCGGTTTATGGCACTCTCCTCCGGAGACCAAAGCCCCTGCGCCACTTGATTCAGATAATACACCCCCCATCCAGACAGGCTGGCATTGGTTGTGACTACCACTTAATCAGGCAGTTCTAATGGCATGCCCACTGCCAGCTTTGTGGGATCCTACCACCACCAGAGGCGCACCTTTGCCTCCAGTGGGCATGGTAATCCCCTCAACAGAGCGTGTCTCTGAGGGGATCACAGCGACAGTAGGGCCTTTTGCAACAAACATATGTGTCCTAGTCCATGGCACCAAATCCAAGGTGGCCGTCGTTGAGCCTAGTAACTGGAGGTAATGCCATGTCAACGGAGCCTGCATCCGTAAAAACCTCCTGACCTGCTTCTGAACCTTCTTGGCCAGCTCCACCAGCAGAGACATGACCCCTCTCTTCGTATCAAAGTGAGCTCCCAGGTAAACAACATCCTGTGATGGGACCAAATTGCTCTTGCTGAAGTTTACTACCCAACTTAGCCTTTGCAGGAAGGATATCACTCGCTACGTGCCTGTCACTTTCCTGCATTGATTTTGCACTAATCAGTCATTCATCGAGGTATGGGTGAGATCAATACCTCCTTGCTACGTAAGGCTGCTGCCGCCAGCACCGTCACTTTTGAGGTGCCATTGCCAGGTCAAATGGTAGGGCTCGAAACCGAGAATCACCTATCGGCACGGCAAACCGAACGAAATGCTGATGTTCTGGACGAATGGGAATATGCAGATATGCCTTGGTGAGATCTAGGACTATCAGAAATTTGCCTTTTCTCACTGCCACTATCACTGATCATTGGGTTTCCATGCAGAAGTGTGGCACACATACAGCCCTGCTGATGAGCTTGAGATGGAGCACTGATCGAAAGGAACCCTCCTTTTCGGTGACCACGAAATATATCTGGCAGGACCTCGACCACTGCCCAAAGCCAGATTAGTCTGTCTAATGCATCTGCCACGGCTCTTGCCTTGGCTTGGGCCTTGCACAGGGAGCACACAAAGGAGTCCGAAAAAGGATAAGCTAGATCCAGAGCATACCCATCCTTCATAATCTCTAAAACCTATCGATCAGACACAAGCAAAGTAAAAGTTTTGTAGTCGACCTCCTACAGGCACCAACTCCTTTTTTCCTTGTTTAAATTATGTAATGGTTAAATATGTTCCATGTACCACTGTGTTGTAGTTCCATGTAAACTGCCCCTTAACACTGGAAGGAGTGGTATAAAAAAAACATTCAAATAAATAAAAAAGTTTTCATAATGCTGGGGTCCTCCCTGACAGGATTTCCCCTCTTCCAAATCTGGCATAGGAGTGTCACCCTATAGCCCTGACGGACCCTCCAAAGGGTCCTCTGAAATTCTGGAGAAAACTGAAGCCACTTCCTCCCAATATTCCTCATCTACCTGATGATGTTTTATAATGGACTCTAAGACCTCCTTAACAAGGGAGGGAGGCTCTCTTACCACGCTCCCAGGAGGGGACCTCTGTGTGAGGGAATATCCAGCAGGCCCTGCTTCATGCAGCAGGCCTGATGTAAAAGGAGGACAAACTCTGGGGAAAAGGGACACCCTGAAGGGCTGTCTGGCTACAGTCCCTTCAGTGTGCGCACCCCAAAAGGTCCAGGGCCTGGTTCTGAGACCTCCAAAATACCTCCTGTAAAATCACTCGCTAAGGGCAAAATGGCCACTGTTCCCGCCAAACACGTGGGATCCCACAGCTGAGTGGAAACTGATGCTGGCTAACTGGCTTTCCCCTAATGACTAACTGAGAACTTGCCCTCTTCCTGCTACCTTCAGTGCTCCTGCCCCCATCTGTGCACCTGCGGCAGAGATCCACTGGAGATAATGTCCCCCAGTGGTTGCCACAGGCTGCGTACACTGTTCTACTGTCCGGTATTGCAGGAGCACGGTAAAACTTACCAAACACCAGTGGTCCCCAAAAGAAACCAGAAATCATCTGCTCACCTGACCGACTGCCAAAGTTGGAATTGCCACTGGCAGTTAAGCCTGGTTCTGCTGTCCCTTTTGTGTGGCTGCTCATTTTTTTTTTTTTTTAAATAAAGAGCAGACTGCCAAAACCATAGCGAACACCACCGCACCAAAGTTGTAGTGTTGCTACTTGGGGAGATGAGGGGGCGCAGTCAATTTGGGGGAGGGACCTGGACCACCAGATACTGCACTCCTGCAAGCCTGAAGGTTGACTCAACAGCCCTGGTTCTTTAAGCATAGCATTATATCCTGGAAATGCTCCACAGCAATCTCTGCTTCTTAACTTTCTTTTTTCTTTCTTTCTTCATTTTTTAAAAATTCCATTCAGTGGAGTCCAGATTGCACAGAGCTCATCACCATCTGCTGTAGACTGAGAAATACTGGATTCAGAGGAGGTGCACAGAACTCTTATAGGATGACATCATCAAAACCTGCGATTCTCAGTTTCCGTCTGCTATTGATAGGGCAAAACCCATGCGTCTGGACTGGAAGGAGAATAAGGAAGGCTTAATGCTGGAGGGGATGTGGTGGCAGAGGAATCCTCTATCACATAATGTGGGACTGTGACAGGGTGAGACCCCTCTGGGAATGGGTGGCCAAACTTTGTTCTCAGATCACAGGACAAGACCTCATTGTTACTGGGCTGTTCCAAGGGGCCACCTGCAGTATGTTTAAATATATCAGTGGTTGCTAGCTTTCTTTATAGCTGTGTGCCTCCATAGCAAAGTGGAAGAACCCACTGGCTCCAATGATACTAGACTGGTCAAAGAAGCTTGCACACATTATGAAACTGAACAAGGCGTGGCACACAGACCAAGAGATGAATGGACAGATTTGCCAGGATGTGGGCTCCAGTTAATTGTTCTTTGAATCCGGCTCAGAGAGGAAAGGTGTTGGTTAAACTGTGTGGCTGAAGTACAATTGCCTTGGCCAGAGATGTTTTTGTGTTCTCTCTCGCTGCTGGAGGAGGACAGTAGATTGCTTGTGAACAGGAGCTCCAGTGTGCCAGGGGGACCTTCTGGTATCTCTCCCTTGCCTCCCCCCCCCTCTCTCCCAGGTTCACCCTCGAGATATTACTTGTTATGATTCTGAACTGTCAGGCTGAGGGAAGTTTAAGTTGGATGTGTGCCTATTGCAATTGATCCCAGTTGTTTTATGTTTATTACAGTTTGTGTAATAATCTTGCTAAGTGAATGTAAGATGAAAATTCTGAAAATTAAAACAAAAAGCAAAGCTCGTTTCCCCATATTTTGGGCTTTTAAAGGGAAAGTTGGAGGAATCTTAGGGGTCCTTTACTAAAGTGCAATAAGCAGTTACTGTGTGAATTAGTGCATGGCCTCAGTAATAATTACAACACTGCTATGACAGTGAGCATCAATTCATGTGCTAACTATATATTGTGAGGAAGGATGGGAAATGGGTAGGAAAAAAGTACTGATGGTACCTCATAGTTAATGGAAAAGGTTTTTTTTTTCTCTGGGATAAACTATATGAGAAGATGTGGGCCCCCTTAGAAGTTATTGCAGAATTGTATTTAGTACTTTCTATTTTCAAAGGATATACTGGAAAGCCAAGAAATACAGGGACAATTTTCAGAGTTATATGTTTACTGGCCATCAGTATGCATATAAATTTTTTATCTATAGGGATTAAGAAGTTATATAGTCAGTGCTGGGGTAAAATATAGCCAACCACCCCAGCACTATTTGAATAGTGAAGGACTAGAGGAAAAGTTACATTGTAACAACGTATGACGGCAGATAAAGACCATCATGGTCCATCTAGTCTGCCCAGCAAGGTGGAAAGAGTAGGTGCACCTGTCACTCTGTGCAGGTCACCCCTCCCAATGCCTTGGTTTAGGGGTGTACCCACCACTCCATGCATGTCACCCCTATTTGCTGAGATGGCAAAGACAGTTATTTTGATTTTATCCTGCTGCTATAAAGGGATCCACTTTCTGTCCCATGCTATTTTGAATTGTTACTGTATTTGCCCCACTACTTCCATCGGGAGGACATTCCAAGCATCCAGTGAAAAAGTATTTCTTCACCTTGCCTTTCAGTTTACCCTCTTGTAGAGAAAGGATGGCAAAAACAAAAACAAAAAAACCCCTATCTGCATGGTGGTGACATTCAGCCATTATACAGGTGATGTTGAACATGCCACTTAACCCTCCACTGCCACAGGTACAAACTTAGGTATTTTCCTGTCCCTTGGAGGACTTAAAATATTAATGTATCTGAATGAAATTTGCTCTGAGATACTCCTGAAAAAGGTGTGCGTGAACTAAATACAAAATCCCTTCCTTCTATATGCTTAATTTCGATCTATGGCAGTCAAAAATGAACATGTATATTCAGCGCAGTTGATTATGGTGATCATTTTAAAAGGCTTATTTGCGATTTAAACGTATCAGTGGTGTAAGAAAACCATGCAAAGTGGGGACACATGCAAATTATGGACACATGCAAATTACAATTTTAGTAAGGCCACATATGTTGTACATTTTTGGTGGAGGGCAGTCCACATGCACAAGTTTCAGGTCGGGGCAGCCCTGGAGCATTTCTAAGCAGGGTTGTGAGTGGCATCCGTGTGTGCATATTCAGGATGTATTTCACAAACGCCTGGATATGTGTAGGGCGGTGGCCCTAAATGTGCCAAGTACCCACCCCTCTCGCCAGCTTTACTCTGTTTTCAGATCCCTCTAGTCCCTGCCGTCTTTCTTCCCCTTCCTCCATTCCAGATTCCACTAAGCTGGCAGACGTTTTTGCAGATGAACGCAGATAGAACACTTTATTGCTCCTTTCCTGTCCACCACCACTTTCTCCTACCTTTTTGTCTCCTTCTCCTGCTTCCCTCCCCCCATCACCCCCCCACACTCCTGATCTTCTTTCCAGTCGATTTCTACATCAGAACTTGCTACTACCCTATCTTCGACCCATAAAACCACCTGTTCCCTGGACCCTATCCCCTCCAACTGGCTCCATGGGCCTTCAGGCGCCCTTTTCCCACTTTTTTTTTTTGTATTTAAAATTTTTTATTAGCACCCAACAAAACATACATTACACAACATGAACCGTGAACCCCCCCACATATATACCAATATACATTCTTTACATCAAGAACATCAACCATTGGGAAAGGCCCCTGTTCCAAGTGCTTCCCCATTTGCTTTTTCATTGAACCCAAAAATCCCCTTGTGCCCTTTACACATTTTATACAATATACAGTTCAACACCACTTATAGTACTGTACATTAGCCCGATCATAAATTCTCAACTCCCACCAACAACTCTCCCATATTCTACCAACCTCACTCCCACCCACCGGGCAGATATCCTTCCAATGTGAACCCCACATGCATAATGAACACAGATATCACACTTTTCCCCCCTCCTCCCTCCCCCCCCCCAACCCCGTACCACCTCCCCCCCACTGCCATTCCCCCAACCCTCGAACAGTAGGCTTCAAGACATGCACTCCACCCTAACCTCAAGTTGGTAAGATCTCCTATCAGCATAACACTCAATGGTAAGCTTGCCATGAGTAACCAGTACAGACCGTTGTAACCATATAGGCAAGATGTGATCGCCCCACCCCGGACCTCTACAATATAAGATGATGGGGCAGGAATATAAACCCATAGCCCTGCCCCCATCAGTGGACTAAGCTCTCCTACTCCCCACCGTCATTCCTCTGGACCCCCCCCCCTCTTCCCTCCATTGCTCATATCTTTCCCACACCTTATTATATCGTGGAACAGTATGTTTTTGATGGGCTTCTATTGCACAGTACCCCCAAAGCTGCTCCATTCGCCCCACCACCTCCGCTAATGGGGGGACATCCTGTTTCTTCCACCAACGTAGAAGACACATCCGCCCTGCTATTACACAGTACCCCTGCAGTCTCCCCCATTCCCTCCCACCTTCTCCCGTCACTCCTTCATTCAATATCACCATACTAGGGGTAAAACATACCTTCACCCCTGTGATGTCTTCCGTAAGTCTTTCCACCCCTCTAAAATATTCCCGAACTACCGGGCAGCCCCACACCATATGCAGCAAGTCTCCTCTAGCCCCACAACCCTTCCAGCATTGATCCGAACTAGCAGGGTATAAAGCGTGTAGCCACACCGGGGTCCAATACATTCTTAGCCGTAACTTATAGCTGTTTTCCAGCATTGCTGTTCCCGGTGCTAATTTATGGGTTCTAGTATAAATTCTATCCCACCTCTCTACATCCCACTGCCCCCCCAGGTCCTCCTCCCACTGCAACTGGCCCCGTATGTCCCCTTGCTCGAATTCCCCCAAGAGTTTGTATAACTTCGATATAATCCTAGTAGGCATCCCTTTACTCCCCATCATCTCTTCAAAGGGCGCAGGTTTCACCATCCAGTCTTGCTTCACCTCCCGCCTCTGAAGCCAATACCACAAACATACATAAGCATATCTATCATGCATCTCCAAACAATACTTCTGTTGCAACTCCTCAAAGCCCTTAATCCTCCCCCCATCCCCCACCAATTGGCCCAACTTCCGCAACCCTTTCTCCCCCCCATCTCCTAAAAACCCCTGCCTCCTCCCCCATCCTACCCTTCATTGCTATCTGAATTGGAGTTTCGCGAGAGTATTGCTTCCCCCCTAACAGATACCCCTTCCATTTCGTCCAAACCTGTCTGGTAAGTTCTCTATAGGGATTCTCTTCTCCCTGCCCCTTCCCACCCCCCCAGGGTCCCAAATCCAGGCGCCCACCTCGGTCGCCCCGCCCCCCCCCCCCTCCATCCCCACCCACCTAGGCCTCTCCACCCCCTCCTTCCAGGCAAATAAGGCCCGAAGTTGCGCCGCTTCGTAATACCGGAGCAATGATGGGACCCCCAACCCCCCCTCCGTTTTAAGCCTATACATGGTCGCCCGGGCTACTTTTGGACGCTTTCCGTCCCAAATAAACTGCAGTAACAGATTTTGCATCCTAGCTATTTCCTTTCTAACCAACCTGTACGGCAGGGACATATAAACAAACAGCAACCGTGGGAGAACATTCATTTTTACCACTGCAATGCGCCCCAACCAAGACAGATACAGCCCCCTCCACCGTGATAAGTCCTGCCTAATATTCTCGACCAGACCCTGATAATTCCATTGCTTAATCTTAAATAGAGGGGTCCCCCAACTGGATCCCCAGATACCTAAAACTCCCCTCCACCCACCTGAATTTAAAGTGGTGCCACAAGCTCTCTTCCACCCTGGGCGCCAGATTAAATCCCAGCAGTTCTGTTTTCCCTTGATTAATTTTATATCCCGCTAAGCGGCTGTACCTTTGTATAGCCGTCATTAGCACTGGTAGTGTTGTAAGCGGTTGCGTCAGGGTAAAGACAACATCATCCGCAAAGAGTCCAATCTTTTCCTCTCTCCCACCTATCTGTACTCCCTTAATGTCCCCCGTTCGCCTGATGTAGGCCGCCAGCGGCTCGATAGCCAAGGCAAACAACAAGGGTGACAATGGGCACCCCTGTCGGGTACCTCTATGTAGCTCAAAACTCTCCAAATACCCCCCGTTTACCCGAACTCTAGCGCGCGGTCCCTGATATAGAGCTCTAAGCCAACTAATATACTTCCCTCCAAACCCCATTTTCTCCAAAACTTGAAACATAAAAGACCACGCCACCCGGTCGAAAGCCTTTTCCGCGTCTACGGTGATTACCACTGCCTCTTCTTTAGTACGCTGAAGTTGCCACATAATATTCAGAAGCTTTCTCACATTATCGCTACCCTGACGCCCCTTCACAAAGCCCGTCTGATCCGGGTGGATCAGGTGCGGCACTATATCCTGGATCCTGTTTGCCAAAATTTTTGCCAATATCTTTGCATCCAAATTTATTAAAGAGATGGGCCTATACGAGCCACAGACCCCCCCTTATCCTTGCCTGGTTTCGGCAAGACCGTTATGCCGGCCTCCGCCATTGTTCGCGGGAGGCCCTCCCCCTGAAGCACCCCATTAACTACCTTGGTAAATATGGGCGTAATCTGTTCCAACATGACCTTATAAAACTTTGCCGTATACCCATCCAACCCTGGCGCCTTCCCCAATTTCAGCATGGTTATAGCCCTCCTCACCTCCTCCTCCTGAATCTCCCGCCCAAGATGCACCCTTTCTTCCTCCGTCACCTGTGACAGACCACATTCCTCCAGAAATTCTGCAGTGTCCCTCTCTCCCACCTCCAGTTCACTTTCATACAGAGTCCTATAGTACTCCCGAAACACCCCCCTAATTCCTTTGGAGTTGTGTATCCACTCACCTTTATTACTCCTAATACCCGCTACATGCCCCGCTTGCCTCCGCCCCTTCAAGCGACTGGCCAGCACCCTCCCCACCCGATTACCACCTTCGAAATGGGCCTGCTTCAAGACTGCCAGTTGGAATGCTATCTCTTGGGCCCGCAATTTACTCAACTCCGCTCTCACCCTTTGTATCTCCGTAAGGGTGCCTGGATCCGACACCCTCTGATGTACCCCCTCTAATCGCCGCAGCTGTTGCAATAAGTCACTTTCCATGGCCCCTTTTTCATGCTTTACCCGCGCCCCCAATCCTACCAACTGTCCTCTAATCACCGCCTTTAAACCATCCCAAAGCACCCCCATTAACACCTCTCCCGTATCATTTAGCTGGAGGTAATCCTTTATATGAACCTTAATCTTCTCCACATGTTTCTCCTCCTCCAGCAAGGAATTATTAAGTCTCCAGAAATTTAGACTATCATCTTTCCGTCCTATATCAAATCGTACACTCACTGGGGCGTGATCTGACCAAGTGATCTGACCATGTTCCACCTCCTGTATTCTGTCCAACCAGATTCCACCCCCCCAGAGCATGTCCAACCGACTATAGGAGCTATGCACTGGGGAATAGAAAGTGTATTTCCGTTCCCCCGGATGCCAACTTCTCCACATATCAACCAAACCCAGGCGTTCTCGCAATGCATGCAGGCTTCGTCTATCCCCCCTCCCTCCTCCCCCCTCCCCCCCACTTGTGTCAATTCTAGGGTTACACGTTAAATTAAAATCCCCCCCCATGATTATTGGGGTGCTCCCAATTCCCTCCAATTCCTTCAAGAGTTGTTCGTACATCTCCCCCTGCTTCTCATTAGGGCCATACAAACTTATCACCCAGACCTCCTCCTTTTCAATTTGCAATAACACCCCCACCCATCTCCCTCGTTTCCCCCGTCTAACTTCCTTCACCATAGTATGATACTCCCCCCCCACCAAAATGCCCACCCCCCCTTTCCTAGAGTTTATTCGCTGGCCCGCCAAAACCACCTTGTGGTATTGTCTAGATTCCAACAAATATTCCTGCCCCACCCGCAGATGCGTTTCTTGTATACACATAATATCTGCCCCTACTCTTTTACCCTCCCTCCCCACCATCTGGCGTTTCTGTCTGGTTCGCAGCCCTTGCACATTCAAAGTCATAATTGTTATCATTCTGCGCTTCCCATACCCCCCTCCCTCCCTCCCTTCCCCTGTTCTCCTTCTCCCCCCTCCTTTTCCCCTCCTCATACCTCGCACCACTTTCGACCTCCGCAAGCCATCATACCCCCTCCCCCCCTCCCTCCCCATCCCGCCCTCATCCTCCGTCACTTCCAGAGGATAACTCAGGAGTAGTGCGCCCCCTACCTTCCCCAGCCTGACACCTTCACACACCCCTGCCCCCCGCCCTCCTCCATTCCACTCTCCCCCCTCCTCCTGCCCATACCCTCTTCCCCCTCTTCCCTCTCCATATTCCCTCCTACTCCCTCTCTGCCCTCTCCCCCCCCTCCCTACCTTATATCTCCCTCCCGTTACCCATCCACCTCACCATCCTCCTCCCCCTCCTATCCACCTATACCCTCCCCCTCTCCCCCTCCTCCCCTACCCTCCTCTCCCCCTATTACTTTGCAAAATACCTGTATGATACTTATACAATCATTCTTAAAAACAACACTCCTCCACTACCCTTCAACACTTAAACCAGCATGTTATCAGTCCGCAAGTTTCTTCAAGTGTCTTCCATCCGCCGGTCCTCTTGCAGCTCCTGCCCATGTCGTGCCGCTCTGTTTCTTCCGCACTCTGGGCTGCCTCCCCGCTGCCCCTGCCACCCTCCAGTGGAGGGACCTGTCCCCAGGGCTGCCCCCTGGGTGCTCAGTCCCACGTCCCGGAGGGCTTTCATTGCCTCCTCCTGTGTCTGTGCCCGCCATGTCCGCCCTTTATAGGTAAATGATAATCCAAAAGGGTGGAGCCACCGGTATTTAATGTCCTCTCTACGCAGTAGTTGTGTAACGGGCTGCATGGCCCTCCGCCTCTGCAACGTGCCTGCAGATAAATCTTCGTATATGTGCACCGGATAACCCTGCCACATGAGGGCTCCTTCTCGCCTTACTTTGTTAACAATTTTCTCCTTAATTTTATAACGTGCTAGACAGATGATTATGTCCCGGGGTTTATTGCCCATGGGTTTTCCCAGTGCTCGGTGAGCTCTTTCAAGTTGTATGTCCGTAGCAGTCACCTCCTCGCCGCCCAGCCGTAGAGCCTCCAAGCACACTGAACGTGCAACCTTCTCACTATCCTGAAATTCTTTCTCCTCTGGTATTCCACGGAGTCTCAGATTATTACGTCGAGAATGGTTTTCCAGATCCTCCAGCTTATATAGCAAAGTCTCGTATTGTGAGCCCAACTTCACCGATCTTTGTGTCTCTTCTTCCTGATGTAGTTCAATCTCTTGTAACCTGTTCTCGTGGTCCCCCATTCTACACACCAACTCTCCAACTTCTTCCTTCAGGGGGCCCAGCACGCCGTTCAACTCACTCTTCACTGACTGTACTTCATTTTTGATTTCAAGAAACCAGTCTCTAAGCTCCGCTCTCGTGATAGGTTGCATAGAGTCCACTCCAGGGGCTTTTACATTCTCCATTTCCCCTTCTCCGCCCTGCTCTCCTTGCACATCAGGGAGCTTTTTGTTCTCCATCTGCCCAGCATCGCCTTTCCCTCCGTGCGCCCCGGAGTACACATATTCTCTGAGATCTGCCGCTTTTCTTCTGGTGGTCATCACTGCACCAGATGCCCCTTTCAGGTTCAGCACAGATCTTCCAATACTTAGGCTCACTAGCCCTATGTGCTGATTTACAGAGCCCTTGTACCCTCCTCTGCGCCGTACTGTCCTTCCGCTGATGTTCGGCTACCTCTCGCCCCTCTCAGTGCCCTTCCACAAGGCCCAGCACTCTCTCTGGCTTCGCACTGCAGACCCACAGCTGTCTCAGCCTGCTCAGGTCTTCTGAGCTACCCTCCTCAGCCCCTGCGCCTCTCCAGCAGCTCTTAGCACATCGGTCCTGCTCCACACCGCACAGCTATTCACCCCGATCCAGCTCACCTCCAGCCCTCTGGGTCCCGCAGTTCTCTCACGCTGGGGAGCTTCAGCACAGTCGAAGGTGCAGGCCCTTATCATCTGCCTGCCTCAAACGCCACCTCCACGCTGCCTCCGGGCGCCATTTTCGGCCCTCCACGCTGCCGCGATGCGCTCCCGTTTGCGCGGCTCACCGCCAGGGTAATTATATTGCTGCCGGCGTTCCAGCGGTCCCGGCACCTCTTGTCCACTTTCGGCACCCAAGGCCACCACTTTCCTCCTCCGAGGGGTTGTTTTTTTGTATTTATAGGCTGGGTCGGTGCCGGAGCAGCTCTTTCAAGCCGCCATTGGCTCCGGTGACGTCACTTCCTCCTCCCTTTTCCCACTTTTTTTGTCCATGCTCAATTCAAATCTTTCGTCTGGTTATTTCCCTGCTCTCTGGAAGCACCCGATGGTCCGCCCCATCCTTAAGAAATCCTCCTTTGATCTCTCTATCTTGGCTAACTGGCACCCAGTATCTAATCTTTATTTTCTCTTTAAATTACTTGACTGCTTTGTCTTTGCTCACCTGTCCTCATCTCCTTTTGACCAATGCTCTTCATCCCCGTCAGTCCGGTTTTCGTGAAGGTCACAATATGGAGTCTATTCTTCTTTCCCTGCTAAATGAGCTTCACATCTCACATGACCATGGTGACCTCACTCTTGTTGTTTCCCTCGATCTCTCCTCTGCGTGTGATCTTATAGATCATCGTACTCTTCTCTCTCGTCTTTCAGATTTTGGTGTCTCCGGAACCCCGCTAACTTGGTTTAGGTCCTTCCTCACTGCACGCTCCTTCTCTATCTTTGCAAAAGCATTAGCCTCTCCCTCCACTGCCTTGTGGTGTTCTTCTGGGTTCAGTTCTATCCCCTCTTCTCTTTAATGTCTTCCTAGCCCCTCTGTCTGCTTATTCAACAATCTGGAATCTCTGCTTATTACTACATGGATGATATTCTTTTACACCGTACTAATTCCTTTGCACCTAATCTCTCCATGCTAAATTCCTGCCTGGCCCATATCCATTCCTGGTTGACCTCCAACTTTCTACATTTGAACCAGGCAAAATCGTCCACCACCTTTGGAGCTCCCTCCCCTTCTTTAGCCTCCACTCTTGCTTCCACTGCTGTCCTCTTTCATATATCTTGGGGTCATCCTGGATTCCTCTCTCCCACCTTCACTGAACATCTCTTCCATCTCTCACCACTCTTTTTTCCATCTTCATCAGATTCACACTATCCATCCATTCCGCTCCCCTGTCTACAAGCCTTCTGTCTTTTGTTATTTCCAGAATTGACTATTGCAATGATGTGCTCGCCGGCCTTCCTCAATATCAACTTCATTGACTACAACTGTTCCAGAATACAGCTGCCTGTATCCTCACTCACTTCTCTCCTTTTGATCATGTCTCGCCCCTTCTTGCCCGTCTACACTGGCTGCCTGTCCGTTTTCAAATCCACTATAAAATTCTTATTTTTGTCCACAACGTTCTTTACACTTCCACTCCCTGATAACTGGCTGACCTCCTCCACTTCACCATCCCCACTGTTTCTCCGTTCTGTTCACACGCATTGCTTAGCTCTCCCCTCAGTCTCTCAAGCACACCTTGAGCATACATGAGTCGCTTTCTTTTTTCTGGGTCCTGCACTGTGGAATTCTCTCCCTCTCCGTTCTGAGCTCTCCTTCCCCAGTTTCAAAGCCGCCATAAAAAAACATTTTTTCCAGCTTGCATTTGATACACGTCACCACTCATCTTAATTGACCAGCCATGTATGTTTGATTTCCCCAGTCTGTCTTATCTGTCCTCTCCTGCTACCCTATCCTTTTTTTTGTGTCTCTCTTCTATCCTGTCTCATAATTGGCATTCCACTCTTTTTCTCGCTGTTGGCAGTCTATTACTTTGTAAACCACTTTTATGCTTCAGCCCTAGCGATATATCCAGAACCTGAATAAATAAAGCAGGAATAAACATGGCACATTAAGGGTTTTTTGGACTGGCTGTGCATTGTGTGTTTTTTTTTATTAAATGAGATTCATTGGCTTGACTGTCATCTGTATACAAAGTAGGTGTTTTTTGAGCAATGCTCTCTGCCTCGGTCATATTCTGCAAATGAAAACAAAATTCTTGAACGTCTTAGGCAAAATGTTTAATCTCTAGAGCATTGTATGAAATTCTTTAAAGAAAATGCAGAGAACATCAATGGGAATTCTGATCATACTTTGAGTTTAATGAACACATCACATTCAAGTTCATCATCAATCTCCACATTATCCGTTTTTAAAAGGTACTTAGTAAGGCCTGAGATTACACAGAAGGATGAATAAAAGTTTGAAGCATTGGTGGCAGGATTTATTTTGCAAGATACTTAAAAAAAAAAAAAAAAAAAAAAAAAAAAAAAAAAGGTAATGCAGAGAGTGATGGAATTATGGGAGCTTGTGATCACTTAAGTCAAATTATGATCAGAATCCCCAAGGATGGGCTCTACGTTTTTATAAAAATCTTTCATACAATGCTCTAGAGATTAAACGTTTTGCCCAAGACACTCAAGAAAGCATAATTACTCACCTGTGACAGGTGTTCTCCAGGGACAGCAAGAATCAGTCCTTACATATAAGGGTGATGTCAGCACCAACACAGCCCATGCTGAAGCATCTCCCCAGCTTTCAAAGAAAGCCTTTGGGAGATGCACCATGCATGAGTGGTCCACTTCCTGCCCAAGGGTGCCATCTTGCCTCAGTATAACATAACTAAGATGACAAAAATTAAAGTACAGTCAAGAAGCAACTCCAAGGAGAGAAGGGTGGGTCGTGAGGACTGATTCCTGCTGTCCCCAGAGAACACCTCTTACAGGTAACTACATTTTCTCCGGGAACAAGCAGAAAGCCAATTCTCACATATGGGACTCCCCAGCTACAGGCTACCGAGAACCTGTAAAAACCCCACAGTGACCTGCAAAGGGTGAGCTATTAGCTGCAGCAGATGAGTCCCAAATGAGAAACTTTCGCAAGACCAAAGTGTCCCGCAGGCCACCTGCACTCTGGTAGCCTGAACACAGAAGGGTCAGAGGAAAGGAGTTGCCTACACTCTGAAGAGATTCTGGAGTACAACTTGGCCGAAGGCAGTGTCCCGTCGGGACTCTCCAGACAGTAGAGCTGCAAAGGTATGGACCGAAGACCAGGTGGCAGAAAAGTAGATTTCCATCATAGGGATAGAACGCAGATTTGACATGGAAGTAGCCATGGCCCTGATGCAGAGCACTATGACTCGCTGGTCTAGTGAGATCCCAGCTTGCTCACAGGCAAAGGCAATGCAGTCCACCACCCAAGTGGACAGAGTTCACTTAGTCACTGGGAGCCCCAGTTGACTGGGGTCATAGAAGACGAAAAGCTAAGGTGCTTTGCGGTGACCCTGGATCCACTGCAAGACCTTGGTTTTGTTACAGGGCCCTTTTACAAACCAAAGTATGGAGGACATTCTCCACTTTGCTGGCGTGAGGCCTTGGAAATAAGGTGGGGAACACCACCTCCTGACTGAGGTGGAACGGGGACACCACCTTTAGTAGAAACTTGAGGTGTGTGCGGAGCACCATACTGTTCCTGTAGAACCTCGTGTAGTGGGGCTCTGCCATCAGAGCCTGGAGCTCACTAACCCTGTGAGCTGTGAGTGCCACAAGAAAGACGACCTTCCAGGAGAGACACCGCAAGTAGCAGGTAGCCAAGGGCTCCAACGGCAGCTTAGTAAGGTGCGAGAGCACCATGTTGAGATCCCATTCTGCTGCTGGTGGGAGGACAGGGGGTTTGGACAGCATGAGGCACCGCAGGAACCAAAATACTAGGGGCTGTGCCGAGAGGAATTTTCCCTCAACAATGGCATGGTGGTGCGCTACCATAGCGCTCATGTGCATCCTGACTGAGCTAGACTTCAGTCCCACCTATGACAGGTGGAGTAGGTACTGGAGCACCGTTTGCACTGAGCAGGACGGGTTCGCTCGCCTCTTGGAGCACCAAACTGAGAACCAGCGCCACTTGAAGGCATATGACCTCCTTGTGGGGGCCTTTTGGGAGGCCAGAAGGACCTGTTCCACATCTTGCAGGTTGAAGGGAGCTAGCGTTACCCTTTCAGCAGCCAAGACAGGAGTGACAGGGACCCCAGGTTGTGGTGCAGGAGAGCACCCTCCTCCTGTGAAAGTAGATCTGGGGCATGGCCCAGGGGAATCGGTGACTCCATCACAAGAGAGAGGAGCAGTGGGAACCATGGTTGCCTGGGCCACCGGGGAGGGGGTGGGGGGGCGCTAGCAGTATCAGTGATGCCCTGTTGCGTTGGGCCTTGAAGGATCTTGGTGACCAGTGGTGTCAGTGTGAAGGCATAGAGGAAGCTTTCTGTCCACTGCATGATGAATGCATTTGCCACCACCTGGGACTGATGCAGCTGACAGGAGAAGAAGCGGGGCAACTTTATGTTTTCTGGGCTGGCAAACAGGTTGAGTAGAGGAACGCCCCAGAGTCAAAACAGTCGTGAGGACACTCTGGGATCCAGGTGCCACTTGTGCAGCTGAAGGACTCTGCTCAGCTTGTCCGCCAGGGCATTGTCCTGATCCAGGAGGTAGACCTCCCTCAGGAGCATCTCTTGCATATGAGCAGAGGGCTACTGCCTTTTGGCAAAGGGAGTATGACCCCGTGCCCCCTTGCTTGTTGACAAAGAACATTGCAACTTGGTTGTCGGTACAGACCAGCACTGATTGGTATTGCAGTCAGTGGCAGAAGGCTTGTAGAGCTAGAAATATCACACGGAACTCCAGAAGGTTGATCTGCAGCCTGCATTCAGTCTGGGACCAGCTGCCTTGTGTGCGGAGGCTCCTGCAACGAGCTCCCCAACCCA
Source organism: Ichthyophis bannanicus (assembly GCA_033557465.1). NCBI lineage: Eukaryota > Metazoa > Chordata > Amphibia > Gymnophiona > Ichthyophiidae > Ichthyophis > Ichthyophis bannanicus. The sequence continues at coordinate 359,439,744 of CM066036.1, read as the reverse complement.
TCAGGGAGGCATGCATAATGAGGACCCTCTGGGAGGGTGGGTGCCTGGAAGGGCATCCCAGCCTGGAGGTGGTGGGGATTCTGCAACCAATCGAGAGAGTCCGCCAGCTGGCGGGTCACTCCTACCCTGTCCCAAAAGCCTGCCTGTGGCTTATGTCCACTGAAAGCAGAGACACCACTGGGCCACATTCCTATGCAGGTGGGCATATGGGGTCACGTGGACTGTGAAGGCTATGTGGCCCAGCAGGCAGAGGAGAAGTTGGGCAGGTAACGTTTGGCGGTGCTGTACCTCTACAGTAGACTGCTGAGACTTCTGCCCTCTCCTGAGGGAGGAAGGCCTTTGCTTGGAGGGTGTCTAGCTGAGCCCCTATAAACTCTAGGTACCAAGTCGGGGTGAGGTACGACTAAGTAGTTTATGGTACTGCAAGGTGTGGATGGAGTGCCCGATGGTGTGGTGCACCTCTGCAGCCGTACCCCACCTTATGAGCCAGTCGTCCATGTAGGGAAGGACAAAGGCCCCCTGGAGATGAAGGTGTGCCGCTACCACTGCTAGGCACTTGGTGAAGACCCTTGGTGATAAGGCCAGTCCAAAGGCTAGCATCCTGTATTGGTAGTGGCCTCCTCCCACCATGAAGCGGAGTTACTTTCAATGGCTGGGATGGATCAGGATGTGCATATAAGCCATCCTTCAGGTTTAAGGAGCATAATCAGTTTCCCTACTGGAGGTAGGGCAGCAATATTCCAAGGGAAAGCGTCTTGAACTTCTCCCTCACCAGGAATCTGTTCATGTCCAGGATGGGCTTGAGATCAAGGAAATACTTGGCGTATAAGCCCTTGCCCGATAGATGTTTGGGGACTGGCTCTCCTGGGAAGTGTAAAGGCGGTGTTCCTTACAGGTGGAGGAGGTAGCCCTCTTGGATCACTTGTAGTACCCAGGCATCACTGGTGACGGTGAATCACCTGTGGGGAAACAGGGCCAAACACCCCCCCCCCGTGGGCTGTTGAGAACCTCCTGGGGGAGAGGAGGTCGCACCCAGGGAGTCAAACATTCCCCCCAGACTGAACTGGGGCCGGCACCTGGAGCTTGGGGGCTTTCTGTTTATGGGGACTGTGCCCAATCAAAAAAAAATTTTTTTCCACCAAGAGGAGGAACACAAAGAACCAAAGCCGGGGGGGGGGGGGGGGGGGGTTTATTGTTGTATTTAGCACTTTGATTTGGTGATTTAAAAAAAAAGACAAAAAAACCCCCCACGTTCACTTTGCATTTTATGCATTAGAAAGGTTCTTAGAAAAATTTGGTCCTGTAGTGTGATATTTTAACATTGGTAAATGCAATCTCTTTGTGTTCACAATACCTTATTATTGTTCATATAGCCATAGTACAGTCCGTTACTTTTTCAAGCGTCGTTGTAAAAAGCAGCTTGTTTCATTTTGCACTCTGCAATCGCGTAAACTTCTATCTTCTTAAAACAAGCACCAGCTTGTATTTTTAAGCATCCGATTGCAGAATGTTTTTTACCAATATAGAAGATCCTGTAAAACTATAAAGTTTTTTGCTTTCAGTTTGTCTTAGCGTTCCCTACTTGGCAATATTATTTTACTTTTTGATCGTTGCATTTACCATTTTGATCTGATGATATTTCATTACATTTATGTTAAAGATGGTTCTTATCAGTCCTTTTTGGTCTTTAGTGCCATAATAATTTTCTCTTTTTTAATGACAATACACTATATGACATTTCATCAAAAGAAAAACCTTTCACTAGGAAAACCTTTTATCATTTTTTTCATGTTATTCATTTGGTCACAATATTTGATTCCATTCAGTAAAACCTAATGCTATGGCGTTTCCACTATAAATTATGAGTTTTTAAAAAAAACAATTCAGATGTTACTATTTTTTTATATATATTTTCAGCATTCAGATGTTACATTTTATGGATTTAAACTTCACATGTTCATAAGTGGTAACAGTACAATAATGTTCACTTTTTAGGTGTAGTTTTTTAGGTATGCGGTTTCTTACCTCATATAAATTCGAATGGCAATGTCTAGTGTCTATTTTTCCATTGCCCCCCCTTTTGTTATAAAAAAACATTTTTGAAAAACCTTCCGATGGTCCTTTCCTACAATTTATGGTATCCTATTATAAGATTTTTAAGATTTTTATCTTATGCCTTTATGGTTCTCTTATTAACATTTATTTATTATTTTATCTTTAATGGTCATTTTTGTGTACTATGAGATGAAAAAAGGTATCATTTCAGTACTATTTATTATTTTATGTCATGTCCTCATCCTCCTCTCTTTTCACTTATGTTTTTTTTATATGTTTCTTAAATATGTTTTTTGATTTGATTATGTAATTTGATTATGTTTCTGATATTGTATTCATGCTTTTAACATTTTGATCATTATTATATTTATGTTATAAAACTGATCTACATCTTTTTTATTTTTATATATTTCTCATATCTCTAAGAGCACTTTTTATGTTTTATCAGTTTGAAGAACTTTATTAAATTCATTGTTTATACGTTTTTATAATTGATTTTTAATATGTCATTATGTTTATGTTTGATGTTTATTGTTATTATATATTTTTTGAGGTGTGTTCCCTCCAAAGACCCCCTGAAGGCGGCTTTTCAGCCGAAATGCATTGGGGCTAATAAAAGGGGTTTACCCGAATTGGATCATCACCAGTCTCCTTCTTGTACCTCCTTGTTTGGTTTCCTAAGGTCTCGAAGCAGTCATAGGTTGCTCATGATAAAAGCTTTGAGCACCCCTTGACTGCAGAAGCCAGAACCTTGAAACGCTGGAGGAGTTCAGTTGAGGCCTGCCGAGAACCCAGAGAGTTTCCTTCCTAGCTCTTTGAGGTACATGTCAATGTACATTTGATAGGGCTGAACTCAGCATATGAGCATCGAGCTCTGGAAGGTCTTTTGGCAGAGGACATCGAGGGTCCGGACCTCTCTACCGGAGGGCACAGAGAAATGGGTCTTTTGGCTCATGAGCTTGCATAAGGCAGACTCAACGACTATCGAGTTGGGGGGAAGTTGGCTCTTTTGGAACCTGGTGTCTCGGCACATGGAGTCGAGTTGCCTGCTGACAATGGGCACAGACACCAGTGTCTTCCACATATGGAGAAAGCGGCGCTCAAGGATCTGAGGAATGGACACTATGAGGGCCTCCTTCAGAGGAGCCTCAAACTGGAGGATCTCCAGTTCTTCCATGCAAGGGTCCTCCTCCGCCTCTGTCTCGATGTCAAGTGCCTTAGCCATGTCCCGCACAAAGTCAAGGAAGGTGATGTCCTCGGGCGGGAAATGGAGTCAGGGCACCGGGGGAGAGGGGTCCAAGGGCACGTCTATCTCACAGGGTGTCTGGGGATTCCTCGTCCTCAGTCTCCCAGTTGGACTGGAAGTCCGAGGTAGATTCAGAAGCTTCATGGTCATTGCGATCGAGGTCCGAGCCCAGGGGACCAAGGCCTCCGGAGGACCTACAGTCCAAGCCATGGAGAGGACCGGTGAACCAAGGAACAAGACTGGAATCTCGTCCGGCACCGATGGCTCTCTTCAAGGCTGGTGGCGCTTAAGGATCGGCTTGACATCCAGGGAGTCCCTCAATGTCAAGGGTCCCATTGTCGGGGCAGATAAACTGGACATGAATGCCCACTGCTGGGCTATGAGGGCAGAGATACTGCGCTATAAGCCTGCCATGCTGGTCTTCATACCAATTGGCTCTGCGGCCTTTGACGTGGACACAGAGGGTTTTGGGTCTGGTGTCGGTTCTGTGGAGGGGGAGTCCTCAATGAGGATGGCCTCGAGTCTCTGAGGCCGGTCGGAAGCTGCCGACGACTTCTTCTGGGGCAGCATGTGTGGCCGCTCCCACTCCGATCCTTTGACTCGCACTACAGGCTGCGGGGTCTGGAGTAGGATTTTCCCATCTTCCCGGACCCGGTCTTAGAGGCAGTCTTCGACTTCTTGTGTTCCACCTCTAGGGATTTCCTCTCGGAGGAACCGGTGCCGCAGGACACAGAGGCAGCCTAGGCTTCACGGGGCACCGAGGTACCAGAGGGGGCCCTGGAGTTGGGTGTAAATGAAGACTCTGGCGTGGAGTTGGACTTGTGAAAAATCTTTTCCTGCTGCTGCTGACAGCTTTGTGATCATGGTCCTGCAAAGCTCGTAGTCCGAGTTGTCATGTTCCAGGCCAAGGCACTGGAGTCAGCAGTCATGTGGATCGGTGAGGGACATCATCCTACTGCATTGAAGCTGCTAGAGGTCATCAGAAAAAAGGGGGCCCCGCTGCCTGGCAGAGGTCTGAGGCCTTCGGCCAGAAAAGGGTGCAAATGCCGGTTGAGGGATACCTCAAAGAAAAACCAAAAAAACAAGGAACAAACTTGAGGAGCAACGCTGAAGAGAGTTGGCTTGTGGGTGGGAAAGGAACCTGTGCACAGACTGGATAAAACGGTATCAAAAAAAGACGCTTTTTCCAGGGGAAACTGGACAGACGTCCAGAGAGTTCCATGGAAAAAAGGAGACTGAGGCAAGATGGCACCCTCGGGTGGGAAGGAGACCACACATGCGTGGTGCATCTCCCAAAGGCTTTCTTTGAAAGCTGGGGAGATGCTTCTGCATGGGCTCAGTCAGTGCCTTCGCCACCCTTATATGTGAGGACTGACTTTCTGCTTGTTCCCGGAGAATTTTGTTTTCATTTGTTATTATATACAGGGACAGCTTTTCCTTGGGGGGGGGGGGGGGGGGTCCTAACTCCATCTCACAGGCAGAGACCCTTCCTGTTCTGCCCACAGCGATCCAATCTCCAACAGGCAGACAGGAAAGGTCTTTGCAGCAAATGCACCTTTTCTTCGGCCCGTGGCGGATGGGATCCCTGTGGGCAGCTTTCTGCCTGCGATCATGGCAAAGACCCTTTCTGTCTGCCCACAGCAAGATCCCAGGGTAGACAGGAAGGGTCTTTGCTATGACTGTGGCCGGCAGGTAGCAGGATTCCCATGGGGATCCCATCCCCGGCAGGCAAAAGAAAAGCCGCGATCGTGGCAAAGACCCTCTCTGTTCTGCCAGTGGGTTTCTAATCGCCTATGGGCAGACAGAAGTGTCTTTGCATGATTGTGGCTTCTCTTCCTTTTCTGCCTGTGGGAATGGTATCCCCATGGGCAGCCTGTAATCATGATTTTTAGTGGGGCCAGGGCACTTGTGGCCCACCCCTTTCTGACATCTGATATACTCTCGAGGCAGGATTTTCATTATTGTTGATATTCTGTCCTATTCTGTGCATATCTCCAACCCAACACCTTTCACAATCCTTCCCAGCCTTCCTAAGCCCACACATTCCATGTACCTTGCTTTATAGAAACATAGAAATACGATGACAGAAAAAGACCACATGGCCTATCTAGTCTGTCCTTCCATATCAACAACTACAACAGTCCCCTTTTTACCTTTAGAGATCCTCTGTGTTTGTCCCATGCTTTTTTGAATTCAGTTACTGTCCTCATCTCTACCACCTCCACTGGGAGACTATTCCACGGATCCACTACTCTTTCCGTAAAGAAATATTTCCGCATATCACTCCTGAATCTATCTCCCTTCACCCTCATCCCATGTCCACTCGTAGCAGAACTTGCTTTCAATTGAAAGAGGCTCTCTCCCTGAACATTTATCTACAGTCTTTGTGCCGAAGTGTCCTGTGTTGCCTGTGTTCTGCGTGTTAAAGCCTGTGTGTTTCTGGGTGGGTCCTTGCTGCCTGTTTGTTTGTGTCTGTGTCCATGTGAGTGTAGGAATGTGAGGCGGTGTCTGTGTGGTAGCCTGGGTGCTGGTATTGGGGGACACAGAATGCAGATGGTGTGAAGCAGTAGTTATGGAGGTAATTAGCATATTGTTTGTGCTGGCATTGCCGTACGAGTGCCACCAAAAGATCAGGAGGCACCTATAATCACAAGGTCTATAGGCCCAAAACCTACAGGTCTATAGGCCCAAAACCTAAGTAACTGTGCTATCTCCAGGAACAAGCAGGAATGAGTCTTCACATATGGGGACTCCCTAGCTGCAGATGCCAGGGAGAAACCCCAGGTTGTGTGTCCTTGTAAAGGACTCTACCTCCCCCCATGGATCTCTGGCATCCGACCAGGGTAGGTGGGTAGGAGTTGATTAGGAATGGAACAGGTGTTTGAGAACAGCCTGACCAAACGAGGCATCCCGGCGGGAGTCCTTGTCCAAACAGTAATGGGCTGTGAAGGTATGAACCGAGGCCCAGGTGGCCGCTCGACAGATTTGGTCGATGGACACAGAGTTTAGATGAGCCATTGAGGCTGCCATGGCTCTCACATTGTGAGCTGTGACATGGCCCTCCAGAGAAATGTTCCTACTCTGGTAGGCGAAAGAAATACACTGAGCAATCCAGTTGGACAGTGTTCTCTTAGAGACTGGAAGTCCTAAATGAGAAGGATCAAAAGCAACAAAGAGTTGAGAAGACTTTCTATGTTGCTGTGTTCTTTGTAAGTAAAAAGCGAGAGCTCTCTTACAATCCAGGGTATGAAGATTCCTCTCTGCATTTGATGCATGAGGTCCTGGAAAAAAGACAGGTAAATATACCTCTTGGTTCAGATGAAAAGGTGAGACCACTTTAGGCATAAAGTGTGGATTGGTCCTGAGGACTACCTTATCATGATGGAACCTTGTATAAGGAGGATTAGCCACCAAAGCTTGCAACTCACTGATGCGGCGTGCTGAGGTGACTGCAATGAGAAAAATAACTTTCCAAGAAAGAAATTTCAAGGAGGTGGTGGCTAAAGGTTCAAAGGGTGGCTTCATAAGCTGGCCAAGAACCAGGTTTAAGTCCCATGCCACTGGAGGTGGTCTAATGGGAGGTTTAGTTAAAAGAAGGCCTCTCGTGAATCTTGCTATAAGAGGATGAGAGGAAACAGGTTGTCCATTGAGAGGCTTGAGGGACGCTGCAATAGCACTCAAATGGACTCTTACTGAATTCGTCTTCAGACCTGCATGGGATAGATGCAGGAGATACTCTAGTAGAGAATTCAGAGGTATTGCAAGAGGGTTTAGACCTTTCCCTGAACACCAAATGGTAAATCTTTTCCATTTGAAAGCATAGGAACGTCTAGTAGAAGGCTTTCTAGAGGCATGAATAACATCTCTGACTTGCTGAGAGAGATGAAAATCTTGAAGGTCTAGGCCCTCAGCAACCAAGCCCTGAGATGGAGCGACTGGGGGTTTGGGTGCCACAAAGTTCCCTCTTTCTGAGACAGAAGGTCTGGTGCAGAGCCCAAATCCAGGGAAGGAGCTTGAGAGAGATGCAGAAGTAGAGGATACCACACTTGGCGTGGCCAATGTGGTGCTATGAGGATCATGGTCCCTTGATCTCTCTGAAGCTTGAATAGTGTTTTGGGAATTAGGGGAATTGGTGGAAAGGCATAAAGGAAGTCTTGACCCCAGTGAAGGAGGAAGGCATCCTTGGCCTGAACTCCCTGACATGGAATTCTGGAACAGAACCGGGGACGTTTGGCATTCCACGGACTTGCAAAGAGGTCTATGTCCGGGGTTCCCCAAATTCGAAAAATCCTGGCTACCTGGTCCATGTGGAGGGACCACTCGTGTGGGAGCAGAACTCGACTAAGTCTGACCGCCCAAGAGTTTTGAACGCCTGGAAGATATACTGCCAGAAGATGGATGTGATGCTCTCTGGCGAAGGCCCACAGTCGCAAAGCGACAGAGAGCCAGTCCCGCCCTGCTTGTTTACATAGAACATGGCTACTTGGTTGTCCGTATGGATGAGAACTGTCCTGTAGCTGAGCAGGGAATGGAACACTCAGAGCTAAGAATATTGCTCTGAGTTCCAAGAGATTGATATGGAGAGAAGTCTCCTGTGGAGACCAGATGCCCTGGGTGGAGAGATCCTGCAGATGAGCTCCCCAACCCACTGGAGAAGCATCTGTTGTCAGAGTTGCTTGGGGTAGCGACTGCTGAAAAAGGGACCCCAGCAACAGATTTGGAGGGGACTTCCACCACTGGAGAGACCAAAATAGGCGACTGGAGTTTGCTATTTTGTCTGACAGGCAACCTGATGCCTGAGTCCATTGGGTGGACAAAGTCCATTGAGCTGCCCTCATGTGAAGGCGAGCATATGGAACCACATGCACGGTGGATGCCATGTGGCCTAAGAGTTGTAACATCTCTCGAGCAGTTAAATGGGACTTTAACTGTATCTGGGAGGTTAACTGCACCAAGCGTAGGCAACGGGCCTGAGGAAGATAGGTCCTTGCAGTTGTGGTATCCAGCAAGGCCCCTATAAACTCCAGAGACTGAGTAGGGGTGAGATGGGATTTTGGGATGTTTATTACCAGTCCCAAATACTGAAGGACACGCATTGTGCAGGTTAGAGAAATCTGGGCCTCTGACTGGGATGAAGCTCGAATGAGCCAGTCGTCCAGATATGGGAAAACGAATATTCCTAGAGTGCGTAGAAATGCAGCTACTACTGCCATGCATTTCGTGAACACCCTTGGTGCAGAGGCCAGACCGAAAGGAAGCACCCTGTATTGGTAGTGCTTTCCTTGAAAAAGGAACCGAAGGAACCTTCTGTGTGTTGGATGGATGAGGACATGGGTGTACGCATCCTTGAGATCTAGAGAACAAAGCCAGTCCTGACTCTGAAGGTATGGCAGCAGAGTACCGAGAGAAATCATCTTGAATTTCTCTTTGAATAGAAACTTGTTCAATTCTCTGAGATCTAATATGGGTCTGTAGCCCCCTGTTTTCTTTGGAATAAGAAAATAAGGGGAGTAGAACCCTGAGCCCTGTTGAAAAAGAGGCACTTCTTCTATTGCCCCTTGGGCAAGAAGGGTAGCAATCTCCTGACCCAGAAGGTTGAGGAGAGATGTTGGAGAATTGAACTGTCTCACCATGGTGTGGGGAGGAAGGTTCAAGAAAGATGAAATTAGGTCTTACCTGCTAATTGTCTTTCCTTGAGCTTTCTCTGGGCCAGTCCAGGGAAAGGTAGGGTTGTCAATCCCCTATAGCAGCTGAGGACTGAAGACTTCAAGTTTTCTTGAGAGGTGAAGCCACTCCCCCTGAGGGTAATCCAGCAGTCTCCTTCTGACAAAGCAACTAAAAAGAAAGAACTGAAAACAGTAGATTAACCCTTGAAAACTGATAAAGTTCTATAGTCCATGAAAACTCGGAAGCCAAGAAAGTTGCTCCCTTGATTTTTTTTTTTTTTTCAAATTTAAAACAATAGTATCGATTGGCACAGAATGAAACCTAGAAGCCCCAATCATCCCCCCTCTCGGACGAACACCCAGATACAGTGAAATTCTTATGGTTACGAAAAAGTACTCGTAAAATCGAAAGGGGTGGGACCCTAGACTGGCCCGGAGAAAGCTCAAGGAAAGACAATTAGCAGGTAAGACCTAATTTCATCTTCCTTATCGCTTCTCCGGGCCAGTTCAGGGAAAGGTAGGGCAGTACCAAAGCAGTACCTAAATACGGAAGGGACCCGCCAGACCTGCGATAAGAGCCGAGGCCCCTACTTTTGCATCGTCTCTGGCCTAAACATCCAACCGGTAATGCTTTGTGAAAGTATGCAACGAAGACCACGTCGCTGCTCTGCATATATCTACTGGCGGAACGAAGGCATACTCCGCCCAGGACGTTGCTAGAGCCCGAGTGGAATGAGCCTTCAGACCAACCGGCGGCGAGATGCCTTGGGCAGCGTAAGCCGCCCCAATAGCGCAGCGAACCCAACGAGCTATGGTGGACTTAGACGCTGCTTGACCCTTACGGGGACCTGCACACTGGACAAAGAGCCTGTCCGTCTTCCGAAAGGGTTGCGAAACCCTAAGGTACGTCTTTAAGACCCGGCCAAGATCTAAATGTTTGAGCGCACGGTCTATAGGAGAACCGGACCTATCAGAAAACACGGGCAAAGCCACAGATTGGTTAACATGAAAAACAGACAGTACTTTCGGTAAAAATGAAGGAACCGTCCGTAGCAAAACCCTTTCCAGAAGAAATTGAAGATAAGGCTCCTGGCAAGACAAGGCCTGCAAGTCCAATATTCGGCGCGCTGAGCATAAAGCCACAGGAAAAGCCGTTTTCCAAGAACACTCTTGGAGATCCCGAGAGCAGATGGAAGTTAAGGGCGACCGGGAAAACGCTTCCAAAACTATGTTCAAATCCCAAGGAGGCACAATCGGGCGCACTGGACGACGGAGAATTTTTGCTGCACGTAAAAACCGATGTATATCCGGGTGCGCCGAAAGACGGCGATGTTGCACTGATCCCCGAAAACAAGCGAGCGCTGCTATGTGAACCTTAAGGGTACTAAGAGCCAACCCTTTATCCAAGTCATGCTGAAGAAATAGGAGCAGTTGAGGTAAGGTAGACGACATTGGGGGAACATTGCGTTGTTCACACCAAGTTTCGAAAAGACGCCATACTCACACATACGCCAGAGAAGTCCCAGGCCTCTTAGACTGAAGTAAGGTGGCCACAACGCAACTCGCATACCCTTTGCGTTTTAAGCGAGCCCTTTCAAGAGCCAAGCCGTAAGTAAGAAGCGATCCACCTGTGGCATGAGAATCGGTCCCTGATGCAAAAGATTGATGCGGACTGGAAGAGGCCAAGGTGGAGCTATTAGGAGCCGAACTAGATCGGCATACCAAGGATGAGGCCAATCCGGAGCGATGAGAATCACCACCCACCGGTGTTGTGCTATCCGCTGGATAACTCGACTCAACATCGGCCAAGGTGGGAAAACGTACAAGAGAGAGTCCAGTGGCCACGGCTGAACGAGAGCATCTAGACCTTCTGACATGTGTTCTCTGCGCCTGCTGAAGAAACGGCTGGCCTTGGCATTGCTGCACATCGCCATAAGATCCATCACCGGCTGTCCCCAACGCAACGTCAGTTCGTGATAAATTGCCGCGTTCAACTCCCATTCTCCGGGATCGAGCACATTGCGGCTGAGATAATCTGCTTGCACATTCTCTTTGCCAGCTACATGTGCCGCTGATACCGTCAGGAGATTGGTTTCTGCCCAAACCATCATTTCCTGACATTCGGAGAGGAGAGAGAGAGTCTTGGTTCCCCCTTGACGATTGATATACGCGACTGTCACTGCATTGTCCGAGAATATCTTGACCGCTGTTCCCTTGAGCAAGGTCGCGAAGTGCAGTAGGGCGAGATGAGCAGCGCGAAGCTCTAGCCGGTTGATCGACCACGAGCTCTCCTCCGGGGACCAAGAACCCTGAGCAATGTGTGCCTGACAATGAGCTCCCCAGCCCGAGAGACTGGCATCTGTGGTGACCAACACCCACGAGGGCTCCTGTAAGGGAATTCCCGCCGTTAGATGATCCCGAACTAACCACCACTCCAGACTGTGACGCACGAGGTCCGGACAGGGCAGGCGCTGCGAGAGTGGGTGAAGCTGCGGTGACCATCGGGAAAGAAAGGCTTGTTGCAAGGGCTGCATGTGAGCCTTGGCCCACGGGACTAGATCCAGCGCCGCCGCCATGGACCCCAAGAGCTGCAAATACGTCCACGCCGACGGAGCTGTCAGTCGCAGAAAAGCTTGTACCTGCTGCAAAAGCTTCTCTACCCGCATTTCGGGCAAAAAGACCTTCCCTTGCTCCGTGTCGAAGAATGCTCCGAGATAAGTCAGCTGTTGCAACGGTTCTAAGTGACTTTTGGCTTGATTGATCACCCAACTGAGCTGCTCAAGAAGCTGAACAACTCGAGCTGTCGCCTTTATTGAAGCCACACGAGAATCGGCCCTGATCAACCAATCGTCAAGATAAGGATGAACTCGGATACCTTCCTTTCGAAGCGCCGCTGCAACAACCACCATCAGCTTCGTGAACGTTTGCGGAGCCGTAGCGAGACCGAACGGCAATGCTCGAAACTGGAAATGCCCCATCGGAAGGGCAAAACGTAAAAATTGCTGATGAGATTGTCTGATGGGAATATGAAGATAGGCCTCCGTGAGATCTATGGACGAGAGAAACTCTCCCGGCCGTACCGCTCGAATTACTGTACGTAGCGTTTCCATGCGAAAGTGAGGCACCCGCAAAGTACGGTTTACGCTTTTGAGATCTAGCACGGGATGAAAAGAACCTTCCTTTTTGGGGACAACAAAGTAAATCGAGTATCGACCGCAACCGTATTGGCCTAGAGGCACAGGAACTATCGTTCACAGCTGTAGAAGGCGAAAGAGCGTGTCCGCAATGGCCTGCATCTTCAGACCGGGAGCACAGGGAGACATTACAAAGGCGGGCGACAAAGGGCAGGCGAAGTCTAGAGCATACCCCTTCTGAATTATCTCCAAAACCCATTTGTCGGAAGTAATGTCGGTCCAGGCTGCCAGAAAATTCTGCAGGCGCCCTCCTACAGGAACCAACGCCTGGACCAGCCGACCTTCATTGCGGCTTTTTAACTGAGGGTTGGGACGCACTAAAGTAGGACCTGCCAAAACCTCTGGCTCCACGAAAGGACTGACCATGAAAGCCGGAACGGCCCCTGGAATAGGGAGCAAAGTGCGCTCCGCGAAATCTACGGGAGTCCCGACCAGAACCTCGGAAACCAGCAGTACCTCTCACCGACTTAGGTTTATCTTCAGGCAAACGGCCCCCTTTTGAGTCGCCTAAATCTTTCACAATTTTTTCTAACGCCTCCCCAAAGAGTAATTTCCCCTTATAGGGCAATTTACTGAGGCGCAATTTCGAGGATACATCTGCAGACCAGTTACGCAACCAGAGAAAAACGTCTGGCAGCTACCAGGGAGGCCATTGTTTTAGCCGCAATCCGTAGCAAATCATAAAAAGCATCCGCCATATAAGCAGCGGCTGATTCCAACTTTGCATTTTCTGCAGCTTCAGAAGAGGACTCTCCTGAAGCGTCCCCCTGCAACCATCTAATGGACGCCCGAGAAACATAAGCTCCACAAACTGCAGTTTGCAGTGCCAAAGCGCTAGAATCAAATGCCTGCTTGAGAAGACTTTCTAATTTTCTATCCTAAAGGTCCTTAAGAGCTGCCGCTCCCTCCACAGGGATGGTAGTCTTTTTAGTCACTGCAGATATAATGGCATCCACCTTTGGCATGCGTAATAACTCCTTATCCTCCTGCGGAAGGGGGTACAGGCGAGCTAAGGCGCGGCTGCCGCGCAGGGTAGCCTCTGGACACTCCCATTCAGATTCAATCATCTGCCTGATAACCCGATGCATCGGGAAACACCGTTGTTTTGTTCAGCCTTAAACCCCTGCAATAACGGATCTTCCAAAGGCTCCTGAGAAGCAGAAGGAAGAAGCAGGTGCAGCGCCGCCAAAGATTGAGAAATGAGAGCTGACAGCTCCTCCTTACGGAAGACCCTGAAAATATTGGGATCCTCTCCGGGAGCAATCTCTCCTTCCTCCAAGTCATCTGTATCCAGATCTAAGCCTGTCTCTGCCAGAACCTCTGTGTCCCCCTGACCCAGGAGTACAGAAGGTTGAGAAGCAAAGGGATCCAAAGGATCCTTAATAATGTCCTCAGTCTGAGAAGACCCCTCACCAGGATCCTCTGTCACCTGAAAAGTAAGGGGAAGAGGCACAGGACTAGGAACCGCTGTGAAGTGATCAGGCTGTGAAGACTTGAGTAAAAAAGCCTTGTGCATCGCCAAAATAAATTCGGGCGCAAAAACTATGCCATGCCTTCCTGAGCCTCAGAAAATGAGCGCGAAGGCTTTTTCAGTGGAACGGCGTCCTTAGAAGATTTCGCCTTCCTTTTATGCGGCCGGGGCTGCTCTGCCGGCGAACTGACCGGCGCCGTCAAAATGGCCGCCTTTCCCGCCTTTTCGGCGGGCAAAGATGGCTCGTCTAATTTACTTAAAGGCTTGTCCGCCATCAAAAAATTGAACCCCCGAAGTATATTGGAAGCGGGCAAAAAACCAACGCCGCAGTTCAAAGCACGGCACTGAGGAAATAACGCGGTGCCGGTACAGCGCGTGCAGAACTGTTCGTGACAGGAATAAAAATAAACATCCAGAGACTCACCGGAATGAAGAGAGTAACCTGCTGAGCACTCAAGGCAGTCCCGCTGCTAGCGGGAAGTACTCTAAAACCGGCAGTGTTCAGGGCAGAGGAAACAACTGGGGCTCCCAGGATCACTCTGTTGTTACAGACGGAGACGGTGAAAGAGGCAGGCTCTACCTCACACCGCAAAGGAATGACTCGACGTCTCAAATGTCCTTAAAGCAGTAGCGTACCAAAAAAAACCACCACAAGGACTATAGAATAAATCAGCTCTGCTAGAGCCAATATAATTTTCCCCAAAAACAAAGAAAGAAAAATAACCTGTAGGTTTGCCTATGAGGGAGAAATAGAGATTCGATCCTCTTTAGCTGCTGAGGACTGAAAGACTGCTGGATTACCCTCAGGGGGAGTGGCTTCACCTCTCAAGAAAACTTGAAGTCTTCAGTCCTCAGCTGCTATAGGGGATTGACAACCCTACCTTTCCCTGGACTGGCCCGGAGAAGCGATAAGGAATGAAGCTTGTACCCTTTCCCTTACAATGGAGAGGGTCCATTGCTCTGCTGTAATTTGCTCCCATCTGGGAGCAAAATAAGCCAACCTTCCTGGAATGGTGAGGGGCTCTGGTTCTTCCAGAGCCAGAAAGGCTAAGTTCTCTAGTTGCAAGTCAAAAGCCCTGGGGAGGCTGAGGCTGCTGATTCGTGGGAGGCCTGGCAGCCTTTGACTTGGCCTGTTTAGGTGGTTGCTGATGCTTTGCAGCAAAAACGACCTGCAGATGATGCCTGCTGACCATAAGCAGGATAGTATCTTCCCTTTTTAGAAAAAGTTGTCTTTTTGAAAACCTTTTCTTAACAGGAGCAGAGGTAGACTTTGAAAGTCGATCCAAAGCAGAGTTCTCAGCATCCATCTGAGTGGCCTTTGCTTTCCAATCCCTGCCAAAAAGGTTTTCACCTGTACAAGGAAGATTTCCCAATTCATCTTGGACCCAAAGTTCCAAATCAGAGGCTTGTAACCAAGCAATTCTGCGTGCACCTATGGCAATAGCCGAGGCTCTGCTTACACACTCAAAAGAGTCAAAGGCTGCACGGTTGGAAAATTTGGAAACATCTTGGGCATGTTTAAGCCAAGTGAGAAATTCCTGCCTTTTATCTTCTGAAATAAAAGGGGCTAAAGTCTGCAGATGATCTGTGACTTATTTTAGAAACATCCCCATATAGAGACTATAGGAGTTGATTCTGACAGCAAGCATATTATTTATTTTATTTATTTATTTATTTAGTATACATTTGTATACCGCTACTTCCAGCGATCAGCAGCGGTTTTTGATTACAGATTGGAAATTGTCAAATCATGACAGGAAATTTTTGAGGTATAAACACATTGATTAGACAGGAAAGCACAGCACACAGAGAACTATTTTACATTAGCTTGGAAAACCCTACGGCCAAAAGCATCAAGGGTCCTGCATTCACGTCCTGGAGGATTAGAGGAGTGTCTCTTTGCACTCTTTATTTTCCTTATGGCAGACTCTACCACAGTAGAGTGGTGAGGAAGCTGAGACTTATGAAAGCCAGGACAAGGAGGGACACGGTACATGGTGTCTAATCTACGAGAATGAGGAGAGGTGGTAAGAGGAGTCTCCCACATGCTCAACATGAGATCATAGAGAATCTCATGAATAGGTAAAGTAGCTGCTTCTTTAGGAGCCTTAGGATACTGCAAAATATCTAGTTGCTTGGCTCTAGGCTCTGACTCAGGGGCCACTGTAATGGAGAGGCCCCTAGCCACTTCCCTAATGAAGTCCTGAAAAGACAGGTCTTCTGGAGGAAACATTCTTCGTTTTGGAGAATCAGACTCCTGAGGAAGAAGTACCGGTGCATCGACAGAAACCTCTGACTCAGAGTCTTCGGAGGAATCGAAGTATCGCCTGTCTGGATGCTCCTGTAAAGCCCGATACGCGTACCGAGTGGGATCGACATCGGGAGTAAGCGGTACTGGTTCGGTACCGATGGGCATCAAAGGACAGGGTACCGTTGCAGTCGATACCGAAGCCGATGTTGATGCAATCGGTACCGGCACCGGGAACGATGCCGGAGTCGGTACCGGCAACGGAGACTGTTGCGGTACCGGAGGCGTGGAAGCCTGCATAAATGCCGTTAGGGTGCGCTGCATGGACAGAATCTTCTGATCCATCGATGCCACCAGAGTCTGGATGTCGGTACCAGTGGAGGCCACCGGTACCCCAGAATACGGCAACAGGTGATCGGTCG
Source organism: Ichthyophis bannanicus (assembly GCA_033557465.1). NCBI lineage: Eukaryota > Metazoa > Chordata > Amphibia > Gymnophiona > Ichthyophiidae > Ichthyophis > Ichthyophis bannanicus. The sequence continues at coordinate 359,423,442 of CM066036.1, read as the reverse complement.
AGGCCGAGCCATCGATGTCAACCTGTGACCCCATAGACAATGCTTTGGAAGCCGGAACTTCCCGCCGGGGTAATTTTGCCGGTGCGGAATCCTAGAGGACAAGCCCGGAGGCATCTCGATGCTTAGAGGGAGATTTCCCCTTCGAGGACCGGCTAGATTTATGTTTGGTTACCTGAGATCCATGGGAGGAAGAAGCAGCCCTGGAAGACATCGATGCCACCAAGGCTGCATCAGAGGGAAACAGGGTACTGAGCTTGGCTGCTCGGTTCTGCCGACCTCTTTTAGACATCATGGTACAGGACACACAATCCGTGATGGAATGGTCAGGACCCAAACATTTTAGACACCAGTCATGGGTGTCGGTGACAGAAATAGTACCGCCACACTTCGTGCACTTTTTGAACCCGGAAGTGGGCTTCTCCATGAGGAGAAGAAATGTTCAGGCCTAAGGCCCAAACCGAAAATGCACAGTTGAAGAAAGAAAAGTTGTTGTTTTTTTTAAGAAAGAAAAGACAAGACCGGCGGTACCGGTCTGACGTCGAAGAAGGCAGACGCGACACAGAAAAATAAAGAAAAAAATTAAGAATTCTTCTGCGGTGACAGGAGCACGACCTGCTGGCTCCGCGGAAAAGAAGAACTGGAGAGAGGCAGTTGGGAAAGGCGGGAAGGCAGCGCGCAGGCGCTGTGGGATGCTCCCAAAAGCTTTCTTACTGGACGATGGGGAGCATTCCCGCGCAGGCTCCGTCGGTACCGACGATACCCATATGTGAAGACTCATTCCTGCTTGTTCCTGGAGATACAATGTAATGCTATCATTCTTAATATTGTTGATATGTAAACTACCCTATTTGTACTCTTGTTGCTGAATAAACATACACCATTTGACGTGTTCTACCATTATGTGAGACAGTGGTAGATACGTGTAGGGGAAGCCATGGCACCACTGTATTGGTCATGACAACAGCAGCAGACATGTATGTGTGGAGGGAAGGGGGGGCGTTAGTGAGTGTAGGACAGGGCTCTGCTGCCACATGCCTATGTCATTCTCTCCAATGACACACACCCAAGGGACTGTAAGTTATCAGAACAATGCCTGCCAAGCACATGATTTACAGTAGCAATAATTAGAGCCACATAAGAACATAAGATATGCCATACTGGGTCAGACCAAGGTCCATCAAGCCCAGTATCCTGTTTCCAACAGTGGCCAATCTAGGTCATACGTACCTAGCAGTTTCCCCAAAAGACAGAGGTTCCACAATGCTTGTACTGGGTCAAGCATTGATATCCTGGGTCCCTTCTTGATAATGGTTTATGGACCTTTCCTCCAAGAACTTGTCCAAACCTTTTTTAAACCCAGCTACACTAACAGCCTTTACTACATTCTCCGGTAACAAATTCCAGAGTTTGATTACACGTTGAGTGAAAAAATATTTTCTTTTATTAGTCTTAAATAGTTTACCTTGTAGCTTCATTGCATGTCCCCTAGTCTTTCTATATTCTGATAACGTAAACAATTGATCTACGTTTACCCGTTCCACTCCATTCATTAATTTATAGACTTCTATCATATTTCCCCTCAGCTGTCTCTTTTCCAGGTTAAAGAGCCCTAACCTTTTCAGCTCTCACTTGGTTTGCAGCTTGTCGTGCTGTGAGGACTTGCGTGCATCAGTGATGCTGAGAGCTAAATTATCGGTAGTTTAATTACTGGCAGGGTCTCCCAAGATGGACAGGTCTCAGCTGAGGTGCCAGACCAAGACAAACCACCCATCTGGGCAGCAGCAGAATGGGACAGTGTTGACGGCGGAGGATCACATTTTTGTGACAACGGCAACAACACCAAACTTAAACTGCACGGAAGAAAGGCCCGGCAATCTACTTCTATATCTTGCCATGAAAACCCAATGGATAGTTACAACAAAACAAATTATGCTATGGTGCTGGAAGATGAGACCCCCAGGTCAGAAGGCACTCAACTAGCTACTGGGGAAGAGCTGAAGACTTTTCAGAGTAAAGCCAGCATTTATGATGTGGTTGGATCAAAGCCCTCGGGAAGTCTGACTGCTGATGTAGCTGCGCATGAAATGAGAGTCAGAAGCTGTAAAGATGTCTTACACATTGGAACATGGAACGTACAAAGCATGAACCAAGGGAAGTTGGAGGTGGTCAAGAATGAAATGGAACGTGTACAACTTGATCTGTTGGGTGTCAGCGAACTGAAATGGACTGGCATGGGGCACTTTGCATCAGATGATCACATGGTCTACTATGCTGGAAATGAAAGACAAAAGAAATGGTGTTGCATTTATAATAAAGAAGAAACTTGCAAGAACTGTAATGAAATACAATGCAGTCAGTGAACACTTAATCTCTATTCATCTACGAGGATTGCCTATCAACACAACTATAATTCAAGTATATGCCCCAACAACAGCTGCTGAAGAGAATGAAATTGAAGAGTTCTATGAACAAGTACAAGCTGAAATTGACAGACATTGCAAACAGGATATCCTGATAGTCATGGGTGACTGGAACGCAAAGGTTGGCAACAAAGAAGAAGGCAAAGTAGTTGGAAAATATGGCAACAGAAATGAAGCTGGAGAAAGACTGATAGAATTCTGCAAGACCAATGATCTATTCATCTCAAACACCTTCCAGCAACACAAGCGGCGACTGTACACATGGACTTCACCGAATGGATTATATAAAAATCAAATTGACTACATATGTGGAAGTCAACGATGGAAAAGCTCTGTAACATCAACAAAGACAAAACCTGGAGCTGACTGTAGTACAGATCATCAACTACTAGTATGCAAACTCAAGCTAAAGTTGAAAAAGAGCAAACCACTCATGAATGCAGCAAAATATGACCTTGAGAATATACCACTGGAATTTAAACACTGCCTGCAAAATCGATTTGCTGCTTTAGATACAAATGACAGAGCTCCGGAAGAGTTATGGAATGACATCAAGAAGGTTGTGTTGGAAGAAAGCGAGAAGTCTCTACAAAAGGTGAAAAAGCAAAAACGGCCAAAATGGATGACGGAAGAAACTCTGAAAATTGCCCAGAAACGCAGAGAAGCTAAAGCCAGAGGAGAAAGAAAGACAATCGCAGAACTCAACAGAGATTTCCAACGTGCAGCAAGACAGGACAAGGAAAAGTACTACAATGACACTTGCAAGGAAATAGAAGCAGAAACTATTAGAGGAAGAATAAGATCGGCTTTCCTAAAGCTACGAGAGTTAAAGAAAAAGTTCCAGCCTCGAATTGGAATGTTACAAGATGCTCAAGGTTCTATGTTGAATGATGCTGAGAAGATCAAGAAAAGGTGGAAGGAATATACAGAGTTTTTATATGATAAAGATCAAGTGGACCAACAGCCGTTTCAACCTGTACCTTATGATCGGGAACCATTGGTGATGAAAGAAGAAGTTGAAGCAGCATTGAAAGCCTTATCAAAGAACAAAGCACTAGGCATTGATAGCATTCCCATAGAAGTATTGCAGCAATCTGATGCAGCTGTTTTCGTACTCACAAGGCTCTGCCAAGAAATATGGAAGACAACATCATGGCCAACTGATTGGAAAAGATCTGTGTTTATACCAATACTAAAGAAAGGTGATCCAACTGACTGTGGAAATTATTGCACAATCGCTCTGATCCCACATGCCAGCAAGATTCTACTGAAGATTATTCAAAAGAAACTACAACCATACCTGGAACAAGAGCTACCTGAAGTGCAAGCAGGGTTCAGGAAAGGGCGAGAGACATCATTGCGGATGTGAGATGGATCCTTGAAAAGACTAAAGAATACCAAAAGGATATCTATTTGTGCTTTATCGACTATAGCAAGGCTTTTGACTGTGTAAACCATGAGAAACTCTGGGCCACATTAAGAAGCATGGGTATACCAGAACACCTGATCGTTCTCTTGCGCAATCTGTACATTGATCAAGAAGCAACAGTTCGAACGGAACAAGGAGAAACAGAATGGTTTAAAATAAGCAAAGGTGTAAGACAAGGCTGCATACTTTCCCCCTACCTGTTTAATTTATATGCAGAAAAAATCATCAGAGAAGCAGGATTGTATGAAGACAACAGAGGTGTGAAGATTGGTGGAAGACTCAAACAACCTTCGCTATGCTGATGATACCACATTACTGGCTGAAAGTGAAGATGATCTGAAACATTTGCTTCTCACAATCAAAGAACATAGTCTCAAAATGGGCCTGCACCTTAATGTAAAGAAGACAAAGATCATGACAACTGGCATAATCAACAGGTTCATCGTTGAAGGAGAAGAAATTGAAATCGTGAACAACTTTAACCTACTTGGATCAACTATCAATAAAGAAGCAACAAGCAGTCAAGAAATCAGACGACGCATTGCTCTTGGCAGAATGGCTATGAAAGACCTAGATAAGATTCTCAAGAGCAGAGATGTCTCTCTCCATACAAAGATTCGACTTATTCAAGCCATGGTATTTTCAATAACATCATATGGATGTGAAAGCTGGACAGTGAAAAAGATAGACAGGAAGAAAATTGATGCCTTTGAATTATGGTGCTGGTGGCGAATACTGTGTATACCATGGACTGCCCGAAGAACAAACCAGTCGGTACTAGAGGAGATCAAACCTAAGCTTTCTTTAGAAGCTCAGATGACAAGACTTCGACTTTCATACTTTGGACACATCATGCGAAGAGAGAGATCATTAGAGAAAGACATTATGCTTGGCAAGATAGAAGGTCAACGCAAAAGAGGAAGGCCAGCAATGAGATGGATCGATACAATAACAGCAGCTACGGGTACCAGTCTGTCAACAATGAGCCGCCTGACTGAAGACCAAACACAATTTAGGATAGCTATCCAGAGGGTCGCCATGAGTCGACTCCGACTCGACGGCACTTAACAACAACCACCTTTTCAGCCTTTCTTCATAGGGCGTATCCTTCCATCCCCTTTACCATTTTGGTGGCTCTAATCTGAACCTTTTCTAATATCGCTATATCCTTTTTAAGATACGGCAACCAGAATTGCACACAATATTCAAGGTGCGGTCTCACCATGAACCGATATAGAGGCATTATATCTTTTGTTTTATTTTCCATTCCTTTCCTTATGATACCTAGCATTCTATTTGCTCTCTTGGCCGCCGCTGCACACTGGGCGGAGGGTTTTAACATGTATCCACAATGACGCCTAAATCTGTTTCCTGGGTGGTGGTTCCTAATGTGGAACCTTGCATCTTGTAACTATAGTTTGGGTTGTTCTTCCCTAGGTGCATAACTTTGCACTTGTCCACATTAAATTGAATCTGCCATTTTGATGCCCTGTCTTCCAATTTATCAAGATCCTCTTGCAATTTTCCACAATCCTCTTGGGTTTTAACAACTTTAAATAGTTTTATGTTATCTGCAAATTTGATAACCTCACTCGTTATTCCACTTTCCAGGTCATTTATGAATATGTCAAAAAGCAGCAGACCCAGCACAGATCCCTGGGGTACACCACTATTCACCTTTCTCCATTGGGAAAATTGGCCATTCAGCCCTACCCTCTGCTTTCTATCTTTTAACCAGATCCTGATCCACAGTAGTACACTGCCTCCTATCCCATGACTCTTTAGTTTTACCAAAGGTCTCCGATGAGGGACCTTGTCAAAGTATAACAAGGATATGCAGTCTGCTATCCAAAAAGAGTGTGTTTGGTCACAGGGAGACCAAGATGATTAGGGTCAAAAGAAATGAATAATTGTGAGGATTTCTGGCATACTTGGTTCTGTCAAGGCAATATGACAAGGCAATACAGTAACATAATATATGACAGCAGATAAAGACCAGTATGGTCCATCTAGTCTGCCCAGCAAGGCGGCAAGAGTAGGTGCACCTGCCACCCCATGCAGGTCACCCCTCCCCATGCCTTTGTTTAGGGGTGTACCCACCGCTCTGTGTAGGTCACCCCCTATTTATTCAGATATAAGAGATAATTATGTTTATTTTGATTTTATCCTGTTGCTATAAAGGGATCCACTGTGTCTGTCCCATACCATTTTGAATTCTGTCACTGTATTTGCCCCCCACCACCTTCCATTGGGAGGGCAGTGAAGCATAGCCTCAGCCTGTGATGCATGTGGTTTGGGAAAAAAAGGTTGGAAGAATTTCCAACTGGTTGAGATGGAAAGGAGACACAACCTTTGTTTTTTTTTTTTTTGTTGTTTTTTTTTTTTTTTAATTCTTTATTTTGCATTTTATACACAAATTTACAGATAGGGAACTTTCAGTGAAACTGAATCAAACTAACACTTGATCGATATTAACTGGACATACCCACAGTCTCCTCCTCGCTAACCCTCGCAGATTCATTACAAACAACTGTTTCTCATATTCTCGAACATTAAAGGCAAGAGATATATCTTAGAAAAGAAGGTAAAGATAAGAAAAGAAAGTAAAAGAAGGACTCTGCGGCGGGCACCACCCAGGTCAGTCTCTCTGATAGCCCACTCTCATCTGGATTCTTATCAGATCGAGGGTATCCCATTTGTCTAGACGTGGTCGAAAGGCAGGGTTATGGGATGCATACGCACGCTCACAGCCTTGGTGGTAAAGCACTAGATTCCACCAATGTGCGACACGCAGCACCCGAAAGTCTTTCCAATGACATAATATGGCTTTCACTGCAAGGCACAGAAGTAAGTCAAAAATTCTTGCGTCCTCGCGTCCTAGGGTAGTTTCTTCAGCCAGGGATTTGTAGATAACTATGCGATAAGTGAGCCTTATGCGTATATCAAGCAGTTGTGAAATGCGGCACCAAACTCCCTGCCAATATTCTTTCAACGAAGGGCAATAGAATAGCATGTGGCTAAGAGTACCTGCAGCTTCTCTACATGTCCAACACTGTGTATCTTTGTCGGCACTCCATTTAGCCGTACGAACTGGTGTCATGTATGCTCGATGCATTAGAAAATATAGCATCTGGTTGAGGGAGGCCGCCCTAGTTATCCCTCGCTGAGCTCTCCAGAGCTCCTCCCAATCGTCTGCGTCCGGCAGCTCGCCGATTTCTGATTCCCAGACTTTCTGCAGTCTAAAGCAGCGCCTCGGTTCCCCTTCTCTCAATAACGCTGCAAACTTGGAGAAAAGCCGGGATTCGGACTGATAATTCTGGATTTCTTGGTGAAAAGGGCACTCTGTAGTCAAGATGGCCGGCAAAACACCAGCTCGGCTTAAACAGTGACGCAGCTGGCACCATTGATACATGCATCGTATAGGCAGATCATATTCGCGCTGCAGGGATAGGAAAGACTTATATGCGCCGGCTGTTATCAGGTGTCCCAGACAGTAGATGCCACGGGCCAACCATAAAGGCCACATAAAACTCCGGCCCGCTATCTTAAAGTCATCATTATGCCATAACACCGTGGCATCCGCATATGTCTGCGCTGTCTGTACATACGGCTTTAGTATGTTGTACGCTCGCTGGGTATCGCGCAGTATTTCATTCACTGAGCCCTCGCTATCATTTCTGACTCCTAGCCTCATCCAAAGTGGGATAGGGCCGCTCTGTGTGGCCTCCACCTTCAGCCATGCGGGATCGGCCTGTGTGGGCATCTCTTCACTCCACAGCACTCCTTGTCGCATCAAAGCTGCCAGATGATAGTTGTAGAAGTCCGGAAAGTGTATGCCGCCTCTCTGTTTAGGAGACTTGAGCTTCCATAATGCTATCCGCGGCGTCTTGCCACCCCACAAAAAGGATACCAGTAGGTTCTCCAGTTTCTTATAAAACTGCCGTTCAAACAGTACCGGGATCATGGTAAGTACGTAGTTAATTCACGGCATAGCAACCATCTTGATGGTCTCAAGACGACCCCACCAGGTCAGGTTCAAAGGGGTCCACTTAGCCGTGGATTCTTTCACCATGCTCATACACTGCTCTTTGCAAAGCCGTATCGTGGCCGCCACAGTTGTCCCATACACTACTCCAAGATACTTGAAGGACTCAATCGCTATCTGGAATGGGTACTTTTGCTTTAAGGAGTCGTCAAGTTGGCCATTGAAAGGTATCAGCACCGTCTTGGACAGGTTGAGCTTGTAGCCTGACACTCCGGAGTAGGAGCAGATAACCTCCATGGCAGCATCAAGCGCTGACGAGCTTAAGAACAGTAAGAGGTCGTCAGCATATGCCGATAGTTTGATCTGGTGTTCTCCAACTTGCACCCCTTCGACTCTCTGTTGCTGACGGAGGCTTATAAGCAGTGGTTCCAACGCCAAATTGAAGAGTAGAGGTGATAAAGGGCAGCCCTGCCGCGTGCCTCTGGTTAGAATGAATTCTGAAGAGAGCCCACCATTGGCGGCCACCCGTGCAATTGGGCGTGTGTATATCAATCTGACACTAGCTAGGAAAGACTCTGGTATGCCCATCCACTGCATCACTCGAAAGAGGTATGGAAGCTCCACTCTGTCGAAAGCCTTCTCGGCGTCGAGCGCTAGGCCTATCACTGGCTGAGACGAACACTGTGCTCTCCGGAGCACATGCAAAAGGAGCTGTCCATTGTCGGCCGTCGTCCTGCCCAGCATAAATCCGCACTGGTCGGCCTGTACTAGTGTGCTGAGGACTTTGTTGAGTCGGTTAGCCAGCATCTTGGCGTAGAGTTTATAATCAGTGTTTAGGAGTGATATTGGTCGGTAGTTTTCCAGCTTTTGGGCATCTCTACCTGGTTTGGGGTAAATAACAATTGTTGCTGCTGCTAGAGATCCCACTGCTGGGGACTCATTTTTAAGCTCTGTGAAGTATGCATGAAGCTCCGGTAGCAATTCTTGCTGGAATGTTGAGTAAAACTCGATAGGTAAGCCATCTGGTCCACTGGCCTTCCCTCGTGCAAGTTGCTTCATTGCCAGTTGTATCTCCGAGCAGGTGATATCGGCCGACAATAGCTTCTGCTGAGGTTCCGATAGTTTGGGTCCAATCACCCCCGAGATAAAATCAGAGAATTTATCGTCATTATAGGTCTGTTCAGAGCAATAGAGCTGGGAATAGAACTTCACACTGTTGTAGTATCTCCTTATCTAATACGTGCAGCTCCCCCTCCGGGTCTCTCAGTCCCGCTATGCGCGAGCTTGTCTTCTTAGCTCGGAGAGTGCGGGCCAACAGTGCACTAGCTCTATTATTTTCATGGTAGTATATTCCCTGCTGCGCCGCTATTTGTTTGCTAGCTTCCTCATTGAGGATCGCATTGTACTGGTAGCGCAGTCTTTGCAGCCGTGTCAGGACGAGTGGGTCATGTCTTTTTGCAAGGAGACGTTCTCCCGTACGTATCTCACCTTCCAATTCTACTAGGAGTTGGTCGGTTTTCTTTTTCCTGCGGATATTATAAGTTGTCATGCCGCCTCTGATCGTGGCCTTGAAAGCTTCCCACCACGCCCAGGTTGGTGTGTCGTGCAATTGGTTATAGGTGAAATAGTCTGAGATCTCCTGGCGCATTCTTACTAGGAATTCATTATCTTTTAGCCATGCTCGATCAAAACGCCACTGTGGGGCTGTTTTTTCAGCTAGACCAGTATTTAAGTCCACTACTATGCCCGAATGATCAGACACTGTTTGTGCTAACATGCCAGCCGCAACTATCGTCGGCAGCAGCGTTTTGGATATGAGGAAAAAATCAATTCGTTTGTGCGTATCGTGTGGTATTGAGTGAAAAGTGTATTCCCTCTCTGTAGGGTTTAAGAGTCTCCACGGATCGATTAAGCCAAGTGTGGCGGTCATATCCATTAATAATTGACTGGATTTCGGTTTATGCTGTTTCTTATAGGGGGTATGATCGATCAGTGGGTCCTGTATTAGATTAAAGTCTCCACCCATAATCACATTGGAGGCTCCCGAATCTAAGAGCTCGTGAGCCACCGTCTCAAAAAATTGGGGCTCATCTTGGCTGGGGCCATAGACCGTCATTAAAGTATATGCTCTGGCAAAGACACTGACTGTGGCTCTGGCCCATTTCCCAATTGGGTCAATTGCCGTACTTTCAATCACTGGCGATAATGCGGCTCGTAGTAGTATTATCACTCCTCCTTTCCGGTTACTCGTAGGTGCAGACAGTATGTTTTGATAGCCGGCCCCAGCAACCTTCAGCGACTCAGATCGCGTCAAGTGTGTCTCCTGCAGAAAGACTACATCTGCTCGATGGCGTTTACAATAATTCAGTATTTTGGTGCGTTTGGCTGGATTGTGAATCCCTTGCACATTTAGGGATACCACTCGAAGATGCCCACTACCCGAAGTGAGAGCTATCGTCTACTCCTATGGTGTTGCACGCCGCTTCTGGAGTCCTATACAATGAAAACATAACATTTACACTAACAATTAAACTAAACATCCTGTAACAACAAACCAACTTCATTTCTTGTATGGTGAAGCCCGCCCGCCCTCTTATCGCCCCCCACCTAACATTCCCACCCCACCCATCAGAGCTTAATTAAAGTAATCAAAAGGAAACATTCCTACTCCCCTATCTGTTCCTATAATTTATCTAAGCTAAGGAAAATTAACTGTGTCCTCCGTTTAGTGAATGGAGTCATCTGCTCCACCAGAGCAGCTGCTCTGAAAACCTATCTGTGTCTCCCGCTGGCGCGGCATGCGAGTTGAGGAAAACGAGATTAACGATATTAACAGGAAGCAAAATATTCCTATCTCTTCAGGTCGCAACTTCCATATGTGAGAAGTCTTCTAGATAGGAGCGCAGAGTCGCCCCATTGTCAAAAGTGCGTGTGTTGTTTCCTATTGTAACTCGCATTGGCGCTGGATAATAGAGGCCATAACGCGCATTCAGTTTTTGTAGTAGTGGCCTACAGTCTAACAGGCCTCTGCGTCTTTCGGTAGTCTTCTTGCATAGGTCCGGAAATATCAGGATCTTGCTACCCTCTAACCGGAGCTCAGACTTCTGCTTGGCAGACTGTAAAATTTGCAACACATGTGGATAGCGAAGCAGTTTGATAATGAAAGGCCTTGGATGTTTCTGTCTTTCTATTACATGCGACGGCACGCGGTGAGCACGCTCGATTTCCAATGGGTAGTGAAATGTGATTTGCAGTAGCTCAGGTAGCAATTTCTGAAAGTATCCCAGTGGGTCCGAGCCCTCTCTGCCCTCCGGGATACCGAGGATCCTTAAGTTGTTCCTTCTAGCACGATTACTTTGGTCCTCATTGAGGTCCTCTAACGCCGCTATTCTTTTGTTCAAGGGGCCTATCTGAGTTAACAGCTGCTCATGGCGCTCTATCGCAGCTTCCGCATTACGAACACGCTCACAGACTCCTTTCAACTGTTCTTTGACTTCACTCACATCTTCTTTTAATTGCGCTAGCGTTTCATTACTGGAGACTATCATTTCCTTTACCGACCTTAGTTCTTGCAGGATTTCCTGGACTCCCTCTGCCGAATCTTTTCCCGCCGCCATTTTCTGCGGAGACCCCGTCTCCGGTTTTAATCGTTTCGTGGCATGTCCTGTTCCTTGCGCAAAATCTAACTTTGCCGGTTTCAAAGTAGGTTTCTCAGACATCTTTTCTCTCTCAAAACTAGTCTGTAGTGGGGTCCTCCAAGGTGTAGGAAAGTCAGGATTTTAACGTCTGGGTGAGAGCTGAGATTTTAGGCAGCCATCTCCGTTCGCGGCTAGCTCCGCCCCCGAGACACAACCTTTGGAAGGAAACGCAGATGCGTTCTCAGGACTACTCTGTCATAGTGTAAACATGTATAAGCTGCATGTGCAACTAAGGCCTGTAATTTGTTGACCTAGCGAGCTGAGGTGAGTGCAACTAGGAAGGAGATCTTCCAAGTAAGAAACTTGAGGGAGGCAGTGCCGAGAGGCTCATAGGGAGGCTTCAGAAGCTGAGAAAGAACCACGTTAAGATCCCAGGTGACAAGCAAGGGCCGGATTGGTGGCTTACTCAAGAGGAGACCCTGCATGAAGTGGGCTACCAATGGATGTGTGGAAATGTGTTTTCCATCAATCCCCCAAAGAGAAGTCGAATGGCACTGAGGTGAACATGAATGGAATTAGTTTTGAGACTCGCAGAAGGGAGGTGGAGAAGATAAAGCAGGAGAGACTCCACAGGACAATTGAAGGGGTTGAGGGTGTTCTTAGTGCACCAAACTACAAACCGGTACCATTTAAAAGCATAGGTGTGGCGTCCTTCAGGGACACCAGGAGCATATCCTTAATGGCGTCTGGTAAACTGAGGTCGGAAAGGAATACCCGCTCAGCAGTCAAGCCGTCAGGCGTGATGCACAGACACTGAAATGCAGCAGCACCTCCTGATCCTAAACGATCAGGTCTGGCGCACATCCCAGACAGAGGCTGATGTTCAGCTAGACAAAGAAGCAGGGGAAACCATGGCTGTCGGGGCCAGAACAGGGCTAACTAGGATCATGGTGCCCCTGTCAGCCTGCAGCTTGAATAGCATTTTGGCTATGAGCTGAATGGGTAGGAAAGCGTATAGCAGACCTGTTCCCCAGTGAAGGAGGAAAGCATCTGGGGCTTGACATTGCAGAGACGGTACCCTGGAGCAGAAGCAAGGGACCTGCGCATTGAGCAGGGTGGCAAAAAGGTCGATCTCCAAGATTCCCCACAGGCCAAAGATGCGATCGACTATTCTCCGATGAAGAGTCCACTCGTGAGATCAAAGGACCTGACAGACTGACAGCGAGAACATTCTGATCTCCTGGCAGGTAAATGGCTCCGAGAACCATTCCATGAGTCAGGGCAAAGGTCCACAAGCGGACCACTTCCCCGCAGAGGTGGTGAGAGCTCGTGCCTCCCTGCTTGTTGACATAAAACATCATAACCTGGTTGTCTGTCTGAACCAGTATAGATTAATGTGATAACGGATGATAAAACATCCGAAGGGCATTGGTTATCACTCAACTCCAGGAAGTTGATCTGATGCAAGGCTTCCTGTTGAGACCAGAGGCCCTGTATGCTCAAGCCATCGAGATAAGCTCCCAAACTCTGTTTGGATGCACCGGTTGTTAGCATCAGTTTAGTTGGACAATCCAAAATGGTCAGTTCTTAGAGTGGAGAATTCTGCCAAACTACTATCACTCACTCCAAATATATCAAAATTGTTATGTTAAATTCATTAGGTTATATTCTCTCTAATGTTCTTTGTTCTTTATGCATCAACAAAAGAAAAGAAAAACAGAAGACAAAGGAGGTCTCAGACTTATTCGGCATTTTTATCAAGCAAAGAGGTATCCAAATGCTTGTGCCATCTTGCATAAACGACCATCCTTTATAGCAATACGCAAATCAAAAATGCTTAACTTCTGATTTTTCTTCAGGAACCAGCAAGGTCTAACTTTCAAAAACTACACCACACATACGGAGTTCAACAAATTTGTTGAACGCCGTATGTGTGGTGTAGTTTTTGAAAGTTGGTCATATGAAATTGGTTGAGAAGCGGATAGAATTGATATAGTTATGGGATGTATGAGTTTGTATTATAATGGAGTTTTGGTATGTTTGGTTTTTGTTGACAGTTTTTATGCCCCTGATGAAGCTTTATGAAGTGAAAAGCTTGAAAGGCGCCACAGTGAGGCATTGGGAAAAAAGAGTAATTACTCACCTGTAACAGGTGTTCTCCAGGAGCAGCAGGAATCAGTCCTCACTTATGGGTGACATCGGCGCCGATGGAGCCCCCATGCGGAGCATTTCCCCAGCTTTCTATGAATGCCTTTGGGAATACTACACGCATGCGCGGTCCCCTTCCCGCCTAAAGGTGCCATCTTGCTCAGTCAAATGACATAGCTAAAAAACAGCACACAAAAATGAAAAAATTAACTATGTACAACTGCAACTCCCAGGGGAGGAGGGAGGGTTGTGAGGACTGATTCCTGCTGCTCCTGGAGAACACCTGTTACAGGTGAGTAACTACTCTTTCTCCAGGACCAAGCAGGAAGTCAGTCCTCACTTATGGACTCGCCAGCTTCAGGCTACCGGGGGCCCAGAGCTGAAAAATGAGCTCCCTCTAGCCTCAGCATCAGAGAAAGGATTTCACTGAAAACATACCTCCACCGGTAGCCCAACCAGAGGGCTGGAGGGTAGGAGTTGCCTAAACCTCAAAGAGATTCCGGAGCACTGCCTGACCGAAAGGACTGTCCCTGCGGGACTCCCTCTCCAGGCAGTAATGGGCTGCCAAAGTCTGGCTTGAGGACCAAGTTGCAGCCCTGCAGATGTCTGCCAACGGTACAGAGCGGAGATGAGCTACTGAGGCAGCCATTGCCCTGACACGGTGGGCCGTGACCCGACCCTGCAAAGGAAAGTCAGCTGCCCTGTAAGCCCAGGTGATACAGTCAGCCACCCAGATGGACAAGGTACGCTTGGACACAGGTACCCCCAAGTTATTGGGGTCAAAAGATATGAAGAGCTGAGTAGCCCTTCCATGACCCTGCGTACGCTCAAGGTAGAAGGACAAGGCCCTCCTACAGTCCAGGGTATGAAGGACTGTCTCAGCTCGGCTGGCATGGGGCCTAGGGAAGAATGTTGGAAGAACCACCTCCTGGTTGAGAAGGAAAGAGGAGACAACCTTGGGGAGGAACTTAGGATGAGTCCTAAGGACTACCCTGTTCCTATAGAAGCGAGTGTATGGCCTGTCACAGACCAGGGCTTGAAGTTCACTCACTCGCCTGGCCGAGGTCAAGGCCACTAGGAATAGAGTCTTCCAGGATAGGAAGCGTAAAGGACATGTAGCCATTGGTTCAAAAGGTGGGCGAGTAAGTTGCTGCAAGATCACATTCAACTCCCACTCAGGGGCCGGTGGACAGAGAGGAGGCTTGAGCAATAGTAAGCCTCTGAGAAATCTGAACACCAAGGAGTGAACTGACAAAGAGTGTCCCTCCACAAGAGAGTGATGAGCTGCCAGAGCAGAGAGGTGGACCCGAACAGAACTGGACTTAAGGCCCTGATTGGACAAGTGCAGTAGGTACTGGAGCACCACTGGCACAGTACAGGTAAAAGGATCTTCCTTGCGTTGCTGACACCACAAGGAGAATCTCCGCCACTTTAGGGCATCTGTTTTCCTGGTGGATTGCTTCCTAGAAGCCAAGACCACCTCTTCCACTTCCTGAGGTAGGCCCCAGGGAGCCAAGACTACCCTTGCAGCCTCCATGCCATCAGATGGAGAGATTTGAGATTGGGATGCAGAAGGGAACCCCAATCCTGAGACAGAAGGTCGGGCTGGAATCCCAGAGGCATGGGTGTCTCCACTGCCAGTTGAAGTAGCAGGGGGAACCAGGGCTGCCTCGGCCACCTGGGTGCAACCAGAAGTACTGAGGCTTTGTCCTTGAGAATCTTGAACAAGGTTCGGGCCACCAGAGGCATGGGAGGAAACGCATAGAGCAGGCCCTGGGACCAAGAAATCAGGAAGGCATCCGCCACCACCCTTAGGGGATGCGGTTGCCTGGAACAAAACCTGGGCAGTTGGTGATTCAGGGGACTGGCAAAGAGATCCATGGATGGAAGTCCCCATTTTAGGAAAATTTGTTGAACCACCAAAGGGTGCAGTTTCCACTCGTGGGGCTGCAGAATTCTGCTTAAGCGGTCTGCCAGAAAGTTCTCCTGGCCAGAAAGATACACAGCCCTCAGCAACATCTGGTGCCTGAGGGCAAAAGAGCAAAGGGCCTGTGATTCCAGGCACAGAGGCCTGGACCCAGTGCCGCCCTGTTTGTTCACATAGAACATGGCCACTTGGTTGTCCGTCTGAACTAGAACAGATTGGTGGGCCAAGGAGTGAGAAAAAAGCCTTGAGGGCTAAGCGAATAGCCCGCAGTTCCAGTAGGTTGATCTGTTGCAGGGCTTCCCATGGGGACCAGAGGCCTTGGGTGCAGCTCCCTTGACAGTGTGCACCCCAGCCCTGCAAGGAGGCATCGGTTGTCAACACCACTGTGGGGGCAGCTACCTGAAAAGGCACCCCCTGCAGCAAGTTGGGGGGGGGGGGTGTAGCCACCACTGAAGAGAATCCTGGAAAGGCTTGGATACCCGTACTTTGTCCGCTAGGCTCCCTGTGGCCTACTTCCACTGAGTTCTGAGGCACCAATGTGCAGGCCTCATGTGGAGGCGGGCATTGGGGATCACATGCACAGTCGGATGCCATGTGTCCCAGGAGCTGCAGACAGAGCCTGGCAGGAACCCTCGGCAGACTGAGAAACCGGGATGCCAACTCCATGAGCCTTTGAGCTCTGTCCTCTGGCAAGTAAGCCCTTGCTTGCAGAGAGTCCAGTCGTGCTCCTATGAACTTGAAGTTCTGGGAGGGGAGCAAAGTGGACTTTGCGAAGTTTATGACAAAGCCTAGGGCTTGAAGGAGTGTGACAGTCCTGAAGGTGGCCTGCCTGGCCTCCTGGTAGGTCTGACCCTGGATGAGCCAGTCGTCCAGATAGGGGAAGACAAATATCCCTTGAGTCCTCAAGTAGGCCGCCACCACAGCTAGGCACTTTGTAAAGACCCGTGGGGCAGAAATTAGGCCAAAAGGCAGCACCCTGTACTGGTAATGGTTTCCTCCCACCATGAACCTGAGGTACTTTCTGTGGTCTGGATGAACGAAGATGTGAGTGTACGCATCCTTTAGATCTAAGGAGCATAGCCAATCTCCCTGCTGGAGGTAGGGCAGAAGTGTTCCAAGAGTAAGCATCTTGAACATCTCTTTCTCCAAGAACTTGTTGAGGTTTCTGAGGTCTAGGATAGGCCTTAGGCCTCCTGTTCTCTTTGGCACCAGAAAATACCTGGAGTAGAACCCGTGCACTTGTAGGCGAGGAGGTACCGGCTCCACCGCCTTGTCCAGAAGCAGACCCTGATGTTCTTGGAGGAGGAGGGTGGTGTGCAGGAGAGGCCTCAGAGGTTCTCCTGGAAAATAGACAGGAGGTAGCTGTTGGAAATGAAGCATATAGCCCTGGTGAATGATGCTTAAGACCCAAGCATCCCCTGTAATGGGTGGCCACCGGTGGGCAAACAGGGCCAAGCGACCCCCTGTGCAGGGATGGGACAGCAGGGACGGAGAGGCTATGCCTTGGGAGTCAAAAAACCCCTCCCTGCTGAGTAGGAGCAGGAGCCGGAGGCTTGGGGGTCTTCTGCCTATGGGGCCCATGTCCCTGCCCCTTGGCCTGCTGCCCCTGAGGGGGAGCTGGGGAGGCCTGGTATTGAGGGAAAGCTTTGTAGACAGACACCTTTTTCGGGTAGAAGGACTTTTTACCCGAGCCCTTCTTCTTGTGAGAAGGGGCAGAAGTCTTTCTGGACAGCCTAGTCCTGGTCAGGTGCTCAGTCTCGAGCTCAGCAGCCTTCTCGGTCATGGGATTGCCAAAAAGGTTCTCACCTCGGCAGGGGACATTGACCAACTTGTCCTGAACCCAATGCTCGAGGTCCGATGACTGCAGCCATGCCTGGCGTCGGGCCGCGATGCCGGCAGCCACCACACGAGCCGAAGCCTCGAAGCCATCGTAGGCCACTCGGGACATGAATTTGGAACAGTCCTGGATACCTGAAGACAAAGACTGGAACCTCTGCAAAGGTACCCCGGAGAGACCAGCAGAGAACCCGGCAAGCTCCTTTGACAGGTCTCGGAGAAACATGACCATGTATAGCTGGTCTGACTGGACACGGCAAGCAAGCATCGAGCCCTGAAAGCACTTTCTGCCAAAAGCATCCAGGTTGCGGGCCTCCCTACCGGGGGGCACCGCAGAGTGCATCTTCTGGCTCTTCAGTCTATGCATGGCCGATTCCACCACCATGGAATGGTGCGGCAGCTGCGCCTTTTGGAAGCCAGGGCTCTTACAGAGTCGATAAATGGAATTGAACCGCTTGCTCAAGACCGGCACTGAGGCCGGTGCCTCCCACATCCGGAAGAGGAGCCGTTCCAGCATCGGAGGAACCGGCACAGTAAAGGCCTCCTTCGGAGGAGAGTCATACTGGAGGGCCTCGAGCTCCTTGGCTCGAGGCTCCTCCTCGGGGTGGGCGGGAATCGCCAAGGCCTTGGCCTTGTCCCGCACGAACTCTGAGAACCGGGTGTCCTCCGGAGGGGACCTACTCCGGGGCTCGGACTGCAGTGAGTCCGACGGGACTCACCGAGTCCGGAAGGTATCGGGGGACTCCTCATCCTCCGTCTCCCAAGCTGACTCATCGGAAGAGGAGTCGAGGGGCTCCGAACGCGCGGGTCGAGGTGGCACCCGCCCCGATGCTGAAGGCACCGGCATCGACGCCCTCGGTTCCGAGCGGGAGGTCGAGGGAGACCTTGACCGAGGACGACCTCAAGCCTTCATGGCCTCGAGTATCGGCTCGGTCTCTGGGGTCGACTTCGACGTCCCGGTGGTCGGGGCAGATGCACCAGCGAGGCTGGCCATCAGTACCCGCTGCTGCTCCATGAAGGCAGACAATCTGAACTCCAAGGCTGTCAGCCTGAGTCCAAGCTCAGGAGACTCAGCAGCTACCGACTCGGGCCCCGGCGGCGCCGGGCCCGATGTCGGCTCCCTCGGAGGAGAGTCCACGAGGACTACAGGACTTATGTGTCTGACGGTCTCCGGCTCTACACGAGGTACTTTGGACGGCTTCTCCTGCTCCAAAGGCCCGGGACGGCGGTCGGGGGTCTTAGAACTGGCCCTCGAGGAACCAGAGACCTCCTCCGATGCCGCCCTAGCGAGCAGTTTCTTCCTCTTGCGTTCCCAGTCGGGGGACCCCCTGTCTGAGGAACCCCGGCGATGCTCGGGATCAGACTCCCGAGACGTCGAGGCCTCAGACGAGGTCCAGGCCCGGCCGGAGGCAGAGTCCGAAAAAATCCTTTCCTTCTGGTGCTGACGGCTTCGAAGTGCCTTGGTGGCCATTTTACCACACGGGCCACAGATCATGGGGTCATGATCTGGGCCGAGACACCGAAGGCAGCAGTCGTGGGTGTCGGTGAGAGACAGTTTCTTGCACCGATCACACTTCTTGAAACCACTGGAAGTCAACGGGGAAAAAAGGGCCCCTGCGAGGTCAAAAGACCGGCCTTCCAGGGAAAACAGAAAAAGGGGCGTGAACGCCAGCCACTAAGGGCAAAAAACAAAAAATAGAGAACAGGCTCGATACTGGTGTACCGAACCCGGCGGGAAGGGGAACCGGCGTTGAACTCGAAGAAAAAGCGAAGAAATCTTCAAGAAAAAAATCGACTTTTCCCGGGTGACTAGGACGAACGTCCGAAGGGCTCCACGGAAAAAGAGAGACTGAGCAAGATGGCACCTTTAGGCGGGAAGGGGACCGCGCATGCGTGTAGTATTCCCAAAGGCTTTCATAGAAAGCTGGGGAAATGCTCCGCACGGGGGCTCCATCGGCACCGATGTCACCCATAAGTGAGGACTGACTTCCTGCTTGGTCCTGGAGAAGCAATAGACCTTGCTGGTTCCTGAAGAAAAATCAGAAGTTAAGCATTTTTGATTTGCATATTTTATAAGCTGTATTGCTGTAAAGGATGGTCGTTGATGAAAGATGGTACAAGTATTTGGATATCCATTTAGTTGGAGGCATCTGAAAAGGTAACCCTACGAGGAGGTTTTGAGGAGAGAGCCACCACTGAAGGGAGTCTGCCAGACGAAGGGTGACTACCACTCGACGACAGCCCTTCACTTGTTTCCATTGGGAGGAGAGGGTCCACTGCACTTGGTGCATTTTGGAGACAAACATAAGGGACTATAACCGCGCTGAATGATGCCTGCCAGTTCTGTGAGGCGTTGGATGGTCCTCGGGCAGGAAAGCTTGAGCCCAGTCGTGTCAAGACCACCACCTATGAATTCTAGACTCTGAATAGGAGAAAGGTATGACACTGGAAAGTTTATGACAAATCTAAGATGATGCGTTGAACAGACAAGCGGTGGTCAAAGTAAGGGAAGACAAAGATTCCCAGAGTGTGAAGAAAGACTGCAACTACCACCAGACATTTCATGATGACTCTTGGTGTGGACATCAGGCCGAAGGGCAGGAGTCTGTATTGGTAATGCCCACCCATTAAACATGAAGCGGAGGTAATGCCTGTGAGACAGGTGAATGAGGATGTGTGTACACACATCCTTTAGATCCAGAGAACAGAGCCAATCATTCCTCTGAAGGGAGGGCAGTAGGGTGCCTATAGAAATCATCTTGAACTTCTCTCATACTAGGACCTTGAGGTTCCGGAGGTCTAGGACGGGAAGGAACCCCCCATGATTTTTTGGGAATAAGGAAATACAGGAGTAAAACTCTAACCTTTCCTGTGCACAGCGAACAAGTTTTATCACACCCTCTCTTAGAAGGATGGCAACTTCCTGCTGTAACAGAGGCCAATGGAGAAGTTCTAGAGGATAGTCCCCTGGAAAGAAGGGAGGTAGTAACTGGATGAAATGCAGCAGGTAGCCAGAGGATGAGCCGTAAAGTTCAGGGCTCTGATGTTATGAGGGGCCACCTGTGAGAAAACTGGACCACCTTGTCTGCAACGTGAGTCCACTGCGGGTCCTTCAGGGGAAGAGCAGCGATATTTTCTAGAAAGCAATCAAAAGCAAGCTCCAGGCTGGTTGTGGCATAAGAGGTTTAGGCCTTTTGAGCTGGTGAGGAGTCTGAGGCTTCTGCTGACCTTGGTGAGCATGATGGGGCGTGTAAACCAAATAAGAGGGGTAATACGTCTTCTGTGGATAGAGGCCCTTCTTTCTGGCAGGATCAGCTGTTTTACGAGAGAAGCGCTTCATGGTAAGGTCATCAGTCTCTATTTCACCAGCCTTCTCCCCTCCAGCTTTTTCAAAAGAGGTTCTCACCCTGACAGGGAATGTCTGCTAGCTTGTCTTAGATCCACTGTTTGAGGTCTGAAGACTGCAACTAAGCTAATCTTCTGGCCCCAATGCCCAATGCTGCAGCTCTGCTGGCCGACTCAAAAGAGTCAAAAGCTGCTCTGGTGATGAACTTGGAACAGCCGTGACCATGCTTGACTAAGATCTGGTAGGCATCCAGCTTCTCTGAAGGAATTAGAGAACTCATCAAGATCCTTCACAATGTCCCTAAGGAACAAGCCCATATAAAGCATGTAAGAATTAATGAAGCAAGCCAACATTGATGCCTGGAAGCATTGGCGGCCAAAGGCATCGAAGCTACCCAAGAGGAACCGAAGAGTGCTTTTTTAGTACTCTTAAGTTGGCGTATGGCCGACTCAACCACCATAGAATGGTGAGGGCGTTGAGGTTTCTGGAATCCCAGGAAATCGGGAACCCTATACATGGTGTCTAGCCTCTTACTGACCGAGGGGAAAATAAAGAGAGGTGTCCTCCCATGTCCAAAAGAAGGGGTCCTGTAGAATACGATGGACTGGAAGAATGGCAGTATCCTTAGGAGTCTAGGATACTGCAGTTATCTCCAGTTCCTCAGCTTTCAGTTCCATCTCGGTGCCCACCGAGACAGAGAGCCTTGGCCATGTCCCAGATAAAGTCCTGAAAGGACATGTTCTCCAGCGGGGATCGGCAGCACCTGTGAGGCGGTGAAGGGTCTGATGGCACATCACAGTGCCTCTATGAAACAGGGGACTCTGCCTCCAATTCCTAGGCATCAGAATTGGAGAGAAATAAAAATAGCAACTGTCACTGTCGTGTCTCCGCTGCCGATCGATCGGCTATCATGATGCCGATGCTCTGAGGTATCAGAACCATGGAAGCTAGAGGCTGGTTCCTCCTGCAGTCTATGGGACTTGGCCAGTTCCAGGCTTGGCATGGACCCTGAGGGTCCCAATGGCAGCGGTTCCAGGCTTGGCATTGAGACTTAAGCTGCCGATGGTTTTGAAATGCCCAATTTCAAGCTCTGTATCGATACCCGAGTTCCCAAGGGCCTTGAGGCTACCGGCATGGATGCCACCAGGAGCACAGTCAAACCTCTCTTGATGGACAGCATGTGCTGCTCGAGGGAGATGGAGGATTGTTTGGGTGGACTCTGGTGCAGGACTCTGGATCACCATCCCAGACAATGGAACCAGAGGCTCTCCAGAGGTCGAAGTCTCAGTAGCACTTCAGAATCCCTTCTGTGCTTTGGAGGTGGATTCCTCCCACTGGGGCTGCTTAGCTGGCCGTTCAAGGTTCTTAGGATTGGAGTCCTGCTGAGGCGAGCTCCAGTGCCGATGTCGAAAGGATCAAGCTTGGGAATCTGCATCAGTCCTTGAAGACTGAGGTGCCGATGAGACATCTGTGGTTGGCTGTTTTTTTTACCATGGCCTCTCGGTTCCGAAGGAGTGCGAAAACTGCGTAAAGAAGAGGAGCCCCAAGAGGGTGTCGATGTCTAAGAAGTGTGCTGAGGCTGCCAAGTCAGATCCAAAAAGACTCGCATTACTTTTTTTAACCCTTTTCTTGTCATTTGCTAACAGAAATTACAAGAATCTGGGTTATGGTCAGGGCCCAAGCACTATAAGCACCAATTGTGCTTTTAGGTGGCCGAAATAGTGCAGCTGCAAGTTAGTACATTTCTTTAAACTGCTGACTGGCTTCTGCATGTCAGAAAAACAGCCTCTGCCAAGACAAAAGACTCAATGACAGTCGGAACAGACTAAAAAAACCCAGTGTGAACTGCGAGGTAAAACAGAAAATAAAAGTTAGCAGAAGTGCCAAAAAAGGCAACAGCGTCAACGAGCAACGGTACCGAAATAGACAGGAATGCAAAAAGAAAAAATAAGCATCCCAAAGGGTACAGAAAGCGTAGTTACTCACCTGTTCTCCAGGGACAACAGGAATCAGTCCTCACTTATGGGTGACATCGGCACAGACGGAGCCCACGCGGAGCAATTCCCCAGCTTTCAAAGAAAGCCTTTGGGATTGCTGCCATGTATGCATGGTCCTCTTCCAGCCCAAAGGTGCCATCTTGCTCAGTCAGGTGCCAGAGCTAGAGCCCTACTAAGCAGATGGCAAGGGAAGGACAAAAAATTGCAAATGTTCAGAGGAGATGGGAGGGTAGTGAGGACTGATTCCTGCTGTCCCTGGAGAACACCTGTTACAGGTGAGTAACTACGCTTTCTCCAGGAATAAGCAGGAAGTCAGTCCTCACTTATGGGATTCCCCAGCTACAGGCTACTGAACCTGTAAGCCAAAAACACTTCTGCGAGGCTGTGAGCAGAAGCCAATGTCGGAAGGAAGTCCGAGTCCTCTGACCTTCAGGGCAAGCTCTCGGTAGCCGCAGAAAAAGGGTCGAGGGCAGGAGTTGCTTATACCCCGAACAAACTATGGAGTACAGCCTTGCCGAAGGCGCTGTCCAGGTGGGACTCCCTCTCCAGGCAGTAGTGCAAAGTGAAGGTTAAAGGTGTGCCCCAGGGATCTGTCCTTGGTCCGATTCTTTTTAACATCTTTGTTAGTGATATAGCAGAAGGGCTGTCGGGTAAGGTTTGCCTCTTTGCAGATGATACCAAAATCTGCAATAGAGTAGACACCCAGGAAGGTGTAGATAACATGAGGAGGGATCTAGCTAAGCTTGAAGAATGGTCTAGAATTTGGCAGCTGGGATTTAATGTTAAAAAATGTAAGGTCATGCATTTGGGCTGCAGCAATCCAAGGGAGCAATACAGTATAGGAGGTGAAGTACTTTGGTCCACTAAAGAAGAGCGGGACCTAGGCGTGGTTGTGTCTGATGATCTTAAAGTAGCTAAACAGGTAGAAAAGGTGACGGCAAAAGCTAGAAGGATGCTTGGGTGCATACGGAGAGGAATGGCTAGCAGAAAAAAAGGAGGTGATAATGCCTCTGTATAAGTCTTTGGTGCGACCTCATTTGGAGTATGGTGTGCAATTCTGGAGACCGCACCTTCAAAAGGATGTGAACAGGATGGAGTCGGTGCAGAGGGTTGCTACTAAAATGATTAATGGGCTTCATTATAAAGCATATGAGGACAGACTTAAGGATCTTAATATGTACACCTTAGAGGAAAGGTGGGATAGAGGTGATATGATTGAGATGTTTAAATACCTCCGTGGCATAAATGTTCAAGGAGAGAGCCTCTTTCAATTGAAAGCAAGTTCTGCTACGAGGGGACATGGGATGAGGGTGAAGGGAGATAGATTCAGGAGTGATATGCGGAAATATTTCTTTACAGAAAGAGTAGTGGATCCATGGAATAGTCTCCCAGTGGAGGTGGTAGAGGTGAGGACAGTAACTCTATTCAAAAAAGCATGGGACCAACACAGAGGATCTCTAAAGGTAAAAAGTGGACTGTTGTAGTTGTTGTTATGGAAGGACAGACTAGATAGGCCATGTGGTCTTTCTCTGTCATCACGTTTCTAAATAAAAAAAAATTAAAAGATAAAAGTTAACGCTTTTCTATACCGCGCTCTTTAAAATCAGAGCGGTTTACAAATAACATTCTTGTACAAAGCAGGGGCCTGCTTTGTACTTACATTGAATGGGTAATGTAACATTCTTTATTCCCCTCCCTAGTATCCCCCACTACGTGCCCTCTCTATCCCTTTGTTCCCTTCCCTCCCTACCTCCACCCCTATCCCCCTCCTCCTTACTCCCAACCCCCACCCCTCCTCCTAGTTTCCATTAAAACCCTCCCATCCATTCCATCCACCCCTTCTCCCACCATCCCTCGTACCTCTGCCAAACTTCCAGGTGACTTTCCCTTCTATTATACCAATATACCCCCATCAAACTCATATGCCACACGTGCTCCATTTTCCCTATAATCTCCCTTACTTATAGAGGGGGCCCTCATTCTTCCACTTCTGCAGAATTGCCAAGCGGGCTGCTACCACACAGTGACTTAAAGTGCCCAATGGTACATTCCCTCCCTCCTCCCCCTCATTTAATACTACCATGGCTGCAGTTCTGTATCTGCACCTGCGTAATCTCTTTATATAACCTCGCCACCTCTCCTCACAATCTCTGTATTTTAGGATACCCCCCAAATCAAATGCATCAAATCTTCCCTTCCACCAAAGCCCTTCCAACACTCCCCCGCTCTTTCTTTATAAATGGCCTCCACACCGTTTTCAAACACATTTTAAGGCAGTTCTCTACCAAAGATGTCCCCCCCTCATGCCAGTTGTCTTTCCCGCTCATATATTCCTCTCAACCTACCCTCATCCCTCGGGCCTGCAATTTCCTTCTCCCACCGCTCCTGCCACCTAGCTTTGCTCCTATCTTTGCATTAAGAATCTTATAAAGCTGGGAGACCAGCCCCTTTACTGTTTCCTTCCTCTCCATTACATCTTCAAATAATGTTGGTCGACTATGCAACTCCCTTCTAAGCCCTTCTTGCTGTAAAAAGTACCATAATTGCATATATGCATACTGATCAGTCTTTCACCACATATGTGTCCTTAATATCCGTAAAGGTTTTAACCTTCCCTCTCTTGTCCACTACCTGTCCTACCCTTACCAACCCTTTGGCTGCCCAATCTTTAAACACCCCGCCTGCCCTCCCTGGTTCGAAGCACTCCCATCCGCTGAATATGCGTCTCCCGTGATATCTGTTTTCCTTCCATCAAATACCTCCTCTATTTACCCCAAATCCTCAAGGTGAATTCCTTTTCTGGGGGTTCCTTACCTTCTCACCCTGCCCCTCCCCTAAGCTATCCCACACTGTTGCCTCCAAACTTTCACCCCGCTCTTTCTCCATATATACCCATTGAGGCGTATCACCCCTCTCCCGCCATGCAAACAGAGCTTGCAATTGCGCTGCCTCATAATAATTTGCGACAAATGGCACTCCTAGCACCCCTTCCTCCTTAGCCTTATACATTTATTTATTTATTTGCAAATCTTTTATATACCGCCATTTCCTAAGATCCGTGGCGGTTTACATCATTGCTCTCCCCACCCTTGGTGCCTTCCCATCCCAAATAAACGTCAAAATCATGGCCTGGAGCCATCTTAGAATTGACTTTGGGATTCTACTGGGTAGTGCCATAAATAAACACAATATCCTAGGCGAGATGTTCATCTTTATTGTTGCTATCCGCCCTAACCAGGACAAATGGATCCCCTTCCATCTAGATAGGTCCTTCCACAAATTATCTAACAGGCGCCTGTCGTTCCATTCTTGCAATTTATCTAAAGTGTTTCCCAGCTGAATCCCCAAATACCGAAAAGTTTTTTGTACCCACTTAAAAGTGAACCCCTCCTGCAGCCTCATTTCAAGTTCCTTTGGCAAACTGAACCCAAATATTTGTTTTGCTCATATTTCTCTTGTATCCCGCCACCTCACTATAGCTCCCTATGGCCTTCATTAAGGTTAGTAGACTCGTAAATGGTTGGCTGAGGTTAAAGATCACATCATCCGCGAACAATGCCACCTTACTGTGCTGCCCCCTCCACCTCTATCCCCCTTATGTCCTTCTGCCCTCTTATGTACTCAGCTAATGGTTCTATCGCCAGGGCAAATAGCAGTGGTGACAACAGATATCCCTGGTGCGTTCCCCTTCCTAACCGGAAGCTATCCAAGTATCCACCATTCACTCTTATCCTAGCCCTGGGACTTGCGCAAACCCAACTCACAAACTTCTCCCCAACCCCATTCTGTGAAGTACCTGTAGCATGAACAGCCACTGAACTCTATCAAACGCCTTTTCAGCATATATCGTTACGAACACAGCCTCGCTCCCCATCTCCTGCAAGTACCAGATAATATTCAGGATTTTTCTTATACTGTCCCCTCCCTGCCGCCCCTTTATAAAACCGGTCTGGTCTTAATGAACTAGTTTCGGCATCACTCTCTGCAGCCTAGATGCCAAAATCTTAGCTAGAATTTTAGAAACCAAGTTAATGAGCGATATAACATAGTTACTCACCTGTAACAGGTGATCTCCGGGAACAGCAGGAATTTAGTCTTCACATATGGGTATTGTTGGTACCGACGGAGCCTGCGCGGGAATGCTCCCCAGCGTCAAATAGGAAAGCTTTTGGGAGCATCCCACAGCGCCTGCGTGCTGCCTTCCCGCCTTTCCCAACTGTCCCTCTCCAGTTGAGTGTATAGCTGAGACAAAAGAGAGAGAAAGAGAAAAAAAAAAGAGAGAGAGAGATAGAGAGACACAACTCCCGCATCACTCAGATAACTACTACACATAGAAACAATCCAGAACAAAGGATCAAAATGTGAATACACTATATTCTTATCAAATATCAAAACTTGATGTAACCTATTCAATGTATATATAATTATGTATAATTATGTAGATAGTTATTCCCCAGTTAACTCCCAGTTTATCTTCCCTGTTATCTGTAAACCTAGATCAGTCATGGATTGACAGGTATGTTGATGTTCAATGTAAACCGCACTGATGATGAATAGTGCGGTATATAAAAAATGTTAAATAAATAAATAAAATAAACTCCTAGGGGAGGTGGGTGGGTTGTGAAGACTAAATTCCTGCGGTTCCCAGAGATCACCTGTTACAGGTGAGTAACTATGCTATCTCCAGGAACAAGCAGGAATGTAGTCTTCACATATGGGGACTCCCTAGCTGCAGATGCCAAGGAGATGGCCCCAGAAAGTTGTGTGCCCTTGTGAAAGGGCTCCACTTCCCCCCATGGATCTCTGGCATCCTACCAGGGATGGTGGGTAGGAGTTGATTAAGTGTGGAACAGGTGTTGAAGAACAGCCTGACCAGACAAGGCATCCCAGCGGGAGTCCTTGTCTAAGCAGTAATGGGCTGTGAAGGTATGAACTGAAGCCCAAGTAGCTGCTCGACAGACGTCGTCGATAGACACAGAGTGAAGATGAGCCATTGATGCTGCCATGGCTCTCACACTGTGAGCTGTGACATGGCCTTCAAGAGGAAGGTTCTTACTCTCATAGGAAAAAAAGATATACACTGTGCAATCCAGTTGGATAGTGACCTTTTGGAGACTGGAAGTCCCAAATGACTAGGATGAAAAAGCAACAAAGAGTTGAGAGGATTTTCTATGTTGCTGTGTCCTTTGCAAGTAAAAGGCCAAAGCTCTTTTACAGTCCAAAGTATGAAGGTTCCTTTCTGCATTTGAGGTGTGAGGCCTTGGAAAGAAGACAGGAAGGTAAACCGCTTGGATCAAATGAAAGGGCGAAACCACCTTTGGCATAAAGTGTGGATGAGTCCTAAGGACTACCTTATGATGGAACCTTGTATAAGGAGGATCAGCCACCAAGGCTTGCAATTCACTGATGTGGCGTGCTGATGTGATTGCAATAAGAAAGAGAAGTGTCCAGGAAAGGAATTTCAAAGAGGTAGTGGCTAATGGTTCAAAGGGCGGTTTCATGAGCTGCCCAAGTACCAGATTCAAGTCCCATGCCACCGGTGGTGGCTTAATGGGAGGCTTCGTTAAAAGAAGGCCTCTCATAAATCTCACTATGAGAGGATGAGAGGAAATAGGTTGTCCATTGAGAGGCTTGAAAGAAGCTGCAATAGCACTTAAATGGACTCTCATTGAATTAATCAAGCCCTGCATTTGAGCTATGAGGATCATATGACCTCTGTCTCTCTGCAGCTTGAACAGGGTTTTGGGAATTAGGGGAATGGGTGGAAAGGCATACAGGAAGTCCTGACGCAATGGAGGAGGAAAGAATCCCTGGCCTGACAACCTTGAGACGGAATTCTGGAACAGAACCGAGGAAGCTTGGCATTCAGCAGACTTGCAAAGAGGTCTATGTCCGGGGTTCCCCAAATTTGAAAACGTTTGGCCATGTGGTCTGCATGGAGAGACCATTCGTGTGGAAGCAGAACTCGACTGAGTCTGTCTGCCGAAGAGTTTTGAATGCCTGGAAGATACACCGCAAGGAGATGAATCTGAAGCTCTCTGGCGAGGGCCCATAGTCGCAAAGCTTCGTTGCAGAGCGACAGAGAGCCTGTTCCGGCCCTGCTTGTTCACGTAGAACATGGCTACTTGATTGTTTGTTTGAACTAGGACTGTCTTGTAGCTGAGCTGGGTGTGAAATACTCGAAGAGCAAGGAAGATTGCTCTGAGCTCCAGGAAACTGATATGGAGATAGGCCTCCTGTGGAGTCCAGGTACCCTGGGTAGAGAGGCCTTGCAGGTGGGCTCCCCAACCCACCTGTGAAGCATCCTTTGTTAGAGTGGCTTGGGGTGGGGGTTGCTGAAAAGGAGACCCCACCAAAAGGTTTTTGGGTGACTGCCACCATTGCAGGGACAAAATAAGGTAATCTGAGTTTGCTATTTTGTCTGACAGGCAACTGGATGCTTGAGTCCACTGAGTGGATAAGGTCCACTGGGCTGCCCTTATATGGAGGCGAGCATAAGGAACCACATGCACGGTGGATGCCATGTGGCCTAGCAACTAACATTTCCCGAGCAGTGAGGTGAGGTTTTAGCACTGCTTGGGAAGCTAACTGCACAATGCAAAGGCAGCGGGGCTGTGGAAGGTAGGCTCTTGTCTGTCTGGTATCCAGAAGAGCTCCTATAAACTCTAGGGATTGAGTGGGAACAAGGATGGACTTTGGGAAGTTTACGACAAGTCCCAAATACTAAAGGATGCGCATTGTGCGAGACAGAGAAACCCTGGCCTCTGGCTCTGAAGGGGCTCGAATGAGCCAGTCGTCTAAGTAAGGGAAGACGAATATTCCCAGGGTGCGGAGAAATGCTGCTACCACAGCCATGCATTTTGTGAACACCCTTGGTGCAGAGGCCAGGCCAAAAGGAAGAACCTTGTATTGGTAGTGCTTCCCTTGAAACAGAAAGCGAAGAAACTTTCGGTGAGTTGGATGGATGAGAACATGAGTGTACGCATCCTTGAGATCTAGAGAACAAAGCCAATCCTGACTCTGAAGGTATGGCAGCAGGGTTCGTAGAGAAATCATTTTGAACTTCTCTCTGAACAGGAATTTGTTCAATTCTCTGAGGTCTAGAATAGGTCTGTGTCCTCCTGTTTTCTTTGGAATAAGGAAATGGGGGGGGAGTAAAACCCTGTACTCTGTTGGGGAATGGGTACCTCTTCTATTGCCCCTTGAGCAAGGAGCATAGTGACTTCTTGACCTAACCAGTAGTTGATAGAGGTCTGAGAATTGAACTGTCTTACCATTGTAGGAGGGGGCATGCTGAGGAAATAAAGCTTGTATCCCTCTCTTACAGGAGTCCAATTTTCTGCTGTTATCTGACCCCATCTGGGGGCAAAATGACATAACCTTCCTGGGATGGTGGAGGGTTCTGGGCCGTTCAGGGCCAGGAATGCAAAGTTCTCTAGACAGGAGTCAAAGCCCCTGTGGAGGCTGTGTCTGCTGAGCCGGTTGAGGCTTAGCTGCTTTTGGTTTCCTTTGTTGCCTAGGTTGTTGCTGCTGTCCCTTTTGGGCAGACTGACCTAAACAATGTCCCTGCTGGGTATAGGAGGGATAAAACTTTCTTCTTGCTGAAGCATGGTTTCTTAGAGGATCTTTTCCTCACAGGATCAGCTGTAGATTTAGACAATCTATCCAAAGTGATATTGTCAACATCTATCTCATTAGCTTTTTCCTGCCAATTCTTGCCAAAAAGATTCTCTCCTGTGCCAGGTAAATTCCCCAGTTTGTCCTGTACCCTGGAGCTAGGCAATTCTACGTGCACCTATGGCAATGGCAGAGGTTCTGCTTATGCATTCAAAGCAGTCAAAGGCTGCACGATTCACAAACTTGGAAACATCCTGAGAATGTTTAACAAAAGCAAGATAATCTTGCCTTTTATCATCAGGAAGGAGAGGGCTCATAAACTAAGTCTCCGGTGACCTCTTTAAGGAACATTCCCATATACAAGATATAGGAATTGATCCTAGCAGAAAGCATGGAAGCCTGGAAGGATCGACGTCCAAAGGCGTCAAGAGTCCTACACTCACGTCCTGGAGGATTAGATGCATGCCTTTTTGCACTCTTTATCCGTCTCATGGCTGATTCCACCACCATGGAATGGTGTGGTAATTTAGTCTTCTGAAACCCAGGACAAGGAGAAACCCTATACATGGTGTCAAGACTTCGAGAGTGAGGAGATGTGGTCAGAGGTGTTTCCCACATCCTTAACATAAGATCATACAAGATCTCATGAATAGTTAAGGTAGCTGCCTCCTTGGGAGCTTTAGGGTATTGTAGGATTTCCAATTCCTTTGCCCTAGGCTCTTTTTCAGGAGCCACTGTGATGGAAAGACCTCAGGCCACATCTCGGATAAATCCTGAAAGGACATATCCCCTAGTGGAGACATCCTATGCTGAGGAGAAGAGGAATCCTCAGGAAGAAGTACTCTGGTATGGGCAGAGCTTTCAGAGTCTTCAGACTCATCCGAGAATTTGAAGTATCTCCGATCCGGGTGATCGTGCAAGGTACGGTACCGGTACCGATCGAATTCGGCATCGGAGTGGTCCGGTACCGACTTGTCGATGCCGGATAGACACACATGACTCGGTCCCGGTAGAATACCTGCCGATGTCGATGCAGTCGGTACCAGAGTCGGTGCCGGTACCGGTTGAATTGTCAAGCGGTTTCAGGGGCATCGAGGCAGTGAGAAGAGCCGCCAGACTGCGTTCAATAGCCAAGAACCTCTGGTCTATTGACGCTGCCGATGCTTGGGTATCGGTGCTGGATGAAGAGGCCGGAACTCCAGAGCATGGCACCAGTAGTTCTGCCGAGGTTGAATCCTCGAGAACATCCTGGAGCCCCGTTAGTGCTTTGGAAGCTGAAGCCTCCCGCCGGGGCAATTTTGCCGGTGAAAGTCCCTCAAGGGCAACACCAGAGGCATCTCGATGTTTAGGAGGAGATCTACCCTTTGAGGCCCGGCTAGATTTATGTTTAGTTACCTGAGATCCATGGGAGGAAGATGAAGCCCTGGAAGACGTCGATGCCACGGAGGCTGCATCGGAGGGAAAAAGGGTGCTAAGTTTAGCAGCTCGGTTTTGCCGGCCCCTTTTCGACATCATCCCACAGGCAACACACTCTGAAATAGAGTGGTCAGGACCTAAACATTTGAGGCACCACTCATGGGTGTCTGTGACGGAGATGGTACAGCCACACTTAGAACACTTTTTAAAACCCGAAGTGGGTTTTTCCATTTTGAGGGAAAAAAATTGGGCCTAGTGCCCAAAATGGTGTGCGGCACCCGAAAAGAAAATTACTGGAGAAAGACTCCAGAAACAAAGGGTTTTTGTTTTTTTTTAGAGGAAGGCAGACGCGACCACAAATAAGAATAGAAGGAAAATTTTCTGCGGTGACAGGATGATGCGACCTGTCAGCTCCGTGGAAAAAAGAGACAATGTGTGCCTTAAATGCATTAAAATTAAAATTGATAAATCTAAGCGAAGTAAATATGGGAAAGCGCTAACCTTTGTAGCACACCATAGGGTACTTAAACGCCAAATATTTACGTTATATTTAAAAGAATAAAAAATCAACTTTGTAAATAACAAAGTTTAAAAACCACAATCTCTAGGTAATAATGTTGCCAATTCTAAACCCTCTAAAAATATATGTACACAGTAAGATCTGAATAGTAAAAACAAGCCGTACCAAATCAAGAGCAAAAGCATTATATGTGGAATACAAAATCCATGAGGCAAAAGCATGGAATAATAGAACTATTGATTTATAAATATATATATATATATATATAAATACATATATATATATATTGTCACCAGCAGAGGCTAAACTAGTGTTGGTTAGCTTAGTGCACTACTGGCCCTGACCTTTCTATTAAAAGAAAGTGTAGTTGCGACTTGAGGGTCAGGTTTAAACAAGGATTTATTCCCCTCCCGGGGTTTTGCTGGATTTCCAAAATGATACAACTTCCAAACTCAAAAGATAGCCATGCTTCTGGCATAAACAAATGGTTAAAGAAAAGTACAGCTTCTTGCTTAATAAATCAAATGACAAAGCAAAATAGATAATTCAGGTAAACACCTGGGCAGTTTCCTCTGTGCAGACTTGTTCTCTCTAGCAGGCTTATCTGCTTTCAGCGCAGAGAGGTCTCTTCAGTAATCAATAAAGAACAGTCCATCTTTTCATCATAAGACAAACATTCATTTTGGTCAATACACATAGGCTCCTCAACTGCCTCGTCTTCCCTATGGCAGAGAGTTTGCAACTTCCTCCAGCCAGTGACTGGTCTCTCCTCAATACTCTCCTCACGGTAAGGTAGATAATTATCTGAGCCTTGATAAAACTGCTTTGCAATCTTTCTATTGAACTTTGCTCTTGTCAGTTTTCTGCCAGGCTTTTCATACAAACATTCAGGTTCCTCATTCATACATATATCCTGAAGCAGTTCACTATCTCTTTCACAAGGATGTGAATATCTTAAAAGCTTCTGGCTTTCATTAGCAAAGAGTTTCCTACCAGCTGTTCTGCACTCTCCCCGTTGACTGCTGTCTCTGGGAGATCCCTCCTACGTCACTGCAAAGGGCTTTCTGTGGTTAAGCTCACGGCTGGAGAATGGCTTCCTGCTCTGTCTCCCAGCCCTGCTTGGCTTCTTATTCCAGGCCTCACAATAAACAGGGTTAGGCTGAAAGTACTCTGACCTTTTGTTGAAGGGTTTCAGGTTTTCTCTAACCTGCCAGGTTTCACAAATGCTTTCTGCTTCTGTGTCCTCAAAACCTTCGTCAGAAATCATACAGGAATCACATTCAGCCTCTCTTCCTGGATTCTCTCTCTCCTGGACTCGAGCATAAACTGGATCCTGCTCTCTGGCCTGCTCCTGAACAGTGGCCCGTTCCTGAACTATGGCCCGTTCCTGATCTAACTCTGCTTGCCTGCCTGCTTTCTTATGCAGAGTTAGGGGCGTTTTCCTGCACATGTGCAGAGTGTTTCCCTCAGTGTTTGGGGAGTGTCTGTTGGCTGGGCGTGCCTTCAGGTCTCGTGCCTCAGCCTGCTCTGGTTGCCTATAGCAACTAGGAAGCTTTTTCTCTCCCTTTCTGTCAGAGTCTGTGCCGAACTCTTCAGCTTTTTGTGTCTTAAAGCTATAGGGTGGATTTTCGGTGTTACAATATACACACTATAAAAATATATTGAAAAATATATATTTTATTGTATAAAACAAAACAGAACAAAACCCAATAATAACAAGAACTAAATTCCTATAAACAAACCGTCAGGTTAAATTCTTGGTTCAGACCATGCAGCTCAAGGGACTTGAACTCGTAGATATAGCGTTGTTCCAACTTGGAGTATCTTGTCCACATTGCCACCTCGCCAATGTGGATGCACAACTTTGATAACAAAAAACTTAAGATCTCAAACAAGATGGTTTTTGTCGATCCAGTGGGAGACTAATGGTTTGTCTGGGACACGTCTACTTAAATTACTTTTGTGTTCTATAATTCGTGTCTTAATAGGACGAAGCATTGGCGAGGTGGCAATGTGGACAAGATACTCCTCAAGTTGGAACAACGCTATATCTACGAGTTCAAGTCCCTTGAGCCCCATGGTCTGAACCAAGAATTTAACTTGACGGTTTGTTTATAGGAATTTAGTTCTTGTTGTTATTGGGTTTTGTTCTGTTTTGTTTTATACAATAAAATATATATTACTATAAAAATATTTTGAAAAATATGTATCAATAGTTCTATTATTCCATGCTTTTGCCTCATGGGTTTTGTATTCCACATGTAATGCTTTTGCTCTTGATTTGGTACGGCTTGTTTTTACTATTCAGGTCTTACTGTGCACATATTTTTAGAGGGTTTAGAATTGGCAACATTACTACCTAGAGATTGTGGTTTTTAAACTTTGTTGCATCTTTTTCATATGATTGCTCTTAACTAAATTTGTTCATTTAGTAGTTATCTGTTGTATGGTTGTTTTTTGGTTTCATTCTCCGGGTTTATGAGATATTCCTTATTTTATTCATTTCATATTGAAGTTACTTTCCTAAATGCATATTTTGAGAAAAATTTTAGCTTTCACCTTTGAAAGTATAGAAATATTTTTTTTTAAAACGTAAGCAAATTCTTTTAGTTTTAAGTCTGCACGTATGCAAGTCTGATCTTTGACCTCTTTAAATAGTGCGCCAAAGTTCGGCGTCTCTCCAGAGACTTCATGCTGTGTGTTCCAGACGGTAGCTACAAAGGTAATGGTTTTTAGCTTTCACTCTTTGTAAGCATATACAGTCAAACCTCGGTTTTCATTTGCCCCGGTTTTCATACGCTTTGGTTTTCAACGTCTTTTCTGACTGAGATTTTGTCCCGGTTTTCATGCATTGCTTCGGTTTTCAACGTCTTTTGACTGAGATTTTGTCCCGGTAGCAGGGAAGAAAAGCTGTCAACGTAAGCAGGAGATGTTGCATGAATGTGGGAGGCAGTTCTTTCTCTTGCAGGGTACGTCTGAAGCTATATCATTAAGATTTTCTGCCATTCTGAAGCATTGAGCAGATAATGTAAAGGTATTTTAATGGACTGAATTCAATGTGATTCCGAAGAGAGCTGGGCACAGCAGCTTGTCAGGGGTGGCTAAGGCCAGATGTTAACATACTGTACTGTACAGTACTGTACTTAGCTTGCTTTCAGTGATGTTAAATGTTCATTTATCCATTTCATTAGTCATTTATATTTATTTCTCATTGTTTTCTGTATGTAAAAATATAGTTATTCTCTATAAAATGTATTTTTTGTGAATATTTTTGGGTGTCTGGAACGGATTAATTGGATTTACATTATTTCTTATGGGAAATATTGCTTCAGTTTTCATACGTTTCGGTTTTAGTCAGACTTTTTCGAACGGATTAATCATGAAAACCGAGGTTTGACTGTAAATAAAAGTTTTTTTATTAAAACACAAGCAAATCCTTTTTGTTCAAGTTTGCAAATCTAATTTAGACCTCTTGTAATAGCGCGCCAAAAATCGGCGTCTCTCTAAAGACTTTCTGCTGTGCGTTCAATTTGGTAGCTCCAAAGGGGATGTTCGATCTTTTAGTGCTCTATTAATCTTTTTTATATTATGTACTTGTGTTTCTTTTATGCAATCCTGCTAATTTTAATTTTCTTTTTTATCTTTTGTAAGTAAGACGAATAACGTCTTCAGATGCCATTGCATATTTACAAAGTTGATTTTTTATTCTTTTAAATATAACGCAAATATTTGGCGTTTAAGTACCCTATGGTGTGCATATTATATGGCGGCTACAAAGGTTAGCGCTTTCCCATATTTACTTCACTTAGATTTATCAATTTTAATTTTAATGCATTAAGGCACACATTGTCTCTTTTTTTCATGTGGTACATTCATATACCTAGAAAACTCAATCTCTACCTCCCCAACCAATAGTCGGCGTTTAATACAATTCTTGCTATGCGCTTTTGATATTACATTTTGTAATCACAAAAAGGCTTCTGTTTGTTTTCTTAACATCATAGCGGGTACGCATTCGGTGACTGAAAAGTATGGTGCTGACAATAGAGGATAGCCACTTTATAAATAGTAGAATGAACTTAAGCTCTCCCTGAGATCCGAATATTTTAATCACAATGTTTTAACTACTCTAGTGTTTTACCTTATTTTTCTCCCAACGTTGCTTGATTTATTAAAAGGTTTTATTTGATTTATAGTAGCTATACAGAGAATTCATTAGTTCTGTAAAATATAACCTTAATAAAAAAGTTTTTTAGTTCATATGATTTATAGTTTTTATCTGTTTTGGTTAATATAAGGTTCATTTACATGTGTTTTTAGACTCTTATTTTTGTGGTTCTTTTTGGTTCTGGGTTTCCCATTATTAATGTAAATTTCAGTGTATATATTATTGATATAATTTTGTGTTATATGTATCTTTTAGCACAATCATCATATTGATTCTTTGTTATACTATCCGGTGTGCTTCAATTGATATACGGTACATACAACAGTAAGTACTTTACTAGTTCAATATGGTTGTCTTTTTGTATATTTGTTTAGTTTATGGTTGTTCCTGTTTTGTTTTTACTTATTTAATATTTATGTTAGCATTCAGTATTATATTACACATTGATATTTATATATTTATGTTACATTTTCAGATCATAACATGTCTATTCATAAATTTGTTTTTAATAAGTTTAATATGTTTTTATATTTATATTTCTATATGTTAATTTATTTTATCATGTTCATTTGCAGTTCTCAGCCCCCTGAGGAAGGCGTTGCCGAAACGTGTTGGGGCGTTTCTTTATTAATAAAGCGCAGTGACCATTATACCTGTTGCCCTTTGTGTTCCAGTAGAGTCACTAGAGAAATCATTTTGAATTTCTCTTTGAACAAGAATTTGTTCAATTCTCCGAGGTCCAAAATGGGTCTGTGCCCTCCTGTTTTATTTGGAATAAGTAAAAACGGGGAATAGAACCCTGCACCTTGTTGATGAATGGATACTTCTATTGCCCCTGGGGCAAGAAGCAGACTGACCTCGTGATCTAACTGGGAGTTGAGAGAGGTCTGAGAATTGAACTGTCTTACCATTGTAGGAGAGGGCATGCTGAGGAAGTGAAGCTTGTATCCCTCTCTTACAATGGACAGAGTCCAACTTTCTGCTGTTATCTGCCCCCATCTGGGGGCAAAACCACCACCTTCCTGGAATGGTGGAAGGCTCTGGCCCGTTCAGGGCCAGGAAGAAAAAGTTCTCTAAATGGGAGTAAAAGCCCCTGTGGAGGCTGAGTCTGCTGAGCCGGTTGAGGCTTAGCAGCCTTTGATTTTCTTTGTTTAGGTTGCTGACCCTTTTGGGCAGACTGACCTGACCCTTGTTGGGTATAGGAGGGATAGAACTTCTTTCTAGTGAAGAATGGTTTCTTGTACGACTTTTTCCTTGCAGGATCAGCTGTAGATTTTGATAATCTATCCAAGGTGAGATTATCAGCATCTAGCTCATTAGCTTTCTCTTGCCAATTTTTGCCAAAGATATTCTCTCCAGTGCAAGAAATATTCCCCAGTTTGTTCTGTACCCAAAGTTCTAAATCAGATGCCTGGAGCCAGGCAATCCTACGTGCATCTATGGCAATAGCAGAAGTTCTGCTTATGCACTCAAAACAATCAAAAGCTACACTATTTACAAATTTGGAAACATCCTGAGCATGTTTGATAAGTGCAAGATAATCTTGTCTCTTATCCGGAAGGAGAGGGCTCATAAGCTCTAGATCTGTAACTTCCTTAAGGAACATCCCCATATATAAAATGTAGGAACTAATCCTTGCAGAAAGCATAGAGGCCTGGAAGGTTCGACGCCCAAAGGCATCAAGAGTTCTACATTCACGTCCTAGAGAATTAGATGCATGTCTTTTTGCACTCTTGATCCTTCTCATGAATGATTCCATCACCATAGAATGGTGGGGCAGCTGAGTTTTTTGAAATCCAGGACAGGGAGGAACTCAATACATGGTATCGAGCCTACGAGAATGAGGAGAAGTGGTGAGAGGAGTTTCCCACATCCTTAGCATGAGATCATGCAAGATCTCATGAATAGGCAAATTAGCTGCCTCTTTAGGAGCTTTAGGATACTGTAAAATCTCCAATTCCTTCGCCCTAGGCTTTGTTTCAGGAGACACTGATGGAAAGCATAGTTACTCACCTGTAACAGGTGATCTCCGGGAACAGCAGGAATTTAGTCTTCACATATGGGTATTGTCGGTACCGACTGAGCCTGCGCGGGAACGCTCCCCAGCATCCAATTAGAAAGCTTTTGGGAGCATCCCAGAGCGCCTGCGTGCTGCCTTCCTGCCTTTCCCAACTGCCTCTCTCCAGTTGAGTTTAAAGCTGAGACAAAGAGAGAGAGAGAGAGAGAGAGAGAGAGAGGGAAAGAGAAAGATACAACTCCTAGGGGAGGTGGGTGGCTGGTGAAGACTAAATTCCTGCTGTTCCCAGAGATCACCTGTTATAGGTGAGTAACTATGCTATCTCCAGGAACAAGCAGGAATGTAGTCTTCACATATGGGGACTGCCTAGCTCTAGATGCCTGGGAGAGAACCCCAGAAGTTGTGTCCCCCTGTGAAAGGGCTCCACTTCCCCCCATGGATCTCTGGCATCCCAACAGGGATAGTGTGTAGGAGTTGATTAGGTATGGAACAGGTGTTGGAGAACAGCCTGACCAAACAAGGCATCCCGGCGGGAGTCCTTGTCCAAGCAGTAATGGGCTGTGAAGGTATGAACCGAGGCCCAAGTGGCTGCTCGACAGATGTCGTCGATAGACACAGAGTGCAGATGAGCCATTGAAGCTGCCATGGCTCTCACATTGTGAGCTGTGACATGGCCCTCCAGAGGAAGATTCTTACTCTTACTGGCAAACGAAATACACTGTGCAATCCAGTTGGACAGTGTTCTCTTGGAGACTGGAAGTCCCAGGTGAGAAGGATCAAAAGCAACAAAGAGTTGAGAGGACTTTCTATGTTGCTGTGTTCTTTGTAAGTAAAAGGCTAAAGCTCTTTTACAGTCCAAAGTATGAAGATTCCTTTCTGCATTTGATGCATGAGGCCTTGGAAAAAACACAGGCAGGTAGACCGCTTGGTTTAGATGGAAAGGCGAGACCACCTTTGGCATAAAGTGTGGATGAGTCCTAAGGACTACCTTGTCATGATGGAACCTTGTATAAGGAGGATCAGCCACTAGTGCCTGCAACTCACTGATGCGACGTGCTGATGTGATTGCAATCAGAAAGATAACGTTCCAGGAAAGGAATTTCAACGAGGTAGTAGCTAAGGGTTTGAAAGGTGGCTTCATAAGCTGGCCAAGAAACAGGTTTAAGTCCCATGCCACCGGTGGTGGCCTAATGGGAGGCTTAGTTAGAAGAAGGCCTCTCATTAATCTTGCTATAAGAGGATGGGAGGAAATAGCTTGTCCATTTAAAGGCTTGAAAGAAACTGCAAAAGCACTCAAATGGACTATTACTGAGTTAGTCTTAAGTCCTGCATTGGATAAATGAAGGAGATACTCCAGTAATGATTCCAGAGGTATCGCAAGGGGGCTAAGACCCTTCTGCGAGCACCATATGGTAAACCTTTTCCACTTGAAAGCATAAGAGCGTCTTGTGGAAGGCTTTCTGGAAGCATAAAGGATATCCTTTACTTGCTGAGAAAGGTTAAAATCATGAAGATCTAGGCCTTCAGCAAGCAAGCCCTGAGATGCAGAGACTGGGGATTGGGATGCCATAACATTCCGTTCTCCTGTGACAGGAGATCTGGAGCAGACCCTAACTCCAGAAACGGAGCTTGAGAGAGATGTAGAAGCAGAGGGTACCACACTTGCAGTGGCCAATGTGGAGCTACGAGAATCATACGGCCTCTCTCTGAAACTTGAACAGGGTTTTGGGAATTAGGGGAAAGGCATAAAGGAAGTCTTGACCCCAATGAAAGAGGAAAGCATCCCTGGCCTGAGAGCCCCGAGCCGGAATTCTGGAACAGAACCGGGGAAGTATGGCATTCAACGGAATTGCAAAGAGGTCTATGTCCGGGGTTCCCCAAATTTGAAAAATCTTGGCCACCTGGCCATGTAGAGACTATTCATGTGGAAGCAGAACTCGACCGAGTCTGTCTGCCCAAGAGTTTAGGATGCCTGGAAGATACACTGCCAGGAGATAAATCTGATGCTCTCTGGCGAGGGCCCATAGTCGCAAAGCTTCGTTGCAAAGCCTGTTCCTCCCTGCTTGTTCACGTAGAACATGGCTACTTGATTGTCCGTATGAATGAGGACTGTCTTGTAGCTTAGCAGGGTGTGGAACATTCGAAGAGCAAAGAAGATTGCTCTGAGCTCTAAGAGACTGATGTGTAGGTGAGTCTCCTGTGGAGTCCAAGTGCCTTGGGTGGAGAGGTCTTGCAGATGAGCTCCCCAACCCATCGGTGAAGCATCTGTTGTGAGTGTTGCCTGGGGTAAGGGTTGTTGAAATGGGGACCCCAGCAACAGGTTCTGAGTGGACTGCCACCATTGGAGGGACAAAATAAGGCATTTGTGTTTGCTATTTTGTCTGACAGGCACCCCGATGTCTGGGTCCATTAAGTGGATAACGTCCACTGGGCTGCTCTCATATGGAGGAGGGCATAAGGAACCACATGCAAGATGGATGCCATGTGGCCTAGTAGTTGTAACATTTCTCGAGCAGTGAGGTGATGCTTTAGCACTGCTTGAGAATCTAACTGCACAATGCGAAGGCAATGGGTCTGAGGAAGATAGGCCCTTGCCTTTGTGGTATCCAGCATAGCTCCTATAAACTCCAGGGACTGAGTAGGAATTAGGTTGGATTTTGGGATGTTTATGATAAGGCCCAAATATTGAAGGATACGCAATGTGCAAGACAGAGAAATCCTGGCTTCTGGCTCTGATGGGGCTTGAATAAGCGTCTAAGTAAGGGAAGACGAATATTCCTAGAGTGCGAAGAAAGGCTGCTACCACAGCCATGCATTT
The DNA here is from genome assembly GCA_033557465.1 of Ichthyophis bannanicus. Taxonomy (NCBI): domain Eukaryota; kingdom Metazoa; phylum Chordata; class Amphibia; order Gymnophiona; family Ichthyophiidae; genus Ichthyophis; species Ichthyophis bannanicus. The sequence goes on along the minus strand of CM066036.1, from coordinate 359,382,160 downwards.
CGTAAACATCCTTGGTGTTAAGGCCAGGCTGAAAGGAAGAACTCTGTAGTGGTAGCCTTCCCCTGAAATAGAAACCGAAATCCTTCAAATCTAGAGAACAAAGCCAATCCTAACTCTGTAGGTATGGCAGAAGAGTTCCTAGAGAAACCATCTTGAATTTCTCTTTGAAAAGGAATTTGTTCAACTCTCTGAGGTCTAAAATAGGTCTGTGTCCTCCTGTTTTATTTGGGATAAGGAAATAGGGGGAGTAAAACCCTGTACCCTGTTGGGGAATGGGTACCTCTTCTATTGCCCCTTTGGGCAAGAAGTATAGTGAACTCTTGACTCAACTGGTTGTTGAGAGAGGTCTGAGAACTGAAGTGTCCTACCATTGTAGGAGGGGGCATGCGAAGGAAGTGAAGCTTGTACCCCTCTTTTACAATAGAAAGAGTCCAATCTTCTGCTGTTATCTGCCCCCATCTGGGGGCAAAATGACATAACTTTCCTGGAATGGTGGAAGGCTCTGGTTCGCTGAGGGCCAGGAAGGCTATGTTCTCTAGATGGAAGTCAATGGCCTTGTGGAGACTGAGACTGCTGAGACGGTTGAGGCTTAGCAGTCTTTGCTTTCCTTTGTTTAGGTGGTTGCTGACCTTTTCGGGCAGACTGACCTGCAGAACGTCCCTGGTGGGTATAAGAGGGATAAAACCTCTTCTTTTTGGAGAAGAATGTTTTTTTGAAAGGATTTCTTCCTTGCAGGATCAGCTGTAGCTTTGGATAATCTATCCAAGGTGGAGTTATCATCATCTAGTTCATTGGCTTTCTCTTGCCAATTTTTGCCAAAAAGATTCTCACCTGTAGAAGGGATATTGCCCAGTTTGTCCTGTACCCAGAGCTCCAAGTCAGATGCCTGGAGCCAGGCAATCCTACGTGCACCTATGGCAATGGCAGAGGTTCTGCTTATGCACTCAAAACAGTCAAAAGCTGCACGATTGACAAACTTAGAAACATCCTGGGCATGTTTAACCAGTGTGAGAAAATCCTGCCTCTTATCAGGAAGGAGAGGGCTTAAAATCTCAATCTCCTGTGACTTCTTTAAGGAACATTCCCATATATAAAATACAGGAACTGATCCTGACAGAAAGCATGGAAGCCTGGAAAGTACGACGTCCAAAGGCATCCAAAGTTCTACACTCACATCCTGGAGGATAAGAGGCATGCCTCTTTGCACTCCTGATCCTTCTCATAGCTGATTCCACTACAATAGAGTGGTGAGGAAGCTGAGTCTTCTGGAAGCCAGGACAAGGAGAGACTCGATACATGGTATCCAGTCTACGAGAGTGAGGAGAGGTGGTAAGAGGTGTTTCCCACATTCTTAACATGAAATCATGTAACATCTCATGAATGGGCAAAGTAGCTGCCTCTTTAGGAGGCTTGGAATATTGTAGAATCTCTAGCTCCTTTGCTCTGGGCTCTGCTTCAGGAGCCACTGTAATGGAAAGACCTCGAGCCACCTCTCTGATGAAATCCTGAAAGGATCTATCTTCTGGAGGAGACATCCTACGCTTAGGAGAGGAAGGCTCCTCCGGGAGAAGTACTCCGGTACCGACCAAGCTATCAGAATCCTCAGACTCCTCCAAGGATTCAAAGTACCTTCTATCTGGATGCTCTTGTAGAGCACGGTACCTGTACCGACCGAAGTCGGTGTCGGGGGGAATCGGTACCGGAAGGCATAGCATAACTCGGTGCTGGAACCAGCGCCGGTACCGGCTGAACTGTCTGAAGCGGTTCTGAGGGTACCGATGCCGCAAGGAGAGCCGCCAGACTGCGTTCAATAGCCAGGAATCTCTGTTCTATCGACGCTGCCGATGCCTGGATATCGGTACCGGAGAAAGCAGCCAGTACCCCAGAGCATGGAACCAGTAGTTCTGCCGAGGTTGAGGCCTCGAGAACATTCTGGAGCCCCGATAATGCTTTGGAAGCCGAAGCCTCCCACCGGGGCAATTTTGCCAGTGCAGAACCCTCAAGGGCAACGCCAGAGGCATCTTGATACTTGGAAGGATATCTACCCTTTGAGGACCGGCCAGTCTTATGTTTAGTTACCCGAGATCCATGGGAGGAAGACGAAGCCCTGGAAGACGTTGATGCCAAAGAGGCTGCATCGGAGGGAAAAAGGGTGCTGAGCTTAGCAGCTCGGTTTTGCCGACCCCTCTTCGACATCATCCCACAGGCCATGCACTCAGAAATGGAGTGGTCAGAACCTAAACATTTGAGACACCACTCGTGGGTGTCGGTGACAGAGATGGTACCGCCACACTTGGTACACTTCTTAAAACCCGAAGTGGGTTTTTCCATTTTAAAGGAATTTTGGGCCTAGTGCCCAAAATGGCGCGTGCACCTGAAGAAAAAAAAAGATTAGGAAAAAGATAAATTTTTTTTTTTCTTTAAAGAAAGCCAGAACCTGCGGTACCGGTCTAGCGTCGAGGGAGGCAGACGCGACCACAAAAAAGGAGAATAGTTAAAAATTTTCTATGGTGACAGGAACAACGACCTGCTGGCTCCGCGGAACAGAACTGGAGAGAGGCAGTTGGGAAAGGCGGGAAGGCAACACGCAGATGCTGTGGGATGCTCCCAAAAGCTTTTTAATTGGATGCTAGGGAGCGTTCCCGCGCAGGCTCCGTCGGTACTGACGATACCCATATGTGAAGACTACATTCCTGCTTGTTCCTGGAGATAGACCTCGAGCCACATCTTGGATAAAATCCTGGAAGGATATATCCTCTGGAGGAGACATCCTACGTTTAGGAGAGGAAGAATCCTCAGGAAGAAGTACTCTGGTATCGACAGCTGTCAGAGTCTTCAGACTCTGAGGATTCAAAGTATCTCCCATCCGGGTAATCATTCATCGCACGATACCAGTACCGAACAAAGTCGGTATGGACAGGGTCCGGTACCGACTTGTCAGTATTGGCAGGCATAGCCTGCGTCGGTACTGGTAGTCCACCTGCCGACATCGATTCAACTGGCCCCGGTACCGATGTCGGTACCGGTTCAATTGTCTGAAGCGGTTTCGGGGGCATCGATGCCAAGAGAAGAGCCTCCAGACTGCGTTCAATAGCCAAGAATCTCTGGTCTATCGATGCCGCCGATGCCTGGGTATCGGTGCCAGGTGAAGCGGCTGGTACCCCAGAGCATGGCACCAGTAGTTCTGCCGAGGTTGGGGCCTCGAGAACATCCTGGAGCCCCGATGATGCTTTGGAAGCCGAAGCCTCCCGCTGGGGCAATTTTGCCGGTGTGAGTACCTCAAGGGCAACGCCAGAGGCATCTTGATACTTGGAAGGAGATCTACCCTTTGAGGACCGGCTAGACTTATGTTTAGTTACCTGAGATCCATGGGAGGAAGACGAAGCCCTGGAAGATGTTGATGCCAGAGATGATGCATTGGAGGGAAAAAGCGTGCTAAGTTTAGCAGCTTGGTTTTGCCGACCCCTCTTCGACATCATCCCACAGGCAGCACACTCGGAGATAGAGTGGTCAGGACCTAAACATTTGAGGCACTACTCATGAGTGTCAGTGACTGAGATGGTACCGCCACACTTGGAACACTTTTTAAAACCCGAGGCGTGCTTTTCCATTGCAGAGGAAAGTTGGGCCTAGTGCCCAAAATGGTGCGTGGCACCAGAGGAGAAAAAAGCTGGAAGACTCCAGGAAAATTTTTTTTTTTTACAAGGAAAAGAAAGAAAGAACCGGCGGTGCCAGTGTAGTGTCAAAGGAAGGCAGACGCGACCACAAAAAAGAAGAATAAAAGGTATATTTTCTGCGGTGATGGGAAGTGCAACCTGCCGGCTCCACGGAAAACGAAGAACTGGAGAGAGACAGTTGGGAAAGGCGGGAAGGCAGCACGCAGGCGCTGTGGGATGCTCCCAAAAGCTTTCTAATTGGATGCTGGGAAGCGTTCCCGTGCAGGCTCCGTCTGTACCGACAATACCCATATGTGAAGACTACATTCCTGCTTGTTCCTGGAGATTAAAACATCTTCATTTAAAAGTCATTATACCTTAAATAATAAAATAAAATAAATTAAAAAACATCCTCAGTGTGAAAGAAGAAATTAGACCGTACCTGCTAATTGTCTTTCCTTGAGTTCTCTCCGGGCCAGTCCAGGTATATTAGGGTAGTCAACCTCCTTCAGCAGCTGAGGACTGAATACTGAAAGTTTTTTGCTGACAGCCAATCCAGCTCCCTCTGGTGTCAGACCTCAGTCTAGTAGTATCCAAGCAGCGAACTCCAACCACCATTTAGAACTAGAATCCCCCAAATGTCTACTGCTAAATCTTGAACATCAAAACGAAAAATTAATAAACATTGCTTCCTTTCTCTTTTCTGTTCTCATTTTTTGCTTTCGCTTTTTTTTTTTTCATGTGGTTTATTATGTTGTTCCTTTTTTTTTTCCCCGGAAGAGGACCTTTCAAAATCCACTTCGCCTCCACCTGCAACTCGACTGCAGCTCCGACCGCTAGAGCAGGAACTCTACCACTGAAGTCCATGTCTGGGCCGCCAAATCCGTTCCAAAACTCGCAGACCACCTGGGTGGGACCTGGACTGGCCCGGAGAGAACTCAAGGAAAGACAATTAGCAGGTAAGGTCTAATTTCTTCCTCCTAATCGTCTCTCCGGGCCAGTCCAGGTATATTAGGGCAGTACCAAAGCAGTACCTAAAAACAGGAGGGTCCTGCGAGCCCCACCACAATGGCTGCAGCCCCCACTCTAGCATTTCGCCTTGCCTAAACATCTAGTCTATAATGCCTTGCAAAAGTATGAAGCGAGGACCACGTCGCCACCCGACAGATATCTACCGGTGGAACTAAGGCCAACTCCGCCCAAGACGTCGCCTGGCCTCTAGTCGAATGTGCTCTGAGTCCCTCTGGAGGTGACTGACCGTGTGCTTCATATGCCGCCGCTATAGCTTGCTTTACCCACCGAGCAATTGAAGCCGCCTTGCCGTTACGGGCTCCACCGAAAAGCACGAACAACCTATCCGACTCCCGAAACGGCTGTGTCTTCTTGAGATACCTCCGCAACACTCGAGCGAGATCCAACTTAAGCGCTCGGTCCATCGTACACCCTTCCTGCCTAGGAAAAGTCAGAAGCGACACCGATTGATTCAAGTGAAACGCCGAGACCACCTTAGGCAAAAAGGATGGGACTGGCCTTAATACCACTTTTTCCTCCGAAAACTGGAGGTACGGCTCCCTACAGGAAAGCGCTTGCAAATCTGAAATCCTCTGCGCCGAGCACAAGGCCACGAGGAAGGCAGTTTTCCACGACAGTTCTCTAAGACTCACTGCCTTAGACTCAAAAGGCAGCCCCGTCAATGCTTCCAACACCAGGTTTAGATCCCAAGCGGGCACCACTGGCTGAACCGGAGGGCGAATGTTCCTAGCCGCCCTAAGAAACTGGCGAACATCCAGATGCGATGAGAGCGTGTTACCCTGCACCTGTCCTCTAAAACAAGCCAAAGCCGCCAGATGAACCCTGAGCATGCTGAGGGCCAACCCCTTCTCTAGGCCCCCTGCAGAAACAACAGGATGTCAGGCAAACTCGCCGAGCAGGGTTTAACATTGCGGTCTTTACACCATGCCTCAAAGATTCGCCAAACTCTCACATACGCTAGGGAAGTCTCTCTCTTCCTGGACAGCAACATGGTAGTAATCACAGCGGATGAGTACCCTCGCCGACGCAAGAGGTACCTCTCAAGAGCAAGAACCGATCCACCTGCGGTTCAGGTGGTTGCTCCAGGTGGGAAGTCTCCAAGGAGGCTCCACCAGCAGTCGCAGCAGATCCGCGTACCAAGGTCGTCTGGGCCAATCGGGAGCTATGAGAATCACCTTCCCATCGTAACTCGCTATTCTGCGAATTACGCATCCTATCAACGGCCCTGGAGGAAATACAAAGAAGGTGCCCTGACAGCCAAGGCTGTACCAGGCCGTCGAGTCCCTCCAACATGTGCTCTCTACGCCTGCTGAAAAACCGAGCTGCCTTGGTATTGACTAGGGTAGCCATGAGATCCATGACGGGCTGCCCCCAGCGCATCGTGATGTCGTGAAAGATCGCACTGTTCAATTCCCACTCTCCAGGATCCAGCCGGTTCCGACTGAGGTAGTCGGCCTGGACGATGTCCTTTCCTGCGACATGCGCTGCGGAAAGTGCCTCCAGATGGACCTCTGCCCACCGAAACAGCTGACTCTCCTCGAGCAGTGCCCCGCTGCCCATGCCTCCTTGCTTGTTGATGTAGGAGACCGTTACCAAATTGTCTGAGAACACCCGAACCACTCTCCCTTCGAGGAGAGAGACAAAGTTCACTAAGGCGAGACGCACCGCTCTCAGCTCTAGGCGATTGATCGACCAAGCTCCTTCTAGCTCCGACCAGGATCCCTGCGTCACTTGGGCTAAACAATGAGCCCCCCCAGCCGCAGAGACTGGCGTCCGTTGTGACCAACACCCACTCCGGGTGATCCAGTGGCATTCCCCTCTGAAGATGTTCCGGAACTAGCCACCACTGCAGACTGTCGCACACCTCCGGCGGACACACTAGTCTCCACGACAGGGGATGTTCTTGTGGGGACCATCTGGAGAGCAACGCCTGTTGCAGAGGCCGCATATGCACTCTGGCCCACTGCACTAAGTCCAAGGCCGCCGCCATGGACCCTAACAACTGTAAGTAACTCCATGCTGTGGGCGCCTTCAGACGTAAGAAGGCCTTCACTTGTTTCAAAATCTTTTGAACCCTGTCCCCTGGAAGGAACACCATTCCTACCTCTGTGTCGAACAGGGCTCCTAGGTATTTCAGTCTTTGCACTGGATGCAACTGACTCTTTGCGCGATTGATGACCCAACCGAGCTGCTTCAAGAACTCCACCACATGAGCTGTAGCCCTCACCGAAGCCTCTGGAGACTGCTCTGATCAGCCAATCGTCCAAGTAGGGATGCACCTGAATGCCTTCCATACACAGGGCTGCCACTACCACTACCATCACCTTTGTGAAAGTTTGCTGTGCCGTGGCCAGGCCGAACGGTAAAGCCCGGAATTAAAAATGGCCCATGGGCACCGCAAAGCGCAAAAATCTTTGATGCTCCTCTCTGATTGGAATGTGCAGATAAGCCTCCGTGAGGTCTATAGAGGAGAGAACTTCTCCAGGCTTGACCACTCGAATAACGGACCGCAGAGTTTCCATACGAAAATGCGGAACCCTTAAGCAGCGGTTAACATGTTTGAGGTCCAGAATTGGCCGAAAAGAACCTTCTTTCTTCGGAACCACAAAATAAATCGAGTATTGACCTAAGCCGCACTGGTCGGGAGGCACCGGCACTACCGCCTGAAGCAGTACCGCTGTCCTCTGTTCTTGAGGACCACACGGAGACTTCACAAAGGCGTCCAGCACCGGTTGGGTGAACTCCAATGCGTATCCTTCCCGGATAATCTCCAGCACCCACCGGTCTGTAGTTATAGAGGCTCAGATGGAGAGGAACTCCCGTAATCGACCCCCCACGGGAATCTCCGCCTGGACCCGCTGACCCTCATTGCGGCTTCCTTGCAGGGTTCTGCTGAGACGACCCAAATCCTCTGCCAAACCCCCTGGCTCCTCGAAAGGACTATCCCCTGGCCACAAAACGACCTCTTTGATATGGGGCAAACTGCGACCCTTGGAATCTACGAAAATCCCTACGTTGACCTCTCTGCAACGGCCCTGTTTTCAGCACTTTTAGACGGTCCTCTGGAAGCCGCCCTCCTTTTGAGTCCCCCAGGTCCTTTACAATCTTATAGGGGAGCTTACTGAGGTGTGACTTAGATGATGCGTCTGCTGCCCAATTCCTTAGCCAAAGAAACCGTCTAGCAGCAATAACAGACGCCATGGCCTTTGCTGACAACCTCACCAAATCATAAAAGGCATCCGCCAGGTAGGCTGCTGCCGATTCCAGCTTCGCTCCTTCCGTGGAGGCCTCCTCGCTTCTATCCAGCCCTGGCTCCCCCTGTAGCCATTGGATAGAAGCTCTAGAAACATAAGCCCCACAAATGGAAGCTTGCAACGCCAGAGTGCTGGAGTCGAACGCTTGCTTCAACAGCGCCTCCAGACGACAGTCTTGAAGATCCTTTAGTGCAGTACCCCCCTCCACTGGGATCGTTGTTTTCTTAGTGACCGCCGCCACCAACGCATCCACTTTCTGCATGCGCAACAACTCTTTCTCCTCCTGAGGCACTGGGTACAGCTGTGCCATAGCGCGACTCCCCCTGAGGGTAGCCTCTGGACATTCCCACTCAGAGTCTATCGTTTGCTTAATCACTCTGTGCACTGGGAAACAACTCTGTTCCACCTGAAAACCTTGCAACAGGGGGTCTTCCAGCGGCTCTTGTGGCACCGCTGGAACAACAATGTTTAAAGCAGCGAGGGACTGAGACATAAGAGCACTGAGCTCCTCCTTGCGAAATACCCTGAAGACATTCGGATCATCGCCGGATCCCAGCTCATCTTCTTCAAAGCCCAAAGACCAAGCCTCCATCCCAGCATCAGACAGGATTTCTCCTTCCTCAGCTCCTTGTGGCATAGAGCCCTGCGCCCCGAGGCTCTCAAACACAGGCTCTGCAGGCTTAATATTCTGAGAGACCCCTTTCCCTGGGTCTGAATCCTTCAGAGAATCTCCCTGAACCTCCATTACCCTGGGAGCAGAGGTCCCTCTGTAGCATGAGCCAACCTCAAGCAATAAGCATGATGCATAGCCAAAATGAAGTCCGGAATGAATAAGGCTTGCAAGTTTTCCTGTCCAGGGATCTTCTGCTGACCCTTTGCCTCAGTCAAAGATGCTCTGTTGGATTTCTCCTTTTTGCCTGATTTAGATGGCCGCACTGAAGAAAGTAGACTCATTCAAAATGGCCGACTTTCCCGCCATTTCCGCGGGGTCCTGAGGCCCTTCTTTCACTCCCTCTGAAGCTAGCTTGCTTTCCATGACACCCGCGATCGCCCGAAATAGCTCTGAACGCAAGAACAAACTACCGGTTCCCTGCAAAGCAATGGAGCAGCACAAAAACCTGACAAACCGCCACCACGCTAAAAAAAAAAAAAAAAATCGAATCCAGCCCTGATAGCCGCTCTCAACAGCGCTAGTGAATTCAGCACCTACCTCTGTCAAAATGCGCGCTGAGAAGACAGCAAGCTCTCGATCCCGTTTTCCGCTGCTAGCGGTAACCGGAGCCGAAGTCGATTCACAGAGGGGAAGTGAACCCTGGAGCCTCCAGTTTCACCCCCTGTTCCTTTTAGTCTCCGGAGTAAGGAAAAAAATTATTTTGAGCCGAGACAGGCTCTGCCTCATGTGCTCTTGGCTTTTTTTTTTTTTTAAGCATTAAAGGGCCCTTCTCTGTAAACTGCCCTGCTAGGACAACAAAGAACAATATGCCTTTTTTTTTTCCCCACAATCTCCTGCACCCAGCACCTCTGCTAGGATCCTTCTGCCTAATCCTATATGTCTCTCCTGGGAGCCTGTCAGCACACGTCCTATTCAGCTGCTGAGGACTGAAAGACTGAGGTCTGATACAAGAGGGAGCTGGATTGGCTGTCAGCAAAAAAAAAAACTGAATTGGATGGAAATAAGAATGGTAAGATTTTTTATTTTTGTTAAAGAAAAACATCTTGCCTGTTTGATAGTCTATTCAAGGTGGTATTGTCAGATTCAATCTGATTAGCCTTGGTCTGCCAATCCTTCCCAAATAAGTTTTCACCTGTGCAAGGAATGTTTCCTAACTTCTCTTGCGCCCACTCCTCTAGATCTGATGCTTGGAACCAGGCAATGCGCCGTGCTCCGACAGGAATAGCAGAGGTTCTGCTAATAGCTTCAAAGCAGTCAAAAGCTGCCCGGTTCACAAATTTGGAGAAATTTTGAGCGTGCTTGAGCAGAGTGAGGTACTGAACCCGTTTATCTTCGGGAAGAAGAGGGCTCATGCATTCCAGATCCGCTGTAACCTCCTCTAGAAACATTCCCATGTAAAGGGAATATGAGCTAATCCTAGCTGCTAGCATGGAGGATTGAAAGCATCGACGCCCAAAGGCATCGAGTTTCCTCGATTCACGGCCTGGTGGGTTGGAAGAATGCGTTTTAGCACTCTTAATTCTCCGCATGGCTGATTCCACTACCATGGAATTGTGTGGTAACTGAGTCTTCTGAAACCCTGGAGAAGGTGGGACTCGGTACATGGTATCGATGCGTCAAGAATGCAGTGACACCGTTAAGGGAGTTTCCCACATTCTGAACATAAGATCTTGAAGTATCTGATGAATGGACATCATCGCTCCCTCTTTAGGAGCCATAGGGTATTGCAGAATTTTTAGTTCCTAGGTTCCTTCTCAGGAGTAACCGTGATTGAAAGCCCTTTAGCTACATCACGTATGAAATCCTGAAAAGACATGTCTTCTGGAGGAGACATTCTACGCTCAGGATCCGTCAACAGTACTGCTCTTGTATCGGTAGAGTCATCGGAATTGGAAGACTCATTGGAACTTTGCATCGATCGATGCTGATACCGATGAATATCGGTACTGTGGCGTTTCGGATCCAACCCCTCGATGCCGGAGAAACTCTCGAACCCAAAAGAAATCCCAACACAGGGTCAAAAGAATATCAAAACAAAAAAAGACCCCAAACACAGTCCCAATAAATATTTCCCCTCTTTTTTGTCGGATTACATCTGAGGGAGAAAGTACAGTTACTTACCTGTAACAGGTGATCTCTGGGAACAGCAGGAATAAGTCTTCACATATGGGTATCGTCGGTACCGACGGAGCCTGCGCGGGAACGCTCCCCAGCGTCCTTAGAGAAAGCTTTTGAGAGCATCCCACAGCGCCTACCCGCTGCCTTCCCGCCTTTCCTAACTGCCTCTCTCGAGTTCGAGTTTTAAAGTTGAGACAAAGAGAGAGAGAGAGGAAAGGAAAGATAGAGAGATACAACTCCTAGGGGAGGTGGGTGGGTTGTGAAGACTTATTCCTGCTGTTCCCAGAGATCACCTGTTACAGGTAAGTAACTGTGCTATCTCCAGGAACAAACAGGAATGAGTCTTCACATATGGGGACTCCCCAGCTAGAGATGCCTGGGAGATCACCAGATTGTGAGTCCCTGGGAAGGGCTCTACCTCTACCCATGAATCTCAGGCATCCAGTTCAGGGATGGAGGGTAGGAGTTGATTAGGTATGGAACAGGTGTTTGAGAACAGCCTGACCAAACAAGGCATCCCGGCGGGAGTCCTTGTCCAAGCAGTAATGGGCTGTGAAGGTATGAACCGATGCCCAAGTGGCCGCTCGACAGATTTGGTCGATGGACACAGAGTTTAGATGAGCCAGAGAGGTTGCCATGGCCCTCACATTGTGAGCTGTGACATGGCCCTCCAGAGAAAGGTTCTTACTTTGGTAGGCAAAGGAAATACACTGAGCAATCCAATTGGACAGAGTTCTCTTAGAGACTGGAAGTCCTAAATGAGAAGGATCAAAAGCAACAAAAAGTTGAGAGGACTTTCTATGTTGCTGTGTCGTGTGTAAGCAGAAAGCAAGTGCTCTTTTACAATCCAGGATATGAAGATTCCTCTCTGCACTTGATGCATGAGGTCCTGGAAAAAAAGACAGATAAAAAGACCTCCTGGTTCAAATGAAAAGGTGAGACCACTTTAGGCATAAAGTGTGGATTAGTTCTGAGGACTACCTTGTCATGATGGAACCTTGTATAAGGAGGATTAGCCACTAAAGCTTGCAGCTCACTGATACGGCGAGCTGAGGTGACTGCAATTAGAAAAATTACCTTCCAAGAAAGGAATTTTAAGGAGGTAGTGGCTAAGGGTTCAAAGGGTGGCTTCATAAACTGGCCAAGAACCAGATTCAAGTCCCAGGCCACTGGAGGTGGTCTAATGGGAGGTTTAGTCAAAAGAAGGCCTCTCATGAATCCTGCTATAAGGGGATGAGAGGAAATAGGTTGTCCATTGAGAGGCTTAAGGGATGCTGCAATAGCACTCAAATGGACTCTGATTGAATTTGTTTTAAGGCTTGCATGGGATAAATGCAGCAAATAATCTAGTAAAGAATGCAAAGGTATTGCAAGAGGGTTGAGACCCTTCTCTGTACACCAAATGGAAAACCTTTTCCATTTAAAGGCATATGAACGTCTGGTGGAAGGCTTTCTAGAAGCATGAAGGATATCCTTCACTTGCTGAGAAAGTTGTAAATCTTGAAGGTCTAGGCCTTCAGCAACCAGGCCCTGAGATGAAGAGACTGAGGATTTGTGTGCCACAAGGTTCCCTCGTCCTGGGAGAGGAGATCTGGAGCAGACCCCAGATCTAGGGAGGGAGCTTGAGAGAGATGTAGAAGTAGAGGGTACCACACTTGGCGTGGCCAAAGTGGTGCTATGAGGATCATAATCCCTTTGTCTCTCTGAAGCTTGAACAGAGTCTTGGGGATTAGGGGAATAGGAGGAAAGGCGTAGAGGAAGTCTTGCCCCCAATGAAGGAGGAAGGCATCCCTGGCCTGAACTCCCTGACGTGGAATCCTGGAACAGAACCGTGGAAGTTTGCATTCCACGGACTTGCAAACAGGTCTATGTCTGGGGTACCCCAAATCCGAAAAATTCTGGCTATCTGGTCCCCATGGAGGGACCATTCTTGCGGAAGCAGAACTCGACTGAGTCTGTCTGCCCAAGAGTTTGGAACTCCTGGAAGATATACTGCCATGAGATGGATTTGATGCTCTCTGGTGAAGGCCCACAATCTCAGAGCTTCGTTGCAAAGCGACAAAGAGCCAGTTCCTCCCTGCTTGTTCACATAGAACATAGCTACCTGGTTGTCCGTGTGGATGAGGACTGTCTTGTAGCTGAGCAGGGTGTGGAAGACTGAGAGCCAGAAAGATTGCTCTGAGCTCTAAGAGGTTGATATGAAGATATGTCTCTTGTGGAGACCAGATGCTCTGGGTCGAGAGATCTTGAAGATGAGCCCCCCAACCCCTTGGAGAGGCATCTGTTGTAAGGGTTGCTTAGGGTAACACCTGTTGAAAGGGGGACCCCAGCAACAGATTCTGAGTGGATTTCCACCAGAGGAGGGACGAAAATAGGCGACTGGAGGTTGCTATTTTGTCTGACAGGCAACCTGATGCCTGGGTCCATTGGGTGGATAGGGTCCACTGAGCTGCTTCTCATGTGAAGGCGAGCATAGGGAACCACATGCACCGTGGATGCCATGTGGCCTAAAAGTTGCAACATCTCTCGAGCAGTTAAATGGGATTTTAACTGAATCTGGGAGGCTAACTGCACCAAGCGTAGGCAACGGGCCTGGGGGAGATAGGCCCTTGCAGTTGTGGTATCCAGTAAGGCCCCTATGAACTCTAGAGACTGAGTAGGGGTAAGATGGGATTTTGGAATGTTGATTACCAGTCCCAGATACTGAAGAACACGCATTGTGCATGTTAGAGAAGTCTGGGCCTCTGACTGGGATGGAGCTCGGATGAGCCAGTCATCCAGATATGGGAATACGAATATCCCTAGAGTGCGTAGGAATGCAGCTACTACTGCCATGCATTTTGTGAACACTCTTGGAGCAGAGGCCAGACCGAAAGGAAGCACCTTGTATTGGTAGTGCTTTCCTTGGTACAGGAAGCGAAGGAATCTTCTGTGTGTTGGATGGATGAGAACATGGGTGTATGTATCCTTGAGATCTAGAGAACAAAGCCAGTCCTGACTCTGGAGGTATGGAAGGAGAGTTCCGAGAGAAGTCATCTTGAATTTCTCCTTGCATAGAAACTTGTTCAATTCTCTGAGATCTAATATGGGTCTGTAGCCCCCTGTTTTCTTTGGGATAAGAAAATAGGGGGAGTAGAACCCTGAACCCTGTTGAAGAAGGGGTACTTCTTCTATTGCCCCTTGGGCAAGAAGGGTAGCAATCTCCTGACCCAGAAGGTTGAGGAGAGATGTTGGAGAATTGAACTGTTTCACCGTGGTGTGAGGAGGAAGGTTTAAGAAATGAAGTTTGTACCCTTCCCTTATGATGGAGAGGGTCCATTGCTCTGCTGTGATTTGTTCCCATCTAGGAGCAAAGTGAGCTAACCTTCCTGGGATGGTGAGAGGCTCTGGATGTTGTAGAGCCAGAAAGACTAAGTTCTCTAGTGGAAAGTCGAAGGCCCTGAGGAGGCTGAGGCTGTTGGGCCGTAGCAGTCCTCGCAGCCTGGGTTTTGGCCTGTTTTGGTTGTTGCTGCCTCTTTGTAGCAAAACGACCTTGAGAAGAGGCCTGACCATAAGAAGAAAATTTCCCTTTCTTTGGGAAAGATCCCTTTTTGAACAACCTCTTTTTGAAAGGAGCAGTAGTAGACTTTGAAAGTCTATCTAAAGCAGAATTTTCAGCATCCATCTGGTTGGCCTTTGCTTGCCAATCTTTGCCAAACAGGTTTTCCCCTGTACAGGGAAGGTTACCTAGACCATCCTATACCCAGGATTCCAAATCAGAGGCTTGTAACCAAGCAACTCTGCGTGCACCTATGGCAATAGCCGAGGCTCTGCTGACTCCTTCAAAAGAGTCAAAGGCTGCACGGTTGGAAAACTTGGATACATCCTGTGCATGTTTAAGCCAGGTGATATATTCTTCTCTCTTATCTTCTGACATAAAAGGAGATAAGGTTTGCAGATGATCTGTAACTTTTTTCAGAAACATCCCCATAGAGACTATAGGAGTTGATTCTGGCTACAAGCATACTGGCCTGGAAGATTTTCCTGCCAAAGGCATCTAGGGTTCTGCATTCTCTTCCTGGAGGAGCAGAGGAGTGCCTTTTTGTACTCTTGATCTTTTTCATGGCAGACTCTACCACAATGGAGTGGTGAGGAAGCTGAGTCTTATGAAACCCAGAACAAGGAGGAACACGATACATGGTGTCCAACCTTCTGGAATGAGGGGAGATGGAAAGAGGAGTCTCCCGTATACCCAACATGTGTTCATAAAAAATCTCATGTATTGGTAAGGTGGCTGCCTCCTTAGGAGCCTTAGGATATTGTAGAATATCTAATTTTTTGGCTCTAGGTTCAGTCTCAGAGGTCACTGAGATGGACAGGCCTTTGGCCACCTCCCTAATAAAGTCCTGAAAAGACAAGTCTTCAGGAGGAGACATTCTCCTTTTTGGAGAAGAGGGTTCCTGAGGAAGGATCCCCGATGCTTCAATTGAGGCCTCTGAAGAGTCAGAGTCTTCAGAAGAATAGAAGTATCGACTGTCTGGATGCTCTCGTAGAGCCCGATACGCGTACCAGGAGGTATCGACATCGGGAGTAATCGGTACCGGGCCGGTACTGATAGGCATCACTGAATAGCGTACCGCTGCCGTCGATGCTGATGTCGATGCAAGCAGTACTGGTATCGGAACCGGAATCGGATCCTGTACCGGAATCGGTACGGGTACCGACAACGTGGTTTGTTGCGGTACCGGAGGCGTTGCAGCTTGAATAAATGCCGTGATGGCACGTTGCATGGTCAGAATATTCTGATCCATCGACGCCACCAATGTCTGGATATCGGTACTGGTAGAAACTGCCGGTACCCCAGAACATTGTAACAGGTGATCGGTCGAGGCCGTGCCATCGATGTCAACCTGTGACCCCATAGGTAGTGCTTTGGAAGCTGGAGCCTCCCGCCGGGGTAACTTTGCCGGTGTGGTATCCTCAAGAGTAAGCCCGGGGGGCATCTCGATACTTAGAGGGAGATGAACTCGTCGAGGACCGGCCAGATTTAAGTTTGGTTACCTGAGATCCATGGGATGAAGAAGCAGCCCTGCAAGACGTCGATGCCACAGAAGCTGCATCGGAGGGAAACAGGGTACTGAGCTTAGCTGCCCGATTCTGTAACCCTCTTTTGGACATCATAGAACAGGACTCACAATCCGCAATGGAGTGGTCAGGACCTAAACATTTTAGACACCAGTCATGGGTGTCGGTGACAGAAATAGTGCTACTGCACTTTGTGCATTTTTTAAACCCGGAGGCGGGTTTTTCCATGAGGGAAAAATATGTCTGTAGGCCTAAGGCCCCAGAAGAAAAATGCACTGAAAAAGTAGAAGGTTTTTTTTTTTTTTTTAAAGAAAGAAAAAGAACCGGTAGTACCGGTGCGGAATCGAGAAGGCAGACATGCGACTAAAGAAAAATAAAAGAAAATAAGAAATTCTTCAGCGGTGACAGGAAACACGACCTGCTGGCTCCGCGGAAAAGAAGAACTGGAGAGAGGCAGTTAGGAAAGGCGGGAAGGCAGCGCGCAGGCGCTGTGGGATGCTCCCAAAAGCTTTCTCTAAGGACGCTGGGGAGCGTTCCCGCGCAGGCTCCGTCGGTACCGACGATACCCATATGTGAAGACTCATTCCTGCTTGTTCCTGGAGATAAGAATATGCTTAAATCCCCAATTGATGGAATCTCTT
Source organism: Ichthyophis bannanicus (assembly GCA_033557465.1). Lineage (NCBI taxonomy): Eukaryota > Metazoa > Chordata > Amphibia > Gymnophiona > Ichthyophiidae > Ichthyophis > Ichthyophis bannanicus. Next base: position 359,365,722 of record CM066036.1, on the reverse strand, counting down.
TTATTCAAACCAGTTCCTTCTTGTGTTAAGAAATTAAGTTCAGCATTTGTAGTAACGAATCTTATGAATAAAACAGCCGAATTTATCTTTGAATGACGACAAAACTCAATCCAAACAACATTCCAGACAGCACTGCACATGACGTATACGTTTCGGGGCAACAGACCCCTGTATCAAGTGCTCCCATGCAATGTTGATAACAAACGTTCTTCCTTCACGGAATGTAGATGAGCGTCCTTCAAATCAGCTGTACCTCCATACCAATGGTTAACCCGTAAAATAGGACCAAAGGCTTCATGACAGGCTAACAATAATTGTCAATCATCGAGGGCACCAATCATACACCGGGGGTAGCCCAACAGCAAAAACTCCCCTGATTGGACCAGAACACTTCAATCAAACATCCCCAAGGAACCGCCAATGGTTAAGGGAATCCCCCATAAGAAAAATAGGAGGGTACCTTAGCCAATTGGAACCTACCTAATACAAACTGGACCATTCAATTTCACAATTTAAACCAGCTGGCTGCACAGTCTGTAATTCTCGAGGCTCAGCATGGGAGGAAGGCATCCCACCTGAGTGGGTGCCACTGGAGCCGGTACCGGTACCGAGCTCATTTGAACCGTCTGTAGCGGTCTTAGCAGTACTGAGGCAGCTAAGAGGGATGCTAGACTGGGTTCAATAGCAAGGATTCTCTAAACCATTGCTAATGCCGATGCCTGGTCAGTACCGGTGGAAGCGGCTACGACCCCAGAACATGGCAACAGAAGTTCTGCAGAGGTGGAGGCCTCTGGAACATTCTGAGACCCCGTTTGTGCTTTGGAGACCAAAGACTCCCGCCGGGGCAATTTTGCCAGTGTACTTTCCTCGAGGGTAGTGCCAGTGGCATCTCGATGCTTTGCAGGAGATTTACCCAAGGACCGGCTAGTTTTTACAGACTTTTGTTTAGTTAACTGAGATCCATGAGAGGAAGATGAAGCCCTGGAGGACGCCAATGCAACTGACATTGTATCAACAGTGAAAAGAGAACCGGCCTTTGCAGCTCTGTTCTGCAGGCCCCTTTTGGTCATCTTTCTACAGAAGAGGCACTCTGCTGGACAATGTTCAGGACCTAAACATTTGAGACACCATTCGTGGGTGTCGGTGACGGAAATAATACCGCCATAGTTTGAACATTTTTTTTAAAACCACTAGTTGGCTTCTCCATGTCTGGAGATTTTTGGGCCTAGTGCCCAAAATGGCGCCTAACCCCAGGAGAGGTGAGGCACCGAAGAAAAGATTTTTTGTTTGTTTTTTTTAAAGAAAATAAGAAAAGAGAATCGGCGGTACTGGTAGGTGTCGAATGAAGGCAGATGCGACCACAAAAAACAAGAAAGAAGATCAAGTTTTCTGTGTTGACAGGAGAGACGTCCTGTTGGCTCCGCGGAAAACAAAGAACTGAAGTGAGAGAGGCGGGAAGGCAGCACGCATGCGCTGTGAGATGCTCCCAAAAGCTTTCCTTTGACGCTGGGGAGTGTTCCCGTGCAGGCTCCGTCAGTACCGACGATACCCATATGTGAAGATTACATTCCTGTTTGTTCCTGGAGATTGATATTTAAAGAAAACCATAAAAAAATTAAGCAGAGAAAGTTAGGAGGATAAAAAACTGATGGAAACAGATAAAATACAGACAGTTATAATTTAGGCATCAGGATCCATCACACAACAATTGAATATGAGATCTTTCCAAGTTATAAAAATATTTCAGATTGCTTATTAACATATTTACCTACTTTAAGGACTTTGCAAACCAAAATACATTAAAAGGACAAGGATATATCTCCTCTAACAAAAAACATGAAAAGTAAGTTGTACACAAATCAGGGTAGGGGTATGTAGCTTTTTATGCCAAGAAAACCCAGGAGCTTCTGGGTCGCCAGGACTGACTTGAAGGCACACATTTCATTTGCATAGTGGACTACAAAAAGGGACTGCTACTTCTGGAGAGAGATCTGCAATTGAAGTATTTACTTCTGGAAATTTTTCAAAATCTTGGGGAAAGCGTAGTTACTCACCTGTAACAGGTGATCTCCGGGAACAGAAGGAATTTAGTCTTCACACATGGGTATCATCGGTACCGATGGAGCCCGCACAGGAACGCTCCCCAGCGTCCAATAAGAAAGCTTTTGGAAACATCCCACTGCACCTGCATCACTGCCTTCCCAACTCTCCCTCTTTAGTTGCGTTTATAGCTGAAACAAAGGAGAGAAGGAGAGATAGAGAGAAAGACAACTCCTAGGGGAGGTGGGTGAGTTGTGAAGACTAAATTCCTGCTGTTCCCGGAGATCACCTGTTACAGGTGAGTAACTACGCTTTCTCCAGGAACAAGCAGAAATGTAGTCTTTATACATGGGGACTCCCCAGCTAAGAGATGCCAGGGAGATGACCCCAGAAAGCTGCAAAACCCAGGTCGAGATGGGTCATGCTTCCTCCCATGGATCTCTGGATCAAAACCCGGGACAATGGGTAGGAGTTGTTCTAAGTCTGAAAGAGATGCTGGAGAACAGCCTGACCAAACGAGGCATCCCGACGAGAGTCCTTGTTCAAGTAGTAGTGGGTGGCAAAGGTGTGTACCGAAGCCCAAGTGGCTGCTCTACAAATGTCATCAATGGACAGAGAGCGAAGGTTAGCCATAGAGGCTGCCATTCCTCTCACATTGTGAGCTGTGACATGACCTTCAAGAGAAAGTCCTTTACTCTCATATGCAAAGGATATGCAATTAGCAATCCACTTAGACAAAGTTTGCTTGGAAACTGGTAGTCCAAGATGTCTAGAGTCAAAAGCAACAAAAAGCTGGGAAGACTTCCTATGTTGCTTAGTTCTCTGAAGGTAAAAAGCCAAGGCTCTTTTACAATCTAGAGTGTGGAGATTCCTTTCTGCATTGGAGGCATGAGGCCTAGGAAAGAATACAGGAAGGTAAACTGATTGGTTTAAATGAAAAGGTGAAACCACCTTTGGCATAAAGTGAGGGTGAGTCCTAAGGACTACTTTATCATGGTGGAACCTTGTATAAGGAGGATCAGCCACTAAAGCCTGTAGCTCACTGATGTGTCTTGCAGAAGTGAAAGCAATTAGGAAGATCACTTTCCAAGAAAAAAACTTTAGGGATGTAGTGGCTAAGGGTTCGAAGGGCTGTTTCATGAGCGGCCCAAGGACAAGATTCAAATCCCATGCCACGGGTGGTGGCTTAATGGGAGGTTTTGTTAAGAGTAGACCTCTCATAAATCTTGCTACAAGTGGTTGAGAGGAAACAGGTTGTCAATCCAAGGGCTTGTGGAAAGCTTCAATGGCACTAAGATGGACTCTTACGGAATTGGTCTTAAGACCAGAGGATGACAAATGGAGGAGATACTCCAGTAACACCTCCACTGGCACTGAAAAGGGATTAAGTTCCTTTTTTGAACACCAAATAGAGAACCTTTCCATTTAAAGGCGCAGGCTCTCCTTTTGGAAGGTTTTCTTGATGCCAAAAGGATATCTTTTACCTGTTGAGAAAGGTTGATATCCTGGAATTCTAGGATCTCAGGAGCCACGCCCTGAGGTGTAGAGACTGAGGATTCGGGTGCAATAGCATCCCGTTCTCCTGGGAAAGAAGATCTGGATCACATCCCAACTCCAGAGGTCTGGCTTGAGAGAGATGTAGAAGCAGAGGATACCAAGGCTGTCGTGGCCAGCGTGGGGCTATGAGGATCATATCGCCCCTGTCTCTCTGAAGCTTGAAGAGAGTTTTGGGAATGGGTGGGAAGGCATAGAGGAAGTCCTGACCCCAGTGGAGGTGGAAGGCATCCCTTGCTTGACAGTTCCAAGCCGGCATTCTGGAACAGAACTGGGGAAGTTTGGCATTCTGAGGACTTGCAAAGAGATCTGGAGTTCCCCAGATCTGAAAAATTTGAGCAATTTGCTCTGGATGAAGAGACCACTCGTATGGCAGCAGTACTCGACTGTCTGTCAAGAGATTTTGCGTGCCTGGAAGTTACACCGCCAGAAGGTAGATTTGAAGATTTCTGGCGAAGGCCCAGAGGCGTAGAGCTCTGCTGCACAAGGCTTGAGAACCCGTCCCACCCTGTTTGTTCACATAGAACATGGCTACTTGATTGTCGGTCTGGACCAGAACTGTCCTGTAGCTGAGGTGGGTTTGGAACACTTGAACATAAAAGATGGCTCCAAGTTCCAACAGGTTTATGTGAAGACAAGCCTCTTGCTGGGTCCATAGAACCTGGGTGGAGAGATGGTCCAAGTGAGCCCCCCAGCCTGACTTAGATGCATCTGTCGTCAAGGTGGCTTGATGTAGTGGCTGCTGGAAGGGAGAGCCTATGAGAAGGTTTTCCAGCGACTGCCACCACTGTAGGGACGAAATGAGAGGTGTTGAGTTTCTGATTTTGTCCGATAGGCGACCCGAAGCCTGTGTCCACTGAGAGGATAGGGTCCACTGGGCTGCCCGCATGTGAAGGCGAGCATAGGGAACCACATGGACAGTGGATGCCATATGCCCCAGCAGTTGAAGCATTTCTCGAGCAGTTAGCAAAGTTTACATAGCTGCTTAAGAAGCCAGCTGGAGTATTTGAAGACAACGTGGCTATGGCAGTAAAGCCCTTGACTGCCTTCTGTCGAGAAGAGCCCCTATGAACTCTAGAGACTGAGATGGGGTGAGGTGAGATTTTGGGAGGTTTATGACCAGTCCCAAGTACTGCAGGATCTGTATCATGCGGGAGAGCACAAAGCTGGCTTCTGGAGCTGTTGATGCTTGGATGAGCCAGTCGTCTAAGTAGGGGAAGACAAATATCCCCAGAGTTCTCAGGAATGCTGCTACTACTGCCGTGCATTTTGTGAAGACTCTTGGGGCAGAAGCCAGTCTGAAGGGAAAAATCCTGTACTGGTAATGTCTTCCTTGAAAAAGGAATCGAAGAAACCTCCTGTGATCTGTATGGATGAGAATATGCATGTATGCATCCTTTCGATCTAGAGAACATAGCCAATCTTGACTCTGAATGTAGGGAAGAAGTGTTCTGAGGGAGATCTTGAATTTTTCTCGGAACAGATACTTGTTCAACTCTCTGAGGTCCATTATGGGTCTGTATTCCCCGTTTTCTTTGGGATGAGGAAGTAGGGGGAGTAGAAACCCATGCCCTGTTGGGATATGGGTACCTCTTCTATTGCCCCTTGAGCAAGTACTGAGGTGACCTCCTGACACAAGACACTGGTGGTAGGACCCTGAGAATTGAACTATCTTGTGATGGTGGGAGGGGGCATACTGTGAAAATGGAGTTTGTACCCCTCTCATACAATGGAAAGAGTCCCGTTTTCTGATATTATTTGTTGCCATCTTCTGGCAAAATGACAGTCTGCCGGGGATGGTGAGAGGTTCTGGACCTTTCAGTTCTCTAGGAAGGAGTCAAAGCCCCTGAGGATGCTGAGTCTGCTGAGCTGGTTGAGCTCTGGGGACTTGGGCTTTGCTGTCTGGGTTGCTGTTGCCCATTCTGGGGAGCATGAACTGAACAGTGGCCAGCCTGGGCATAAGATGGGTAGAATTTCTTTTTCTTGTTGAAAAAGGGTTTCTTTGCTGTCTTTTTCTTTGCTGGGTTGGCTGTAACCTTTGAATCTGAAAATACAACCTTGAACAGATTATCAATCTGATTAGCCTTGTCTTGCCAATTCTTGCTAAAGAGATTTTCTCCTGTGCAAGGAATATTCCCCAGCTTATCTTGCACCCATTATTCTAAATCTGATGCCTGAAGCCAGGCAATGCGACGTGCACCAATGAAAATAGCAGATGTCCTGCTAATTTATTTATTTATTTAACAGCTTTTATATACCGCGCTATTTGTCATCAGTGCGGTTTACAGTGAACAAAATTGTACTCAGACAGAGATCTAGTCAAGTTTACAAGTAACAGGGAGTAAAAACAGGAGTTAACTGGGGAATAGTATACAGTAGTAAAACATTTAATGCACTCAAAGCAATCAAAGATTGCACAATTCATGAATTTAGACACATTCAGGGCATGTTTGACCAGGGTGAGGAAGTCTGTCCTTTTATCATCAGGGAGAAGTGGAGCCATAAGCTCTAGATCCCTTGTAATCTCCTTGAGAAATATTCCCATGTAGAGAATGTAAGAGCTGATCCTGGCTGATAACATTGAGGATTGAAAGCATCGACTCCCAAAGGCATCGAGTGTCCTTGCTTCACAGTCTGGAGGATTGGAAGAATGTGTTTTAGCACTCTTGATCCTCTGCATCGCCAATTCCACTACCACTGAATGGTGTGGTAATTGTGTCTTCTGAAAAACAGGGCATTGTGGAATGCGGTACATGGTATCGAGTCTCCGAGAGTGTGGAGACACCGTTAAAGGAGCTTCCCACATCCTTAGCATGAGATCATGGAAGATTCAGTGAATGGGAAGGGTAGCTGCTTCTTTAGGAGCTGCTGGATATTGAAGAATTTCTAATTCTTCTGCTCTCGGTTCCTTCTCAGGAGTCACAGTGATTGAAAGTCCTCGTGCTACATCATGTATGAAATCCTGAAAAGACATGTCCTCTGAAGGAGATATCCTGCATTGAGAAGGAGATGGATCCTCCGGTAGAATCACCCTGATACTGGTAGAGTCAGAGGCATCGGAATCGGAGGACTCTAAATATCTGCATGCTGGGTGTTCTTGCATTGCTTAGTGCCGGTATTGATCGAAGTCAGCGTTGGACTGTCTCGATACCGGGCCCTCGATACCAGATATTGATTCAAGAGCTGGCATGGGGGGAGAAAATGAAGAAAAGACCGGTGGTACCAGTATAGGCGTCGACGGTGAAGGCAGACGCGACCACAAAAAGATAATTTTCTGCGGTGACAGGTTTGCTGCCTGTAGGCTCCGCAGAAAACGAAAAACTGAAGAGGGAGAGTTGGGAAGGCAGTGACGCAGGTGCAGTGGGATGCTCCCAAAAGCTTTCCTATTGGACGCTGGGGAGCGTTACCGTGCGGGCTCCGTCAGTACCGACGATACCCATGTGTGAAGACTACATCCCTGCTTGTTTCTGGAGATAAAGGAATTCTTTAGATTAAAGCTGATTAATCTGTGCAAGTTAGAATCCAGTGTATTTGTTAAATCAGTTAGGGCCTAGTATCTGCAAAGAGTTAATTTAAATCAAATCAGAGTATAACATAGCATAAAAGAAAAAACAAGGTCAGTATTCTTTGAGCAATAAATTGTTTCTAGAGATCTTTACAAAGAGGCCTTCTAGATAGGGGTAAGAGACCTGTAAAATTGTTTTAAATAGGGGTTAAAGCCAAGTGACAGATCAAGGGGGCATTTTGAAAGACTATCAAAGCAAGGGCTGTGTGAATCACCCAGGAAATTGGTAAACAGATTACCTAAGAAACGCAGAACAGGGTACTGTGTAGCAGCCAGCTTTTAATGTCTTCTTTTCCTCCCTCCCTCCATGACTCCCACCCACCCCCGGGATAATCATAGCTTTATAGGTGCTTAAAAGGGAAGGAGGTGCCCATATTCGCTCTCAGGTGCAGCTGTTTATCCTCATCAGGCATACATTAAGGACCTGAGAATCCTTTATCTTGAGGTGAACAAAGTCCATTAAAAATATTAGTTATATTTTATTAGTGTAAGTATCCCCAGCAACTCTAAGTAAACAAACAGGGATTCACTCTTCTTCAGCTGTTTGGAGACTGAGAATACTTAAGCTGGTAGGTGGTGCCAACTGTGTATGTATCGTGATGTCATCAACTTTGACATACTCAGTCTCCAAGCTGCTGGTGAAGAGAGAAAATCCACTGGTCGGGACTGGTATAAGGAATGATGGAATCAGTGGATGCCTCATATTGGACTGTAGGAGATCACATCTCAAGCCTTGGAGAAAGCAGAGTCACTGACTTCAGAGCAGATCAACAGAAAGTCCTCTAAGCCCAACTACTTCAGTACATGGTAGCTTTAAAGTGATCCACAGAGTGGGAAGATACAGATGCCTCAGTTCAAAGGTTCAGCGCCCAGTTTAACTCATAAGCCTACAAAAATCTTTAGAGCACCAAAGAAGAAAATCAAGAAAAACAGCCCAAAACTACAACTCAGCATCAGTGGTTAAATCAGTCATCTTCTTAAGAGAAAAAGAGCCAGCAAGTTCAGTGGCATGTGAAAAAACCTGCATGGCTCAGAAGTACTTATTTTAAAAAATTTGTAAGTGATAGCATCACAGGACTTATCTGTGTAGATTACTGTTTCTGCTTGCTATCACATTATTTTCTTCCCTGCTCATAATAAATTAATTTTCTTCTAATACAGGGGGTCTCCAATTCCGGTCCTGGAGGGCACCAAACCAGTCAGGTTTTTGGGATCTCTCTAATGGATATGAATGACATAAATGTCAAAACAATGGGGGCAGCGCATGCAAATCTCTCTCATACATATTCATTAAGGATATCCCAAAAACCTGACTAGTTTGGTGCTCTCCAGGACTGGAGTTGGAGACCCCTGCTCTAATATTTCAGGAAACAAAGACTCTTTGAAATGAAATGAAGTAATAAAGTTACAACTTCTACCTGGCTTTTTCCTCTTCCATTTGGTCTGTAGGCACCTATCCAGCCACTTGTTTTGAGATTGCAGTAGGAGGCACAAGGCTGTCTAGTTGCTGTCTGTTTCCAGTCTGAATTAGCCATTCATTAAATTTATGCTCTACCAGTGCTTGAAACTGTTTTCTCTGCTCCCTGGAAGAACACAAGATAACAAGACATAAATCCAGTGTATTGGTATAGGACAGGGGTTTTTAACCTGGTCCTAGGTGTGTCCTGAAGATGGGTGTGAGAACCGCTGGTATAGGACCATTCATTCAAAACGTTTCAAAGTATATTGTTTTGCTGGTCTCATTTCTTTCTTTTTTATACCAGGACATATGGAAGTATTTTTTTGTAACAAAGTTTTATTTTAAGTTTACAAAATAACTTCTATCTCCTCTATAGATCTACTTTAAACAGAATTAACTATGTATCCTCGCTCCCTGCCCAGACTTGGCGGAATCCAAGCACACTTCCCCCAAACACACTTTCTCCAATTGATCCTGTTCTATAATCATCCAAAGATTATCCCTCATCACCCTCAGTTGAGCAGCAAGGAAAGCGTAGTTACTCACCTGTAACAGGTGATCTCTGGGAACAGCAGAAATTTAGTCTTCACATATGGGTATCGTCGGTACCGACGGAGTCTGCCCGGGAATGCTACCCAGCATCCAATAGGAACGCTTTTGGGAGCATCCCTCAGCACATACGCACTGCCTTCCCGCCTTTCTAACTGTCCCTCTTCAGGTAAGTTTGTAGCTGAGTGAAAGGATAGAGGGAGAGAGGAAAGAGACAAAGAGATAGAGATACAACTCCTAGGGGAGGTGGGTGGGTTGTGAAGACTAAATTCCTGCTGTTCCCGGAGATCACCTGCTACAGGTGAGTAACTACCTACAGGAACAAACAGGAATGTAGTCTTCACATATGGGGTCTCCCTAGCTGAAGATGCCAGGGAGATAGCCCCAGGAAGGTGCCAACCCAGAAAGATAGGCATTCTTCCTCCCATGGATCTCTGGCATTCCACCAGGGTTGGTGGGTAGGAGTTGAATTAGGTCTGAAAGAGATTTCGAAGAACAGCTTGGCCAAAGAAGGCATCCCGACGGGAGGCTTTATCCAGGCAGTAGTGGGCTGTGAAGGTGTGTACTGAAGCCCTTGTGGCTGCTCGACAAATGTCATCAAAAGACACAGAGTGGAGATTAGCCGTGGAAGTAGCCATGGCTCTCACAATGTGAGCTGTGACAGGGTCCTGAAGAGGAAGACCCTTACTCTCATAAGCAAAGGATATGCATTGGGCAATCCCTTTAGATAAAGTTCTTTTGGAGACTGAAAGTCCCAAATGACTAGGGTCAAAAGCTATGAAAAGTTGCGAGGACTTTCTATGTTGCTGTATTCTTTGTATGTAAAAAGCTAAGGCCCTTTTACAATCCAAAGTATGAAGGTTTCTTTCTGCATTAGAGGCATGAGGCCTCGGAAAAAATACAGGAAGATAAATTGATTGATTTAAATGAAAAGGCGAAACCACCTTTGGCATAAAGTGTGGATGAGTTCTAAGAACAACCGTATGATGAAACCTAGTATAAGGAGGATCAGCCACTAAAGCTTGCAATTCACTAATGCGACGTGCGGAGGTGATTGCAATTAGGAAGATAACCTTCCAGGTCAAAAATGTAAGGGCTGTAGTGGCTAAAGGCGGCTTCATGAGCTGCCCGAGAACTAGATTTAGATCCCATGCCACTGGTGGTGGCTTAATGGGAGGTTTGGTTAATAGAAGGCCTCTCATAAATCTTGATATGAGTGGATGAGAGGAAATTGGTTGTCCATTCAGAGGCTTATAAGAAGCTGCAATTGCACTAAGATGGACTCTTACTGAATTGATCTTTAGACCAGAATTTGATAACTGAAGGAGATAATCTAGTATCAATTCTAAGGGTATGACAAGGGGGTTTAATCCCTTCTTGGAGCACCATATAGAAAAACGTTTCCACTTGAAGGCATAAGATCTTCTTGTGGAAAGTTCACTAGAAGCCTGAAGGATATCCTTTACCTGTTGGGACAGGTTGAGATTCTGGAGGTCTAAGCCTTCAGCAACCAGGCCGTGAGGTGCAGGGACTGGGGATTTGGGTGCCATAGTGTCCCGTTCTCTTGAGAAAGGAGATCTGGAGCATGCCCTAACTCCAGAGGTGCCGCTTGAGAGAGATGTAGAAGCAGGGGATACCACGGTTGGCGTGGCCATCGTGGTGCTATGAGAATCATACGACCCCTGTCTCTCTGAAGCTTGAAGAGTGTTTTGGGGATGAGGGGAATGGGTGGGAAGGCATAAAGGAAGTCCTGACCCCAGTGAGGGAGGAAGGCATCCCTTGCCTGACAATTGTGAGCTGGAATCCTGGAACAGAACCGGGGAAGTTTGGCATTCAGTGGACTTGCAAAGAGGTCTATGTCTGGAGTGCCCCAGAGATGAAATATCTTTGCCACCTGGTCTAGGTGGAGGGACCACTCGTGAGGCAGCAGTACTCGACTGTCTGCCCAAAGGTTTTGAATGCCTGGAGGATATACCACTAGAAGGTGAATTTGATGCTCTCTGGCGAGGGCCCACAGTCGTAAAGCTTCTTTGCATAATGACAGAGAGCCTGTTCCGCCCTGCTTGTTCACATAGAACATGGCTACCTGATTGTCCGTCTGGACTAGGACTGTCTTGTAGCTAAGCTGGGCGTGGAATACTCGAAGAGCTAAATAGATTGCTCTTAATTCCAGGAGGTTTATGTGTAAACCAGCCTCCTGTGGAGTCCAGGTTCCCTGGGTAGAGGGATGATTCAGGTGTGCTCCCCAACCCACCTGTGATGCATCTGTTAGGGTGGCCTGAAAAAGGGGTTAATGAAAAGGAGACCCCACTGTCAGGTTTTCTAGTGACTGCCACCATTGGAGGGACAAAATTAGTCGTTGAGAGTTTATTATTTTGTCCGACAAATGAACCTGTGGCCTATGTCCACTGTGTGGATAGGGTCCACTGAGCTGCTCGCATGTGCAGGCGAGCATATGGGACTACATGAACTGTGGATGCCATATGTCCCAGTAACTGTAGTAGCTCTCGAGCAGTGAGGGAGGATTTGCCTCCTGCTTGAGAAGCTAGTTGCATTATGCGAAGACACCAGGCCTGTGGAAGGAAAGCCTTTGCCCGTCTGGTATCTAGACAGGCTCCTATGAATTCCAGGCATTGGGAAGGAACAAGTTGGGATTTTGGAAAGTTTATTACCAATCCCAAGTATTGGAGAATTCACATTGTACAGGACAGTGCAGTGCTGGCCTCTGCAACTGTAGGGGCTCGAATGAGCCAGTCGTCTAAGTAAGGAAAGACAAATATCACCAGGGTTTGTAGAAATGCAGCTACTACTGCCATGCATTTTGTGAATACCCTTGGTGTTGAAGACAGACCAAAGGGAAGAACCCTGTACTGGAAATGTTTTCCCTTGAAAAGGAAACAAGAATTTCCTGTGATCTGGATGGATGAGTGTGAGTGTATGCATCCTTTAAGTCTAGAGAGCAAAGCCAATCCTGGCTTTGAAGGTATGGCAGAAGAGTTCCTAGAGAAATCATTTTCAACTTCTCTTGAAACAGATATTTGTTCAATTCTCTGAGGTCTAAAATGGGTCTGTGTCCACCTGTTTTCTTTGGAATAAGAAAATAGGGGGAGTAGAACCCTGCACCCCATTGAAGAATGGGTACCTCCTCTATTGCCCCTTGGGCAAGAAGTGTCAAGACCTCGTAATCTAGCAGATTGTCTGCAGAGGTTTGAGAATTGAATTGCTTTAGAATTGTAGGAGGGGGCATGCTGTGAAAATGAAGCTTGTATCCTTCTCCTACAATGGACAAAGTCCAATCTTCTGCTGTTATCTGATGCCATCTGTTGGCAAAGTGGCATAACCTGCCTGGGATATTGGGGGGTTGGGGACCCCTCAGAGGCAGGAAGGCAAAGCTCTCTAGGAAGGAGTCAAAGCCCTTGAGGGGGCTGAACCTGGAGAGCTGGTTGGGCTCTCGGGCCTTCTGGCTTCTTTTGCTATCTAGTTTGTCCCTTTTGGGCAACCTGACCTTGAGTTTGACTCTGCTGGGTTTAGGAAGGATAAAATTTCCTCGTTTTGCTGAAAGAGGGTTTTTTATAAGGCTTCTTTTTGGCTGGAGTGGCTGTAGATTGACAATCTATCTAGAGTAGTATTGTCAACATTTAACTCGTTAGCCTTTTCCTGCCAGTTCTTGCCAAAGAGATTCTCCCCGGTGCAAGGAATGTTGCCTAACTTGTCCTGTACCCAAGTCTCCAAGTCTGATGCCTGTAGCCAGGCAATCCGTCGTGCACCAATGGCAATAGCAGAGGTTCTGCTGATGCATTCGAAGCAGTCAAAGGCTGCATGATTAACAAACTTGGAGACATCTGGAGCATGCTTAACTAGAGTAAGAAAATCTTGTCTCTTTTCATCTGGGAGAAATGGGCTCATATGTTCCAAGTCTCCTGTGACTTCCTTGAGAAACATTCCCATATATAGAATATATGAACTGATACTAGCTGAAAGCATGGAAGCCTGAAAAGTTCGGCGCCCAAAAGCATCCAGAGTCCTGCATTCACGACTTGGAGGATTGGATGCATGTCTCTGCACTTTTCATCCTACGCATGGCTGACTCCACTACCATTGAATGGTTTGGCGGCTGAGTTTTCTGAAATCCAGGAAATGGCGGAACTCGATACATAGTATCAAGTCTCCTAGAATGAGGAGAAGTAGTCAGAGGTGTCTCCCACATTCTAAGCATCAAGTTATGCTGCCTTCTTAGGAGCTTTAGGATATTGGAGAATTTCCAATTCCTTTGCTCTGGGTTCCTCTTCAGGAGCTACTGTGATTGAAAGACCCTTGGCCATATCACGGATAAAATCCTGAAAAGAAATGTCCTCTGGAGGTGACATTCTGCGTTGGGGAGAAGAGGGATCTTCTGGGAGAAACCCTCTAGTACCAGCAGAATTTTCAGTCTTCGGAATCGGAGGAATCAAAGTATTTCTGACCCCGATGCTCCTGCAAAGCACGGTCCCGGTATCGATCGAAGTCAGTACCGAGTTGACCCGATGCTGATCTGTCGATTCTAGCCAGAGATGGCATGGGAAGAATTCCCACCGGGACCGGTACCATCGGTACCGGTACGGGTGTCTGTGTCTATGCCGGTACCGGTGCCCGTTGGACTAACAGTACGTCAGCTGAAAGAAGAGCTGCGATGCTGCGTTTGATAGCGAGGAACCTCTGGTCTATCGACGCTGCCGATGCCTGTGTGTCGATACCAGTAAAAATGGCCGGAACCCCTGAGCATGGCACAGGTAGTACTTGCGAGGTTGGGGCCTTGAGAACATCCTGAAGCCCCATCGATGCTTTGGAAGCCGAAGCCTCCTGCTAGGGCTGTTTTGCCGGTGTGGTTCCCTCAAGGGCAATGCCAATGGCCTCTCGATGCTTAGCAGAACAGCTACCCTTTGAGGACCGGCTTTTATGTTTAGTTACCTGAGATCCATGGGAGGAAGAAGAGGCCCTTGACAATGTTGATACAATTGATCTGGCATCCAAAGAAAAGAGGGTACCGAACTTTGCAGCCCGGTTCCATCTTCCTCTTTTAGTCATCCCCATACAGGAGAGACATTCAGTTGGAGAACGTTCAGGCCCTAAACATTTAAGGCACCAATCATGGGTGTCAGTGACGGAAATAGTACCGCCACACTTAGTACATTTTTTAAAACCACTAGTTGTTTTTTTCATGTTTTAGGAATATGGGGGCCTAGTGCCCAAAATGGCGCCTAGCACCAAAAGAAAAAAGTTTCTGAAGAGAAACAGTTTAAAGCATAAGTTTTTTTTTTTTTTTTAAAGAAAAGAACCGGCGGTACCGGTAAGCGTCGTGCGGCAGGCAAACGCGACCACAAGAAAACAGATTTAAAGACGGAATTTTCTGCGGTGACAGGGAATAGATCCTGTCGGCTCCGTGGAAAACGAAGAACTGAAGAGGGACAGTTGGAAAGGCGGGAAGGCAGCGCGCATGTGCTGAGGGATGCTCCCAAAACGTTCCTATTGGACACTGGGAGCGTTCCTGTGCAGGCTCCATCGGTACCGACGATACCCATATGTGAAGACTACATTCCTGCTTGTTCCTGGAGATTATAGTTCCCAAACTGCCCTGTTGCCTCCCCAAGCCCAAAGCTGCCCTATTAAACCCTGGGTGGACAGCCCTTTCATATACAGTGAAACTCTCTTGCCCACCACCAGCCAAATTTCCCCTGGTATAGCAATCGGCAACACCTGGAAGAGATGACAACTGCAGGAGCATCATTTTCAAAGTAGCAATATGCCCTAAGCATGACAAGTTACAACCTTGCCAGTGTTCCATGATCCTTCCCAACTGCTCCCACACTGCCCCCCATAATTGGCCCGACATAATTTTGCCAGGTCTTTTGTAATCCACACCCCCAAATACTGCATGCTTTCTTTGGCCAATTTAAAGGAAAACAAAACAAAACAAAAAACACACCACACACTTCTCTCAACCATCACTATGTTTTCCAGTGGATACAGTGCTAAAAAGTTCCAGTTAGCATCGGGAAGTGCAGTAGCGGCAGGCATTATGTTAGTGCCGCTGAATATCATGGACAAAGGGATTAACAAGGTCAGCAAATCTGCTAACCGTGTTAGTCCCATTGAATAATGTACCCTCCGATTTTTGCATATTAATTTTAAAAGCAGGCTAGGTGCTCATACTCCTCCATTTCCCATACTAAAATGGGTAATGAAATTTGTGGCCTCCTCATCATGAACATTCTTCTTTTTTTCTTTTTTTTTTTTTTTAAGTGTCGTCAGATCAATGCTGACTCCTGGCAATCCAGTAGTCTCTGGGTTTTCTTGGCGAGGTATCACCGGAAGTAGACTGGAAGACCTTTTTTTCTGAGGCAATGGAGGGTAAAGCGACTTCCCAAGGTCACAAGGAGTGCTAGTGGGAATCAAACCCAGAGTTCGTGTTGTAAGCTGTTGCTCTAACCACTATTATATCAGCAAAAAGAGTGTGGTTTGTGTTTATGTTTTAATATGTTTGATATACCGCTCCTTCACAAACACAGCAGGATGGCATACAATTAAAATAATCAGCAGGGAACAGAAAAGGAATGCCTTAGTTTGATAGGAAAGGCAGTGCAGTCATACAAAGGGGATAGTAGATAAGGGGAGGGTCGGGGTAGGACAACTAAGTCTGAAAGCAGTAAGAACATAAGATATGCCATACTGCGTCAGACCAAGGTCCATCAAGCCCAGTATCCTGTTTCCAACAGTGGCCAATCTAGGTCATACGTACCTAGCAGTTTCCCCAAAAGACACAGGTTCCACAATGCTTGTATTGGGTCAAGCATTGATATCCTGGGTCCCTTCTTAATAATGGTTTATGGACCTTTCCTCCAGGAACTTGTCCAGACCTTTTTTAAACCCAGCTACACTAAAAGAAGTAAGTCGAAGGCAATTTGGAAAAGGTGTGTTTTGAGCACGGATTTGAACTTAGCATAGTATAATTCGAGATGGAGGTCGGGGGTAATGCATTCCATAAGGCTGGGCCAAGAAAGGCGGCAGCAGAGTTATGGGTGGATCCTAACTAGACTCTGCTGGCAGAGGGCAGGTGCAGATGACTGGCATGGATGGTGTGAAGGATGCAATGTGGTGAATGTAGAAGAATGTATGAAAGGTATTTGGGGGTGCTGGTGTCTAGGGCTTTGTGGACCAAGATGAGGAGTTTGAACTGAATATGGTATGTGAGTGGAAGCCAGCGAAAATGAATCAAGAATAGGGTGACATGGTCAAAACAAGAAGTAGGAGTGAGGATCCGGATGGTGGTATTCTGTAAGAGATGTAGGCGATGCAATTGATATTGTGGAAGACCTAAGAATACAAAATTACAGTAATCAAGTCAGGACATGACAAGAGTTAGTAGAAAAGAGGTCAGAGGATGGAGAGAGAAAGTGCAGATAACAATTCCTCTGATGATATCAGCACTTGCTCTTATTCTGGACTGCTAGATGTTCAAAGGATAGCATGAATAATAGACATCGGGTAGCCCTGCCACATTTACCTTAATATAAACCATAAGGAGTTCATGGTTTCTATCCAACTCTGATACACTGTGATGAAGCCTGCTTTCTCCAAGGTGTTAAATAGAAGAGCTAACTTGGTCGAAGACGTTCTCAGTGCCACTGGATAAGTGTGACTCCTTCCTGATGCGCCACCCATATTAAGCTTAAGATCTTGCATACATTATCCCCGGCTTGACTGCCCAAAATAAACCCAGACTGATCTGGGTATACAGATGTGGTCAACATTATTGGCACCCTTGCAGTTCAACCCCTGAATGTCCACTATCTCCTTAAAAAAAAGTGGCCAGTGAAATGGCTTTGGACTATATATGCACACATATTTGACACACAAAAGAATCAAATAAAGAACAATTAAAGGAAATAGTGGGAAATAGTATAAAAACTGGGACATTGCCAGGACATGATTATTGGCACCCTTATAAACAATTCAAATCAGTTTGAACAGAAGAACCACATTCCACTGCAGTAAAGCGTAGTTACTCAACTGTAACGGGTGATCTCCAGGAACAGCAGGAATTTAGTTTTCACATATGGGCAACATCGGGTACCAATAAAGCCCGCGCGGGAAGCTCCCCAGCTACCAATAGGAAAGCCTTTGGGAGCACTCCACTGCTCCTGCGTTACTGCCTTCCCACTCTTACAACTCCCTCTCCTCAGTTGAGTTTGTAGCTGAATAGAAGGAGTGAAAAACAACAACCCTACAACTCCATGGAGAAGGTGGGTTGTGAAGACTAAATTCCTGCTGTTCCCAGAAATCACCTGTTACAGGTGAGTAACTACGCTATCTCCAGGAATAAGCAGGAATTTAGTCTTCACACATGGGACTCCCTAGCTCCCAGATCTTTGAAGAGTTGAACCGGGTCAGAAAGTTGGAAAAGGTCATCTGAACCTAGACTCCCTCGCCAAAGAGATCTGGCAGGAAAGTGGGTGGGGGGGGGGGCAGGAATTGTGTCTATGTCCCAAAGAGATGTTGAAGGACCGACTGGCCAAAGGCTGCATCCCGGCAGCAGTCCTTGTCCAAGCAGTAATGGGCCGCAAAGGTATGGATAGAAGACCATGTTGCAGCTTGGCAAATCTCGTCCATGGCTGCTGAATGTAGGTTGGCCACCGATGCTGCCATTGCACTTACCGTGAGGGTAAGTCTCGCTTTGTCATATGCAAGAGAAATACAATCTGCTATCCATCTGGAGAGCGTACATTTAGTTACAGGAAGACATAGATCAGGGGTGGGCAAGTCCGGTCCTGGAGAGCCACAGACCAGTCAGGTTTTCATGATGTCCCTAATGAATATTTATGAGATCTACCTGCATCCATGGCCTTCCATTCTATGGAAATAGGTCCATGAATATTCATTAGGGACAGCATGCAAAACCTGACTGGTCTGTGGCTCTCCAGGACCGGACTTGCCCACCCCTGACCTAGATAATCAGAATCAAAGGGGACAAACAATTGGGAGGACTTCCTAATGTCTTCCGTCCTGTGAAGACAGAAGGCTAGAGCCCTCTTACAGTCAAGCGTATGCAGGGTTGCCTCTACATGAGATGAGTAAGGTCTTGGGAAGACCATCGGCGGGATGACTGACTGATATGGAAAGGAGTCACCATTTTTGGCAGAAAGTGGGGATGTGTACAAATGATGGCTTCGTCATGATGAAATCTTGTATACGGTGGATGCGCCACTAAGGCCTGCAGCACACTGATGTGTCTGGCTGAGGTCAGGGCAATGTGGAATAAAGCTTTCCAAGATAGCAACCACACACCTGCATTACTTAAGGGCTCAAATGGATGCTAGAGAAGTTGAGCCAATACCACATTGAAATTCCATACTACTGGGGGTGGTCAAAGAGGTGGCTTGGTGAGGAGACGGCACTTCATGAAGCATGCCACAAGAGAAACTGTGGAGATGGACTGACCATCCACAGGTTTCTGAAAAGCTGAAATAGCACCGAGGTGCACCCGCACCAAATTAGTTTTGAGTCCTAGAGAGGACAAATGCAAAAGGTATGAAGCAGCTTGGGCACTAATGCTTCAAAGGGATTTTGATTATTTTGAGAGCACCATGAGGCATATCGACGCCATTTGAAAGAGTACGTCTTCCTGGTGACAGGCTTTCTGGAAGAAAGGAGTATTATCCTTTACAGCTGTTGATAGCAATACATATTGAAAGATCAGGCTTTCAGCATCCATGCTGTCAGAATTCAGATTGGGATGGAGGAGTGCTCCGTTGTCCTGAGATAGAAGACCCGGCTTGGATCCCAATGGAATCGGAGGAGTCTGTGTCAGCCAAAGCAGGAGGGGAAACCAAGGCTGACGGGGCCAGCAAGGAGCAATGAGCATCATAGATCTCTTGTCTGCTTGTAGTTTGAGGAGGGTCTTGGGGATGAGGGGAATGGGCGGGAAGGCATAAAGTAGTTCCCGACCCCAGTGGATTATGAAGGCAGACGCCAGACTGAATTTGGATGGCCTCCTGGAACAGAACTGTGGAAGCTGAGAGTTCTGTGGAGTGACAAAGATCTATCACTGGAGTTCCCCAGATCTGGAAGAGCTTTGCAACTATGTCTGGCTCCAAGGACCACTCATGAGTTTGTAAGATCCGACTCAGCTTCTCCGCACTCTTGGAATATAAAGTGCACGAAGATGCATGTGGTGGAGAATGGCGAAGTTCCAGAGGTGGCAGGCTTCCTGACAGAGAGGAAGGGATCCTGTCTCCCCTTGTTTGTGTAAAACATTGCCACCTGATTGTACATCCTGACCAGTATCTGACTGTTGGAGAGGTGGTGTTGGGAAACTCGCAGGGCATTTGTGTCTTCTCGAAGCTCGAGAAAGTTTATCTGTTGATTCCTGGGCTGTCCACAGATCTTGTGTGGAGATGGAATCTAGATGTGCTCCCCAACCGAGTTGGACGCATCCGTAGTCAGAGTATGCAGAGGCTGGGGTATCTGAAAAGGTGACCCTACGAGAAGATCTGATGGGGTGCACCACCACTGGAGAAATTCGGCCAGAGGGTGTGTTATGTGTATGATATCTCGTAGATTCCCTGTGGCCTGGGTCCACTGGGTTGAGAGAGTCCGTTGCATCAGTTGCATGTGGCGTCTCACGTAAGGTACTACATGACTGTGGAAACCATGTAACCCAAGAGGCACAGAAAGTCTTGAGTCATGGCAGTCTGTTGGTGCATATGGGTGGCTAGGTCCACTAGTTTGCTCATGCGGTCTACAGGAAGAAAGGCTCTGGACTATTGGGTGTCCAGTGCGGCTCCTATGAATTCCAACCTTTGGGTTGGAGTGAGATAGGATTTTAGGAAATTTATCACAAATCCCAGATGCTGCAAAAGTGTAAGACTTCTTTGACGAAATGAGAAGAGTTCTCCAGGAGAGTCTGCCTTTATTAGCCAGTCGTCTAAGTAGAGGAAGACGAAGACACTGTTGTTTCGAAGATATGCTGCCACCACGGGGAGGAGTGCTCCCAGAGAGATCTTGAATTTTTCTTTTACAAGGAACTTGTTTAGCTCCCTGAGGTTGAGAAAGAGTAGTTACTCACCTGTAACAGGTGTTCTCCAGGAGCAGCAGGAATCAGTCCTCACATATGGGTGACGTTGGCGCCAACGGAGCCCCCGTGCGGAGCATTTCCCCAGCTTTCAAAGAAAGCCTTTGGGAATGCAGCACGCATGCGCGGTGTCCCCTTCCCGCACAAGGGTGCCATCTTCCTCAGTCTGATGACATAGCTAAAAGACAGCAAAAAACAAAATGAAATATTATGACTGCAACTCCAAGGGGAGGAGGGAGGGTCGTGAGGACTGATTCCTGCTGCTCCTGGAGAACACCTGTTACAGGTGAGTAACACCTCTTTCTCCAGGACCAAGCAGGAAGTCAGTCCTCACATATGGGACTCCCCAGCTCTAGGCTATCGAGAACCCAAAGCTGAAAAATAAGCTCTCTCTAGAGCCTCAGCATGCGTGATAAGAATCTTCTCTGAGAACGCCCCCAAACGGTAGCCCAACACAAGGGCCAGAGGGTAGGAGTTGCCTAAACCTCAAAGAGATTACGGAGTACCACCTGTCCGAAAGCACTGTCCCTGCGGGACTCCCTCTCGAGGCAGCAATGGGCCACAAAAGTCTGGCTTGAAGACCAAGTAGCGGCACGGCAGATGTCTGCCAACGGAACAGAGCGGAGATGAGCTACTGACGCAGCCTTCGCCCTGACACGGTGGGCCGTGACTCGACCCTGCAAGGAGAGGCCGGCTGCCCTGTATGCCCAGGCGATACAGTCTGCTACCCAAATGGACAGGGTACGCTTGAAGACAGGTAACCCCAGCTTATTAGGGTCAAAAGATACGAAGAGCTGAACAGCCCCTCGATGCCCCTGCATACGGTCAATGTAGAAAGACAACGCCCTCCTACAGTCCAGGGTATGCAAGATCATTTCAGCCCGACTGGCATGCGGCCTGGGAAAGAAGGTCGGAAGAACCACCTCCTGATTGAGGTGGATGGAGGAGACAACCTTTGGAAGGAACTTAGGATGAGTCCGTAAGACCACCCTGTTCCTATAGAACCGTGAGTACGGTCTATCAGAAACCAGAGCCTGTAGTTCACTCACACGCCTGGCCAAGGTAAGAGCCACCAAGAACAACGCCTTCCAGGAAAGGAAGCGTAAATGACAGGTAGCCATCGGGTCAAAAGGTGGGCGAGTAAGTTGTTGCAAGACCACATTCAAATCCCACTCAGGGGCTAGTGGACGAATTGGAGGCTTGAGCAAAAGCAGGACTCTGAGGAAGCGGGCCACTAAGGGGTGGACCGACAGACTGGCCCTCCACCGGTGAGTGGTGCACTGACAGAGCACTGAGGTGGACCCAGAGTTGGATTTAAGGCCTAGGTCTGATAGGTGAAGCAGATACTGCAGCACCACTGGTACCAGGCATGAAAACGGATCCTCTTGGCGCTGAGCACATCAGGTGGAGAACCTACGCCACTTGAGTGCATAAGATTTCCAGGTGGATTGTCTCCTAGAGGCCAAAACCACCTCCTCCACTTCCCTAAGGTAGAAGTAAGGGGGCTAGAACTACCCTTTCAGCAGCCAGGCCATCAAATGGAGAGACTGGCGGTTGGGGTGCCGGAGAGATCCCTGATCCTGAGACAGGAGATCGGGTTGCACTCCCAGAGTGGAGTGTCCACCGCCAATTGCAGAAGGACTGGAAACCACGGTTGCCTCGGCCATCTGGGGGCTACCAAGATCAGCGAGGCCCTGTCCCGAAGAACCTTGAATAGGTTCGGGCCACTAGAGGCATTGGAGGAAACGCATACAGCAGGCCCGTAGACCAAGCGATTAGGAAGGCATCTGCTGCCATTCGCAGAGGATGCGGTTGTCTGGAACAGAACCTGGGCAGCTGACGGTTCAGTGGACTGGCAAAGAGATCGATGGTTGGAAGATCTCATTTTAGGAAGATCAGCTGGACCACTAGGGGATTCAAATGCCATTCGTGAGGCTGTAGAATCCTGCTCAACCTGTCTGCCAGGTAATTTTCTTGGCCAGGTAGATAAACTGCCTTGAGAAACATGCCGTGCTTGACTGCAAAGGTGCACAGAGCCTGTGCTTCCTGACGCAGAAGCCTGGATCCTGTGCCTCCTTGTTTGTTCACATAGAACATTGCTACTTGGTTGTCCGTCTGAATCAAGACAGACTGGTGAGAGAGGACATGAGAGAGTTTGTAGAGCTAATCGAATAGCTCGCATCTCCAACAGATTGATCTGCTGTGTGGCCTCCCAAGGGGACCAGAGGCTCTGAGTGCATGCCCCCGGCAATGCGCACCCCAACCTTGAAGAGAAGCATCAGTCGTCAGCACCTGTGCGTGTGGTGGTGCCTGGAAAGGCACCCCTTTGATCAGGTTCAGGAGATGCAGCCACCACAGCAGGGAGGCCGCTAGTAGTTTGGACACTCTTACTCTGTCTCTTAAGTCTCCTGTGGCCTGTATCCACTGAGCTCTGAGGCACCACTGAGCAGGCCGCATATGCAGATGAGCATTTGGAGTTACATGGACTGTGGATGCCATGTGACCCAAAAGCCTCAGGAAATGTCTGGCAGAGACCAGAGATCCACTGCGAAACTGCTGGGCCAAAGTCATCAGTCTGTGAGCCCTGTTCTCGGGCAAATAAGCCATCGCATGTAAGGTATCCAACCTATGCCCCTATGAACTCTACATCCTGTGAGGGGAGCAAAGTGGACTCTGCGAAGTTTATGACGAAGCCCAGGTGCTGGAGAAGAGAGACAGTGCGAGGAGTGGCTTGTCTGGCCTCCTGTGGAGACTGACCCCTGATGAGCCAGTCGTCCAGGTATGGAAAGACAAAGATGCCCTGGTTTCTGAGATAGGCCGCCACCACAGCCAGGCATTTGGTGAAAACCCTGGGTACAGAGGTTAGGCCAAATGGAAGTACTCTGTACTGAAAATGCTTTCCTCCCACTACAAATCTGAGATATTGTCTGTGGTCTGGATGAATGAGGATGCGAGTATAAGCATCCTTTAGGTCTAAGGAGCATAGCCAATCTCCCTGCTGGAGGTAGGGCAGCAGTATTCCAAGGGTAAGCATCTTGAACTTTTCCCTCTCCAGGAACTTGTTGAGATTTCGCAAGTCTAGGATGGGCCTGAGGCCTCCTGTCCTTTTCGGTACCAGAAATTACCTGGAATAGAAGCCTCGTCCTATCAGGTGGTGAGGCACCGGTTCCACCGCCTGCTCCTGTAGAAGACTTGTCAACTCCTGAAGGAGTGGGTTCCTGTGCAGAGGGAGTCTTGGAGGCTCCCCTGGAAAATAGGAGGGAGGTAACTGGTTGAAGTGGAGCAAGTAGCCCTTTTGGACTATGCTCAGTACCCAGGTATCCCCTGTTATAGCTGACCATCTGTGGGCGTACAGTGTCAGCCGGCCTCCTGTGCTGAGTGGAGCCAGCTGTGGGGGAGAGGCTATGCAGTGGGAGTCAAAATCCCGCTCCCTGTTGTGCAGGAGCCGGAGCTGGCGGCTTGGGGGTTTTCTGCCTGCGGGGCCCATGTCCCTGCCCCTTGGCCTGCTGACCCTGTTGGGGAGCTGTAGAGGCCTGGAATTGAGGGTAGGATTTGTAGGCAGAGGCCTTCCTTGGGTAAAATGGCTTTTTCCCCTGAGCCCTTCTTCTGAGAAGGGGCAGAAATCTTCCTGGACAGCCTTGTCCTGGTGAAAGTCTCAGTCTCGATTTCTGCAGCCTTTTCAGCCATGGGTTTGCCAAAGAGGTTCTCACCCCGGCAAGGGACATCGACCAACTTGTCCTGGACCCATGGCTCGAGGGCCGACGACTGTAGCCAGGCCTGACGGCGTGCACCGATGCCGGCCGCTGCTACTCGGGCCGAAGCCTCGAAGCCATCATAGGTTGCTCGAGATATAAACTTCGAGCACTCTCAAATCCCCGATGACAAAGCTTTGAACCTCTGCAAAGGTTCCTCGGAGAGGCCAGCAGAGAACCCGGCAATCTCCTTTGCCAGGTCTCGGAGGTACATACCCATGTACAGCTGGTAAGTCTGGACACGGCAAGCCAGCATAGAGCGCTGGAAGCACTTTCTACCGAGGGCATCCAGGTTCTGGGCCTCCCTGCCGGGGGGCACCGAAGAGTGCATCTTCTGACTCTTCAGACGATACATGGCCGATTCCACAACCATGGCGTGGTGCGGTAGCTGTGCCTTCTGGAACCCATGGCTCTTACAGACTTGATATATGGAAGCGACCCGTTTGCTAAGAACCGGCGCCGAGGCCGGTGCCTCCCACATGCGGAACAGCAGCCATTCCAGCATCGGAGGAACCGGTACAGTAAAGGCCTCCTTTGGAGGAGAGTTATACTGGAGGGCCTCGAGCTCCTCGGCTCGAGGATCCTCCTTGGGATCCGTGGGGAAGGCCAAGGCCTTGACCATGTCCCTCACGAAGTCTGAGAACCGGGTATCCTCTGGGGGGGACCTTCTCCGAGGCTCGGACTCCAGTGAGTCCGATGGGATGCACCGGGTCCGGAAAGTGTCTGGGGACTCCTTCCTCCGTCTCCCACTGCAACCCCTCCGAGGAGGAATTGAGCAGCTCCGGTCAGGCGGGCACCGATGCCATCCGCCCCGACGCTGACGACCTCGGCCCCATACGGGAGGCTGAGGGAGACCTTGGCCGAGGATCGACTTGAGAACGCATTGACTCAAGGATCGGCTCGGCCTCCATGGTCGACTTGGACGTCGAGGTCCCAGTGGTCGGGGTAGATGCACCGGTCAGACCGGCGATCAGCACCCGCTGCTGTTCCATGAAGGCAGCCAAGCTGCTCTCCAAGGCCGTCAACCTGAGTCCGAGCTCAGGAAACTCAGCAGCCCCCGGACTAGGCCCCCGACGTCAGCTCCCCGGAGGAGAGTCCACAAGGACAACAGCACTCACGTGACTCGGGGACTCCGGCTCCACACGAGGCAATTTGGCAGGCCTCTCTGACTCCAAGGACCTGGGACGGCAGTCGGGGCTATGCGACCTGGCCCTCGAGGGACCAAGAGCGTCCACCGACGCCACCCTCGCAGGTTTCTTCTTCCTTTTGTGTTCCCATGAGGGAGACCCCCGCTCAGAGGAGCCCTGACGATGCTCGGGGTCCGACTCCCAAGATGTTGAGGCCTCTGACGAAGTCTTGGCCCGGCCGGACGCGGAGTCAGAGAAGATCCTTTCTTGATGTTGACGGCTCCTCAGCGCCTTAGAGGACATTTTGCCGAACGGGCCACAGATCATCGGGTCATGATCGGGCCCGAGGCACCGGAGGCAGCAGTCGCGTGTGTCGGTGAGAGACATCAGCTTCTTACACCGATCACACTTCTTGAACCTGCTGGCAGCCATCGGGGGAAAAAGGGCCCCTGCAAGGTCAAAAGACCAGGCTGCCAGTGAAAAAGAAAAAAAGCGCGAACGCTAGTCTCAAAGGACAAAAACCGAAAAAGTAGCTCCGGGCTCGATACTGGTGTACCGTGCCCAGGCGGGAAGGGGAACTGGCATCGAATCGGCAAACCCATGAATCTTCGAAGGAAAAAAAATCAACTTTTAACCAAGTGACCAAGACACACGCCCATCGGGCTCCGCGGAAAAAAAGATGACTGAGCAAGATGGCACCCTTGGGCAGGAAGGGGACCGCACATGCGCGCTGCATTCCCAAAGGCTTTCTTTGAAAGCTGGGGAAATGCTCCGCACGGAGGCTCTGTCGGTGCCGACGTCACCCATATGTGAGGACTGACTTCCTGCTTGGTCCTGGAGAATAGGCCTGTAGCCGCCTGACTTCTTTGGAATCAGGAAGTAGGAGTAGAAGCCTTTTAGAAATTGATTTGGGGAACTGCTTCTATGGCTCCTTGGGAAAGACGATTGATGACTTCCTGCCTGAGCAGGGCATCTAGGGGAGGATGGGTGGGAAAAATCTACCCTGAAGTGGTGAGAGGGAAGTTTCCAAAAATTTAGTTAGTAACCTTTTTGAACTATGGACAGAGTCCATTGCTCTGTGGTGACAGAATGCTCCTTGGAGCTCAGTGGTGTCACCCTACCATGGGCAAATCTTTCACTTTCACAGGGTTTTCTACCTGCCAGTCGACTTTTGTGGTCTATATGCTTATTTGCCCCTGTGCTCTGTCTTATATTGGCAGGATGATCAGGCCAATAAAGATCAGATTGGGGGAACATGCCACTCGAATAAAATCTAAAACTCTCTCAGCACCAATAGTTGAACATTGTATACAGTTCAATCACACCTTTGATGATCTTAGATGGCGGATTATAGATTGTGTTCCTGTTACCCCTCGGGGAGGTGATGGTGAACATCAACTTCAGAAACGTGAACGGCGTTGGATTTTTCGGTTGAAAACAGCAATCCCAACAAGACTTAATCTTGAATGTGACTGGTGGAGCCTTTTGTAAAAAGTGTGGCCCCATGTTATTGGACTCAGTTCTTTTGGGCATTCCCTTTCGGGCACTCCTCTCTTGACGTGTCTATGTCTAACCAATCAGCTGCCATCACAGTTGCATAAAGGGAACTGTTGAGTTCGGCGTTTTTCAGGGCGATTATTTTCAACATGGAAGGGTTTCACTTGATACAGGGCTCTTGATGATCCCGAAACATGCATGTCGTATGCAAAAAAATCACGGTTTCCTTATGGGGGACAAATATAGTCTGTTCATGAGATAAGTGTTATTCTACAATTATAAATGTTATTGGGTTTCATAACTGTTTAATAAAAGGGATTTCCCGACGCCGAGGGGAAAGGGTTCTGTCTTTCCTGCTCTTGCTGGGGGACCCCGACATTAAAAAATTCTATAGAGTTTCATAGACTTACTTCCATAGAACTCAGTGGTATATTTCAATGACTTTCTTTATTTTGAGGGATCAGTGGCAGTCATTTGATATATTTTTGAGGTTTTGGTTTATTGATTGATGTGCAAAGTGGCATAGTCTCCCTGGGATAGTGGTGGGTTCCTGAAAGTACAGGAGAAGACTGGCTGTGCTTCCTATGTGGGATTCAAAAGCTTGGTGGTGTTGGTGCCTGGGTGTGGCTTGGCTAATCTGGGCTTTTTCGTTTGCTTAGGACCCTGTTGTTTCTGATAAGCTGGTTGGGAATAGGAGGGGTAGAACCTTCTCTTTTTAGGGTAGAAAGGTTTTTTTAGGTACTACCTTTTTCTTGGTATGATCAGCAGTTTTCCTAGAGAGCCTCTTCAGGGTGGTATCATCCGTTTCAAGCTTTCTCCCTCCAGTTCTTTCCATAAAGATTCTCCCCAGTGCAGGGTATATTGCCCAGCTTATCCTGGACCCATTGCTCCAGGTCCAAAGCTTGGAGCCAAGCTAACCACCTTGCACCGATAGCAATGGAAGAGGCCCTGCTGGTTGACTCAAAGGCATCGAATGCTGCCCTATTTACAAACTTTGAGACGTTTTGACTATCTACCAAATCCGCATGGAAGGCAAGCTTTTCCTCTGGAAGGAAAGGAAACCTTTAGGAACATCCCCATATAGAGGATGCAAGAATTAATCCTGCTGGCTAGCATGGCTGTCTGAAAGGAACGCCGGGCGAAGGAATCAAGATTTCTCGATTCCCTTCCTGGAAGCATCAAGGCATGGGTCTTGCCACTTGATGCAACACATTGTTGATTCCACGACCATAGGGTGGTGTGGAAGCTGTGGCTTCTGAAAACCAGGACACTCCGGTACCCTGTACATGGTGTCCAGTCGGTGACTGATTGGGGAAACTGGGAGGGGTTTCTCACATGCAGAGCAGCAAGTTGTGTAGGATCGCGGCCTCCTTTGGGGCTGTAGGATACTGGAGTATTTCCAGCTCCTCTGCTCTTGGTTCCAGTTCCGATGCTGCTGGAATCGATAAGCCAGCCACCATGTCTCGGATGAACTCCTGAAATGACATGTCTTAAGGATGGGACTTATACCGAGTACTGATGGATGGAGAGAAGGGTTCTGAGGCTATGTCCTGGAGGTCATTGGAATCAAAAGAACAGTGGTCGGAATCTGAGGAATTAAAATCAGACACCAGTGAGTATCAACAATGCCTACGGCGGCATGGTGTCAATGCTCGGAAATGTCTGCGTGGTCTACACATGGGATAGTCCATGGATTATCAGCTACCGACACTGATGCTGCTGTTGGTACAGAACTGTCTATTCTCAGTGCAGAGTGCATTGGCGCCGAAGGTAGTACAGTTGCTGATGCCTGCACTGGAGTTGATGGAGTCATAGTCGATGTTCCCGGTTGTAGTCCTGTGGATATCTGTGCAAGGGGAACCGAAGCCACAAGGAGGGCCGCTAAGATTCCCTCCAAGAACAGTATACGCTGATCCAAGGAGGTGGTCTGCATCTGGTCCAATGAAAGAACGGGGCCGAGCGCCACTGTACCAGAGCAAGGCATCGGGAGCTCTCCGGAGGCCGAGACCTTGGGTGCTTCCCATTAAAGCTTTGGAGGACAAGTCCTCCTATTGGGGATGCCTTGACCAATGACCGGAGTCTGAAGATGTCCTGGAAGTCCCAATGTTTAGGAGCACGTTCTCTTTCTCGATTCCCGAGACTTGCCAGAAGAATCTTTGGACTTTTCCATCTGAGCTTTACCTTGTCTTTTGTAGGTTTTGAAGGAGACATGGTCTTTTTGTCCGAGTGTCTTGACTCTCTGGAATGCTTGGAACCATGCGAGCTGAGGATGCTCTGAAGGAAGTGAAGGCCAGTGACATTGAGTCCGATGGGAAGAGCTCTCCCAACTGTTTGGCCCGCTTCCCTAGGTCGTCATCTGTTTGCAGAGGGAGCATTCTTGAGGAATATGGTCGGGACAAAGGCTTTCAAACATCAATCTTGTTTGTCACTGAGATGGTGCTGGAGAACTTGGTGCATTTTTTTTTAAACCATTGGAGGGCTTCTCCATGGTAAAGATGGTGGGCACGAGGCCCTGAGGTAAAGAAAAGCACAATTACTTACCTGTAACAGGTGATCTCTGGGAACAGCAGGAATAAGTCTTCACATATGGGTATCGTCGGTACCGACGGAGCCTGCGTGGGAACGCTCCCCAGCGTCCAGAAAGAAAGCTTTTGGGAGCATCCCACAGCGCCTGGGCGCTGCCTTCCCGCCTTTCCCAACCGCCTCTCTCCAGTTCGAGTTTTAAGCTGAGACAAAGAGAGAGAGAGAGGAAAGGAAAGATAGATAAAAAGATACAACTCCTAGGGGAGGTGGGTGGGTAGTGAAGACTTATTCCTGCTGTTCCCAGAGATCACCTGTTACATGTATGTAACTGTGCTATCTCCAGGAACAAGCAGGAATGAGTCTTCACATATGGGGACTCCCCAGCTAGAGATGCCAGGGAGATCTCCAAGGTTGTGAGTCCCTGAGAAGGGCTCTACCTGTCCCATGGATCTCGGGCATCCAACCAGGGATGGGGGGGTAGGAGTTGATTAGGTATGGAACAGGTGTTTGAGAACAGCCTGACCAAACAAGGCATCCCGGCGGGAGTCCTTGTCCAAACAGTAATGGGCTGTAAAGGTATTTTATTTTATTTATTTATTTATTTGCAGTCTCTTTTATACCGCGCTATTCGACATCAGTGCGGTTTACAATGAACATAAGAGTTGCACATCTCAATTTCGTGATTTGTGCTTACAGTGAAACAGGTATAATAACTTGGGTATACATTAAACAGGAAAATTAAACTTGGGTATGCATTAAGCAGGTATAACAGGTAAAATAGGGTATAAATAACCAGTCCCTTAACAAGGAGACACGATGAATAAATTGTGAGCTGTGACATGGCCCGGCAGAGAAAGGTTCTTACTCTGGTAGGCAAAAGAAATACACTGAGCAATCCAATTGGACAGAGTTCTCTTAGAGACTGGAAGTCCCAAATGAGAGGGATCAAAAGCAACAAAGAGTTGAGAGGACTTTTTATGTTGCTGTGTCCTTTGTAAGTAAAAAGCGAGCGCTCTCTTACAATCCAGGGTATGGAGATTCCTTTCTGCACTTGATGCATGAGGTCCTGGAAAAAAGACAGGTAAATACACCTCCTGGTTCAGATGAAAAGGTGAGACCACTTTAGGCATAAAGTGTAGATTAGTCCTGAGGACTACCTTGTCATGATGGAACCTTGTATAACGAGGATTAGCCACCAAGGCTTGCAGCTCACTGATATGGCGAGCTGAGGTGACTGCAATGAGAAAAGTAACCTTCCAGGAAAGAAATTTCAAGGAGGTAGTGGCTAAGGGTTCAAAGGGTGGCTTCATAAGCTGGCCAAGAACCAAATTCAAGTCCCATGCCACTGGAGGTGGTCTAATGGGAGGTTTAGTTAAAAGAAGGCCTCTCATGAATCTTGCAATAAGAGGATGAGAGGAAATAGGCTGTCCATTGAGAGGCTTAAGGGATGCTGCAATAGCACTCAAATGGCCTCTTACTGAATTCGTTTTAAGGCCTGGATGGGATAAATGCAGCAAATACTCTAGTAAAGAATTCAGAGGTATTGCAAGGGGGTTAAGACCCTTCTGTGCACACCAAATGGTAAATCTTTTCCATTTAAAAGCATAGGAACGTCTACTGGAAGGCTTTCTGGAAGCATGAAGGATATCCTTCACCTGCTGAGAAAAATGCAAATCTTGAAGGCCTAGGCCTTCAGCAACCAGGCTCTGAGATGAAGAGACTGGGGATTTGGGTGCCACAACGTTCCCTCCTCCTGGGACAGGAGGTCTGGAGCACATCCAAAGTTCAGGGAGGTAAATGGAGAGAGATGCAGAAGTAGAGGGTACCACACTTGGCGTGGCCAATGTGGTGCTATGAGGATCATGGTCCCTTGATCTCTCTGAAGCATGAATAGTGTTTTGGGAATTAGGGGAATTGGTGGAAAGGCATAAAGGAAGTCTTGACCCCAGTGAAGGAGGAAGGCATCCTTGGCCTGAACTCCCTGACATGGAATTCTGGAACAGAACCGGGGAAGTTTGGCATTCCACGGACTTGCAAAGAGGTCTATGTCCAGGGTTCCCCAAATTCGAAAAATCCTGGCTACCTGGTTCATGTGGAGGGACCACTCGTGTGGGAGCAGAACTCGACTGAGTCTGTCCGCCCAAGAGTTTTGAACGCCTGGAAGATACACTGCCATGAATTTGATGCTCTCTGGCGAAGGTCCACAATCTCAAAGCTTCGTTGCAAAGCGACAGAGAGCCAGTCCCGCCCTGCTTGTTCACGTAGAACATGGCTACTTGGTTGTCCGTGTGAATGAGGACTGTCTTGTAGCTGAGCAGGGTGTGGAAGACTCAGAGCTAGAAGAATTGCTCTGAGCTCCAAGAGGTTGATATGTAGAGATGTCTCTTGTGGAGACCAGATGCCTGGGGTGGAGAGATCTTGTAGATGAGCTCCCCAACCCCTTGGAGAGGCATCTGTTGTAAGGGCTGCTTGGGGTAGGGACTGTTGAAAGGGGGACCCCAGCAACAGATTTTGAGTGGACTTCCACCACTGGAGAGACCAGAAGAGGCGACTGGAGGTTACTATCTTGTCTGACAGGCACCCTGATGCCTGGGTCCATTGGGTGGACAGAGTCCACTGAGCTGCCCTCATGTGAAGGCGAGCATAAGGAACCACATGCACGGTAGATGCCATATGGCCTAACAGTTGTAAGATTTCTCGAGCAGTTAAATGGGACTTTAACTGAATTTATGAGGCTAACTGCACCAAGCGTAGGCAACGGGCCTGGGGAAGATAGGCCCTTGCAGTTGTGGTATCCAGGAAGGCCCCTATGAACTCTAGTGACTGAGTAGGGGTGAGATGGGATTTTGGGATGTTTATTACAAGTCCCAGATACTGAAGAACACGCCTTGTGCAGGCTAGGGAAGTCTGGGCCTCTGACTGGGACGGAGCTCGGATGAGCCAGTCGTCCAGATATGGGAATACAAATATTCCTAGAGTGCATAGAAATGCAGCTACTACTGCCATGCATTTTGTGAACACTCTTGGAGCAGAGGCCATACCGAAAGGAAGCACTCTGTATTGGTAGTGCTTTCCTTGATAAAGGAACCGAAGGAACCTTCTGTGTGTTGGATGGATGAGGATATGGGTGTACGCATCCTTGAGATCTAGAGAACAAAGCCAATCCTGACTCTGAAGGTATGGAAGGAGAGCACCGAGAGAAATCATCTTGAATTTCTCCTTGCATAGAAACTTGTTCAATTCTCTGAGATCTAATATGGGTCTGTAGCCCCCTGTTTTTCTTTGGGATAAGAAAATAGGGGGAGTAGAACCCTGAGCCCTGTTGAAGAAGGGGTTCTTCTTCTATTGCCCTTTGGGCAAGAAGGGTAGCAATCTCCTGACCCAGAAGGTCGACTAGAGATGTTGGAGAATTGAACTGTCTCACCATGGTATGGGGAGGAAGGTTTAAGAAATGAAGCTTGTACCCCTCCCTTATGATGGAGAGGGTCCATTACTCTGCTGTGACTTGTTCCCATCTGGGAGCAAAGTGGGCTAACCTTCCTGGAATGGTGAGAGGATCTGGTTCTTCTAGAGCCAGAAAGGCTAAGTTCTCTAGATGTGAGTCAAAGGCCCTGAGGAGGCTGAGGCTGTTGGGCCTTAGCAGTCCTTGCAGCCTTAGGCTTGGCTTGTTTAGGTTGTTGCTGACGCTTTGCAGCAAAACGACCTGCAGAAGATGCCTGCTGACCATAAACAGGATAATATTTCCCCTTTTTGGGAAAGAAAGCCTTTTTGAATAACCTTTTTCTAACAGGAGCAGAAGTAGACTTTGAAAGTCTACCTAAGGCAGAATGCTCAGCATCCATCTGAGTAAACTTTGCTTGCCAATCCTTGCCAAAAAGGTTTTCACCTGTACAAGGAAGATTTCCTAATCCATCCTGGACCCAGGGTTCCAAATCAGAAGCTTGCAACCAAGCAACTCTGCGTGCACCTATGGCAATAGCCGAGGCTCTGCTGGCACACTCAAAAGAGTCAAAGGCTGCAAGGTTGGAAAATTTGGAAACATCCTGGGCATGTTTAAGCCAGGTGAGAAACTCCTCCCTTTTATCTTCTGAGATGAAAGGAGATAAAGTTTGCAGATGATCTGTAACTTCCTTTAGAAACATCCCCCATATAGAAACTATAGGAGTTGATTCTGGGATTAAGCATATTGGCTTGGAAAATTCTCTGGCCAAAAGCATCCAAGGTTCTGCATTCTCTTCCTGGAGGATTAGATGAGTGTCTTTTTGCACTATCTTCTTCATATCAGACTCCACCACAATAGAGTGGTGAGGAAGCTGAGTCTTATGAAAGCCAGGGCAAGGAGGAACACGGTACATGGTGTCCAACCTGCGAGAATGAGGAGAGGTAGTGAGAGGTGTCTCCCCCATATGCCCAACATGTGATCATAAAGGATCTCATGAATTGGTAAAGTAGCTGCCTCTTTAGGAGCCTTAGGATATTGTAAAATATCAATTTTCTTGGCTCTAGGCTCTGGTTCAGGGGCCACTGAAATGGAGAGGCCCCTGGCCACTTCCCTAATGAAGTCTTGAAAAGACAAGTCTTCTGGAGGAGACATTCTTCTTTTTGGAAAAGAGGGCTCCTGAGGAAGGAGTACCGATGCTTCGACAGAAGCCTCTGATTCATCAGAGTCTTCGGAGGAATCGAAGTATCGCCTGTCTGGATGCTCTTGCAGAGCCCGATACACGTACCGAGTGGTATCGACATCGGGAGTGAGCGGTACCGATTCGGTACCGATGGGCATCACAGAACAGGGTACCGCTGCAGTCGACACCGAAGCCGATGTCGATGCAATCGGCGCCAGAACCGGTACCGACAACGGAGTTTGTTGCAGTACCGGAGGCGTCGCAGCTTGTATGAATGCCGTAATGGCACGCTGCATAGTCAGAATATTCTGATCCATCGACGCAACCAATGTCTGGATGTCGGTACCAGTGGAAACCACCGGTACCCCAGAACATAGCAACAGGTGATCGGTCGAGGCCACGCCATCGATGTCAACCTGTGACCCCATAGATGAAGCTTTGCAAGCCGGAGCTTCCCGCCGGGGTAATTTTGCCGGTGCGGGATCCTCGAGAGCAAGCCCGGAGGTATCTCAATACTTAGAGGGAGATCTACCCTTCGAGGACCGGCTGGACTTATGTTTGGTTACCTGAGATCCATGGGAGGAAGAAGAAGCCCTGGAAGATGTTGATGCCACCGAAGCTGCATCAGAGGGAAACAGGGTACCGAGCTTGGCCGCTCGATTCTGTCGACCTCTTTTAGACATCATGGAACAGGACTCACAATCGGTGATGGAGTGGTCAGGGCCCAAACATTTTAGACACCAGTCATGGGTGTCAGTGATAGAGTACCGCTGCACTTCGTGCACTTTTTAAACCCGGAAGCGGGCTTTTCCATGAGGAAAATTTTTCTAGGCCTAAGGCCCAAAAGGAAAAAATGCACAGAAGTGGGAAACGGTGTTTTTTTTGAAGAGGAAAAGACCGGCGGTACCGGTCCGACGTCGAAGAAGGCAGACGCGCGTCCAAAGAAATAAAGAAAAATAAAGAACTTCTTCAGCGGTGACAGGAACATGACCTGCTGGCTCTGCGGAAAAGAAGAACTGGAGAGAGGCGGTTGGGAAAGGCGGGAAGGCAGCGCGCAGGCGCTGTGGGATGCTCCCAAAAGCTTTCTTTCTGGATGCTGGGGAGCGTTCCCACGCAGGCTCCGTTGGTACCGACGATACCCATATGTGAAGACTCCTTCCTGCTTGTTCCTGGAGATAACAGTTTTGCTTTGATTTTTTAAGACAAAGAATTTAAAAAAAAAAAAAAGAAAGGGGACCAGTATCGAGCGATACTGGTGCAGTTAGGCAGAAGTGTTTTTTCAATACTGGTGCAGTTAGGCAGAAGTGTTTTTTCAAACAGTTTTGAGGTTCTTTTCTCTGGTGAGGGGTTGATGACCCGTTGTTTCTGTGAAAAAAGAAGAACTGAGGAGAGATAGTTGGAAGAGCAGGAAGGCAGTAGCGGAGGCACAGTGGATTGTCCCAAAGGTTTTCCTACTGGTGGCTGGGAGCTTCCCGTGCGGGCTCAGTCGATACCTGATGTCACCCATATGTGAAGACTACATTCCTGCTTGCTCCTGGAGATAATTAGACACACCTGTGATCAACTGTCAGTACTCAAATGACTTGAATCAACCAATGAATGATGGCTTTAATGTTTAAAATGGTCGCATTCACAATGGTGAAGACAAAAGAGCTGCTTGAAACCGTCAGAAAAGTCACTGTCACCAAACAAAGGAGTACAAAACCATCTGTGTCTACAGTTCGCAATGTCAAGAAGGTTTCTGCTCATGGAACTGTCAAGAATCTCCTAGGACATGGTGGGAAAAGGAAAATTAATCCAAGTAGTCTTCAAAGGTTAATGTGAACTCTTGGAAAAATGCCACGTACAACATGCAAAGGGCTTAAGGCAGACCTGGAGCAATCTGGAGTGGTGGTTTCAACCTGTACCATAAGTCATGCACGAAAGAGTAGTTACTCACCTGTAACAGGTGTTCTCCAGGAGCAGCAGGAATCAGTCCTCACTGATGGGTGACTTCGGCGCCGACGGAGCCCTCGCAGAGCAATTTCCCCAGCTTTCGAAGAAAGCCTTTGGGAATTGCAGTGCGCATGCGCGGTCCCCTTCCCGCCCAAGGGTGCCATCTTGCTCAGTCTGATGACATAGCGAAAAGATAGCAAAAAAGTTAGCAAAACAATGGATAAGAATGACTGCAACTCCGAGGGGAGGAGGGAGGGTTGTGAGGACTGATTCCTGCTGCTCCTGGAGAACACCTGTTACAGGTGAGTAACTACTCTTTCTCCAGGACCAAGCAGGAAGTCAGTCCTCACTGATGGGACTCCCAAGCTTAAGGCTACCGGAAACTTCAAGCAGAAAAATGAGCTCCCTCTAGCTCAGCAGTACAGAAGTAAGGAATCTTCTCTGAATACGCTTCCGGCCGGTAGCCCAACACCAGGGCCGGAGGGTAGGAGTTGCCTAAACCTCAAAGAGATTATGGAGGACTGCCTGTCCGAAAGCACTGTCCCTGCGGGACTCCCTCTCCAGGCAGTAATGAGCCGCAAAAGTCTGGCTTGAAGACCAAGTAGCGGCCCGGCAGATGTCACGCAGCTTTCACCCTGACACGGTGAGCCGTGACTCGACTCTCTAAGGAGAGGCCGGCTGCCCCATAAGCCCAGGCGATACAGTCAGCTACCCAGATGGACAAAGTACGCTTGGAGACAGGCACCCCCAACCTATTGGGGTCAAAAGAAACGAAAAGCTGAACAGCCTTTCTATGCTCCCGCGTACGGTCAAGGTAGAAGGATAAGGCCCTCCTACAGTCCAGGTATGCAGAACTGTCTCAGCCCGGCTGGTATGCGGCCTGGGAAAGAAGGTTGGAAGAACAACCTCTTGGTTGAGATGAAAAGGGGAAACCACTTTTGGAAGAAACTTTGGGTGAGTCCGTAAGACCACCCTATTAGGGTAGAACCTAGTGTAAGGAGGCTCAGACACTAGGGCTTGCAGTTCACTAACACGCCTAGCGGAGGTAAGGGCTACCAAGAAGAGAGTTTTCCAAGAAAGGAATCGAAGAGGGCAGGTAGCCATAGGTTCAAAAGGCGGACAGGTAATCCGCTGCAAGACCACATTGAGATCCCAGTCAGGGGCTGGGGGGCGCAAGGGAGGCTTAAGCAGGAGGCGGCCTCTCAGGAAACGCGCCACCAAGGGGTGTGCGGAAAGAGGCCTGCCGTCCACCGGCGAATGATGTGCAGAGAGAGCACTGAGGTGGACTCTTACAGAGTTGGACTTGAGGCCAAGATTGGAAAGGTGAAGCAAGTATTGCAGAATCACCGATACCAAGCAGGAGAAGGGGTTCTCAGATTGCTGAGAACACCACACAGAGAAGCGACGCCATTTAAGGGTGTAAGACTTCCGGGTGGACGGACGCCGAGAGGCCAGGACAACATCTTCCACCTCCAGAGGGAGGAGCAGCGGAGCTAGAACTACCCTTTCAGCGGCCAGGCCATCAGGTGAAGGGCCCGGAGGTTGGGGTGCAGGAGAGTGCCTTGATCCTGAGTCAGGAGATCGGGCTGAAACCCCAGAGGAAGGGGAGTGTCCACTGCCAGTTGTAGCAGGAGTGGGAACCAGGGCTGTCTCGGCCACCTGGGCGCTACCAGGATTACCGAGGCCCTGTCCCGGAGAACCTTGAAAAGCGTCCTGGACACGAGTGGCGTGGGAGGAAAGGCATACAGTAGGCCCGTGGACCACGGAATGAGGAAAGCATCCGCCGCTACTCTGAGCGGGTGCGGGTGCCTGGAGCAGAACCTGGGAAGTTGCCGGTTCAGAGGACTGGCAAAAAGATCCATGGTGGGGAGGCCCCACCGGAGGAAGATCCGCTGAACAACCAGCGGGTCTAATCTCCACTCGTGTGGCTGCAGAATCCTGCTCAGTTTGTCGGCCAGGTAATTTTCCTGTCCGGGCAGGTAAACCACTTTGAGCAGGATGCCATGGTCGACTGCCCAAGAGCACAGTCTCCGAGCCTCCTGACATAGGAGGAGGGAGCCGGTGCCCCCCCTGTTTGTTGACACAGAACATGGCAACTTGATTGTCCGTCTGGACTAGTACAGACCGATGAGAGGTGAGGTAAGAGAAGGTCCGCAGAGCTAGGCGGATCGCCCTGAGCTCCAGGAAGTTTATCTGCTGAGCAGCTTCCCAAGGGGCCCAAAGGCCTTGAGTACATGTCCCTTGGCAATGTGCTCCCCATCCCAGGAGAGAGGCATCTGTCGTCAGCACTTGGGAAGGTGGAGGAGACTGAAAAGTCATGCCGAGAAGCAGATTTGGCAGATGAAGCCACCATTGCAGAGAGGAGACCAGGCGGTCGGAGATCCGTACTAAGTCCGCAAGGCTCCCTGTGGCTTGATGCCATTGAGTGCGAAGGCTCCACTGAGCAGGCCTCATATGTAGACGGGCATTCGGAGTGACATGGACCGTGGAAGCCATATGGCCGTGCAGCCGCAGGAATTGCCTGGCCGAGACCAGGGAAGAGCTGTGAAAACTGCTGGCCAGAGCTGCGAGCCGGTTGGCCCGTTCCAGAGGCAAGAAGGCACGAGCCTGCAGAGTGTCCAACCGTGCTCCTATGAATTCTAGATCCTGAGAGGGGAACAAAGTGGACTTTGCGAAGTTTATGACAAACCCCAAGTGCTGAAGCAGAGCTACAGTGCGACGAGTGGCCTGAGTGACCTCCAGGGAAGACTGTGCCCGGATGAGCCAGTCGTCCAGGTAGGGAAAGACAAACAGGCCTTGAAACCTCAGGAAGGCTGCCACCATTGCCAGGCATTTGGTGAACACCCTAGGAGCGGAGGACAGGCCAAAGGGCAGTACCCTGTACTGATAATGATTTCCTTCCACAACAAATCATAGATATTGTCGGTGGTCCGGATGGATAAGGATGTGAGTATAAGCATCCTTTAGATCCAATGAGCATAGCCAATCTCCCTGCTGGAGGTAGGGCAGCAGGATTCCAAGGGTAAGCATCTTGAACTTTTCCCTTTGCAGGAACTTGTTGAGGTTGCGCAAGTCTAGGATGGGTCTGAGGCCTCCTGTTCTTTTTGGTATCAGAAAGTACCTGGAATAAAAGCCGTGACCTTTCAGGTGGTGGGGCACCGGTTCCACAGCCTGTTCCTGAAGAAGACTTGCTAACTCCTGAAGGAGTAAGTCCCTGTGCAGAGAGGTCCTTGGGGGCTCCCCTGGAAAGTAGGAGGGAGGTACCTGGTGAAAATGCAAAAGGTAGCCCTCTTGAACTACCTGAAGCACCCATGTATCTGATGTTACGACTGACCACCTGTGGGCAAAGTGGGCCAGCCGGCCTCCCGTGCTGAGAGAAGCCAGCGGGGGGGAAGAGGCTATGCTTACGGAGTCAAAAACCCCCACCCTGTTGAGCAGGGGCCTGTGTAGTGGGCTTGGGGGCCTTCTACCTACGAGACCCATTACCCTGTCCCTTAGCCTGCTGACCCTGATGGGGAGCTGCTGAGGCTTGATATTGTGGGTGGTGTTGTTTATAGGCAGACACCTTCCTCGGGTAAAAGGGCTTTTTCCCCCGAGCCCTTCCTCTTCTGTGAAGGGGCAGAGGTCTTTCTGGACAGGCGAGTCCTGGTTAGAGTCTCTGTCTCGAGTTGTGCAGCCTTTTCAGCCATGGGCTTGCCAAAGAGGTTTTCACCTCTGCAGGGGACATCGACCAACTTGTCCTGCACCCATGGCTCGAGGTCGGATGACTGAAGCCAAGCCTGCCGGCGGGCACCGATGCCTGCCCCGGCAACTCGAGCCGATGCTTCGAAGCCATCGTAGGCTGCTCGAGAAATAAATTTCGAGCACTCTCGAATACCAGTGGACAAGGCCTGGAACCTCTGCAAAGGTTCCTTGGAGAGACCAGCAGAGAACCCGGCAATTTCCTTTGCCAGGTCTCGGAGATACATGCCCATGTAGAGCTGGTATGTCTGGACTCGACAAGCAAGCATAGAGCCCTGGAAGCATTTCCTACCGAGGGCATCCAGGTTCCGGGCCTCCTTGCCGGGAGGCACCGAGAAGTGCATCTTTTGACTCTTTAGTCGATGCATGGCCGATTCCACCACCATGGAATGGTGCGGTAGCTGTGCCTTCTGGAACCCGGGGCTCTTGCGGACTCGATACATGGAATCGACCCGCTTGCTTAACACCGGCGTCGATGCCGGGCTCTCCCACATGTGGAAGAGAAGTCTTTCCAGCATCGGAGGAACCGGTACAGTAAAGGCCTCCTTCGGGGGAGAGTCATACAGGAGGGCCTCGAGCTCTTTGGCTCGAGGCTCCTCCTCGGGATCCGCGGGGAAGGCCAAAGCCTTGGCCATATCCCTCACGAAGTCCGAGAACCGGGTATCCTCCGGGGGGGACCGTCTTCGAGGCTCAGACTCGGGCGAGTCGGAGGGGACGCACAGAGTCTGAAAAGAACCGGGTGACTCATCCTCCTCCGTGTCCCAGCCCGACTCTTCCGAGGAGGAATCGAGCGGCTCCGTGCGGGCGGCCGCCGAGGACCTCCGCCCTGACCTCGGTCCCAAACGGGAGGCCGAGGGAGACCGTGGCCGAGGATCGACTCGAGCCCGCATGGACTCGAGGATCGGCTCGGCCTCCGGGGTCGACTTGGACGTCGACGTCCCGGTGGTTGGGGCAGATGCACCGGCGAGGCCAGCGATCAATGCCCGCTGCTGGTCCATGAAGGCAGCGAAACTGCTCTCCAAGGCCGTCAGCCTGAGTCCAAGCTCAGGAGACCCAGCAGCCCCCGACTCGGGCCCCGACGGCGTCGGGCCTGACGTCGGCTCCTTCGGAGGCGAGTCCACGAGGACTACAGTACTCACGTGTCCAGGAGACTCCACTTCGAGACAAGGATGCTTCGAAGGCCTCTCCGACTCCGAGGACCCGGGGCAGCTATTGGGGCTATGCGACCTGGCCCTCGAGGAACCAGGAGCGTCCTCC
This sequence comes from Ichthyophis bannanicus, assembly GCA_033557465.1. Classification (NCBI taxonomy): domain Eukaryota; kingdom Metazoa; phylum Chordata; class Amphibia; order Gymnophiona; family Ichthyophiidae; genus Ichthyophis; species Ichthyophis bannanicus. The sequence continues at coordinate 359,324,994 of CM066036.1, read as the reverse complement.
GACGCCGCCCTCGCGGGTTTCTTCTTCCGACGATGTTCCTGGGCGGGAGATCCCCGCTCAGAGGAGCTCCGACGACGCTCGTGGCCGGAGTCACGAGACATCGAAGCCTCTGACAAGGTCCGGGCCCGGCCGGACGCGGAGTCAGAGAAGATTCGCTCCTTTTGAGACTGCCGACTCCTCAATGCCTTCGAGGACATTTTGGTACACGGACCACAAATCATCGGGTCATGATTGGGTCCGAGACAGCGGAGGCAGCAGTTGTGTGTGTCGGTAAGAGACATAAGCCTCGTACACCGATCACACTTTTTAAACCCGCTGTCAGCCATCGGGGGAAAAAGGGCCCCTGTGAGGTCAAAAGACTGGGCTGCCAGAGAAAAAGAAAAAAGTGGCGGGAACGCCAGTCACGAAGGACAAAACCCGAAAAATAGTGAACGGACTCGACACCGGAGTATCGAGGCCGGGCGGGAAAAGGACACGGCGTCGAACCGAGAAAACAGAACGAAAAAAATCAACTTTTTCAGCGGTGATCACAAACTACGTCTGTAGGGCTCCACGGAAAAAAGAAGACTGAGCAAGATGGCACCCTTGGGCGGGAAGGGGACCGCGCATGTGCGCTGCAATTCCCAAAGGCTTTCTTCGAAAACTGGGGAAATTGCTCCGCGAGGGCTCCGTCGGCGCCGACGTCACCCATCAGTGAGGACTCACTTCCTGCTTGGTCCTGGAGAAACAAAGAAGAACTTCATGGACAAAGACCAAGGATGACACCACTGCTCATAAAAAAGCATGCCTGATCTATGTCCAAATCCACCTTGAGAAACCACAATCCTTCTGGGAAAATGTTCTGTGGACGGATGAAACCAAACTTGAGATCTCTGGTAATGCAAACCAGCGATACATTTACAGGCTAAGAAATGAAACTTATAAGGAAAACAAACACAACACACCCTTCCTACAGTTAAATATGGTGGAGGTTCCATAATATTGTGGAGCTGCTTTGCTGCCTGAGGAACTGGAGGGAAGTGTGCTACCTAGTGTCAGAAAGCTAGGTCTGGATCTAAGGTTATGGGTCCTTCAGCAGGACAATGACCTAAAATATACATCCAAAAGTACAAAAGAATGGTTAAAAGGAACAAATAAAGAAATTACACTTACCTGGTAAATGTAGTTCCTTGAGTGACAACAGTTTAGTCCTCCACCTCTGGGTAGTGCACCTCCTCCTGCAGCTTGGAGACTGGACCAATCAAATCTTCACCTCACAGGATGTAGAGTGCTGGTATTCCCCATCATCCCCCAGTGAACTATTGACAAAGCAGACTCAACAGAACACCACATAAGTGGCTAAAAGTTTTTTGTTTTTTTTTAAATCAGAACCCTCAACAGGGCATAACTTGTCCCTAAAACCAACGCTGAGACTTCCCCATGAACGTTCTTCCCCCCTGCCGAACCATGAAACACAGAGGCAGAAGAGACAAAGCCAAAAGGACACTCTGAAGAAAGGACTTAGACCTTGGAAAAAAAATAACTCACCTGCAAATTCGCCTCTCTGTTTTGAACACGTGCCGAGCTGACCTTAGAAACTGAGGGCGGGAATGAGGACTAAACTGTCGTCACTCAAGGAACTACAATTACCAGGTAAGTGTAATTTCTATTTCCTTATCGTTCCTCCAGTTTAGTCCTCCACCTCTGTGATGTAACAGAGCAGTACTAATGGGAGACCCTGCCAGCCGGCATGCAAAACCGCCGACCCGAAGCAGGTATCCTTCACCACTAGCACATCCAGACGCCTGCTGAAAGTATGCAGTGACGACCAGGTTGCTGCCCTACAAATCTCCACCGACGGAACTAGACTGTGCTCCGCCCAGGAAGTCGCTTGCGCCCTAGTAGAATGCGCTGTTAACCCTACAGGAGCCGAGCGCCCCTGCAACATGTAAGCTGAAACAATTGCCTCCTTAATCCACCTGGAAATGGAAGCCTTCGCCGCTGCCTCTCCTTTCCTGGGACCTCCAAACACCATGAACAACCAATCGGACTTGCGAAAGACCTCGGAAACAGACATGTACTGACGTAACACCCTCTTAACGTCCAAACGACTCAGGCCACGATCCGCAGCTTGCCCGCCCTCAGCCTGGAGGACGGGGAGAGACACCGTCTGGTTCACATGAAAAGGGGAAGACACTTTCGGTAAGAACGAAGGCACTGGGCGAAGAACTACCTTCTCCCTGGAAAAACACAGAAAGGGCTCCCTACACGATAAAGCTTGCAACTCTGAGATGCATCTAGCCGAACAAATAGCCACCAAAAAGACCACTTTAAGCATCAAATCTCTGACCGAAGCTTGGCGTAAAGGCTCAAACGGAGCCTTCCCCAACGCCCGTAAAACCAAGTTGAGATCCCACGGCGGGACGGAGATCTGACGCGCTGGACGTAGATTGGAGACCGCTTTAAGAAAGCATACTACATCGCCATGAGCGCCAAGCGACATGCCTTGGACTTTACCTCTATAGCAGGCCAAGGCCGCTAACTGCACTCTCAGAGAACTGGCGGTCAGCCCCTTTTCGAAACCATCCTGCAAAAAACTCAACACCAATGGCACTGATGCCATGGAGGCACGGACCTGCTGCCTTGAACACCAATCCTCAAATATCCGCCAGATGCGAATGTAGGCCAGCGAAGTAGAATGCTTCCGTACCTGAAGCAGGGTCGCTATGACTGACCTGGAATAGCCTTTCTTTTTTAGCCTAGCCCGTTCAATGGCCAAACCGTAAGCGAGAAGCAATCCACCTCTGGCATCCGAAGAGGATCCTGCAACAGAAGATCTGGCAACAACGGCAGACGCCACGGAACTCCGTCTAGTAACCTTATCAAATCGGCATACCACGGATGCCTGGGCCAGTCCGGTGCTACCAGAAGCACCCTCCCCCGATGCGCCTCAATCCGCTGGATTACACGACCGATGAGTGCCCACGGTGGGAACACAGAGAAGGCCGGACGTCGGCCACGGCTGAATCAAGGCGTCGATCCCCTCCGACATGGGTTCCAGGCACCTGCTGAAAAAGCGATTTGCTTTTGCCGACCGGAAGGTGGCCATCAGATCCATAACCGGTGCTTCCCACCGGAGAACCAACTGTGCAAAAACGTCGGGATGCAATTTCCATTCCCCTGCATCAACCCGAACTCTGCTGAGAAAGTCCGCCGCCATGTTGTCCTTCCCGGCGATGTGAGCTGCCGATATTGCCTGTAAGCGTGGTTCTACCCAGGCGAACAGCCTTTCGGCCTCCTCCTCCATGGCCGTGCTCCCTGTGCCGCCCTGTCGATTTATGTAGGCCATGGTCGCGGCATTGTCTGACAACACTCGAACCGCCTGACTCACCACCTACACTTCGAAACTCTGCAGAGCCAAAAACACGGCCCTTAGTTCTAGACAGTTGATCGACCAGGTGCTCTCCTCCGTTGTCCACAGTCCCTGCGCAAAGTGTCCTCCGCAATGTGCTCCCCACCCTGTAAGACTTGCATCCGTTAGGAGGGAAAGCCACGCTGGCTGTTCCAAGGGCACCCCCGCTCACAAGGACGCGGGCTTCAGCCACCATCGCAGAGCTTGCCGCACCCATAGAGGACAAGAGTCGTTTGGTCAACGAATCGAACTGGTTGGACCAACGGCGAAGCAAAGCGCGCTGCAACGGCCTCATATGAAATCTGGCCCACAGGACCACTTCCAACGTCGCCGCCATCGTTCCTAACACTTGAAGGTACTGCTGTTGGCGCAGCCGTCCTCCTGAAGGATTGCACCCGTCTTCGGAGAGCTTGAGCCCTGCGCTCTGTCAGAAATACCGAGCCTTTTCACATATCGAACTGCACCCCCAAATACTCTAGGACTTGAGTCGGCGCTAAGTGACTTTTGACCGGATTGACCACCCAGCCTAGACTCTGTAGGAAAGCCACTACTTTCTGTGTGGCCTTTTCGCTCTTGGCTAGGGACTTCTCCCGTATCAGCCAATCGTCGAGGTATGGATGAACCGAAACATCCTCCTTTCGTAGCGCCACCGCCACCACTACCATTACTTTGGTGAAGACCCGCAGCACCGTCGCTAGGCCGAAGGGCAGTGCTTGAAACTGATAATGCCCCCAAGGTAGAGCGAACCTTAGGAAACTTTCATGCGATGCCCTGATTGGCACATGGAGGTAGGCCTCTGTGAGGTCTAGAGATGTTAGATATTCTCCCTGACGGACTGCCACGATGATGGACCGCAGCATCTCCATGCGAAAATGCAGCACCCGGAGACACCGATTCACTCCCTTGAGATCTAAAATAGGGCGGAGCAAACCGTCCTCCTTTGGCACCACAAAATAAATGGAGTACCGCCCCATACCATAGCGCTGCCACCACAACCATGCATTTTGTGAACACCCTTGGCACCTAGGCCAGGCCAAAAGGAAGAACTCTGTATTGGTAGTGCTTCCCTTGAAATAGAAAGCGAAGAAACCTTTGGTGAGATGGATGGATGAGAACATGGGTGTACGCATCCTTGAGATCTAGAGAACAAAGCCAGTCCTGACTCTGAAGGTATGGCAGTAGAGTTCCTAGAGAAATCATTTTGAACTTCTCTTAACAGGAATTTGTTCAATTCTCTGAGGTCCAAAATGTGTCTGTGCCCTCCTGTTTTCTTTGGAATAAGGAAAAATGGGGAATAGAACCCTGTACCCTGTTGATGAATAGATACTTCTTCTATTGCCCCTTGGGCAAGAAGCAGACTGACCTCGTGATCTAACTGGGAGTTGAGAGAGGTCTGAGAATTGAACTGTTACCATTGTAGGAGGGGGCATGCTGAGAAAGTGAAGCTTGTATCCCTCTCTTACAATGGATAGAGTCCAACTTTCTGCTGTTATCTGCCCCCATCTGGGGGCAAAATAACATAACCTTCCTGGAATGGTGGAAGGCTCTGGCCCGTTCAGGGCCAGGAAGACAAAGTTCTCTAGATGGGAGTCAAAGCTCCTGTGGAGGCTGAGTCTGCTGAGCCGGTTGAGGCTTAGCAGCCTTTGTTTTTCTTTGTTTAGGTTGCTGAACCTTTTGGGCAGACTGACCTGAACGATGCCCTTGTTGGGTATAGGAGGGGTAGAACTTCTTTCTAGTGAAGAATGGTTTTTTTATAGGATTTTTTCCTTGCAGGATCAGCTGTAGATTTTGATAATCTATCCAAGGTGAGATTATCAGCATCTAGCTCATTAGCATTCTCTTGCCAATTTTTGCCAAAGAGATTCTCTCCAGTGCACGGAATATTCCCCAATTTGTTCTGTACCCAAAGTTCTAAATCAGATGCCTGGAGCCAGGCAAACCTACGTGCGCCTATGGCAATAGCAGAAGTTCTGCTTATGCACTCAAAACAATCAAAAGCTGCACAATTTACGAATTTGGAAACATCCTGAGCATGTTTGATAAGTGCAAGTTAATCTTGTCTCTTATCAGGAAGCAGAGGGCTCATGAGCTCTAGATCTCCTGTAACTTCCTTAAGGAACATTCCCATATATAAAATGTAGGAACTAATTCCGGCAGAAAGCATAGAGGCCTGGAAAGTTCTACGCCCAAAGGCATCAAGAGTTCTAACATTCACATCCTGGAGGATTAGATGCATGTCTTTTTGCACTCTTGATCCTTCTCATAGCTGATTCCACCACCATGGAATGGTGGGGCAGCTGAGTTTTTTGAAATCCAGGACAGGGAGGAACGCCATACATGGTATCGAGCCTACGAGAATGAGAAGTGGTGAGAGGTATTTCCCACATCCTTAGCATGAGATCATGCAGGATCTCATGAATAGGCAAAGTAGCTGCCTCTTTGGAAGCTTTAGGATACTGTAAAATCTCCAATTCCTTCGCCCTAGGCTCTGTTTCAGGGGCCACTGTGATGGAAAGACCTCGAGCCACATCTTGGATAAAATCCTGGAAGGATATATCCTCTGGAGGAGACATCCTACGTTTAGGAGAGGAAGAATCTTCAGGAAGAAGTACTCTGGTATCGACAGAGCTGTCAGAGGATTCAGACTCGGAGGATTCAAAGTATCTCCTATCCGGGTAATCGTGCATCGCACGATACCGGTACCGATCAAAGACTTGTCAGTACCGGAGGGCATAGCCTGCGTTGGTACCGGTAGTCCACCTGCCGACGTTGATGCAATTGGCCCCGGTACCGATGTAGGTACCGGTACCGGTTGAATTGTCTGAAGTGGTTTCGGGGGTATCGATGCCGAGAGAAGCGCCGCCAGAGTGCGTTCAATAGCCAAAAATCTCTGGTCTATCGACGCCACCGATGCCTGGGTATCGGTACCGGGCAAAGCAGCCGGTACCCCAGAGCATGGCACCAGTAGTTCTGCCAAGGTTGGGGGCCTTGAGAACATCCTGGAGCCCCGATGATGCTTTGGAAGCCGAAGCCGAAGCCTCCCGCCAGGGCAATTTTGCCGGTGTGAGTCCCTCAAGGGCAACGCTAGAGGCATCTCGATACTTGGAAGGAGATCTACCCTTTGAGGACCGGCTAGACTTATGTTTAGTTACCTGAGATCCATGGAAGACGAAGCCCTGGAAGATGTTGATGCCACAGATGCTGCACTGGAGGGAAAAAGGGTACTAAGTTTAGCAGCCCGGTTTTGCCGGCCCCTCTTCGACATCATCCCACAGGCAACACACTCAGAGATAGAGTGGTCAGGACCTAAACATTTGAGGCACCACTCATGGGTGTCAGTGACAGAGATGGTACTGCCGCACTTGGAACACTTTTTAAAACCTGAGGCGGGTTTTTCCATTGTAGAAGAAAGTTGGGCCTAGTGTCCTAAATGGCGCGTGGCACCAGAGGAGAAAAAAAAGCTGGAAAACTCCAGGAAAAGAAAGAAAGAACCGGCGGTACCGGTGTAGCATTGAAGGAAGGCAGACGCGACCACAAAAAAGACGAATAAAAGGGATATTTTCTGCGGTGACAGGAAGTGCGAGCTGCCGGCTCCGCGGAAAACGAAAAACTGGAGAGACAGAGTTGGGAAAGGTGGGAAGGCAGCATGCAGGCGCTATGGGATGCTCCCAAAAGCTTTCTAATTGGACGCTGGGGAGTGTTCCCGCACAGGCTCCGTCGGTGCTGACGATACCCATATGTGATGACTACATTCCTGCTTGTTCCTGGAGATTACATCCTATTACCCTTCCCTTTAACACAGTGTATCATGCCATATATCCCATTTAAAAAAAAAAAAGAGTTTGTGGGTACTTTTTAACTGCAAGACTTCGCCCCATCTATATAACCGAGTCTTGCAACTAGCGACAGCCAGAGGAAGCAAACCACAGGATGAGGGACAAGAGACAGTGTGGAAGCAACACTGCACAACAGCACTGGATTCCCCGAACTTTAGATAGAAAACAAACATGTGGCTTGCAGCAGGAACGAGAACGGGTGAGCACTGCACAGGATACGCATATGTAAGACTTCGGATGCAGGAACCAGCTAATTGAAACTTTATTGCATCAAGTGTGTAAATCTGATAATGAAGGACTGTTGGGGGGAGGAGAAGATTGTAACGGGGTGAATGAATGGCTCGAGGATGAGAGAAGGATTAGCTGCAGGGGCTGAGAGAATGGAGAGACATGTAAAAGATCAAGGGGAGAGGGATTCAAGGGGGGGGGGGGAACGCCAGGAGCGGGCAGGGCTAACACACAGGTATAGGAGGAAAGGAGTAGGGTGACGAAAATGAGAAACAATACATGGGAAAGGGGGGGGGAGAGAGGGCAGGGAAAGGGTAAGGGAGGGGGGGAACAAAATCAGTGGGGCAGGGACAGAAAGGTAGAAGGTAAGGAGGAGGCCTGTGCAGCTGGGAGATGGGCAACCCTACCAAACTAATATCAACACGCTTAAGTAGAACAGAAACAGAACGCCATGGCATTGGATAAACTAAAAATTTACACCTTGAATGTTGATGGGATCCACTCGCCTATAAAACGTACAAAGCTACCTAACTAAGGAAATTAGGGGCGGATGTGGTAATATTACAAGAAACCCACCTCAATGTGAAGGAATATGGGGAAACTCCTGAGGGTGTGTGTGGGGCAGCTTGGCCACTCACCATATAATGGCAGACAGCAGGGGGTTGCCACTCTTATACACCGTAGGGTATCTTTCGACATATATAAATGCATCATGACCCAGAGGGCAGGTTCCATTTAATGAATGGACAGCTGGGAGGACACAAGATAATTTGTAACATTTATGTGCCAAATGTATATTATCACGATTTCTTCCTCACACTCAGCTCTAAACTTTAGCAATTTGGAGGGTACCACTTGATAATAGGAAGGGATTTTAACTTGCCCCAGGATCCAACCATTGACCGTAAACCGCCCTGGGGCCTGCAGATGGGGAACAAAGAAAAGGGGGTGGACTATCTGATGAACATGAGTGATAGACACATGGCGAACATGAGTGATAGACACATGGGTACCACTGGTGAACATGGAGTGATAGACACATGGCGAACTTTGCACCCAGAAGAGGTGGATTTCACCTTTTATTTCGCTCCCCATAACAAGCTATGCAAGGTTGGACTACCTCTTAACAACAGAATTTCTATTACAGAGAATTGAGTGGATGGAAATAGCGGATATGGAACTGCCAGACCATTCCTCGGTATGGTTGACCTTGAGGCTAGGAGAAGGGCGAAAAACAGCCAAAACCCAATGGCGAATGAACCCAACTCTCTATAAAGGCAGGGAATTCCACCAGTACTTAAAGGGATCCTGGAGGCACTATTGGGGAGAGACCACCATAGGGAATGGACCCTCGGGTTCTATGGGTGGCTGCTAAGGCTACCATATGGGGGTATATTATAGCCTATGTAACAGGTAAAAGAAAGGCCAATAATGCCCAAATTCTGGATTTATCACACCGGTTACAGGCCTTACGTAGAAAACATCCATTATATGGAGCCAAAAGGACAGAGAACCGTTCTTAAGCCTGTGAAAAGAACTCTATGCCTTGTTGGCCCAAAGGGCAGAAGGAGATATTAAAGTATACAAATACTAGCAACACAGATGGGGGAATAAATGTGGTAAAATGTTGGCACATTTGGCAAGTCTTACCAAACACAAAACCATAGTGACAGGAGTGCAGAACTCGCAGGGAGGGTTAAAAAAAATGGGAAGAAGCTATCAGAGCAGTTTCAACAATTTTACAGCAAACTGTATAAGGGGCCTGAGGATAGAATAAGTAGGGAAGAATTTTTTCAAGGTGTGGAGTTGCCCCAGATAACAATGTAAGAGCTGGAGGGGCCAAGTTGCCCCTTTACATCAGGGGAAATTAGACTTGCCATACAAGTGCTTAAGCTGGCAAAGGCCCCTGGTCCAGATGGCCTTGGAGCAGAGTTTTACAAAATATTGTGAGAAGAGATGATTCAATCCTTTCAAGAACAGTGTGAGGAAGCTATCATACAGAGGGGGGGGGGGGGAGAGGGGGATGGACTTAGGACAGCAAAATAAGATAATAGTGGTACTGCCCAAACCAGGAAGGGATCCTGAACAGGTAGGATTGTATAGACCTATCTCCCTGCTGAACCAGGATGTTAAATTGGTGGCCGCAATCTTGATGAGTGATCCCAAACCTTATCCATCTAGATCAGGTGGGATTTGTGCCGAGAAGGCTTGCATCCACTAATCTGCTGAAGGCAATGGCTGTATTACAAGGAAAGAACAAAGAAGGGGATGATATCATAGCGAGTTTAGACGCAGAGAAAACCTTTGATAATGTTTCATGGGAATACCTCTTCTGGGTGATGGAACAATATGGAATCAGGGGAGCATTCTTAAAGTGGATCAGGGTACTGTATCACCAACACCAAGTCTGTATCTTGGTCAACGGGGAACTAACAGAGAATTTCTCCCTATGCCAAGGTACAAGACAAGATTGCCCCTTGACCCCCATGGTCTTTCTGCTATCTCTTGAGCAACTGGCTATTAATATCCTAACAATTAGAAGGTGGCCGGGTATACTGGTGGGCTCAAAGATCTATAAAATTAATCTTTTTGCAGACGATATGCTCTAATTCATAGGAAGGGCAAGTGAAACGATACACCAAGTAATGGAAATGATAGCACAATTTGGCGCTTTTGCAGGGCTTAAAGTCAACTGGAACAAGTCTGAATTGATGGCGGTGAACCTAAAATGTGCCTCTAAGACTAAAAGACATCCCACTTACTTGGGCAGGGGAGACTATGAAGTACCTTGGAGTATACCTCAGTGCTGACCAAAGCATTGTTTATAAGAAAAATAAATGGGCAAAACTAGCACGAATGAAGGAATGGTGTGTCAAACGGAAAGGGATTACCACTTACGCTATTCAGGAGAGTAGCAATAATCAAAATGACAGTGCTACCACGATTACTCTATCCTCTGTAAGTGTTACCACTATGGGTTAAGGGGGTGGATGAGCGGACCTATAGAAAAGTGGTAAACACCTTCCAAGGAAGAGGAAAAATGGCATGGATTAGCTATGCAAAATTGACATTGGGAAGGGAAGGAGGCAGCCTGAATCTCCCAGACTTACGTCTCTATAACACAGCTGCACTACTCAGATGGGTACATGAGTTACACACGGAGGGGGATAGATATGCCCCCCAAACATATTTTGATAAGGGATGCATGCCCCATAAATATTTTTATTTGCTCCAGCTCTTGTGTAGAGGGCGGGATGAGGCCAGGTGGGCTAGGTGTCTTATTGAACCTATGCGGGGGGCATAGCAGTGATGGAGAGTGTGAGGGGGGGGGGCACAAAGGGAACCCCAAGTTTCCCCAGGAAATGATAATCCAGCTTTCAAAAGGTGGGCAGACAATGGCTGCCGATATGTGGGCCATATCTTGGAAAAGGGGCAGGGGAATGTGCCAACCTTTAAGCAATTTAAAGCGGAATGGGGGACCCCGAATACACAATTGATGGCGTACCTACAGTGCCTCCACTACATAACCAGCAAATTCAGAACGGAGGAAGACAGATGAGGCTTCACAGAGCTAGACAGAATTTTCCTGGTAACGCCAGCTAAATACAACAGGGTAGCCCACTGTTATAGAACCTCTAGGGAGACATACAAAAGAGCGTGGCACCAGGCGCTGGGTCAAGCATGAACAAGGAAGCCGAAGGAGGAAGTTGAACAGCTCATAAGGAGACTACTTGTAGTTACCCCCACACACCCCAAATGCGAGCCTGAAGGAAATGAGTACAAAATATTGCAGAGTTTATCTGACACGGGAGAGGGGAGCCATAATGAGATTATGGGACAACCCTAACTGTCATAGATGTAAGAGCCTGAGGGGCACCTGGACTCACTTTTTCCTGAGTGCCCGATGTTACAGCCTTATTGGGAAGGAGTGCTCCAGAAACTGCAGGAGATCTTGGGCACCCAGGTGGAACGGGACTATAGAGCCCTCCTATTGGGAGATGGGAATGCTATGAATGGACAGGTGCAGGGCACAGTGAAAAAAAAACAGCTAGCACAAACTGCACTTTTACTTGCTAGAAAAACTATAGTGGCACACTGGATAGAGGTAAAGGCCCCAACACCTTCTGAGTGGCAGACAAGAATAAGAGACATGGCTGAGTGGATACTGAGAGACAAAAGAGTGGATCCATGGAGCAAAGGAAATACTGGAAGGCATGGGAAGAATGCCTTGACTGCCTATAAACACACCGACTTTGGGGGAAGGGGGGGGGCAGGCATAGATGGGTGGGGAAGGGGGGGGGGGAAGAGAAAGAGGGCATAAGGGGAGGGGGAAATAAAAGGCCAAAGGTGATAAGATACGCAGAGTGTACAAGAAGGGGCAAAAGAGGTGCTCTCTGATGGTGCATTGTTAGAATGAACAATAGGGGAGGAAAGTACTTTGTGACAAATGAGTTATTTAGAACTATTATTAGCTAGTTAAAGCTATGTTTTAGATTGTTTCAATATATGGATGTTAGTCACATGTAATATGCCATTGGTCAAATAAAATATTTACAAAACAAAAAAACAAAACAAAAAACTACCACGCACCCTGCTCGGTTTCCCTGTTTAAAGAAGGATTGCTTCAGTTGCAATAAGCTCCCAATCAGTCTTAGAGATCAATTCTCCCCATAATTCCCCTCTTACACCAGTCAATTCAGCTTGTGTCGTCCCCTCCCCCAAGGATCTCTCTGACCCAAACCGGAAATCCCACCCTCAACTCTCTATCCCTCTTTTTCTTTCCTCCACCAACCTACCAGTTTCCCATGCACCACTGCCTTAAACCCATCTTAAAGGGTCTCAACCCCTACCTCTCCAGTACCATTCAAAGCAAAATACTCCCTAATGCATTGCCTAGTATCACGCATCACCTGTTCATCTCTCAGCAAGCTATCATTCATTCTCCTCTGCCCAGTGTGCAGCGGCAGCCAAGAAATCAAACAGAATGTTAGGAATCATAAGGAAAGGCATGGAGAATAAAACCAAGGATATTATAATGTCTCTGTTTTATTACATGTTGCGACCACACCTTGAATACTGTGTGCAATTCTGGTCAAAGAATTAGAAAAGTTAGAAAAGAGACACCAAAATGGTAAAGGGGATGAAAGGATACCCCTACAAGGAAAGGCTTAAAGGGTTAGGGCTCTTCAACTTGGGAAAAAAGATAGCTGAGGGGAGATATGATAGAGATCTATAAAAACCTGAATGGAGTAGAAAAACTAGGGGATTTGCAACAAAGCTAGTGTAGTCCTCATCTCAAGATTTAATACCCCCTTCTCCAATCCTATTTGCACTCCTACCCACACTGAGGTGTGGTCCAACCATGTGATACTTCCAATCTTATTTATTACAGTTTATTTATTACAGTTTCTTATATACCGCGCTATTTAGAATCAGCGCGGTTTACATCATAACAAAACGACCATTACGACAAACTGTCAGGTTTTACATTGAACAGGAGTACAAACTTGGATAACTTCTCCTCTCCCACTCCAGCTAGCAGTGAATGTGATCCCAGTAACAGGTCTATTCGGGAGTAAGCATGATGTGGGTTTGAAGGAAAACAAACAAACAAACTGTTTTCCCCCCTGGATAATGCTCTCTCCAAAAATCAAACCCCAGTGGTTCATAAACCCCTTAAGCAGATTCTAAAAACCACCCCTTTCCCGATACTATCCAAACCTAGTGCCAATATTGTTAAAATCGCCCCCCCCATCACTATCTATTCACTCCCATTTCCCCCCCCCAATTAAAGAGAAACCTCCCAAAAAAAGGACCTCAGACTCATTAGGCCAGTGCTTCCCATACCTTTTTCCATTGCGACCCCATTTTAGTGGTTGAAAATTCACGCGTCCAGATAGTAACCAAAACAAATTACTCAACATAAGCAACAAATTAATTAAATTCTTGAAAATACCAACCTAATCTAATGATGTTTGATGTACAAATGTATATAGTTTCCCTGTTGCTCCAAGTTTAAACTCCTGTTACAATGTAAGCACAGAACAGTCTCCTGACTGTGCAACTTTTGTTATATGCAAACCGCACTGATAACAAATAGCACGGTATATAAAAGCTGTTAAATAAATAAAATAAATTGGGTTTCTTAAAGATTCAGTAAGATATAAATACATTAATCTATCATTTTAAAAAGTAATTATCTGGTGTACTCAACATTCAAGAGACACACTAGCTTACAAGTTGAAGTTCAGTTTCTCAAGCTCCCTCTGCAGTACAGTCTCTGAGCCATCTGACCAACTTGCCTCTTTTTAGATGGAGACTGCGGGTAGGTGAGCTGGGAGGGTGCCTACAAGTATCATTGATGTCAAAGTGTGTGTGGATGTGGGTGACTAAGTAGATCAGAGTGTGTGGATGATCGAATATGTGAGTGCATGGGTAGTAAATATTTGAGTATAGAATGCTAAAAAGGCTGGGAGGATGCCTACAGGTATACACAGTTGGGATCTGTACATGTGTGACGGAGTTGATAGGGCAGATGTGTGACTGAGTGGATTTAGGTGAGTGATTATGTGACTGCATGGGTAGTAAATGTCTGGGTGCAGTGCGTTTGAAATGGTGGAAGGAGTGAATCATTCCCCCTTTACTTTCCAAGTTCTCTTATCACAGCAGGTAGAGGAGATTTGTCCCTTTCCTCCTGCAAGCTCTACTGTTCATTTTATTTACCCTCCCCTCCTTTTCCATGCCCCTCTCTCTTCTGCTTCCCCTCTACCTCTTCCCTTGTAATCCTTCTAGTCTCACCACCCCTAAAGCTCATATCCCTCCAGGTTCCACCACTCCCCTGGCAGCTCATCTTCCTCCCAGATTCACGCCTCAAACTCATTCCTTCTCTCTCATCTCTTCCTCCTCAACCTTACTTCACAAGACTTATCCCCTCCTTCCCTACTAGATCGGCTTGGTGCTCACTAATTCACTATCCCAATCATTCCTTCTTTCTCAGTCTCTCACTCTTCCCCTCCTACAGACTCATATTCCTACTTTCTCCCCCACCCCCATACACTCTGTACCCCACAGACAACCATTCTTCGACTTTCCTTTCTTCTTCTCTCTCTTCTTAACCAGGCTGGTTTAGTGCTCACTCTTCACTATCCCAATCATTCCTTCTTTCTCAGCACCTCTCTCCTCCCTTCTGCAGGCTCATATCCCCATTCTATCTCTCCCCCCACCACAATGCTGTCCCCTCCAGAGACAACCACTCTTCCACTTTTGTCTCCCAACTACCAGCTTATCTCTTCACTCATCCATTCTTCCCACCCTTGAGGGTGACCTCATATCCACTTCGTTCTCTCTTCCTGCTAAGGTCATTGTTATCTCTTTCGACCCCCCCCCCACCCTAAATCTTGCCAGGAGGAGAGAGAGAGAGAATAGGGATGCCTGGGGATAGCTCCTCCTGCTGAGGGAAGGAAGGAAGAAAAAGGCTTGGGATGGCAACAGCTGTCAGCAGCAGGGGAGGCTAGGATCGCGGTGGTGAGTGGCACTCAAACAAATACAGGTAAGGGAAATAAAGCCTGGCTAGAAAAGCCAGTGCAAGGAGATGAGGCATGCTAGGCGAACCTCTTCCTTTGCGCCGCTCCCCCCTTGCATGGTGCCCTTGCCGCCACCACTGCCATCCCTCTCTGGGACAAAGAGCGGCAGCAATAGCCACAAACAACTCTGCGGAGCTTACCTTCAAGCTTCGGCACTGCAGGGCTGGTTGCTTCCGCTGCTCTCTGCCACCTTCCCATTCAAAAGAAGTTGGTATCTGACATCAGAGAGCAGCAGAAGCAAATAGCCCAGTGGTGCCACATTTTGAAGGTAAGTTCCAGGAGGCTGTTTGCGGCTATTGCAGTCGCCATCAGATCCAATAGCAGGGAAGCCTCGGGAATGCGGTGATGACTGACCTCAAAATTGAAGGTGATAAGGCCTGACTGGCATCAGAGGCGGACCAAGATTGATAGGATGGTTAGTGCCAATATTGGTAGCAGGGGAGGTTAGGGCTGGTGATGATTGGCTTCTGAGGTTAGCGAGGAATTCAGTGCTAGGGGGTGAGCAGTGTTTGCTTCATCGTAATAGCTTGCAGTTAACAGCAGGCACACTAGGTGAAGAGAGCAAATGAGAGCAACTGGTACTATGCTCTGTATTCTCTACCCTCGTGCCACTTAGAAAAGTAGAGGCTCAAGTGCTTTTTTTTCCTTCCATGTACAAACCTGCTTGCGACTCCAAATGAGAATTTTGCGACCCCATTTGGAATTGTGACCCAGTTTCAGAACCGCTGCATTAAGCGCATATACATTCACCAGTACCAGTTTGCACTATTTACTTTTAACTCTTAACAAAATATACCAACCCTCTTTATCTCTATAAATCACTTGAACCTGAATATTCAAATCCTTCAAAAAACAATCACTCCCGCAACTTTTCGTCCATGGAGATCAGAGGCCGAGTATCTCTCTGGTCCCATTCAAAAAAGTCAAAACAGAGTATTGCCTGGATGAAAAACTACTCAAAATAGCACCACAATATCACAAAATCATTTCTGTCGGAAACCGCCGACCTGAGATAGAGAGGGGAAGAACTCTCCACTCTGTGTCGGCAGTAACCGTTTTTTCAAATTTTTTAATTGACATAAAGTGCTTGCAAAACTAATCATAGTGAAAACCACTTATCTGAAAAATGGGCCAGCACAAACGAACACAGCGACATGCATATTTCGAGCCTACGAGAGGCCCTGTCTCAAACTGTTCAGATGAAAAACGCGTTTTTCATCTGAACAGTTTGAGACAGGGCCTCTCGTAGGCTCGAAATATGCATGTCGCTGTGTTCGTTTGTGCTGCCCAGCTGGCCCATTTTTCAGATAAGTGGTTTTCACTATGATTAGTTTTGCAAGCACTTTATGTCAATTAAAAAATTTGAAAAAACGGTTACTGCCGACACAGAGTGGAGAGTTCTTCCCCTCTCTATCTCAGGTCGGCGGTTTCCGACAGAAATGATTTTGTGATATTGTGGTGCTATTTTGAGTAGTTTTTCATCCAGGCAATACTCTGTTTTGACTTTTTTGAATGGGATTGGTCTGTGTCATCACAGCATTCATTTGTTTGGGGTTTTTTTTACTTGAGTATCTCTCTGGGGCTTCAATAACTCTTCCACAAATGCGCCTCCTATATCAAAGCTTCATCCAACCCTCAATCGCTCCAGCTCTTTAAAGAGGATTAGCCTCATACAGAGAAAGCACAGTTACTTACCTGTAACAGGTGATCTCTGGGAACAGCAGGAATAAGTCTTCACATATGCCTGCGCGGGAACGCTCCCCAGCGTCCAATAAGAAAGCTTTTGGGAGCATCCCACAGCGCCTGGGTGCTGCCTTCCCGCCTTTCCCAACCGCCTCTCTCCAGTTCGAGTTTTAAAGCTGAGACAAAGAGAGAGAGAGAGGGAAGGAAAGATAGAGAGATACAACTCCTAGGGGAGGTGGGTGGGTTGTGAAGACTTCTTCCTGCTGTTCCCAGAGATCACCTGTTACAGGTAAGTAAAGCACAGTTACTTACCTGTAACAGGTGATCTCTGGGAACAGCAGGAATTAGTCCTCACATATGGGTACATCGGTACCGACGGAGCCTGCGCGGGAAAGCTCCCCAGAAGAAAGCTTTTGGGAGCCTCCCACAGCGCATGCGCGCTGCCTTCCCGCCTTTCTCACCAACTCTCCTCAGTTCAAGTTTAAAGCTGAGACAATAGAGAGAGAGTACAGGAAAGACAAAGAGAGAAAGATACAACTCCTAGGGGAGGTGGGTGAGTAGTGAAGACTTATTCCTGCTGTTCCCAGAGATCACCTGTTACAGGTAAGTAACTGTGCTATCTCCAGGAACAAGCAGGAATAAGTCCTCACATATGGGGACTCCCTAGCTAAGATGCCTGGGAGATCCCCAAGGGTATGAGACCCTGAAAGGTTCCTCGTCTTCCTATGGATCTCAGGCATCCATTCAGGGAAGGAGGGCAGGAGTTGTTCAAGAATGGAACAGGTGTCTGAGGACAGCCTGACCAAAGAAGGCATCCCAGCGGGAGTCCTTGTCCAAACAGTAATGGGCTGTAAAGGTATGAACCAAGGCCCAGGTGGCTGCTCGACAGATCTGATCGATGGACACAGAATGAAGATGAGCCATAGAGGTGGCCATGGCCCTCACATTGTGAGCTGTGACATGGCCTTCCAGAGAAAGGTTCTTACTCTGGTAAGCAAAAGAGATACACTGAGCAATCCAATTGGACAGTGTTCTTTTAGAGACTGGAAGTCCTAGATAAGAAGGATCAAAAGCAACAAAAAGCTGGGAAGACTTTCTATGTTGCTGTGTCCTGTGTAAGTAAAAAGCAAGAGCTCTTTTACAATCTAGAGTATGAAGGTTCCTCTCTGCAGTGGATGCATGAGGAGCTGGAAAAAAGACAGGTAAATATACCTCTTGATTAAGATGAAAAGGTGAGACCACTTTAGGCATAAAGTGAGGATTTGTCCTAAGGACTACCTTATCATGATGGAACCTTGTATAAGGTGGATTAGCCACTAAGGCCTGCAGCTCACTAATGCGGCAAGCAGAAGTGATTGCAATAAGGAAAATAACCTTCCAGGAAAGAAATTTCAAGGAGGTAGTGGCTAAGGGTTCAAAAGGTGGCTTCATAAGCTGACCAAGAACCAAGTTTAAGTCCCATGCCACCGGAGGAGGTCGAATGGGAGGTTTAGTTAAGGTTAGGCCTCTCATGAATCTTGCAATAAGAGGATGAGAGGAAACAGATTGTCCATTGATAGGCTTAAGGGATGCTGCAATAGCACTTAAATGGACCCTTACGGAATTCGTCTTAAGGCCTGCATTGGAGAGATGCAGGAGATATTCTAAGAGAGAATTCAGAGGAAGTGCTAGAGGGTCTAGACCCTTTTGAGCACACCAAATGGAAAATCTCTTCCATTTAAAAGCATAGGAACGCCTAGTGGAAGGTTTCCTGGAAGCATGAAGGATATCCTGCACTTGTTGCGAAAGATTGAAGTCTTGAAGGTCTAGGCCTTCAGTAACCAAGCTCTGAGGTGAAGGGACTTGGGGTTTGGATGCCACAAAGTCCCCTCCTCCTGAGACAGAAGGTCTGGAGCAGCTCCCAAGTCCAGGGAGGGGGCTTGGGAGAGATGCAGAAGTAGAGGGTACCACACTTGGCGTGGCCAGCGTGGCGCTATGAGGATCACAGATCCTTGATCCCTCTGAAGTTTGAACAGAGTCTTGGGGATCAAGGGAATGGGTGGAAAGGCATACAGGAAGTCCTGACCACAGTGAAGGAGGAAGGCATCCTTGGCCTGAACTCCCTGACACGGAATTCTGGAACAGAACCGGGGAAGTTTGGCATTCCACGGACTTGCAAATAGGTCTATGTCCGGGGTACCCCATTCCTGAAAGATTCTGAGTACCTGATCCATGTGCAGGGACCATTCGTGTGGAAGCAGAACTCGACTGAGTCTGTCCGCCCAAGAGTTTTGAATTCCTGGGAGGTATACTGCCAGGAGATGGATTTGATGCTCTCTGGCGAAGGCCCATAATCTGAGAGCTTCGTTGCAAAGCGACAGAGAGCCAGTTCCTCCTTGCTTGTTTATGTAAAACATGGCTACCTGATTGTCCGTTTGAATGAGAACTGTCTGGTAGCTGAGGAGGGTATGAAAGACCTTGAGAGCTAAGAACACTGCTCGAAGCTCCAAGTGATTGATATGAAGAGAGGTCTCCTGTGGAGACCAAGTACCTTGGGTGGAGAGGTCCTGCAGATGAGGTCCCCAACCTGTTTGGGAGGCATCTGTTGTGAGGATTGCTTGGGGCAACAAAGGCTGGAAGGGGGACCCCAGCAACAGATTTTGAGTGGACATCCACCATTGGAGAGACCAAAGGAGACGTTTGGAGTTTGCTATTTGGTCTGAGAGAACTCCTGAGGCTTGAGTCCACTGGGTGGACAAAGTCCATTGAGCTGCTCTCATGTGTAGGCGAGCATAGGGGACCACATGTACTGTGGAAGCCATGTGGCCTAGCAGTTGTAGCATCTCCCTGGCAGTTAAGTGGCTCTTTGACTGAATCTGGGAGGCTAGCTGCACTAGACGGCAACGGGCCTGAGGAAGGTAGGCCCTTGCAGTGGTGGTATCCAACCAGGCCCCTATGAATTCCAGGGACTGAGTAGGGATGAGCTGGGACTTTGGGAGGTTTACCACCAGTCCCAGATACTGCAGAATGTGCCCTGTGCGGTCCAGGGAAATCTGGGCTTCTGACTGAGATGGAGCTCTGATGAGCCAGTCGTCCAGATATGGGAAGACAAAGACTCCCAGAGTGCGCAGAAATGCAGCAACTATTGCCATGCATTTGGTGAACACTCTTGGAGCAGAGGCCAGACCGAAAGGGAGGACTCTGTATTGGTAATGTTTTCCCTGGAACAGAAAACGTAGGAATTTTCTGTGGAATGGGTGGATGAGTATATGGGTGTACGCATCCTTGAGATCTAGAGAACAAAGCCAATCCTGACTCTGTAGGTATGGAAGGAGAGTGCCTAAAGAGAGCATCTTGAACTTCTCCTTGTACAGAAATTTGCTCAATTCTCGGAGATCTAGAATAGGTCTGTATCCCCCTGTTTTCTTTGGGATGAGAAAGTAGGGGGAGTAAAAACCTGACCCCTGTTGAAGAAGAGGAACTTCTTCTATGGCCCTCTGGGCCAGAAGGGAGGTTACCCTCCTGATCCAGAAGGTCGAGGAGAGATGTGGGAGAATTGAAATGTCTCACCATGGTGTAGGGAGGAAGGTCTGAGAAATGAAGTTTGTAGCCCTCTCTGATGGAGAGGGTCCACTGCTCTGATGTGATTTGCTCCCATCTGGGAGCAAAATGAGCCAACCTTCCTGGAATGGTGAGAGGTTCTGGCTGTTGTAAAGCCAGAAAGGTTAAGTTCTCTAGCACTAAGTCAAAACCCCTGAGGGGCTTGGGACTGCTGGGTTACAGCAGCCCCTGCAGGTTTAGGCCTGGCCTGTTTGGGTTGCTGACGCTTAGTAGCAAAGCGACCTGCAGAAGACTGTTGACCAGAAGTGGAAGGAAATCTGCCCTTCTTGTAAAAAGACTTTTTAAAAGACTTTTTCTTGGCTGGAGTGGAGGTAGACTTAGAAAGCCTATCAAGAGCAGCATTTTCTGCATCCATTTGAGTGGCTTTAATCTGCCACTCTTTGCCAAATAGGTTTTCACCTGTACAGGGTAGATTTCCTAAACCATCTTGAACCCAGGGTTCTAGATCAGAAGCCTGGAGCCAAGCAATTCTACGAGCAGCTATAGCAATGCCTGAGGCTCTGCTGGCAACCTCAAAGGAATCAAAGGCTGCTCTGTTGGAAAACTTTGAGATGTCTTGCGTATGCTTAAGCCAAAGAAGGAATTCCTCCCTTTTATCCTCTGGAATAAAAGGGAGAAAGTTGTGCAGCTTTTCTGCAACCTCCTTCAGAAACATACCCATATAAAGGCTGTATGAATTGATTCTGGCAGTAAGCATGCTAGCTTGGAAGATCTTTCTACCAAAAGCATCCAAGATCCTGCATTCTCTTCCTGGAGGAGTAGAATAGTGTCTTTTGGTACTCTTTATTCTCTTCATAGCTGACTGCACCACAATAGAATGGTGAGGAAGCTGAGTTTTTTGAAAACCAGGAGAAGGAGGGACACGGTACATAGTGTCCAATCTACGAGAATGAGGAGAAAGGGTGAGAGGAGTCTCCCACAATTCAAGCAAATGTTCTTGGAGAATTTCATGAATTGGGAAGGTGACTGCCTCTCTGGGAACCTTAGAGTATCCCAAAATGTCTAATTTTTTTTGCTCTAGGTTCTTTTTCAGAGGTTACTGAAATAGAGTGTCCTTTAGCTACTTCCATGATGAAGTCTTGAAAGGACAAATCCTCTGGAGGAGACATTCTCCTCTTTGGAGAAGAGGGCTCCTCAGGAAGAGCAAGAGATACTTCAGGAGAGTCATCCGATGAATCGGAATCATCAGAAGACTGGAAGTATCGTCTATTGGCTTCCAGGGATCGATACGCGTATCGACCGGTATCAACATCGGGCGTACCCGGAACCGGATCGGTATCGGGAAAAGCCCCGGAACCGGGAACCGGAACCGGTATCCTGGTCGATGTGGATGCCCTGGGTACCGGTATCGATTGTGGTACTGGAACCGAGGTTGGTACCGCTTGCTGCGGTACCGTGGGCGTCGCAGCCTTAATGAAAGCCATTATGGCCTGTTGCATGGATTGAACTGTATGATCCATGGACGCCACGACTGCCTGGATGTCGGTACCGGAAGAGTGTGCCGGTACCCCAGAGCAGTCTAACAGGTGATCGGTCGAGGCCGTGCCATCGATGTCAACCTGTAACCCCATAGGAGGAGCTTTGGAAGCCGGAGCTTCCCGCCGGGATTGTTTGGCTGGGGCAGGGTCCTCAGGGTCAAGCCCGGGGGCATCTCGATACTTAGAGGGAGATTTGCCCTTTGAGGACTTGCCAGAGGAATGTTTGGTTACCAGAGATCCATCAGGAGAGGAAGACCTGGAAGATGTCGATGCTGGAGTATCTGTGGAAAACAGCATATGAAACTTGGCTGCTCGGTTCTGTAAGCCACGTTTAGACATCAGGGAACAGGACTGGCAATCCGGAATGGAGTGGTCATGCCCCAAACATTTAAGATACCATTCATGTGTGTCGGTAACAGAGATGGTACCGCTACACTTGGTGCATTTTTTAAAACCAGAAGCTGGCTTTTCCATGAGGGAAAATTGTTCTCTAGGCCTAGGGGCCTAAAGAGAGAAAATTTCACCAAGTAGTGAAAAGAAAAAATTTTTATTTTTTAAAAGTAAAAAGAAAAAAGACCGGCGGTACTGGTCCGGTAGTCGGGGAAGGCAGACACGCGGCCAAAGAAACAAATTAAAATAAGAACTTCTTCAGTGGTGACAGGAACATGACCTGCTGGCTCCGCGGAAAAGAAGAACTGAGGAGAGTTGGTGAGAAAGGCGGGAAGGCAGCGCGCATGCGCTGTGGGAGGCTCCCAAAAGCTTTCTTCTGGGAAGCTGGGGAGCTTTCCCGCGCAGGCTCCGTCGGTACCGACGTACCCATATGTGAGGACTTCTTCCTGCTTGTTCCTGGAGATCTGTGCTATCTCCAGGAGCAAGCAGGAATGAGTCTTCACATATGGGGGACTCCCTAGCTGCAGATGCCAGGGAGAGACCCCAGAGTTGTGTGTCCTTGATAAGGGCTCCACCTCCCCCCATGGATCTCTGGCATCCAACCAGGGTAGGTGGGTAGGAGTTGATTAGGAATGGAACAGGTGTTTGAGAACAGCCTGATCAAACGAGGCATCCCGGCGGGAGTCCTTGTCCAAACAGTAATGGGCTGTGAAGGTATGAACTGAGGCCCAGGTGGCCGCTCGACAGATTTGGTCGATGGACACAGAGTTTAGGTGAGCCATTGAGGCTGCCATGGCCCTCACATTGTGAGCTGTGACATGGCCTTCCAGAGAAAGGTTCCTACTCTGGTAGGCGAAAGAAATACACTGAGCAATCCAGTTGGACAGTGTTCTCTTAGAAACTGGAAGACCTAAATGGGAAGGATCAAAAGCAACAAAGTTGAGAAGACTTTCTATGTTGCTGTGTTCTTTGTAAGTAAAAGGCGAGAGCTCTTTTACAATCCAAAGTATGAAGATTCCTCTCTGCACTTGATGCATGAGGTCCTGGAAAAAAGACAGGTAAGTATACCTCCTGGTTCAGATGAAAAGGCGAGACCACTTTGGGCATAAGGTGTGGATTGGTCCTGAGGACTACCTTATCATGATGGAACCTTGTATAAGGAGGATTAGCCACCAAGGTTTGCAACTCACTGATGCGACGTGCTGAGGTGACTGCAATGAGAAAGATAACCTTCCATGAAAGAGATTTCAAGGAGGTGGTGACTAAAGGTTCAAAGGGTGGCTTCATAAGTTGGCCAAGAACCAGATTTAAGTCCCATGCCACTGGAGGTGGTCTAATGGGAGGTTTAGTTAAAAAAAGGCCTCTCATGAATCTCGCTATAAGAGGATGAGAGGAAACAGGCTGTCCATTGAGAGGCTTGAGGGACACTGCAATAGCACTCAAATGGACTCTTACCGAATTCGTTTTGAGGCCTGCATGGGAAAGATGCAGAAGATACTCTAGTAAAGAATTCAAAGGTATTGCAAGAGGGTTAAGACCCTTCTCTGAACACCAATTGGTAAATCTTTTCCATTTGAAAGCATAGGAACGTCTAGTGGAAGGCTTTCTAGAAGCATGAATAATATCTCTGACTTGCTGAGAGAGATGGAAAACTTGAAGGTCTAGGCCTTCAGCAACCAAGCGCTGAGATGGAGCGACTGGGGGTTTGGGTGCCACAATGTTCCCCCTTCCTGGGACAGAAGGTCTGGTGCAGAGCCCAAGTCCAGGGAAGGAGCTTGAGAGAGATGCAGAAGTAGACGGTACCACAACTTGGCGTGGCCAATGTGGTGCTATGAGGATCATGGTCCCTCGATCTCTCTGAAGCTTGAATAGTGTTTTGGGAATTAGGGGAATTGGTGGAAAGGCATAAAGGAAGTCTTGACCCCAGTGAAGGAGGAAGGCATCCTTGGCCTGAACTACCTGACACGGAATCCTGGAACAGAACCGGGGAAGTTTGGCATTCCACGGACTTGCAAAGAGGTCTATGTCCGGGGTTCCCCAAATTCGAAAAATCCTGGCTACCTGGTCCCTGTGGAGGGACCATTCGTGTGGAAGCAGAACTCGACTGAGTCTGTCTGCCCAAGAGTTTTGAACGCCTGGAAGATATACTGACATAAGATGAATCTGATGCTCTCTGGCGAAGGCCCACAGTCGCAAAGCTTCGTTGCGAAGCGACAGAGAGCCAGTCCCTCCCTGCTTGTTTACATAGAACATGGCTACTTGATTGTCCGAGTGGATGAGGACTGTCCTGTAGCTGAGCAGGAAGTGGAACACTCTGAGAGCTAAGAAAATTGCTCCGAGTTCCAAGAGATTTATGTGTAGTGAAGTCTCCTGTGGAGACCAGATGCCCTGGGTGGAGAGATCTTGCAGATGAGCTCCCCAACCCATTGGAGAGACATCTGTTGTAAGGATTGCTTGGGGAGTGACTGTTGAAAAAGGGACCCCAGCAACAGGTTTTGAGAGGACTTCCACCACTGGAGAGACCAAAAAAGGCGACTGGAGTTTGCTATCTTGTCTGACAGGCAACCTGATGCCTGAGTCCATTGGGTGGACAAAGTCCATTGAGCTGCCCTCATGTGAAGGCGAGCATATGGAACCACATGCACAGTGGATGCCATGTGGCCTATGAGTTGTAACATTTCTCGAGCAGTTAAAAGGGGCTTTAACTGTATTTGGGAGGCTAACTGCACCAAGCGTAGGCAACGGGCCGGAGGAAGATAGGCCCTTGCAGTTGTGGTATCCAACAAAGCCCCTATAAACTCGAGGGACTGAGTAGGGGTGAGACTGGATTTTGGGATGTTTATTACTAGTCCCAAATACTGAAGGACACGCATTGTGCAGGTTAGACAAGTCTTGGCCTCTGCTTGAGATGGAGCTCGAATGAGCCAGTCGTCCAGATATGGGAAGATGAATATTCCTAGAGTGCGTAGAAATGCAGCTACTACTGCCATGCATTTCGTGAACACCCTTGGTGCTGAGGCCAGACCAAAAGGAAGCACCCTGTACTGGTAGTGCTTTCCTTGAAAAAGGAATCGAAGGAACCTTCTGCGAGTTGGATGGATGAGGACATGGGTGTACGCATCCTTGAGATCTAGAGAACAAAGCCAGCCCTGACTCTGAAGGTATGGAAGCAGAGCACCGAGAGAAATCATCTTGAATTTCTCCTTGAATAGAAATTTGTTCAATTCTCTGAGATCTAAGATGGGTCTGTAGCCCCCTGTTTTCTTTGGAATAAGAAAATAAGGGGAGTAGAACCCTGTGCCTTGTTGAAGAAGAGGTACTTCTTCTATTGCCCCTTGGGCAAGAAGGATGGCAATCTGCTGACCTAGAAGGTTGAGGAGAGATGTTGGAGAATTGAACTGTTTCACCATGGTGTGAGGGGGAAGGCTTAAGAAATGAAGCTTGTACCCTTCCCTTATGATGGAGAGTGTCCATTGCTCTGCTGTGATTTGCTCCCATCTGGGAGCAAAGTAAGTCAACCTTCCTGGGATGGTAAGGGGCTCTGGTCCTTCCAGAGCTAGAAAGGCTAAGTTCGCTAGTTGCAAGTCAAAGGCCCTGAGGAGGCTGAGGCTGCTGGGCCGTGGAAGGTCTAGCTGCCTTTGACTTGGCCTGTTTAGGTTGCTGACGCTTTGCAGCAAAACGACCTGCAGAAGATGCCTTCTGACCATAAGCAGGATAGTATCTTCCCTTTTTGGAAAAAGATGTCTTTTTAAACAATTTTTTCTTAACAGGAGCAGAGGTAGACTTTGAAAGTTGATCCAAAGCAGAGTTTTCAGCATCCATCTGAGTGGCCTTTGCTTGCCAATCCTTACCAAAAAGGTTTTCACCTGTACAAGGGAGATTTCCCAATTGATGTTTATGTTTATTTAAAATTTGATATACCGCCCAACACCAGAGGCACCTGGGCGGTTTACAATAAAACAATATAAAACAAGTTAAAAACAGGCTGCATGAAAAGGAAAAGGAAAAGAACGCCAATAAAATTGATAGGACAGGGTAGAAAAGAAAGACACTAAAAGAACAGTAAACACAGTACAACATTAGAGGGGTGCAACATCATGAAACGGGGGGAGGGTGGATAGTGGAGGGGGAGGGGGAAACCATGGTTGGAAGGTTAAACGCTAGACTGAAGAGGTGGGTCTTAAGTTGTGACTTGAAGGATAGGTATGACTCTTCTGCGCGAAGCGGGGGGGAAGGGAATTCCAGAGGCTTGGGGCTAAGAAGTAAAAAGCAGAAGAACGAGTGGAGACAAGGTGGGCCTGAGAGGGGGAGGGAAGGGACAGACGATTTGTGTGAATAGCACGGAGCAAACGGTGGGGAGGGCGAAAGTAGATCAGATCAGCAAGATAGGAGGGGGAACCAGTGCGAACAGCTTTGTGAGTAAGAATAAGAATTTTATACTGGATACGAAAGGGGATAGGCAACCAGTGGTGATGAAGAAGGAGTGGGGTAACGTGATCAAAACGAGAGGCGTGAGCTAGAAGACGAATAGCAGAATTCTGAACACGTTGAAGACGGGACAATTGGGAGAGGGGCAGACCAGCAAGGGAAACATTACAGTAGTCGAGACGGGACATCACAAGAGAACAAAGAAGAGTGGCCAGGGCAGAAGGGGAGAGGAAAGGACGGACCGAACGAAGTTGCCGAAGGGAGAAAAAAAAGAGCGCTGAACAAGAGAAGAAATGTGATCCTTAAAGGAAAGAGAGGAGTCAAGAGTAACACCCAAGTAACGAAGAGAAGAAACAAGAGGAATAGGCTGTGAAGAGAAGGAGGGGGCAGAGGTGGGGGAAGGAGCTCCAAACGTAAACCAGATAGCGTGGGATTTAGAAGGGTTCACGTGAAGGAAATTAGAGGAGAACCAGGAAGCAATAGCAGCAAGACAGTGATTAAGGGGGGTAATATCCGGAGAGAGGGAATCAGTATGAAGGAGAAGAAAGATGTCATCCGCGTAGTAGTACGCGGAGATACTAAACTGTTGGATCTGGAGGGCAAGAGGGGCTAAGAAGACATTGAAGAGAAGTGATCTTGATGATCTTGGACCCAGAGCTCCAAATCAGAAGCTTGTAGCCAAGCAATTCTGCGTGCCCCTATGGCAATAGCCGAAGCTCTGCTTACACACTCAAAAGAGTCAAAGGCTGCACGGTTGGAAAATTTGGAGACATCTTGGGCATGTTTGAGCCAAGTGAGAAACTCCTGTCTTTTATCCTCTGAAATGAAAGGGGTTAAAGTCTGCAGATGATCTGTGACTTCTTTTAGAAACATTCCTATATAGAGACTATAGGAATTGATCCTAGCAGCTAGCATAGCAGCTTGGAAAACCCTTCGGCCAAAAGCATCCAGTGTCCTGCATTCACGCCCTGGAAGACTAGATGAGTGTCTTTTTGCACTCTATCTTCTTCATGGCAGACTCTACCACAATAGAGTGGTGAGAAAGCTGAGTCTTGTGGAAGCCAGGACAAGGAGGGACAATACATGGTGTCTAACCTGCGAGAATGAGGAGAGGTGGTGAGAGGTGTCGCCCACATCCTCAACATGAGATCATACAGAATCTCATGAACAGGTAAAGTAGCTGCCTCCTTAGGAGCTTCAGGATATTGTAAAACATCCAACTCCTTGGCTCTGGGTTCTGACTCAGGGGCCACTGTGATAGAGAGGGCCCTAGCCACTTCCTTAACAAAGTCTTGAAAAGACAAGTCTTCTGGAGGAGACATTCTTCGTTTAGGTGAAGAAGACTCCTGAGGAATAAGTATCGATGCTTCTACAGAACCCTCAGACTCAGAGTCCTCAGAGGAATCAAAGTATCGCCTGTCTGGATGCTCCTGTAAAGCCCGATAACCGTATCGAGTGGGATCGACATCGTGAGTAATCGGTACCGGTTCGGTACCGATGGGCATCATAGGTCAGGGTACCGTTGCAGTCGACACCAAAGCCGATGTCGATGCAATCGGTACCGGTACCGGGAGCGATGCCGGTACCGGAGCCGGTATCAGCAACGAGGATTGTTGCGGTACTGGAGGCGTTGCAGCCTGTATGAAAGCCGTTAAGGTGCGCTGCATGATCAGAATCTTCAGATCCATCGACCCCACCAGAGTCTGGATGTCGGTACCAGTGGGAGCCACCGGTACCCCAGAACACGGCAACAGGTGATCTGTCGAGGCCGAGCCATCGATGTCAACCTGTGACCCCATAGATAATGCTTTGGAAGCCGGAGCTTCCTGCCGGGGTAATTTTGCCGGTGCGGAATCCTCAAGGGCAAGCCCGAAGGCATCTCGATGCTTGGAGGGAGATCTGCCCTTCGAGGACCGGCCAGATTTATGCTTGGTTACCTGAGATCCATGGGAGGAAGAGGAGGCCCTGGAAGACGTCGATGCTACCGAAGCTGCATCAGAGGGAAACAGGGTACTGAGCTTGGCTGCTCGGTTCTGCCGACCTCTTAGACATCATGGTACAGGACATACAATCCGTGATGGAATGGTCAGTTCCCAAACACTTTAGACACCAGTCATGGGTGTCGGTGACAGAAATAGTACCGCCACATTTTGTGCATTTTTTAAACCCAGAAGCGGGCTTCTCCATGAGGAAAAAAATTTTTAGGCCTAGGGCCCAAAAACTTAAAATGCACAGTAGAGATAAAGCGTTTTTTTTTGAAAGAAAGAAAAGAAAGACCGGCGGTACCGGTCCGATGTCGAAGAAGGCAGACGCGACACAAAAGAATAAAGGAAAAATAAAGAACTTCTTCTGCAGTGACAGGAACACGACCTACTGGCTCCGCGGAAAAGAAGAACTGGAGAGAGGCAGTTGGGAAAGGCGGGAAGGCAGCACGCAGGCGCTGTGGGATGCTCCCAAAAGCTTTCTTATTGGACGCTGGGGAGCGTTCCCGCACAGGCTCCGTCGGTACTGACGATACCCATATGTGAAGACTCATTCCTGCTTGTTCCTGGAGATTTAAGTCGCTAAGCATTCAAGGTTACAATTTTCAAATTCCACCCATACATTCTCCATGCCTCCGCCTCTCTTCCCCATCCACCCTTATTTCAAAGAGTAAACATAGACACATGATAGCAAAAAGATCACATGGCTTGTCTAGTCTGCCCTGCCATATCAATTACAATAGTCCCTTTTGCTTTTAGAGATCTACGTTTGTCCCATGCTTTCTTGAATTCAGGTAGTGTCGTCTGTACTACCTCCAACTGAGAGACTAACCAACTCATCTACCACTTTCCGTAAAGAAATATTTCTGCATATTACTCATGAGTCTATCCCCTTTCACCTTCAAACTATGTCTCCTCGTAGCAGAGCTTGTTTTCAATTGAAAGAGGCTCTCCTTGTGCATTTATGCCTCAGAGGTATTTAAAAGTCTATCATATCTCCTCTATCCCACCTTTCCTCTAATGTATACATATTAAGATTTTTAAGTCTGTCCTCATATGCTTCATAACCAAGGCCACTAACCATTTTAATAGCCACACTCTGCAGATACCATCCTGTTATATCCCTTTGAAGCTAAGATCTCCAGAACTGCACACAATACTCCAAATGAGGTCGCACCAGAGACTTATACACAGGAACTATCATCTCCTTTTTTCTACTGGCCATTTCTCTCCCTATGCACCCAAGCATCTTTTCTACCTGTTTAGCCACTTTAAGATGATCAGAAACAATCATGCCCAGGTCTGGCTCTTTTTTTGTGGACAGAAGTACTTTGTCCCCTACACTGTACCACTCTCTTGGATTATTACAGCCCAAATGCATGACCTTGCATCTTTTAGCATTAAATCTCAGCTGCCAAATTCTTGACCATTCTACAAGCTTAGCTAGATCTCTCCTCATGCTATCTACTTACTGGGTGTCTACACTATTACAAATTTTGGTATCATCGGCAAGAGGCAATATCACTAACAAAGATGTTAAAAAGAATCAGACCAAGGACAGATCCCTACGGCACACCACTGGTAACCTCCTCCTCCTCAGAATGAGTCCATTTACCTGTACCCATTGTCACCTCGCACTCAACCAATTTCTAACCCAGTCAGTCACTTCAGGGTCCTTCCCTAAGATGCTCAGTTTGTTTATAAGTCGCCTATGCGGAATGGTGTCAAAGGCTTTAATGACATTAAGTACACTACATCTAGGGCTCACTCTCAGTCCAACTCCCTGGTCAAAGAAATTAATCAGATTTGTCTGACAAGACCTGCCTCTGGTAAAACCATGCTGCCTCAGATCTTACAATCTATTGGACTCCAGAAACATCAATATTCTCTGTTTTAGCAGAATTTCCAATAATTTATTCACCACAGACGTTAGACTAACCGGCCTGAAGTTTTCAATCTCATCCTTACTTCCGCTTTTATGTAGAGATCATATGTGCCTCTCTCCAGTCCTCTAGGACCATACTTGACTCTAAAGAAGCATTGACAAGTTCAGTCAGTGGAGCCGCTAGAATGTCCAAGTTCCTTCAATATTCTTGGATGTATCCCATCCGGTCCCACTGCTTTGTCTACTTTTAGTTTGTTTAATTAGTTCTTCATCAACACAGTCTTCTGAAAATTGCTCAAGATCCCCATCACTTCTGTTCCTATTTGTGGGTGACGTCTGAGGTCCTGCTCCTTACCCTTCATCTGTGAATATAGTTCAGAAATATTTTTATTAAGCAATTCCGCTTTATCCTCATCAGCTTCTACATATTCCTCCCCTTCACCCTTGAGTCTGACAAAACAGTTACTCACCTGTAACCGGTGATAAGAACATAAGAACATAAGATATGCCATACTGGGTCAGACCAAGGTCCATTAAGCCCAGTATCCTGTTTCCAACAGTGGCCAATCTAGGTCATACGTACCTAGCAGTTTCCCCAAAAGACAGGTTCCACAATGCTTGTACTGGGACAAGCATTGATATCCTGGGTCCCTTCTTAATAATGGTTTATGGACCTTTCCTCCAGGAACTTGTCCAAACCTTTTTTAAACCCAGCTACACTAACAGCCTTTACTACATCCTCCGGTAACAAATTCCAGAGTTGGATTACACGTTGAGTGAAAAAATATTTTTTTCTTATTCTTAAATAGTTTACCCTGTAGCTAGCTTCATTGCATGTCCCCTAGTCTTTCTATATTCTGATAACGTAAACAATCGATCTATATTTACCCATTCCACTCCGTTCATTAATTTATAGACTTCTATCATATCTCCCCTCAGCCGTCTCTTTTCCAGGTTAAAGAGCCCTAACCTTTTTAGCCTTTCTTCATAGGAGTACCCTTCCATCCCCTTTACCATTTTGGTGGCTCTTCTCTGAACCTTTTCTAATAACGCTACATCCTTTTTAAGATACGGCGACCAGAATTGCACACAATATTCAAGGTGCGGTCTCACCATGGAACGATATAGAGGCATTATAATATCTTTTGATTTATTTTCCATTCCTTTCCTTATGATACCTAGCATTCTATATGCTCTCTTGGCTGCCGCTGCACATTGGGCCGAGGGTTTTAACATGTTATCCACAATGACGCCTAAATATTTTTCCTAGGTGGTGGTTCCTAAAGTGGAACCTTGCATCGTTTAACCATAGTTTGGGTTGTTCTTCCCTAGGTGCATAACTGCACTTGTCCACATTAAATTTCATCTGCCATTTTGATGTCCATTCTTCCAATTTATCAAGATCCTCTTGCAATTTTCCACAATCCTCATGGGTTTTAACAACTTTAAATAGTTTTGTGTCATCTGCAAATTTGATAACCTCACTCATTATTCCACTTTCCAGGTCATTTATGAATATGTCAAAAAGCAGCGGACCCAGCACAGATCCCTGGGGTACACCACTATTCACCTTTCTCCATTGGGAAAATTGGCCATTCAGCCCAACCCTCTGCTTTCTATCTTTTAACCAGTTCCTGATCCACAGTAGTACACTGCCTCCTATCCCATGACTCTTTAGTTTTGCCAAAAGTCTCTGATGAGGGACCTTGCCAAAGGCTTTCTGAAAGTCCAGATACACTATATCAACCGACTCACCTTTGTCCACCTGTTTATTCACACCTTCAAAAAAACATAACAGATTAGTAAGACAAGATCTTCCTTGTCTAAAGCCATGTTGGCTGTCTCCCATTAGGCTATGACTATCAAAATGCTGAGTAATTTTATTCTTTATGATGGTTTCTACCATTTTTCCCGGTACTGACATCAAGTTCACCGGTCTGTAGTTTCCCGGATCACCCCTGGAACCCTTTTTAAAAATTGGTGTTACATTGGCGATCCTCCAATCTTAAGGTATTAGAGATGATTTTAATGATAGTTCACAGATTACTAATAGCAGGTCTGCAATCTCATATTTCAGTTCTTTCAACACCCTTGGATGTATACCATCCGGCCCAGGTGATTTGCTACTCTTCAGTTTATCTAATAGTTGTAAGACATCTTCCCGATGTATCGATATTTCCTTCATTTCTTCCGCACCTTTAAATACCACTTCAGTCAGGGTAACATCCCTATATCTTCCTCAGTAAAGACCGAAGCAAAGAATTCATTCAGTCTCTCTGCTATCGCCTTGTCGCCTCTTAGTGCCCCTTTAACTCCTCTATCATCTAATGGACCAACTGACTCTCTCACAGGTTTTTTGCTGCGAATGTACTTGAAAAAATCTTTATTTCGCGTTTTGGCTTCCACAGCAAGCTTCTTCTCAAATTCTCCCTTTGCCTGCTTTATCAATGCCTTGCATTTGACTTGCCAGTGCTTGTGCTGTTTCCAGGTTTGGCTCTTTTTTCCATTTCCTGAAAAATGCTTTTTTGGCAACAACCGCCTCTCTGACCTCACCTTTAAACCATGCTGGCAGTTTTTTGGACTTCCTTCCACTTTTCTTAAAGTGTGGAATAAAGCTGGCTTGGGCTTCCAAGATAGTATTTTTAAACAACACCCAAGCTTGATGTAAGTCTTTAACCTTTGCAACTGCTCCTTTTAGCTTTTTCTTAACTGTTTTCCTCATTTTATCATAGTCTCCCTTTCGAAAGTTAAAAGGTAGTACTGTGGATTTCCTTACTATCTCTCCTCCTCTAATTAAATCAAAGGCGATCATGCTATGATCACTATTGCCAAGTGGCCTCAACACCCTTATCTCTTGCACTACATCTGGTGTTCCACTAAGGACTAGATCTAATATTGCTTCCCTTCTGGTCGGTTCATGAACCAGCTGCTCCAAGAAGCAGTCATTTATTTCATCGAGGAACTTTATCTCCCTAGCATGTCCTGCCGTGACACTGACCCAGTCGATACCGGGGTAGTTGAAATCACCCATTATTATTACTGCGCTGTAACGTTTGTTAGCTTCCTTGATTTCTTTGAACATTTCATCATCCATTTGTTCATTCTGGCCAGGCGGTTGATAGTACACCCCCACTGCCATCGCCTTTCCCTTTTTACATGGAATTTAAATCCATAGAGATTCTACAGCAAATTTTGTTTCCTACAAAACTTTAATCCTTTCTGACTCAGTGCCCTCTCTAACAGAGCGCAACTCCTCCACCAATTTGATCAGCTCTATCATTACGATAAAGTTTGTACCCAGGTATCACAGTGTCCCACTGGTTGTCCTCCTTCCACCATGTCTGATATTCCAATCATATCTAACCTCTCATTTAGTGCTATACATTCTAACTCTCCCATCTTGTTTTTTAGACTTCTAGCATTTGCATACAAGCATTTTAGAGACTGTATTTTATTCATATTAATTTGGCTATTGGTAGACATGGGTAATTTGGGATCTTTAAGCTCTGTCTGCTCCATACTCGAGGGCATATGGGCTACTTTACTCTTTTTTGGAACCTCTCTGCTTTTGGTAGTATCCTTCAAGGATACATTCTTCCGAACCATCCGCTCTTGGGCAACTGTCGGCTTTCCCCTATTATCTAGTTTAAAAGCTGCTCTATCTCCTTTTTAAAGGTTAATGCCAGCAGCCTGGTTCCATCCTGGTTAAGGTGAAGCCCATCCCTTCGGAAGAGCCCCTCCTTTCCCCAGAATGTTCCCCAGTTCCTAACAAATCCAAACCCCTCATCTCTGCACCATCGTCTCATCCACGCATTGAGACTCTGGAACTCTGCCTGCCTTTTGGGTCCTACGCGTGGAACGGGAAGCATTTCGGAGCATGCTACCCTGGAAGTTCTGAATTTCAACTTCCTACCTAAAAGCCTAAATAACACTTATTAAAAGAGGGCTGCTACACAGTACCTTGTCCTGTGCTGCCGAGGTAAAGCACGGTTACTTACCTGTAACAGGTGATCTCTGGGAACAGCAGGAATAAGTCTTCAGATATGGGTACGTTGGTACCGACGGAGTCTGCGCGGGAACGCTCCCCAACGTCCAATTAGAATGCTTTTGGGAGCATCCCACCACGCCTGTGTGCTGCCTTCCTGCTTTTCCCAACTGCCTCTTCTCAGTTAAGTTTTAAAGCTGAGACAAAGAGAGAGAGAGCAAGGAAGGGAAAGATAGAGATAGAGAAATGCAACTCCTAGGGGAGGTGGGTGGGCTGTGAAGACTTATTCCTGCTGTTCCCAGAGATCACCTGTTACAGGTAAGTAACTGTGCTATCGCCAGGAACAAGCAGCAATGAGTCTTCATATATGGGGACTCCCAAGCTCAGATGCCTGGAGGGAGTCCTAGCATGTTGCAAGTCTAGAACGAGCCATGCTATTCCTCAGGACCTCAGGCATCCTGGGGATGGAGGGTAGGAGTTGAATACAGAAAAGGAGCTGTGGAACAGCTGGCTAGAACAGGGCTTCAAAAGGGGAAGACCCTGTATCGAGGGTATTTAGTAGTAAAATATTGTAATCTGGGCCTCCCTTGATGGCATTGCACAAGTGCAGTGATCTACATATGGATCTGCTAGAAGAGCCAGTGAATGTGCTCAAGGGGTACCTCACTGAGAAGTAGAGGTAATACAGCAGAACAAAAACAAGTGGAGGTCAGAACCCTTCAGGATGAGAAAATAGCCCCAGGGGAAAACTGGGGTAGTATAGGAGGTAGAGCTTCAGCGGAGACGCAGAAGGTACTATTAAAGAAAGCTTAAGCTGTTTTGGTCCAAAAACAGTACAAATCTAGGACCAAGAGAAGAAATGAGTCTGACCCAACTAGACTGGGATTGGAATCAGTCCATGTAGGGGAGAAAGGGTATGGAGACCCTTGTATCTGATAAGAAAGTAAGGACAGACTCAGGAGCGCTAAGCTTTAGAGCAACTGAAGCTCCGCAATGTCTTTCCTAAATGGGGTCAATTAGGAAAGAAAGGTACATGGAGAGCTTCAGGAGTACCTAACCTGAAAAGGCTATGGCAAGGAAAAAGGTTTGTTGATTACCACAGGAAGTGGTTATAGGTGTAGCTCCCTAGTTATGCTGGCACAGCATTGATAGGGTTAGTGTCCATCTGTTAGGATCATATAGGAATGTAAGGATATCTGAACCTAACAGACAGATAGATAAGTAGATGGATACAGATCTATCTAAAAATGTATCTCATATCTATAAATATCTATCTATCTATCTATCTATCTATATATATATATATTTAAATATATACACCTATAGTGTATATATGCCTTTATCTATAAAGAGATATGTATGGGCAGAAGACACACCGATATATATAAATACATATATATATATACTTATCTATATCTATCTATATATATCTATATGAATAGGCAGGCATATAGACACACGTCTCCAGGTATATGGATGGAGAGATGTCCACAGCACCCCATCCCCCCTAGGGATATAGGGAGAGAGAAAGATTCATCTGATAGCAAGAAGGTTGATACCTACTTGAATAGATAAATACAGAATCCTCCTTTGCTGGTTATGACTGGCAGTCAGAGGAAAGGTCTCCCTGACAAGAAGAAGGCTGAATTCTTTGCAGAATTTGAACTCTTGAATAACCAGGATGGCCTACGTGAAAAATGCAGAGGATAACTTCAGTCAGCGGACAGGAAGTCCAGATATCTCCAGAATTGCAGTGGAGAATGGATAGAGGACGCCTCTGGAGGAAGATACCCTAGTGATCCGCCTATGAGGACAAGATGGGTATTAGGCGTCCTCTAGCTGCCATTGAAGAAATTTATCTCTGACGAGAAGACTCAAGGAGATATGGGCCAAGCCAGGGAATTGGCCCTCCTTTAGGCTTTCACGTAATGAAAGGCCTGAGGCTTATGCCTCAAGAGATTTAAGATAAGATGTTAAGGGCAGGGAATGCCTGCCAGACATGACTGGGGGAACCCCCCCCAACCATCTGGGGTTATCTGCTAGTCAAGATACTAATGCTCTCTAGCAAGGGCCCATAGTGCAAAGCTACTCTGCAGAGATGCAGAGAGCATGCTGCAGGTTGGTTAGAAGAAAAAACTGGCAGTGGAAAGCCAGCAGGTGACCAGCTATTCTGCCAAGGACAAGGGGGTGAAGAATAGAAGTTAACCAACCAGCCTGTGATAATAGGGTTTCCCAAACAAGGTTGATAACCTGTTTGGGACTTAGCACTGAGGCTAGGAGGATTGCTAGTGGAGGGGAAGCCCTGGTTGTGTAGTGAACAAAACCAGTGGCTTAACCACTAGGAATTGCTATATCTGTAGCCACTACCAGGGCAGCATAGAGAATTTCTTTTCCCTCTTTCCTTTTTAGATTGGGAAAAAGAAACAGACATGGTAGGACTTCCTATTGTTTGATGAGCTGCCCCAAGGTAACAAGGGGGAAAAACAACTCCAGAAGGGAGAATCCCCCGGTAGAACAGGTAGAGGACTATAGGGGCTTACCGGTGTAAAAGAGCCACTCTTACAAACCAAATGTTGTAGTAAGTGGGAGGTAAGACAGAGTTGCAAGAGACCGACTATGGAGGAAGTCTCTGACAGGTGAGATGATACATGCCAGTACAGGGAAACAACTGTCCATTGATAGTTGTTACCTCTCTTTCCTCCAAGAGGAAGAGGAAAAACTGTTAAGTATGGGCATGATCATCATAAAGACTCTTAGAGAAAAGATGTCTCATGAAGAGATATCTAGGTAGGTTAGGATAAATTCAGTGCAGATACTGCCAGTGAAAAGAAGCAGACTGCCACCCTAACCACCAACCAAGAGGGACAACGATCTATTTGAAACCCTGCGACTGCTGGGTTTGTTGACCCGGTTGAGTTTGTGGATTCTTCAGACCAGGGCGATGTTTCCCCTGTTTGGGAACATCTGTATGATGGGCAGATGATGGGTAAAACCTTCTCCCCCTAGGGGAAGAAAGTTTGGTAGGAGATTTCCTACCTACTGGGAAAGAAGGCGGCGTATTACAGCCTCTGGAAACAGGAAAGTCAGTAGATAACTGAGTAACTTGGAGTAAAGACTCCTTGTTGAAGAGATTTTCTCCAGTGCAAGGAGTATTTCCCAGTCTTTCTTGTGCCCATTTGTCCAAGTCTGAAGTTTGGAGCCAGGCTCTACGTCGTGCCCCTATAGCTATAGCAGAAGTCCTGCTAACAGACTCAAAGGAGTCTAGGGAAGCACGAGTAAGAAACCTAGAGATATTTAGAGTATGACTAACCAGTGAGGAATAGTCTGCACACCTGGGCTCTTGAAGAAAAGGAGTCAAAAGATGTAATTTCTTTGTGACCTCCTCAAGAGATAGACCCATATAAAAAATATATGAGAGAATTCTTGCTGAAAGCATGGATGTCTGGAAGGTTTGACATCCAAAGGCATCTAGTGTCTTAGACTCACGACCTGGCGGACAAGAAGAGTGATTTTTATTACTCTTCACTCGCCTCACTGCTGATTGTACCACAATGGAATGATGAGGAAGTTGAGTCTTTGGAAACCCTGGAGAGGGGGGCACCTGATGTAGAAGATCAGTTGCTCTGGAAGGTGGGGGTACCTTTAAAGGAGCTTCCCACATTCGTAGAAGGAGATCCTGCAAAGAATGATGCAAAGGAAGCATTATGTTCTCCCTTTGCTTTGCTAGGAACAGAAAGGGATTCTGTATTCCCTTGTGTAGGATCCTGTCCAGGAATAGGAATGGCAAGTGATTTTGCCATATCCAGGAGGAAAGTCCGAAAAGAAGGATCCCCAGAGGGAACTTCCCTTGGATAGGCTAGATCTGATGAAGAACTAGCGATGGCACCGAGGGATCTATCCAAACATATAGGAATAAAAGATCCTGAATGGTGCAGTATGGGATCCTTAAAGGGTGGTCGCTGGTACTGCAGGTCAGGACCAGTGACAGTCGTAACACATCGTCCATGCAAGGGATCGATTCCAAACTCGGCATCGAGGGAAGCGAGCCTGACGAGAGAAGCATGGAAGGTACCGACAGCAATGGTAATGTGGATAGCGGTACCGACTTCGGTACCGTATCTGATACCAGTGGATGAAGGCCAGCCGGTGGCAACTCTAACAGTATCGGAGGAACCGAGAGTTGCGGATCCGAATTATCGGAATCGAGCCTTCGGTACCAAGGGGAGTCGGTACCCAGTCCACCAGACTGGAGATCGATTCCAGACTCGGCATCGAAGGAAGCGAGTCTATCGATGCACGTCTGGAAGGTACCGACGTCGGTACTAGCATCGGTGCCGGTACCGATACTGGAAGGTCGGTCTGGAGAGTATCCACCGGGCCCGCAGGTACCGAGGATGCCAGACGACGATCCTTGGTGAGGAATGTTTCATCCAACACCAGTGCCTATGCCAGGGTATCGGTACCGCTCGAAGCGGATGCCACCACCGGGCATGGCTCAGGTATGTTCTGTGAGGGGTGAACCTCAGGAACAACCTGAAACCCCACACAGGCTTTGGAGGCCGAAGACTCCCACCGGGGTTTTGAAGCCAGTGGATTTTCGAGGACAAGGCCATAGGCATCTCTATGTTGTACATTAGAACTGCCGCTCGAGGACTGGCTAGTCTTAACAGACTGTTTTTGGGTTACCTGATGCTGTGTAGAAGAAGGTATGGTCGGTGCCCTGAAGTTGGAGGGGGACCGCGTGTCGAGGGGAACTCTATGTTGAAAACTTCTTCTCACAATACTATTGTCCGAGGGCTCCGGAGGAAAATGGTCAGGACCCAAGCAGGTTAGACACCAAGTGTGAGTGTCTAAAAATAAACTCGTACCGCCACAGTTTGTACATTTCTTGGGGAAAGTGGCTGGCGGTTCCATGAAGGAAGATGGCCTAGAAGGCCTGAGAACCGTGAGACACTAAGGAAGAAAAAATATTCCCTAAAAAGGAAAAATTTTACAAGAAAGAAAAAGGAAACACCGGTGGTACCGGTGGTGTCGGGGAAGGCAGCCGCGACCACAAGAAAACTAAAAAATAAAAGAAGAATTTTCTGCGGTGACAGGACGACGTCCTGCCGGCTCCGCGGAAAAACGAAAAAAACTGAGGAGAGGCAGTTGGGAAAGGCGGGAAGGCAGCACGCAGGCGTGGTGGGATGCTCCCAAAAGCATTCTAATTGGACGCTGGGGAGCGTTCCCGTGCAGACTCCGTCGGTACCGACGTACCCATATCTGAAGACTCATTCCTGCTTGTTCCTGGAGATTCTATATTCTGTTTTGATTTAAATTATAGCTCTTTGCTGCTGCTAGGCTCTAACCTATTATGGAATTTAAATTACAAGCTCTCTGCTGGGTTCTAAATTTAACCAGAAAACTCTCTTCTGTGTTTTAAATTGAAACTAAAAGTACTTTGCTGATGCTAGGCCCTGAGTGACTATTAAATTTAAACTACAGCTCTGTTGGGTATGAAATGTAACCAGAAAGTTCTCTTCTGTGTTTTAAATTTAAACTGCTGCTACTAGGCCCTGACTGATTTAACAAAAAATAGTGGGTTCACAGATTAATTAGCTTTGATATAAAAAATGCCTTTCAGAAAATTCCCAGAAGTATATACTCACAATTGCAGATCTCTCTCCAGAAGTAACAGTCCCCTTTTCTAGTCCTTCAAGACTCAATAACTTGGAAATAACTATTTTACAGGGAACATGGGCTATGGAGGATTAAGTGGCTTGCCCAAGACCACAAGGAGCACCTGTGGGACTAGAAACCCCAGTCCTTCCGGCCCAAGGTTGCTGTCCTCTAGTGGGATATGAACCCCCGACCTTCCGGCCTGAAGTACCTTGCCCCAACCACTAGGCCACTATGGTCTGTCTGGGAACAGCAGGAACCAGTCTTCCCATATGGGCGACATCGACAGACTGAGCCTGTGCAGGAACGCTCCCCAGCGCCCAAGAGGAAAGCCTTTGGGAGCACTCCACTGCACCTGCATGTGCCTTCCCACCTATCCAACTCCTCTACTCAGTTGAGTTTGTAGCTGAGAGGAAGAGAAAAAAAATAAATGAATCCTACAACTCCTAAGGAAGGGGTGGGGGTTGTGAAGACTGATTCCTGCTGTTCCCAGAGATCACCTGATACAGGTGAATAACTACACTATCTCTAGGAACGAGCAGGAAAGTATAGTTACTCACCTGTAACAGGTGATCTCCGGGAACAGCAGGAATTTAGTCTTCACATATGGGTATCGTCGGTACCGACGGAGCCTGTGTGGGAACACTCCCCAGCATCCAATTAAAAAGCTTTTGGGAGCATTCCACAGCGCCTGCGTGCTGCCTTCCTGCCTTTCCCAACTGTCTCTCTCCAGTTGAGTTTAAAGCAGAGACAAAGAGACAGAGAAAGGGAAAGAAAAAAAGAGAGATAGAGAGATACAACTCCTAGGGGAGGTGGGTGGGTTGTGAAGACTAAATTCCTGCTGTTCCCCGAGATCACCTGTTACAGGTGAGTAACTATGCTATCTCCAGGAACAAGCAGGAATGTAGTCTTCACATATGGGGGACTCCCTAGCTACAGATGACAGGGAGAAAACCCCAGAAGTTGGTGTACCCTTTTGGAAGGGCTCCACTTCCCCCCAAGGATATCTGGCATCCTACCAGGGCTGGTGGGTAGGAGTTGATTAATTATGGAACAGGGGTTGAAGAACAGCCTGACCAAACAAGGCATCCCGGCGGGAGTCCTTGTCCAAGCAGTAATGGGCTGTGAAGGTATGAACCGAGGCCCAGGTAGCTGTTCGATAGATGTCGTCGATAGACAGAGTGAAGATGAGCCATAGAGGCTGCCATGGCTCTCACATTGTGCGCTGTGACATGGCCTTCAAGAGGCAGGCTCTTACTCTGATAGGCAAAAGATATACACTGTGCAATCCAGTTGGACAGTGTCCTTTTGGAGACTGGAAGCCCTAAATGACTAGGATCAAAAGCAACAAAGAGTTGAGAGGACTTTCTATGTTGCTGCGTCCTTTGTAAGTAAAAGACCAAAGCTCTTTTACATTCCAAAGTCTGAAGATTCCTTTCTGCATTAGAGGCATGAGGCCTTGGGAAAAAAACAGGAAGGTAAACTGCTTGGTTTAAATGAAAAGGTGAAACCACCTTTGGCATAAAGTGAGGATGAGTCCTAAGAACTACCTTATGATGGAACCTTGTATAAGGAGGATCAGCCACCAATGCTTGCAACTCACTGATGCGACGTGCTGATGTGATTGCAATAAGAAAAATAACCTTCCAGGAAAGGAATTTCAAAGAGGTAGTAGCCAATCGTTCAAAAGGCGGCTTTGTGAGCTGGCCAAGAACCAGATTTAAATCCCATGCCGCCGGTGGTGGCTTAATGGGAGGTTTAGAAGAAGGCCTCTCATAAATCTCACAATTTTGCCGGTGTGAGTCCCTCAAGGGCAACGCCAGAGGCATCTTGATACTTAGGAGATCTACCCTTTGAGGACCGGCTAGACTTATGTTTAGTTACCTGAGATCCATGGGAGGAAGACGAAGCCCTGGAAGATGTTGATGCCACAGATGCCGCATCGGAGGAAAAAAGGGTGCTAAGTTTAGCAGCTCGGTTTTGTCAGCCCCTCTTCGACATCATCCCACAGGCAACACACTCTGAGATAGAGTGGTCAGAACCTAAACATTTGAGGCACCACTCATGTGTGTCGGTGACGGAGATGGTACCGCCACACTTGGAACACATTTTAAAACCCGAGGCAGGTTTTTCCATTGTAGAAGAAAGT
The DNA here is from genome assembly GCA_033557465.1 of Ichthyophis bannanicus. Taxonomy (NCBI): domain Eukaryota; kingdom Metazoa; phylum Chordata; class Amphibia; order Gymnophiona; family Ichthyophiidae; genus Ichthyophis; species Ichthyophis bannanicus. Next base: position 359,282,718 of record CM066036.1, on the reverse strand, counting down.
TGGGCCTAGTGCCCAAAATGGCGCGTGGCACCAGAGGAGAAAAAAAGCTGGAAGACTCCAGGAAAGAATTTTTTTTTTTACAAGGAAAAAAGAAAGAACCGGCAGTACCAGTGTAGCGTCGAAGGAAGGCAGATGCGACCACAAAAAAAAAAGAATAAAAGATATTTTCTGCGGTGACAGGAAGTGTGACCTGCCAGCTCCATGGAAAACGAAGAACTGGAGAGACACAGTTGGGAAAGGCGGGAAGGCAGCACGCAGGCGCTTTGGGATGCTCCCAAAAGCTTTCTAATTAGACGCTGGGGAGCGTTCCCGCACAGGCTCCGTTGGTACCGACGATACCCACATGTGAAGACTACATTCCAGCTTGTTCCTGGAGACTGCATCTTCACATATGGGACTCACTAGCTCCCAGGTACACCAGCCAACTATGCAGTTCGGCCTTGGTGATTGGCCTCGCGTCTTCCAGAGGATCTGCGCTACTTCCACTCTCTGAATCAGAGCTTGTGGCTGCCATTTTCCCACAACACAGGATTTTCTCAGCCACCACCCCCACTGCTCTTTTCAGTCTTATATTGGAAGTGTTCCAGCTTCTTTCATGTTGACATTGCTCCCAGAAATAAGCTTATAAAAGAATAATGCTTTTATCCAGAGGGTGCCCAATTTAATTGCTTAAATGAACTTAGCCCGGTCCATAGTTCTCCCCTTAAGCTGCCACCTCTGGGTGTTATATCCCTTCTTCCTAAGAGTAATTTTAAAATGAGGAGCTTAAGATGAAAGGCACAAGTGCATATATTAGGCACATGTGTTACCTTTATAAAATAGGCGCAAGTTCCTCTTTAAAATAGCACACTTGAAAGCTACTGCATAAAGTAACAACTACTCCGAGGAAGGAGAATTTTCTGCATGTGCCAGTAAGAAACAGTGCCCATGTGTGTAGTTTCTCATATAATCAAAATCACTATCCAAAACGTAGAAAAGACAAAAACATTATAGGCTCAATATTCAAAGGCATTTACACGGTTTGTAGAACAAACCTTGTAAATGCTGCTAAGCTGGATATTCAGCCACACAAACATGGTTAATATTGAAGATGAAGATGCTTTGGGATCATCCATGCCTTTCTTATATATAATCTTCGAGGGTGGGGGGAGAGCAGTTGGCATTGAAGACCAAGTTTGTAATTTGGGGTTTGAGTTGGACAGTTCTTTACTCTGTAGCCTCAGATTTCCAAGGTGGTGAAGGGGTGTTATCTTTAGCTGCAGGAATTGAAGAAAGTGCTTATGGCCATTCTTGTGCAGTCACGGGTTCTAACATGGTTGGATTATTGTAATGGCTCTGTATTTTGGCCTATTATGATTTTAGACGGTTGCAGAGAGTTCAGAATGCTGCTGCTAAGCTCCTGGTGGGAGCTGGCCCTAGGGAACACGTTTCTCCTACCTTGGAATCTCTGCACTGACTATGTGTTACCCAATGTATTAAGTTTAAGTTGTTAATAGTGACTTTTAGGATTTTCCATCTGTTGTGTCCTAGATACGTGTCTGATCATTTACAGGTACATACCTCCTTTCGGGTTACTTGCTCTCAAGACACTCCTTTGTTGAAGCTTACCAGGGCTAATCTGTTTCGTTTAGTAAGACTATGGCCCAGGGCACACACTTATTCTCTGTCATTTATGTGGAATGGTATTCCATTAACCATTCACTTTCTTGATACTCTTATGGGTTTCAGGAAGGCAGCAAGACATTTTTGCCTCTATTTTACTATGACTTTGCTACTGTTTGTTATTTCATTTGTATTACGATGAATCTGGATTTTTAGAAAACCTTTGATACAGTCTCTCATGAGAGACACTTTTGGGGACATTAAAGAGTCATGGGATAGGAAGCAGGGTACTACATGATTGGAAACTGGTCAAAAGACAGAAAACAGAGAAGTGCGAAATAGCCAATTTGCACAATGGAGAAGGGCGACTAGTGGAGTACCCCAGGGATCTGTGCTTTACCTGCTCCTTTTCAACATTCCTAAATGGCCTGGGAATGAGAATGAGTGAGGTGATCAAATTTGCAGACGACACAAAATTATTCAAAGTTGGTAAAACACAAAAGGACTGTGAAAAAATGCAAGAGGACCTTGATAAATTGGGAGACTTGACGTCCAAATGGCAGATGAAATTTAATGTGGACAAGTGCAAAGTTATCCACATAGGGAACCACCACCAAAACTATGGCTACACAATGCAAGGTTCCTCATTTGGAAATACCACCCAGGAAAAATCTCTAGGTGTTATCATGGATAATACGTTGAAACTCGCTCCAAGCATGCAGCAACAGCCAAGCAAGCAAACAGAAAGCTAAGAATCATAAAGAAAGGAATGGAGAATAAAACCAAGGATATTATAATGCTTCTGTATTGCTCCTGGTGTGACCACACCTTGAATGTTGTGTGCAGTTCTGGTCGCCTAAACAGGATATAGCAGAATTAGAAAAGTACAGATAAATGTTCTGATAAAGGTGATGGAAGGATATCCCAACAAGAAAAGGCTTAAAAGGTTAGGGCTCTTCAGCTTGGAAAAAAGACAGCCGAGGGGGATATATGATACAGATCCATAGAACAATGGAGTGGAATGGGTAAGCGTAGACCAGTAGTTTAATCCTTCAAAGAAGTAGAAAGGTTAGGGGGACAGGTAATGAAGCTACATTGTAGCACATTTAAGACTAATTGGAGAAAATATATATTTTTTTCAGTTAACGCGTGATCAAACTCAAAATTGCTTACTGGAGAATGTAGTAAACGTGTAGCTGGGTTAGTGTAGCTGGGTTTAAGAGAGGTTTGGATAAAGTCTTGAAGGGAAAAAAGTCCATAAACTAATATTAAAGAGGACCAGGAAAATCCCTGCTTACCACTGGGATACCGCTTGTGTTATACTATAATGTTATCACACAATGCTTTGATGCGAGAAGGCGGTATAGAAAACCCTTAAATAAATAAGCAAGCAGCATAGAATCTGTGTACGTTTTTTAGGAACCTGACAGGTAACTTGTGATCTAGATTGGCTGCTTTTAGAAACAGGATACTGGGCTTGATGGACCCTTGGTGTGATCAAGTATGGCATATCATGTTTTTATGTTCTTATGTATATTCTTATTATGTGTGTTTAACAATGTTTAATTGTGTGCCTCTTTTGCATATTAATTTTAAAACAGGCTAGGTGCTCATATTCCCCCATTCCCCATACTAAGATGGGCAATGAAATTTGCTGCCATCATGAACATTATATTTTTTAAGTGCCATCAAGTCAGTGCCGACTCCCAGCAACCCAGCAGTCCCTGGGTTTTCTTGGCAAGTATGACAAAGCAGATTGCCAGACCTTTTCTTACAAGGCAATAGAGGGTAAAATGACTTGCCCAAAGTCACAAGGAGTGCCAGTGGGAATTGAACCCTGGGCACTAGACTGTTGCTTTAACTTATAGGCTACTCCTCCACTCCAGGTCACTTATAAATATGTTTGGGGGGGGGGGGAAATAGTGGACCCAGTATAGATCATTAGTGTAATCCACTATTCACCTTTTTCCATTCAAAAAATTGACTAAGTAGGCCTACTCTCTATCTTTTAACTAGTTCTCAGTCCATAGTAGGACACTGCCTCTTTTCCTGTGACTTTATAGTTTTCCTCAAGTCTCATATGGGGGATCTTGTCAAAGGCTTTTTGAAAATCCAGATACACTATATCAATCAGCTCACCTTTAGCTACCTGTATGTTCACAACTTTAAATAAATAATGACTAGTGAGGAAAGACTTCCTTTAACTAAATCCATGTTGGTTTTGTCCTATTAAACCATGACTATATATATTTTTTTCATAATTTTGTTCTTTATAATTGTTTTTACCATTTTTCCTGGCATGGACATCAAGTTCACTGGTCTGTAGTTTCCTGGATCACCCTTGGAACCCCTTTCAAAAATGGCATCATGTTGGCCACTTTCCAAACTTCAGGTACTACAGATTTAAATGAGCACTTACAAAATGGAAATTACACTTACCTGGTAATTAAAGTTCCTGGAGGGTCCAGTTTAGTCCTCCACATCCGGGTAGTGCACCTCCTCCTGCAGCAAGGAGACTGGACCAATCAACTCTTCAGAATCATAGCCTGCTTACTGCTGGAACTCCCATGAGCCCTCCAGTGAACTAGTAACAAAGCAGACTAAATAAAGAACAGATTAAGGAAAGAACAGAGAATCATAAAGTATCCATTAAGGCGTTGCAGATCCCCCTCCCCAAACGAGAGGACTGAAACGCTGCACCTTGCTTCAGTTCCCGGTCCCGAAACCGACAGTCAACACCGGGAGCTGAGGAAACAGAAAGAAGTCCGAGATCGACCACGAGGAAAGGAAGGCTATGGGACACCAACCCAAGGGAGAGTGGTCTCCTGCCTGTTTTTTTTTTTTTTTTTTTTACGCAGAGGCGCCAGTAAGGTAACTGAAATCAGAGTACAACGGGCAGAGCGCGCCGCCAAGACTGAGCAACAAATTCCGGGCGGGAAGGAGGACTAAACTGGACCCTCCAGGAACTTCAATTACCAGGTAAGTGTAATTTCCATTTCCTGAGCGGGTGTCCAGTTTAGTCCTCCACATCCGAGATATACCAGAGCAGTTAACAACGGGGGGGATCTTTACTCGCGGCGCGCAAGACCGCAGACCCAAACTGGTATCCCGAGCCGCTGTCACATCCAAACGGTAATGTTTACTAAAGGCATGGAGGGAGGACCACGTCGCCGCTCGTCAAATGTCCAGCGGAGAAACGAGACTATGCTCCGCCCAAGACGTGGCCTGCGCCCTAGTAGAATGAGCGCGCAACTCCAAGGGAACAGGCTTTCCCTGTAGCAGATAAGCCGACGCTATTGCTTCTTTAATCCACCGAGAAATGGAGGCCTTAGCCGCCGCTTCCCCCTTCCGCGGACCCCCATGGAGCACGAACAAACGATCCGTCTTTCGAAAAGGCGCGGACACTTTGAGATACCGACGTAGGACGCGACGTACATCAAGCTTATGAAGCACTGCGCCGGACGTGGAAGACGATCCCGGAGCAAAAACCGGCAAAACCACTGGCTGATTCACGTGAAAGGGGGACACCACCTTAGGCAAGAAAGAAGGAACCGGCCGCAGAATAACCCTATCACTAAGAAAGGATAAAAAGGGAGCTTTACAAGAAAGCGCCTGAAGCTCAGAGATACGACGCGCCGAGCAGATGGCAACGAGAAAGACTGCTTTCAATGTCAAGTCCTTTACAGAGGCACTGCAGAGAGGCTCAAAGGGCGCCCGAGCCAAAGCCTGTAACACCAGGTTCAAATCCCAGGGTGGCAAGACAACCCTGCGAGAAGGGCGCAACCGGAATACCGCTCTGAGAAAACGTCGAACGTCCACATGAGAGGAAAGAGGGACGTCGTGAATTTTGCCGCGATAGCATGCCAGAGCGGCAACCTGCACCTTTAACGAGCTTGCGGCCAGACCCTTGTCAAAACCGTCTTGTAAAAAACTAAGAATGACAGCAACCGAAGAAGTGGCAGCGCGGACCGCATGCCGCGAACACCAATCCTCAAAGATCCGCCAAACCCGAACATAAGTGAGGGAGGTAGAAGGTTTCCGCACACGCAGTAGGGTGGAAATAACCGCTGGGGAATACCCTTTCTTTTTCAACCGAGCCCTTTCAATGGCCATACCGTAAGCGAGAACCGATCCACTTGAGGCATGCGCAGAGGTCCCTGCACGAGGAGATCCACGAGGGGAGGAAGGCGCCACGGTACGCCGTGGAGTAGCCGGACCAGATCCGCGTACCACGGGCGACGGGGCCAATCCGGCGCTACTAAGAGGACGGTTCCGCGGTGGGCCTCGATGCGCTGAACTACCCTGCCAATCAGAGCCCACGGTGGGAAAACATAGAGAAGCTGGAATTCGGGCCACGGCTGGAGAAGGGCGTCGATACCCTCGGACATTCGCTCCCGACGCCTGCTGAAGAAACGACTCGCCTTGGCCGATGTGAACGTCGCCATGAGATCCATGATGGGTGGACCCCACCGACGAACAATCTGAGCAAAAATCTGTGGGTGCAACTCCCACTTGCCGGCGTCTATGCGCACCCGACTGAGAAAATCTGCCATGACATTGTCCTTTCCAGTGATATGTGCTGCCGAAATGGCCAGGAGACGCCTTTCCACCCAAGCAAAAAGCGCGTCCGCCTCGACTTCCAGTGGCACGCTGCCGGTGCCGCCCTGTCGGTTGACGTACGCAACCACCGTCGCGTTGTCCGACAGAACTCGAACAGCTCGACCGCGGACTGACTCCTCGAAAGCTTGAAGCGCAAGCCGTATCGCTCGTAGCTCGAGCCGGTTGATCGACCAAAGAGCCTCCTGCAGAGACCAGGTCCCCTGTGCAAACCGGCCCTGGCAGTGGGCTCCCCAGCCGGAGAGACTCGCATCCGTGATGACCGGCAACCAGAGAGGCTGCTCCAAGAGTGTTCCCGTCCGAAGCGAGAGCGGGGACAGCCACCATTTCAACGCCCGTCGAACTCGGAGAGGGCATGGCAAACGACGGTTTAGGGAATCCGACTGAGGGGACCAACGACGCAGCAGCGCACGCTGAAGCGGCCGCATATGAAATCGGGCCCACGGAACCACTTCCAGAGTGGACGCCATGGTCCCCAATAATCGGAGATACCACCAGGCCGAAGGTGCGGGGTCCGCCAGGAACATCTGCAACAACTGACGCAAGTTCTGGACCCGGCGACCGGGGAGAGACACCATCCCCGTGGCCGTATTGAAACAAACCCCCAGATATTCGAGGTGTTGAGACGGCACCAGCTGACTCTTGGGAACGTTGATTACCCAGCCGAGATCCTGCAGCAGACGAACGACCCTGTCCGTGACTCACAAACTCTCCTCCGCGGACTTCGCTCGGATCAGCCAATCGTCGAGGTAGGGGTGCACCAGAACCCCCTCCTTGCATAGGGCCGCTGCGACTACCACCATCACCTTGGTGAAAATGCGAGGCGCGGTGGCCAGGCTGAAAGGTAGAGCTTGGAACTGGAAGTGACCCCAGGGAAAGGCGAACCGGAGAAACTTCTGATGTGCGGGACGAATCGGAATATGCAGAAATGTGGCACCCGTAAACAGCGATTCACGCCCTTGAGATCGAGAATAGGGCGGACGGAGCCGTCCTTCTTTGGCACCACGAAATAAATGGAGTAACGACCGAGGCCGCACTCGGCCGCAGGGACTGGGACGACGGCCCCCAGCGCTAACAAGCGATCTAAGGTTACCCGAATGTCCCGTTCCTTTTGCGACCCCTTGCAGGGAGAGAGGACAAAGGAATCCGTTGGAGGGAAGGCAAAATCCAACGCATAACCATCTTTGACTATCTCGAGAACCCAACGGTCCGAAGTAATGTGGGCCCAAGAGGGGAGAAAGTGGCGAAGACGTCCGCCGATAACTGGAACCCCCTCCGGAGCCCGCCTCATCTCATTGCGATTTACGACTGAAGGAGGAGGAGGCACCGGAGGAAGCGACGGAGAAACCCCTGCCAGCTCCCCGGAAACCTCGAAAGGACTGAGACCGAGACGGAAACCGGCCTCGCTGGGAATTCCAAAGACGGGTGGAAAGAAATCTCCGAAAATCCCGAAAGAAACCTCGAAGCGCTGGTAAAGATCTAACCGACTTGGGCTTGTCCTCCGGAAGCCGACCACCTTTGGTCTCACCCAAGTCCTTCACCAACTTGTCCAAGTCTTCCCCGAAGAGTAACTTACCCTTAAAGGGAAGTTTGCTAAGACGAGACTTGGAAGAAGGGTCAGCGGCCCAGTTACGCAACCAAAGAGATCTGCGCGCCACCACCAATGAGGCCATACTATTCGCCATGGTACGGATTAAATCATAATGGACATCCGCCAGATAAGCGGAACCCGACTCAAGGCGAGTAACCTCGAGCAACGCTTGTTGGTCCAAAGAAGAATGCTGACGCAAGCGTTGAGCTCATCGTAAAGACGCCCTAGCTATCCAGGCCGCACAAATGGAAGCTTGAAGCGATAAAGCATTGGTGTTGAATGCTTGTTTCAATAAACCATCGACTTTTTTGTCCTGAAAGTCCTTCAAGGCAGCACTGCCTTCCACCGGAATAGTGGTCTTCTTGGTCACCGCAGATACCACCGTATCAACACGTGGAGACTTGAATTTCTCCTTATCCTCGTCCTTCAACGGGTAAAGACGATGCATCGTCCGGATGCCCTTCAAACCAGCGTCCGGATGGTCCCACTCGGTCTGAATCATCTGAGCAACCACCCGGTGAACAGGGAAGACCATTTGAGCGTCCCGAACCGCCTAAATAAGGGGATCCTGCAATACATCGGCCTCCCCAGAAACCGGCGCTGAGAGATTGAGCGTCTGAAGGGCTTCGGTGATAAGAGGCACCAACTCCTCCCTACGAAACACCCGAACAATCCTAGCCTGATCCTCAGGGTCTGGAATCTCACCCTCTTCAAGGTTATCGGCACTGCCCTCAAGGTCCGCATCCAGGTCTAGGTCTTGTACCTCGAACTCTTCTTGCACCAAGCTCACAGAGTGCGATTTCTTAGCCACCTTGGAGGCCGGCTCCGGCGGGGCCGAGACAGACGGCAGAGGGACGAAAGTTGAGGGGGAGGCCTCAGGCCATTTGCCCAATTGCCCCAATTTGAAGGCCTGATGCATGATGAGCACGAAGTCGGGAGAAAAATGAGTCAGAGAAGATGAAACATCTCCGTGCTCCACAGAGACCCCGGACCCCGGAGCCTGAGGGCCGGGAGCCACAGGCGGCAACAGAGGCACCGGAGCAGAATCACCCTCAGCAGAGGGCGGGGCCACCAAGTGCTCCGCTGGAGAAGGGGAGCTCTCCTGATGTTCAATGCCCGAAGAGACTGCAGCACAGCTGGAGCAGAAACCAGCGGCAGAGACAGAGCGCCTGCGCAAACCGCAGACCAAGCATTGAGGCTTTGAAGACATGGATAGAGGCAATCAGAGTGGCAGCTGAAGGAAGAAAGGGAATAGCTAAACCCCCCACAGAGCCGCGGGCTGAAAACCCCTGTAAAGTGGGATTACACTGCTCTCTGGTCCCCTGCTTTTAGCTGATGTGCTGGTTTTGATTTTGCTTTGTTTTGTTTTTTTTGCAAACCGAAAACAAAAAAGAAACAGTGATAAGCGCCCCAAAATATCAGGGAAATCAAAACGCTAGTAACTGAAAAGAAATGAGAATCCCCAAAGGCAAAAAACCGCCAAATAATAAATCCAAAATGGCCGCCGCGAGCGAGACGCGCTGAGGAAAAAGAGCGCCAAAAACAGAAGAAAAAAGTAAATAAAGAAAGAAACTGCGCCGAAAAAAACACACTTACCCCGAAATCAGGTAAAGGGAAGCGTCAGGGCAGACTCCCCACAGTAGCGGAGCAGAGGAGAGAGCCTGAAAACTGCCGGTCTGACAAGCACCGGACTGCAGCCGGAGTGCCTGTCAGCGAGCTGAGAGAAATCGGAAGGCAGCACAGCCGTGGGTCTACTGATGCTGCCCCCGAACAGTCCTGGGGGAGCGATCAGAGCACCGGTGAAGACTGCTAGCAGGTAACCCGGAGCGAAGGGCAGTACCGTTCAGCCTCGAACTGCGGGAAGCTCCGTGAGTCAGAGACACGCTCTTCAAGGGGATTGTCTTTTTTTTTTTTTTTTGGTAAAGCAATTAAAGGGACAGTAGCTAGAAAAAAGAAAACTAAAGCAAACCAAAGGAAAGTAAAGTAAAGTAAACTGGAGAACACCCCAACTAGAAAAGAAGAAGTGAGCCTAGCTCCAGGCTCACACCACCTCCTGCTGCAAGGAGACTGGACACACTGGAGGGCTCATGGGAGTTCCAGCAGTAAGCAGGCTATGATTCTGAAGAGTTGATTGGTCCAGTCTCCTTGCTGCAGGAGGAGGTGCACTACCCGGATGTGGAGGACTAAACTGGACACCCGCTCAGGAATTACTAATAGTAGATCTGGAAGCGGCATCAAGAAAAGTGAACATACTGAATACTTCTGTTCTGTATTTATTTAAGAAAATCCTGGAGGAGGACCACGTATGGATGACAAATATTCAAATAGGAATGGGTAGATACCACACCATTCACAAAAGATGTTTTTGAACAATTTGCAAAACTGAAAGTGGACATATCCATGGGATCGGATGGGATACATCGCAGGATACTGAAAGAGCTCAGGTTCTGGCATGGCCTTTAAAAGGATGCTTTTAATAGATCCTTTGAGACAGTGGAAGTTTCACAGGATTGGAGAAAAGGGTTAATTTAGTACTTTTTCACAAAAGTGGTAATAGGGAAGAGATGACACTATAGGTTGGTACGCCTTACCTCCATGGTGGGAAAAGTAATGAAGGTGCTACTAAAAGCAAGGATAGTGGACTTTCCAGAAACCAATGGGTTGCAACATGGTTTTACCAAAGTATGATCTGTGAAACTACTGTGTCTGTGTTTTTCCCTCTCACTCATTCACTCAAAGGGCTACAAGGAGGTTTCCCGATTGAACTATCCACCTGCCAGCCAATCCTGCGCAGCACCAATCACATGACTGCATCAGGTGACCAGAAATCTCTATATACTTGCAGCCATCACAGCGCTTCATGCAGGTGGAATGCGACTGAGGAGCAGGTCTTGGTCCTTGATCCTTTGTGTAGCTCCAGGGGAGACCTGACTCTGGCCCTCTCTTCTCATTCCTTTGCTACTTTGAGATACCCTTGGGCTGGCCCTGAAGGTTTCTGTTGCCCTAGGCAGAAACCCTGCTGATGCCACACCCCCGCTGGTGCCGATTCCGTTTAGGGAGGGGGAGGAGGCAGCATTTCCAAAAGCAGCAACCTTTGACGCCGCTTTTGGAAATATTGCCTCTGCCTGCCCCCCCCAAACCATCTATGATAGAAGGGGGGGGGGGGCAGCAGTCATGCATGTGTACTGCCACCACCCACCCATGCTAGCAGACGGGCCCAGCCTTGGATACTTTCCACTTGTTAGGTTGAGCCTCCTCCCTTTGGTCGCTCTCTTACTTTCCCTGCAGGTATAGCATAGTTACACACCTGTAACAGGTGATCTCAGGGAACAGCAGGAATTTAGTCTTCACATATGGGTATCATCGGTACCAATGGAGTTTGCACGGGAACGCTCCCCAGTGTCCAATAGGAAAGCTTTTGGGAGCATCCCACAGCGCCTGCGTGCTGCCTTCCAGCCTTTCCCAACTGTCTCTTTCCAGTTGAGGTTAAAGCTGAGACAAAGAGAGAGGGAAAGAGATACAACTCCTAGGGGAGGTGGGTGGATTGTGAAGACTAAATTCCTGCTATTCCCGGAGATCACCTGTTACAGGTGAGTAACTATGCTATCTCCAGGAACAAGCAGGAATGTAGTCTTCACATATGGGGACTCCCTAGCTGCAGATGCCAGGGAAAAGGCCTCCCCCCCCATGGATCTCTGGCATCCTACCAGGGACGGTGTTAATTAAGTATGGAACAGGTGTTGAAGAACAACCTGACCAAACAAGGCATCCCGGTGGGAGTCCTTGTCTAAGCAGTAATGAGCTGTGAAGGTATGAACCGAAGCCCAAGTAGCTGCTCGACAGATGTCGTCGATAGACACAGAGTGAAGATGAGCCATAGAGGCTGCCATGGCTCTCACATTGTGAGCTGTGACATAGCCTTCAAGAGGAAGGTTTTTACTCTCATAGGCAAAAGATATACACTGTGCAATCCAGCTGGACAGTGTTCTTTTGGAGACTGGAAGTCCCAAATGACTAGGATCAAAAGCAACAAAGAGTTGAGAGGACTTTCTATGTTGCTGTGTCCTTTGCAAGTAAAAGGCCAAAGCCCTTTTGCAGTCCGAAGTATGAAGATTCCCTTCTGCATTTGAGGCGTGAGGCCTTGGGAAGAATACAGGAAGGTAAACCGCTTGGTTTAAATGAAAAGGTGACACCACCTTTGGCATAAAGCGTGGATGAGTCCTAAGGACTACCTTATGATGGAACCTTGTATAAGGAGGATCAGCCACCAACGCTTGCAATTCACTGATGCAACGTGCTGATGTGACTGCAATAAGAAAGATGGATCTTCCAGGAAAGGAATTACAAAGAGGTAGTGGTTCAAAAGGCGGTTTCATGAGCTGACCAAGAACCAGATTTAAGTCCCATGCCACTAGTGAGGGCTTAATGGGAGGCTTAGTTAAAAGAAGACCTCAAATCTTGCTATGAGAGGATGTGAGGAAATAGGTTGTCCATTTAGAGGCTTGAAAGAATCTGCAATAGCACTCAAATTAACTCTCACTGAATTGGTCTTAAGCCCTGCATTTGATAAATGAAGGAGATACTCCAGTAATGATTCCAGAGGTATCGCAAGAGCGTTAAGACCCTTCTGCGAGCACCATAATGGTAAACCTTTTCCACTTAAATGCATAAGAGCGTCTTGTGGAAGGCTTCCTGGAAGCATAAAGGATATCCTTTACCTGCTGGGAAATGTTAAGACAGTGAAGTTCTAGGCTTTCAGCAACTAGGCCATGAGATGCATAGACTGGGGATTGGGATGCCACAGCATCCCGTCCTCTTGAGAAAGGAGATTTGGAGCAGATCCTAACTCCAGAGGCGGAGAGAGATGTAGGAGCAGAGGGTACCACATTTGCCGTGGCCAACGTGGAGTTATGAGGATCATATGACCTCTGTCTCTCTGAAGCTTGAACAGGGTTTTGGGAATTAGGGGAATGGGTGGAAAGACATACAGGAAGTCCTGACCCCAATGGAGGAGGAAAGCATCCCTGGCCTGACAACCCTGAGCCGAATTCTGGAACAGAACTGGGGAAGTTTGGCATTCAGCGGACTTGCAAAGAGGTCTATGTTCGGGGTTCCCCAAATTTGAAAAATTTTGGCCACCTGGTCTGCATGGAGAGACCACTCGTGTGGAAGCCGAACTCGACTGAGTCTGTCTGCCCAAGAGTTTTCAATGCCTGGAAGATACACCACAAGGAGATGAATCTGATGCTTTCTGGTGAGGGCCCATAGTCGCAAAGCTTTGTTGCACAGCGACAGAGAGCGTGTTCCACCCTGCTTGTTCACGTAGAACATGGCTACTTGATTGTCAGTTTGAACCAGGACTGTCTTTGTAGCTGAGCTGGGTGTGGAATACTCGAAGAACAAGGAAAATTGCGCCGAGTTCTAGGAGATTGATGTGTAAATAGGCCTCCTGTGGAGTCCAGGTACCCTGGGTAGAAAGGCCTTGCAGGTGGGCTCCCCAACCCACCTGTAAAGCATCTGTTGTTTGAGTGGCCTGGGGTGGGGGTTGCTGAAAAGGAGACCCCACCAAAAGGTTTTGGGGTGATTGCCACCATTGGAGGGACAAAATAAGGCAATCTGAGTTTGCTATTTTGTCTGACAGGCAACCTGACGCATGAGTCCACTGAGTGGATAAAGTCCACTGGGCTGCCCTCATATGGAGGCGAGCATATGGAACCACATGCACGGTAGACGCCACGTGGCCTAGCAACTGTAACATTTCCTGAGCAGTGAAGTGAGGTTTTAGCACTGCTTGGGAAGCTAACTGCACAATGCGAAGGCAGCGGGGCTGTGGAAGGTAGGCCCTTGTCTGTCTGGTATCCACCAGAGCTCCTATAAACTCTAGGGACTGAGTGGGAGCAAGGTTGGATTTTGGGAAATTTATGACAAGTCCCAAATACTGAAGGATGCGCATTGTGCGAGAGAGGGCAACCCTGGCCTCTGGCTCTGAAGGGGCTCGAATGAGCTAGTCGTCTAAGTAAGGGAAGACGAATATTCCCAGGGTGCAGAGAAATGCTGCCACCACAGTCATGCATTTTGTGAACACCCTTGGTGTAGAGGCCAGGCCAAAGGGAAGAACCCTGTATTGGTAGTGCTTCCTTTGAAACAGAAAGCGAAGGAACTTTCGGTGAGTTGGATGGATGAGAACATGAGTGTACGCATCCTTGAGATCTAGAGAACAAAGCCAATTCCGACTCTGAAGGTATGGCAGCAGAGTTCCTAGAGAAATCATTTTAAACTTCTTTGAACAGGAATTTGTTCTATTCTCTGAGGTCTAAAATGGGTCCGTGTCCTCCTGTTTTCTTTGGAATAAGGAAAGAGGGGGAGTAAAACTCTGTACCTTGTTGGGGAATGGGTACCTCTTCTATTGCCCCTTCAGCAAGGAGCACAGAGACCTCTTGACCTAACTGGTCGTTGAGAGAGGTCTGAGAATTGAACTATCTTACCATTGTAGGAGGGGGCATGCTGAGGAAATGAAGCTTATACCCCTCTCTTACAATAGATAAAGTCCAATTTTCTGCTGTTATTTGACCCCATCTGGGGGCAAAATGACAAACTTCCTGGGATGGTGGAGGGTTCTGGGTCGTTCAGGACCAGGAAGGCAAACTTCTCTAGATAGGAGTCAAAGCCCCTGTGGAGGCCGAGTCTGCTGAGCCGGTTGAGGCTTAGCTGCTTTTGTCTTTCTTTGTCTAGGTTGTTGCTGTTGTCCCTTTTGGGCAGACTGACCTAAACGATGCCCCTGCTGGGTATAGGAGGGATAAAACTTCTTCTTACTGAAGAATGGTTTCTTATAGGATTTTTTCCTCGCAGGTTCAGCTGTAGATTTAGACAATCTATCCAAAGTGATATTTATTTTATTTATTTATTTAGACAGTTTTGTATACCGCCTTATCCTTCAATCAAAGCGGTCAAAACACAAGTGGGGGATACATTTAATACGTGGGGATATGAGACACATACACTAATACTTACAGGGAACATGGGCAATGGAGGGTTAAGTGGCTTGCCCAAGACCACAAGGAGCATCTGTGGGACTAGAAACCCCAGTCCTTCTGGCCCAAGGTTGCTGTCCTCTAGTGGGATTTGAACTTCCGGCCTGAAGTACCTTGCCCCAACCACTAGGCTACTCCTCCTCCTCAGCATATTGTCAACATCTATCTCATTAGCTTTTTCCTGCCAATTCTTGCAAAAGAGATTCTCTCCTGTGCAAAGCATATTCCCTTGTTTATCCTGTACCCAAATTTCCAAGTCAGATGGCCTGGAGCCAGGCAATCCTACGTGCACCTATGGCAATGGCAGAGGTTCTGCTTATGCACTCAAAGCAGTCAAAGGCTGCATGATTCACAAACTTGGAAACATCCTGGGCATGTTTGACAAAGGCGAGGTAATCTTGCCTCTTATCAGGAAGGAGAGGGCTCATAAGCTCTAAATCTCCTGTGACCTCCTTAAGGAACCTTCCCATATATAAGATATAGGAACTGATCCTAGCAGAAAGCATGGTAGCCTGGAAGGATAGACGTCCAAAGGCGTCAAGAGTCCTACACTCACGTCCTGGAGGATTAGATGCATGCCTTTTTGCACTCTTTATCCGTCTCATGGCTGATTCCACCACCATGGAATGGTGTGGTAATTGAGTCTTCTGAAACCCAGGACAAGGAGGAACTCAATACATGGTGTTGAGTCTTTGAGAGTAAGGAGATGTGGTTAGAGGTGTTTCCCACATCCTTAACATGAGATCATGCAAGATCTCATGAATAGGTAAGTTAGCTGCCTCCTTGGAAGCTTTAGGGTATTGCAGGATTTCTAATTCCTTTGTCCTAGGCTCTTTTTCAGGAGCCACTGTGATGGAAAGACCTTGTGCCACATCTCGGATAAAATCCTGAAAGGACATATCCTCTGGTGGAGATATCCTACGCTGAGGAGAAGAGAAATCCTCAGGAAGAAGTACTCTGGTATCGGCAGAGCTTTCAGAGTCTTCAGACTCATCCGAGGATTCAAAGCATCTCCGATCCGGGTGATCGTGCAAGGCATGGTACTGGTACTGATCAAAGTTGGCATCGGAGTGTTCCGGTACCGACTTGTTGATGCCAGATAGACACGCATGACTCGGTCCCGGTAGAATACCTGCCGATATCGATGCAGTCGGTGCCGGCACCGGTTGAATTGTCTGAAGCAGTTTCAGGGGCATCGAGGCCGTGAGAAGAGCCTTCAGACTGAGTTCAATAGCCAAGAATCTCTGGTCTATCGACGCTGCCGATGCTTGGGTATTGGTACCAGATGAAGCGGCCGGTACCTTAGAGCATGGCACCAGTAGTTCTGCCGAGGTTGAAGCCTCAAGAACATCCTGGAGCCCCGTTAGTGCTTTGGAAGCCGAAGCCTCCCGCCGGGGCAATTTTGCGGGTGAAAATCCCTCAAGGGCAATGCCAGACGCATCTCGATGTCTAGAAGGAGATCTACCCTTTGAGGGCCGGCTAGATTTATGTTTAGTTACCTGAGATCCATGGGAGGAAGACGAAGCCCTGGAAGATGTCGATGCCACGGAAGCTGCATCGGAGGGGAAAAAGGGTGCTAAGTTTAGCAGCTCGGTTTTGCCGGCCCCTTTTCGACATCATCCCACAG
The DNA here is from genome assembly GCA_033557465.1 of Ichthyophis bannanicus. Lineage (NCBI taxonomy): Eukaryota > Metazoa > Chordata > Amphibia > Gymnophiona > Ichthyophiidae > Ichthyophis > Ichthyophis bannanicus. The sequence continues at coordinate 359,266,250 of CM066036.1, read as the reverse complement.
GCAAAACATACAGAAATAGAGTGGTCAGGACCTATACATTTGAGGCACCACTCATGGGTGTCGGTGATGGAGATGGTACCGCCACACTTGGAACACTCTTTAAAACACAAAGCGGGTTTTTCCATTTTGAATGAAAAAGTTGGGCCTAGTGCCCAAAATGGCGCGCGGCACCTGAAGAGAAAATTACTGGAAAGACTCCAGAAGATTTTTTTTTTTTTTTAAGAAAAGAAAGAAGAACCGGCAGTACTGGTGTAGCGTCGAGGGAAGGCAGACACGACCACAAAAAAGAATAGAAGGGATTTTTTTCTGCAGTGACAGGATGTGCGACCTGTTGGCTCCGCGGAAAACGAAGAACTGGAGAGGGACAGTTGGGAAAGGCGGGAAGGCAGCACGCAGGCGCTGTGGGATGCTCCCAAAAGCTTTCCTATTGGACGCTGGGGAGCGTTCCTGCGCAGGCTCTGTTGGTACCGACGATACCCATATGTGAAGACTACATTCCTGCTTGTTCCTGGAGATGAATTCTATCCCCATTCACTGGGGACTGCATCCCTCTCGTTGCCTCTTCTCACCCCATCCTTGTTCAACACACCTTCTCCTTGACCGCTGCCCTTTATTCCCCAAACCTTGCCCGTGTCCCCCCTCTTCCTTCTGGCTCTCCAACCACTTATCGCACTGCTTTACTGAACTGTAGATCCATTCAGGCCAAGACTTCCTTGATTGCTGACTTCATCTCCCAGCATTCATTTGATCTCTTTTTCCTGATGGAAACATGGCTTAAAGCAGTGATGGCCCCATGCTTCTCCGCTGCCTTCCTATCTATATCCCTGTTTACTTCCATGTTAATTTTCCTGTTACTTGTAATAGGTCTGTTATATCTGACCAATTGTTGTATTGTTTCAATGTAAACCGCACTGATGACAAATAGCGCGGTATATAAGAAAATTAAATAAATAAATAAATGTTGTGGAAGGATTGGAGAAGGTGTCACCCTCCTTTAATGCTCCTCCATTCCTCACTCGTAAGTATCCACTTCCACCCTTCATTACTCTGAGGCCCATCGGCTTTGCCTGCATTCCTCCCCCTCTACCTACTTCCTCCTCTAGAGTTTATTAAATTTTTGATATACCGCCCTTTGTGGGGCATACAGATCAATTTACAAGGTTAAATAAAAAATAAAATAGAACTCCAAAATGGGATAGAAAAGGAGACAGGAGAGACTGGTATGTGGAGGATAGAGCATACATTCTAGAACAATTACATTTGTACATTTCTTCAATCATTTGCAGTGCTCCTAGACTGAGACTGCACCAAAGGCCTGCTCGAATAAGTGGGTTTTCAGTAGGAATTTAAACCTTGGAAAAGAGTTTGACATGGATATAAGAAGGCAGGCAGTTCCAGAGGATCAGGGCCAGAAAAACAAAGCCGATCGTCTGGTAAATTCGTATTTAGCCTGGGATAGCGAGGGGTAAACCATATCTGTTGGCATGAAGGGAACATAGGTAGCATGGGGACACATATGGAATCAAGAGGGAAGAGAAATATTGGGGGGCCTTACGTAGGGGCTTGTGTGTCAGAGTAAGAATTTTACAGAAAAATGTAATAAATAAATAAATAAATACTGAATACGCTGAGGACGTCTGAGCCAATGGTATTAAATGAAGACTGGGATCATGCGGTCATATTTCCTAGCATGTGCAAGGGCACACATAGCCAGGTTTCGGATAAATCTTCATTTGATGGAGAGGGATACCTGTAAAAATAATATTGCAGCAATATAGGCGTGTAATGACTATGCTGAGGACAGTGGTTTAAGCAGAATTATTGAGGAGACTGTACACAGCCTTGAATCTACATTAGGCAATAAAGGCCGATCTGGTGAGGTGACTGACCTTGAACTTTTCTGCACACCACATATCAATGTGGACTCTCAGGTATTTGAAAGACAAATGTTAGGCAATGGGGGTAGAGCTAAGGGATGGGGCTAAGGATAGGGCTGTATTGGAACAGTTAATCTAGGTGGCTATGATTTTGGATGGTTCAAAGGAGGAGTTGTGAAGGAGGAGATGTCATCAAGGGCAGCATTAATCATGGAAATATCAGGGGCCGATCTATCAATACAGGCTATTAGGATGTTGTCGGCATACATGTAGAAGAGTATACCCAGGGATTTGAGGTTACCCAGGGAATTAAGGAAGATGTTAAACAGTATGAGTGAAAGGGCCAAGCCCTGTGATACACTGCAAGGTAGGGGAATAAGGAAGTGGGAGCAGTGTTGTGCATGCTGACTTGATAGAACCGCCACTGAGGAGGAGAATCAGGTGAAAACAGTGCCTCAGAAGCCAGTGTCATATAATCATGAAAGGAGAAGGGTGTGATCCACCAGATCAAATGAAGCAGTAAGGTCAAAGGAGATGTTTAAAGCTAGTAATCCCTGATCTAGAATGCAGTGAAGGCCATTGAGGACAGAGGTTATAATAGTCTTGGTACTGTGGAAAGAACGAAGTCCGACTGATGGGGGTACAGAGCTAATGTACGTTCGAGGTGGTCAGTGAGCTGAGGTAGAATTTAGCATTCCACAAGTTTAGCAAGGAATTGCAGGTTAGAGATTGATCTGTAGTATCCTGGATCTGAAGGATCCAGTTTAAGACCCTACAGATGGGGGCTGATCAAAGTTTTTTTCCAAGCTCGGGGGACATAACCAGAGGTCAGACTGGTATTTATCAGAGTGGATAATGGGAATGAGACTCAGTGAGTGTTCTGTCAGCCAGGCTGAAGGCATGGGGTCTAAGGTACATGTAGTTTTCCTTATAGAGGAGATCAGTTTCAGAGCTGTAAGACTGATTGGGGTAAAATTACTACAGGTGTGGGTAAGATCAGGCTGCGTGGAGCCAGGGGAAGTGTGAGGGGAAAATGATGAGGGAATCGGTAGGCTAAGTCAAATAAATGAGATCTTTGCTGACAATGAAGTAGCAAGGATATCCAAGGACAGCCCGTTCATTTGAAGAGCAGAAGAGGAAGTGTGAGGAGCTAAGTGGTGGGCAACAATGGGAAAGAGTACAGTACTATAGGGTTACAGGCGGAGGCATATATTAGGGATGAGAAATGATTTTTTTTTTTTTTTTTTAGCAACCAAGACTTGGGTCCTGTAGTGCTGATGGTGCTCTTTAAAAGCCAAGAGCAAAATTATGTCCTCTGAGTTCTGCCAAGCCCTTTCAGCAGCCTTGAGCTGCCTTTTTGTAAGGTGAAGGCTGTGCTGGTACCAGGGGGTCGATCGACAAATAGAGTGAGCAGCTGGGGTTTGGGTGCAATGAGGTAGAGCTGTTGGGTAAGGGTGGCGACCCAGAGGTCTGCTTGCTGGTCTAAGGGAAGGGAGGAGAACTGAGGTGGGAAGAGACTGTCAGCTGCAGGAAAGTGCGCCAGTCTCTGGGGTGAGGCATCTACAAGTGTGGGGGAAGCAAGCAAGCAGAGGGATACAGAACTAGAAGGAGTGAAGGCCGGCACTGGGAGATGAAATACAATCAGAGAACGGTCTATCCAAGTGTGTGTGTGTGTGGGGGGGGGGGGGTGGTATAGAGAGAAAGTTGCAGGATGAGGGTGCAAGTCTTGCTGAGTCAGGATCAGGTCAAGGGTGTAACCTGCTGTGTGTGTAGGGCTGAGGACGTGCTGGCGAAATCTATGATCGTCCAGGAAATGGATGAAGGTGAAGTCATGGGGCCTGGAGGGAGTGTGAAAATGAAAGTTAAAGTTTCCCAGGATTAGTAGATTGAGAAGAGTCACAGTTAGATCCAAAAGAGTTTGTTGGATAGTATCCCATTGTGCACTGCAAAGGGAAAAGTGCACAGTAGGCGAGTAGAAGGTGAAAAGTTTGGGAAGTGCCCAGAGATCCCCTGGAAGTTTAGTGAAGAGAAGAGTTTTTAAAGAGAAGAGCGACTCCCCCTCGAGCCTGCGTGGGGCAAGGAGTTGATAGGGTGGAATAGCCAGGAGGCAAACTGATAAGGTAAGGCTCATCACCATCCTTCAGCCACTTTTCAGTCAGAGTATGTCTAAATCGTTGAGTTGGATAGTATCTAGGATGAGATCTGTTTTAGCTTTGAGCGACCTACAGTTTAGTAAGGCAATCTTGAGATCCCCAGGGAGGGGTACCCGTGGAGTGGAGTGGGATGTGTAGGAAAAGGCCGACAAGAAATTACATTTTTCTTTTGTAATTCTTTGTTTATTAATAAACACTTGCACTCCCCCCCCCCACATACCCAGAAACATCAATACAACACAGAAATGATAAAAACAATAATCCAATAATTCTAGTGAAACTGCTGTTAGCGTTCTCTAAAGCTTTCCCTTTCTCCCTCCACCCCCCCCCCCGAGGACCAAAAACCCACCAAATCTGGACAGAGTAGTTACTCACCTGTAACAGGTGTTCTCCAGGAGCAGCAGGAATCAGTCCTCACATATGGGTGACGTCGGCGCCGACGGAGCCCTCGTGCGGAGCATTTCCCCAGCTTTCAAAGAAAGCCTTTGGGAATTGCAGCGCGCATGCGCGGTCCTCTTCCCGCCCAAGGGTGCCTTCTTGCTCAGTCTGATGACATAGCTAAAAGACAGCAAAAACTTTGCAAAAATAAAGCATATGACTGCAACTCCAAGGGGAGGAGGGAGGGTTGTGAGGACTGATTCCTGCTGCTCCTGGAGAACACCTGTTACAGGTGAGTAACTACTCTTTCTCCAGGACCAAGCAGGAAGTCAGTCCTCACATATGGGACTCCCTAGCTTAAGGCTACCGGAGACCTCAAGCGGAAAAATGAGCTCCCTCTAGCTCGTCAGCACAGAAGGAAGGAATCTTCTCTGAGAACGCCCCCGACCGGTAGCCCAACACCAGGGCCGGAGGGTAGGAGTTGCCTAAACCCCAAAGAGATTATGGAGTACTGGCCTGTCCGAAAGCACTGTCCCTGCGGGACTCCCTCTCAAGGCAGTAATGGGCTGCAAAAGTCTGGCTTGAAGACCAAGTAGCAGCCTGGCAGATGTCTGCCAACGGAACAGAGCAGAGATGAGCCACTGACGCAGCCTTCGCCCTGACACGATGAGCCGTGACTCGACCCTCCAACAAGAGGCCGGCTGCCCCATAAGCCCAGGCGATACAGTCAGCGACCCATATGGACAACGTACGCTTGGAGACAGGGAGCCCCAACTTATTGGGGTCAAAAGAAACGAAAAGCTGAACAGCCTTCCGATGCTCCTGCGTACGGTCAAGGTAGAAGGATAATGCCCTCCTACAGTCCAGGGTATGCAAGACCATCTCAGCCCGGTTGGCATGCGGCCTGGGAAAGAAGGTCGGAAGAACCACCTCCTGATTGAGGTGAAAAGGTGAGACAACCTTAGGAAGAAACTTAGGGTGAGTCCGTAAGACTACCCTATTCCTGTAGAACCTAGTGTAAGGAGGATCAGACACTAGAGTCTGCAGTTCACTCACTCGCCTAGCAGAGGTGAGAGCTACCAGAAATAAAGTTTTCCAGGAGAGAAAACGGAGAGGGCAGGTAGCCATAGGTTCAAAAGGCGGACAAGTAAGCCGCTGCAATACCACATTCAGATCCCACTCAGGGGCCGGTGGACGCAAAGGAGGCTTAAGCAGAAGGAGGCCTCTGAGGAAACGAGCCACCAAAGGGTGGTTGGAAAGAGGCCTGCTGTCCACCGGTGAGTGGTGAGCTGAGAGAGCACTCAGGTGAACTCTGACAGAGTTAGACTTAAGGCCTAGATTGGAGAGGTAAAGCAAATATTGCAATACCACCGCTACCAAGCACGAGAAAGGATTCTCGTCGTGCTGAGCACACCATGTGGAGAATCTACGCCACTTAAGAGCGTAGGATTTCCTGGTGGATTGCTGTCTAGAAACTAAGACGACATCTTCCACTTCTCGAGGCAGCAGTAGGGGAGCCAGGACTACCCTTTCAGCAGCCAGGCCATCAGATGAAGAGACTGGAGGTTGGGGTGCAAGAGAGTCCCCTGATCTTGAGACACGAGATCGTGTTGAAACCCCAGAGGCAGAGGGGTGTCCACCGCTAGCTGTAGAAGAAGCGGGAACCACGGTTGCCTCGGCCACTTGGGGGCAATGAGAATCAATGAAGCCCCGTCCTTGAGGACTTTGAACAGCGTTCTGGACACTAGTGGTGTGGGAGGAAACGCATACAGTAGGCCTGTGGACCACGAGATCAGAAACGCATCCGCTGCTACTCTGAGGGGATGCAGTTGTCTGGAGCAAAATCTTGGGAGTTGCCGGTTCAGAGGACTGGCGAAAAGATCCAAGGTGGGGAGTCCCCACCTGAGAAAGATCTGCTGAACCACCAATGGGTTCAATCTCCATTCGTGTGGTTGCAGGATCCTGCTCAGTTTGTCCGCCAGGTACTTTTCCTGACCTGGGAGGTAGACAGCCTTGAGAAGGATCCCGTGATTGACAGCCCAAGAGCACAGCCGTTGAGCTTCCTGACAAAGAAGGAAGGAGCCTGTGCCTCCTTGTTTGTTCACATAGAACATGGCAACTTGATTGTCCGTCTGAACCAGTACAGACTGGTGAGAGGCGAGGTGGGAGAAGGCTCTCAGAGATAGGCGTATCGCCCGTAGCTCCAGGAAGTTTATCTGTTGAGAAGCCTCCCAAGTGGTCCAGAGACCCTGAGTACATGTCCCTTGGCAATGTGCTCCCCAACCGAGAAGAGAAGCATCTGTTGTGAGCACTTGAGAAGGTGGAGGGGATTGGAAATCCACTCCGAGCACCAGATTCAGAAGATGAAGCCACCAATGCAGAGAGGAGACCAGTAGGTCGGATATCGTTATTGAGTCCGCCAGGCTCCCTGTGGCCTGAAGCCATTGAGTGCGAAGGCACCACTGAGCAGGCCGCATGTGCAGGCGGGCATTGGGGGTGACATGAACCGTGGAAGCCATATGGCCGAGTAGCCTCAGGAATTGCCTGGCAGAGACCAGGGAATTGCTGCGAAAATGGCTGGCCAGATCCATTAGCCTGTGGGCCCTGTCCAGAGGCAGAAAAGCTTTTGCTTGAAGAGTGTCAAGCCTGGCCCCTATGAACTCCAAGTTCTGGGACAGGAGCAAAGTGGACTTTGCGAAGTTTATGACAAACCCCGAGTGCTGAAGCAGAGCCACAGTGCGAAGGGTGGCCTGGTTGGCCTCCTGGGAAGATTGGCCCCTTATGAGCCAGTCGTCCAGGTACGGAAACACAAAAAGACCCTGAAGCCTCAGGTAGGCCGCCACCACTGCCAGGCACTTGGTGAACACCCTGGGAGCGGATGACAGGCCAAAGGGTAGTACTCTGTACTGATAGTGGTTTCCTCCCACAACAAACCTGAGATATTGTCTGTGGTCTGGATGAATAAGGATGTGAGTATACGCATCCTTTAGATCTAAGGAGCATAGCCAGTCTCCCTGCTGGAGGTAGGGCAGCAGGATTCCAAGGGTAAGCATCTTGAACTTTTCCCTCTCCAGGAACTTGTTGAGGTTTCGCAAGTCTAGGATGGGTCTGAGGCCTCCTGTTCTTTTTGGTACCAGAAGGTACCTGGAATAAAAGCCTTGACCTCTCAGGTGGTGGGGCACCGGTTCCACAGCCTGATCCTTTAGCAGACCTGTCAACTCCTGAAGGAGTAGGTCCCTGTGCAGAGGAGGTCTTGGAGGCTCCCCTGGAAAATAGGAGGGAGGTACCTGGTGAAAATGGAGAAGATAGCCCTTTTGGACTATATGAAGAACCCAGGTATCTGATGTGACGGCTGACCACCTGTGGGCAAAGTGGGCCAGCCGGCCTCCCGTGCTGAGAGAAGCCAGCTGAGAAGAGGCTATGCTGTTTGAGTCAAAACCCCCCACCCTGCTGAGCAGGGGCCGGTGTTGATGGCTTGGGGGCCTTCTGCCTATGGGCCCTTGACCCTGCCCCTTGGCCTGCTGACCCTGTTGGGGAGCTGCAGAGGCCTGATAATGAGGGTATTGTTTGTAGGCAGATGACTTCCTTGGGAAAAGGATCCGGCGTCGAACCGGAGAAAAAAAGAGAAAAACAGAGAAAATCAACTTTTTCCTCGGGGAAAAACGAACTACGTCTGTCGGGCTCCGCGGAAAAAAGAAGACTGAGCAAGATGCCACCCTTGGGCGGGAAGAGGACCGCGCATGCGCGCTGCAATTCCCAAAGGCTTTCTTTGAAAGCTGGGGAAATGCTCCGCACGAGGGCTCCGTCGGCACCGACGTCACCCATATGTGAGGACTAACTTCCTGCTTGGTCCTGGAGAAATATCCAATACAAATCCATACTAACAATCTTCAATCCTTCCATCACTTCCACAGGCACCTTGCCACCACACACCCAATTGTCACAATAGGCCCCACTGTGAGTTATACATTACAATTTGCCACTTAAGTCAACAATATGCAGTGATCCTCTCTACACCAATCAAGAAACTGAGACCACACTCCGTTATAGGTCAGATTTTGCCACTGCATGGCAGTCAACTTAGCCATCCCCTGAATAAATTTTACTTTCTGGACCCCCATCCCCAAGGGGGGGGGGAGTGTCTCTGGACTTTTCCCACTGTTGGGCCAGGGCCCGTCTAGCAGCTGTCAACAAGAATCTTGTCAGGGGGTCGAGTACTGCTCCTCCTTACTCCTCTCCCAACCCCAATAAAGCCACACCTATTCTGTGGGAGATGTGCTTCTTCTGAACCTTGCTAATAAACGTAAAAATCATTTCCCAAAAGGATAACACCTATGGGCATGACCACCAGATATGTGAAAGGATCCCTTCTCTCCACCCAAGCACCAGCACAGTCCATCCCCAACACCCAGCCTTCTCCAACTTTTCTGACATATAATACCACTGAATACATCATTTTGTATGCATTTTCAATTAAATATGTGGCTGTCATTCTCTTGTAAAGATGCTGGAACACTGGGTGCCACTACTCACATAGTAACATAGTAAATGACGGCAGATAAAGACCAGTATGGTCCATCTAGTCTGCCCAGTAAGATGGCAAGAGTAGGTGCACCTGCCTCTCTGTGCAGGCCACCCCTCCCCATGTTTTTGTTTAGGGATGAACCCACCGCTCCATGTAGGACACCCCTATTTGTTGAGAAATTAGATGGTTCAGTTTATTTTAATTTTATCCTGTTGCTGTAAAGGGATCCACTGTGTGACCATGAAACACCTAAGTCAGCTTCCCATTGCATAAAATGATGCACTTTCTTCTCCTTTCCCTCTCCTAAGACCCCCGTATAGGCAAGACAGACATACTAGCAACATGAAAGACTGACTCGAAGGTCATCACTACCCGCCCCCCCTCATGGGCCCAACCCTCCCTACTCAAATACTGGCATACCTGCATATATTAGTACCAATCCCTTATCCTTCAAGCCATATTCACTCTGCATCTCAGAAAAAGGAATCACTTTATCCTCCCTCCAAAATTGACCCAAATACCTTAAGTCTCCTTCCCCCATCTTCTGAATGTACAATCTATTGAACCCGGGGTAAAGGACGAATTATAGCTCAGGGGAGTTAACCTGAATGTGTGTTGGGACCGCAGTAATTTTCTCCTATATTTATCCCAAACACGCAATGTCAATCCTACAATTGGGTTCTGCTACCCCAGGTGTTCCAGGTGTATAGGTCCATACCATAATAATGACTGAAGGGCCTGCCCCCCCCCCCCCCAGACTCCTGCCCCAGCAATATCCACTCCTTTCAAATGGATACTGCCAATTGACTGCACCCTCGATTATCACTGCCTCATTGTATTTTTTGCAGAACAGGGACTGCTAGGCCTTCATGCTCTCTCGTTCTAAAAAGTACTTGATATACCCGTGGCTGTCTATAACCCCATATAAATTGCATAAGTCTCCTCTGCCATTTTTTAATTAAATCCTGAGGACTTAAAATTGGCATAGCGTTAAATAGGTAGAAAAACTTGAGGAGAACCATCATTTTGATACTATTTATGCGGCCAAACCAAGACCGTCCCAAAATGTTTCAATTGTAACTAATTGGCACTAACTGATTTCCACAAAGGGTCATAATTTAGCTGGCTCAGTTGAGCAGAGTCTACTGTCAGATTAATGCCTAGATACTGAACATGAGAAGGGGCCCAACAATAAGGGAAGACTTAACCGATGACCCTCTGCTCAACCTGATCCAACGAAATTTCTAAAAGCTCTGATTTCGAGGCACTCATTTTAAAACCAGAGATAAACCCTAATCTCTCTAGTTTTTCTCCCACTAAGGACTGTGCAGGATCAGCCAGGATAAAAATTAGATCATCCGCAAACACAGCATAGTTACTCACCTGTAACAGCTGATCTCCGGGAACAGCAGGAATTTAGTCTTCACATATGGGTATTGTTGGTACCGACTGAGCCTGCGCGGGAACGCTCCCCAGCGTCCAATTAGAAAGCTTTTGGGAACATCCCACAGCGCCTGCGTGCTGCCTTCCCGCCTTTCCCAACTGCCTCTCTCCAGTTGAGTTTAAAGCTGAGACAAAGAGAGAGAGAGAGAGGGAAAGAGATAGAGAGATACAACTCCTAGGGGAGGTGGGTGGGTTGTGAAGACTAAATTCCTGCTGTTCCCGGAGATCACCTGTTACAGGTGAGTAACTATGCTATCTCCAGGAACAAGCAGGAATGTAGTCTTCACATATGGGGACTCCCTAGCTCTAGATGCCAGGGAGAGAACCCCAGAAGTTGTGTGTCCCTGTGAAAGGGCTCCACTTCCCCCCATGGATCTCTGGCATCCTACCAGGGATAGTGGGTAGGAGATGATTAGGTATGGAACAGGTGTTGGAGAACAGCCTGACCAAACAAGGCATCCCGGCGGGAGTCCTTGTCCAAGCAGTAATGGGCTGTGAAGATATGAACCGAGGCCCAAGTGGCTGCTAGACAGATGTCGTTGATAGACACAGAGTGCAGATGAGCCATTGAAGCTGCCATGGCTCTTACATTGTGAGCTGTGACATGGCCCTCCAGAGGAAGATTCTTACTCTGATAGGCAAACGAAATACACTGAGCAATCCAGTTGGACAGTGTTCTCTTGGAGACTGGAAGTCCCAGGTGAGAAGGATCAAAAGCAACAAAGAGTTGAGAGGACTTTCTATGTTGCTGTGTTCTTTGTAAGTAAAAGGCTAAAGCTCTTTTACAGTCCAAAGTATGAAGATTCCTTTCTGCATTTGATGCATGAGGCCTTGGGAAAAACACAGGCAGGTAGACCGCTTGGTTTAGATGGAAAGGCGAGACCACCTTTGGCATACAGTGTGGATGAGTCCTAAGGACTATCTTGTCATGATGGAACCTTGTATAAGGAGGATCAGCCACTAGTGCCTGCAACTCACTGATGCGATGTGCTGATGTGATTGCAATCAGAAAGATAACTTTCCAGGAAAGGAATTTCAACGAGGTAGTAGCTAAGGGTTCGAAAGGTGGCTTCATAAGCTGGCCAAGAACCAGGTTTAAGTCCCATGCCACCGGTGGTGGCCTAATGGGAGGCTTAGTTAGAAGAAGGCCTCTCATAAACCTTGCTATAAGAGGATGGGAGGAAATAGGTTGTCCATTTAGAGGCTTGAAAGAAGCTGCAATAGCACTCAAATGGACTCTTACTGAGTTAGTCTTAAGTCGTGCATTGGATAAATGAAGGAGATACTCCAGTAATGATTCCAAAGGTATCGCAAGGGGGCTAAGACCCTTCTGCGAGCACCATATGGTAAACCTTTTCCACTTGAAAGCATAAGAGCGTCTTGTGGAAGGCTTCCTGGAAGCATAAAGGATATCCTTTACTTGGTGAGAAAGGTTAAGATCATGAAGATCTAGGCCTTCAGCAACCAAGCCCTGAGATGCAGAGACTGGGGATTGGGATGCCATAACATTCCATCCTCCTGGAACAGGAGATCTGGAGCAGACCCTAACTCCAGAGACGGAGCTTGAGAGAGATGTAGAAGCAGAGGGTACCACACTTGCCGTGGCCAATGTAGAGCTATGAGAATCATACGGCCTCTGTCTCTCTGAAGCTTGAACAGGGTTTTGGGAATTAGGGGAATGGGTGGAAAGGCATAAAGGAAGTCTTGACCCCAATGAAGGAGGAAAGCATCCCTGGCCTGAGAGCCCTGAACCGGAATTCTAGAACAGAACCGGGGAAGTTTGGCATTCAACGGATTTGCAAAGAGGTCTATGTCCGGGGTTCCCCAAATTTGAAAAATCTTGGCCACCTGGTCTGCATGTAGAGACCATTCGTGTGGAAGCAGAACTCGACTGAGTCTGTCTGCCCAAGAGTTTTGGATGCCTGGAAGATACACTGCCAGGAGATGAATCTGATCCTCTCTGGTGAGGGCCCATAGTCGCAAAGCTTCGTTGCAAAGCGACAGAGAGCCTGTTCCTCCCTGCTTGTTCACGTAGAACATGGCTACTTGATTGTCTGTATGAATGAGGACTGTCTTGTAGCTTAGCAGGGTGTGGAACACTCGAAGAGCAAAGAAGATTGCTCTGAGCTCTAAAAGACTGATGTGTAGGTGAGTCTCCTGTGGAGTCCAAGTGCCTTGGGTGGAGAGGCCTTGCAGATGAGCTCCCCAACCCATTGGTGAAGCATCTGTTGTGAGAGTTGCCTGGGGTAAAGGTTGTTGAAATGGGTACCCCACCAACAGGTTTTGAGTGGACTGCCACCATTGGAGGGACAAAATAAGGCGATTTGTGTTTGCTATTTTGTCTGACAGGCACCCTGATGCCTGGGTCCATTGAGTGGATAACGTCAACTGGGCTGCTCTCATATGGAGGCGAGCATAAGGAACCACATGCACGGTGGATGCCATGTGGCCTAGTAGTTGTAACATTTCTCGAGCAGTGAGGTGAGGCTTTAGCACTGCTTGAGAAACTAACTGCACAATGCGAAGGCAGCGGGTCTGAGGAAGATAGGCCCTTGCCTTTGTGGTATCCAGCATAGCTCCTATAAACTCCAGGGACTCAGTAGGAGTTAGGTTGGATTTTGGGATGTTTATGATAAGGCCCAAATATTGAAGGATATGCACTGTGCAAGACAGAGAAATCCTGGCTTCTGGCTCTGATGGGGCTCGAATGAGCCAGTCGTCTAAGTAAGGGAAGACGAATATTCCTAGAGTGCGAAGAAAGGCTGCTACCACAGCCATGCATATCGTAAACACCCTTGGTGCTGAGGCTAGGCCAAAAGGAAGAACTCTGTACTGGTAGTGCTTCCCCTGAAATAGAAACCGAAGGAATCTTCGGTGGGTTGGATGGATAAGAAGATGGGTGTACACATCCTTGAGATCTAGAGAACAAAGCCAATCCTGACTCTGTAGGTATGGCAGAAGAGTTCCTAGAGAAACCATCTTGAATTTCTCCTTGAACAGGAATTTGTTCAACTCTCTGAGGTCTAAAATAGGTCTGTGTCCTCCTGTTTTCTTTGGGATAAGGAAATAGGGGGAGTAAAACCCTGTACCCTGTTGGGGAATGGGTACCTCTTCTATTGCCCCTTGGGCAAGAAGTATAGTGAACTCTTGACTCAACTGGTTGTTGAGAGAGGTCTGAGAACTGAACTGTCTTACCATTGTAGGAGGGGGCATGCGAAGGAAGTGAAGCTTGTACCCCTCTTTTACAATGGAAAGAGTCCAATCTTCTGCTGTTATCTGCCCCCATCTGGGGGCAGAATTAAAATAACCTTCCTGGAATGGTGGAAGGCTCTGGTCCGCTGAGGGCCAGGAAGGCTATGTTCTCTAGATGGAAGTCAAAGGACTTGTGGAGGCTGAGACGGTTGAGGCTTAGCAGTCTTTGCTTTCCTTTGTTTAGGTGGTTGCTGACCTTTTCGGGCAGACTGACCTGCAGAACGTCCTTGGTGGGTATAAGAGGGATAAAACCTCTTCTTTTTGGAGAAGAATGTATTTTTTGAAAGATTTCTTCCTTGCAGGATAAGCTGTACCTTTGGATAATCTATCCAAGGTTGAGTGTTATCAGCATCTAGTTCATTGGCTTTCTCTTGCCAAAAAGATTCTCACCTGTACAAGGGATATTGCCCAGTTTGTCCTGTACCCAGAGCTCCAAGTCAGATGCCTGGAGCCAGGCAATCCTACGTGCACCTATGGCAATGGCAGAGGTTCTGCTTATGCACTCAAAACAGTCAAAAGCTGCATGATTGACAAACTTAGAAACATCCTGGGCATGTTTTAACCAGTGTGAGAAAATCCTGCCTCTTATCAGGAAGGAGAGGGCTTAAAATCTCCAAATCTCCTGTGACTTCTTTAAGGAACATTCCCATATATAAAATATAGGAACTGATCCTGACAGAAAGCATGGAAGCCTGGAAGTACGACGTCCAAAGGCATCCAAAGTTCTACACTTACATCCTGGAGGATCAGAGGCATGCCTCTTTGCACTCCTGATCTTTCTCATAGCTGATTCCACTACAATGGAGTGGTGAGGAAGCCGAGTCTTCTGGAAGTCAGGACAAGGAGGGACTCGATACATGGTATCCAGTCTACGAGAGTGAGGAGAGGTGGTAAAGCACAGTTACTTACCTGTAACAGGTGATCTCTGGGAACAGCAGGAATAAGTCTTCACATATGGGTACGTCGGTACCGACGGAGCCTGCACGGGAACGTTCCCCAGCGTCCCAAAAAAGGAAAGCTTTTGGGAGCATCCCACAGCGCCTGCGCACTGCCTTCCCGCCTTCCTAACCGCCTCTCTCCAGTTTCAGTTTTAAAGCTGAGACAAAGAGAGAGAGAGGAAAGGAAAGATAGAGAGATACAACTCCTAGGGAAGGTGGGTGGGTTGTGAAGACTTATTCCTGCGTTCCCAGAGATCACCTGTTACAGGTATGTAACTGTGCTATCTCCAGGAACAAGCAGGAATGAGTCTTCACATATGGGGACTCCCCAGCTAGAGATGCCCAGGAGATCCCGAAGGTTGTGAGACCCTTTGAAGGGCTCTACCTCCTCCCATGGATCTCAGGCATCCAACCAGGGATGGAGGGTAGGAGTTGATTATGCATGGAACAGGTGTTTGAGAACAGCCTGACCAAACAAGGCATCCCGGCGGGAGTCCTTGTCCAAGCAGTAATGGGCTGTGAAGGTATGAACCGAGGCCCAGGTGGCCGCTCGACAGATCTGGTCGATGGACACAGAATTTAGATGAGCCATAGAGGTTGCCATGGCCCTCACATTGTGAGCTGTGACATGGCCTTCCAGAGAAAGGTTCTTACTCTGGTAGGCGAAAGAAATACACTGAGCAATCCAATTTGACAGTGTCCTCTTAGAGACTGGAAGTCCCAAATGAGAGGGATCAAAGGCAACAAAGAGTTGAGAAGACTTTCTATGTTGCTGTGTCCTTTGCAAGTAAAAGGCAAGAGCCCTCTTACAATCCAGGGTATGAAGATTCCTCTCTGCACTTGATGCATGAGGACCTGGAAAAAAGACAGGTAAATATACCTCTTGGTTAAGATGAAAGGGCGAGACCACTTTAGGCATAAAGTGTGGATTGGTCCTACCTTATCATGATGGAACCTTGTATAAGGTGGATTAGCCACTAAGGCTTGCAGTTCACTGATGCGGCGAGCTGAGGTGACTGCAATAAGATAGATAACCTTCCAGGAAAGAAATTTCAAGGAGGTAGTGGCTAAGGGTTCAAAGGGTGACTTCATGAGCTGACCAAGAACCAGATTCAAGTCCCATGCCACTGGAGGTGATCTAATGGGAGGTTTAGTTAAAAGAAGGCCTCTCATGAATCTTGCAACAGGTTGTCCATTGAGAGGCTTGAAAGATGCTGCAATAGCACTCAAATGGACCCTTACTGAATTCGTCTTGAGGCCTGCATGGGAAAGATGCAGGAGATACTCTAGTAAGGAATTCAAAGGTATTGCTAGAGGGCTAATACCCTTCTCAGCACACCAAATGGTAAACCTTTTCCATTTAAAAGCATAGGAACGTCTGGTAGAAGGCTTTCTGGAAACATGAAGGATATCCCTTACTTGCTGAGAAAGATGCCAATCTTGAAGGTCTAAGCCTTCAGCAACCAAGCCCTGAGATGGAGAGATTGGGGGTTTGGGTGCCACAACCTTCCCCCCTCCTGAGACAGGAGATCTGGAGCAGACCCTAAGTCCAGTGAGGGAGCTTGGGAAAGATGCAGAAGTAGAGGGTACCACACTTGGCGTGGCCAACGTGGAGCTATGAGGATCATAGTCCCTCGATCTCTCTGAAGCTTGAACAGGGTCTTGGGAATTAGGGGAATGGGTGGAAAGGCGTACAGGAAGTCTTGACCCCAATGAAGGAGGAAGGCATCCCTGGCCTGAACTCCCTGACACGGAATTCTTGAACAGAATCGGGGAAGTTTGGCATTCTACGGACTTGCGAAGAGGTCTATGTCCGGGGTTCCCCAAATTCGAAAGATTCTGACTATCTGGTCCATATGAAGGGACCATTCGTGTGGAAGCAGAACTCGACCGAGTCTGTCTGCCCAAGAGTTTTGAACTCCTGGAAGGTATACTGCCAGAAGATGAATTTGATGCTCTCTGGAGAAGGCCCACAATCTCAGAGCTTTGTTGCAAAGCGACAGAGAGCCAGTTCCTCCCTGCTTGTTCACATAGAACATGGCTACTTGGTTGTCCGTGTGAATGAGGACTGTCTTGTAGCTGAGCAGGGTATGGAAGACTGAGAGCCAAGAAGATTGCTCTGAGCTCTAAGAAGTTGATATGTAGGGAGGTCTCCTGTGGGGACCAAATGCCCTGGGTGGAGAGGTCTTGAAGATGAGCTCCCCAACCCTTTGGAGAGGCATCTGTTGTAAGGATTGCTTGGGGTAACAACTGTTGGAAGGGGGACCCCAGCAACAGATTTTGAGTGGACTTCCACCACTGGAGAGACCAAAAAAGGCGCCTGGAGGTTGCTATTTTGTCTGACAGACTTCCAGATGCCTGGGTCCACTGGGTGGACAAAGTCCATTGAGCTGCCCTCATGTGAAGGCGAGCATAAGGGACCACATGCACAGTGGATGCCATGTGGCCTAGCAGTTGTAACATCTCTCGAGCAGTTAGGTGGGTTTTTAACTGAATCTGAGAGGCTAACTGCACTAAGCTTAGGCAACGAGCCTGGGGAAGATAGGCCCTTGCAGTTGTGGTATCCAGCAAGGCCCCTATGAACTCTAGAGACTGAGTAGGGGTGAGTTGGGACTTTGGAATGTTTATAACCAGTCCCAGATACTGCAGGACACGCATTGTGCAGGCTAGGGAAGTCTGGGCCTCTGACTGGGATGGAGCTCGGATGAGCCAGTTGTCCAGATATGGGAATACGAATATTCCTAGAGTGCGTAGAAATGCAGCTATTACTGCCATGCATTTTGTGAACACTCTTGGAGCAGAGGCCAGACCAAAGGGAAGCACCTTGTATTGATAGTGCTTTCCCTGATAAAGGAACCGAAGGAACCTTCTGTGTGCTGGATGGATGAGTATATGGGTATACGCATCCTTGAGATCTAGAGAACAAAGCCAATCCTGACTCTGAAGGAATGGAAGGAGAGTACCTAGAGAAATCATCTCGAATTTCTCCTTGCATAGGAATTTGTTCAAATCTCTGAGATCTAATATGGGTCTGTAACCCCGTTTTCTTTGGAATCAGAAATAGGGGGAGTAGAACCCCGAGCCCTGTTGAAAAAGAGGCACTTCTTCTATTGCCCCTTGGGCAAGAAGGGTAGAAATCTCTTGACCCAGAAGGTCGAGGAGAGATGTTGGAGAATTGAACTGTTTCACCATGGTGTGAGGAGGAAGGTTTAAGAAATGAAGTTTGTACCCTTCCCTTATGATGGAAAGGGTCCACTGCTCTGCTGTAATTTGCTCCCATCTGGGAGCAAAGTGAGCTAACCTTCCTGGTATGGTGAGAGGCTCTGGTTCTTTTAGAGCCAAAAAGGCTAAGTTCTCTAGCTGCAAGTCAAAGGCCCTGAGGAGGCTGAGGCTATTGGGCTACAGTAGGCCTTGCAGCCTTAGACTTGGCCAGTTTAGGTTGTTGACGCTTTGCAGCAAAATGACCTGCAGAAGATGTCTGCTGACCATAAACAGGATAATATCTTCCCTTCTTGGGAAAATATGTCTTTTTCAACAACCTCTTCTGGACAGGATTAGAGGTAGACTTTGAAAGCCTATCAAAAGCAGAGTTTTCTGCATCCATCTGGGTGGCCTTTGCTTGCCAATCTTTGCCAAACAGGTTTTCACCTGTACAAGGAAGATTTCCTAATCCATCTTGGACCCAGGGTTCCAAATCAGAAGCTTGTAACCAAGCAATTCTGCGTGCACCTATGGCAATGGCCGAGGCTCTGCTGGCCCCCTCAAAAGAGTCAAAGGCTGCACAGTTAGAGAATTTGGAAACATCCTGGGCATGCTTAAGCCAGGTAAGAAAGTCCTCCCTTTTAGCTTCTGGAAGGGAGGAAAGTTTGCAGATGATCTGTAACTTCCTTCAGAAACATCCCCATATAGAGACTATAGGAGTTGATTCTGGCAACAAGCATACTGGCCTGGAAGATTTTCCTGCCAAAAGCATCTAAGGTTCTACATTCTCTTCCTGGAGGAGCAGATGAGTGCCTCTTTGCATTCTAACGTTTTCATAGCAGACTCCACCACAATAGAATGGTGAGGAAGCTGAGTTTTATGAAATCCAGGACAAGGAGGGACACGATACATGGTGTCCAACCTACGAGAAAGAGAAGAGATGGTGAGAGGAGTCTCCCATATGCCTATCATGTGGTCATAAAGGATCTCATGAATTGGCAAAGTGGCTGCTTCTCTTAACCTTAAAGCAAATTTGTCCAGGGTCAACCTGAACTTGTTGAACCACCACCCTAAAGACCCTCTGCCAGCTCCAGATAATCCACTTGAGTCGTCGACTTGGGCATTCTCTGAATCCTTAAATTGGAGTGCTTAGCTCTATTTTCCATATCTTCCATCTTGGTGAGTAGTTATTCATGCTGCTCTTGTAATACCACAATTTTTGCTTTAGCACCATTAAAGGCCTCACCTTGCTCCTCTACTCGCATCTCCATGTCCTCTTTGGCCAAGATCGTGGATGTCCACTGTAATGTCTGCCATCCACGTTTGGAAGTCATGCTGTAAAGCACCTACATCAGTTTTCAGCTCCATAAACCACTGTCAGACCTCAGATCTAAAAGCGGCGATATCTTCCTGTATGCTAGCCCCATTTTCATTCTAGCCCAGCTCCTTGCCGGTGGAGCATAGGGCCTGATGCCACCATCTTGTGCTTCCCTCCAGTGCTGGTCTCTCTATTCTTATAAGCAGATGTTTTCAGGTCAGTAGGCTGTTTTTTCAATCTCTAGCACCTCCCACCCCTAGTCCCACTTTATGGGCTGCTTTCCTTCTGACCCTATCAGAAGCTTCCATTCATTACCCCCATCTCTACATCTTAAGTGATTTTAATATGCATTTTGACAAACCTACAAAGGCCTGTGACAAATCATTCATCTCTTACATTTCTGATCTCAATCTTGCCCCTTTGGTTGATATTCCTATCCATGCTGTTGGTCACACCCTGTACCAACTCATCTCCTCCTCTTCTAGTCCATTCTCACCCTTGTCTCTCTCCAATTCTCCCCTCCCCTGGACAGATCATTCCTGTGTGCTCTTCTCTCTCAGCAAATACCTTATTCCTCTCCACTTCCGCCTCTGCCACAATCTGGACCTGGAAAACTTACCACTGTGGTTCCCCCCCCCCCCCCCGTCTTCCCTACTTCTGACCAAATTCTCCCTAGTGACTTCTACACATTTCCTGTTGACGACCAGGTTTGCCAATAGCATTCCCAGTTCCAATCAGCCCTAGATCTTGTGGCACCTCTTTAAGTGTTCCAACCCCTGGTACCGTTCTGGCCTGCTTATACAGCGCTCCCATCTGCGCCATGCTGAATGCTCCTGGCATAAATGGTGCAATGCCATTTCACTGTCCATCTTTAAGCACCATAATGGTCTTTACAGGACCATGATCATTCAAACCAAAAAGAACTATTACTACCATCGTAACTCCTCTGCCACTCACTCTAGAGCAGTATATTCTGTCTTCTCAACTGAAGCACCCTTCCCACTCTGCTCCTTCTGCCCCACTATCTTCCCCAAACCAATTCGCTCACTCGTTTGACAAAACTGAGAAACTCTGCTCTATGTTTCTCCCATCTAGTCTCCCCCAGACCCCATATCTGACAAGCCAGGCTCTGTACTTCCCCCCGCAGCCTTTTTTCACACCTTCAACCCTGTTTCATCAGCTGCAGTCTCCAAGCAAATCTCCACTTCTTGAAAGACCACCTGCCTTCTCGCCCCCATCCCCTCTTCCTGGCTCTGATCCTGCCCTTGCTTTTTTTCCTGCTGTCCTATCATCAACTCTAGCCTGCCTTCCGGCACTTTCCTCATGCCATGGAAACATACTCTGGTTCATCCTACACAAACATACTTACTCAGACACTACCTCGCCATCTAGCTATAGACCAGTTTCCAACCTCCCCTTTCTATCAAAGATCTCAGAAAAACTAGTCTTTTTTTCAACTTGTTGATCACCTGGACTCCAGCAATGCCCTTCATCTTCGCCAGGCTGGTTTCCACCCAGGACACAGCACAGAAACCATTATCTTTCTTATCTCTCAGTGAGGTTCGTGAATCTTTGGACAAAAGCAATGTCACCCTCGGTTTCTCTTGATCTTTCTTCCACTTTTGACCTTGTTGATCACCCTCTCCTCCTTTCACATCTTCCATCATTTCGGTCTTTGCGGCAGAGTTTTCCACTGGTTCGTCTCTAACCAAACTTTCTCGGTCTGCTAACATAGCTGCTTGGATGTAGCACTATATAAAACGATCAGTGGTAGTAGTAGCAAACAGCAGGGTCACACCAAGGGCTATGCGAGCGGTGCAGAGGCACAGGGTGCAAGTACAGAAAAGGTGCTGATATCACTGGGCTTCCAGGAAGCTTAAAAAGAGTCAATTACTGAATGTGGTTGGGGTGGAGGGGACACCAAATTTGTTAGATGCACAGGGTGCATTTCTAGTTTGGTATGGTCCTGGCAAGCAGCACAAACGTTTCCATTTCTGCTTCCTTCCTTTTAGGCTGTAGTGTTCCACAAGGTTCTGTTCTTGCCCCGCTCCTATTAAAAGTCTCTTGCCCCACTCACCCTTCTCATTCACTAACTCGGCATCTCCGCAACTACTACGCTGACGATATTCTGCTTTGCTTACACACTAACCCTTCCTCACCTGCTCTCCCCCCTTAACACCTGCTTGGTCTCACATCTCTGACTGGTTCAATACCAATTGGTTTGCCCTCAACCCTGCCAAGACACCAGCCACTTGGCTAATTGGTACTGTCCCTCCACCCAATTCTCCTTGGCACCCCTATCTCCCTTGTTTCCTCTGTCCGCTACCTTGGTGTAGTCCTTGATTTGACACTGACCTTTCAAGATCATATCACCTCTGTTGTCTGCAAATTCCTTTTCATTTTATGCCAGATCAGAACTCTTCATCCCTTCCTTTCCCTCTCTGCCCTGGCCACTTTACTGCTCTCCCTTGTGATTTCCTGGCTGGATTACTACAATGTAATTTTCACAGGACTTCCACAATATCCACTCCATCGCTTTCAACTCATCCAGAGAACTGCTATCCGCCTCCTTACTCATGCTTCACACTATGATCATGTCACCCACCTCCTGGTTTGCTATCACTGGCTCCCCATTCAATTTTGCATCCATTTTAAGATTCTTGTACTGGTTCATAAAGTTCTTCACACCAGTATCCCTTATCTTTCCTATGGCATCATTCATCATTCCACACAACGTTCACTCCGCTTTGGGTGGAAGGGCTTTTTCTACGAAGCCTTCCAGCGGAAAGGGTCTGACACTTTCTTTGACAGCCTGGTCCTGGTCATGAACTCCTTTTCCAACTTGTCAGCCTTGTCAGTCATGGGCTTGCCGAAAAGGTTATCTCCTCGGCATGTGACATCGGCTAGCTTGTCTTGCACCTATTGCTCCAAGTCGGAGGACTGCAACCAGGCAAGGCAGCAGACACTAATGCCCACCGCGGTCACACGAGCCACCGACTCAAAGCCATCAAAGGCTGCTCAAATCTGAAATTTGGAGCATTCCTTCACAGAAGAAACCAAGGTCTGAAATAGTTCAAGGGGCTCACCTGATAGACCAGCTGAGAACCTGGTAAACTCTTTCGCCAGGTCTCTCAGGTACGTGCCCATGTACAGCTGGTAGGCCTGGATCCGGCCATGAGCATCGAGCCCTGGAAGCACTTCCTACCAAACGCATTCATGGTACAGGCCATCCTGCCGGGGGGCACTGAGGAGTGTCTCTTCTGGCTCTGGATTCAATGCATAGCCGATTCCACCACCATGGAATTGTGTGGAAGTTGTGCTTTGTGGAATCCTGGGCTCTTGCTGACTCGATACTGAGGTCCGAGTCGACAGTTCACAATCGGCAGAGTCATCGGGTTCTCCCACATCCTCAACAACAGGCATTCCAGAATGGGGGGCATGGACACTGTCAGTGCCTCCTGAGGAGCCTCGTATTAGAAGATCTCAAGGTCCTCAGCACAAGGCTCATCCTCTGGCATCGCCACAAAGGCGAATGCCTGGGACATCTCCACGAATTAGAGGAAGGCTAAGTCCTCGGAGGGGACCTCTGCCGATGATATGGCACAGAAACATAGGAGGGGACTTCTCAGTGGAGCACAGCGTAGGGGGACTCCTCGTCTGTTAACTAGTCAGACTCAGACAGAGGAGTTGACGAGCACCCCTCAGTCCCCAGACAAACACTGCACCGATGACTCCTGATGCCGGTGGTCCGATGGAGTCGTGTCAGTCGTCAAAGGTCTTGACATGACTGCACAAGGCGCCCCAGAATGGGTGGAGCATCCTCTGGGGAAGTCCTCAGCAAGGAGGTCCCTGTGTGGGGCGCCAACAACCAGGAGGGACAAAGTCTGGCCTCACTGCACCTTGAGGAACGCCGTAAAGCTACGCTTGAGGGCAGCCATGCGGGCTTCAATGCCAGAGGGCTCTGCAGATGGTTCAGACCCCGATTGTGTTGGGGAGTACTGGATCATGGAATCGAGGGTGACTCACCACTCCTTCGATGTCGCAGGCAACTCAACCTTTCAGGGCTGCTTCGACGGGCGCTCCCGTCCGTCGTCCCCTGAGTCGTGCCGAGGGCTCCGAGGCAGAGTCAATGTGGACCTACCACTCGATGCCAGGTTGGTCCTCAGCGTTGAATTTGAGTGAGTCACAGATGCAAGTGGGAGATCCTCCAAGGATAATTCAAACACCTAATGACCCCTGGACTCAGAACGAGCCTGGGCACAGTAGGGCTGGTACCCCTGTAGATACGCCACCTGCAGATCTCCAGTCTGCTCAAATGCTGAAGCCTGAACCAAAGCTGACCAAACAAGATGGTTTCCTGCTACAAGGAACTTTTTCTGTGCTTCCAGTCTCAGAAATGACCTTCAAGCAAGTGATTATACCTGAGCATACAGAAGACTATTGTTTCTCTCCAATTAGTTATCCACATACAAGAACATCTGCTTCTCTGATCATCCACTAATGCTACTGGCCTTGGGATGTCCGAAACTGCATACTGTTATCTTCCCTCATTATGGCTCCTGGGTCTGTGGGATGAACACCTGTTCGTTACCTTCTGATTTGCCGAGAACCCTCAGTTCATAGAAGGTCTACTGACCAGGGACACAAATTCCTGCCCACCCTACCCCTCACTCCAGGGTTGCATTGACTATATAGTCCTTCATATAAATTGACACCTGTCCTTCAATTAGGTGTAACACTCACCTTTTCTCCTTGTCCTAGAACTACTTTATAACCATCTTAATCAGCATGTTGTGTATTCAATATAATAGTTGTGGTGCCTTCATTTTAAGAAGAATCATTTGGAGCCTTAGAGCTTGCCCTATATGGCTCAAGTTAGATCTGCCATGCATAAAGAATTGATTCTATTAAGGGAAGAATTAGCTGCAACTAAACACACCTCCTCTAGGATACAAACTGAAAAATCCCACCGCCACTCCAGCAAAGAGCCAAGCAACCCAGGAACAAGTAGATAACAGTGGGCTCTGGTAGGTTGCTACCTGTAACAAGGAGACACCCTTGCCATCAAGAGATATCCCTGCATAATGCCTTCTCTACCTTGAGAAATTGAAATGCCCATCAGTAGAAACTGAAGTGCCTTTAAACGAGAGAGATAATGCCCAATCTACTGATAATTCCCTGCATATAAAGAAACTGACACAAAAGAGGAAACTACTACTACTTGGGGATTCCATCATCAGAGGCACCAACTTGGGAACACAGTTCAAAGGGGAGAAGATGATCAAATGCCTCCCAGGCTCTTCAGCCAGCAGGAATACAAAGCAAATTGCTGCCATAGTTAGTGCAGAAAGTCAGTGCTCCAAAATTTATGTATTCATACACTTGGGTACAAATGACCTGGCTAGAAAGAGTGCCGCTACAGTTCAGAAGGACTTACAGATTCTGGGAGAGAAACCCATTGCTAAAACTATAGCATTCTCAGAAGTTCTATCTGTTCTTGGTAAGGGAGCAAAAAGGCTGCGTTGCATAATCAACTTTAATACATGGCTCCAAACCTGGTGCAAACAAGAAGGATTTAGATATATAGACAACTGGGAAAATAGATGGAACAAGAGGCTATACTGTGTTGGACTACATCTCTCCGCTGCAAGGAAAGCATAGTTACTCACCTGTAAAAGGTGTTCTCCAGGGATAGCAGGAACCAGTCCTCACTTATGGGTGACATCTGCAATGACGGAGCCTGCACGGAGCATAAGAACATAAGATATGCCATACTGGGTCAGACTAAGGTCCATCAAGCCCAGTATTCTGTTTCCAACAGTGGCCAATCTAGGTCATACGTACCTAGCAGTTTCCCCAAGGGACACAGGTTCCACAATGCTTGTATTGGTTCAAGCATTGATATCCTGGGTCCCTTCTTAATAATGGTTTATGGACCTTTCCTCCAGGAACTTGTCCAAACCTTTTTTAAACCCAGCTACACTAACAGCCTTTACTACATCCTCCGGTAACAAATTCCAGAGTTGGATTACACGTTGAGTGAAAAAATATTTTCTTTTATTAGTCTTAAATAGTTTACCCTGTAGCTTCATTGCATGTCCCCTAGTCTTTCTATATTCTGATAAGGTAAACAATCGATCTACGCTTACCCGTTCCACTCCGTTCATTAATTTATAGACTTCTATCATATCGCCCCTCAGCCGTCTCTTTTCCAGGTTAAAGAGCCCTAACCTTTTTAGCCTTTCTTCATAGGAGTATCCTTCCATCCCTTTTACCATTTGGGTGGCTCTTCTCTGAACCTTTTCTAAAATCGCTATATCCTTTTTAAGATACGGCGACCAGAATTGCACACAATATTCAAGGTGCGGTCTCACCATGGAACGATATAGAGGCATTATAATATCTTTTGTTTTATTTTCCATTCCTTTCCTTATCATACCTAGCATTCTATTTGCTCTCTTGGCTGCCGCTGCACACTGGGCCGAGGGTTTTAACATGGCATCCACAATGACGCCTAAATCTTTTTCCTGGGTGGTGGTTCCTAATGTGGAACCTTGCATCGTGTAACCATAGTTTGGGTTGTTCTTCCCTAGGTGCATAACCTTGCACTTGTCCACATTAAATTTCATCTGCCATTTTGATGCCCAGTCATCCAATTTATCAAGATCCTCTTGCAATTTTCCACAATCCTCTTGGGTTTTAACAACTTTAAATAGTTTTGTGTCAATTGCAAATTTGATAAACTCACTCGTTATTCCACTTTCCAGGTCATTTATGAATATGTCAAAAAGCAGCGGACCCAGCACAGATCCCTGGGGTACACCACTATTCACCTTTCTCCATTGGGAAAATTGGTCATTTAGCCCTACCCTCTGCTTTCTATCTTTTAACCAGTTCCTGATCCACAATAGGATACTGCCTCCTATCCCATGACTCTTTAGTTGAGGGACTTTGTCAAAGGCTTTCTGAAAGTCCAGATACACTATATCAACCGACTCACCTTTGTCCACCTGTTTATTCACACCTTCAAAAAAACATAACAGATTAGTAAGACAAGATCTTCCTTGTCTAAAACCATGTTGGCTGTCTCCCATTAGGTCATGACTATCTACATGCTGAGTAATTTTATTCTTTATGATGGTTTCTACCATTTTTCCCGGTACTGATGTCAGGCTCACCGGTCTGTAGTTTCCCGGATCACCCCTGGAACCCTTTTTAAAAATTGGTGTTACATTGGCGATCCTCCAATCTTCAGGTATTAGAGATGATTTTAATGATAGTTCACAGATTACTAATAGCAGGTCTGCTATCTCATATTTCAGTTCTTTCAACACCCTTGGATGTATACCATCCGGCTCAGGTGATTTGCTACTCTTCAGTTTATCTAATAGTTGTAATACATCTTCCCGATGTATCGATATTTCCTTCAATTCTTCCGCACCTTTAAATACCACTTCAGTCATGGGTAACATCCCTACATCTTCCTCAGTAAAGACTGAAGCAAAGAATTCATTCAATCTCTCCGCTATCGCCTTGTCGCCTCTTAGTGCTCCTTTAACCTCTTTATCATCTAATGGACCAACTGACTCTCTCACAGGTTTTTTGCTACGAATGTACTTGAAAAGGTCTTTACTTCGCGTTTTTGCTTCTGCAGCAAGCTTCTTCTCAAATTCTCCCTTTGCCTGCCTTATTAATGCCTTGCATTTGACTTGCCAGTGCTTGTGCTCTTTCCAGGTTTCGTCGTTTGGCTCTTTTTTCCATTTCTTGAAAGATGCTTTTTTGGCAACAACAGCCTCTCTGACCTCACCTTTAAACCATGTTGGCAGTTTTTTGGACTTCCTTCCACTTTTCTTAAAGCATGGAATACAGCTGGTCTGGGCTTCCAAGATAGTATTTTTCAACAGCCAAGCCTGATGTACGTCTTTAACTTTTGCAACTGCTCTTTTTAGTTTTTTCTTAACTGTTTTCCTCATTTTATCATAGTCTCCCTTTCGAAAGTTCAAAGGTAGTACTGTGGAATTCCTTACTATCCTTCCTCCACTAATTAAATCAAAGGTGATCATGCTATGATCACTATTGCCAAGTGGCCCCAACACCCTTATCTCTTGCACTAGATCTGGTGTTCCACTAAGGACTAGGTCTAATATGGCTTCCCCTCTGGTCGGTTCATGAACCAGCTGCTCCAAGAAGCAGTCATTTATTTCATCTAGGAACTATATCTCCCTAGCATGTCCTGACGTGACACTGACCCAGTCGATACCGGGGTAGTTGAAATCACCCATTATTATTACTGCGCTGTAACTTTTGTTAGCTTCCTTGATTTCTTTGAGCATTTCATCATCCATTTGGTCATTCTGGCCAGGCGCTCGATAGTACACCCCACTGCCATTGCCTTTCCCCTTTTACATGGAATTTCAATCCATATAGATTCTACAGCAGATTTTGTTTCCTGCAAAACTTTAATCCTTTCTGACTCAATGCCCTCTCTAACATAGAGAGCAATCCCTCCACCAATTTGATCAGCTCTATCATTACGATATAGTTTGTACCCAGGTATCACAGTGTCCCACTGGTTGTCCTCCTTCCACCATGTCTCTGATATTCCAATCATATCTAACCTTTCATTTAGTGCTATATATTCTAACTCTCCCATCTTATTTTTTAGACTTCTAGCATTTGCATATAAGCATTTTAGAGAATGTATTTTATTCATATTAATTTGGCTATTGTTAGACATGGGCAATTTGGGATCTTTAAGCTCTGTCTGCTCCATACTTGAGGGCATTTGGGCTACTTTACTCTTTTGTGGAACCTCTCTGCTTTTGTATCCTTCAAAGATACATTCTTCCGAACCATCCGCTCTTGGGCGACTGTCGGCTTTCCCCTAATATCTAGTTTAAAAGCTGCTCTATCCCCTTTTTAAAGGTTAATGCTAGCAGCCTGGTTCCATCCCGGTTAAGGTGAAGCCCATCCCTTCGGAAGCCTTTCAAAGAAAGCCTTTGGGATTGCTGCCACGCATGCGTGGCCCTCTTCCCACCCAAGGGTGACATCTTGCTCAGTCATGTCCCTTAGCTCGAGCCCTAACAAGCAGATGGCAAGGGAAGGATAAAACTCCAGCAACTCATCAGGGGACGTGGGAGGGTAGTGAGGATTGATTCTTGCTGTCCCTGGAGAACACCTGTTACAGGTGAGTAACTACACTTGCTCCAGGGACAAGCAGGAAGTCAGTCCTCACTAATGGGACTCCCCAGCTACAGGCTACCGAACCTGTAACCAAAAAACGCCTCTGCGAGGTCGTGAGCAGAAGCCAATGCCCGCAGGAGCCTGATTCCTTGGGTCCTTGGAAGCTATGAAGAAGGGTCGGAGGGCAGGAGTTGCTTATACCTCAAACAAATTACAGAGTACGGCCTGGCCGAAGGTGCTGTCCTGATAGACTCCCTCTCCAGGCAGCAGTGAGCAGCGAAGGTGTTCGCTGAAGACTAGGTTGCCGCCTGGCAGATTTCCCACAGGGGCACTGAAGGTAGCGAGGCCACCGAAGCCGCCTTGGCATGGACTCCGTGTGCGGTGACTCGATGATCCAAAGGGGTACCTGCCTTCGTATGGGTGAAGGCGATGCAGTCCGCCACCCAGAGGGTGCGTTTAGTGACTGCCTGCCCCAGTCGATTGAGATCGTAAGTCACAAAGAGTCGGCCAGATTTGTGATGAGCCTGTGTGCGCTGTAGATAGAAGGCAAGAGCCTTCTTGCAGTCGAGAGTATGCAAAGCTGCTGATGTCTGGTCGGCATGGGGTCTCGGGGAGAAGGTTGGTAAGACTATCTCCTGCTTGAGATGGAAATCAGAGGCAATGTTCGGCAGGAATTTGGGGTGGATACGGAGGACCACCCTATTCCTATAGAATCTAGTATAAGGGGCTTCAGCCATGAGAGCCTGGAGCTCAATGACTCGGCAGGCCGAGGTCAGAGCCACCAAGGAGACCACCT
The DNA here is from genome assembly GCA_033557465.1 of Ichthyophis bannanicus. Lineage (NCBI taxonomy): Eukaryota > Metazoa > Chordata > Amphibia > Gymnophiona > Ichthyophiidae > Ichthyophis > Ichthyophis bannanicus. The sequence continues at coordinate 359,237,186 of CM066036.1, read as the reverse complement.
TCTAGGATAGGTGCTGAAGCGAACACGTCACCATCGGCTCGAAAGGCAAATGCATAAGCTGCCTTAGCACTACACATTCAGGTCCCATTCTGCTGGGGGTGGTCGAATGGGCGGTTTGGACAGTAAGAGACCCCGCATAAAGCGGGAGACCAATGGCTGCCCTGAGAGGGGCTTCCCTTGACGGGGAGGTGATTCGCCGAGATGGCGCTCAGATGCACCCTGACGGAGTTAGACTTCAGACCTTCCTTTGAGAGATGGAGGAGATACTGAAGGACCCACCGAGTGGAGCAGGAGAATGGGTCTTTCTGGAGCCCTGAGCACCAGACCGAGAAACACCGCAACTTGAAGACGTAAGCTCACCTAGTCAAGGCCTTCCTCGACGCGAGAACCTCCTCGACCTTCTCCAGGAGACCCAGCAGGGCTAGGGAAACCTGTTCAATCGCCAGGCTGTGATGGATAACAAGGCCAGGTTCAGGTGCCACACCAATCCGTCCTCCTGCGTTAGCAAGACCTACGGCTGTTGAGGCCACGAGTGAGCTATGAGGATCATCAATGCCTGGTCCCGCTGAGCCTTGGAGGGTCCTCGCAATGAGAGGAGTGGGAGGGAATGCATAGAGCAGACCGGAAAACCAGCTCAGAAGGAACACATCCTGGCCCTCCCTGCTCGGGTGCGGCACCAGCCCGCAGAAGTGGGGGAGATGTGTGTTCAGCAGACTGGCAAATAGGTCTGTAGCCAAAATCCCCCACCGAAGGAACAGCCAGCCAGCCACTCCCAGATCCATCCGCCATTCGAGAGGACAGAGGATTCTGATGAGCCTGTCTGCTAGGACATTCTCCTGGCCCAGGAGATAGACCGCCCTGAGGGTCATCCCCTGACGTGAGGCGAAGGAGCAGGGGAGGACTGCTTCCCGGTAGAGGGAGCGTGATCCGGTCCCCCCTTCCTTGTTGATGCCATGCGATTGTCGATCTGTATAAGCACCGACCTCTCCTTGAGATGGTCCTCGAAGGCTCTCAGGGACCACTGGATCACCCGGAGCTCGAGCAAATTTATCTGCTGCTCCGACTCCTCGGGTGACCACTGCCCCTGTGTGCATAACGCACTGCAGTGGGCACCCCACCCCAGCAGTGAGGCATCCGTTGCAAGCGTCATGTCATGCTGTGGGGTCTGGAAGGGCAAACCCCAGAGAAAGTTGCGGGGGTTTTTCCACCAACCCAGGGAGAGGCAAAGGCTGTAGGAGACCCTTACGGGGGTCCCTCAGGTGGCTGACGGATAGACTCCACTGGGTGCTGAGGCACCACTGAGCTATCCGCATGTGTAGATGGCATGGGGAACCACATGGATGGTGGAGGCCATGTGGCCCAGGAGGCGCAGCATAGTTCGGCCCGTGACCCTGGAAGGTGCTCTGAACCCAAGCTGCCAGTGCTCAGAGGCAGTCGGTGTGATCCACAGGCAGAAACGCAGTCGCCCGCTGAGTATCGAGGCATGCCCCGATGAACTCTAAAGCTTGCACCGGTTCAAGGTGGGACTTGGGATAGTTGACCAAGAAACCCAGGCCCTCGAGCAGAGGAATCGTGGGCGCCACCACCTAACGAGTCTCCATGACAGAAGATCCAGTGACGAGCCAGTTGTCGAGGTAGGGGGAACACTGGTACGCCCTAACGCCTGAGACAGTTGGTGACCGCAGATGGGCATTTCTTGAAGACTCGCAGGGCGGACTCAAGGCCAAAAGGGAGCACCCTGTACTGGAAGTGCTCTCACCGCACCCTGAAGCGCAGGTATTGCCTGTGTCAAGGGTGAAACAAAATGTGGGTGTAAGCGTCCTTTAGATCCAAGGAACATAGCCAGTCGTCCTGCTGGAGGAAGGGCAGCAGAACGCCAAGGGATAACATCTTGAACTTCTCCCACACCAAGAACTTGTTTAACTTTCGAGGTCAAGGATGGGCCGCAGACCCCCTGTCTTCTTCGGGACAAGGAAGTACTGGGAATAGAAGCGCCGACCTCGGAGGTGCGACGGCACCTTCTCGATCGCCCATTGGGCGAGGAGATCGACTAATTCCTGCTGCAAGAAGGCCTGGTGCGCAAGGAGTCTAGGAGGCTCCGCTGGGGAGAAGGGAGGGGGAAGCCTGTCCAAGTGGAGGCGACAGCCATTCCGGATGACCTGGAGGAACCAGACGTCCGAGGTGATGGAAGCCCACTGAGGGGTGAAAGTGGACAGGTGTCCCCCCACCGGCTGCTGAGCCGCCGGAAGACGCTATGCGGTTGGCGTCAAAACCCGAGGAGGTTGCGACAGAGTCAGGGTCTGGGTTTTGAGCCCTTTCGGCCTGTGGTGACCCTGACCAGACCTCCCTTGCGCTGGAGTGATCAGCGTGGGGGTGGTTGGTTAACCACGGTAAGGAAGGCCTTTCCTTAGGAAAATAGGCCTTTTGGCCTACTGCTTCTTCCGAGGAAGGGTGGAGGTCTTTCGTGAGTGGCGGGTTCTAGTGACGAACTCAGTCTATCTCCGTGAGCTTATCTTTCATCGGCTTGCCGAAGAGCTGCTCGCCGAGGCAAGGTAAGTCCATGAGCTTCTCCTGCACCCACTGCTCCAAGCCTGAGGACTGAAGCCATGGCTTGGCGATGGGCCCCAATACCCGTAGCCGCTACCTGCAGCAGAGGACTTGAAAGCATCAAAGGCGGTGCGGGAGAGGTATCTTGAGCAGTCCACGATAGACTTCAACAAGGTACTGAACCTATTGAGAGGTTCACCCTCGAGGCCCACGGAGAAACCTCCGAGCTCCTTGGCCAGGTCGCGCAAGAACATGCCTATATATAATTGGTATGCTTGAATGAGACAGAAGAGCATGGACGCCTGGTAGGCCTTGCGGCCTAGGGCGTCAAGGGCTCTCAACTCCCGGCCCGGGGGGATCGAAGAGTGCTATTTCAGGCTCTTTTGCTTTCTCATGGCCGATTCCACCCCCATGGAAGTGTGGGGGAGTTGGTTCTTTCTGAACCCAGGGCCACGCTGTACCTTGTACATGGTGTCAAGGCGCTTACTCATGATGGGGACAGAGGCGGGTGCCTCCTACATGCGGAGCAGCAGCCTGGACAGGATAGGGGGGACTGGGACAGTCAGAGGACTCCATAGGTGGGGACTCATACGGGAGGATGTCGAGGTCTTCAGCTTGAGGATCCTCCTCTTCCTGGGTGGCCAAGTTAAGAGCCATGTCCTGAACGTACACCAGGGAGGAGGTGTCCTCGGGCGGCGAGCGCCGTTGAGAAACAGGTGGGGATGGGTCCGGACGGTCCCGGTGGGTATGGGTTACCGGGGAGGTGTCCCCATCAGAACCCCAGTTCCAGAACTCTGATGAAGAATCCGAGCCGGGCAGGTCGCATTGTCTAGGGGCCAAGACCCGCTTGGAGCCAGAGGCCCTGGATGATCTCGCCCCCGAGAAATGGGAAGGCAAACGAGACGACATCGAGGACCCTCACGAGGCCCGCGGCTCTCGGGGGTTTCCTGGACAGATTTTGGCATCCCACGCGAGGGAACCACGATCTCTGGGTGCGAGTCAGCGAAGCTGGCTGTGAGCGCCTGCTGGGAAGTGATGAATGCAGAAATGCTGCGTTCCAGCGCTAGCATGTGGGATTCTCACCCAGGCGTGGGACCCTCTGATGCAGACCCCGGGGTCACCAGGTCAGGCGTCGAGGGGATCCTCACCGGGACGGCCCTCAGGAGACCAGGCGAATTTGCTGGAGGGCCTCCATATCTGTGCGAGGTACCTTACGGAGCCGCTCCTTGTCCAACTCTCGGGAACGCCGAAGGGGGCTGAGCGACCGAGTGCGGGAGCATTTGCGCTTGTCGGGAGCCCCCGACAGCGGCTTCGAGGATTACTTCTTGCGTTGCTCTACTTCAGGGGATCCTTGGACGGAGTGCCGTGAGAGCGCCGGGATGAGGTGGGGGATCCCACCGGAGGAGAGATGAATGAGGGCACCATCGGGAAGTCTGAGAGCCTTTCTGAAAATGTTTTCAGACTTCTGCTTACGACTGAGCAGGGCTTTAGAGGACATTTTATTACAGAGCGAACAGAGTTCCGGATCATGATGAGCTCCAAGACACCGCAGGCAACAGTCATGGGTGTCCATAAGCGACATGTTCTTAGAGCATCTATCGCATTTTTTGAATCCGGTGGCCTTAGGTGCAAAAATGGCCCCTGCGAGGTTGAAGACCCACGCGGCCAGCAATTGGAAGAAAAAGGCATGAAGCCAGTTAGGCAAAAAAGGTGAAGAAAAACCATCCTCTAATAGCTCTAAAAAGGTAGAGAAGGGGAAGGACGGGTAGAGGACCGGTGCAACTGGAAAAGAGAAGGCCAGTAGGCAGAAAATGAAACACTTTTTCCAAGGGACGAGGACGTGCGTCTGAAGGACTCCGTGGAAAAAGGGAGACTAGCAAGATGGCACCCTTGGGCAGGAAGAGAACCACGCATGCATGGTAGCAATCCCAAAGGCTTTCTTTGAAAGCTGGGGAATTGCTCCGCGCAGGCTCCGTTGGTGCCGATGTCACCCATAAGTGAGGACTGACTTCCTGCTTGTTCCTGGAGAAAAGGACCCTAAGTGCAAAAGACAGGCATCATGAGAAAAGGTATTTAAACTAGGAAAAGGGGGGGATGGATGGAAAACAAGTTCAGGACGTCACTCCTAGCAAAAACATTGGAAACAGCCACAGTATTAACCCACACATCAAAGCCAAGTGGGAAGAGGAGTGTAAAACAAAATCCATGCAAAATACAGGCAAGTCAGTCAACAAATGCTGGAAAGCAATGAGCACAAATGCTTGAAGTCTAGCCAACAATGTTCCTGACCTGGAAGCCCTAATGGTGAAAATGTACTTGGACATTGTGGCCATTACAGAAACATGGTGTAACGAGTCACATTAATGGGATATAGCCATAGCTGGCTATAATCTATTTAGAACAGACAGAGAGGGTAGAAAAGGAAAAGCAGCAGCCCTATATGTCAAAAGCAATATTAAAGCTGCTGAAATGCAGGGGACGTGGGGAAAAGAAACAGAAATATGACAGAAAAAGACCACATGGCCTATCTAGTCTGTCCTTCCATATCAACAACTACAACAGTCCCCTTCTTTCCTTTAGAGATCCTCTGTGTTTGTCCCATGCTTTTCTGAATTCAGATACTGTTCTCATCTCTACCACCTCCACTGAGAAACACTTCCACGGATCCACCACTCTTTCCGTAAAGCAATATTTCCGCATATCACTCCTGAATCTATCCCCCTTCACAGTCATCCCGTGTCCCCTCGTAGCAGAACTTGCTTTCAATTGAAAGAGGCTCTCCCCCTGAACATTTATGCCACGGAGGTATTTAAACATCTCAATCATATCACCTCTATCCCGCCTTTCCTCTAAGGTGTACATATTAAGATCCTTAAGTTTGTCCTCATATGCTTTATAATGAAGACCACTAACCATTTTAGTAGCCACCCTCTGTACTGACTCCATCCTGTTTACATCCTTTTGAAGGTGCGGTCTCCAGAATTGCACACTATACTCCAAATGAGGTCGCACCAAAGACTTATACAGAGGAACTATCACCTCCTTTTTTCTGCTAGCCATTCCTCTCCGTTTGCACCCAAGCATCCTTCTAGCTTTTGCCGTCGCCTTTTCTACCTGCTTAGCTACTTTAAGATCAGACACAACCATGCCTAGGTCCGCTCTTCTTTAGTGAACAAAAGTACTTCACCCCCTATACTATATTGCTCCCTTGGATTGCTGCAGCCCAAATAAATGACCTTACATTTTTTTTAACATTAAATCCCAGCTGCCATATTCTAGACCATTCTTCAAGCTTAGCTAGATTCCTCCTCATGTTATCTACACTTTTCTGGGTGTCTACTCTATTGCAGATTTTGGTATCATCCGCAAAGAGGCAAACCTTACCCGACAGCCCTTCCGCTATATCACTAACAAAGATGTTAAAAAGAATCGGACCAAGTACAGATCCCTGGGGCACACCACTGGTAACGTCCTCCTCAGAGTGAGCTCCATTTACCTGCACTCTTTGTCACCTCCCACACAACCAATTTCTAACCCAAGCAGTAACTTTAGGGTCCATCCCTAGGTTGCTCAGTTTGTTTATAGAAGCGCTGTGGATTGTGTTGGAAAGAGGAGATGGCACAGTCATCCATATTGATGTAGTCTACAAGCCTCCAACTCAAACCGAAGAAATGGATAGCAAATTGGTTATTGATATTGTAAGGATAGCCATGAAGGAGGAAGTGATCATATTGGGTGAATTTAATCTACCCGATGTGGATTGGAGTATTCCTTCTGTAAATCTAGAAAGTAAAAACATTGTGGATGCCTTCCAAGATGCATTACTTAAACAACTGGTGATGGAACCGACCCGGGAAAGCTTAGGTGCCCATATAAGCAGCAGTGATTATTACACAGTTTGGTTTGAGATAGAAAGCTAAGGCGGAGTCCAATCACAGCAAGCTTAAATTCCTAGACTTCAAAAATGTTGACTTCAGTAAAATGGCCAAGTGTCTGAAGGAGGCGTTGGCAAGGTGGGAGGGGGATAAGGGAAGTGGAATTGCAGTGGGCTAAACTAAAGGAGGCAAAAAAAGGCACAACAGATACATATGCGAGGAAAGCACGGTTACTTACCTGTAACAGGTGATATCTGGGAACAGCAGGAATAAGTTTTCATATGGGTACGTCGGTACCGACGGAGACTGTGCAGGAACGCTCCCCAGCGTGAGAGAGAGAGAGAGAGAGAGAGAGACAACTCCTAGTGAAGGTGGGTGGGTTGTGAAGACTTATTCCTGCTGCTCCCAGAGATCACCTGTTACAGGTAAGTAACTGTGCTATCTCCAGGAACAAGCAGGAATGAGTCTTCACATATGGGGACTCCCAAGCTAGAAGTGCCTAAAGGAGGTCCCAGCATGTTGCAAATCTAATAGATGGGCCATGCTATTTCCCAGAACCTCAGGCATCCAAGGGATGGAGGGTAGGAGTTGAATTAAAAAGGGTGTGCTGTGGAACAGCTTGACTAAACAAGGCGTCTAGAGGGGAGTCCTTGTGTAGATCATAAATGTTAGTAAATATTGAATTCCAATTTTCTAATGTGGACCTTAGTCAAAAGTATTGCGAAAGTATTTACTGAGGCTAATAAGGGTCTGGTGGTAAGAGCCAGTACATTATCCTCAAAGAAAATACCTCACTGTGAAGTAGAGGAAATACATTTTGCAATACAGGCAGAGGTCAGAACGCTAAAAGGCTAGAACTAATCCCAGAAGAAAAAAAACTGGGGGAGTTTAATGGGGTTGGACTTTGGATGAGAAGCTAAAGCCTCTGTAGTCCAAAGTTTGAAGCTCTTTGTCCTTGGAGCAGAATAAGGCTCTAGGAAAGAAGAGATAAATCTGACTGGTTTGCAGAAAAAGGATGGGTCTTTAAGACTCCTCTATCCAAATGAACGAGAGAAGCATTTGTAGTAGGCGGTGTAGCCCCCAATTTCTTGAAGATCAGTAATGTCTTCCCTAAGTGATGTCACTTAGGATAATGACTTTACATGGAGAGCTTCAGATGTAACGTAACCGGAGAGGTTACAGTAAAAGAAGGTAGTTTCTAACTACAATGAAATTGGTTGTCCATTTAAAACCCTATGGTATGCTGGAACAGCATTAATATGGACAGTAACAAATGTTTCAGAGTGCAATATGTGTATTTATATAACATATATACATTCATATATATATATATACATACATATATATATATATACATACATATATGTATGTATGTATAGATATATATATATATGTATGTATGTATAGATATATATATATATGTATGTATGTATAGATATATATGTATGTATGTATATATATGTATGTATATATGTATATATATGTATGTATATATATATATATATGTATGTATGTATAGATATATATGTATCTATACATACATACATATATATATCTATACATACATACATATATATATCTATACATACATACATATATATATCTATACATACATACATATATATCTATACATACATACATACATATCTATATATACATACATACATACATACATACATACATATCTATATATAAAAGAGAGACTCACTTAATAACAAGAAGGGGTAAGACCTGCTGGAGAATATGGACAGAGAACCCCTTACTGGTTATACATGGGAGAACCATGAAGGTGGTTACATGGAAACCAGTGGAATGTTCCTAGTCAGAAGGATAGGTCTAGATGTATTTAAAAATTCTAGACTTTGAATAACCAGACATGGAGATCTAAGTGAAGGGGTGCAGAGAAATCCTTAGTCTTAAGACCACCAGTCTGGATCCTTCTATAACTTCAGTGTGGAGAAAGACGCAATATAAGGGTATACCATATTTGCCCGTCTATGAGGGCAATATGAGTATAATGCATTCTTTGTTCAGCGTAAGCTCTAATGAAGTATTGGAAATTAGAAGGAATGCACTAGACAAGGACCGACTGCAGTGAAAAGAAATGCATCCCTGTTGGATGAGTTCCACTGGAGATGTGGAACAACTCAGAGAATTAAGCAATTCTTTATGCTTTCACGTGATCTAAGCCCTGGTTTATTTTCCCTAAAATGAAATTTTAAGGAAGATGGTAAGAGTAGGAAAAAACCCGGTCATGTGGGAGCATTCCTGGGCAAAGCCTTTTAACCATCTGGAAGTTACCTACCAGGAATGACTCTAACGCTCTCTGGCAAAGGCCCATAGGTGCAGAGCTTTTTGTAGAATTGCAGAGAGCATGCTGTAGGTTGCTTAGGTGAGATCTGGATGTTTAATTGCCAGTGTGCAACCTAATCTATTCAGTGGGAGCCAAAGAATTGAAGATGGCTAAGAATAGTAGACAGGCCGGTTGCCTGCAACGATAAATTATCCAAGTAGGTTTTGGAACCTCTCTTGGAATTATCTGTTAAGGCAGCAGAAGAGGTTAGGTCCTATAGACTGGAAAAGGACCGACAGACATAATTAGAAGTGATAAAACTCAATTATGGTCTGATAAGCTGTCTTAAAAGAAATATTTGAAAAGATTGCAGAGGGGAGAAACTCTGTATGGAAATCACTTACTGGAGTTGGTATTGAAGACAATCCTATGGCTTAAAGGGTAAGCCCTCCAGTCAAATAGTATCACTCAGAGTGAAGTCTCGACTAAGAGGGATAGAAAGTAATACAGAGTTGTGAAGACTTACAATTTGGTAAGTCTCTGAAAAAGGTAAAGCTCCCCTGCAGTCAAAAATATGAGATATCCTTGTACAGGACAACTGTCAAGGTGAAGGGCATAGCATACCTTGTAATTAGTTGTTACTCCTCTATTTTAAAAGGAGAGGAGAAACCTGTTACCTGTAGGGCATGACTATCCTTAATAGCTCTAAGAGCTAACAGAATGGATTCCTCTTGGCAAAAGATTCATGCGTAAAGTGGAGGATTGAGCCAGTGTATCACTGACCTCTCAGTAAGGATGAGAAGAACTGTAAAAGCTTCTGTTAAGAAGTAGCGGTTCCTACTTTTTTTCTTAGATATCCTTGCAAATGTTTGGTTTCGTTTCAAGGTTCAAAGTTTGTCTTTTTTGATCCCTCTCAGCTTGAGGTATTTCTTGCTGACAAGGAACGGCATGGTAATCAGTAACTGGAGGTGGGTGGGTTAAGTTTGTAAGCTGCCAGATAATTTAGAGTTTGCTCTATTTGTTCCTTGTGCTGATTTCTTCTTTTATGTATCTCCCCGGATTGTGGGCTATGATGATGTATTGCTGGTGGTTGTGTGTTTTGGTTAATACTTGTTTCTTCTTTCTTTTTTGCCTGTATGAAACATCTATAGTTTCTTTATGCTTGCTTTGTAAGTTTGTTGAAATTCCAAATAAAAAAAAAAAAAAAAAAGTAGTAGCGGTTCTGAAACTCAACAGGAAAAAGATTTAATGAATAAAATATCAGAAACCCTGCGACTGCTGGGTTTGATGAGCCTGTTGAGGCTTTGGTTTTCTTCGCCTGGTACGATGTTGCCCTTCTTTGGAAACATCTGCATGATGGGTAGAAGATGAATAAAACTTTTTCCTCTTAGGGGGATAAAGTTTGTTAGGAGATTTTTTACTAGCTGGGATAGAGGAAAGTTTTGACAATCCTCTGAAAGCAATAATATCAGTGTTTAACTGATTAGCTTGGAATAAAGCATCCTTGTTAAAGAGATTTTCACCAGTACAAGGAGTATTTCCCAGCCTTTCTTGTACCCATCTGTCCAAGTGTGAAGCTTGGAGCCAGGCCATGCGTCGTGCTCCTATGGCTATAGCAGAAGTTCTGCTAATAGACTCAAAACAGTCCAGGGAAGCACGATTAAGGAATTTGGAGACATTTTGAGCATGACTGACTAATAAGAAAAAGTCTGCTCTTTTATGTTCTTGAAGAAAAGGGTTCAAAAGCTTTAAGTTCTTTGTGACCTCTTCAAGAGATAATCCCATATAGAAAATATATGAGATAATTCTTGCTGAAAGCATGGATGCCTGGAAGCATCGACGTCCAAAGGCATCTAAAGTCCTAGACTCACGACCTGGCGGATAAGAAGAGTGCTTCTTTGCACTCTTAATCCGCCTCATTGCTAATTCTACAACAATAGAATGATGAAGTTGAGTCTTTTGAAAACCTGGAGAAGGTGGCACCTTGTACATAGTGTCAAGTGTCTTAGAATGCGGGGATACAGTTAAAGGAGTTCCCCACATTCTTAATAGTAGATCCTGTAAGGTCTGATGCAAAGGAAGTATGATAACCTCCTTTGGAATCCAGGGGAATTGCAGGGTCTCTGAATCCCCTGGTAGGGATTCTTTACCAGGTATAGAAATGGCAAGTAACTTTGCCATATCAAGCAGAAAAGCTTGAAAAGAAATCTCCCCTGAGGAGGACCCTATAAAATGAGGAGTAAAGGCTAGACTTGTTGAAAATTTAGCCTCGGTACCGATGGATTCATCCCAGTCATCGGGATCGGAAGACTTGAAAGGATGAAGCATCGGATTTTCGCTAAAGCGATGTCTTCGGTACCTCCAGAGGCTGGTACCGAGACGAGTCGGTACCGAATCCTCCATGCTAGAGATCGATTCCAGGCTTGGCATCGAAGGAAGCGAGTCTGTCGAAGCAAGCATGGACGGTACCGACACAGATACTGGTTCCGAAGCCGATACCGATACTCCAGGAAGGTCTGCAGCAACTCCAGCGGTACCGAAGTAGCCGAGAGCGCTAGACTACGTTCATCGGTGAGGAGTGTTGCGTCCATCACCATAGCCGATGCCGGGGTGTCGGTACCGCTCGAAGCGGCCACAACCCCTGAGCATGGCCCAGGTATGTTCATCGACGTAAGAACCCCGGGAACAACCTGGAGCCCCGTTAATGCTTTGGAGCCCGAAGACTCCCGCCGGGGCTTTATTGCCCAATTGTCCTCGAGGGCAAGGCCAGAGCCATCTCGATGCTTAAAAGGAGATCTACCACTTGAGGACTGGCTAGTCTTTACAGACTTTTGTTTGGTTACCTGATCTTGTGAAAAAGATGATATTCTAGCTGGTAACATCGAGTGCGATGTGAACTGGGTATCGAGTTGTGCTCGATTCTGAAGACTTCTTCTGTTTGAGCTCCAGAAGGAAAGACACTCCAGTGGGCAATGGTCAGGACCTAAACATTTTAGACACCAAGTATGAGTGTCTGAAAATATATCTGTACCGCCACACTTTGAGCATTTCTTAAGGATAGTGGCTGGCTTTTCCATAATGGAAGGATAGAGGCCTTGTGGCCTAGAAACTGTCAGGCACTAAACAGAAAAAAACTTCTAAAGAAAAGAAGAAATTCTTTAGTAAAAAGAAAGAAAAGCACCGGCGGTACCGGTGGCGGAGGAAGGCAGATGCGACCACAAAAAACTAAGAATAAAAAGAAGAATTTTCTGCGGTGACAGGAATACGTCCTGCCGGCTCCGCGAAAAATGGAATACTGATGAGAGGGAAGTGAATGGGCGGGAAGGCAGCGCGCATGCGTGTGGGATGCTCCCAAAAACTTTTTTTGGACGCTGGGGAGCGTTCCCGTGCAGGCTCCGTCGGTACCGACGTACCCATATGTGAAGACTCATTCCTGCTTGTTCCTGGAGATAATAAAAACAAGAGGAAAAGGAAACCTATTTGGTTCTCCAAAGGAGTGGCTGCACAAATAAAGGTTAAAAAAACCCCACAGCTTTTACAAAATTCAGAAGTTCGCAAACAGAGGAACACAGAAAAGAATGCAGGATAAAACTAAAAGAGACAAAAAGAGAAATAAGGACAGCAAAATCCAAGCAAGAAGAAAAGATGACTAAAGATGTGAAGTGTGGCGTCAAAACGTTTTTCAGGTATATTCGGGAGAGGATGAAAATCAGAGGTAGAATTGCAGGACTCAAAAGTGCTGGGAACGGATTTGTGGAAAGTGACATTGAAAAAGTGAAAATGCTAATCAATTAATTCTGTTCTATTTTTACTAAAGAAAACCCTGGAGAAGATCCACCTGTGATTGACAAATATACAAATGGGAATGGAGTAGAAGCCACACCATTCACAAAAGATGTGTTAGAACAACTTGCAAAACTGAAAGTGGGGATCGGATGGGATACATCCCAGGATACTGAAAGAGCTCTGAGAGGTTCTTGCAAGGCCTTTAAAGGACGTTTTTAATAAATCCTTGGAAACAGGAGAAGTTCCACAGGACTGGAGAAGGGCTGATGTGGTACCTTTTCACAAAGGAAGAAGTGACAAACTACAGGCCGGTAAGCCTTACCTCGGTGGCGGGATAAGTAATGGAGGCACTCCTGAAAGAGCAGATAGTGGACTTCAGTAAAACCACATTGCCTCAGATCATGCAACCTAATGCATCCTTCAAGAAAGGATGATCATGCCAAACAAATCTGATTGAGTTCTTTGACTGGGTGACCAGAGTACTAGATCAAGGGCATGTGATGGATGTGATCTATCTAGATTTCAGCAAAGCCTTTGATATTGTTCCTCATAGAAGGCTTATCAATAAACTAAACAGCTTAGGGATGGGTCCCAAGGTGGTGAAGTGGATCAGAAATTGGTTGACTGACAGATGACAGGTGGTGATGGTAAACAGAACTCACTTGGATGAAAGGAAGGTAATTAGCGGTGTGCCCCAGGGTTCGGTCCTGGGACCGGTATGTTCAATGTATTTGTGAGTGATATTGCTGAAGGACTAAATGGAAAAGTCTGTCTTTTTGCAGATGACACAAAAATTTGCAACAGAGTGGACTCCCCGGAGGGAGTGAAGAATATGAGGAAAGATCTACAAAAGCTGGAAGAATGGTCTGATGCTTGGCAGTTAAGATTTAATGTGAAGAAGTGCAGTGTCATGCACTTGGAAATCAGACACCCAAAGGAATTGTATGCGATAGGGGATGAGAGGTTGATGTGCACGGGGACCAGGAGAAGGACCTCGGAGTGATTGTTTGAGGATCTCAAGGTGGTGAAACAGTGACAAGGCAGTGACAAAAGCCAGAAGGATGCTGGGTTGCATAGAGAGGAATTACCAGCAGAAAGGAAGAGGTACTTAATGCCACTGTATAAGTTGCTGGTGAGGCCTCACTTGGAATACTGTGTTCCGTTTTGGAGACCATATCTCACCAAGGATATAAAAAGACTGGAAACGGTTCAGAGAAAGGCGACCAAACTGATTTGGAGCCTGCGTCAGAAGGCGTATGAGAAGAGATTTGAAGACCTAAATATGTACACTCTGGAGGACAGGAAGGAGAGGGGAGATATGATTCAGACCTTTAAATACTTAAAAAGAGTATTAACGAACAAACAACCCTCTTCCAAAGACGGGGAAGCTGTAAAACTAGAGGGCATAACATTTATTTATTTATTTTATTTATTTAACAGTTGCTTATATACCGCTACCTTCCACAGATCAGGTGCGGTTTACATTGAACAAGGAATGAACAGATTAACAGGTCTGTTTTACATGAAACATTAATTAACTAGGTACAATTTTGCTAAATACATGAAACATTAATTAACTAGGTACAATTTTGCTAAATACATTTAAACATGAATTGGACTAAGTATGGTAAATAATTTGTTAAACAACAATCGAACTATTTACATATTTTAAACTATTTACATATATTTATTTACAGGATTTACAAATAGTTATTTAATCGACTTTAATTGTAGTTAGATAGAAAAATTGGAATTGGTGTACCCTGAGGTCTCTATTAACCATTTCCTGTTAGTGGTAAGGTATTTTCTAGTGTGCCGAAATGGGAGATGAATAAATATGTTTTTAATTTCTTGCGGAATTCTTTTGCATCATTTAATGCCCTTATTTCTTCGGGGAGGGAGTTCCATAGGGTGGGAGCTGCATATGAAAACGCTTTTTTATTAGTTGTTTTTTGGGTAGTTGTGAAATCTTTCGGGATCCTATTTTTATTCGTGTGGCCTCTCCGTAGCGCAGTTTGGGATGTGTCTTTAGTAATAAGTTTTGTTAAAGAGACTGGGGCCATTGTATTTAGTGTCTTAAATGTAGTGATAATCAATTTGTAATTTATTCTGGATTGAATTGGGAGCCCGTGAAGGTTTGCGAGTATAGGTGTAATGTGTTCAAATGGTGGAACCTTCATTACAATTCTTGCTGCTGCATTTTGGGCAAGTTGGAGTCTTTTAATGTTCTGTTTTGTTGTTCCTAGTAAGGTGAGATTTGCGAAATCAAAGTGTGGTGTGATGATAGCCTGGATAATGCTCAGAAAATCATTTAGAAGTACAAGAGGACGTAAATGTTTTAAAATTTTGAGTTTAAAGTAGATTTTCTTAGTGATGTTTCTAATATGTGTGTCCATACTAAGGTGTGAGTCAAGGGGGGTAAACTGAAAAGCAATGTCAGGAAATACTTTTTCACTGAAAGGGTGGTGGATGCTTGGAATGCCCTCCTGATGGAAGTGGTGGGGGCAAATACAGTGATAGAATTCAAAGTGGCATGGGACAGACACAGTGGATCCCTTTATAGCAACAGGATAAAATCAAAATAAACATAACTCCCTTATATCTTGACAAATAGGGGTGACCTACATGGAGCGGTGGGTACGCTCCTAAACAAAGGCGTGGGGAGGGGTGACCTGCATGGAGCGGCAGGGGCACCTACTCTTACCGCCTTGCTTGGCAGACTAGATGGACCATACTGGTCTTTATCTGCCGTCATATACTATGTTACTATGTTTACAGCGCTAGAGTAATTCTTCAGGAGCTATTCCTGTGTTTTGCTCTTACAGTTTTAGCTATTGATTAATGATGGCTCACGCAGCAGCTGTGACTGATAAGAATGCTCTCGCGCTATAGAGACTTGCTTCCTTATGTTGGTCGCAAGACCAGATTGCAGAAAACATTGAGAAAATTTCTAAGTATCTTAAAACTGATCCGCATGAGCTTGTCAGCCATGATGGATTTTTCAGCGAGGTTTTAGACCGGCTAATTGCTCACAAGTCTAAACCAAATGTGGATGTAACTGCTGAGCATGCATGTGTCCTGCATATCTTTAATAAATTGCATGAAGCGTTATTTCACATGTGAGACAGATCTGAACTGATTGAAGCTAATCTAATGACAGCCCACGGTCAGCTACAGACTATTACTGCCAGAGGGGGTAAACTCTAGCAGAAGTCTGATTTACGGCAGCAGTTCACCGAGATTCAGGCTGAGGCAGGGGGGGTGGCCAACGGCTTTTCCTCCCAGACTACCCTCAGCCTGTGGTGTTTGCAATGCCAGAATCTGTTGGATCAGGTTACTGCTTTCAAAGAACGGAATGCTGAGAATCAGAGAGAGATTTAATTCCGGACAGCTTATAGACTGGAGCTGGCAGAGGAAAAAAGTTCCAAAATGAGATGGCTTTGTACAAGCAGAGAAAAAACTCTAATTGCCCAGTTAAATGCAGCAGAGACTGCCCTGAATGTGGCAAGAGAGAAAAATGCTATTCTCCAAACTGAGCTGGCAGCCACATAGCTTAAATATGAACAGGATAAGAGAGAATAAATCAGGAGGTTCACACCCTGAGAAATGATTGTTTTCAGTTAGCATATGAGTAACTTACAGAGTGGCGAGCCAGAGGACAGACTTCATTCTGTCTCTCCAGGCTTGTCCCCATTCTTGGGATACTCCCAAGTGATAGATGAGGGCTGTTTGACAGTGGAAAATCTGTCCAGTGTAGAAAGGCAGCTTTTCCAGGATAAAGTGTATTCTCGCCCATCAGTGCCTGAGCGGCAGAGACAGTCAATTTGGAGAGAGACACCCGATTCTCGACCCCTCCCCCTAGAAGGAGAGGTTAAGGGGGGGATGGGAAGTCCTCCTAGTGATATTAAACTGTACCAACATTGGCTACCAGAGGGTGCTGAAGGCAAACAAAATCCTCCATGCTCTGGGGGTCCAGCAAGAGAGAAAGAATAGAGATGTTCTTACTCCTGCAGACCAGCTTCAGATTATTATGGTCACACCCTTTGAGAAAAACAGCCGTGTAACCATAAATGAATATTTAGCTGCAGTCAAAGAAATCTTCCAGACTCTGGGAGTTACCAGGACAGCAATCTTGGGCCGGAAGGACTGGGGTTTCTAGTCCCACAGGTGCTCCTTGTGGTCTTGGGCAAGCCACTTAACCCTCCATAGCCCTTGTTCCCTGTAAAATAGTTATCTCCAAGTTATAATGCCCTGTTCAATGTAATTTCAGTTTGTTCAATGTAAACCGCACTGATGCAGAATAGCGCGGTATATAAGAGAATGTAAATAAATAAATAAATAAATAAATAAATAGTTCAGTATCTCCCATGGTCTTTTGATGTACCTTGTCAGCAGTTTATCCGGACCATGGCAGGTGGTGAAAAGAGTAATCTCGCACCTTTGAAAAGGCACTAAACATGATGAGCTACATCATGAAGTAATCATTGCCAAACAGGCAGCATATAGTATGACTTGTGGAAAAGATTAATCACCTAGAGAGTTTGCCTACAAACTTAGGCAGAACTTCTTTCAGAGTGATCTTCCCTGGGAAGCACTGGAGCATCACCATGAGTTCCGTGATCTGTTTTATCAGACTCTCCCTCTGTCCACCAAGGCTCACCTGGCCGACAAGCGTCATGAACCCCTTTCACACTTGTTAGAACATGCTGAGAGGATTTTTGAAGCTTTTGCTAGCACTCGGGCTAACAATGGTAGCAAGGTAAAGACTCCAAGCAAAGACAAGGAACTGAAACAGAGTGTTAATGCTGTAAAATCACTCTTTGGACGGTAACTTCTCCTTCTGTTTCATAGAATCCCCCCCAGGCCACCCCAGAATTAACCAGTCAACTGGGCCTAAGCAGAACGCTGGGAACCAGCACTTCTCTCAGCAGAACCGAAACTGGAAAAGGAAGCTAGAACATAAGAACATAAGATATGCCATACTGGGTCAGACCAAAGTCCATCAAGCCCAGTATTCTGTTTCCAACAGTGGCCAATCTAGGTCATATTTACCTAGGAGTTTTTCCCAAGAGACACAAGTTCCACAATGCTTGTACTGAGTCAAGCATTGATATCTTCGGTCACTTCTTAATAATGGTTTATGGACCTTTCCTCCAGGAACTTGTCCAAACCTTTTTTAAACCCAGCTACACTAACAGCCTTTACTACATCCTCCGGTAACAAATTCCAGAGTTTGATTACACGTTGAGTGAAAAAATATTTTCTTTTATTAGTCTTAAATAGTTTACCCTGTAGCTTCATTGCATGTCCCCTAGTCTTTCTATATTCTGCTAAGGTAAACAATCGATCTACGTTTACCCGTTCCACTCCGTTCATTAATTTATAGACTTCTATCATATCTCCCCTCAGCCGTCTCTTTTCCAGGTTAAAGAGCCCTAACCTTTTTAGCCTTTCTTCATAGGAGTATCCTTCCATCCCCTTTACCATTTTGGTGGCTCTTCTCTGTACCTTTTCTAAAATCGCTATATCCTTTTTAAGATACGGCGACCAGAATTGCACACAATATTCAAGGTGCGGTCTCACCATGGAACGATATAGAGGCATTATAATATCTTTTGTTTTATTTTCCATTCCTTTCCTTATCATACCTAGCATTCTATTTGCTCTCTTGGCCGCCGCTGCACACTGGGCCGAGGGTTTTAACATGGTATCCACAATGACGCCTAAATCTTTTTCCTGGGTGGTGGTTCCTAATGTGGAACCTTGCATCGTGTAACCATAGTTTGGGTTGTTCTTCCCTAGGTGCATAACCTTGCACTTGTCCACATTAAATTTCATCTGCCATTTTGATGCCCAGTCTTCCAATTTATCAAGATCCTCTTGCAATTTTTCACAATCCTCTTGGGTTTTAAC
This sequence comes from Ichthyophis bannanicus, assembly GCA_033557465.1. Lineage (NCBI taxonomy): Eukaryota > Metazoa > Chordata > Amphibia > Gymnophiona > Ichthyophiidae > Ichthyophis > Ichthyophis bannanicus. The sequence continues at coordinate 359,218,772 of CM066036.1, read as the reverse complement.
AACTTTAAATAGTTTTGTCTCATCTGCAAATTTGATAACCTCACTCGTTATTCCACTTTCCAGGTCATTTGTGAATATGTCAAAAAGCAGCGGACCCAGCACAGATCCCTGGGGTACACCACTATTCACCTTTCTCCATTGGGAAAATTGGCCATTTAGCCCTACCCTCTGCTTTCTATCTTTTAACCAGTTCCTGATCCACAATAGTACACTGCCTCCTATCCCATGACTCTTTAGTTTTGCCAAAAGTCTCTGATGAGGGACCTTGTCAAAGGCTTTCTGAAAGTCCAGATACACAATATCAACAGACTCACCTTTGTCCACCTGTTTATTCACTCCTTCAAAAAAACATAACAGATTAGTAAGACAAGATCTTCCTTGTCTAAAGCCATGTTGGCTGTCTCCCATTAGGTTGTGACTATCTACATGCTGAGTAATTTTATTCTTTATGATGGTTTCCACCATTTTTCCAGGTACTGACGTCAGGCTCACCGGTCTGTAGTTTCCCGGATCACCCCTGGAACCCTTTTTAAAAATTGGTGTTACATTGGCGATCCTCCAATCTTCAGGTATTAGAGATGATTTTAATGATAGTTCACAGATTACTGATAGCAGTTCTGCAATTTCATATTTCAGTTCTTTCAACACCCTTGGATGTATACCATCCGGCCCAGGTGATTTGCTACTCTTCAGTTTATCTAATAGTTGTAAGACATCTTCCCGATGTATCGATATTTCCTTCAATTTTTCCGCACCTTTAAATACCACTTCAGTCATGGGTAACATCCCTACATCTCCCTCAGTAAAGACCGAAGCAAAGGGTTTAACAAGATCCAGGAGCCGGAAAAGAAAATAAATGAGTTGGCAGATTTAATAAAGTTTGCCACTGCATCCAGCCCCTCAAAAGAGGCTCCTGCCGATAAAGAGCCACCTAAACGAGTAGCCAAGCTACAGCATAACATGTACATAGTTACCCCAGTTAGTCCAAGTTGCAAAACCCTGTTTTTTGAAAGCCCAGTATGGGAGCCGCCTGTACTGTACAAACCTGCTATTAATTGTAAACCGAGCTGACTTTAAAAACCACGGTACAGAAAGTATAGTTACTCACCTGTAACAGGATCTCCGGGAACAGCAGGAATTTGGTCTTCACATATGGGGTATCGTCAGTACCGACGGAGCCTGCGTGGGAACGCTCCCCAGCGTCCAATTAGAAAGCTTTTGGGAGCATCCCACAGTGCCTGCGTGCTGCCTTCCCACCTTTTCCAACTGCCTCTCTCCAGTTGAGTTTTAAAGCTGAGACAAAGGGAGAGGATAGGGAAAGAAAAGATAGAGAGAGATACAACTCCTAGGGGAGGTGGGTGGGTTGTGAAGACTAAAGTCTTGCTGTTCCCGGAGATCAACTGTTACAGGTGAGTAACTATGCTATCTCTAGGAACAAGCAGGAATGTAGTCTTCACATATGGGGACTGGCTGGCTTTAGATGCCAGGGAGAGACCCCAGAAGTTCTGTGTCCCTGAAAAAGGGCTCCACTTGCCCCCATGGATCTCTGGCATCCAACCAGGGATGGTGGGCAGGAGTTGATTAAGTATGGAACAGGTGTTGGAGAACAGCCTGACCAAACAAGGCATCCCGGCGGGAGTCCTTGTCCAAGCAGTAATGGGCTGTGAAGGTATGAACCGAGGCCCAGGTGGCTGCTCGAAAGATGTCGACGATAGACACAGAGTGTAGAGCCATTGAAGCTGCCATGGCTCTCACATTGTGAGCTGTGACATGGCCCTCCAGAGGAAGATTCTTACTCTGATAGGCAAGGAAATACACTGAGAAATCCAGTGTGACAGTGTTCTCTTGGAGACTGGAAGTCCCAAATGAGAAGGATCAAAAGCAACAAAGAGCTGAGAGGACTTTCTATGTTTCTGTGTTTTTGTAAGTAAAAGGCTAAAGCTCTTTTACAGTCCAAGGTATGACGATTCCTTTCTGCATTTGATGCATGAGGCCTTGGAAAGAACACAGGTAGGTAGACCGCTTGGTTTAGATGCAAAGGCGAGACCACCTTTGGCATAAAGCGTGGATGAGTCCTAAGGACTACCTTGTCATGATGGAACCTTGTATAAGGTGGATCAGCCACTAGTGCTTGCAACTCACTGATGCGACGTGCTGATGTGATTGCAATGAGAAAGATAACCTTCCAAGAAATGAATTTCAAGGAGGTAGTAGCTAAGGGTTCAAAAGGTGGCTTCATGAGCTGACCAAGTTTAAGTCCCATGCCACAGGTGGTGGCCTAATGGGAGGCTTAGTTAGCAGAAGGCCTCTCATAAATCTTGGTTTAAGAGGATGGGAGGAAATAGGTTGTCCATTTAGGGACTTGAAGGAAGCTGCAATAGCACTCAAATGGACTCTCACTGAGTTAGTCTTAAATCCTGTATTGGATAAATGAAGGAGATACTCCAGTAATGATTCCAGAGGTATCGCAAGTGGGTTAAGACCCTTCTGCGAACACCATATGGTAAACCTTTTCCACTTGAAAGCATAAGAGCGTCTTGTGGAAGGCTTCCTGGAAGCATAAAGGATATCCTTTACTGGCAGAGGAAGGTTAAGATCATGAGGATCTAGGCCTTCAGCAACCAAGTCCTGAGATGCAGAGACTGGGGATTGGTATGCCATAACATTCGGTTCTCCTGAGACAGGAGATCTGGAGCAGACCCTAACTCCAGGGAGGGAGCTTGAAAGATATGTAGAAGCAGAGGGTACCACACATGCCTTGGCCAATGTGGAGCTATGAGAATCATATGGCCTCTGTCTCTCTGAAGCTTGAATAGGGTTTTGGGAATTAGGGGAATGGGTGGAAAGGCATACAGGAAGTCTTGATCCCAGTAAAGGAGGAAAGCATCCCTGGCCTGAGAGCCCTGAGCCGGAATTCTGGAACAGAGCCGGAATTCTGGAACAGAACCGGGGAAGTTTGGCATTCCACCGACTTGCAAAGAGGTCTATGTCCGGGGTTGCCCAAATTTGAAAAATCTTGGCCACCTGATCTGCATGCAGAGACCACTCGTGTGGAAGCAGAACTCGACTGAGTCTGTCTGCCCAAGAGTTTTGTATGCCTGGAAGATACACTGCCAGGAGATGAATCTGATGCTCTATGGCGAGGGCCCACAGTCGCAAAGCTTCGTTGCAAAGCGACAGAGAGCCTGTTCCCCCCTGCTTGTTCACGTAGAACATGGCTACTTGATTGTCCGTATGAATGAGGACTGTCTTGTAGCTGAGCAGGGTGTGGAACACTCGAAGAGCAAGGAAGATTGCTCTGAGCTCCAAGAGACTGATATGTAGATGAGTCTCCTGTGGAGTCCAAGTGCCTTGGGTGGAGAGGTCTTGCAGATGAGCTCCCCAACCCATTGGTGAAGCATCTGTGGTGCGTTTTGCCTGGGGTAAGGGTTGTTGAAATGGGGACCCCAGCAACAGGTTTTGAGTGGACTGCCACCATTGGAGGGACAAAATAAGGTGACTTCTGTTTGCTATTTTGTCTGACAGGCACCCTGATGCCTGGGTCCACTGATTGGATAAAGTCCACTGGGCTGCTCTCATATGAAGGCGAGCATAAGGGACCACATGCATGGTAGATGCCATGTGACCTAGTAGCTGTAGCATTTCTCGGGTAGTGAGATGAGGTTTTACCACTGCCTGAGAAGCTAATTGCACCATGCGAAGGCAACGGGCCTGGGGAAGATAGGCCCTTGCTTTTTTGGCATCCAAGACAGCTCCCATGAACTCTAGAGATTGAGTGGGAGTTAGGCTGGATTTTGGGATGTTTATGACCAGACCTAAATACTGAAGGATACGCATTGTGCAAGATAGAGAAGTCCTGACTTCTGATTCTGTTGGTGCTCGAATGTGCCAGTCGTCTAAGTAGGGGAAGACGAATATACCTAGAGTGCGGAGAAATACTGCTATCACAGCCATGCATTTCGTGAACACTCTTGGTGCTGAGGTCAGGCTGAAAGGAAGCACCCTGTATTGGTAGTGCTTTCCTTGAAAAAGGAACCGAAGGAACTTTCTGTGAGTTGGATGGATGAGAACATGGGTGTACGCATCCTTGAGATCTAGAGAACAAAGTCAATCCTGACTCTGAAGGTATGGCAGCAGAGTTCCTAGAGAAATCATCTTGAATTTCTCTTTGAACAGGAATTTATTCAATTCTCTGAGGTTTAAAATAGGTCTGTATTCCCCTGTTTTCTTTGGGATAAGGAAATAGGGGGAGTAAAACCCTGTACCCTGTTGATGGATGGGTACTTCTATTGCCCTTTGGGCAAGAAGCATGGTGACCTCTTGATTTAACAGGTTGATGAGAGAGGTGTGAATTGAACTGTCTTATTGTGGGAGGGGGCATGCTCAAAAAATGAAGCTTGTACCCCTCTTTTATGATGGAGAGTGTCCAATGCTCTACTGTTATCTGTCCTCATCTGGGGGCAAAATGGCACAACCTTCCTGGAATGGTGGAAGGCTCTGGTCCATTGAGAGCCAGGAAGGATAAGTTCTCTAGCTAAAAGTCAAAGGCCTTGTGGAGGCTGAGACTGCTGAGATGGTTGAGGCTTAGCAGTCTTTGCTTTCCTTTGTTTGGGTGGTTGCTGACCCTTCCGGACAGGTTGACCTGCAGAACGTCCCTGCTGAGAATAAGCAGGATAAAATCTTTTCTTTTTAGAAAAGAATGGTTTCTTGAAAGATTTTTCTTGCAGGATCAGCTGTGGACTTGGATAATCTATCCAAGGTGGAGTTGTCAGCATCCAAATCAATGGCCTTTTCCTGCCAATCTTTACCAAACAAGTTCTCACCAGTACAAGGAATATTTCCCAGTTTGTGTTGTACCCAGAGCTCCAGATCAGATGCCTGGAGCCAAGCAATTCTACGTGTACCTATGGCAATAGCAGAGGTTCTGCTTATGCACTCAGTCAAAAGCTGCACGGTTGACAAATTTAGAAACATCTTGGACATGTTTGACCAATGTGAGAAAATCCTGCCTTCTATCCTCAGGAAGAAGAGGGCTCAAAGCCTCTAAATCACCTAAGACTTCCTTCAGGAACATTCCCATATATAGACTATAGGAACTGATCCTGGCAGAAAGCATGGAAGCTTGGAAGACACGACGTCCAAAAGCATCCAAAGTTCTGCACTGACATTCTGGAGGATTAGAGGCATGCCTCTTTGCACTCTTGATCCTTCTCATAGCTGATTCCACTACAATAGAGTGGTGAGGAAGCTGAGTTTTCTGGAAACCAGGACAAGGAGGGACTCGATACAGAGTATCCAGTCTACGAGAGTGAGGAGAGGTGGTAAGAGGTGTCTCCCACATTCTTAGCATGAGATCATGCAAGATCTCATGGATGGGCAAGGTAGCTGCCTCCTTAGGAGTTTTAGGATATTGTAAAATTTCCAACTCCTTTGCTCTGGACTCTGTTTCAGGGGCCACAGTAATGGACAGACCCCGAGCCACCTCCCTGATGAAATCCTGAAAGGAAATACCCTCTGGAGGAGACATCCTGCGTTTAGGGGAGGAAGGCTCCCGCATCGACAGAACTGTCAGAATCCTCAGATTCCTCTGAGGACTCGAAGTACCTTCTATCGGGATGCTCTTGAAGAGCTCGATACCCGTACCGACCGAAATCGGTACCGAGGGGAATCGGTACCGGTGTAACGGTACCGGAAGGCATCGCATGACTGGGTGCCGGCAATGCAGACACCGATATCGATGCTGTCGGTACCGGAACCGATACTGGTGCTGGAGTCGGTGCCGGTACCGGTTGAACTGTGACACGGTTCCGAGGGTGTTGATGCCACAAGGAGAGCCGCCAGACTGTGTTCAATAGCCAGGACCCTCTGGTCTATCGACGCTGCCGATGCCTGGATGTGGTACTGGAGAAGACCGCCGGTACCCCAGAGCATGGCATCAGTAGTTCTGCCGAGGTCGAGGCCTCGAGAATGTCCTGGAGCCCCGATAATGCTTTGGAAGCCAAAGCCTCCCGCCGGAGCAATTTTGCCGGTGCAGAATCCTCAAGGGCAACGCCAGAGGCATCTCGATGCTTAGAGGGAGATCTACCCTTTGAGGACCGGCTAGACTTATGTTTAGTTACCTGAGATCCATGGGAGGAAGACAAAGCCCTGGAAGACGTCGATTCCACCGAAGCTGCATCAGAGGGAAACAGGGTACTGAGCTTGGCAGCTCGGTTCTGTCGACCTCTCTTGGACATCATGGCACAGGCCATACATTCCAAGATGGAATGGTCAGGACCTAACAATTTCAGACACCACTCATGGGTGTCGGTGATGGAGATGGTACCGCCACACTTGGTGCACTTTTTAAAACCCGAAGAAAAAATCTTGGGCCTAAGGCCCAAAATGGCACGTGCACCTGGAAAAAATGGGAAAAAAGTACTAAGAAATGTTTTATTTTTTTAAAGAAAAGAAAGAAAGAAAGAAAGAAAAAACGGCGGTACCGGTAAAGCGTTGAGGAAGGCAGACGCGATCACAAAAAAGAAGGAAAATTTTCTGCGGTGACAGGAACACGACTTGCTGGCTCCGCGGAAAACGAAGAACTGGAGAGAGGCAGTTGGGAAAGGCGGGAAGGCAGCACGCAGGCGCTGTGGGATGCTCCCAAAAGCTTTCTAATTGGACGCTGGGGAGCGTTCCCGCGCAGGCTCCGTCGCAGGCGATAACCTCATATGTGAAGACTACATTCCTGCTTGTTCCTGGAGATAAGACTTTAAATAAATAAATAAGTCACAGGCCAAGCCCAGTAGGTCAAAGAACAGTCCTGGGCCTCATAAGCCAAAGGAGGAACTGGTTAACTCCTCCCCTTCCAATGAAACTGAATGACTAACCAACTTTGTTTCTGTTCCTCAGGTACAGCCAGTTCAGATATCCGGACCAGCCAGGGAGGCCACCCATCAACATAGTCCCCCACCAATGGACAGCGAGATTCCAGCCTTCAAATCCATCAGGAAGCACAAGTATTTTCTGGGTAAACTCAAGCCAAAAGGACAGAGGTACACTGTTCCTGTTAAAATTTAACAGGCATTTCCTCTGTGAGGGCCTGATAGATTCAGCATCCAAGGTTATCCCGATTACTTCAAGTCTCTTCAATAGACTCACTGCTTCCTTGGAGGGGGGGGGGGTGGGGGTCAGAATACCCTATGTATCACACACAGTGATTTGTCACTCACAGCTTATGGTGATCAGTCCATTGAATCAATTGGAGGGTAAGCCAGACCTGGCCTAATTGGGAAGTTGCAGATGAAACATCCTGTCATTATCAAGTGCACTGGGTAAGAACTCGAAATTGGCAATGAGTTCCTGAAAAGCTTACGCCTCATATGGACTATGTCCAAGAGGTGATCTGGACACCTTATGCTAAGGTGAAATATGATAACAAGGTCAGTGATCCTTGTGTAACGAAAGGACACGTCCATCAGGATTAATTTCCAGAGGTCAGCAGACACCCCAAATCCTACAGCTCAAGTATGAAGGGGCTGGAGATGAGTGTCAGGGAAGTATCGACGTGGTTGCAATCGAGAAGGGTTCAGTAGCAAACATTGTCCTTGATGCTGACTGCCTGCACATATTCTTGAAGGAACCCCTAGTCCAGCAGGACCAAGCAGGGGAGCCCCTAGAGGATTGTGAGGTACAAACCCTTTCTCCTTCCAACCCTGCTTAGGCCACCCTAGGAGACAGATATATCCTCTGCTGGGAAAGGTCCCTTTATACATGTGTGGGTGGGCATGCCCCACTGCGACCACTCCCTCATCAGTGAGATCCTTTTCTGTCAGCTCTGCACCCTTGATTGGGTTGGGAGAGCAAAGACTTCTTTCCAAGTGCCTGGGGAAGGCCTCAAGACATTAGTGGGATACTGTAATCTCCCCTTGCAAGTCGGAATCAAAGGTTTTGAGCACATCTCCATGATTGGAGGACTTGCGTTGCCTCTCTTTATAGGCTCAGACTGCCTTACTAGACTTGGAACTTATGTGGATTTAGTGAGCAACATCCTCTGGAGTAGGATGGAAGGAGAGCCAGTGGAGTTTTCTGGTACCCACCCATCAATGCAGGCTGGTCAGAAGATTCCTTGTGTTTGTGAAGTGGTCAGTGCAGAAGACATCCAAATACCTGGAAGGGTACAGGATTGTCTTCTGCAGGTCCATGTGACCCAAGGACAAGTGGTCCCCAACAATCTGGTCTTCTTCAGTCCTAACTCCCGCTTTGAGGAGCTGGGCCTAGCTATGGGCCCCATACCCTGCATGGAGGCCACAGCACCCTCACTGCACCTATTGGTCACCAATCCAAACCCAGATCGCATTCACCTCGTGAAAGGCGAACCCCTGGGATTCCTAGTGGGAGAGTTTTGACCAAGTGTGGAATTGAGTCTCCAGATTACTGGGGAAAGCCCCTGGGACCTCTGCGAAAGGGGGGTGGGAGAAACTCCTGGATGTGTAAAAACCTCACCCCGAAGCCTCTTCACTTTACAGTTTATCTGGCCACATAGTGCTGAGACCTCAAGTGGACCTAGAGTCTGGCCATCTGATTTTGTCAAGTAAACTCAATGAGGCTGATAGTTCCGTCACTCAAGGGGGGGGGGGGGGGGGGAGCCCCATGTTGTCCAAGCCATCAAGGCCTCCTCTCTCCAAGAGGAGATTGAGGAGAAGGTTGAAATACCCCTGAACAAACCCATTCTGGGATTTGATGAAATGGTTGTGGAAAAGTTTGCTGAAGCAGACGCCGGCACTGATGAGTCAGAAAGGGCCCAGTTGAAAGAACCGCTGTATCAACATAAGGACCTTTTCGCCACCGACACCTATGACTGTGGTCTCACCGACCTATGTGTTACCCGTATACCTACTGATCCAAACAGCAAACCTGCCTTTGTGAGACAGTATAAAATCCCCTTGGCTTCCTATGAATCTGCCCAGGAAGTCATTAATTCCCTAGAGCAGAAAGGAATTATACGTCAGCAAGTGGAATCAGACCAGGGTTCCCACTTCATGGGACAAGTCATCAAGCTTCTGTGGAAGTTGCTGGGAGTGAAAGCCAAAGTACACATTGCTTATCGACCACAATCTACTGGATGGGTGGAGAGAACAAAGAAAATCATTATCAGTATCTTGAAGAAAAGTCTCTTCCTCGGGAAGGACTGGGACATCAAGCTGCCATTTGTCCTGATGTCTATCAGAGCCATTCATCATCGTTCTACTGGTGTGTCCCCATTTGAGACGACAGATTGGGACATGGTTTTACCCCTTCATCTTCTTTACAGGACCAATGATGTGAACCTCACCTGTGCTACAACTGCTCATGAATATGTTCCCCACTTAAGACGACAACTCTTGCAAAGTGCCTTTGCCTTTGCTCTTGCCCAAAAGAATTTGGACACTGCTGCTAGAGCAAAACCTATTTTTGTTTGCTACTAATAATTCCTACAGCATGTGACGCCATGTTGCCCGGTGCCAAAGAAAGGGATTCTGCCCCTGATGCTGAACCGAAGCCAGACCTACCAAACAGTTCCTCCTGCTGCCTTTAATGTTCCCTCCAGGTTTTCGCTGACATGAAGAGGCAAAGCGGGCAGCAAGACCCTTCGTGGTCTGCCCCGAGGCACCTGATGCAGGTGCTGTAGCGGTCCATATGGGATATAGTGTGGTTGCATTTGCCACACTGCTTAAAACCGCTGGTCAAGGACAAAGTGGCAAAAACGAGATCCACGAGATCACACTCAGATGTCTCGACCAGGTAGGCCGCAAGAGAAAAACCCCATGCATCAGAAGAAAAAATTTAAGAAAAATATACCCAAGCGAAAATCTAGACGCCGAGATGAAGACTTGGGCGCGGAAGGTGATCGATTCGAGCACGCGAAGGAAAAGGAAAAAACGAGCAAACGGTCGAAAAAAATCTACTTTTACCTACCGGGGTGCACAGACTGGATGTCTGCAGGGCTCTGCAGAAAGAGACAGACTGAGGCAAGATGGCAGCTTTGAGCAGGAAAGTGACCATGCATGCGCTGTGTAGCCAAAAGCTTTCTTTGAAAGCTGGGGAGTCGATCCGCATGGGCACTGTCTGTGCTGATGTCACCCATATGTGAGGACTGACTTCCTGCTTGTTCCCGGAGAACCTCTCTTCTCCAAGGCAGCATAAGAGGCTACCAGACTGGGGCTGAGACTTTTCTACTATGTCCCTGTAGTTCTCTTTTATATACCTGTCTGCCTCAACTCCAAGTCCGTTACTCTATCCTCTAGAGATCAGAGTTGTTCTCAGAGCCAGGTGGTCTCTGCACCAAGGGCGCACAAATACCTCTCACCAAATAGGAGACAATCATACACATACAAATTAATACAAAAGACTGGCTAATCCTCATCTTGCTGCTGAATTTCTGTCTGCATCTTTGTATTAGTGAGTTTAGTTGTTATAGGGTTATTACAGGAGTAAGGACACCTAAATTTATAACACAGCCTTTTAATTATTTGATACATTTTATGCTAATAATCTCTTAAAGGTTGATCACATGTTGATAAAAAAATACACTGCGGTATCAAATTTCTCTCAACAAGGCCAAGTACCTGAAGGAGGAGTTGGCAGGGTGGGAGGGGATAAGGGAAGTGGAATTGCAATGGGTTAAACTAAAGGTTGCAATAAAAGAGGCAGATAAATATGTAAGGAAAGCAAATAAAAACAAGAGGAAAAGGAAACCTATTTGGTTCTCCAAAGAAGTGGCTGCTCAAATAAAGGCAAAACACACAGCTTTCACAAAATTCAAAAGCTTGCAAACAGAGGAACACAGAAAGGAATACAGGATCAAACTAAGACAAAAAAGAGAAATAAAGAAAGCAAAATCAAAGGCAAAGATGGCTAAAGATGTGAAGTGTGGCGACAAAACTTTCAGGTATATTCAGGAGAGGAGGAAAATCAGAGATAGAATTGCAGGCCTCAGAAGTGCTGGGAACGGACTCGTGGAAAGTGACATTCAAAAAGCGAAATTGCTAAACAAATACTTCTGCTCTGTTTTTACTAAAGAAAATCCTGGAGAAGGTCCACCTGTGACTTCCAAATATAAAAATGGGAACGAAGTAGATACCACACCATTCACAGAAGATGTGTTAGAATAACTTGCAAAACTGAAAGTGGACAAGGCCATGGGACCAGATGGGATACATCCCAGGATACTGAAAGAGCTCAGAGAGGTTCTTGCAGGGCCGTTAAAGGATGTTTCAGCAGATCCTTGGAAACAGGAGAAGTTCCTCAGGACTGGAGAAGGGCTGATGTGATACCTCTAAACAAAAGTGGTGACAACTACTACAGTGTCCTAACCCTTCCCTCATGGGCACATGGCCCTGGAGAAACCTCCTCAGTGGGAGAGGGTTTTACATTACCTGGAGATCAGGTCCTAGCTACAGGATCATTTCCTGCCACACCAGGGTGATGATCTCCTGTCACGTGACCTCTCTCCTCCTCGGCAACAGGTACGCTGCTAGACTGGAGGTGGGACTTCAGCACTACAGCCCTGTAGGTCTCATCTATGTACCTCTCTGTCTTCCTTATGTCCTCTAAGTCTGCTACTCTAGCCTCCAGAGATCAGACTCGTTCCCTGAGAGCAAAGAGCGCTTTACACCTACTGCACACGTAAAACCCCTCACCAACTGTGAGAAAATCATACCTGTGACACTCAATGCAGAAGACTGGAAAGCCCCCATTTCGCTGCTGGACTGCTGTCTGCATCTTTGTTTTAAAGTTGTGTTTAGGTATTTGTTTACTTACTGAGGTTTGCTGGGGATACTTACACGAATAAAACTATACCTAAAATGTTTAATGGACTTTGTTTACCTCAAGATTAATCAATCTCAGGTCCTTAATGTATGCCTGATGAGGATAAACATCTGCACCCGAGAGTGAATATGGCACCTCCTTCCCTTTAAGATTTTTAAGCACCTATAAAGCTATGATTATCCCAGGGGTAGGTGGAAGTCGGGGAGGGAGGGAAAGAATACATTAAAAGCTGGCTGCTACACAGTACCCTGTACTGTGCTTCTAAGGTAATCTGTGACCAATTTCCTGGGTGATTCACACAGCCCTTGCTTTGATAGAGGGAATCTTTCAAAATGTCCCTTTGATCTGTCACTTGGCTTTAACACCTATTTAAAACAATTTCACAGGTCTCTTGCTCCCTATCTAGAAGGCCTCTTTGTAAAGATCTCTAGAAAGAGTTTATTGCTCAAAGAATATTGATCCTGTTTTTCCTTTTATGGTAAGTTTTACACTCTGATTTGCTTTCAATTAAAGCTCACTTGCTGATAAAAGGCCCTGACTGAGTATTAAATTTAAACTAGCAGCTCTCTGCTGGATTTTAAATTTAACCAAAAGCTCTCTGATGGATTTTAAGTTTAAACTGAAAGCTCTCTGCTGGGTTTTAAACTTAAATTAAAAACTCAGCAGGTAGCTTTCAGTTTAACTAAAAGCTCTTTGCTATTACTAGCTCCTGAGTGATTTAACAAATATACTGGATTCTAATTTACACAGATTAATCAGCTTTATCCTAAAAAATTCCCAGAAGTAAATACTTAAAATTGCAGCTTTCTCCAGAAGTAGCAGTCCCTTTTTGTAGTCCTTCAAGACTTGCAAGAAGGCTAAAAGAGTACAGAGGCCAAAAGTAGACAACTACGGTCTGCACATCAGCCTTCGAAGATCCGCCACAAGCACACCTAGGCCAGGGAAGTGGACCGCTTGCGGGTCCTCAATAGTGTAGAAATAACCGCGGCCGAATAGCCCCACTTTCTCAACCTAGTCCTTTTAAGAGCCAGGCCATAAGTGACAACAGATTTATCTGAGGCATCTGGACGGGATCCTGTATCAGTAGGTCCTGTCGAACTGGGAGCTGCCAAGGCCGCTCGACAGCCAACCTGATGAGTTTGGCATGCCACTATCTCATCGGCCAATCGGGGCCATTAGCACTACCAGCTCTCGGGGTGCCTCTATTCACCACACTACTCGCCCTATCAGGGCCCAAGGTGGAAAGACGTCGAGGAGACCCTCCCCTGACCATCATTGAGCCAGTGCAGAGACCTTCTGATATTCTCTCCCTTCTCCTGCTGTAAAAGCAATGCGCTTTGGCATTCTGGAATGTGGCCATCAGGTCTGTGACCGGCAGCCCCCAACACTGCACCAACTATGCAAAGACAGCTTCATTGAGTGTCCCCTCCCCGGGATCCAGTCGGATCAGTCTGAGCAAGTCTGCTGCGACATTGCCCTTGTCGGCTACATGCGCTGCTGAGAGAGCCTACATATTGTCCTTGTCAAAAAGGGGACGCCCTCATCCTCCAACTGCATGCTGCTTGAGCCTCCTTGATGATGGGTGTACACCACTATGATGGCGTTGTCCAAAAGCACTGACTGCATTCCCCTGAAGAAGGGTTTGGAAGACTTGAAATGCTATATACACTGCTCTCATCTCTAGCCGATTGATCGGCCATGCATTCTCTGCCACCGTCCATAATCCCTGGACTACCTGAGTTTCACAGTGTGCCCCACATCCCAACAGACTGACATCCTTCGTTAATAGGATCCACTGCGGTGACTCCAGATGCATCCCTGCCATCAGCTTTGTCTGCACGCAACCACCACTTTAGCGAGTTCTAAACCACCCACGGACAAGGCAATGCTTGAGACAGCTCATGCTGCTGGGCTGATCATCTCTGCAACCACGCCTGCTGCAATGGTTAAATGTGCCGGCACGCCCAGGGCAGCAGCTCAATTGACGCCGCTATCGACCCCATCACTTGCAAATAATACCATGCTATAAGCACGGTTATGTAGAGAAACATCTGATCAGAGTCTGCAGGGTGACCATTCTCTCCAATGGAAGGGACACTAAGCCCATGTCTGTCTGAAACCTGGCCCCCAGATACACCAAATCCTGGGATAATTGGAGTCAGCTCTTTTGCCACATTGATGACCCAGCCGAGACTCCGCAGAAAAGTAATTACGTGCTCCGTGGCCTGCAGGTTCTCCTCCCAAAACTTGGCCCGGATCAGTCAATCATCCAGATAAGGATGGATGAGGACGCCTTCTTGCCCGGGTCCAGCTGCTACCACCACCATCAGCTTGGTGAACATATGTGAGGCGGTTGCCAGACCAAACAGTAAGGCTTGAAACTGTTAATGACCCATTGGTACTGCAAAATGCAGAAACTGCTGTTCTGGCCGAATAGGAACATCCAAGTACGCTTCTGTGAGATCGAGGGAGGTCAGGAAATCCCCTTCTCGGACAGGCATAACAGAGCATAGAGTCTCCATGTGAAAGCATGGTAAGACAGGTTTACATGCTTGAGACCCAAAATGGGTCAGAAAGAATCTTCCTCTTTTTTGGAATCACGAAGTAAATGGCGTACCGGCCACACTCTTGTTGGCCCTTCTGGCACCTCCACCATTGCCTGCAGTGTGTCCCTCACAGCCTCGAGCTTCCACGGAACCCTGCAGAGAGAACTGACAAATGCGTCCCACAGAGGCCGGACAAATTCCAGTGCATAGTCCTCTCAGATGATCTCGAGTCCCACTAGTTGGTCATTATTTTGGACCAGGCAGTGTAAAAAAGTCCTGCAGCCGACATCCCATGGGAACCAACACCCCCCTGAACCGCCATGGCATCATCGCAGCTTCTTGTTGGTTCAGGCCGCAGAAGAGTAATAACTTCTTGGCACCTCAAAATCACTGAAAGGTATGTCCCCGGGACAGGAACCTTCCCCTCTGGAATGGGGCAAAACACACAGCCTGGAAAATGCCAGATATCCCTTGACTGGCCCCTTACCAGGCTTGTTTCTTTTGTTCTTATGTTATGTTCTCCCTCCTTTGGGCTCCCCGAGATCCTTTACCAACTTTTCCAAATCCTCACCAAAGAGGAGCTTTCTCTGAAAGGGAAGCTTGCTCAATCGTGTTTTGGAAGAAACGTCTTTTAACCAGTTCCGCAACCAAAAGGAGGTAGCGAGCAGCCACTGCTGAGGTCATCCCTTTGGACAGGCCCCTAATGAGATCATAAAAGGCATCCGCCAAGTAAGTCACTCCAGATTCCAACATTGCTACCTCCGGCGGTAACGGATGGGCATCCTCTACAGTGTCCAAGGCTGCCTGTACCCTGCGTAAACATGCCCGTGTCACAAAGGCTCCACAGATGAATACCTGTAGAGACAAGACATTAATATCAAACACCTGCTTGAGCAAGGATTCCAACTTCTTGTCCTGCATATCCTTCCTGGAGGAAAGGTCCATAAACCATTATTAAGAAGGGACCCAGGATATCAACGCTTGACCCAGTACAAGAATTGCGGAACCTGTGTCTTTTGGGGAAACTGCTAGGTACGTATGACCTAGATCAGCGATGGCGAACCTATGGCACGCGTGCCAGCTGTGGCACGCGAAGGCCTTGCAGCTGGCACGTGGGAAGGTCCGCAAAAAAAGAAAAAGCTGGCTCTGACTGCTGCCGCGGACGCGGCAAGGGCAGAATGCAGCGTCCCGCGGGGCCCCCTCCGCCCGCTAAGCCCCTCTGCAAGAGCTTTCAGATTCGCGAGGGAGAGCGTCTCCCTCGCATCTCTGTTAAGCCCGCAGGGGCTAATGGGAAATTTCCCATCAGCCCCTTTAGACGCGAGGGACTGATGGGAAATTTCCCATTAGCCCCTGCGGGCTTAACAGAGACGCGAGGGAGATGCTCTCCCTCGCGAATCTGACAGCCCTTGCAGAGGGGCTTAGCGGGCGGAGGGGGCCCCGCGGGACATTGCAATCTGCCGCGGCAGCAGCCAGAGCCTGCTTTTTTTTTTAAAAATTTGCCAGGGGGGGGTTAGGACTGCTAATGGGCAGGGAGGAGGGGGGGTTAGGACTGCTAATGGGCAGGGAGGGAGGGGGGTTAGGACTGCTAATGGGCAGGGCAGGGCAGGGAGGGAGGGAGGGAGGGGGGGGTTAGGACTGCTAATGGGCAGGGAGGGAGGGAGGGTTAGGACTGCTAATGGGCAGGGAGGGGGGGGGTTAGGACTGCTAATGGGCAGGGAGGGAGGGAGGGGGGGGGTTAGGACTGCTAATGGGCAGGGAGGGAGGGAGGAGGGGGGGTTAGGACTGCTAATGGGCAGGGGGGGAGGGAGGGGGGGGTTAGGACTGCTAATGGGCAGGGAGGAGGAGGGGGGGTTAGGACTGCTAATGGGCAGGGCAGGGAGGAGGGGGGGGTTAGGACTGCTAATGGGCAGGGAGGAGGGAGGGAGGGGGGTTAGGACTGCTAATGGGCAGGGAGGGAGGGAGGGAGGGGGGTTAGGACTGCTAATGGGCAGGGAGGGAGGGAGGGGGGGTTAGGACTGCTAATGGGCCGGGAGGGAGGGGGGGGTTTGGACTGGAAATGGGCAGGGGGGCGGGGCGGGGGGGGGGGGGGTTAGGACTGCTAATGGGCAGGGAGGGAGGGGGGGGTTAGGACTGCTAATGGGCAGGGAGGGAGGGAGGGAGGGGGGGGGGTTAGGACTGCTAATGGGCAGGGAGGGAGGGAGGGGGGGGGGTTAGGACTGCTAATGGGCAGGAGGGAGGGAGGGAGGGGGGGTTAGGACTGCTAATGGGCAGGGAGGGGGAGGGAGGGGGGGTTAGGACTGCTAATGGGCAGGGAGGGAGGGAGGGGGGGTTAGGACTGCTAATGGGCAGGGAGGGAGGGAGGGGGGGTTAGGACTGCTAATGGGCAGGGAGGGAGGGAGGGAGGGGGGTTAGGACTGCTAATGACAGGGAGGGAGGGAGGTTAGGACTGCTAATGGGCAGGGAGGGAGGGAGGGGGGGTTAGGACTGCTAATGGGCAGGGAGGGGAGGAGGGAGGGGGGGTTAGGACTGCTAATGGGCAGGCAGGGAGGGAGGGAGGGGGGGGCTGGACTGCTAATGGGCAGGGAGGGGGGGGGGTTAGGACTGCTAATGGGCAGGGAGGGAGGCAGGGAGGGAGGGGGGGGTTAGGACTGCTAATGGGCAGCGAGGGAGGGGGGGTTAGCACTGCTAAGGGGCAGGGAGGGAGGGGAGGGGGGGGTTAGGACTGCTAATGGGCAGGGAGGGGGGGGTTAGGACTGCTAATGGGCAGGGAGGGAGGGGGGGGTTAGGACTGCTAATGGGCAGGGGGGGCGTGCGGTAGGACTGCTAATGGGCTGGGGGGGTTAGGACTGCTAATGGGCGGGCGGGCGGGGGGGGTAGGACTGCTAATGGGCTGGGGGGGTAGGACTGCTAATGGGCTGATGGGGGCTGTCTGGAAATGGGGTGATGGGTGTTAGGACTGGTAATGGGTTATAGGGGGGGCTTAAACTGAAAATGGGGTGATGGGGGTTTAGGACTGGAAGTGGGTTGATGGGGGGGGGCTAGGACTGGTATTGGGTTGGGGGGTTGCTAGGACTGGAAATGGGCTGATGGGGGGCTAGGACTGGAAATGGGCTGATGCAGGGACTAGAAGGGAATGGATGCTGGGTGAGGCTGGAACTAGAAGGGAGCTGATGTTGGGGGAGGATTAGAATGGGATGGGGCTGGGAGAGTAAAATGGAGAGGGGAAAAATATTTTGTGTGGGAGGGATAAAAAATCTACAATTGGCCGGGTATTGGGAGAGTAAGTGGGGATTGAGGATGGAGGGGTAAAATTTGAGTGGATGAAATAGGAATGAGGAAAGAGCAAAAGGAGAAAGATTAGTATGTTAAAGCGGATGTAGAGAGAGAGAATGGAAAAAAAAAACTAGAAGAGAGAAGAAAGGACAAATGGACAGCAGATGATGGAGAGTTAGCAGAAAACATGAAGAAACCAGAAGAAAGTGGCTGGAGCAATTGCAACTGTGTAACTGAGCTGAGGTATTCTGTTTATGTAATTCCTTTTTGACATTGCCTCTTGTTCTCTTTCCCCAGTAGGTCATGTATTGTTATTGTCTGAAATGTATTGGTTTAATATTTGCAGTGTTGCCTTTTGATAGGTATGGTGTGGTGCTTTGTGAGTCCTGGTAGTGCTGTTAGGATACGGCGGGTTTGCTATTGGTTCTAAATGGGCAGTGTTTGTAGTAGTTCCTAATGTGCCTGGCGGGTTGGCACTGGATTATAGTAATGTAGAAATCTTTAGTCTGTCTTTATCCATACACTCATTAAGAGACATGTTTACTAAAAGTTAGTGTATGTTAGCATTATGCAAATATTTATGCAAATTGACGTGCTGGCACTTTGAGGAAATTCTTTGGTTTTGTGCGGCAGTTTGGGCACTCGGGCTCAAAAAGGTTAGCCATCACTGACCTAGATTGGCCACTGCTGGAAACAGGATACTGGGCTTGATGGACCTTGGTCTGACCCAGTATGGCATATCTTATGTTCTTATGTTCCTTAAGCACCGAGGCTCCCTCTACTGGGATGGCTGCCTTCTTTGTGATGGCTGAAACTGCTGCGTGCACTCTAGGAGCCCAAAACAAGTCCATAGCCTGATCCAGGAGACGATACAAATGGGTCAAAACTCGCATTCCTTTCAGGCCTGCCTCCAGCAAGTCCCACTTGTCTTGAATCATCTGCTTGACCATGCGATGAAAGGGGAACACCATCTGAGTCTTCCAGCAGGTCCTCTTCCTCAGGAACATTCTGATCCATATTTAAGGCCCTGGAGGAGTGTACAATGAGCGCAGAGCGCTCTTCCCTATGAAGTATGTGCGATTCCTTCCCCTGGAGGTATCTCCCCTTCCTCAAGCTCCATATTTATTTTATTTATGTATTTATTTAAATCTTTTCTATACCATGCTCTTTAGAATCAGTGCGGTTTACAACATAAATTGTACAATGCCGGCTGAAATACATTGACTTTACAAGTAACAGGTATTACAACTTGGGTTTCAACAGGGGTAACTATATACAAACAGAGCAATTGTGTCACGGATATGTTTATGTCAACATGACATCATCTGACAACTATTTACATGTTGCTTAATTAAATATGCTTGGTATCTCCAGCTGTCTCACCTTGCGGGTCTTCCATCTCACCTGAAGAGACCCTAAATCTTCCCAGAAGTCACTCTCCATTCGCCGCTGGCTAGCCTCTGGCTCTCCCTCACTCTAGCAAGGGAGCCCTCCATCCCATATTTTCTGGCTCTGCCCAGGACTCCTATTGGGCTGTCCTGCCCTCTCTGCCTCATGCAAAAGGTCTTATGCATAAGTAGAACAAATTTTGGCAAAACCCCCCCCCAGGAGCATCCCTGCTGAGAAATCTTTATAGGTGGAAGGCTTGGAGGACCCCAGAGATCTTCCCCTTCCTCTCTGGACTATTCTTGTCCCCTGCTAAGGAAGGAGGGGGGGACCCCCCCGACCTCTGCTCCCCGCTTTCCTCACTGAGGCCCTGTTCCAAGGGCCTGGACTCTGCCTCACAGCAACAGCAAAGGCCAGCTGAAGAGATCGTCCCCTTATGGGATCCACAACTTAGGACACATGTCTGGAGGTCATAGTGCACTGACCAGGAAGCAGCCACACGTCTCCACTGAAGACAGGAAGAGACCCCCTTTAGTAGCACCTCTGTTTTACCTTTACTTTATATTTATTCCCCCCCTCCACTACCTTCTAAAACAAGCTTCTGTACCTTGCCTTTTTCCTATCTAGGCCCTAAAGAAAACAATAAAATATGTGTGATGGGACCCCCGGCATCCAGCCCAATCCTGGAGTCTTTCTACATGCGGCAGTGCCTGTCAAGAAAATGGCAGCAGTTCCCACGCAAGCCAGGAAGATAATGCTCTCAGTCACGGCTTCCTTTTGACTGCTGCGGCCCCAATTAATGCCGATAAGCATAGTTACTAACCTGTAACAGGTGTTCTCCAGGGACAGCAGGAATCAGTCCTCACATATGGGTGACGTCTGCACCAACAGAACCCTCACGGCAGCATCCGCCCAGCTTTCAACGAAAGCCTTTGGGAGATGCCACCATGCATGCGTGGTCCCCTTCCTGCCCAAAGGTGCCATCTTGCTCAGTTAGATGAATAGCTAAAGACAGCAAAAATAAAAGATGGTAAAGGAGCAACTTCAAGGGGAGGAGGGAGGGTTGTGAGGACCGATTCCTGTTGTCTCCGGAAAACACCTATTAGAGGTGAGTAACTATGCTTTCTCTGGGAACAAGCAGGAAGTCAGTCCTCACAAATGGGACTCCCCAGCTACAGGTTACTGAAAGCCCATAGCAAAAACAGGGCTTCCTCTAGGGGAGCCGCAAGCAGCAGCAATTGAGTCCGTGTACACAGACCACAGTAGGACCCGTGTCTGATGAAACCAGCACTCTGGTAGCCTGAACACACAAGGGTCAGAGGATAGGAGTTGCCTAAACCCCGAAAAGCTTATGGAGCAGTCTGGCCGAAGGGACTGTCCGCTCAGGGCTCTCTTTCCAGGCAGTAATGGGCTGCGAAGGTATGGACTGAAGAGCAGGTGGTGGCCCAGCAGATGTCCACCATCAGGACAGAGCGCAAGTATGCCACCAAGGCCACTATGGCCTTGACAGGGTGCATCGTGATGCGGCCTTCCAGTGGGAGCCTCGCCTGCTCATAAGCGAGAGCAATACAGTCTGCCATCCATGTGGACAACATACCTTGGTCACTGCCTCACCCAGTCTACTGGGGTCATAGGAGACAAAAAGCTGAGAAGTTTTGCAGTGGCCTTGAATGTGTTGGATATAGAAGAACAAAGCCCTCCTGCAGTCCAAGGTGTGAAGGACCGTCGCCGCCCGACTGGAGAGAGGTCTACGAAAGAAGGTAGGGAGCACCACTTCCTGGTTGAGATGGAAGGACGACACTACCTTCGGCAGGAATTTGGGATGCGGGCAGACCACCACTCTGTCCTTGTAGAACCTGATATAGGGCGCCTCCACCACAAAGACCTAGAGCTCGCTAACTCTGCAAGCAGAGGTAAGCATGACCAGGAAAACCACTTTCCAAGAGAGGTAGCGGAGGTGGCAGGTGGCCAGAGGTTCGAATGGGGCGAGTGAGCTGCCCCAACACTACGATGAGGTCCCATTCGGTTGCAGGAGGGCAAACCGGGGGCTTCGATAAGAGCAGGCGCCAAAGAAAACAGGTCACTAATGCCTGGACCAAGAAGGGCTTACCATCCACTGGATGGTGGTGTGCCGCCAAGGCACTGAGGTGCACCCGACTTGAGCCCAGACAAAGAGGTGGAGAAGGTACTGTAACACCAGAGCCGCCGGACAGGAGAAAGGGTCAGCTTCATTTGAGAACGTAAGCCTTTCTAGTAGAGGCCTTGCGAGAGGCCAGCAGGATGCCTTCCACCTCAATTGGAAGGCTGAGGGGGGCCAGAGTCACACTCTCAGCAGCCACGCTGTCAGCGACAGGGACCCTAGATTGGGGTGCAGGAGAGCCCCCCTCTTGAGAAAGGAGTCCTGGGGCAGTCCCCAAGGGGGTGGGGGTGTCCACCGTCAACTGTAGAAGCAGCAGAAACCACAGCTGTCTGGGCCACCGAGGCACTATCAGGATAAGAGGTCCTGTTGCGGAAGGTCCTGAACAAGGTCTTGGGCAATCAGCGGGGTAGAAAAGAAGGCGTACATGAGGCCTCCTGACCATGAGACCAGAAATGTGTCTGCTGCCACCCTGGAGGGGTGGGCCTGCTGGGAGCAGAAGCGGGGCAACTGAAAGTTGTCTGAGCTGGCGAACATGTCCATCACGGGTTCTCCCCAGAGCCGGAAAAGCCAACTGGCTACCCCGGGGTCCAGCTGCCACTCATGCGGCTAGAGAACTCTGCTGAGCCGGGCAGGTACACTGCCCTGTTGGATTGCGTATGAGCAGAGGGCTAGAGCCTCCTGACAAAAGGGTACGAGACCCCATACCCCCTTGTTTGTTCACGTAGAACATCGCTACCTGGTTGTCCATCTGGACCAGAACCAGCTGGTGACGCAGGTGGTGACAGAAGACCCTCAGGGCTAGGTGTATGGCTCAGAGCTCCAGGAGATTGATCTGCTGGGTGCTCTCATCCAGAGACCAGTTGCCCTGAGTGCAGAGATCCCCGCAGTGGGCTCCCAGCCAAGCAGGGAGGGTTCCGTGGTGAGGACCCTGGAGGGGCTTGGGGCCTGAAAAGGCATGTCTGCCTCGAGATGCTGGGGAGACTTTCACCAGACCAAAAAATCCACCAACTGGATCACAGAAACCCTCTCCCATAGGCGGCCGGCAGGCCGAGACCACTGGTCCCGGAGACACCACTGTGCCGCCTTCATGTAGAGGCGAGCATCTGGGGTGACGTGGACCGTGGAGGTCATGTGCCTGAGGAGGCACAGGAGAAGCTGAGTGGGCACCGAGGGATGGCATCGTACGTCTTGAGCTAGAGCTCTGAGAAGATCTGCTCGGTCCCTGGTCAAGAAAGCCTCGAGTGTGTTAATCTTCGCCCCAATGAACTCCAGACTCTGTCGGAAGAAGGTGAGACTTGGGGTAGTTTATGACAACCCAAGTGCTGTAGGAGCTGGATGGTATATGCGGTGGCCTGCTGCACCTCTAAGGCCATGCCACCCTTTATGAGCCAGTCGTCCAGGTAGGGAAAGACAAAGACCCCCTGGAGCCGGAGGAAAGCAGCCATGATTGCCAGGCATTTTGTGAAATCTCTTGGGGCGGAGGCTTGGCTGAAGGGGAGCACCCTGTATGGAAAATGCCTGCCTCCCACTACAAACCGCAGGGACTGCCTGTGGTTGGGGTGGATAAGGATGTGGGTATAAGTATCCTTGAGGTCTAAGGAGCATAGCCAGTCTCCCTGCTGGAGATATGGCAGCAATGTTCCAAGGGAGAGCATCTTGAACTTCTCTCTCACCATGAATTTGTTGAGGTTACGCAGGTTGAGGATGGGCCTTAGGCCCCCTGTTTTCTTTGGAATGAAGAAGTATCTAGAATAGAACCCCTTGACGTTGAGATAGTGGGGCACTGGTTCCACCGCTTTCTCCTCGAGAAGACCTGACAACTCCTTCACAAGGTGGTCCCGGTTGAGGGGAGACCTGAGGGACTCTCCCAGGAAATAAGGGGGAGGTGTCTGAGTCAGGTGGAGGAGGTAACCTCCCTGATCACCCTTAGTGCCCAGGAATCGGTGGTGATGGAAATCCACCTCTGGGAATAGAGAGCCAGACGTCCCCCTGTGGGCAGCTGATCTCTGTGGGGTAGAGAGGCTATGCTCAAAGAGTGAAAAGTTCCACCCTGGCTGGGTCAGGGCTGGTGCCTGGGGCTTTGGAGCCTTCTGCTTACGTGGGCCATGCCCCTTGGCCTGCTGACCCTGTTGAGGAGCCAGGGAGGCTTGATAAGGTGGGTAGTTTCGGTAAGCAGCTCCCTTCCTCAGGTAAAAGGTCTTTTTACCCAAGCCCGTCTGTTGGGAGGGGCAGCGATCTTCTTAGAGAGTTTGGTCCTCATCATGAACTCTGTCTCCAGCTTGGCAACCTTGTCGGTCATGGGTTTGCCAAAGAGGTTCTCTCCTTGGCATGGGATATCGACCAATTTGTCCTGAACCCACTGCTCAAGGTCGAACAACTGAAACCAAGCTTGGCGGCGTGCACCAATGCCTGCCGCTGCTACCCGGGCCGCCAACTCAAACCCATTATAGGCCACCCAAGACATGAATTTGGAGCACTCATGGACTGCCTTGGCCAGGTTCATGAACCACTGCAAAGGTTCCACGGAGAGACCAGCTGAGAACCTGGCAAGTTCTTTTGCCAGGTCTCTCAGGTACATGCCCATGTACAGCTGGTAGGCCTGGATGCGGCAGATGAGCATCGAGCCCTGGTAGCACTTTCTGCCGAGGGCATCCAAGGTGCAGTCCTCCCTGCCGGGGGGGGGGGGGGGGGGAACCAAGGAGTGTGTCTTTTGGCTTTTCAGTTGACGCATAGCCGACTCCACCACCATGGAGTAATGCAGCAGCTGTGACTTCTGGAAGCCTGGGCTCCGGCGAACTCGATACATCGAGTCGAGCCGTTTGCTCACCACCAGCACCGAAGCCAGTGTCTCCCACATTTGGAGCATGGACCATTCCAGGATGGGAGGAATGGGCACTGCGAGCGATTCCTGCGGAGGCGCCTTGTACTGGAGGATTTTCAACTCATCCGCCTGAGGGTCCTCCTCAGACTCGGTCAGGAATGCAAGGGCCTTAGACATGTCCTTCACAAAGCCCAGGAAGCCCATGTCCTCAGGCAGGGACCGCTGCAGAGGTTCTGAGACAGAAGGGACGTCGCAGTGGTGACGGGTATCAGGGGACTTCTCATCCTCTGTCTCCCACTTGGAGTGATCCGTCGAGGACTCGTAAGAGTAGCGGCTAATCCGTGGGCCTCGAGGCCTGCGATGCCCTGCAGCCAGAACCCAGAAAGCCTGCCAGGGATGACTGCGGTCCCGGCGAGTGGGACTTAGAGCGTGACCTCGGCAGAGGTTCAACGCGAGGCTGAAGGAACTCTAGGATCGGCTTGGCCTCCGGGGGGATGTCTTGGACGTCGAGGGCCCGGTGGTCAAGGTGGATGAACATGTCGTGCCGGACAACAGCATCCGCTGCTGGTCCATGAAGGCAGACAGATTGTGCTCCAGGGCCGCCTTTCTGGACTTTACCAGAAGGTTCAGCAGCCTTCGGCACAGGCAAAGAGGGACTCGGGCCCGATGCCAACTCCCCCAGAAGGGGAATCCTCGACGAGGATGGTGTTTGGGGACTGAGGCCGTTCCGCAGTCGGATCCTTTTGGGGGACCTTCGTAGGCCGCTCCTTCTCCAATGCCTAGGACGAGTGTCTCGGACTGCAGGACTGGGCCTGGGGAGCCCCCAGCCAGTTGGAACCATCCAAGGATGCCGACTTCGAGGGTTTCTTCTTCCTGGGTTCCCTCGAGGGAGACCCCCTTTCTGAGGACCAATGACAAGGTTTGGGTTTGGAGGGTTCCACCCGAGATGTCGGGGCCTCAGACAAGGCCCTGGCCTCTGGAGGCATCGGGGACTCTGGAAAAAAGCTTATCGTGCTGCTGCTGGCAGCTCTTGAGGGGCTTGCTGGACATCCTCTTGCAGAGACCGCAGGCCGCCGGGTCGTGATCTGGACCAAGGCAGCAAAGAGAGCAGTCGTATGTGTCGGTCAAAGACATGATTATAGAGCACTGATCACACTTCTTAAAGCCACTGGTAGCCATGGGGGGAAAAGTACCCCTGCGAGGTCGAAGACTCTCCGGGCTGCCAGCGGGAGAAAAAATGCACAAAGATGCCAGAAAAAGAAAATAACGAAACACTGCAAAAAATAGCCGAACCTGATGCCGAGGCACCTAGGTCGGTAGGCGGGAAGTGTACCAGTGCAACACCGGAGGCGAGCATAAAACTCAAGAGAAAAATCAACTTTGTCCGGGGACAAGCCAGACAATGTCTGAAGGGCTCCATGTGAAAAAGGAGATTGAGCAAGATGGCACCCTTGGGTGGGAAGGGGACCACGCATGAGTGGTGGCATCTCCCAAAGGCTTTCTTTGAAAGCTGGGGGATGCTTCCGCGAGGGCCCTGGCGGTGCCAACATCACCCATATTTGAGGATTGACTTCCTGCTTATTCCTGGAGAAAGCGTAGTTACTCACCTGCAACAGGTGATCTCCGGGAACAGCAGGAATTTAGCCTTCACACATGGGTATCGTCGGTACCTGTGCGGGAACGCTCTCCAGCGTCCAATAGGAACGCTTTTGGGAGCATCCCTCAGCACATGCGCGCTGCCTTCCTGCCTTTCCAACTGTCCCTCTTCAGTTAAGTTTGCAGCTGAGTGAAAGGACAGAGGGAGAGAGGAAAGAGAGAGAGATAGAGAGACAACTCCTAGGGGAGGTGGCTTGGTTGTGAAGACTAAATTCCTGCTGTTCCCGGAGATCACCTATTACAGGTGATTAACTACGCTATCTCCAGGAACAAGCAGGAATGTAGTCTTCACATATGGGGACTCCCTAGCTGAAGATGGTGAGGTGGGCCATGCTTCCTCCCATGGATCTCTGGCATCCCACTAGGGTTTGGTGGGTAGGAGTTGTATTAGGTTTGAAAGAGATTTTGAAGAACAGCCTGGCCAAAGAAGGCATCCCGACGGGAGGCTTTTCTAGGCAGTAGTGGGCTGTAAAGGTATGTACCGAAGCCCAGGTGGCTGCTTGACAAATGTCATCAATAGACACAGAGTGAAGGTTAGCCATAGAGGCAAAAACATAGCTCTCACATTATGAGCTGTGACATGGCCTTGAAGAGGAAGACTCTTACTCTCATATGCAAAGGATATGCACTGTGCAATCCATTTGGATAAAGTCCTTTTGGAGACTGGAAGTCCCAAATGACTAGAATCAAAAGCAATAAAAAGTTGAGAAGACTTTCTATGTTGCTGTGTTCTTTGTAGGTAAAAAGCTAAGGCTCTTTTACAGTCCAAAGTGTGAAGGTTCTTCTCTGCATTAGAGGCATGAGACCTCGGAAAGAATACAGGAAGATAAATTGCTTGATTTAAATGAAAAGGCGAGACCACCTTTGGAATAAAGTGTGGATGAGTTCTGAGGACAACCTTATGATGAAACCTAGTGTAAGGAGGATCAGCCACTAAGGCTTGCAATTCACTAATGCGACGTGCAGAGGTGATTGCAATTAGAAAGATGACCTTCGAGGACAACATCTTTAGGGTAGTAGTGGCTAAAGGTTCAAAAGGCGGTTTCATGAGCTGCCCAAGAACTAGATTTAAATCCCACTCCACCAGTGGTGGTTTGATGGGAGGTTTTGTTAAAAGAAAACCTCTCATAAATCTGGATATGAGAGGAAATTGGTTGTCCATTTAGAGGCTTATAGGAAGCTGTAATTGTGCTAAGATGGACTCTTACTGAATTGGTCTTTAGACCAGAATTTGATAAATGAAGTAGATACTCTAGTATTGACTCCAAAGGTATCACCAAGAGGTTTAAACCCTTCTGGGACCACCATATAGTGAAACGTTTCCACTTAAAGGCATAAGATCGTCTTGTAGAAGGTTTTCTAGAAGCCTGAAGGATATCCTTTACCTGTTGGGAAAGGTTGAGATCCTGACGATTTAAGCTCTCAGCAACCAGGCCGTGAGATGCAGGGACTGGGGATTCGGGTGCCATAGCGTCCCGCTCTCCTGGGAAAGGAGATCTGGAGCACAGCCTAACTCCAGAGGTGCAGCTTGAGAGAGATGTAGAAGCAGGGGATACCACGTTTGGCGTGGCCACCGTGGCGCTATGAGGATCATACGACCTCTGTCTCTCTGAAGCTTGAAAAGTGTTTTGGGGATGAGGGGAATGGGTGGGAAGGCATAGAGGAAGTCCTGACCCCAGTGAAGGAGGAAGGCATCCCTGGCAATTGTGAGCCGGAATCCTGGAATAGAACCGGGGAAGTTTGGCATTCAGTGGACTTGAAAAAGAGGTCTATATCTGGAGTCCCCCAGATGTGAAATATCTTTGTCACCTGGTCTGGGTGGAGACACCATTTGTGAGGCAGCAATACTCTGCTGAGTTTGTCTGCCCAAAGGTTTTGAATGCCTGGAAGATATACCACGAGAAGGTGGATTTGATGCTCTCTGGCGAGGGCCCAAAGTCGTAAAGCTTCGTTGCATAACGACAGAGAGCCTGTTCTGCCCTGCTTGTTCACATAGAACATGGCTACTCGATTGTCCGTTTGGACTAGGATTGTCTTGTAGCTGAGCTGGGCATGGAATACTCGAAGAGATAAATAGACTGCTCTTAATTCCAGGAGGTTTATGTGAAGACAAGCCTCCTGTGGAGACCAGGTGCCCTGGGTAGAGAGATGATGTAGGTATGCTCCCCAACCCACCTGTGATGCATCTGTTAGGGTGGCCTGGAATAGGGGTTGCTGGAAAGGAGACCCCACTGAAAGATTCTCCAGTGATTGCCACCATTGAAGGGACAAGATCAGCCGATGAGAATTTGCTATCTTGTCTGACAAACGTCCTGTGGCCTGTGTCCACTGTGTGGATAGGGTCCACTGGGTTGCTCGCATGTGGAGGCGAGCATAGGGAACTACATGGACTGTGGATGCCATGTGTCCCAGTAACTGTAGCAGTTTGAGCAGTTAGGGAGGATTTTTCCGCTGCTTGAGAAGCTAGTTGCGAAGGCACCGGGCCTGTGGAAGGAAAGCCCTTGACTTTCTGGTATCTAGACAGGCTCCTATGAACTCCAGAGACTGGGAAGGAACAAGTTGGGATTTTGGGAAGTTTACTACCAATCCCAAATATTGGAGGATTCGCATTGTGCGAGACAGTGAAGAGCTGGCCTCTGCAACCATGGGGGCTTGAATGAGCCAGGCGTCCAAGTACGGGAAGACGAAAATCCTTAGGGTTTGCAGGAATGCAGCTACTACTGCCATGCATTTCATGAGTACTCTTGGTGCGGAAGCCAGACCAAAGGGAAAAACCCTTTATTGGAAGTGTTTTCCCTTGAAAAGGAATCGTAAACTTCCTGTGATCTGGATAGATCAGAATGTGAGTATATGCATCCTTTAAGTCTAGAGAGCAAAGCCAATCCTGACTTTGAAGATATGGCAGGAGAGTTCCTAGAGAAATCATTTTGAACTTCTCTCGGAACAGGTATTTGTTCAATTCTCTGAGGTCTAGAATGGGTCTGTGTCCTCCTGTTTTCTTTGGAATAAGAAAAAAGGGGGAGTAGAACCCCGAACCCTGCTTGGGCAAGAAGTGTTGAGACCTTGTGATCCAACAGATTGTCTGCAGATGTCTGGGAATTGAACTGTCTTAAGACTGTAGGAGGAGGCACGCTGTGAAAATGAAGCCTGTACTCCTCTCCTACAATGGACAGAGTCCAATTTTCTGCTGTTATTTGGTGCCATCTGTTGGCGAAATGACACAGCCTGCCTGGAATATTTAGTTGTTTTGGACCCCTCAGAGGCAGGAAGGCCAAGCTCTCTAGGAAGGAGTCAAAGTCCTTGAGGGGGCTGCACCTGCAGAGCTGATTGAGCCCGTAGGCCTTTTGGCTTCTTCTGCTGTTTGAATTG
This sequence comes from Ichthyophis bannanicus, assembly GCA_033557465.1. Lineage (NCBI taxonomy): Eukaryota > Metazoa > Chordata > Amphibia > Gymnophiona > Ichthyophiidae > Ichthyophis > Ichthyophis bannanicus. Next base: position 359,189,794 of record CM066036.1, on the reverse strand, counting down.
CTGTTGTCCCTTTTGGGCAACTTGACTGTGAGCTTGGCTTTGCTGGGTATAGGATGGATAAAACGTCCTCTTTTTGCTGAAAGAGGGTTTTCATTCTGGCTGGAGTGGCGGTAGATTTTGACAATCTAAGGTGATATTGTCAGCATCTATCTCATTAGCCTTTTCCTGACAATTTTTGCCAAAGAGATTTTCTCCTGTGCAAGGGATGTTGCCTAATTTATCCTGTACCCAAATCTCCAAGTCTAATGCCTGAAGCCAGGCAATCCGTCGTGCACCAATGGCAATAGCAGAGGTTCTGCTGATGCATTCAAAGCAGTCAAAGTCTGCACGATTCACAAACTTGGAGACATCTTGAGCATGCCTGACAAGTGTAAGGAAGTCTTGTCTGTCATCTGGGAGAAGTGGGCTCATAAGCGCCAAATCTCCTGTGACCTCCTTGAGGAACATACCCATATATAAGATATATGAGCTGATCCTAGCTGAAAGCATGAAAGCTTGAAAGGTTCGATGCCAAAAGCATCAAGAGTCCTGCATTCACGACCTGGAGGATTGGATGCATGTCTCTTTGCACTTTTCATCCTACGCATGGCTGACTCCACCACCATGGAATGGTGTGGCGGCTGAGTCTTTTGAAATCCAGGACATGGTGGAACTCGATACATGGTATCAAGCCTCCTAGAATGAGGAGATGTGGTCAAAGGTGTCTCCCACATTCTAAGCATCAAATCATGAAGAATTTCATGAATGGGCAGAGTGGCTGCCTCCTTTGGAGCTTTAGGATATTGGAGAATTTCCAATTCCTTTGCTCTGGGTTCCTTTTCAGGAGCTACCATGATTGAAAGGCCTTTGGCAACATCATGAATTAAATCCTGAAAGGACATGTCCTCTGGAGGCAGCATTCTGCGTTGGGGAGAAGAGTCGTCTTCTGGGAGAAAAACTCTGGTACCAGCAGAATTAGAGTCATCGGAATCAGAGGATTCGAAGTATCTCTGATCACGATGTTCATGTAAGGTACGGTCCCGGTATCGATCAAAGTCGGTACTGAGTTGATTCTGTACCGATCTTTCGATGCCAGGCAAAGACGGCATGGGAAGAATTCCCACCGGGGCCGGTATCGTTGGTGTCGGTACTGGCATCGGTACCAGTGCCCGTTGAAACATCAGTGTCAATGGTACTGCAGCTGTAAGGAGAGCTGCAATACTGCGCTCGATAGCGAGGAATCTCTGGTCTATCGACGCTGCCGATGCCTGGGTGTCGGTACCGGTGAAGGTGGCCGGGACCCCTGAGCATGGCACCAGTAGTTCTGTCGAGGCCGAGGCCTCGAGAACATCCTGGAACCCCTTTGATGCTTTGGAGGCCGAAGTCTTCCGCCGGGGCTGTTTTGCCGGTGTGGTTCCCTCAAGGGCAATGCCAATGGCCTCTTGATGCTTTGCAGGAGAGCTACCCTTTGAGGACCGGCTTTTATGTTTAGTTACCTGAGATCCATGGGAGGAAGAAGAGGCTCTTGAAGAGGTCGATGCAATGGACCTGGCATCTGAAGAAGAGAGGGTACTGAGCTTTTCAGCCCGGTTCTGTCTTCCTCTTATTCGTTCCCATACAAGAGAGACACTCAGATGGAGAATGGTCAGGGCCTAAACATTTAAGACACCAGTCATGGGTGTCGGTGACGGAAATGGTACCGCCACACTTAGTGCTTTTTTTTTTTTTTTAAACCATTAGCTGTTTTTTTCATCTTTAAGAAAAAAATGGGGCCTAGTGCCCAAAACGCCGCCTAGCACCGAAAAAGAAAGTTTCTGAAGAGAAACAATTCAGATTTTTTTTTTTTTTTTAAAGAAAAGAAAAAAGAACCAGCGGTACCAGTAGGCATCGTGCGGACGCAAGCGCGACCACAAGAAAACAAGATTAAAGAAGAACTTTTCTGCGGTGACAGGGTATGAGTCCTGTCGGCTCCGCGGAAAATGAAGAACTGAAGAGGGACAGTTGGAAAGGCAAGAAGGCAGCGTGCATGTGCTGAGGGATACTCCCAAAAGCATTCCTATTGGACGCTGTGGAGTGTTCCTGTGCAGGCTCCGTCGGTACCGACGATACCCATATGTGAAGACTACATTCCTGCTTGTTCCTGGAGATTTGAAGTTATCCAGGTTTACCTAAGCTGTGTGAGCAGGAATCGCCTCTGCTCGCAGCAGCAATCTTGTGTTGAGCATCTCCTGATTAGCCGCTCAGCAGGGCTGTGAGCGGGGTTGCAGGAAATCCCAGAGGGAAGAACCCGCTGCCTTGAGCTGCCTTGCCCTCCCTCAAACTGCAGGTAGCTGCCAGCAAAGGGAAGAAGTACCTTTCCCCAGAAGTCTTTCTCTGCCTGCTCCAGCTTACCATTTGTCTTCTCTTTGCTTTTCTTTTCTGTTTTTTTTTAAATCAACTTTATGCACCTTGGCTCACAATTAATTGCACTGCACTTCACTTTAAGGATTTATTTGTTCTCAATTGATATACCAAATTAAAAGGCTACAAACTCCTTAGTTGTCACTCCAGCGAGTCCCAATTCTGGAATCACATCTTACCAACTGCTTGAGGACAGATACTGGAGCTGGTGGGAGGTTCCAGCTGACTATCTGTGATGATGTCAGAAAGTGTGACATGCTTAGTCTCCAAGTTGCTGGTTAGAGGTGAAAACCCACAATTGGGGACTGAACTGGAGTGATAAGGAAGGAGAAATTTTCACTTACCATTAATTTCCTTTCCTGGGATCCTGCTAGACCAGTCCAGACAAGTGGGTTTAGTTCCCCTACCAGTAGATGTTGGAGACAGAGACAAATAAAAAAATACCAGTAGCTCGATTGGCTGTTCCCTGGTAATATCTAGCTACCCCTAGTAGAGGGCGCTCCAGTATGGTAACAAGCCATAATGGAAAACACATGCAACCATGAAGCAAAAAATTCAAAAACCCGAAAACCCCCCCCATTAATATTTACAAGAGGCAATAGCAGTCCGCTGCAAAGTCTTGGCTGCTCAGCAATACACCTCTGAACCAGAGAGTCAGGATAGAGAGGGTCCTGGACTGGTCTAGCAGGATTCCAGGAAAGGAAATTAACGGTAAGTGAAAATTTCTCCTTCCAGTATATCCTGCTAGACCAGTCCAGACAAGTGGGAAGTACCCAAGCTAACTGCCCTTTGGGTGGGAAGACACAGGCGCCGAAACAACCTTTGCTCCGAACTGTGCTTCTTCCCAAGCATGAGTATCGAGCCGATAGTGACGCACAAAAGTGGATAGGGAAGACCAAGTGGCAGCCCTACAGATATCAAGAGGATGAACCTGAGCGTGCTCCGCCAAAGACGTAGCTTGCGCCCACTTAGAGTGCGCTCGGAGGCTGATAGGAACAGGCTTTCCCTTAAGGATGTATGCAGATTCAATTGCTAACTGCAATCACCGAGCGATTGTGCGCTTGGAAGCAGCTTGACCCTTACGGGGTCCAGCAAAAAGCACAAAAATATGATCAGAGATACGGAAAGGATTTGTTACCCGAAGATACCTACGAAGGGTCCTGCCAAGATCCAGACAACGGAGTCCCTTATTTTCACCCGCACACTGATCCTGAAAAAACAAGGTAGGAAAATTGGCTCATTGATATGAAAAGACGTAAAGTACCTTTGGACGGAAAGAAGGAACAGTACGCAAGAGAACTCCCTCGTCTGAGAAGGAAAGATAGGGATCCCTGCAGGACAGTGCTTGTAATTCGGATACTCTCCGTGCCGAAGTCATTGCTACAAGAAACAGTTTTAAGCGTCAAATCTCTCACTGTGATGTGCTTAAGCGGCTCAAAAGGAGCCTGCATCAAAACCTTTAAGACGATGGACAGATCCCATGCCGATAGCAGAGGTTGAACTGGAGGACGAACCACCTTAACTGCCTTAAGGAAACGGGACACATCCGCATGGGACGCTATACAGCGACCACCAACAGGGCCCCCGAAAACAAGTCAATGCAGCTACTTGCATACGGAAGGATCCCAGCGATAGCCCTTTATCCAGACCCTCCTGGAGGAAGTTAAGAATCTTTGGGATTCCCACCTTCCAAGGAGGGATACGGCGCTGCGCACAACAAGCCTCGAAGATGCGCCAAACTCAGGCATTTGCGGATGAAGTCGATGGATGGCACGCCTTTAGAAGGGTTGTGACCACGCTACTCTAATAACCTTTACTGCTTAGGCATCGGCGTTCAAGAGCCAGGCCTTAAGCGAGTAGAGAGCCTGGTCGTCCATCAGAATTGGACCGTGACATAGTAGACCCCGACGAGCATACAGATGCAATGGTGATACTCGAGTTAAATGAACTAGGTCCGCATACCAAGGCCTCCGAGGCCAGTTGGGAGCCACCAGGATCACTTTCCCCCCCAGTGTGCCAGAATTCTCCGGAGTACTCTGCCGATGAGAACCCATGGAGGAAAAACGTATAGCAGTTCCCCCTGCGGCCATGGTTGAGCCAGGGCATCCAATCCGGAGGACTGAAGCTCCCTTCTGCGACTGAAAAATTCTGGTACCTTGGTATTCGCTGCCAACGCCATTAGATTTATTACCGGTTGCCCCCATGTTCGTACAATTCTCTGAAAAGCCCAAGGGGCTAGCTCCCACTTACCGGGATAAAGTGTGTCGGCTGAGGAAGTCGGCTTGAAAGTTTTGCACCCCAGCGATGTGTTGCGCCGAGAGAGCCTGCAGATGTGCTTCTGCCCAGGGAAGAAGGGCCATTTCCTTGGATACTCCTAGGGACTTGGTGCTGCCCTGGCGGTTGATATATGTCACTGTTGTTGCGTTGTCACATAGAATTCAGACCGCCTGTGCTTTGAGGAGAGGCAGAAAATGCAGTAAAGTCAGGCGAACTGCCCACGCTTCCAGTCGATTTATGGACCACTGCGCCTCCTGAGTTGACCACATCCCCTGCGTCAACTGATGCTGACAGATAGCATCCCAGCCAAAGAGACTTGCATCGGTTGTCACTAGAACCCAAGAAGGAGTCTCCAGGTAAACACCTTTGAGTAGATGGGGCACCAGCCACCAACACAGGCTGCGTCGGGTCTCCGGGAGGAGCAGCAGCGTGATAGAAGAGCCCTTTGGAGTCCCCTCGTGTGCGCTCTGGCCCAAGGCATGACCTCGGCAGTGGCCGCCATGGACCCCATAATCTGTAGGTAATCCCAGACCCTCGGAGCTATCTGAAGAAGGAACAAACGCAACAAGGCTGTGAACTAGCAAAGCCTTTCGTGTGTTAGAAAGACCTTTCCCTTCGCTGTGTCGAAGTGGGCACCTAAAAACTCGAGTTGCTGCGACGGCTGAAGATGACTTTTGGCAACATTTACCACCCAGCCGAGTTTCTCGAGGAAAGAAACCACTTGAGTCACTGCCCGACGCGCTTCCAGCAGGGAGTCCACTCGAATTAACCAGTCATCCAGGTAAGGATGCACCCGGATCCCTTGTTTGCGCAGAGCCGCTGCAACTACTATCATGACCTTTGAGAAGGTGCGCAGAGCTGAGGCCAGGCCGAAAGGCATTGCACAAAACTGGAAGTGCTGACCCAGTACCGCAAAGCGGAGGAAATGTTGCTGGTCATCCTTTATAGGAATGTGGAAGTAAGCCTCCGTCAGATCTAAAGAGACGAGGAACTCTTGCACACACCGCCTGGATCACCAATCAAAGAGTCTCCATCCGGAAACATGGAACCCACAAACACCGATTTACGCCCTTGAAGGCTAGAATTGGGCATAAGGAACCATCCTTCTTGGGTACTACGAAATAAATGGAGTAACGCCCGCAGCCTTTCTTCACGAGGGACATGTCGAATAGCCCTCAAAAGAAGCAGGCGGCGGACAGTGGAGCGAATCGCCGCTCCCTTCAGTGATCTTCCACTTGGTGAGATGACAATTGCCTTGGGAATGGGCTGGGAACATTCAAGAACATAACCGTGGGAGACTATGTCGAGGACCCACTGATCTGACGTAATGAGAGACCACTGATGAGAAAACTGAGCCAAACGTCCATCTATCGGAGGGATCCCTTCGGACGGACCGCCCTCCAGAAAAGGCTCCTGTGGCGGACTGCCCAGCCAGTCAGCGGGAAGATTTTGCAGACCCTTTAAACTTGGATGACCCCAAGTAGTTCTCAGATCCCTTGCGGGCACCCCGAAAGGACTGCGATCTCTGGCCAAAACATTCAGAAGTCGCAGAGGAGGAAGGCTTTCCAGGGCAATAGTGACTAGCGTCATGAAATCTGGAGGTGCGTCTCAACAGACTAGTACCGTTGAGGGGAACACCTACTAGCAAATTTAGGTTTATCTTCCGGCCACCTGATCTGCATGCAGAGACCACTCGTGTGGAAGCAGAACTCGACTGAGTCTGTCTGCCCAAGAGTTTTGTATGCCTGGAAGATACACTGCCAGGAGATGAATCTGATGCTCTATGGCGAGGGCCCACAGTCGCAAAGCTTCGTTGCAAAGCGACAGAGAGCCAGTTCCGCCCTGCTTGCTCACATAGAACATGGTTACCTGATTGTCCGTGTGGATAAGGACTGTCTTGCAGCTGAGCAGGGTGTGGAACACCCGCAGAGCAAGGAAGATTGCTCTGAGTTCCAAGAGATTGATATGTAGACAACTCTCCTGTGGGGACCAGATGCCCTGGGTGGAGAGGTCTTGCAGATGAGCTCCCCACTCCATTGGAGAAGCATCTGTTGTAAGAGTTGCTTGGGGGTGAGACTGCTGAAAGGGGGACCCCAGCAACAGGTTTTGAGGGGACTTCCACCACTGGAGGGACAAAATGAGGCGACTTGTGTTTGCTATTTTGTCTGACAGGCAGTCTAATGCCTGGGTCCACTGGGTGGATAAAGTCCACTGAGCTGCCCTCATGTGAAGGCAAGCATATGGTACCACATGCACGGTAGATGCCATGTGGCCTAGTAACTGTAGCATTTCTTGAGCAGTTAAGTGGGGCTTCAACTCTGCTTGAGAAGCTAACTGCACTAAGCGAAGGCAACGGGCCTGGGGGAGATAGGCCCTTGCCTTTGTGGTATCCAGCAACGCCCCTATAAACTCCAGGGACTGAGTAGGGGTTAGAATGGATTTTGGGATGTTTATTATCAGCCCTAAATACTGAAGGATACGCATTGTGCAGGTTAGAGAACTCTTGGCCTCTGACTGAGTGGGAGCTCGAATGAGCCAGTCGTCCAAATAAGGGAATGCGAATATTCCCAGAGTGCGCAGAAATGCAGCTACCACTGCCATGCATTTTGTGATCACCCTTGGTGCAGAGGCCAGACCAAAAGGGAGCACTCTGTACTGATAGTGCTTCTCTTGAAAAAGGAACCGAAGGAACCTTCTGTGAGTTGGATGGATGAGAACATGGGTGTACGCATCCTTGAGATCTACAGAACAAAGCCAATCCTGACTCTGAAGGTATGGCAGCAGAGTTCCCAGAGAAATCATTTTGAATTTTTCCTTGACTAGGAATCTGTTCAATTCTCTGAGATCTAAGATGGGTCTGTAGCCCCCTGTTTTCTTTGGAATAAGAAAATAGGGAGAGTAGAAACCTGTGCCCTGTTGTTGAAGAGGCACTTCCTCTATTGCCCCCTGGGCGAGAAGGGTGGCAATCTCCTGCCCCAACAGGTTGAGGAGGGAGGTTGGAGAATTGAACTGGTGCACTCTTGTGTGAGGGGGCTAGCTTGAAAAATGAAGTTTGTACCCCTCTTTTATGATGGAGAGTGTCCAATGCTCTGCTGTAATTTGTCCCCACCTGGGAGCAAAATGACATAACCTTCCTGGAATGGTGGAGGGCTCTGGTCCTTCCAGAGCCAGGAAGGCTAAGTTCTCTAGTGGAAAGTCAAAGGCCCTGAGGGGGCTGAGGTTGCTGGGCTGGAGGAGGCCTAGGAGCCTTTGCTTTTTTCTGTTTGGATGATTGCTGACGTTTGGTAGGGAACTGAGCTGCAGAAGATGCCCGCTGACCATAAACAGGATAAAATCTTCCCTTTTTAGAAAAAGGTGCTTTCTTGAACAACCTTTTCTTAACAGGAACAGCTGTAGACTTGGATAGTCTATCCAAGGCAGAATTTTCAGCATCCATCTGATTGGCCTTTGCTTGCCAATCTTTACCAAACAAGTTCTCACCTGTACAAGGGATATGTCCCAATTCATCTTGTACCCAGATCTCCAAATCAGATGCTTGAAGCCAAGCAATTCTATATTTACCTATGGCAATAGCTGAGGCTCTGCTTACACATTCAAATGAGTCGAAAGCTGCACGGTTGGAGAATTTGGAGATATCTTGGGCATGTTTGAGTCAAGTGAGAAAGTCCTGTCTTTTATCTTCAGAAATGAAAGGACTTAAAGTCTACAAATGATCAGTGACTTCTTTTAGGAACATTCCCATGTAGAGACTATAGGAATTAATTCTCGCAGCAAGCATGGAAGCTTGGAAGACTCTACGTCCAAAAGCATCCAGGTTTCTACATTCACGTCCTCGAGGATTAGAGGCATGTCTTTTGGCACTTCTAATCTTTCTCATAGCAGACTCAACCACAATAGAGTGGTGAGGAAGCTGAGTTTTATGGAAACCAGGACAAGGAGGGACACGATACATGGTATCTAACCTGCGAGAATGAGGAGAGGTGGTAAGAGGTGCTTCCCACATCCTCAACATGAGATCATAAAATCTCATGAACAGGCAAGGTAGCTGCCTCCTTAGGAGTTTTAGGATATTGTAAAATATCTAACTCCTTGGCTCTGGGTTCTGTCTCAGGGGCCACCGTGATGGATAGGCCCCGAGCCACCTCCCTGATGAAGTCTTGAAAAGACAAGTCCTCTGGAGGAGACATCCTTCATTTAGGAGAGGACTCCTCCTTTGGAAGAAGCATGACTGCATCGACAGACTCTTCAGAATCCTCAGAGTCATCGAAGTATTGTCTGTCCGGATGCTCTTGCAAAGCCCAATACCCGTACCGACCGGGATCGGTATCGGGAATAACCGGTACCGGGGTATCGGTACCAGAGGGCTTCAGAGGACATAGTACCGGCATAGCGGACACCAAAGCCGATGTCGATGCCACTGGAACCGGGATCGGTACCGATGGCAGTGCTAGAGCCGGTACTGGTGAAGTAGTCTGTTGCGGTACCAGGGGCGTCGATGCCACAAGGAAAGCTGCCAGACTGCGTTCTATGGACAGAATCCTCTGATCCATCGACGCCGCCGATGCTTGGAAGTCGGTACCGGGGGAAGCCACCGGTACCCCAGAGCATGGCACCAGGTGATCTGTCGAGGCCACGCCATTGAGATCATCCTGGAACCCCGATGATGATGCTTTAAAAGCCAAAGCCTCCCGCCGGGGTAATTTTGCCGGTGCAGAATCAGAGGGCAACGCCAGAGGCATCTCGATGCTTAGAAGGAGATCTACCCTTCGAGGACCGGCTGGATTTATGTTTAGTTACCCGAGATCCATGTGAGGAAGAAGCAGCCCTGGAAGACGTCGATGCCACCGAGGCCGCATCAGAGGGAAACAGGGTACTGAGCTTGGCAGCTCGGTTCTGCCGACCTCTTTTAGACATCATAGAACAGGACATACAATCTGTAATGGAATAGTCAGGACCTAAACATTTTATATACCAGTCATGGGTGTCGGTGACGGAAATGGTACCGCCACACTTTGTGCACTTCTTAAACCCTGAGGCAGGCTTTTCCATGTTAAGGAAGAAAAGTTTTGGGCCTAAGGCCTAAGGCCCAAAACGCAAGTGCACCTGAAGAAAAAAGAAAAAGGTAGAGCGTCGAAGAAGGCAGACGCGACACAAAAGAAGTAAAGAAAAATAAAGAAATTCTTCTGCGGTGACAGGAACACGACCTGCTGGCTCCGCGGAAAAAGAAGAACTGAGGAGAGACAGTTGGGAAAGGTGGGAAGGCAGCACGCAGGCGCTGTGGGATGCTCCCAAAGGCTTTCTGATTGGACGCTGGGGAGCGTTCCCGCGCAGGCTCCGTCGGTACCGACGAAACACATATGTGAAGACTCATTCCTGCTTGTTCCTGGAGATAAAATTATTACATCAAGGAAAATATGCACATCACTTTCAAGGGAAAAAGTAATCACAGAAAATGCAGTCTCTGTGGGTATGTTTTCTTAAGGCAATTTTCATAGGGAAAGTAATTTTTGAAAACTGAAGCAAAACTTCCCCTCTTACCATACCAATGGCTGAAAATATAAACCATGATGAAATTTTAGAAATTGGTGCTAGTTTCTAATAAATGTGATCACTGAAATTGGTGGTGGTGCACTCAGACATCACTGCCACACAACATGTTACTGAAGGCAAGGATATCGTCTACCCACCTGGTCAGACCTGCCTCTTTGACTGCCTTCTGCCAAATTTGTATCCTTTGTTCTCTGTGATTCATAGCTTTTCGGTATACGGAAGGCAGCCCTCCAGGAATTTCTGTTGTGTCACCATCCATCTCAAAAGGAACAACAAAGACATAAAACTCACGGGGTGACAGGAGCCGCCAAGTGTTTGAAGTGTCACTGGTCTCTGCATTCACAGTCATTGGATTGTCCCAGTTATTTGGCATAGTGGCCAGACCAGTCTGTGCCATGTGGTCTTCCAGCATTGGGTAGTGTGTGTGGAAAGGGGCTAAGATCAGCCCTTGATTACCAGATAGGATGAGAGGGCATGTGGGAGTGAGAACATGAAAAGTACAGCTAGTTGTGGAAGAAATGGACAAACGATAGGAAACAGCTACAACCTTGATATTGTCACAGATTTGGACTTGAATAGCCATCTGCACAGGTCCCAGGATAAAGGTGCTGTTCCTGCACTTCTCAATGGTCACAGACCTAAAATGCAAGAGGGAATGCATTAAGTCCCCCAACCACAGACACCAAGAATCATCTGCTCTTATTAAGAAGTCAATATGCTGCATAGATAGGGACTGCCCCAAAACTATGGCCCATAAGAAATAATTATATAATAATTTTGGTGACTTCTTGATGCCATGTCTTTCAATAACTTACGGAACAAAAATAATTATCCATCACAAAAAAACAATTTTTTTGAAATTAGTATTTCTCCCATTATGCTTTCACTACTTCAGAACAGAAGTGAAGAATCCACTTACATAAAAGATTTTCATTGTTAATTTATAGCTTTACAAATCACATTACAAAAACACAAACTGTCAAATCAAACATAGCATTGCCCTCTCTGGCCTTGAAGCAATAAGCCATGCATTAGAATGCTGCGCTAAACCTCAGTGTACAGTGTTTAATGCATGTGCTATAAGGTGACATTTTACTTACCAGATGTTTGTTGAGAGGGGCTTGAAGTGGGGTACCAGGACCCTCTAAAAGGGTTAATATGGAGCATGGCTTGGAATTTTACTAATAGTCTGAAGCTTTGTAGTTTCAAACTCACTAGCAGTCTGAAGAGATAGGTATATAGAAGACAAATCCATATTTAGAAGATTGTGAAAAATGGGACAGAATGCTTTTGTTTTCAGAATGCTTGAGCTGAAAAATGTCTGTGCTTTGACCTGTAACATGTAGTGTCTAGTTTGATCTATAACATGTTTTGCCTAGACAGGGTGCGAAATAAAGACTAACACATGTAGTTTAATGTAAAAGTTGCTGTGATGTTTCATGTAAGCCGCCCTTGATCTCAGGAAGGGGCGGTACATAAAAGCTTGTTAAATAAATAAAAAAATAAAAAACACATGTTGGAATACAGATAATCAGTTTATAAAATATTAAAAAGGTAACTTGAAAGCAAGTAATTCACTTAATACACATATGATTAGTTAAGCTGTGCATAAAAGATAAAAGAAAATACATCACCGAAAGAGTTGTAAGCTTCATCTCATGCCAATATTTTTGACTGAAAAAGCCCCAAATTCAGCCAGGCAGAAGAGATCCTCAATTAGGAAGACCCCCAGGTGGTGCATGCGTTCACCCCATGGGTGAGACTTTCCTCTTCTGCTAATAGCAACCAGTTATTTTCCATCACGTTGACACACACACACACACACACACACACACACACACACACACACACACACACACACACGAATGCTCAAGGGAGGCATCTCCCATCCCATGGTTCAGAAACTCAGAACTCCACCGATAGTGACCTTCACTTTATTTTGTATACAGTTGCTATGTGAAAAGCTTTCCTTATCTCATGTACAAGTACCTCTTCGTACCAAGACTCCCTATCGTAAGTTTCACATGTTTTCTACCAGAATAGTAATGCAAGATGTTTTTCACAAAACTGCACAGGAATCTCTGCTACAAAACTGAGGATTAATTAACCCCTGACTTACTGCTGATGCATAAAGAGTAGTTACTCACCTGTAACAGGTGTTCTCCAGGAGCAGCAGGAATCAGTCCTCACATATGGGTGTCATCGGCGCCGATGAAGCCCCAGCGGAGCATTTCCCCAACTTTCCATGAAAGCCTTTGGGAATGCCGGCACGCATGCGCGGTTCCCTTCCCGCCTAAAGGTGCCATCTTACCTCAGTCAAATGACATAGCTAAGAAGAGCACACAAAAATGTAAAAACACAAACTATGTACAACTGCAACTCCAAGGGGAGGAGGAAGGGTTGTGAGGACTGATTCCTGCTGCTCCTGGAGAACACCTGTTACAGGTGAGTAACTACTCTTTCTCCAGGACCAAGCAGGAAGTCAGTCCTCACATATGGGTGACTCCCTAGCTCTGGGCTACCGAGTAACCCAGGCTGAACAAGAGAACTCCCTCTAGTCCCAGCAGCAAAGAAAGGCTCTTCAAGGACACAACCTCAACCGGTAGCCCAACAGAGGGCAGGAGTTGCCTAAATCTCAAAGAGATTCCGGAGTACTGCTTGGCCAAAAGCACTGTCCCTACGGGACTCCCTTTCCAGACAGTAGTGGGCTGCAAAAGTCTGGCTTAAAGACCAAGTTGCAGCCCTGCAGATGTCTACCAAGGGCACAGAGCGGAGATGAGCCACTGAGGCAGCCATTGCCCTGACACGATGGGCCGTGACCCTACCCTGCAAAGGAAGGTCAGCCGCCTTGTAAGCCCAGGTGATACAGTCAGCCACCCAGATAGACAAGGTACGCTTGGACACAGCTAACCCCAACTTATTGGGGTCAAAGGATACTAAGAGCTGAGTAGCCCTTCTATGCCTCTGCGTACGGTCAAGGTAGAAGGATAAGGCCCTCCTACAGTTCAGGGTATGCAGGACTGCTTCAGCCTGGCTTGCATGAGGCCTAGGGAAGAATGTTGGAAGAACCACCTCCTGATTGAGGTGGAAAGAGGAGACAAACTTAGGGAGGAACTTGGGATGAGTCCTGAGGACTACCTTGTTCCTATAAATCCTGGTGTAAGGCCTATCACAGACCAGGGCCTGAAGCTCACTCACTCGCCTAGCCGAGGTAAGGGCTAAAAGGAAGAGTGTCTTCCAGGAGAGGAAGCGCAGTGGACAAGTAGCCATCGGCTCAAAGGGTGGGCGAGTCAGTTGTTGCAAGACCACATTCAGCTCCCACTCAGGAGCAGGACGACGGATGGGGGGCTTGAGCAAAAGCAAGCCCCTGAGAAAGCGGGACACCAAGGGGTGACCTGACAAAGAATGTCCCTCCACCAGTGAGTGGTGAGCTGCTAAAGCTGAGAGGTGGACCCGAACAGAATTGGACTTAAGTCCCTGATTTGATAAGTGCAGTAAGTACTGAAGCACTACTGGCACAGTACAGGAGAAAGGATCCTCTGTACGTAGCTGACACCACACAGAAAACCTCTTCCATTTGAGAGCATAGGCTTTCCTAGTGGACTGTTTTCTAGAGGCTAGGACAACCTCCTCAACTTCCTGAGGCAGGCCCCAGGGAGCCAAGACTACCCTTGCAGCCTCCAGGCCATCAAATTGAGAGTCTTGAGATTGGGGTGTAGTAAGGAACCCTGCTCCTGAGAGAGAAGGTCGGGTTGCAACCCCAGAGGCAGTGGGGGATCCACCGCCAATTGAAGCAGAAGAGGAAAACCAAGGCTGTCTCGGCCATCTGGGAGCTACCAGCAGGACCGAGGCCTTGTCCCGAAGAATCTTGAACAGAGTTCGGGCCACCAAGGGCGTGGGAGGAAAGGCATACAGGAGGCCCTGAGACCAGGACATCAGAAAAGCATCTGGTGCGATCCTCAAAGGATGTGGTTGCCTGGAGCAGGACTTGGGTAGCTGCTTGTTTAGTGGACTGGCAAAGAGACCTATCCAAGGGAGACCCCACTTCAGGAATATCTTTTGAACCACCAAGGGATGCAGCTGCCACTCGTGGGGCTGCAGAATCCTGCTCAACCAGTCAGCCAGGCAGTTCTCCTGGCCTGGGAGGTACACCGCCTTGAGAAGCATGTGGTGCTTCAGGGCAAAGGAACAAAGGTCCTGAGTCTCTCGACAAAGGATCTGGGACCCAGTGCCGCCCTGCTTGTTCACATAAAACATGGCCACCTGGTTGTCTGTTTGAATCAAGACTGAGCGGTGAGCCAGGGCTGGAGAAAAAACTCTGAGAGCCAAGCGGATAGCTCGAAGTTCCAGCAGATTGATCTGTTGGGCTGCCTCCCAGGGAGACCAGAGGCCTTGGGTGCACTTGTCCAGACAATGCACCCAGCCCTTCAGAGAGGCTTTGGTGGTGAGAACCAGAGTATTCTGGCATTTGGAAGGGCATTCCTTTGAGTAGATTGGGTGGATGTAGCCACCAGCTGAGGGAGGCCAAAAGGGGTTTGGACACCTTTATCTTGTCTCGTAAGTGGCCTATGGCTTGAGACCACTGAGTCCGAAGGCACCACTGTGCAGGCCTCATATGGAGCCTCTAAAAATTCAATTACTCCAATGAACAAATATTTCCCTTAATAATTCACATTAGTGATCTTATTCAGAATATTGGAACCGGGTCTCAGACTATTGGGGAGCTGTTTGTGATAAAAAATCACTTATTGCTCCTTATTTGCATCAATGACCCTTTTTTTTTGTGTGGTTTTGATTCACTTAATTTCACAAATCTTTAAAGTTAATTTTCCAGATAAACAGTAAGATATTATAAAAGGCAGGCTTATCTTTTCATTGGTATAATATATACTTTTATAATATCTTACTGTTTATCTGGAAAATTAACTTTAAAGATTTGTGAAATTAAGTGAATCAAAACCACACAAAAAAAAGGGTCACTGATGCAAATAAGGAGCAATAAGTGATTTTTTATCACAAACAGCTCCCCAATAGTCTGAGACCCGGTTCCAATATTCTGAATAAGATCACTAATGTGAATTATTAAGGGAAATATTTGTTCATTGGAGTAATTGAATTTTTAGTGGCTCAACAGTTACATTACTCTGAAGTTATTGACCTACTAAGATTGCTCATATGGAGCCTGGCATTGGGAGTCACATGTACTGTCAAAGTCATGTGACCCAGAAGCCTTAGACAGCGTCTGGCGGAGACCAGGGACCTGTTCAGAAACTGCTTTGCCACGTCCATCAGCCATTGAGCCCTGTCTTCTGGCAAGAATGCCTTTGCCTGTTGAGAATCCAACCTTGCCCCTATGAACTCCAAGATCTGGGAGGGGAGCAAAGTGGACTTTGCGAAGTTTATGACAAAGCCCACCTTTTGAAGCAGAGCAGTGGTGTTGAGGGTGGCTTGTCTGGCCTCCAGGGACGTCTGACCCCTGATGAGCCAGTCGTCCAGATAGGGAAAGACAAAGATGCCTTGATTTCTCAGGTAGGCTGCAACCACTGCCAGGCACTTGGTAAAGACCCTGGGAGCGGAGGACAGGCCAAAAAGGTAGTACTCTGTACTGATAATGGTTTCCTCCCACAATGAACCTGAGGTACTTTCTGTGGTCTGGATGAATGAGGATGTGAGTGTACGCATCCTTTAGATCTAAAGAGCATAGCCAATCTCCCTGCTGGAGGTAGGGCAGAAGTGTCCCAAGAGTAAGCATCTTGAACTTTTCTTTCTCTAGGAACTTGTTGAGGTTTCTGAGGTCCAGAATGGGTTGAAGGCCACCGGTTCTTTTGGGTATCAGGAAATACCTGGAGTAGAATCCGTGACCTTGCAAGTGGGGAGGCACAGGCTCCACCGCCCTGTCCACCAACAGACCATGAAGCTCTTTTAGAAGGAGGTCTGTATGCAGGGGAGGCCTTGGAGGCTCCCCTGGAAAATATGGCGGTGGCAGTTGGTGAAAATGGAGGGCATAGCCATTGTGGACTATGTCCAGCACCCAACTGTCCCCGGTGATAAGGGGCCACTGGTGGGCAAAGAGGGCGAGGCGACCTCCTGTGCAGGGTGGGGAGAGCAGTGGAGGAGAGGCTACGCTCAAGGAATCAAAAACCCCCACCCTGCTGAGTGGTAACAGGGGCCTGAGGCTTGGGGGTCCTCTGCCTACGGGGCCCATTACCCTGGCCCTTGGCTTGCTGACCCTGGGGGGCAGCTTGGGCAGCCTGATACTGAGGGTACTGTTTGTAGGCAGTGCCCTTCCTCGGGTAAAAATACTTTTTACCCGAGCCCTTCTTTTTATGTGAAGGGGCAGAGGTCTTCCTCGACAGCCTTGTCCGAGTAAGGTGCTCTGTCTCGAGCTGAGCGGCCTTCTCGGTCACGGGTTTGCCAAAAAGGTTCTCACCTCGGCAGGGGACATTGACCAACTTGTCCTGAACCCATGGCTCGAGGTCCGATGAATGCAGCCATGCCTGGCGTCGAGCCGCGATGCCGGCAGCCGCTACTCGGGCCGAAGCCTCGAAGCCATCGTAGGAAATGAACTTCGAGCATTCCCGAATCCCCAAGGACAAGGTCTGAAATCTCTGCAAGGGTTCCCCGGAGAGACCAGCAGAGAAGCCGGCCAGTTCTTTGGCCAGGTCCCGCAAGTACATGCCCATGTACAGCTGGGTAAGACTGGACACGGCAAGCAAGCATCGACCCCTGGAAGCACTTCCTACCGACGCCATCGAGGTTGCGGGCCTCCCTGCCGGGGGGCACCGTGGAGTGCATCTTCTGGCTCTTCAGACAATGCATGGCCGATTCCACAACCATGGAATGGTGTGGTAGCTGTGCTTTCTGGAAACCAGGGCTTTTGCGGAGTCGATAAATGGAATCGACTCGCTTACTTAGAACCGGCGCCGAGGCCGGGGCCTCCCACATTCGAAAGAGGAGCCGTTCCAGCATCGGAGGAACCGGGACAGTCAAGGCCTCCTTCAGAGGAGAGTTGTACTGTAGAGCATCGAGCTCCTCGGCTCGAGGCTCTTCCTCGGGATCGGCAGGGATAGCCAAGGCAGCGGCCATATCCCGGACGAACTCCGAGAACCTAGTGTCCTCCAGAGGGGATCTACTCCGGGGATCAGACTGCGGTGAGTCCGACGGGACGCACCGAGTCTTAAAAGTATCGAGAGACTCCTCGTCCTCCGTCTCCCAGGCGGACTCGTCCGAGGAGGAGTCAGGGTCCGACCCCGCGGGGCCCCGAGGCACCCATCCCGACGCCGGGGGCACCAGCGTCGACACCCTCGGTCCCGAACGGGAGGTCGAGGGAGACCTCGACCGAGGACGACTTCGAGCCACGAGGGTCTCGAGTATCGGCTTGGTCTCCGGGGTTGACTTCGAAGTCGACGTCCCGGTGGTCGGGGAAGATGCACCAGACAGGCTGGCCATCAGTGCCCGCTGCTGCTCCATGAAGGCAGACAGTCTGCACTCCAAGGCTGTCATCCCGAGATTCAGCTCGGGAGACACAGCAGCCACCGACTTGGACCCCGGCGGCGCCGGGCCCGACGTCGGCTCTCTGGGAGGAGAGTTCACGAGGACTATGGGGCTTACGTGTCCAGCAGACTCTGGCTCCACGCGAAGAACTTTGGCAGGCTTCTCTTGGTCCACGGGCCCGGGACGGCGGTCGGGGGTCTTAGACCTGGCCCTCGAGGGACCAGGGACCTCCTCCGACACCGCCCCAGCGAGCCGCTTCGTCCTCTTACGTTCACGGTCGGGGGACCCCCTGTCCGAGGAGCTTCGACGGCGCTTGGGATCGGAATCCCGAGATGTCGAGGCATCAGACGGGGTCCGGGCCTGGCCGGAGGCAGAGTCCGAGAAAAACCTTTCCTTTTGATGCTGTTGACTCTTTAGTGCCTTGGAAGACATCTTCCCACATGGCCCACGTGACTTTGGGTCGTGGTCAGGGCCGAGGCACCGAAGGCAGCAGTCGTGTGTGTCGGTGAGAGACAATTTTCTTACACCGATCACACTTTTTGAAACCACTGGAAGCCATCGGGGAAAAAATAGCCCCAGCGAGGTCAAAAGACCGGCCTTCCAGTGAAAAATGAAAAAAGGGCACGAACGCCAGCCACGAAGGGCAAAAACCGAAAAATGAAGAAAACAGGCTCGATACCGGTGTACCGAACCCGGCAGGAGGGGAACCGGTGTCGAACCGGAGAAAAAATAGCGAAATCGCCGAAGAAAAAAATCACTTTTATCCGGGAGAACAGGACACACGTCCGATGGGCTTCTCGGAAAAAAAGAGACTGGGGTAAGATGGCACCTTTAGGCGGGAAGGGAACCGCGCATGCGTGCCAGCATTCCCAAAGGCTTTCATGGAAAGCTGGGGAAATGCTCCGCTGGGGCTTAATCGGTGCCGATGACACCCATATGTGAGGACTGACTTCCTGCTTGGTCCTGGAGAATCAGTAGTCAACTTCAACTCACACATGTAGATAAAGCTTGACGTAGAGGTGAATTTATACCATGTAAGTTTTTCCTAATAAAACAAGTACTCTGACCTAGCTAAATTGTGGGATTACAGGACACTGCTCAAGTTTGTAGGCCTGAGTCTCTCCCTTAAGGCCTTAAGTAATACTGTTATTGATAAGTCTCTGTTGATGTGTTTTCATTTCATTCCTTCTCACTTGCATGGTCTTAGTTGAATTTGGAGAACTGGAGCCAAAGAGGTTGAATTTTGCTACCTGGTCAGGATTAGCACAATGCATACAATGTTCTTTCCTCAAGTCCTGCTAGACCACTCCAGACAAGTGGATTGTGTTCCTCTACCAGCAGAAGAATGGAGGCAGAGAGCCAAAGACATGTTCAGGCTTCAATGACATCATCCCCATGCTTCTATCAGCCTGAGCTACTAGGAGCAAAACCAGTATTCGTACCAAAGCATATGGAAAGCAATGTTGAACCTCACACAACCTCAACGAGAGCAACAATGTTTCACCAAACAGGAGGGAAACCATGTACAGGATTAATCTGAACAAAAATCTTGCCAGAAGGTTATGAGCCTACAGGGCCAACCACTTAGATTATAGCAGACTAACAAGGGCTACCACATTATAGCAGACCAACAGTTCCAGGGGGCAGTCCTGGACTGATCTAGCAGGACTCAAGGAAAGGACATTTAGTAAGTAAAATGTCAACTTCCATAGCATCCTGCTAGACTAGTCCAGATAAGTGGGACTTACCAAAGCTATGCCTCCATTGGGCAGAAAAAAATCATAACAGCTCATAAAACCTTTGAGCCAAAGGCCGTGTCCACCCAAATGTGGACATCCAAGCAGTAATGCTTGACCAAAGGGGAAAGTGATGCCCACGTTATCGCCCAACAAATAACTGAGGGACTAGTGAGCTATGCTCTGTCTACAAGGACACTTGTGCTCGAGTAGAATGTGCGCTCAACCTGTCTAGAACTGGCCGGTTCCATAACAGAAATGCTGAGGCAATGGCCTCCTTGAGCTAGTGCTCCGAAGTAGACTTGGCAGCTGTGTCAACTTTACACGGTTCAGCAAACAGCACAAAAAGATGATCAGACTTATGCAAGGAATTCATAACCTTTAAGTACCAGAAAAACACCTTCCAGACATTCACAAGGCAAAGAACCTTATCTCTCCCTTGACACAAGGAAGACAGCACCTTGGGCAAGAAAAGCACAGGCTGAAGACAGCCTCCTCAGAGACAGAAATAGCTCCTGGCAGGACAGAGCTTGAAGCTTAGAAATCAGTTTTGCCAAACAAATCACGACCCAGAAAAAAAAAAAACAGTCTTAAGAGATAAATCTTTAAGAGTAGCACATTTCAAAGGCTCAGATATCAGGGCCTGGAGCACTAGACAGAAATCCCAGGAAGGGACAACTGACAGAAGGAGGGGACACAGATACCGAAACCCCTGAAGAAAGCGCAAAACATCCAGGTAGAATAGCCTTCCCATTAAACCAGCTAACTCAAAACAAAACTGATGTCCTTCCCCTTTGTTTGGGAGGATTTAGCAATTAAATACTTAGGAGTGAGATAAGGATCTACTCTTGAAGAGACCATTTGTCTTAATTCCTCTGATGTGCTCCAGATTATGCAAAATTTGGTCTCTAAGAGGTCCCCTTTGCATGTGTCCTGGTGGGGGTGCCTAGAAGTGATAAAAATAGCGATTCTCCCTAAGATTAATTATATCTTGGAAATGGTCCCTCTTTTCCTCCCCGATAACTTTTATAAGAAGGTAAAACATGTTTGTTTTCGGTGGTAGCACTATGCATTCTTCCTCACCTCCCGTCTAGTTTGGCTTGCCCTAGAAGAGCATCTCATCATCGTTGCTCCACTAGACCTCCTCCTTATGGGTATGCCTAGACTTCCTTATGGGATTACACCTATCATTGTATTTTAAGCCTTATTTGCTAGAGCGGAAAATCCACCATCTTTAGCAACACCTATTTGGTGCAACCCCCTTTTCAAAATCCAGCAGAAGCCATTTACATGCGGCTGCGGCAAGAGAGGTATCTGGTCTGTAGGACAGCTACTATCCGGGGCTACTTGGAAGTCCTCATTTGATGTGTAGAGTTTGGACTCCCAGGCTCTTCTCACTTTGAATAGATGCAATTAAAATACTGAATTTCAAAATTTGGCTTGGACGTATGGAGCTTGGTGGAAGAGTGGGGGTTATCACGTACTATATGAGCTATTAGTGGCACTCAGGGCATTGCTTCTAGCTTCTCTGCTATCTTTCAGGATCATTCCCATCGCAGACCTCAAGGTATTGAGAAGATCTGGGAAAGCAATATCGGTGCACTTCCCTTGCCACAAACATGAGCTAAATTCTGGGGTCCTCTAATTAGAGCCTCTCGGTCAGCAGCCCTTACTCAGTCACTTTTTTTTCTGGCACATAGGGCTTATATTATGCCGGGTGCATCTCTCAATATGGGATCTGACCACGGGTCATATGTGCTGGACCTGCAAGAGCATGGTGGGCACTTTTTCACACATGGTGTTTGACTGCCCTAACGTTCAGCCTTTCTGGGAACAAACATGGGAGAGAATCCAGAGGATCCCTCATTTCAGTGCTCTTCTGACATGGCATATTGTGGCCTTGTAGTCTTTGGCAGACATCCCCACCTTGGCAGCAGATGGCTTCTTCCTGTTGGATTTTGTGTTTAGTGTGGCTCTAAAGCTGGTTATAACCAACTGGAAGCCTCTTCCCCCCACCCCTGCTCTGGACTGGCACCTGTGGTGGAATCAGCTTTGCCTTTATAGTAAATATGAGCATGGCCATGAAGTTACTTTTCGCCCAACTGGAACTCATGTTTCCAAGCAGAAGTCCCTTGATGAGTTTATAGCCACTGCTTAATGTGGGCCTTAGGGCCAAGATCATCTAGCTGTCCAATTTTGCGCTTATCCATCTTTAACTTAGATCGCCATTGTTAGCATTTATTTGCATCACCAACAGAGAGCCAGGGAGGGTGTGAAGGAATTTTCTGTTTGGGAGGGGTGCTGTTGCTATGGTTTTAATTGAACATGGGGACATGGGGGGGGGGGGGGGGAGACACCAAAAAAACCCCCACAAAGACCCTCCAGCCACTGAACTTCTAAAACAGGACAAACTGCCACCTGGACTTTCAGCGAGCTAAGGAAAAGGACTTTTCCCAGATTGTCCTGAAGGCAGGCTAGTAGAGATGGCACCCTAGCTGCCTCAGGAACAAACTTTGTGCACCACATCAACGCTCAGAGGCACCAGAGGCACACCTATGCCAGGCTGAAGAGTGGAACTACCACAGGAGAAAGACCTTTACATGTCAAACACTCTTCAAGAACCAAGCCGTAAGCAAGAAGGGAGCTGGGCCGTCCAGAACAATCGGCCATGGTGCAAAAGGACCTGGAATAGGAAAGTCATAGAGGAGATTCCTGCAAGAGCCATATCGGGTCTCCAAATCATGGTCTCCTGTGTCAATCCGGCACCACCAGAACAATACAGCCCAGATGACACTATGTGCCAAAGTACACATCTCATAAGCAGCCATTGGTGAAAAACCTACAGCAGGCATCGCTTTGGCTAGGGCTGAACCAGGGTGTCTACACCCTCAGACACTGCTTCGTATACCGAATGAAGAAATGGCCCGCTTGGCATTGGATTGGGTCATCATGAATTTCATCTCGAGGAGATCCCCCCCCCCAATGGCAGAGAATCTTCTGAAACATCATCTGACCACTCCCACTCTCCAAAATTAAGAGGGTGATGACTGAGGAAGTCTGCCTCTACATTGTCTATGCTGACAATGTGATGAGTTAAAGCTAGGAGGTTCATTTCCACCCAGGCGAACAGTCATCTCTAGGACTACTCTGGCATTCCCTGTGCCACCTTGTCAACTGCCATATGCTACTGCCATGGAATCATCCAAAAACACTCACACTGCCCTACCCTTAACCAAGGGCTGGAAATGCAAGAGGGACAACCAGATGGCCTTTGCTTCGAGAGGGCTGATGGGCCACACTGCTTCTTGGGGCTCCAATGGCCCTGAGCTGTCCAGTCCTGGCAATGAGCTCTCCAGCCTGTAAGAATGGCATCCGTTGACAGAAGAATCCTCAAATGATCATCTAGTGGTATACCCTTTTTCAGAAGATGTGGTTGTTGCCACCACTGCAAGTTGTCTCACACCTCCAGCGGGAGGGAAAGCCTGAGCTCAAACACCTGAGAGCTTGGGGACCACAGAGTCAGAAAAACCTGCTGGAGCGGTTTCCTATGAGCACGTACCCATGGCACCATCTCGATCACCGGCACCATCAAGCCAAGAAGTGGCAGATAATCCCAATCCTGGGAACCTGTTGAGAACAGAACAGAATACCACCAGTTGGTTTAACAACCTCTGTAGTGTCTCTCTGGGCAGGAAGACAGCATCCACTTGAGTATCAAACCTTGCTCACAGGAATTCCACGGCATGGGAAGGCTCCAAATGATTCTTCCCAGGCTTGATTACCAGGCCAAGGCTTCCTAGAAAGAGCACCACTCGAGCCGAAACCAGAGGCGCCTCTAACAGAGATTGGGTTTAGATGAGCCAATCATCCAGAAATGGGTGCACATATATCCCTTGGCACCATAGCACAGCAGTTGCCCCCACCACAACTTTGGAGAACGTCATTGGGGCAATGGAAAGGCCAAAGATAACAGCAGACAACTGAAAATATGAGGCAAGCATGTCCAAACACAGATATCATTGCTGATTAACCTGGAATGGGATATGAAAATAAACTTCAGCTAAATCCAGCAATGCTAAGAACTCCCCTTGGTGGACTACCTGAAATGAGGATCTCCAAGTTACCACATGAGAGTGCAGTGAATGTAAATGACCATAGACTCCCTTGAGGTCGAGAACTGGTCAGAACCATCCTTCTTTGGCACCATGAAATAGATGGAAGATCTGTCCTTGCCCCGTTCGGTCGGGGGAACTGGCACCGCCACATTCAGGAGCAACTGGTCTAGTGTGACCTGAATGGCATCTCCTTGTCTGCTGAACCATATGGGGAGATGATCAAGGCTCTGGGATTGGCTCTTTGCATTCCAGGATGAAGAAAACCCCGTGATCTGGCCACAATACCACGGCTCTTTCTGGTCTCTGGTCTCTCAAACAGTGAGAAACAGGCAGAGAGTAATACAGAACACAATTACACACACAAGAGCTACTTTCTTTGAGCTCAGAGGGAAAACGACAAGCGGTCTGTGGACACGCACAGTTCCACGCCTGCAGAATTCAAATTCTTCCTCCTGAAATGCTCCTTTTATTAAAGAAAAAGGGGACGTAACAGTCATTTATTATAAACGTGAAACACAAGGTGTCGCCAAAGTTCCTTTTACAGAGTAAGATCTGATTACAGTGTATTAGATGAAATTTACTTGATTATGACAAAATTATTTATAATTGCAAAAATTGCAAAATTATGTTGTGTCAGCAGTTGACTGTACAATGAACTATGGTTGCACAGTTCATAGCCTATGTTTACCCTTTATGCTTGCGTTAACAATGTTCCAGACTATTTTAAAGACGGTTAAACAGAACTCATGATCATGACATCCTATTCTATTTAAGAGGAAGTAGGTGAAAAGCTAAACTTCTAAACACATTCTGTATTAAGAAATTCATCCATCTTCAATTACATATTGGGGATTCTGGTATCCCTTTATCTGCCCATTTCTACACAGGACATAACCGCTTCAATGGTGCCTACATCCAGTCGGTGACCCAGGCTTAGTTTTGAAGAAAAAGCGTAGTTACTCACCTGTAACAGGTGTTCTCCAGGAGCAGCAGGAATCAGTCCTCACTTATGGGTGACGTCGGCGCCGACGGAGCCCTCGCGGAGCAATTTTCCCCAGCTTTCAAAGAAAGCCTTTGGGAATTGCAGCGCGCATGCGCGGTCCTCTTCCCGCCCAAGGGTGCCATCTTAGCCAGTCAGATGACATAGCTAAAAAAGACAGCATAAACATTTGCAAAAAAGTAAAGCAGACGATTGCAACTCCAAGGGGAGGAGGGAGGGTTGTGAGGACTGATTCCTGCTGCTCCTGGAGAACACCTGTTACAGGTGAGTAACTACGCTTTCTCCAGGACCAAGCAGGAAGTCAGTCCTCACTTATGGGACTCCCAAGCTCAAGGCTACCGGAGACCCTAAGCACAAAAATGAGCTCCCTCTAGCTCAGCAGCACAGAAGGAAAGGATCTTCGCTGAATTATTACCCACCGGTAGCCCACATCCGGGATGGAGGGTAGGAGTTGCTCAGACCTCAAAGAGATTACGGAGGACTGCCTGTCCGAAAGCACTGTCCCTGCGTGACTCCCTCTCGAGACAGTAATGGACCGCAAAAGTCTGGCTCGAAGACCAAGTAGCGGCCCGGCAGATGTCTGCCAGCGGAACAGAGCGGAGGTAAGCCACTGACGTGGCCTTTGCCCGAACGCAATGAGCCGTGACTCGACCTTCCAAGGAGAGTCCGGCTGCCCCATAAGCCCAAGTGATACAGTCCGCAACCCAGATGGACAGCGTACGCTTGGAGACCGGGAGCCCCAATTTATTGGGGTCAAAAGATACAAAAAGCTGAGCAGCTTTACGGTGTTCCCGCGTACGGTCAAGGTAGAAGTTCAAAGCCCTTCTACAGTCCAGGGTATGGAGGACCGTTTCAGCTCGGCTGGAGTGTGGTCTGGGAAAGAAGGTTGGAAGTACCACCTCCTGATTGATATGAAAAGGGGAGACCACTTTTGGAAGAAATTTCGGGTGAGTCCGTAGGACTACCCTATTTTTGTAGAACCGAGTGTAAGGGGGATCAGACACGAGGGCCTGCAATTCACTTACGCGTCTAGCGGAAGTGAGGGCTATCAAGAACAGTGTTTTCCAAGAAAGAAAACGGAGAGAACAGGTAGCCATAGGTTCAAAAGGCGGACAGGTGATCCGCTGTAAAACCACATTCAGATCCCAGTCAGGCGCCGGCGGGCGTAGAGGTGGTTTAAGTAGAAGGAGACCTCGGAGAAACCTCGCTACAAGAGGGTCGCTGGAAAGAGGTCTGCCGTCCACCGGCACATGATGTGCTGAAAGAGCACTGAGGTGAACATTGACGGAGTTGGACTTAAGTCCCAAGTTAGAGAGGTAGAGCAAGTACTGCAGGATCACCGACACCGGGCAGGAGAAGGGATCCTGAGACTGTTGGCCACACCAAACGGAAAAGCGACGCCATTTAAGGGCGTAGCATTTGCGGGTAGAAGGTCGCCGAGAAGCTAGGACGACCTCCTCCACTTCTGCCGGCAGGAGAAGGGGAGCGAGGACTACCCTCTCAGCAGCCAGGCCATCAGGTTGAGAGACCTGAGGTTGGGGTGTAGCAGAGACCCCTGATCCTGAGTGAGGAGATCTGGTTGTAACCCCAGAGGGAATGGATCCTCCACCGCTAATTGCAGCAGGAGCGGAAACCACGGCTGTCTGGGCCAGCGAGGGGCCACCAGGATCATGAAGGCTTTGTCTCGGAGAACCTTGAAAAGAGTCCGAGAGACTAGCGGGATGGGAGGGAAAGCGTACAGAAGGCTCCCCGACCATGAGAGTAGAAAAGCGTCCGCCGCAACCCGAAGGGGGTGTGGCTGACGAGAGCAGAAGCGAGGAAGTTGCCGGTTGTGAGGACTGGCAAAGAGATCCATCGTGGGGAGGCCCCACTTTAGAAAGAGCTTCTGAACTACCAAGGGATCCAGACGCCACTCGTGCGGCTGGAGGATCCTGCTGAGTTTGTCCGCCAGGTAATTCTCTTGGCCTGGGAGATAAACTGCCTTGAGGAGAATGCCGTGACTGACGGCCCAAGAGCAGAGCTTCTGTGCCTCCTGGCAGAGGAGGAAGGAGCCCGTGCCCCCCTGCTTGTTCACGTAGAACATGGCAACTTGATTGTCCGTCTGGACAAGGACGGACTGGTGAGAAGTCAGGTGGGAGAAGGCCTTGAGAGCCAGGCGGAGCGCCCTGAGCTCCAGGAAGTTGATCTGCTGAGCAGACTCCCACGTGGTCCAGAGGCCCTGAGTGCGTGCCCCTTGGCAATGCGCTCCCCAGCCCAGGAGGGATGCATCTGTTGTCAGCACCCGGGCCGGCGGAGGTGACTGGAAAGGCATTCCGCAGATCAGGTTCGGCTGCTGAAGCCACCACCGGAGAGACGAGATCAGCGGCTCGGAGACGCGCACTAGGTCTGCTAGGCCGCCTGTGGCTTGTCGCCACTGCTGGCGGAGACACCATTGAGCAGGCCGCATATGCAGGTGGGCATTGGGGGTCACATGGACGGTGGAAGCCATATGGCCGAGTAGTCTCAGGAAGCGCCTGGCGGAGACCAGGGGCTGGCTGCGAAAACGGTCGGCTAGGTCCATGAGCCGTAGAGCCCTGTCGAGCGGTAGGTACGCTCGTGCCTGAGGAGTGTGCAGCCTTGCGCCGATGAACTCGAGATCCTGTGAGGGGAGCAAAGTGGACTTTGCGAAGTTTATAACAAAGCCCAAGTGCTGCAGAAGAGTCACCGTGCGGCGCGTGGCGTTGGTGACCTCCAGAGCGGACGCTGCTCTGATGAGCCAGTCGTCGAGGTACGGAAAGACATAGAGGCCATGAAGCCGGAGATGGGCCGCCACCACCGCGAGACATTTTGTGAAGACTCGCGGTGCGGAGGACAGGCCAAAGGGCAGTACTCCGTACTGGTAATGATTTCCTGCCACCACAAACCTTAGGTATTGTCGGTGGCTTGGGTGGATGAGGATGTGCGTGTAGGCATCCTTTAGATCCAAGGAGCATAGCCAATCTCCCTGCTGGAGGTAGGGCAGAAGGATTCCAAGGGTAAGCATCTTGAACTTCTCTCGCACGAGGAACTTGTTGAGGTTGCGCAGGTCCAAGATGGGTCTGAGGCCTCCTGTTCTCTTTGGTATCAGAAAATACCTGGAGTAAAAGCCTTGACCTTTCAGGTGGTGGGGCACCGGTTCCACCGCCTGTGCCTGTAGAAGACCTGCTAACTCCTGAAGGAGTAATTCCCTGTGCAGAGGGGGTCGTGGAGGTTCTCCCGGAAAAAAGGAGGGAGGGACCTGGTGGAAGTGGAGAAGATAGCCTTCTCGCACGACTTGAAGCACCCAGGCATCTGAGGTGATGCTGGACCACCTGTGGGCGAAGTGAACCAGCCGGCCTCCGGTGCTGGGAGGAACCAGCGGGGGGGGAGAGGCTATGCTTAGTGAGTCAAAAACCCCCACCCTGCTGAGCAGGGGCTGGTGGTGCAGGCTTGGGGGCTTGCTGCCTACGGGACCCGTTACCCCGTCCCTTGGCCTGCTGGCCCTGTTGGGGAGCTGCAGGGGCCTGATAATGGGGGTATTGTTTGTAGGCAGCCGCCTTCCTCGGGTAAAAGGACTTCTTTCCCGAGCCCTTCTTTTTCTGGGAAGGGGCGGAGGTCTTCCTAGAAAGCCTAGTCCTGGTGAGAGTCTCCGTCTCAATTTGTGCAGCCTTTTCAGCCATGGGCTTGCCAAAGAGGTTTTCGCCTCGGCAGGGGACATCGACCAACTTGTCCTGCACCCAGGGCTCGAGGTCAGATGACTGAAGCCAAGCCTGTCGGCGGGCACCGATGCCGGCTGCGGCCACTCGAGCCGACGCTTCAAAGCCATCGTAGGCTGCTCGGGAAATGAATTTTGAGCATTCCCGAATACCAGTGGACAAGGCCAGGAACCTCCGCAAGGGTTCCTCGGACAAACCAGCGGAGAAGCCGGCTAGCTCTTTAGCCAGGTCTCGGAGATACATGCCCATGTATAGCTGGGTAGGTCTGGACACGACACGCAAGCATAGAGCCCTGGAAACACTTCTTGCCAAGGCCATCCAGGTTACGGGCCTCCCTGCCAGGAGGCACCGAGGAGTGCATCTTCTGGCTCTTAAGACGATGCATGGCCGATTCCACTACCATGGAATGGTGTGGCAGCTGTGCTTTTTGGAAGCCAGGGCTCTTGCGGACTCGATAGATAGAATCGACCCGCTTGCTCAGGACCGGCGAGGTGGCCGGACTCTCCCACATGCGGAAGAGTAGTCGTTCCAGCATGGGAGGAACCGGTACAGTAAAGTGTTCCCTTGCGGGAGAGTCATACTGGAGGGCGTCGAGCTCTTCGGCTCGAGGCTCCTCCTCGGGGTCCGCAGGGAAGGCCAAAGCCTTGGCCATATCCCTGACGAAGTCCGAGAACCGGGCATCCTCCGGGGGGGACTGCTTCCGAGGCTCGGACTCCGGTGAGTCCGAGGGGACACACCGAGTCCGGAAAGAATCAGGCGACTCTTCCTCCTCAGACTCCCAGACCGACTCCGACGAGGACTCGGTGGGGTCGGCCCGGGCAGGGCGCGGCGCCTGCCGCCCCGACGCCGAGGGAGTCGGCGTCGGCGACCTCGGTCCCGAACGGGAGGCCGAGGGTGACCTCGACCGAGTATCGACTCGAGTTCGCATCGACTCGAGGATCGGCTCGGTCTCCGGGGTCGACTTGGACGTCGACGTCCCGGCGGTCGGGGCAGCGGCGCCAGCGAAGCCAGCGAGCAGTGCCCGCTGCTGGTCCATGAAGGCAGACAATCTGCTCTCCAAGGCCGTCAACCTGAGTCCGAGCTCAGGTGACCCAGCAGCCCCCGACGGCGTCGGGCCCGACGTCGGCTGTCTCGGAGGCGAGTCCAGGAGGACCACAGGACTTACCCGAGCAGGCAGCTCCGAATCCAGGCAAGGTCGCTTCGTGAGATGCTCCTTCTCCAAGGACCCGGGACGGCTATCGGGGCTATGCGACCTGGCCCTCGCGGAGCCAGGAGCGTCCACCGACGCCGCCCTCGCGGGTTTCACCTTACGACGATGGTCCCCGGAGGGAGAACCCCTGTCGGAGGAACTCCGGCGACGGTCCGAGCTGGAACCTTTGGACGCGGAGGCCTCCGACTAGGTCCGGGTACGGCTGGGGTCAGCGAAGATCCTATCCCGCTGATGCCGCCGACTTCTCAATGCTTTGGAGGACATTTTGCCGCAGGGCCCACAGATCAGTTCTTCATGATCCGGGCCCAGGCAGCGGAGGCAAAAGTCGTGTGTGTCAGTTAGTGACATATTTCGGTCACACTGACCACACCGCTTGAAACCACTGGCAGCCATCGGGGGAAAAAGGGCCCCGGCGAGGTCAAAGGACCGGGCTGCCAGGGAAAAACCGAAACGAAAAACTGACTAAGTCAGAAAAACCGAAAAATAAGAAGAGGACTCGAGACCGGCGTCGCGAGTCCGGCGGGAAAAAGACCGGCGTCGAACCGAATGGAAAAGAAGAGAAATTCTGAAGAAAAATCAACTTTTTCGCGGGGACACGACGGGTACGTCTGTAGGGCTCCGCGGAAAAAAGAAGACTGGCTAAGATGGCACCCTTGGGCGGGAAGAGGACCGCGCATGCGCGCTGCAATTCCCAAAGGCTTTCTTTGAAAGCTGGGGAAAATTGCTCCGCGAGGGCTCCGTCGGCGCCGACGTCACCCATGAGGACTGACTTCCTGCTTGGTCCTGGAGAAAGGCGAAGTTGGCCCCCAACTGGAGGCATCTGGCAATGGTCCCCAAACCTTCACTGCGCTGAAAGGGAGGGGCTCCCTCTGGAGGGGACAGAGCCTTGGCCCACACGAGTCCTTCAAAGGGTAGAGTGTGGATCTGAAAACCAGAAGAAGAGAAGAAAGGTCTTCCAGGACAATGATGAGTCCCGAGATCCCTGGAAGTCAGTCAAGCATGCCCACGATGGCCAGGCAGAGAAGGAGAATAGCCCTGTACACTTCTCAGGCCTTTTTTGGCCTATTCTCTGGGAGAAGATGAGACTTGGACTTGCCCAAGTCCTTCACCAACCTTTCCAAATCAGCCCCATAAGAAGCTCCTCCTTAAGGGACAGTTAAGTTAGCTAGGCTTGAAGAACATGTCCACCACCCAGTGGCAGAACCAAATCAAAACCACATTACTGTCGATAGATCCATCAAGCAGTTTAGATCAGAACATCTAAAAGGAAGGCAGTGGCAGACTCCAAAAGGGAAACAATATCCTCTGGCGGAAGAGTCCAAATCCACTGGAGAAGGGCTCAAGACCTCAGGCTTGTACACGCCGCCAATTGAAGAACAGCAGCAGACACTGCAAACTGACACTTCAGAAGAGAATCCACTTTACGAACCATAGTATCCTTTAAGACTGATGCGCCTTCCAAGGTGGGCCACTTCGTGACTCCTGTGATTTGCACATCCATCTTAAATGTGATGAACCATGTGATGCACTCCTCCAGGAGAGCACACATCCTCTTATACGCCTTTAACCACTTAGGTGGGAAATCAGGAAAGTCCCATTCTGACCCCATCATGCTCTCAACAACTTCCATAAACCGAAGACTGTTGTAGATTTCCGAACGCCCTGTAGGAGTGGATTAACCTGTGCCCCCCCCCCCCCTGTTCCACCACCGGAGCATCAGCCAGATTCAAGGTAGATGAAAATACAATCAATGCCTCCAGCTCTTCCTTCTGGAACAGGTGAATAATGCTAGCCTCCTCATGATCCCGTGAAGGGGAAAGCACCATTTCCTCTGCATCAGATCCCTCGGCCAAGAAGTCAGAAAGAAAGTCCAGGTTTTGGACAGACCCCAGTTGATCCATCTCTCTACTAAGTCACTTAGAAGGCGGCACCTGAGCTGGGCTTCTAGACTCTGCTTGACTCATGACTGAACTCGAGAAAATCCAGAGACTGTAGGGTTTGAGTTTCCACACCAAAAAAGATCAAGATTGTAGTAGAAAGGAAAAGAATTCCAGGGAAGACAACCCAGAATCCAGGAGCTCCCTTCCCTTAGAATGGCCCCCAGCCACAGGGGACACAGCTGTAGCTGAACTTTCTGAAAAAAGGAAGCGGCCAGAAGCGCGGTCACTGGAACTCAAGGCCGGCCTATCATTTTTAGCCACATTGCCATCTGTTCTCTCCTGCATTGAGGCGGAAAATGCCAGGCCAATGGAATCCATTTGGTGGGAAAAGGAAAACAGGCCTGCCAGTGGTGAGTCAAAGGTTGCCATACCAGGACAGGTTCTGAATCCAGTGACAAGGCTCTTCGCTTGACAAAGGCAAATAACACTTCCTAGAGGATGACAGTTAAGGCTAGGCAAACATTTGTGTGTGCTAAGGCTGTGAAAGCACGCGCTAACGGAGCACATTATGGGCGCTTGGACTGGAACATAAGCTGGAGACACTCAAACCAAATGCACATTAGTATCACGTGACTGCAAGACTCTCAGACACAGCAAATGCTAAAAGTATGCATTGGAAAAGGTGGGAATAGCCGACTGTGTCATTGGTTGCCCATGGTCCACCTCGACTTCTGCTCCAAAACAGATGCAGTTGGGAGCTCCTCAAAAGGCAAGGAGGTGGTCAAGCCTTGGGACTCGCCTCCTGCGAACATCAGGCAGAAATAAAACTGTCAGGCTCAGCACTACTCCCCTGTTGCTGTTTTTTTTTTTTAAATTCCTTTATTTATTTTTTTAACTGACTTGCAGTCACATACTTCTGAGGGCTTTCTTCAGTCTTCGGGGGAGAGCAGGTGAGAGAGTAGGGGGAAGGGATGTTGAGGTTGTGCGAGACAGCTTAAATCCAATCCTTCCAATTTTGTGGCTTCTCAGCAGGTCCTTAACAGGATAAGAGTGTGGGTCTGAACTAATTTTATCTCCTTCTATGGCAGTCTAGTAGACCCTCCCAAGTCACGCTCAAGTGAGAGTCACCCAAAGGTGGTCGCTTACGAGCGCAATCAAATATTTTTCCTCTCAATCAGATCCTTATTTGTTCAGATACTATCAGAGCTGAAACAATGCTGGAGACAGAAAAATACTGGTTTTACCCTCATTGGTTCAGGCTGAAAGAGGCATGGAAATTATGTCTTCAAAAGCCTGAACATTTCACTGGCTCTTTGTCAGGGGCGGCCTGTCCACTAGGTGGTTGCTTAGGGCAGCAGACCCAGTGGGTGGCATCAGAAACTCCCCCTGAGAAAGCAGCAGCTGCACTGCCACTTTGTATTGCGGCAGGCTTTAGAACTCCAGTTTGCAGCTCCTGCCCCCCCCATAGAAGTTGTGTTTGAGGGGGGCAGGAGTGGCAGGCCATGAGCACACATTTGGGCACTTTAAGGCCTGACAGCGCTGAAGCAGTAATTTAGCCAACGCCCCTTCAGCGGAAGGAAGGGAGTAGCATGGCAGGCTGGACAACAGCACAATCAGGAGGGGGGGGGGGAGACAGGGAGGATCTGCCTAGAGCGGCACAAACCCTCAGGTTGCTACTGCTCTTTGTCTCTACTCATCCGCTGGTAGGGGAACACAGTCCACTTGTTTGGATAGTCTAGCAGGAGGCTTTGGAAAAACCTTTAACTTCTAATGTGGTAAAGCAAGGGCATACAAAGTGACATTTTACTTAGCAGTTAATGTCCTATCCTTCAGTCCTGCAAGATCAGTCCAGACAAATGGGTTGTGTTCCACTACCAGCAGATTGGTGGAGACAAAGAACCAATGAAAAGCCCAGATTTCAATGACATCACTCCCATGCTTCTATTCTTCTCAGCCATCAGTATTCATCCCAAAGCATACGGAAGAAACATGGCAAGCCTAACACAACCTCAGGAAATGCCTTCCTCAGGGGGCTGAGAACTGCAAACATATTAAAATCAATAAAAATATGCACATGTAAAAAAAATATATATAGAAGAAATATACATATATATATTAAAACATGTGAACCATAAACACATATTGTAATTAAAAAAAATAATGAAAACACCTAACACAAAAACCAAATGTAAATATAATTATAAATACTTGCATGCATCTAAATGCATAAAATATTTAAGAAACAAAGAAGGACCAACCAAAATTAGTTAAAAATAGACATAAAAAATAAATAAAAGATACTTACTATTGTCGCAACCCCAGCCCCCGAGCCATGTGCTTAAAGGGTCAGGGTGGACATTGTTTTCAACCAAGGGTGAAACTTTTCTTAGCCCAGATGCATGCTGGTACTAGTAGTCCCTTTCTTGAAATAATTAGTTGTGAAAGCCATGTGTAAGGTAAAGGGTAAGGTTTATTCCCATAATGCACAAAGGTTCAACGAAGGAAAACAGGATTCTCACCTCACTTAGGATTTTCAAAAAGGTATTTACAGAATTCAAAAGTTAGACGTGCTTCACAGTCTTATTAGCTATGGAGGTGTTAGAACAAACCAGTTCATGGAAACAAAAGCAAGCTTCTTCTTTTAGCTTATCAAAACTGTATTTTAATGTATACCCTGCGAGCTATACTTCTGCCAAGGATTCCATACTCCCAGCTAGACAAAATGTACAATCCATGAGAGTGTCAGGTAACAATGAATTGGGTTCAGCAGGGTCTATTTGCATCTCCTCCTGTTCTGATAATATATCTGCTGGCCCTGAGTTTTCCTCATGTAATTTTGGCTTCTCTTCAGAGTTTCTCTCTAAAACTCTCCAGCCTTGCTCTACCTGGCCTGGAAAATGGGTAACAGGACTTTTAGTTAGCACTATTTGTACAGGTTCCCAAACATCTCTCCAGCTGTGTTTACGGCATCTACGGCTTCCATGCCTTTCGAGGGCTTAGCCACAGTTTCTGGTTCAGTGTTGTGTTTCTCAGACTCCTGGGCTGAGTCTTATGCACCCAACTCTGAACTCCTTGTAGCTCCCGGTCAGGAAAGGAAGTATGCAGGTACCTCTGCTCTCTGAGCTGTGCTTCTCTGGTACTTTCTTTACCAGGCACTTTCCAGGTCCCTCTCCTTTCTCTGTCTTCCTTGAAGACTTCTCCCTGGAGCTTTCCACCGTAGAACTGTTTCTCTTGGAACTTGTTCCTTCTCTGTAAGGACCGCAAATCCAACTGCCTCTCCTTCTCTCCTCGGAGCCGTCTCCTTCCTCTCTCTTCTGCGTCTGCTGCTGCTCTGTCTAAGCCATGCTTATAAAGCTGCTTCTCAGTTAGGGTTTCTCTCACCCTGACCAGGTGTGTCTGATTATCCCTTGAGTTAGTTATTGCATCATCCAAGCTTGGGTGTGTCAGCCTACCTTCTGATTCTTCGTGCTTGCTCCCTCTGGCTGCACTTTTCAGTAACTGCACTTTAGGTCTGTCACTTTCTTTAAAGGGATCAGTGATTTTTCCTATCTCCATAGGTTCAGTGGCCTCTGCTTCATCACACTATTCAATGTATCATATCAATCGAAGCGCACAGGAAAGTATAACATAGGATCAATATGAGTTGGCTAAAAAATACATATAAACATAACATTCTGTTAAGTAATGTATGTGTACGAATAGAGACTAATGGGAAACCCAGACCCAAGGGAAATGCATGAACACATCAAATGTAACACCCCGCAAAAACCAGAAAAAATAAAATAAAAACTACAAAAAGATGTTCAATATCAATGCTACTGTAACATTGTATGTAAACCATAAAGGTGAAAAATGAAAAGGCATGTACAAAACAAAAGAGATCTTTCAAAGACAAAACGTCAAAACAATTCAAAACATTGTAGGAACCTCTAAACCCAGAAAGCTACATTATAACAGTTACAAAATAACTAACTATCTTCACCATTGAAAGGCTTGGAAAAATATGAAGCACAAAAGATTCAGCCTAGACCGGGGAAAACATACCCGATATGCTCACCATAAGCTAGCATCATAAAAATGAACTTCATTCTTAGATTATTAAAAAAAAAAACAACCCAAAAATCATTTATTCACACGGTCAGCCAAATAGAACCATAAAGGCACTAAAAATGAAAAGGGAAACATATAATGAAACAAAACTAACATCGAAAATGAAGGAACGCCAAATGTTGGCGCAATTTATCAGCCGGTTAGAAGACAAATCTAACGAATGTGTAGTCATATAAATATAATACCTAAGAGAATCAACTGAAAGAAGCATAAAAAGGATAAATATATATAATATAAATTGATAGAATGCTTTAAAAAGAAGAAACAATTTTATCAAAAACATGTTAAGCAGATCGTATATATCAGAGATAAAGGAACACCAAGTTTTGGGTTCTGACTCAGGGGCCACTGTGATAGAGAGGCCCCTAGCCACTTCCCTAACAAAGTCTTGAAAAGACAAGTCTTCTGGAGGAGACATTCTTCGTTTGGGTGAAGAAGACTCCTGAGGAAGAAGTATCGATGCTTCTACAGAACCCTCAGACTCAGAGTCCTCAGAGGAATCGAAGTATCGCCTGTCTGGATGCTCTTGTAAAGCCCGATAACCGATAACCGTATCAAGTGGGATCGACATCGGGAGTAATCGGTACCGGTTCGGTACCGATGGGCATCATAGGACAGGGTACCGTTGCAGTCGACACCGAAGCCGATGTCGATGCAATCGGTACCGGCACCGGAAACGATGCCAGTGCCGGAGTCGGTACCGGCAACGGAGATTGTTGCGGTACCGAAGGCATCGAAGCCTGCATAAACACCTTTAGGGTGCGTTGCATGGACAGAATCTTCTGATCCATCGACGCCAGAGTGGATGTCGGTACCGGTGGAGGCCACCGGTACCCCAGAACACGGCAACAGGTGATCGGTCGAGGCCGAGCCATCGATGTCAACCTGTGACCCCATAGATAATGCTTTGGAAGCCGGAACTTCCCGCCGAGGTAATTTTGCCGGTGCGGATTCCTCGAGGACAAGTCCGGAGGCATCTCGATGCTTAGAGGGAGATTTGCCCTTCGAGGACCGGCTAGATTTATGTTTGGTTACCTGAGATCCATGGGAGGAAGCAGCAGCCCTGGAAGACGTCGATGCCACCGAGGCTGCATCAGAGGGAAACA
Organism: Ichthyophis bannanicus; assembly: GCA_033557465.1. NCBI lineage: Eukaryota > Metazoa > Chordata > Amphibia > Gymnophiona > Ichthyophiidae > Ichthyophis > Ichthyophis bannanicus. Next base: position 359,153,224 of record CM066036.1, on the reverse strand, counting down.
GGGTACTGAGCTTGGCTGCTCGGTTCTGCCGACCTCTTTTAGACATCATGGTACAGGACACACAATCCGTGATGGAATGGTCAGGACCCAAACATTTTAGCCACCAATCATGGGTGTCGGTGACAGAAATAGTACCGCCACACTTTGTGCACTTTTTAAACCCGGAAGCGGGCTTCTCCATGAGGAGAAAAATGTTCAGGCCTAAGGCCCAAACCGCAAATGCACAGTTCAAGAAAGAAAAGGGTTTTTGGGGGTTTTTTTGTATAAGAAGGAAAAGAAAAGACCGGCGGTACCGGTCTGACGTCGAAGAAGGCAGACGCGACACAGAAAAATAAAGAAAAAAATAAAGAATTCTTCTGCGGTGACAGGAACACGACCTGCTGGCTCCGCGGAAAAGAAGAACAGGAGAGAGGCGGCTGGGAAAGGCAGGAAGGCAGCGCGCAGGCGCTGTGGGATGCTCCCAAAAGCTTTCTTACTGGACGCTGGGGAGCGTTCCCGCGCAGGCTCCGTCGGTACCGACGATACCCATATGTGAAGACTCATTCCTGCTTGTTCCTGGAGATGTTTTCACATTCTGGGCTCCATTGGAGACATCACCTATGTTCATTAAGCAAAAAAAGAAAACAAAATTATACTTATTTATTGGACTAACTTGATACATTTTTTGACTAGCTTTCAAAGGTTAAACCCTTCTTCAGGTCAGGCTAGTATGAGCAAAAGAGGACAATAAAAGCATTTTCGTGACAGTCTTGGGGGGAAATGTGGGGAGGGATAAGGGGATGGGAACAGTGGGAGAAGAGATGGATGGGTGATCAGCAAGTGGTGAAACTATAAAAATTTATGGTTAATGTGATAGGAAATCAAACCTTTGGTAGGTTCTAATTTTTGGGTGCTGAAGTATAATATTCTGACTTCAAAATGACTTATGTTCATGGATTTTCTTGAACTTCCCTCTTAGAATTCTGACTATAAGTTCATTTATGCAGTGGTCTGGTTCCGATAGTGTCTCCCAGAGGCGGCATCTTTGTTGGCTATTATACTTTGGTATTGTCATCTTTTGTTCATACTGTCCTGACCAGAATTAGGTTTTAACTTTTGAAAGCTAGCCAGAAGGGGCAACAGAACAGACTAAGAATGACTAAGTTCTCTAGGTAGAAGTCAAAGACCCTGAGGGGGCTGGGTCTGTTGGGCCGGTTGAGCTCTTTGAGCTTGCGGCTTTCTTCGCTGTCTGTTCTGTTGCTCCTTGAAGGTAGTATTTTCAGATTCAAGCTGATTAGCCTTGTCCTGCCAGTCCTCGCCAAAGAGATTTTCTCCTGTACAAGGAATGTTTCCCAGCTTTTCTTGCACCCACTGTTCTAAGTCTGATGCTTGAAGCTAAGCAATACGACGTGCTGCTATGGATATAGCAGAGCTTCTGCTAATACATTCAAAGCAATCAAAGGTAGCACGGTTCATGAATTTAGAGACATTCTGGGCGTGTTTGACCAGAATAAGGTAGTCCTCTTTTTTTCCTCAGAGACACAAGAGCTCTAAGTCTTTTGTGACTTCTTCCCAGGAACATTCCCATATAAAGAATGTAGGAACTGATCTTGGCTGAAAGCATGGACGATTGAAAGCATCGACGCCGAAAGGCATCGAGTGTCCTGGATTCCCGACATGGAGGATTAGAAGAATGTGTTTTAGCCCTCTTGATTCTTCGCATGGCTGATTCCACTACCATTGAATGGTGTGGTAACAGTTTTTTGAAAACCAGGACAACTTGGCGCACGGTATATAGCGTCAAGGCATCGGGAATGTGAAGATATTGTTAAAGGAGTTTCCCCACATTCTCAACATTAGATCATGTAAGATCTTGTGAATGGGAAAGCATAGCTGCCTTCTTGGGAGCCATAAGGTATTGTAGAATTCTTAATTCTTCTGCCCTAGGTTCCTTTTCTGGAATCACAGTGATTGCAAGGCCCTTTGCTAAATCATGTATGAAATCCTGGAAGGACATATCTTCTGGAGGAGACAGCCTGCATTAAGGAGGAGGAGTTGAATCCTCTAGTAGGTTCGCTCTGATACCGGTAGAATCGTCAGAGTCATTGGAATCGGAAGACTCAAGGCCACTCTGTACCAGGTGCTCCCGTAACGCATGGTATCGGTAACGCATGTCTCAGTAACAAAATGTCTCAGTTCCTGATCCCCGATACCCGAGATAGACGCAAGGCTCAGCATGGGGGGGGGGGGGGGGGAAGCAGTCCTGTCTAAGCAGGTACTGTCAGTACCGATACCTGTTGAACCGTCTGTAGCGGTCTTAGCGGTACCGAAGCTGCTAAGAGGGACGCTAGACTGCGTTCAATAGCGAGGATTCTTTCATCCATTGCTCCTGCCGATGCCTGGGTGTCGGTACCGATGGAAGTGGCTATGACCCCAGAACATAGCACCAGTAGTTCTGCAGAGGAAGAAGCCTCTGGAACATCCTGGAGCCCTGTTTATGCTTTGGAGCCTGAAGACTCCCGCCAGGGCTGTTTTGCCAGTGAACTATCCTCGAGGGCAACGCCAGAGGCATCGATACTTTGAAGGAGATTTACCCTTCGAGGACCGGCCAGTCTTAGAAGACTTAAGTTTAGTTACCTGAGATCCATGGGAGGAAGATGAAGCCCTGGAGGACATCGATGCAAGTGACATCATATCCGCGGCAAAAAGGGTACCGAGTTTTGCAGCTCTATTCTGCAGGCCCCTTTTGGTCATCCTCAGGAGAGACACTCCGTTGGACAACGTTCAGGACCTAAACATTTTAGACACCAATCATGGGTGTCGGTGATGGAAATGGTACCGCCACACTTTGAGCATTTTTTGAAACCACTAGCTGGTTTCTCCATGCCTAAAGAAAAGTGGGCCTAGTGCCAAAATTGGCACCTAGCACCAGAAACAGGAGAAAGACCGCTGAAGAATTATACACTTTTTTTTTATTTTTTAAAGAAAGAACCACCACTGGCAGTACCGGTAGGCATCGAATGAAGGCAGACGCGACCACAAAAACACAAAGAATAAAAGGAAATTTTCTGCAGTGACAGGGTACACGTCCTGTCAGCTCCGTGGAAAACGAAGCACTGAAGTGAGAGAGGTACAGAGGCGGGAAGGCAGCACGCATGCGCTGTGGGATGCTCTCAAAAGCGTTCCTATTGGACGCTGGGGAGCGTTCCCGCACGGGCTCTGTCGGTACCGACAATACCCATACGTGAAGACTACATTCCTGCTTGTTCCTGGAGATTAAATGAATGAGATCCAGGAAATATCCCTCTAGACCAATCTTCCCCAGAACCTGAAACAAATGCCCAATCAACTCGGTCAAATGCCTTTTCAGCATCAAAGCTGATCAGCAACGATGTTCATCCCCTCTTCTCACTAAGACAGACACCAGAATATGTCTAAGATTCTTTGCTACAGTCCTCCCTTTAACAAATCCCACTTGAGAATCTTGTATTAAATTTGGGAGGAATTTGGCCAAGCGATCCACCATAATCTTGGCAATTATCTTGATGTCGACATTCAGTAACTAAATGGGGCGATAAGAAGCCGCCAGGGTCGGGCACTACCCGGCTTAGCAATAACCATAATAAGTGCCTTAAGGTCATACGGAAAATGACCTCGCTCTACCAAATCATTGTAGTACTCAGATAAAGCACAGTTACTTACCTGTAACAGGTGATCTCTGGGAACAGCAGGAATAAGTCTTCACATATGGGTATCGTCGCTACCGACGGAGCCTGCACGGGAACGCTCCCCAGCGTCCAAAAGGAAAGCTTTTGGGAGCATCCCACAGCGCCTGCGTGCTGCCTTCCCGCCTTTCCTAACTGCCTCTCTCCAGTTCGAGTTTTAAAGCTGAGACAAAGAGAGAGAGAGGAAAGGAAAGATAGATAGAGAGATACAACGCCTAGGGGAGGTGGGTGGGTTGTGAAGACTTATTCCTGCTATTCCCAGAGATCACCTGTTACAGGTAAGTAACTGTGCTATCTCCAGGAACAAGCAGGAATGAGTCTTCACATATGGGGACTCCCCAGCTAGAGATGCCTGGGAGATCACCCAGGTTGTGAGTCCCTGGAAAGGGCTCTACCTCCACCCATGAATCTCAGGCATCCAGTCAGGGATGGTGGGTAGGAGTTGATTAGGTATGGAACAGGTGTTTGAGAACAGCCTGACCAAACAAGGCATCCCAGCGGGAGTCCTTGTCCAAGCAGTAATGGGCTGTAAAGGTATGAACCGAGGCCCAGGTGGCCGCTCGACAGATTTGGTCGATGGACACAGAGTTTAGATGAGCCATAGAAGCTGCCATGGCCCTCACATTGTGAGCTGTGACATGGCCCTCCAGAGAAAGGTTCTTACTCTGGTAGGCGAAGGAAATACACTGAGCAATCAAATTTGACAGAGTTCTTTTAGAGACTGGAAGTCCTAAATGAGAGGGATCAAAAGTAACAAAAAGTTGAGAGGACTTTCTATGTTGCTGTGTCCTTTGTAAGTAGAAAGCAAGTGTTCTTTTACAATCCAGGGTATGAAGATTCCTCTCTGCACTTGATGCATGAGGTCCTGGAAAAAAGACAGGTAAATACACCTCCTGGTTCAGATGAAAAGGTGAGACCACTTTAGGCATTTTTATTTATTTATTTAATATTTCTTATATACCGCGCTATTTATCATCAGTGCGGTTCACAGTGTAACAATAAAACACATAGGTCAGATGACTGGCATAAAGTGTGGATTAGTTCTGAGGACTACCTTGTCATGATGGAACCTTGTATAAGGAGGATTAGCCACTAAGGCTTGCAACTCACTGATACGGCGAGCTGTGGTGACTGCAATGAGAAAAATAACATTCCAGGAAAGGAATTTCAAGGAGGTAGTGGCTAAGGGTTCGAAGGGTGGCTTCATGAGCTGGCCAAGAACCAGATTCAAGTCCCATGCCACTGGAGGTGGTCTAATAGGAGGTTTAGTTAAAAGAAGGCCTCTCATGAATCTTGCTATAAGAGGATGAGAGGAAATAGGCTGTCCATTGAGGGGTTTAAGGGATGCTGCAATAGCACTCAAATGGACTCTGATTGAATTTGTTTTAAGGCCTGCATGGGATAAATGCAGCAAATACTCTAGTAAAGAATTCAGAGGTATTGCAAGAGGTTTAAGACCCTTCTCTGCACACCAAATGGTAAACCTCTTCCATTTAAAAGCATAGGAACGTCTGGTGGAAGGCTTTCTGGAAGCATGAAGGATATCCTTCACTTGCTGAGAAAGAGGTAAATCTTGAAGGTCTAGGCCTTCAGCAACCAGGCCCTGAGATGAAGAGACTGGGGATTTGGGTGCCACAACGTTCCCTCCTCCTGGGAGAGGAGATCTGGAGCAGACCCCAAGTCCAGGGAGGGAGCTTGAGAGAGATGCAAGAAGTAGAGGGTACCACACTTGGCGTGGCCAGCGTGGTGCTATGAGGATCATAGACCCCTTGTCTCTCTGAAGCTTGAACAGTGCCTTGGGAATGAGGGGAATAGGTGGAAAGGCATAGAGGAAATCTTGCCCCCAATGAAGGAGGAAGGCATCCCTGGCCTGAACTCCCTGACACAGAATCCTGGAACAGAACCGGGGAAGTTTGGCATTCCACGGACTTGCAAACAGGTCTATGTCTGGGGTTCCCCAAATTCGAAAGATCCTGGCTATCTGGTCCCCATGGAAGGACCATTCGTGTGGAAGCAGAACTCGACTGAGTCTGTCTGCCCAAGAGTTTTGAACCCCTGGAAGATACACTGCCATGAGAAGGATTTGATGCTCTCTGGCGAAGGCCCACAATCTCAGAGCTTCGTTGCAAAGCAACAGAGAGCCAGTCCCCCCCTGCTTGTTCACGTAGAACATGGCTACTTGGTTGTCCGTGTGGATGAGGACTGTCTTGTAGCTGAGCAGGGTGTGGAAGACACTGAGAGCCAGAAAGATTGCTCTGAGCTCTAAGAGGTTGATATGTAGAGATGTCTCCTGTGGAGACCAGATGCCTTGGGTTGAGAGATCTTGTAGATGAGCTCCCCAACCCCTTGGAGAGGCATCTGTTGTAAGGGTTGCTTGGGGTAACACCTGTTGAAAGGGGGACCCCAGCAACAGATTGTGAGTGGACTTCCACCAATGGAGAGAGCAAGAGATGCGACTGGAGGTCGCTATTTTGTCTGACAGGCACCCTGATGCCTGGGTCCATTGGGTGGACAAAGTCCATTGAGCTGCTCTCATGTGAAGGCAAGCATAAGGAACCACATGCACGGTGGATGCCATGTGGCCTAACAGTTGTAACATCTCTCGAGCAGTTAAATGGGATTTTAACTGAATCTGTGAGGCTAACTGCACCAAGCGTAGGCAACGGACCTGGGGAAGATAGGCCCTTGCAGTTGTGGTATCCAGCAAGGCCCCTATGAACTCTAGAGATTGAGTAGGGGTGAGATGGAATTTTGGAATGTTTATAACAAGTCCCAGATACTGAAGAACACGCCTTGTGCAGGCCAGGGGAAGTCTGGGCCTCTGACTGGGATGGAGCTCGGATGAGCCAGTCGTCCAAAGGTGATACTGCAGAGGAATTGAGAGAAATATCGCTACACCGGGAAGATATATTACAACTATTTGATAAACTGAATAGTAGCAAATCACCTGGACCGGATGGTATACATCCCAGAGTGTTGAAAGAACTGAAATATGAAATTGCAGACCTGCTATTGGTAATCTGTGAACATTAAAATCATCTGTAATACCTGAAGATTGGAGGGTCGCCAACGTAACACCAATTTTTAAAAAGGGTTCCAGGGGTGACCCAGGAAATTACAGACCTGTGAGCCTGACGTCAGTACCAGGGAAAATGGTAGAAACCATCATAAAGAACAAAATTACACAGCATGTAGATAGTCATGGCCTAATGGGAGACAGCCAGCATGGCTTTAGACAAGGAAGATCTTGTCTTACTAATCTGATATGTTTTTTTGAAGGTGTGCATAAACAGGTAAACAAAGGTGAGTCGGTTGATATAGTGTATCTGGACTTTCAGAAAGCTTTTGACAAAGTCCCCCATCAGAGACTTTTGGCGAAGCTAAAAAGTCATGGGATAGGAGGCAGTGTACTATTGTGGATCGGGAACTGGTTAAAAGATAGAAAGCAGAGGGTAGGGCTAAATGGCCAATATTCCCAATGGAAAAAGGTGAATAGTGGAGTACCGCAGGGATCTGTACTGGGTCCGCTGCTTTTTGACATATTCATGGACCTGGACCTGACATAGTCAATGACCTGGAAAAGGGAATAACTAGTGAGGTTATCAAATTTGCAGATGACACAAAACTGTTTAAAGTTGTTAAAACCCAAGAGAGGATTGTGGAAAACTGCAGGAGGATATGGATAAATTGGAAGACTGGGCATCCAAATGGCAGATGAAATTTAATGTGGACTAGTGCAAAGTTATGCACCTAGGAAAGAACAACCCACACTATAGTTACACGATGCAAGGCTCCACATTAGAAACCACCACCCAGGAAAAAGATTTAGGAGTCATCGTGGATAACATGTTAAAACCCTCCGCCCAGTGTGCAGCGGCGGCCAAGAAAGCAAATAGAATGCTAGGTATCATAAGGAAAGGGATGGAGAATAAAACAAAGGATGTTATAATGCCTCTGTATCGCTCCATGGTACGACCGCACCTTGAATATTGTGTGCAATTCTGGTCACCGTATCTTAAAAAGGACATAGCGTTATTAGAAAAAGTACAGAGAAGAGCCACCAAATTGGTGAAGGGGATGGAAGGCTACTCCTATGAAGAGAGGCTAAGAAGGTTAGGGCTCTTTAGCCTGGAGAAGAGACGGCTGAGGGGAGATATGATAGAGGTCTATAAATTAATGAATGGAGTGGAACGGATAAACGTGGATCAATTGTTTACGCTATCAGAGTATAGAAAGACTAGGGGACATGTAATGAAGCTACAGGGTAAACTATTTAAGACAAATAAGAGAAAATATTTTTTCACTCAACGTGTAATCAAACTCTGGAATCTGTTACCGGAGGATGTAGTAAGGGATGTTAGTATAGCTGGGTTTAAAAAAGGTTTGGACAAGTTCCTGGAGGAAAGGTCCATAAACCACTATTAAAAAGGGACCCAGGATATCAATGCTTGATCCAGTACAAGCATTGTGGAACCTGTGTCTTTTGGGGATATTGCTAGGTACGTATGACCTAGATTGGCCACTGTTGGAAACAGGATACTGGGCTTGATGGACCTCGGTCTGACCCAGTATGGCATGTCTTATGTTCTTATGTTCAGATATGGGAATACGAATATCCCTAGAGTGCGTAGAAATGCAGCTACTACTGCCATGCATTTTGTGAACACTCTTGGTGCAGAGGCCAGACCGAAAGGAAGCACTTTGTATTGGTAGTGCTTTCCTTGGTAAAGGAACCGAAGGAACCTTCTGTGTGTTGGACGGATGAGGACATGGGTGTACGCATCCTTGAGATCTAGAGAACAAAGCCAGTCCTGACTCTGGAGGTATGGAAGGAGAGTTCCGAGAGAAGTCATCTTGAATTTCTCCTTGCATAGAAACTTGTTCAATTCTCTGAGATCTAAGATGGGTCTGTAGCCCCCTGTTTTCTTTGGAATGAGAAAACAGGGGGAGTAGAACCCTGAGCCCTGTTGAAGAAGGGGTACTTCTTCTATTGATTTTGGGCAAGAAGGGTAGCAATCTCCTGACCCGGAAGGTCGAGGAGAGATGTTGGAGAATTGAACTGTTTCACCATGGTGTGAGGGGGAAGGTTTAAGAAATGAAGCTTGTACCCTTTTCTTATGATGGAGAGGGTCCATTGCTCTGCTGTGATTTGTTCCCATCTGGGAGCAAAATGAGCTAACCTTCCTGGAATGGTGAGAGGCTCTGGATGTTCTAGAGCCAGAAAGGCTAAGTTCTCTAGTTGTAAGTCAAAGGCCCTGAGGAGGCTGAGGCTGTTGGGCCGTAGCAGTCCTGGCAGCCTTAGGCTTGGCCTGTTTTGGTTGTTGCCGTCTCTTTGTAGCAAAACGACCTGCAGAAGAGGCCTGACCATAAGCAGAAGAATATTTCCCTTTTTTGGGGGGAAAAATCCTTTTTTGAACAACCTCTTTCTAAAAGGAGCAGAAGTAGACTTGGAAAGTCTATCTAAAGCAGAGTTTTCAGCATCCATCTGGTTGGCCTTTGCTTGCCAATCTTTGCCAAAAAGGTTTTCACCTGTACAAGGAAGGTTACCTAGGCCATCCTGAACCCAGGGTTCCAAATCAGAAGCTTGTAACCAAGCAACTCTGCGTGCACCTATGGCAATAGCCGAGGCTCTGCTGGCACCTTCAAAAGAGTCAAAGGCTGCACGGTTGGAAAACTTGGAAATATCCTGGGCATGTTTAAGCCAGGTGAGAAACTCTTCCCTTTTATCTTCTGAAATAAAAGGAGATAAGGTTTGCAGATGATCTGTAACTTCCTTTAGAAACATCCCCATATAGAGACTATAGGAGTTGATTCTGGCCACAAGCATACTGGCCTCGAAAATTCTCCTGCCAAAGGCATCTAAGGTTCTGCATTCTCTTCCTGGAGGAGCAGAAGAGTGCCTTTTTGCACTCTTGATCTTTTTCATTGCAGACTCCACCACAATGGAGTGATGAGGAAGCTGAGTCTTATGAAAACCAGGACAAGGAGGAACACGATACATGGTGTCCAATCTACGAGAATGAGGGGAGGTGGTAAGAGGAGTCTCACATATGCCCAACATGTGATCATACAGAATCTCATGTATTGGTAAAGTGGCTGCCTCTTTAGGAGCCTTTGGATATTGCAAAATATCTAATTTTTTGGCTCTAGGCTCAGTCTCAGAGGCCACTGAGATGGAAAGGCCCCTGGCAACCTCCCTGATGAAGTCTTGAAAAGACGAGTCTTCTGGAGGAGACATTCTCCTTTTTGGAGAAGAGGGTTCCTGAGGAAGGATCCCCGATGCTTCGATAGAGGCCTCTGATTCATCAGAGTCTTCAGAGGATTCGAAGTATCGCCTGTCTGGATGCTCTTGCAGAGCCCGATACGCGTACCGGGGGTATCGACATCGGGAGTAATCGGTACCGATTCGGTACTGATGGGCATCATAGAACAGTGTACCGCTGCCGTCGACGTGGATGTCGATGCAATCGGTACTGGCACCGGAACCAATATCGGGTCCGGTACCGGAATCGGTACCGACAACGAAGTTTGTGGCGGTACCGAACGCGTCGCAGCTTGTATGAATGCCGTGATGGCACGCTGCATGGTCAGAATATTCTGATCCATTGACGCCACCAATGTCTGGATGTCGGTACCAGTGGAAACCACCGGTACCCCAGAACATTGCAACAGGTGATCGGTCGAGGCCGAGCCATTGATGTCAACCTGTGACCCCAAAGATAAAGCTTTGGAAGCCGGAGCCTCCCGCCGGGGTAATTTTGCCGGTGCGGATTCCTCGAGAGCAAGCCCGGAGGCATCTCGATACTTAGAGGGAGATCTACTCTTCGAGGACCGGCTGGACTTAAGTTTGGTTACCTGAGATCCATGGGAGGAAGAGGAAGCCCTGGAAGACGTTGATGCCACCGAAGCTGCATCAGAGGGAAACAGGGTACTGAGCTTGGCTGCTCGATTCTGTAGACCTCTTTTAGACATCATGGAACAGGACTCACAGTCCGTCAAGGAATGATCAGGACCTAAACATTTGAGACACCAGTCATGGGTGTCGGTGTCAGAAATAGTGCCGCTGCACTTCGTGCACTTTTTAAACCCGGAGGCGGGCTTTTCCATGAGGAAAAATTTGTGTAGGCTTAAGGCCACAGAAGAAAAAGCACTGAAGTGAGAAAAAAATAATAATAATTATTCTTTTTTTTAAATGAAGAAAGAAAAAACCGGCGGTACCGGTCCGGAGACGAGAAGGCAGACACGCGACTAAAGAAATAAAGAAAATAAGAAATTCTTCAGCGGTGACAGGAAACACGACCTGCTGGCTCCGCGGAAAAGAAGAACTGGAGAGAGGCAGTTAGGAAAGGCGGGAAGGCAGCGCGCAGGCGCTGTGGGATGCTCCCAAAAGCTTTCCTTTTGGACGCTGGGGAGCGTTCCCGCGCAGGCTCCGTCGGTACCGACGATACCCATATGTGAAGACTCATTCCTGCTTGTTCCTGGAGATTGGAATTGCCACCTTCTCATGCAACAACTAGTAAAATTCTCCTCGCATTCCGTCTGGTCCTGGAGCCTTACCATTGTGCAGACATAATTACCCGTTGAACTTCTCTCGGCTCAATTGGAATGTTCAACTCTGCTACCTGTTCTGGAGTTAATCCTGGTAACTTCAATTTCTGAAGAAATATCCTACCAGGTCTTCCTGGACCTCATCTGCCCAATACAATGTCTGATAAAATTCCATAAAAAATTGCTTAACCCCTTCCTGAGTATTCTACAAATTGCCAGTTTCATCCCTTTTACGCTCCCACACTTTGTGACCCTGTCTGAGTCTTGTTAAGAGAAGACAGAAGTCTACCAGCCTTATTACCAAAGCGATATAGACTAACAGGAGAAAAACATTGATTTCTGCGTTCTGGTGTGCAGTACCGAATTCAGCTCCTGCTCTATGTTTAGCATCTCTCTTTTATTGGCCAAAGAGGTCTTCTCCAGATACCGACCTTTAGCCTGCCACAGGGCCTTCTCGAGCTGTATAATTTGACTATTTATCCTCCTGCGCTGCTGCTGTACATATGAAATTATGCTCCTGCGAAGGACCGCCTTTCCCTGCCTCCCAGAACAAAGCTGCGCTATTAACATCTTGGCCATTAAATTGGGCATATTCCTCCCACCGATCTCTAAGGAAAGTAGGGAACTGCTCGTCTCCCATTACTTCTAAAGGAAACCGCCAGGAAGGTCTCGGTCACGGCCTCCCGACATCCAACGCAAGCACAACCATCGCATGGTCCAAAATTACTATAGGCCCTATATCAATTCTACTGATTTTGTGAAATAGTTTTGAAGAGACAACAAAGTAGTCCAATCTGGACCAAGTGCTGTAGACGCGTGACAGGTGAGTATAATCCTGCTCGATGGGATGGTGGACCCCGCTGCACATCTATGAGATCATATTCCTCACATATTCCTTGAAGTAGCTTCCCCGACCTCTCACCCTGAGACCCCCCTCTCCCAGAGCAGTCAATCGCATTATCCAAAGTACAGTTGAAATCCCCTCCAATCACTACATTGCTACCTCCTCTTTTTGCAATACATTGGACCAGTCACTGAAAAAAAGATGCTTCCTAAGTGTTTGGGCCATATTCAGAGCCTATTATCAGCTTCTGCCTCGAGATTTCCCCATGGATAAATACATATCTTCCTGCCGGATCCACTATAATACGAGTCACTGAGATTCAGCCCTTTCCAAACCAATATCACTACCCCTCCCTTCCTCTTGCCGGTGCCCTGTATACAGCATAGTTACTCACCTGTAAAAGGTGATCTCCGGGAACAGCAGGAATTTAATCTTCACATATGGGTATCGTCGGTACCAACGGAGCCTGCGTGGGAACGCTCCCCAGTGTCCAATTAGAAAGCTTTTGGGAGCATCCCACAGCGCCTGCGTGCTGCCTTCCCGCCTTTCCCAACTGACTCTCTCCAGTTGAGTTTAAAGCTGAGACAAAGAGAGAGAGAGAGGGAAAGAGAAAGATAGAGAGAAACAACTCCTAGGGCAGGTGGGTGGGTAGTGAGGACTAAATTCCTGCTGTTCCCGGAGATCACCTGTTACAGGTGAGTAACTATGCTATCTCCAGGAACAAGCAGGAATGTAGTCTTCACATATGGGGACTCCCTAGCTTTCGATGTTCGAAGTTGAGTGTCCCTGTGAAAGGGCTCCACTTCCCCCCCATGGATCTCTGGCATCCAACCAGGGATGGTGGGTAGGAGTTGATTAGGTATCGAACAGGTGTTGGAGAACAGCCTGACCAAACAAGGCATCCCGGCGGGAGTCCTTGTCCAAGCAGTAATGGGCTGGGAAGGTATGAACCGAGGCCCAAGTGGCTGCTCAACAGATGTCGTCGATAGACACAGAGTGTAGATGAGCCATTGAAGCTGCCATGGCTCTCACATTGTGAGCTGTGACATGGCCCTCCAGAGGAAGATCCTTACTCTGATAGGCAAAGGAAATACACTGAGCAATCCAGTTGGACAGTGTTCTCTTGGAGACTGGAAGTCCCAAATGAGAAGGATCAAAAGCAACAGAGTAGAGAGGACTTTCTATGTTGCTGTGTTCTTTGCAAGTAAGAGTAAATTAGACTTACCTGCTAATTGTTGTTCCTTACGGAACTCTAGTCCAGTCCCGGAACCATAGAGTTGTCAATCCCATCCAGCAGCTTTGGAGACTGAATGACATCACTTTAGCACCTCTGGTATAACTAGGCAAGGACCGCCCACTATCCTCAGTACCTACTGACAAAGCACAGCTAAGCAGAGCAACAAATAAACAAATTAGAAGACAGTAAGGGAAAAATAGAAACCCACAGGAACTACGGACCAAAACGGTCTATTACTCCCCAGCCAAGCCACGACCAAGACTCCCCCATGGCTCCAGTCTATGGCCATGGGAGAGCCCCCGCCGACAGCCGAAGGGCAAGCTGCTCAGTAGGGAAAGGCCCCAACAAGGAAACAAGGCTTACTTACCGGTGCCCTTCCACTTTGCTAAACCCGGTCAGGATTTCTTACCCTACCGTCCGCTTAGCACCTTAGAGGTCGTTCGTTTCGTTTTTTTTTTTTTTTTTCGCTGACATGCTTGAAACACAACGAACCCCCAGCACAGGCTAGCGAGCTAATGATATCCAGGGAGGGCTCCGGGACTGGACTAGAGTTCCGTAAGGAACAACAATTAGCAGGTAAGTCTAATTTACTCTTCCTTTTCGTCCCTCTAGTCCAGTCCTGGAACTATAGAGGATGTAACAGAGCAGTGCAGTCACCGGGAGGGGGCAGCGAGCCCAGCCTGAAGAACCGCGGACCCGAAGCCACTATCCCCCGCTGCCTGCACATCCAATCGATAATGCTGCACAAAAGAATGCAACGACGACCAGGTCGCCGCTCTGCAAATGTCCCCCACGGGAACCAGACTGACTTCCGCCCAAGACGCCGCTTGCGCCCGCGTGGAATGCGCCCGGAGCTCGTCCGGGACAACTCGACCCTTCAAAACATAAGCTGACGCAATAGCAGACTTCAGCCAACGGGAAATCGAAGCCTTCGCCGCCGCTTCCCCCTTGCGCGGCCCCCCGAAGGCGACAAACAACCAATCAGATTTTTTGAAAGGTTCTGTCCTGTCAAGGTATTTCCGCAGAACGCGCCGCACATCCAATAAACGCAGCCAACCCCCAGAATCCTTAGTCTGTTGCGCTGAGAATCAGGGAAGCGTAACTACCTGATTAACATGAAAGGCCGAAACCACCTTAGGCAGAAAAGCCGGCACGGTACGTAGTACGACCTTCTGTGGAAAGAAAGACAGATATGGCTCCCTACAAGAGAAGGCCTGCAACACGGAAATGCGACGCGCTGAGCAAATCGCCACCAAAAACACCGTTTTCAAGGTAAGATCCTTAAGGGAAGCCTCCACCAAAGGCTCAAACGGCGCCCTAACCAACGCCTCCAACACCAAATTCAAATCCCACGCCGGGACCGAGGCACGCACAGGAGGCCGAATAAGCAAGACCGCTCGTAAAAAACTGCAAACGTCCTCCAGGGACCCCAAGGATCGGCCACGAACCTTACCCCGATAGCAGGAAATGGCCGCCAACTGCACCCTGAGGGAACTAGCCGCTAAACCTTTATCTACCCCATCCTGCAAGAACTCCAGGATGTGAGGCAGAGACGCCTCCAAGGGCCGAATGCGACGTCCCGCACACCAAGACTCAAATATGCGCCAGACGCGAATGTACGCTAAGGAGGTGGAACGCCGACGCGCCTGCAGCATGGTGGAAATGACCACGGGCGAGTATCCCCGAACCCTCAGCCTAGCCCTCTCAAGAGCCAAGCCGTAAGAGAGAACCGACACACCTGAGGCATACGTAACGGACCCTGCAGCAACAGGTCCGGCCGACACGGAAGACGCCACGGGCTGTCCACGAGCAACCGCACTACGTCCGCATACCAAGGCCGTCGCGGCCAGTCGGGGGCTATCAAAATCACCAGACCGCGGTGCCGCTCGATGCGCTGCACTACTCGACCTATCAGGGCCCAAGGCGGAAACACATAAAGAAGACCTGCCGACGGCCACTGCTGCGCCAACGCGTCGAGACCTTCCGACATTCGCTCCCGACGCCGGCTGAAGAACCGCGGTACCTGAGCCGACTCGAAGGTTGCCATAAGATCCATCCATGGGAGGCCCCAGCGCCGGACTAACAGCTCGAAGACGCTCGGATGCAGCCGCCACTCTCCCAGATCCAGCCTCCGGCGACTGAGAAAGTCCGCCTCGACATTGTCTACGCCTGCGACATGCTGAGCCGACAGAGCCCGGAGATGGCCCTCGGCCCACTCTAACAGCTGGGCCACCTCGGCCTCCAGGGCAGCACTGCCCGTGCCGCCTTGACGATTGATGTACGCCACTGTCGACGCACTGTTGGACAGCACTCGCACCGCCTGCTGACTCAGAGTCCCCTGAAACTCCCGCAGTGCAAAGAAAACCGCTCGCATCTCCAAGCGGTTGATGGACCACGTCCTCTCCTCCGACGACCAGCCCCCCTGGGCAAACCGGCCGTCGCAATGAGCCCCCCAGCCCAAGAGGCTTGCATCCGTCGTAAGGAGTCTCCACGCCGGCGGCTCCAGCGGCATGCCCGCGGAGAGACTGCATGGATGCAACCACCACAGAAGTGCCTGCTGTACTTCCAGAGGACAGACCAACCGTCGCGACAATTCGTCCCGTTGAGGGGACCACCGACGAAGCAACGTCGCTTGCAAGGGCCTCATATGGGCCCGGGCCCACGGCACAAGCTCTATCGCGGCCGCCATCGTGCCTAACAACTGCAGATATCGCCACGCTGTCGGAGCCGGGGTTGACAAAAAATTCTGAACTAACCCGCGGAGACGCTGAACCTGCTGATCTGGAAGGAACACCATCGCTTTCCGAGTGTCGAAACGGGCCCCTAAAAATTCCAGGGACTGCGACGGAACCAAGTTGCTCTTCGCTAGGTTGACCACCCAGCCCAGACTTTCCAACAACTCCACTACTCGGGCTGTGGCCAGCGCGCTTTCTTCCCGGGACTTGGCCCGTATCAACCAGTTGTCCAGGTACGGATGGACAAGCACCCCATCTTTGCGAAGAACCGCCGCCACCACCACCATGACCTTGGTGAAGGTGCGCGGAGCCGTCGCCAGGCCGAAAGGCAACGCCTGAAACTGGAAATGCCCCATAGGAAGAGCAAACCGGAGATATCTTTGGTGCTCCGGACGAATGGGAATATGCAGGTACGCCTCCGTCAGATCCAGAGAGGTAAGAAACTCCCCCGCGTGGACCGCCGCTATCACAGAGCGCAGGGTCTCCATCCGAAAGTGAGACACGAGGAGACAACGATTGACTCGCTTCAAATCCAAAATGGGCCGAAAGGTGCCCCCCTTTTTTGGCACCACGCAATAAATCGAGTATCGACCGGACCCGCACTGAGCCTCGGGAACGGGAACTACCGCCCCCAGCTGCACCAGCCGCTGAAGTGTCTCAGAAACCGCACGCATCTTGGCCGGCGCCGCGCAAGGAGAACGAACGAAGGAATCGCGCACGGGCTTGTGAAACTCCAACGCGTAACCCTCGCGAATGACCTCCAGGACCCACCGATCCGACGTAAGACAGGCCCAAGCCGGGTAAAATTCCCGCAACCGACCTCCCACGGGAACCACCGCAGCCCGAGTCCGTCTCATCTCATTGCTTCTTCGGAGTCAAGGACTGGAAAGGAACGAAACCGCGTCCCGCACCCCGGAAACTCCGAAATGCCTGACCGCGGACAGGGTACCTACCCCGCTGAGAAGAGCTCCCTCGAAAAGGCCGAGAGCGACGAAATTCTTTCGCCGACCCCCGAAAGCCCGACGCCATGCGTGGCTGCTTCGGCTTATCCTCCGGCAAACGTCCACCTTTGGACTCACCTAAATCCTTCACCAACTTCTCCAAGTCCTCGCCGAACAACAGCTTACCGCGAAACGGCAACTTACTAAGACGAGCCTTAGACGAACTGTCGGCCGCCCAATTTCACAGCCAGAGACAGCGCCGCGCCACCACCACCGAGGCCATGCCCTTCGCCAAACCTCGGATAAGATCGTAATGGATGTCCGCGAGGTACGCCGTCCCAGACTCCAAACGGGCAGCCTCCTCCAGACCACCCTCAGGGCGATCCCCCCACAAACAATGGGACCACCGCAAAGAGCCCCGAGCCACCCAGGCCCCCGCTATCGAAGCCTGCATGGAAAGGGCGCAAACTTCAAAGACTTGCTTCAGGACCGACTCCAAGCGCCTGTCCTGAACATCCCTCAAGGCCGCCGCGCCTTCCACAGGAATGGTAGTCTTTTTAGTAACTGCCGAGACGGCTGCATCCACCTTCGGGCAGCGAAACAACTCTCTATCACCCTGAGCAAGCGGATACAGGCGAGACAAGGCCCGAGAACCCCGAAGGGCTGAATCCGGAACATCCCACTCCTCCTGAATCATAGCCTTAAATACCCGATGCAAAGGAAAAACTTGGTGGGACGAACGAACCGCTTTCAAGACCAGATCCTCCAAGGCCTCCTCGGAATCCGGCTCTCCCGTCTGAACATTCAAGGCCTTGAGGGTCTCTGCTATCAAGGCCGGAAGCTCCTCCCGTCGGAAAATCCTGACCACTCTACTCTGCTGCTCAGAGTCCGGTAACTCACCGTCCTCCAGCTCGTCCTCCGACAAGCCGTCGAGGGCCCCCTCCAAAGGGGACAAATCACAATCCCCGAGAAGGGAAGCCGACCCCTCCGCCCCCATAGTTCTACCCAACTTTGCCACCGGGGCGCCCTCAGATACTCCTGCGAGGGACCCAGCTCTCTTAAGACCCCTAGAGTCTTGCGCCGAGGGCGGAACCGCCGGCTGGAGCAAGGAGGAGTAGCCTAGTGGTTGGGGCAAGGTACTTCAGGCCGGAAGGTCAGGGGTTCAAATCCCACTAGAGGACAGCAACCTTGGGCCGGAAGGACTGGGGTTTCTAGTCCCACAGATGCTCCTTGTGGTCTTGGGCAAGCCACTTAACCCTCCACTGCCCATGTTCCCTGTAAGTATTAGTGTATGTGTCTCGTATCCCCGCGTGTTAAATGTATCCCCCAATTGTGTTGTGACCGCTTTGATTGAAGGATAAAGCGGTATACAAAAACTGTCTAAATAAATAAATAAATAAATAAATAAAGGCCTGCTGCATCAGGGCAAAAAACTCAGAGGGAAGCCCTGCAGCAGCAGCCCTGAGCCCCTGACCGCCAGGAACCTCGGAACCCCCCGCAGAGGAGGGACCTGCCACCGGCTCCTCCTGCGCCAGAGAAGGTGGCTCCTGCACCTCCCGCAGATCTAACAGCGGATCCGGATCAGAGTCCATTCGCCCAGAGAGCAAGTGACACCCTGAGCACACACCAGACTCCAGCAGGGAGCTGCGCTTCAAGCCACAAAGTATACACCGTGACTTTGAAGGCATAGCCAATAGTAGCAGATAAGGCGAGCACCCGCTGCCCCTTCAAAGGGCTCCTGTCCCAGGTGCTGCACAGAAATAGAGAGGAATCACTGTTCTGCAGTGTGCCAGAGAAGCTCCGTTATTATAAAAAACTTTTTTTTTTTTTTAAACTAAAGAGTCCTGCAGGACCCAGCCATGCAGGCAACCACTTTAAAAAGGTTTGCCAGCCAAAACGAAGCTTGTAGGCCACCAAAAAACATCAAAATGAAGGAGAAGAAAGAAAAGGAAAAATAAACGCGATTTTTCAAGATGGCCGCCGTCAGCGATTCCCGCCAAAAACACCCGAGAAAAAAACAGCTCCCCAAAGCTGTAAGAACACAAACTAATAGAAAAACACCCCCAGAAAACCAGAAAACAAAGAAATAAAGAAGAAAAAAGCAAAGAAAGCCACAAAAGTGTGGTTTCTCACTCACCCCAAGTGTACTGACAGGCAGTGACTTCTCTGCAGCAGCTCCTTATTGCTCTGAGAGACACTCTCCCCTGTCCGGAGGCAGACAGCAGTTCTCACCGCCCAGGAGGTACCTGCCAAACCTGCTACCTGCTCCTCACCCTTTGTAGCGTGTTCTGGCAGCAGGGAGGTAAGCCCCCTTCACAGGTGTCCCCTGCACACAGCAGGGAAGCAAACCAGGAGGGGGGGGGGAGGGGGAAGGAACTCAAGACTGGAACCAGAAGGGAATCTTCTTCACAGCTGAGCCCACTAAAAAAATAAAGAAACAATCAAATTGAATTCCCCAAAAGAAAAGAGAACCCAAAAAACCCTCTAAGCTCTGCTAAACTGCCCTGAGCCACCCTAGGCTCAGACACCCCACAGCTGCTTGGAGACTGAATTACTGAGGATAGTGGGCGGTCCTTGCCTAGTTATACCAGAGGTGCTAAAGTGATGTCATTCAGTCTCCAAAGCTGCTGGATGGGATTGACAACTCTATGGTTCCGGGACTGGATAGAGGGACGAAAAGGAAAGCACAGTTACTTACCTGTAACAGGTGATCTCTGGGAACAGCAGGAATTAGTCCTCACATATGGGTACGTCGGTACCGACGGAGCCTGCGTGGGAATGCTCCCCAGTTTCCCAGAATGAAAGCTTTTGGGGCATCCCACAGCGCATGCGCACTGCCTTCCCGCCTTTCCTACCAACTCTCCTCAGTTCAAGTTTAAAGCTGAGACAATAGGGAGAGAGAGGAAAGGAAAGACAAAGAGAGATACAACTCCTAGGGGAGGTGGGAGGGTTGTGAGGACTAATTCCTGCTGTTACAGGTAAGTAACTGTGCTATCTCCAGGAACAAGCAGGAATAAGTCCTCACATATGGGGACTCCCTAGCTAAGATGCCTGGGAGATCCCCAAGGGTATGATACCCTGAAGGGTTCCTCGTCTTCCTATGGATCTCAGGCATCCATTCAGGGAAGGAGGGCAGGAGTTGTTCAAGAATGGAACAGGTGTCTGAGGACAGCCTGACCAAACAAGGCATCCCGGCGGGAGTCCTTGTCCAAACAGTAATGGGCTGTGAAGGTATGAACCGAGGCCCAGGTGGCTGCTCGACAGATCTGGTCGATGGACACAGAATGAAGATGAGCCATAGAGGTGGCCATGGCCCTCACATTGTGAGCTGTGACATGGCCCTCCAGAGAAAGGTTCTTACTCTGGTAAGCAAAAGAAATACACTGAGCAATCCAATTGGACAGTGTTCTTTTAGAGACTGGACGTCCTAAATGAGAAGGATCAAAAGCAACAAAAAGCTGGGAAGACTTTCTATGTTGCTGTGTCCTGTGTAAGTAAAAAGCAAGAGCTCTTTTACAATCTAGAGTATGAAGGTTCCTCTCTGCAGTGGATGCATGAGGAGCTGGAAAAAAGACAGGTAAATATACCTCTTGATTAAGATGAAAAGGTGAGACCACTTTAGGCATAAAGTGAGGATTTGTCCTAAGGACTACCTTATCATGATGGAACCTTGTATAAGGTGGATTAGCCACTAAGGCCTGCAGTTCACTGATGCGGCGAGCAGAGGTGATTGCAATAAGGAAAATAACCTTCCAGGAAAGAAATTTCAAGGAGGTAGTGGCTAAGGGTTCAAAAGGTGGCTTCATAAGCTGACCAAGAACCAAATTTAAGTCCCATGCCACCGGAGGAGGTCGAATGGGAGGTTTAGTTAAAGTTAGGCCTCTCATAAATCTTGCAATAAGAGGATGAGAGGAAGCAGGTTGTCCATTGAGAGGTTTAAGGGATGCTGCAATAGCACTTAAATGGATCCTTACTGAATTCGTCTTAAGGCCTGCATTGGAAAGATGCAGGAGATATTCTAATAGAGAATTCACAGGAAGTGCCAGAGGGTCAAGACCCTGTTGAGCACACCAAATGGAAAATCTTTTCCATTTAAAAGCATAGGAACGCCTAGTGGAAGGTTTCCTGGAAGCATGGAGGATATCCTTCACTTGCTGCGAAAGATTGAAGTCTTGAAGGTCTAGGCCTTCAGTAACCAAGCTCTGAGGTGAAGGGACTTGGGGTTTGGATGCCACAAAGTCCCCTCCTCCTGAGACAGAAGGTCTGGAGCAGCTCCCAAGTCCAGGGAGGGGGCTTGGGAGAGATGCAGAAGTAGAGGGTACCACACTTGGCGTGGCCAGCGTGGAGCTATGAGGATCATAGATCCTTGATCCCTCTGAAGTTTGAACAGAGTCTTGGGAATCAAAGGAATGGGTGGAAAGGCATACAGGAAGTCCTGACCCCAATGAAGGAGGAAGGCATCCTTGGCCTGAACTCCCTGACACGGAATTCTGGAACAGAACCAGGGAAGTTTGACATTCCACGGACTTGCAAATAGGTCTATGTCCGGGGTTCCCCATTCCTGGAAGATTCTGAGTACCTGATCCATGTGCAGGGACCATTTGTGTGGAAGCAGAACTCGACTGAGTCTGTCTGCCCAAGAGTTTTGAATTCCTGGGAGGTATACTGCCAGGAGATGGATTTGATGCTCTCTGGCGAAGGCCCATAATCTTAGAGCTTCGTTGCAAAGCGACAGAGAGCCAGTTCCTCCTTGCTTGTTTATGTAAAACATGGCTACCTGATTGTCCGTTTGAATGAGGACTGTCTGGTAGCTGAGGAGGGTATGAAAGACCTTGAGAGCTAGGAACACTGCTCGAAGTTCCAAGAGGTTGATATGAAGAGAGGTCTCCTGTGGGGACCAAGTGCCTTGGGTGGAGAGGTCCTGTAGATGAGCTCCCCAACCTGTTTGGGAGGCATCTGTTGTGAAGATTGCTTGGGGCAACAAAGGTTGGAAGGGGGACCCCAGCAACAGATTTTGAGTGGACATCCACCATTGGAGAGACCAAAAGAGACGTTTGGAGTTTGCTATTTGGTCTGAGAGAGCTCCTGAAGCTTGAGTCCACTGGGTGGACAAAGTCCATTGAGCTGCTCTCATACGTAGGCGAGCATAGGGCACCACATGTACTGTGGAAGCCATGTGGCCTAGTAGCTGTAGCATCTCCCGGGCAGTTAAGTGGCTCTTTGACTGAATCTGGGAGGCTAACTGCACTAGACGTTGGCAACGAGCCTGGGGAAGATAAGCTCTTGCAGTAGTGGTGTCCAACCAGGCCCCTATGAATTCTAGATACTGAGTAGGGGTGAGCTGAGACTTTGGGAGGTTTACCACAAGTCCCAGATACTGCAGAATGCGCCTGGTGCGGTCCAGGGAAATTTGGGCTTCTGACTGAGATGGAGCTCGGATGAGCCAGTCGTCTAGGTAGGGGAAGACAAATATTCCCAGAGTGCGTAGAAATGCAGCAACTATTGCCATGCATTTGGTGAACACTCTTGGAGCAGAGGCTAGACCGAAAGGAAGCACTCTGTATTGGTAATGTTTTCCCTGGAACAGAAAACGTAGGAATTTTCTGTGGGATGGATGGATGGATGAGTATATGAGTGTACGCATCCTTGAGATCTAGAGAACAAAGCCAATCCTGACTCTGTAGGTATGGAAGGAGAGTGCCTAAAGAAAGCATCTTGAACTTCTCCTTGCATAGAAATTTGTTCAATTCTCTGAGATCTAGAATGGGTCTGTATCCCCCTGTTTTCTTTGGAATGAGAAAGTAGGGGGAGTAAAACCCTGACCCCTGTTGAAGAAGAGGTACTTCTTCTATGGCCCTCTGGGCTAGAAGGGTGGTTACCTCCTGATCCAGAAGGTCGAGGAGAGATGTGGGAGAATTGAAATGTCTCACCATGGTGTAGGGAGGAAGGTCTGAGAAATGAAGTTTGTAGCCCTCTCTGATGATGGAGAGGGTCCACTGCTCTGATGTGATTTGCTCCCATCTGGGAGCAAAAGGAACTAACCTTCCTGGAATGGTGAGAGGTTCTGGCTGTTGTAGAGCCAGAAAGGTTAAGTTCTCTAGTATCAAGTCAAAAACCCTGAGGGGCTTGGGACTGCTGGGTTGCAGCAGCCCCTGCAGGTTTAGGCCTAGCCTGTTTAGGTTGCTGACGCTTAGTAGCAAAGCGACCTGTAGAAGATTGTTGACCAGAAGTGGAAGGAAATCTGCCCTTCTTGTAAAAAAGACTTTTTAAAAGATTTTTTCTTGGCTGGAGTGGAGGTAGACTTAGAAAGTCTATCCAGAGCAGCATTTTCTGCATCCATTTGAGTGGCTTTAATTTGCCACTCTTTGCCAAATAGATTTTCACCTGTACAGGGCAGATTTCCTAAACCATCTTGAACCCAGGGTTCTAGATCAAAAGCCTGGAGCCAAGCAATTCTACGAGCAGCTATGGCAATGCCTGAGGCTCTGCTGGCACTTTCAAAAGAATCAAAGGCTGCCCTGTTGGAAAACTTTGAAATGTCTTGAGTATGCTTAAGCCAAAGAAGGAACTCATCCCTTTTGTCCTCTGGAATAAAAGGGAGAAAGTTGTGCAGCTTTTCTGCAACCTCCTTCAGAAACATACCCATATAAAGGCTGTATGAATTGATTCTGGCAATAAGCATGCTAGCTTGGAAGATTTTCCTTCCAAAAGCATCCAAGGCCCTGCATTCTCTTCCTGGAGGAGTAGAAGAGTGTCTTTTGGTATTCTTTATCCTCTTCATAGCTGACTGCACCACAATGGAGTGGTGAGGAAGCTGAGTTTTTTGAAATCCAGGAGGAGGAGGGACACGGTACATAGTGTCCAATCTACGAGAATGAGGAGAAAGGGTGAGAGGAGTCTCCCACAATTCAATCAAATGTTCTTGAAGAATTTCATGAATTGGTAAGGTGACTGCCTCTCTGGGAACCTTAGAGTATCCCAAAATATCTAATTTTTTGCTCTAGGTTCTTTTTCAGAGGTTACTGAAATAGATAGTCCTTTAGCTACTTCTATTATAAAGTCTTGAAAGGACAAATCCTCTGGAGGAGACATTCTCCTTTTTGGAGAAGAAGGCTCCTCAGGAAGAGTAACAAATACTTCAGGGGACTCATCCGATGAATCAGAATCATCAGAAGAATCGAAGTATCATCTGCTCGATTCCAAAGATCGATAGGGGTATCGATCGGTACCGACATCGGGTGTCCCCGGTACCGGGTCGGTACCGAGAAAGAGCCCAGGACAGGGAGCCAGAATCGGTATCCTGGCCGATGTCGATGCAGCCGGTACCGGCATCGAAGTTGGTACCGGTACCGGCGTCGGTACCGACAACGGAGCTTGATGAAAGCCAGTATAGCCTGCTGCATGGATTGCACAGTGTGATCCATGGACGCCACGACTGCCTGGATGTCGGTACCGGGAGATTGTGCCGGTACCCCAGAGCAGTCTAACAGGTGATCGGTCGAGGCCGTGCCATCGATGTCAACCTGTAACCCCATAGGAGGAGCTTTGGCAGCCGGAGCTTCCCGCCGGGGTTGTTTGGCTGGGGCAGGATCCTCAAGGGCAAGCCCGGAGGCATCTCAATGCTTAGAGGGAGATTTGCCCTTCGAGGACCTGCTAAAAGTATGTTTGGTTACCTGAGACCCATCAGGAGAGGAAGACCTGGAAGATGTCGATGCCACCGCCGGTGCATCCGTGGGAAACAGCACATGGGGCTTGGCTGCCCGGTTCTGTAACCCTCGTTTAGACATTAGAGAGCAGGCTTGGCAATCCGGAATGGAGTGTTCAGGCCCCAAACATTTAAGACACCATTCATGGGTGTCTGTAACAGAAATTGTACCGCTACACTTAGTGCATTTTTTGAAACCAGAGGCTGGTTTATCCATGGAGGAAAAATTCTTGTGGGCCTGTAGGCCTAAGAAAAGAAATACACTAAGTGAGGAAAAGTATATATTTTATTTTTTATTTTTTTAAAGAAAAGACCGGCGGTACCGGTCCGGCGTCGGGGAAGGCAGACACGCGACCAAAGAAATAAATTAAAATAAAGAACTTCTTCAGCGGTGACAGGAACACGACCTGCTGGCTCCGCGGAAAAGAATAACTGAGGAGAGTTGGTAGCAAAGGCGGGAAGGCAGCGCGCATGCGCTATGGGATGCCCCAAAAGCTTTAATTCTGGGAAGCTGGGGAGCATTCCCGCGCAGGCTCCGTCGGTACCGACGTACCTATATGTGAGGACTTATTCCTGCTTGTTCCTGGAGATAAGGCTAAAGCTCTTTTACAGTCCAAAGTATGAAGATTACTTTCTGCATTAGATTCATGAGGCCTTGGAAAAAACACAGGCAGGTAGACCGCTTGGTTTAAATGAAAAGGCGAGACCACCTTTGGCATAAAGTGTGGATGAGTGCTATGGACTACCTTGTCGTGATGGAACCTTGTATAAGGTGGATCAGCTACAAGTGCCTGCAACTCACTGATGCGGCGTGCTGATGTGATTGCAATGAGAAAGATAACTTTCCAAGGAATTTCAATGAGGTAGTAGCTAAGGGTTCGAAAGGTGACTTCATGAGCTGACCAAGAACCAGGTTTAAGTCCCATGCCACCGGTGGTGGCCTAATGGGAGGCTTAGTTAGAAGGCCTCTCAAATCTTGCTATAAGAGGATGGGAGGAAATAGTTTATCCATTTAGAGGCTTGAAAGAAGCAGCAATAGCACTCAAATGGACTCTTACTGAGTTAGTTTTAAGTCCTGCATTAGATAAATGAAGGAGATACTCCAGTAATGATTACAG
The DNA here is from genome assembly GCA_033557465.1 of Ichthyophis bannanicus. NCBI lineage: Eukaryota > Metazoa > Chordata > Amphibia > Gymnophiona > Ichthyophiidae > Ichthyophis > Ichthyophis bannanicus. Next base: position 359,127,392 of record CM066036.1, on the reverse strand, counting down.
AGGTATCGCAAGGGGGTTAAGAACCTTCTGCGAACACCATATGGTAAACCTTCTCCACTTGAAAGCATAAGAGCATCTTGTGGAAGGCTTCCTGGAAGCATAAAGGACATCCTTTACTTGCTGAGGGTGGTTAAGATCATGAAGATTTAAGCCTTCAGTATCCAAACCCTGAGATGCAGAGACTGGGGATTGGGATGCCATAACATTCCGTCCTCCTGGGACAGGAGATCTGGAGCAGACCCTAACTCCAGAGACGGAGCTTGAGAGAGATGTAGAAGCAGAGGGTACCACACTTGCCGTGGCCAATGTGGAGCTATGAGAATCATACGGCCTCTTTCTCTCTGAATCTTGAACAGGGTTTTTGGAATTAGGGAAATGTGTGGAAAGGCATAAAGGAAGTCTTGACCCCAGTGAAGGAGAAAAGCATCCCTGGTCTGAGAGCCCTGAGCCAGAATTCTGGAACAGAACCGGGGAAGTTTGGCATTCAACGGACTTGCAAAGAGGTCTATGTCTGGGGTTCCCCAAATTTGAAAAATCTTGGCTACCTGGTCTGCATGTAGAGACCATTCGTGTGGAAGCAGAACTCGACTGAGTCTGTCTGCCCAAGAGTTTTGTATGCCTGGAAGATACACTGCCAGGAGATGAATCTGATGCTCTCTGGCGAGGGCCCACAGTCGCAAAGCTTTGTTGCAAAGCGACAGAAAGCCTGTTCCCCCCTGCTTGCTCACGTAGAACATGGCTACTTGATTGTCTGTATGAATGAGGACTGTCTTGTAGCTGAGCAGGGTGTGGAACACTCAAAGAGCCAGAAAGATTGCTCTGAGCTCCAAGAGACTGATGTGCAGATGAGTCTCCTGTGGAGTCCAAGTGCCTTGGGTGGAGAGGTCTTGCAGTTGAGCTCCCCAACCCATTGGAGAAGCATCTGTTGTGAGAGTTGCCTGGGGTAAAGGTTGTTGTAATGGGGACGCCAGCAACAGGTTTTGAGTGGACTCCCACCATTGGAGGGACAAAATAAGGCGATATGTGTTTGCTATTTTGTCTGACAGGTACCCTGATACCTGGGTCCATTGAGTGGATAAAGTCCACTGGGTAGCTCTCATATGGAGGCGGGCATAAGGGACCAAATGCACGGTAGATGCCATGTGGCCTAGTAGTTGTAACATGTCTCGAGCAGTGAGATGGGGCTTTAGCACTGCTTGAGAAGCTAACTGCACCATGCGAAGGCAACAGGTCTGAGGAAGATAGGCCCTTGCTTTTCTGGTATCCAGCAAAGCTCCTATGAACTCCAGAGACTGAGTGGGAGTTAGACTGGACTTTGGGATGTTTATGACCAGACCCAAATACTGAAGGATACGCATTGTGAAAGATAGAGAAATCCTGGCCTCTGACTCTGATGGAGCTCGAATGAGCCAGTCGTCTAAGTAAGGGAAGACGAATATTCCTAGAGTGCGAAGAAATGCTGCTACCACAGCCATGCATTTCGTGAACACCCTTGGTGCTGAGGCCAGGCCAAAAGGAAGCACCCTGTACTGGTAGTGCTTTCCTTGAAAAAGGAACCAAAGGAACTTTCTGTGAGTTGGATGGATGAGAACATGAGTGTACGCATCCTTGAGATCTAGAAAACAAAGCCAATCCTGACTCTGAAGGTATGGCAGCAGAATTCCCAGAGAAATCATCTTGAATTTCTCCTTGAACAGGAATTTGTTCGAAGTCTAAAATAGGTCTGTGTCCCCCTGTTTTCTTTGGGATAAGGAAATAGAGGGAGTAAAACCCTGTACCCTGTTGATGGATGGGTACTTCTTCTATTGCCCCTTGGGCAAGAAGCATAGTGACCTCTTCATCTAACAGGCTGATGAGAGAGGTCTGAGAATTGAACTGTCTTACCAGTGTGGGAAGGGGCAGGCACGAAAAGTGAAGCTTGTACCCCTCTGATGGAGAGTGTCCAGTGTTCTGCTGTTATCTGCCCCCATCTGGGGGCAAAGTGACACAACCTTCCTGGAATGGTGGAAGGCTCTGGTCCATTGAAAGCCAGGAAGGCTAAGTTCTCTAGATGAAAGTCGAAGGCCTTGTGGAGGCTGAGACGGTTGAGGCTTAGCAGTCTTTGCTTTCCTTTGTTTAGGTGGTTGCTGACTCTTTTGGCCAGATTGACCTGCAGAACGTCCCTGCTGGGAATAAGAGGGATAAAACCTCTTATTCTTGGAGAAGAAAAATCTTTCAGGAAACCATTCTTGCAGGATCAGCTGTAGCTTTGGATAACCTATCCAAAGTAGAGTTGTCAGCATCTAATTCATTGGCTTTCTCTTGCCAATTTTTGCCAAATAGATTCTCACCTGTGCTCTTCACGCTAATCGTCTGTCTCTGCCTCCCCCCTCCCATGCACATCTTGAAAAGACCCGTCACTCTGCTTTCTTTTTCCTTGGTCCCTGGTTGTGGAATACTTTACCTTCGTCCCTTCGTCTTGAAAACTCCTATTCTCAATTTAAAGCCTCCCTTAAAACTTACCTCTTCCAAAAAGCATTTGACCTTCCCTTGGACCCCCCCCCCTGACGTAGTAGTTTCATTGTTTTTATTGTTGTCTTGTCTCAGCTAGATTTTGGTCCTGTTTTCCCCCTGTCTGTCGTTGTTTTAATTGAGTCAGTCTGTGTTTTGGTTGCGATTATTGTTTGTTGTTTTTGCTTTGCACTGTCCTTTCTTTTGCTTTCCTGTTATATTTTGGCGTTCCTTTTTCTATAGTTTGCAGTGTTGACCTTTTATTTTTTTTGTACACCGCTTTTATGTTTCGGCCTAAGCGGTTTATCAAATTTTAAATAAAGATAAAGATAAAGATAAAGATAAAGGGATATTGCCCAGTTTGTCCTGCACCCAGAGCTCCAAATCGGATGCCTGGAGCCAGGCAATTCTACGTGCACCTATGGCAATGGCAGAGGTTCTGCTTATGCACTCAAAACAGTCAAACGTTGCACAGTTGACAAACTTAGAAACATCCTGGGCATGTTTGACCAGTGTGAGAAAATCCTGCCTTCTATCCTCAGGAAGAAGAGGGCTCAAAACCTCTAAATCACCTGTGACTTCCTTAAGGAAAATTCCCATATATAAAATATAGGAACTGATCCTGGTAGAAAGCATGGAAGCCTGGAAAGTACGACGTCCAAAGGCATCCAGAGTTCTACTCACGTCCTGGAGGATTATGCCTCTTTGCACTCCTGATCCTTCTCATAGCCGATTCCACTACAATAGAGTGGTGAGGAAGCTACGTCTTTGGAAACCAGGACAAGGAGGGACTCGATACATGGTATCCAGTCTACGAGAGTGAGGAGAGGTGGTAAGAGGTGTTTCCCACATTCTTAGCATGAGATCATGCAAGATCTCATGGATAGGCAAAGCAGCCGCCTCTTTAGGAGCCTTGGGATATTGTAGAATCTCCAACTCCTTTGCCCTGGGCTCTGTTTCGGGAGCCACAGTAATGGAAAGACCTCGAGCCACCTCCCTGATAAAATCCCTAAAGGAGATATCTTCTGGAGGAGACATCCTGCGTTTAGGAGAGGAAGGTTCCTCCGGGAGAAGTATTCCAGTACTGAAAGAGCTGTCAGAATCCTCAGAGTCCTCCGAGGATTCAAAGTACCTTCTGTCCGGATGCTCTTGAAGAGCCCGATACCTGTACCGACCGAAGTCGGTACAGGGGGGTGGGGGGGAAATCGGTACCGGTGTATTGGTACCGGAAGGCATCGCATGACTGGGTGCCAGCAAAGCAAACCCCGATGTCAATGCTGTCGGTACCGGTACCGATACCGGTGTTGGTACCGGTTGAACTGTCTGACGCGGTTCTGAGGGTGCTGACGCGGCAAGGAGAGCCGCCAGACTGCATTCAATAGCCAGGAACCTCTGGTCTATTGACGCTGCCGATGCCTGGATATCGGTACTGGAGAAAGCAGCTGGTACCCCAGAGCATGGCACCAGTAGTTCTGCCGAGGTTGAGGCCTCGAGAACATCCTAGAGCCCCGATAATGCTTTGGAAGCTGAAATCTCCCGCCGGGGCAATTTTGCTGGTACAGAACCCTCAAGGGCAACGCCAGAGGCATCACGATGCTTGGAAGGAGATCTACCCTTTGAGGACTGGCTAGACTTATGTTTAGTTACCTGAGATCCATGGGAGGAAGACGAAGCCCTGAAAGACGTCGATGCCACTGAAGCTGCATCGGAGGGAAAACGGGTGCTGAGCTTGGCAGCCCGGTTTTGTCGACCCTTCTTGGACATCATGGCACAAGCCATACACTCAGAGATGGAGTGGTCAGGACCTAAAACATTTGAGACACCACTCATGGGTGTCGGTGATGGAGATGGTACCGCGACACTTGGTACACTTTTTGAAACCCAAAGCGGGTTTTTCCATAATGGAGGAAATTTTGGGCCTAAGGCCTAAGGCCCAAAATGGCGCATGCACCTGGAAAAAGAAAGTTATTTATTTTTTTTAAAAGAAAGAACCGGCGGTACTGGTATAGCATCGAGGAAGGCAGACGCGACCACAAAAAAGAAGAAGGAAAACTTTTCTGCGGTGACAGGAACGACCTGCTGGCTCCGTGGAAAACGAAGCATGGAGAGAGGAAGTTGGGAAAGGCAGGAAGGCAGCACACAGGTGCTGTGGGATGCTCCCAAAAGCTTTCTAATTGGACGCTGGGGAGCGCTCCTGCGCAGGCCCCGTCGGTACCAACGATACCCATATGTGAAGACTACATTCCTGCTTGTTCCTGGAGATCAGGCAGATATAGTATTCCTCCAAGAGACACATCTAGCTCCCAGAACTCATGCTTGTCTGAACACAGAGGTTTCCTCAAGTTTTCTCCTCTGGCTTTTCCACGCACAAATGAGGGGTTGCTATTACGTTTTCACAGCACTTCCCCTTTCAGCTTTCCAACAAATACCAAGATCCTCAGGGCCACTTTCTTATGCTTTCCGATATGCTCTTTATTGTGCTGATTTCTCTGGTAAATGTTTATATCCCACCTGGGGACGTTGTGCAATCCCTTCTAGAAGTGTTGCGAACCCAGGTATTGGGAGAAATGTTAGGGGGGGGGGGCTTCAATTGCATTTTCTTGGATCTTAACAGATCTACTGGACTCACTGGGACTTCAGGGAGCAGCCGGCTCCTATCCACTCTGACTTTCAATCTGGCTTTGAAGGACGTTTGGTGATGCTTATACCCGAGGGAAAGGGACTACACTTTCTTCTACGCATCAATCCTATTCCCGGTTGGACATGTGGTTGACTTCTAAATCGCACTCTTCTCAAACTCCTCAAGTTAACATAGGAACTCGGGGTCCCTCAGATCATGTATCATTTAGCTCTCAATATTCTTTGATGTTCTCTCTCACTTGATTAACAATTTCAGGTACCTCCAGCAGAGATTCATTCAGACACCACCCTGTGCCTTTTCGATCTGCTTTCCCCACCCTAAGCTCTATCCAAACCGGGGCATGGTCCGACAACATTCTCACTTCTCACATCCCCCTAGATCCTGTACTAATGTCTTGGCCACCCACACCATGTCCAACCTAGACAAGGAGTCATGCACGGGTGACCAAAAATGTAGTCCTTCCTTCTCCCTTTCATTTCCCGCCACGCATCCACCACTCCCAACTGAACCCCCATGGATTTCAATGCTCTCCTGCTATTAGCATTCCCTAGGGCCTTCCCCTTGGAATTATCCAAAATAGGATTACTCGTTAAATTAAAATCCCCTCCCACAATTATTTGTCCCTCTGCAAATTCAGCCACTCTCTTAGTCAATTCCACAAAGAAGGCCCCTTGTGCCACATTTGGACCATAAATGTTTACCAAGGTAAATTTCTGATTCCTTATTTGTATCCTAACCATATCGTCCTTCTTTGTCCCGTTGTATTTCCTGCACCTGATATGGTAGTTGCATTCTCAATAAAATTCCTACCCCCCCTTTCTTAAGTTCAACGCAATTCGAAGCGAACCATTGCCCCTGAAAGTTTTTATTTGCCATCTGCCACTCATCCCTTTTCTTCAAATGGGTCTCCTGAATGAACACCACATCCCCCTGCAGCCTACTTATCTCTTTGTACACTCTGTCTCTTAAATCGGGGAATTTAAGCCTTGCACATTCATTGTTACTAATCGAAATTTATCCATCATCCCAACATACCTCAATTACCTTATTCCTTCACTGTTTGGCTAGGATGTCCCTACGCTCACCCCCCCCATCCCATCCCCCTACCCCCACTCCCCTCCCCCCTCCCCAACCCACCCCACCACCTACCAGGTCAATCTCACCTCCATATCTCGAGGCATGACTCATCAGCCAGTGGCCATATTACCCTAATAATTTCAAAGGGCACCCCCCCCACCACCTACACTTTATTACTATCTTAACATCACACTTCACTCATCCATTTTCTTCACATGACATGCTTAATATCGTCCAGAGAGTCCACTACTCCTTCTCAGCCGTCAGGTTCCGTGGTGAGCTTCTGTTTTTGTCTACGTAGCCGCCGGTCCCCTTGTGGCGCTCTTCTCCAGCCACTTTCACCTAGCAGCTTCCTCGCCGTCTTGGAGCGATTTGTATGCTGAATCTCTGGTATCTCAGTCCAGCCAGCATTCTCCATCGCTTTGACTGCTTCCTCAGTTGTTTTCACATAGGAGGTGACCCCTTCTATACAAAATTGCAACCCAAACGGGAACAGCCATTTATATCTTATGGCCCTGTCCCGCAGCTTCTTAGTAATCTGAGCAAAGTCTCTTCTCTTTCTCATCGTAATCGCCGAGAGATCTGCATAAATCTCGATTCTCTGATTGTCCCAATTAAAGTTCTTTACTTTCCTAGCAGCCTCCACCACAGTATTTTTCGTGTTATACTCATGAAAGCAGACAATGATATCTCTATTATATCCCTCCTTTTTAGAGCCCAACGCTCTATGGGTCCTATCTTCCAACACAGTCCATCCTCCGGTAGCCCAGCGTCCAGCACCAGCTGCTTACAGACTTTTTCCACTACTTGTGCACAGTCCAAATTCTCAGAAGTTTCTGCGATGCCTCTCAAACGAATATTAGCCCTCCTGGAACGATTCTCCAGATCTTCCAGTTTAGACCATAATTCCTCCTGCTCCCCCCCTCCATGCTCTCGATCTGCTCCTGCAGTTTCTGCATAGTGCTTTCCTGCGTTTCCACTTTGCTCTCCAGATCTTCTACTCGTTGGCCCACCTCTCTAATCTCACCTCGCAGATCCTCCATCCAGCCCCTCACATCTGTCTTAAATAGTAACATATCCTGTCTAATGGTGGTAAACCAATTTTTGATTTCACCTCGGAGTACCTCCAAGTCTCCTCACCGCTGCTTATCTGCCGTTAAGGCCTCCTCATCGCTGCCCGCACTCACCGCCGCCATCTTGGCTTTCCCCGTGGCTCCCGCCGCGTTCTTATAGGCAAACGCCTTCAATTCTGCACTACCTTTTTTCATCCCCGGGCAGCCTCTCCGTTCGCCCTGCTGTCCGCTTCGTTTCCGACTCTCCAGACCCCGCTGGGTGACTAGCGGTGCGCCTTCAATTCTCACATTCACGGAGCCCCGTGCTTATGCTGCCGCTCAGGCTGGTGACGTCATTTCCTCCCTTTTCTGTTATCTTTTTATCTTATAAGATGTATATTATTCTTGCAAGCTTTCACAGGGCTTTTTTTGTCTGTCCTCCGAGCTAGATATCTAATTTCCTTCTTGCTTTTTACTAGCCTGTTTGCAGCCTTATTTTGGACATTATTACCAGATGCTCAGAGTAAATGTTATAAAAGGTTATAGACGTTTACCTGTACTTTTCATTATGTATGGTTATTTTCGAACCCTTTACTCTGGCTTTGCCAGGTTTACATTACAATTCAAGGGGTAAGGGGGGAGATGTTTAGAGAGAACACTGCATTTAAGATATTACTGTTTTCTGTAATGTTATCAACCTTCAATAAAACACTCTACACAAAAAAAAAAAAAAAAGTGGGTTTTCAAACTCTTGATCCGACTCCACCACAATTGAATTGTGGGGGAGTTGAGGCTTCTGGCATCCAGGGCTCTTTGGACTTGGTACATGGAGTCCAACTAGCGACTAATGGGAGGCACTGTAAGCAGGTTCTCCCACATCCTAAAAAGAAGCCATTGAAGAATATAGTGCATCAGCACCATAATTGCCTCCTTTGGAGACGAAGGATACTGTACTATTTCTAATTCCTCTGCCTTTAGCTCCTCCTCAGCCTAGAGGGTGAAAGGGAGTGTTTTTGCCATGTCACGGACAAACTCATGAAATGAGATGTCCTTGGGTGGGGGCATTTGGTGCTCATGGGGTGGAGAGGAATCGGACGGGATGTCCCAGTGTTGATCTGAGACTGGGGAATACTTCTCAGTCTCCCATCCCTTGGAGTCAGAGTCGGTAAGAAAATCAAAGTACCGACGTGCACTCTCCCGATGCTGGCAGCACTCAGGAGTGGAGTGAGGCTCCTGTTGCCGCTGTTGCCGGCTTTCAGACCCGACGTGCTTGTAGGGGAGACTACCATCCATGCCAACAGAATCAGAGTGCCTGCCCGAATTCTCTCCCCCATCGGGAAGGGCATGGATCTCTAGAAAAGGCTGTACTACCATCAGCAGGGCCACTGCGGTCTACAGGGCTGTCACTGGCATCAAGACGCTTGAGGGTATCTAGATCCTTGCAGCCTGTGAAGCCAAGGAGGCAGCTAGGCTCCGTTTCAAAGCTTGCATGCGCTCAGCCAAGAGCGTGTTCTCAGACACAATCGGAGCCATGGCCTCCAATGTTATTTCCCTCATCGGGGATTCCACGATGATCACATCGGGAGACTGCTGATGGGTCTTCGGGAGGCAAAACCTCATGCCGAGGCAGTTTTGAATTCTGCTTTCGGCTACTGCCAGAGTCCTATTGAGAGGAGTTTTGATGCTGGTGTCCATGTGTTTTACTACGGCTCTCTGCATCGCCCGTTTATGGAGCTGACCACTGATCCTTCTGGGAAGCAGCCTCAAAGGATAGCCTCCGGTCTAGGCCACCACAGTCCCTCGGCTCCAAGTGATCTCGACTGCCATGGTGAGATGAAGTCTGAGGCCCTCAAGGGCGTCAGCACTGATGCTAGTGCCGCAGAGTCCAATGATCTGAACAGGGATTCACGCTGCCTCTCTTGATTCTTGAGTCCTTTGCGGGTCATCTGCAGACATAATATGCAGGTTGAAGGCTCATGGTTGGGCCCAAGGCATTGTAAACACCAGTTATGGCAGTCTGTCACCGAAATAGTGAGGGCACAACTGGTTCATTTCTTGAAGCCACTGGCCAGCTTTGACATAGTGAGGAAGACAGCTTCCGCCAAATCAAAGGACTCCAACGTCCCGGCCAACCAGAGAGGCATGAGAGAAAAACCCCGCGTGCCGAAAAAATGAAAAATAAAAATAAAAAGGTACCAGAAAAAAATGCGGTACCAAGCCCCAGATGCTCCTGGGAATGGTAGAAGACAAGCAAAAACTTGTGAAAGTAAAGAAAAAACAGAAAAATAACAGCAAGGGTTAAGTCACAAATTTTCCAGGAGGCAAACAAACGTCTGTAAGGCTAGGTGGAAAAAAAAAAGACTGAGGTAAGATGGCTCCTTCGGGCAAGAAGACAGGCACGCATGCGTGGTGAGCCTCCCAAAAGCTGCCTATGGAAGTTGGAGCATTCCTGTGCAGGCTCCTACGGTGATGTTGCGCACATGTAAGGGCTTCATTCCTGCTTGGTCCCAGAGAATAGACCCTTCTGACGAATATGTTTGTATCTACTATGCAACCAAGCTTTCTTCTGATGAAGGAACCACAAGCATCATCCAATCAGAGAAATGGAAGTGTATACAACTTACCGTAGTGGAGAAAGCAGGTAAATGAAGGACTCATTACATCGATTAATCTTCACATGCGCACCCACCAAAGTCTCTGAGCTCTTGGCAAGAGTTTGCCTATACACCTGGCTCATCACAACCATGCGATGGCCCTCAGGCACAGTGTAAGGGCTGCAGGCCACTTTTGCTCGTTTAGTTGTTCCTTCAACTGAAAAAAAAAAAAAAAAAAGTTAACAGCATAAAGGAAAACAGTAACAGGAAGAAAACCTGTGAAGTAGGTGAGCAAGTTCACAAGACTTCCTTGGTATAGTTGGGATGACTGAAGCCAAGACATAATCCAAACTTATCAAGTTGTTCGCAGCAAGGCAAATCTATCTTTCTCAATGGCCTGCAGAAAAAAAGATAGTCACCTGTAGCAGGTGCTCTCTGTGGACAACAGAAATAAATCCTCCTTTATAGGGTGAGGTCATTCGAAGGAGTCTGCACAGGAATGCTCCCCAGCTATGAGTTGAAGCTTTTGGGAGCATCTGTGCATGCACATCTTCCATCTGACACACTAGTGCCATCTTGGACTAGTCTGATACTATAGCTATAGTAGAATACTACAACTAGGGGAGGTGGGAGGGTTGTGAGAACTTATTCCTGATGTCTACGGAGAACGCCTGCTACAGGTGAGTAAAGTGTAGTTACCGACGGAGTCTGCGCGGGAATGCTCCCCAGCGTCCAATCAGAACGCTTTTGGAAGCATCCCAACACGCCTGCATGCTGCCTTCCCGCCTTTCCCAACTGCCTCTCCTAAGTTAAGTTTTAAAGCTGAGACAAAGAGAGAGAGAGAGAGAAAGGGAAAGATAGAGATAGAGAAATGCAACTCCTAGGGGAGGTGGGTAGGTTGTGAAGACTTATTCCTGCTGTTCCCAGAGATCACCTGTTACAGGTAAGTAACTGTGCTATCTCCAGGAACAAGCAGGAATGAGTCTTCACATATGGGGACTCCCAAGCTAAGATGCCTGGAGGAGTCCCAGCATGTTGCGAATCTGAGAGCCATGCTATTGTACCGAACCCCAGGCATCCTAGGAATGGAGGGTACGAGTTGAACTAAAAAGATGTGCTGTGGAACAGCTGGACCAAACAGGACGCCTAGATAGGAGTCTCTGTGCAGGTGATATTTAGTGGTAATAAAACCAATATCGACCTCACCTAGTGGTATTGTAAAAAGGTATATGGAGGTTCATGTGGATTTGTTAATATGAACCAACAGAATATCCCCAGGGACTACCTCAATGTAAGGAGAGGTAAATAACTGTGCAAAAAACAGGCTGAGGTTAGAACCCTTAGGGTGAGAAGAAACAATCCTAGTGGAACTGGGGTAGTTCAATGAGGCAGGACTTTGCGGGAAACGCGGAAGTCCCTATTAGATAAGACTGAAGCTCTTTTGACTTTAAAGAGACAGTTCTTATAGGAGAAGGGAGCTTCGAAGATCCCTATATCCGATAAAGAAGGATAGGAGCATGAGGCATTGTAGCCTCACATTTTCTGAAGATTCAGAAAGTCCTTCCTAATTGAAATCACGTAGGAAAAAAAAGTATATGGAGGGCTTCAGGTGTACCTAAACTGAAGGTCATGGTACAAAAACCCCTCCACAACCACAGGAAGTGGTTGATTATGGAGAACCTAAGTATGCTGGAACAGCATGGAAAGGGATAGAGACTGTCGGGTCTGTGGGGAAAGCACAGTTACTTACCTGTAACAGGTGATCTCTGGGAACAGCAGGAATAAGTCTTCACATATGGGCATCGTCGGTACCGACGGAGCCTGCGTGGGAACGCTCCCCAGCGTCCAGAAAGAAAGCTTTTGGGAGCATCCCACAGCGCCTGCACGCTGCCTTCCCGCCTTTCCCAACCGCCTCTCTCCAGTTCGAGTTTTAAGCTGAGAAAGAGAGAGAGAGGAAAGGAAAGATAGATAGAGAGATACAACTCCTAGGGGAGGTGGGTGGGTTGTGAAGACTTATTCCTGCTGTTCCCAGAGATCACCTGTTACAGGTAAGTAACTGTGCTATCTCCAGGAACAAGCAGGAATGAGTCTTCACATATGGGGACTTCCCAGCTAGAGATGCAGGGAGATCTCCAAGGTTGTGAGTCCCTGAAAAGGGCTCTACCTGCCCCCATGGATCTCGTGCATCCAACCAGGGATGGGGGGTAGGAGTTGATTAGGTATGGAACAGCCTGACCAAACAAGGCATCCCGGCGGGAGTCCTTGTCCAAGCAGTAATGAAGGTATGAACCGAGGCCCAGGTGGACACTCGACAGATTTGATCGATGGACACAGAGTTCAGATGAGCCATAGAGGCTGCCATGGCCCTCACATTGTGAGCTGTGACATGGCCCTCCAGAAAGGTTCTTACTCTGGTAGGCGAAAGAAATACACTGAGCAATCCAATTGGACAGAGTTCTCTTAGAGACTGGAAGTCCCAAATGAGAGGGATCAAAAGCGAGGACTTTCTATGTCAAAGAGTTGAGAGGACTTTCTATGTTGCTGTGTCCTTTAAGTAAAAAGCGAGCGCTCTCTTACAATCCAGGGTATGGAGATTCCTCTCTGCACTTGATGCATGAGGTCCTGGAAAAAAGACAGGTAAATACACCTCCAGGTTCAAATGAAAGGGTGAGACCACTTTAGGCATAAAGTGTGGATTAGTCCTGAGGACTACCTTGTCATGATGGAACCTTGTATAAGGAGGATTAGACACCAAGGCTTGCAGCTCACTGATGCGGCGAGCTGTGGTGACTGCAATGAGAAAAGTAACCTTCCAGGAAAGAAATTTCAAGGAGGTAGTGGCTAAGGGTTCAAAGGGTGGCTTCATAAGCTGGCCAAGAACCAAATTCAAGTCCCATGCCACTGGAGGTGGTCTAATGGGAGGTTTAGTTAAAAGAAGGCCTCTCATGAATCTTGCAATAAGAGGATGAGAGGAAATAGGCTGTCCATTGAGAGGCTTAAGGGATGCTGCAATAGCACTCAAATGGAGTCTTACTGAATTCGTTTTAAGGCCTGCATGGGATAAATGCAGCAAATATTCTAGTAAAGAATTCAGAGGTATTGCAAGGGGGTTAAGATCCTTCTGTGCACACCAAATGGTAAATCCTTTCCATTTAAAAGCATAGGAACGTCTAGTGGAAGGCTTTCTGGAATCATGAAGGATATCCTTCACCTGCTGAGAAAGATGCAAATCTTGAAGGTCTCGGCCTTCAGCAACCAGGCTCTGAGATGAAGAGACTGGGGATTTGGGTGCCACAACGTTCCCTCCTCCTGGGACAGGAGGTCTGCAGCAGATCCCAAGTCCAGGGAGGGAGCTTGAGAGAGATGCAGAAGTAGAGGGTACCACACTTGGCGTGGCCAATTTGGTGCTATGAGGATCATAGACCCCTTGTCTCTCTGAAGTTTGAACAGTGTCTTGGGAATTAGGGGAATGGGTGGAAAGGCATAGAGGAAATCTTGCCCCCAATGAAGGAGGAAGGCATCCCTGGCCTGAACTCCCTGACACGGAATCCTGGAACAGAACCGGGGAAGTTTGGCATTCCACGGACTTGCAAACAGGTCTATGTCTGGGGTTCCCCAAATTCGGAAGATCCTGGCTATCTGGTCCCCATGGAGGGACCATTCGTGTGGAAGCAGAACTCGACTGAGTCTGTCTGCCCAAGAGTTTTGAACCCCTGGAAGATACACTGCCACAAGATGAATTTGATGCTCTCTGGCGAAGGCCCACAATCTCAAAGCTTCGTTGAAAAGCGACAGAGAGCCAGTCCCGCCCTGCTTGTTCACGTAGAACATGGCTACTTGGTTGTCCGTGTGGATGAGGACTGTCTTGTAGCTGAGCAGGGTGTGGAAGACTCAGAGCTAGAAGAATTGCTCTGAGCTCCAAGAGGTTGATATGTAGAGATGTCTCTTGTGGAGACCAGATGCCCTGGGTGGAGAGATCTTGTAGATGAGCTCCCCAACCCTTTGGAGAAGCATCTGTTGTAAGGGTTGCTTGGGGTAGTGATTGTTGAAAGGGGGATCCCAGCAACAGATTTTGAGTGGACCTCCACCACTGGAGAGACCAGAAGAGACGACTGGAGGTTGGTATTTTGTCTGACAGGCACCCTGATGCCTGGGTCCATTGGGTGGACAGAGTCCATTGAGCTGCCCTCATGTGAAGGTGAGCGTAAGGAACCACATGCACGGTGGATGCCATGTGGCCTAACAGTTGCAAGATTTCTCGAGCAGTTAAATGGGACTTTAACTGAATTTGTGAGGCTAACTGCACCAAGCGTAGGCAACGGGCCTGGGGAAGATAGGCCCTTGCAGTTGTGGTATCCAGGAAGGCCCCTATGAACTCTAGTGACTGAGTAGGGGTGAGATGGGATTTTGGGATGTTTATTACATGTCCCAGATACTGAAGAACACGCCTTGTGCAGGCTAGGGAAGTATGGGCCTCTGACTGGGACAGAGCTCGGATGAGCCAGTCGTCCAGATATGGGAATACAAATATTCCTAGAGTACGTAGAAATGCAGCTACTACTGCCATGCATTTTGTGAACACTCTTGGAGCAGAGGCCAGACCGAAAGGAAGCACTCTGTATTGGTAGTACTTTCCTTGATAAAGGAACCGAAGGAACCTTCTGTGTGTTGGATGGATGAGGATATGGGTGTACGCATCCTTGAGATCTAGAGAACAAAGCCAATCCTGACTCTGAAGGTATGGAAGGAGAGCACCGAGAGAAATCATCTTGAATTTCTCCTTGCATAGAAACTTGTTCAATTCTCTGAGATCTAATATGGGTCTGTAGCTCCCTGTTTTCTTTGGGATAAGAAAATAGGGGGAGTAGAACCCTGAGCCCTGTTGAAGAAGGGGTACTCTTCTTCTATTGCCCTTTGGGCAAGAAGGGCAGCAATCTCCTGACCCAGAAGGTCGAGGAGAGATGTTGGAGAATTGAACTGTCTCACCATGGTGTGAGGAGGAAGGTTTAAGAAATGAAGCTTGTACCCCTCCCTTATGATGGAGAGGGTCCATTGCTCTGCCGTGACTTGTTCCCATCTGGGAGCAAAGTGGGCTAACCTTCCTGGAATGGTGAGAGGCTCTGGTTCTTCTAGAGCCAGAAAGGCTAAGTTCTCTAGATGTAAGTCAAAGGCCCTGAGGAGGCTGAGGCTGTTGGGCCATAGCAGTCCTTGCAGCTTTAGGCTTGGCTTGTTTAGGTTGTTGCTGACGCTTTCCAGCAAAACGACCTGCAGAAGATGCCTGCTGACCATAAACAGGATAATATTTCCCCTTTTTGGGAAAGAAAGCCTTTTTGAATAACCTTTTTCTAACAGGAGCAGAAGTAGACTTTGAAAGTCTATCTAAGGCAGAATTCTCAGCATCCATCTGAGTGGCCTTTGCTTGCCAATCCTTGCCAAAAAGGTTTTCACCTGTACAAGGAAGATCTCCTAATCCATCCTGGACCCAGGGTTCCAAATCAGAAGCTTGTAACCAAGCAACTCTGCGTGCACCTATGGCAATAGCCGAGGCTCTGCTGGCACACTCAAAAGAGTCAAAGGCTGCACGGTTGGAAAATTTGGAAACATCCTGGGCATGTTTAAGCCAGGTGAGAAATTCTTCCCTTTTATCTTCTGAGATAAAAGGAGATAAAGTTTGCAGATGATCTGTAACTTCCTTTAGAAACATCCCCATATAGAGACTATAGGAGCTGATTCTGGCAACAAGCATATTGGCCTGGAAAATTCTCCGGCCAAAAGCATCCAAGGTTCTGCATTCTCTTCCTGGAGGATTAGATGAGTGTCTTTTTGCACTCTATCTTCTTCATAGCAGACTCCACCACAATAGAGTGGTGAGGAAGCTGAGTCTTATGAAAGCCAGGACAAGGAGGAACACGGTACATGGTGTCCAACCTACGAGAATGAGGGGAGATAGTGAGAGGTGTCTCCCATATGCCCAACATGTGATCATAAAGGATCTCATGAACTGGTAAAGTAGCTGCCTCTTTAGGAGCCTTAGGATATTGTAAAATATCCAATTTCTTGGCTCTAGGCTCTGATTCAGGGGCCACTGAAATGGAGAGGCCCCTGGCCACTTCCCTAATGAAGTCTTGAAAAGACAAGTCTTCTGGAGGAGACATTCTTCTTTTTGGAGAAGAGGGCTCCTGAGGAAGGATTACCGATTCTTCGACAGAAGCCTCTGATTCATCAGAGTCTTCGGAGGAATCAAAGTATCGCCTGTCTGGATGATCCTGCAGAGCCCGATACGCGTACCGAGTGGTATCGACATCGGGAGTGATCGGTACCGATTTGGTACCGATGGGCATCACAGAACAGGGTACCGCTGCAATCGACACCGAAGCCGATGTCGATGCAATCGGTACCGGCACTGGAACCGATATTGGTGCCGGTGCCGGAACCGGTACCGACAACGGAGTTTGTTGCGGTACCGGAGGCGTCGCAGCTTGTATGAATGCCGTAATGGCACGCTGCATGGTCAGAATATTCTGATCCATCGACGCAACCAATGTCTGGATGTCAGTACCAGTGGAAACCACCGGTACCCCAGAACATGGCAACAGGTGATCGGTCGAGGCCAAGCCATCGATGTCAACCTGTAACCCCATAGATGAAGCTTTGGAAGCCGGAGCTTCCCGCCGGGGTAATTTTGCCAGTGCTGGATCCTCGAGAGCAAGCCCGGAGGCATCTCGATACTTAGAGGGAGATCTACCCTTCGAGGACCGGCTGGACTTATGTTTGGTTACCTGAGATCCATGGGAGGAAGAAGCAGCCCTGGAAGATGTCAATGCCACCGAAGCTGCATCAGAGGGAAACAGGGTACTGAGCTTGGCCGCTCGATTCTGTCGACCTCTTTTAGACATCATGGAACAGGACTCACAATCGGTGATGGAGTGGTCAGGACCCAAACATTTTAGACACCAGTCATGGGTGTCGGTGATAGAAAGAGTACCGCTGCACTTCGTGCACTTTTTAAACCCGGAAGCGGGCTTTTCCATGAGGAAAATTTTTCTAGGCCTAAGGCCCAAAAGGAAAAAATGCACAGAAATGGAAAACGGTAGTTTTTTTTTTTTTTTTTTTTAAAGAAGACAGAAGAAAAGACCGGCGGTACCGGTCCGACGTCAAAGAAGGCAGACGCGCGACCAAAGAAATAAAAGAAAATAAATAATTTCTTCAGCAGTGACAGGAACACGACCTGCTGGCTCCGCGGAAAAGAAGAACTGGAGAGAGGTGGGAAGGCAGCGCGCAGGCGCTGTGGGATGCTACCAAAAGCTTTCTTTCTGGACGCTGGGGAGCGTTCCCGCGCAGGCTCCGTCGGTACCGACGATACCCATATGTGAAGACTCATTCCTGCTTGTTCCTGGAGATATATATATATATGGGCACAGACATGCAGATGTCCATATACATGTAAACACATATTATATATCTATATATACATATGTATACATACCCATGTCTGCACATAGGGTATGTGGAGAGAGAAAGATTCATCTAACAAGAAGGGAGGTACCTGCTTGAGAAGGTATTTAGAGAATCCCTACTCCCTGGTTATGAGTAGGAAAGCCAAGGGAATTCTCTCACTGGCAAGGAGAAGTCTAGTCCTCTAAGAACTCTAGCCCCTGAATAACCAGGAATGGAGACCTACCTGAAAAATGCAGAGGATGTTTTTAATCTGCAGACAGTAAGTCTGAATCCTTCCATAACTCCAGCACGTAGCTGGAGAAAAAGATGCAATGACATAAAAATACCATATTTACCTTTTATGAGGGTAAAATGGGTATGGTGCATTCTTGTGCTCAATATGGATTACGCCCTGAAGAATTGAGGATGGAAGGAAAATACAAGACAAGGACTGTCTATACTGAAAGAAAAACCATCCCTGGTGAAGGGGTCCCCTGGAGATGTGAAGCAATCCAGGGAATTGGATAATTCTTTAGGTCTTCACTTAAAGGCCTGTGTCCTTTATTTAAGACGACTTTAATGGAAATGGTAAGGGCAGGGAGAACCCAGTAGGCATGACTAGGTAAAACCCTTCTTAACCATCTGGAATTATGTGCTCTCTAACAAGGCCCCACAGTGTAGAGCTGCTCCGTAGAGATGCAGAGAGCATGTTGCAGGTTAATTAGAAGAAAAAACTGGTGTTTAAGAGCCAGTAGGTATCTGGAACTACACCGCCAAGCCCAAGGATTGGGGAAGGCTAAGGATAGAAGGTAAGGTTACGTGTCTGCAACAATAGCCAGAAAAGGTTCTTAACCCGTCTGGGACTTAGTAGTAAGGACAGAAATAATTGAAATTGAGGAACAAGCCCTGGTTGCTTGGTCAGCAAGTCAGTGGTCTAACCAGTAAGAGCCCCTGCAGTTCTAACTATTGATAGGGCAGCAGAAGAAATCTTAGGTCCCAAGATTGGGAAAGACATCCAGACATAAGTAGGAGTGGTAAGACTCCGTTATTGTCTGAGAAGCTGCCAGGAAAACTAAGAATGCAAGGGGGAGACAACTCTGAAAGAAAACTTAGGGGCTTAAGGAAAAGCCCTCAGTAAAGTGGTATCACTCTTACAGACCAAATGTCTTAGTAAGAGTTGAAAAGAAAGACTTACAGTGGAGTAAATCTTTGAAAACGTAATATGAGAGATGCTGATACAGGAGAAAAAGTCAAAGGTAAAGGCCTATAGCAACCTTGACAGCTGTTACTCTTCTGTGTACTTCAGAGGACGAGGAGTAACCTTACTACCTGTAAAGCATAATCATCTTAAGAAGCTCTTTGAGCTAATAGTCAGGATGTCTCTTTAAGAGAGACATGTGCAAATTTTAGGATGGAACCGATGTAGATGCTTGTAATGGGAAGAAGCAAACTACAGGATCTAAACCTCAAACAGGAAAAAGGATTCAGTAAAGAGTCTATCAGCAACCCTGCGGCTGCTGGGTTTGCTGAACCCATTGAGGTTGTGGTTTCCTGAGCCTGGTTGGTTGTCTCCCCTGTCTGGGAGCATCTGTATGATGGGTAGAAGATGAATAAAACCTTCTCCCATTAAGGGAACAAAGCTTATTAGTAGATTTTCTACAAACTGGGATAGAGGAAGGCGTAGAGAAGCCTCTGAAAGCAATAGTGTCAGTGGTTAACTGAGCAGCCTGGAGTAAAGTCTCTTTATTAAAGAGATTCTCTCCAGTGCAAGGAGTATTTCCCAGTCTATCTTGTATGCATTTGTCCAAGTCTGAAGCTTGGAGCCAGGCTCTACGTCGTGCCCCTATGGCTATAGCAGAAGTTCTGCTAACAGACTCAAAAGAGTCCAGGGAAGCACGAGTAAGGAACCTAGAAATATTTTGAGCATGATTGACTAGTATAGAAAAATCTGCTCTTTTAGGCTCTTGGAGAAAAGGGGTCAAAAGTAGTAAATCTTTTGTGACCTCCTCAAGAGATAATCCCATATAGAAAATATATGAAAGGATTCTTGCTGAAGACATGGATGCCTGGAAAGTTTGACATCCAAAGGCATCTAAAGTCTTAGCCTCACGACCTGGCGGATAAGAAGAGTGCTTCTTAGTACTCTTAACACGCCTCATTGCTGATTCTACAACAAGAGAATGATGAGGGAGCTGAGGCTTTTGAAAACCTGGAGAAGGGGGCACCTTGTATAGAAGATCAGTTGCCCTAGAAGGTGGGGATACCGTTAAAGGAGTTTCCCACGTTCTAAATAGGAGATATTGCAAGGTCTGATGCAAAGGAAACATGACGACTTCCTTTGGATTGCAGGGGATCTGTAGAGGTTGTGGCTCCCCTGGTGCAGGGTCTTGACCAGGTATAGAAATGGCAAGTAACTTTGCCATATCAAGCAGAAAAGCTTGAAAAGAAATCTCCCCCAGAGGGGAGTCCGAGGAAGAGGAGGAAGAACTAGATCTGTTGAAGAACTAGCTCTAGCACCCACCAGTTCATTCAGATTCTGTAAAATAGAAGATCTGGAGGGGTGGAGCATCGGATTATCTTTGAAAGATAGTTGTCGGTACCGCTGGAAACCGGTACCGCAACTCATCGGTAGCAAATCGTCCATGCTAGGGATCGATTCCAAACTCGGTATGGAAGGAAGCGAGCTGGCTGAAAAGGAGCATGGGAGGTACCGACACTGATGTTGATGTCGATACCGGTACCGGTACCTTCGTTGACACCGATATATGAAGATCAGTCTGTGGTAGCACTATCGGTACCGAGGTAACTGAATGTGGCAGACCTTGATCATCAGTAGAATGTCTTCGGTACCGTTTGAAGTCGGTACCGTTTGAAGTCGGTACCGAGACAAATCGGTACCCAGTCATCCAGACTAGAGATCGATTCTAGACTCGGCATCGAAAGAAGCGAGTCTATCGATGCATATCTGGAGGGCACCAACGTGGATACCAGCACTGGTACCGGGATCGATACCGATGCGGGAAGATCGGTCGGTAGCAGCTCTAGCGGCACCGAAGATACCGAGAGCGCACGACTGTGATCGGTGTGGAATCTTTCATCTAGCACCCACTCAAAGCGGATACCACCACCAGGCATGGCTCAGGTATGTTCACCGAGGTAAAAACCCCAGGAACAACCTGAAACCCCATTAATGCTTTGGAGGCAAAAGCTTCCCGCCAGGGTTTTAAAGCCAATATGTCCTCGGGGGCAAGCCCAGAGGCATCTCTATGATGTACATGAGATCTACCACCCGAGGACTGGCTAGTCTTTACAGACTTTTGTTTGGTAACCTGATCCTGCGAAAAAGAAGATGTAGCTGGTACCCTCAGGTCTGAGGGTAACCGCGTATCGAGTTGAGCTCGATGCCGAAGACTTCTTGTAGAAATAGTAGTGCAGGAGGGACACTCCAGCGGATGGTGTTCAGGTCCCAAACATGGAAGGCACCAATTATGGGCGTCTAAAACTAATTTGGTAGCGCCACAGTTAAAACACGTTCTAGTGGCTGGCATTTCCATGAGGGGAAGTGGAGAGGCCTAGCAGGCCAAAACCTGTCAGGCACTAAACAGGAAAAAATTCACTACAAAAATGTTATAGTCTAATCCCAACGGTAAAATTTGTTATATGTATGTATATAGTTTGTTTGTATATAGTTTTACCCAGTTAACTTCAAGTTTAAAAATCCTGTTTTATGTAAACGTTGACGATTTGTCCAAATATTCTGTTCATTGTAAACCGCACTGATGTGAAATAGCGCGGTATATAAGAAATGTTAAATAAATAAATAAAAGGAAATATTTGTAGAAGAAAAGAAGAAGAAAACACCGGCGGTACCGGTGCATCGAGGGAAGGTAGACGCAACCACAAGAAAAAACAAAAATAAAGGAAGAATTTTCTGCGGTGACAGGAGAACATCCTGCCGGCTCCGTGGAAAACGAAAACTGAGGAGAGGCAGTTGGGAAAGGCGGGAAGGCAGCACGCAGGCATGTTGGGATGCTTCCAAAAGCGTTCTGATTGGACAGTGGGGAGCGTTCCCACGCAGACTCAGTCGGTACCGACGTACCCATATGTGAAGACTCATTCCTGCTTGTTCCTGGAGATCAGGTGTTCTCCACGGACAGCAGGAATCAGTCCTCACTTATGGGTGACGTCAGCACCTATGGACCCCGCACGGAGCAATTCCCCAGCTTTCAAAGAAAGCCTTTGGAATTGCTGCCACGCATACGTGGTCCTCTTCCTGCTCAAGGGTGCCATCTTGCTCAATCAGGTCCCTTAGCTCGAGCCCTACAAAAGCAGATGGCAAGGGAAGGATAAAAATTCAGCAACTCATTGGGGGAGGTGGGAGGGTAGCGAGGACTGATTCCTGCTGTCCCTGGTGAACACCTGTTACAGGTGAGTAACTATGCTTTCCCCAGGAACAAGCAGGAAGTCAGTCCTCACTTATGGGACCTAACCAGCTACAGGCTACCGACCTGTAACCAAAAAACGCCTCAATGAGGCCGTGAGCAGAAGCCGATGTCCGAAGGAGCAACAGTCCTCGGGTCCCTGAGGCAAAACTCTCGGTAGCCGTCGAGAAGGGTCGAAGGGCAGGAGTTGCTTATACCCTGAACAAATTACAGTGTAGAGCATGGCAGAAGGCACTGTCCCGGCGGGACTCCTTCTCCAAGTAGTAGTGGACAGAGAAGGTATTCACTGAAGCCCAGGTCGCAGCCCGGCAGATGTCCAGAGGCACTGAATGCAACAAAGCTACCGAAGCTGCCTTGACTCAGACGCCGTGTGCAGTGACCAGCAGAGCCAACGGGGTGCCCGTCTTCTCGTGAGCGAAAGCAATGCAGTCTGCCACCCAGACAGAGAGGGTGCATTTTGTGACTGCCTGCCCCAGGCGATTGGGATCATAGGTCACAAAGAGCCAACCAGACTTGCGATGAGGCTGGGTGACCTGCAGGTAGAAGGCAAGGGCCCTTGAAATATCGCCAATGACTGGTCGGCATGAAGTCTCGGAAAGAAGGTCTGTAAGACTATCTCCTGATTGAGATGAAAATCCGAGACAACCTTTGGCAGGAACTTGGGGTGGGTACGGAGGACCACCCTGTTTCTATAAACTCTGGTGTAAGGGGCTTCAGCCATGAGCGCCTGGAGCTCGCTGACTTGGTAGGCCGAGATCAAAGCCACCAGGAAGACTACCTTCCAGGAGAGGTGCCGAAGTGAGCACGTCACCATCGGCTCCAAGGGTGAACGAGTAAGCTGTATGAGAACGATGTTCAGGTCCCACTTGGCCGGGGGAGGCCAGATGGAAGGCTTGGACAGTAAGACCCTGCATGAAGTGAGAGACCAAGGGCTGCTCCGAGAGGGGTTTACCCTCGAGAGATGAATCGCAGAGATGGAGCTCAGGTGTAGCCTGACACAGTTAGATTTCAGCCCCTCCTTCGAAATATGGAGGAGGTACTGGAGGACCCGCAGAGTAGGACATGAGAAAGGATCGATCTGGAGTTCGGAGCACCAGACCGAGAAGCGTCGCCACTTGAAGGCGTAAGCTCGTCTCGTCCTTCCTCGATGTGAGGAGAACTTCCTCCGGGAGGTCTAGCGTGGCCAGGGCGACCCATTCAGCCGCCAGGCTGTAAGGGACAATGCAGACAGGCTTGGGTGCAGCACTTGCCCCTCCTCCTGTGTTAACAGGCCTGGGGCACAGCCCAGGGGAACTGGAGGCTCAGACGTGAGCTGGAGCAGGCATGGGAGCCACAGTTGCCGAGGGCACGATGAGTATCAACGCTTGGTCCCACTGAGCTTTGTGGAGGAGTCCTCACAACGAGAGGAGTGGGAGGGAACGTGCAGAGAAGCCCGGAGGTCCAGCTCAAGAGGAACGCATCCGAGGCCTCCCTGCTCGGGTGTGGGACTGGACCGCAGAAGCGGGGGAGCTGTGTGTTCGCTGGGCTGGCAAACAAGTCCATGGTCGGGGTTCCACTCCGATGGAGCAGCCACAGCTGGTCACCTCCGGGTGCAACCGCCATGCGTGAGGGCAGAGGATCCTGTTGAGTTTGTCCGCAAGGACGTTCTCGTGGCCTGGGAGGTAGACTGCTCGTAGGGACATCCCCCGACGGAAGGCGAAGGAGCAGAGGAGGACTGCTTCCTGGCAGAGGAGATGTGATCCCGTGCCTCCCTCCTTGTTGAAGTAAATCACCACCACTCGGTTGTCGGTCTGCACGAGCACCGATTTCCCTTTGAGATGGTCCTCGAAGGCCCTCAGGGCCCACCGGACCGCCCAAAGCTCAAGCAAGTTGATTTGCTATCGAGCCTCTTCAGGTGACCAGCGCCCCTGCATGCACAGTGCACTGCAGTGGGCTCCCCACCCCATCAGGGAAGCATCCATTGTCAGCACTAGGTCATGCTGTGGGGTCTGGAAGGGCAGCCCCCGGAGAAGGTTGTAGGGGTTCTGCCACCAGTCTAAAGACCTGCTGAGGCACCACTGGGCCGTCTGCATGTGCATGCGGGACCACATGGACAGTGGAGGCCATGTGTCCCAGGAGGCGCAGCATAGTCCGCGCCGTGACCCAAGCGTTGCTCTGGACCACCTGGGCTCAGAGGTGAGCCGCGCGGTCTGCTGGTAGAAAGGCAATCGCTCGTTGAGTGTCGAGGCGTGCGCCGATAAACTCCAAAGCTTGTACCGGTTCGAGGTGTGACTTGGGGAAGTTGACCAAGAACCCCAGGCGCTCAAGGAGGATCGTGCGTAATGCTGCCAGGTGGGCTTCCCCAGCCAAGGGCCCCGTGACGAGCCAGTCAGTCAATGAGGTAGGGGAAGACCGGTACGCCCTGCCATCCGAGGAAGGTGGCGACCGTGGAGAGGCACTTTGTGAAGACCTCACGGAGCAGATGTGAGTCCAAAGGGGAGCACCCTGTATTGGTAATGCTCCCCCTGCACCCTGAAGCGCAGGAACAGCCTGTGCTGGGGGTGAATCAAAATGTGGGCATAAGCGTTCTGGAGATCCAAGGAGCATAGCCAGTCACCCTGCTAGAGGAAGGGCAGCAGGACACCAAGTGATAGCATTTTGAAACTCTCCCGCACCAGAAACTTGTTTAGCTTTCGGAGGTCGAGGATAGGACGTAGATCCCCAGTCTTCTTCGGGACGAGGAAGTACTGGGAGTAGAAGCCCTGACCTTGGAGGTGTGTCGGCACCCTTTCAAATGCTCGCTGGTCGAGGAGGTTGTCTAACTCCCGCTGTAGGAAGGTCTGGTGCATGGGGAGTTTGAGAGGGCTCTGCTGGGGAGAAAGGAGGGGGAAGCCTGTCCAGATGGAGACGGTAGCCGTCCCAGACTACTCTGAGGACCCAAGCGTCCAACGTGATGAACGCCCACTGAGGGTGCAAAGGAGGACAGGCATCCCCCCTACCGGCTGTGGTGCTGGTGTCAAAACCCCTGGGCAGGCTGAGGTGGCGCCGGGGTTTTGGCCTTGGGCATTTTCAGCTTGCGGTGACCATGGGGCCCAGACTTTCCCTGTGTTGCGGTGGTTGGCGCGGGAGTGGGTGGGTGCGGTGGATAGTTTGCTGTTTCTCCAGAGGGAGGGAGGGAGGTCTTGCGTGAGGCGGGTTTGGGTGACGAACTCCGTCTCTATCTCAGCGGCCTTATCCTCCATCGGTTTACCGAAGAGCTGCTCACCAAGGCAGGGTACGTCTAGGAGCTTTTCCTGGACCCACTGCTCCAAGTCCGAGGACTGGAGCCATACCTGGCGCTGGACCCAGATGCCAACAGCCACCATTTGAGCAGAAGACTAATCCGTTTTAGATGGCGCGGGAGAGGTATTTTGAGCACTACGCGATGTACTTTAGAAGGATCTGGAACCTGTTGAGGGGTTCGCCTGCAAAGCTCGCAGAGAAACCCCCAAGTTCCTTGGCTAGGTCACGCAAAAACATGCCCATGTACAATTGATATGTCTGAATATGGCATGAGAGCATGGACCCTTGATAGGCCTTGCGGCCTAAGGCGTCAAGGGCTCTCGACTCCCTGCCCAACAGAACTTAAGAATGTGACTAAGGGCTCTTTTGTTTTCTGATAGCCAACACCACCACCATGGAGGTGTGGGGGAGTTGGATTTTCCTGAACCCAGGGCCGCGCTGGACCCTGTACATCGCATCAATGCACTTGCTTACAATGGGTACCAACAAAGGGGTCTCCCACGTGCAGAGTAGCAGCCTGGACAGAATGGGAGGAACCGGGAAAGCAACAGATTCCAGAGGAGGGGAACTCGTAATGCAAGATATCGAGCTCTTCAGCTTGAGGTTCCTCCTCAGCCTGGGTAGCCAGGTTGAGAGCCCGTACCATATTCCGCATGAACACAGAGAAGGAGGTGTCTTCGGGTGGCGAATGCTGCTGAAAAGGTGGGCAGGGAAGGGTCCAACAGGAGGCCCCAATGGGTATGGGTCTCAGGGGGAAGTATCCACATCCAACTCCCAGCCCGAAAAATCGGAAGAGGAGTCCGATTAAGGCTGGTCGCCTCGCCCGGAGGCCAAGGCCTGTTTGGAGCCTGAGGCCCTGGAGGATCTCGCCCCTGAGGAATGGGAAGGTGAGCGAGTCCGATGCCAAGGACCCTCATGGGTTTCCAGGGCTGATTTTGGTGTCCCTCTCGGGGGAAACTTGGTCTCTAGGTGCGGACCAGCAAAGCTGGAAATGAGCACCTGCTGGGAAGCTATGAATGCAGAAATGTTGCATTCTAGTGCCAGCATACAGGACTCCCACACAGGCGTGGGGCTCTGCGACACCGACACCATGGTCACCGGGTCAGGCATCGAGGAAGAGGGGTCCTCGCCGGGATGACCCTCAGGAGACCTGGTACCATCGCCCAGGGCTTCTGAGTCTGTTTGAGGTACCTTACAAGGCCTCTCCTTGTCCAACTCTTGGGAATGCCAAGGGGAGGCTAAGCGACCGAGCACGGGAGCGCTCGCGCATGTCAGGAGCCCCCGACAGTGACTTCAAGGTCGTCTTCTTACACTCCTCCACTTCAGGGGACCCCTGGTTGGAGTGCCGTCTTGAGTGCAGAGCCAAGGTGGGGGATCCCACTGGCGGAGAGACGACCGAGGGTGCCACCAGCGATTAGATGTCTGCTTACGACTGAGCAGGGCTTTGGAGGACATTTTCTTACTAATCAAACATAGCTCTGGATCATGGTCGGCTCCGAGACACCGTAGACAGCAGTCATGGGTGTCTGTAAGTGACATGTTCTTGGAGCATCTATCGCATTTTTTGAAACCGGTGGCAATCGGGGCAAAAAGGACCCCCCCCGCGAGGTTGAAGACCCACATGGCCAGCGGTTAGGAGAAAAAAAAAAGGGGGTGCGAAGCCCACCAAGAACGAAAGTTAGGAAAAAAATGACCCCTTTGCTCAAAAGGGATAGGAGCAAGGGGGAGAACGGGTAGAGGACCAGTGCAACCGGAAAACAGTAGGCCAGAGGCCAGAAAACAAAACACTTTTTCCCCCGAGGGACAAGAACGTGTGTCCGAAGGACTCCGCGGAAAAAGAGAGCCTGAGTAAGATGGCACCTTTGGGCAGGAAGAGGACCACATATGAGTGGCAGCAATCCCAAAGGCTTTCTTTGAAAGCTGGGGAATTGCTCCGCACGCGCTCTTTTGGTGCAGACGTCACCCAAAAGTGAGGACTGACTTCCTGCTTGTTCCTGGAGAAACTACCTTTTTGCCATGGACAATCAGGAATGAAGTCCTCAATATGGGACTCATTAGCTAGAGGAAAGCAAATGATTGCGCAGACTAGCCCAACAGGGGCAACTAAGTCCATCTGCTTTCAAGGAACAAGCCTTTTGTATCCTCATATAGATAAATATATATACTAAAAAATGCTGTTTTTAGATAGTCTGAACAGAAAGAATGAGCTTAGGGGGCATGGAAACCACTTTGCCTAACCTAAACTGAAAGGCGATGTAGAAAGCAT
This sequence comes from Ichthyophis bannanicus, assembly GCA_033557465.1. Taxonomy (NCBI): domain Eukaryota; kingdom Metazoa; phylum Chordata; class Amphibia; order Gymnophiona; family Ichthyophiidae; genus Ichthyophis; species Ichthyophis bannanicus. The sequence continues at coordinate 359,100,132 of CM066036.1, read as the reverse complement.
AATAAAAAAAAAAGGTTAGATAGCTGCTATCCCAGAAGATTGCAGATGAATACAGTTGTGGCTAACATTATTGGCACACTTGCAAGTCAAACCCTTAATGTCTAATATCTCCTTAAAAAAAGTGGCCAGTGAAATGGCTTTGGGCTATATATACACACATATTTCACCCACAAAATAGTTTAACCCCCCCCTCCAGATCAATTAAAAAAGGAAATAATAAAGTAGGAAATAGTATAAAAACTGAGACACTGCCATGATATGATTATTGATCAAAGCTCAAAAAACTTCATTCCACTCAAAACCTATCAAAAATATTTCTCTCCTCCCCCCCCACACACTTTTTAAGCACTCCATTAGCAGTTTATTACTGAGAAAAAAAAATGAATATGTTTTGAGTGGAATGAAGTTTTTTGAGCTTTGATCAGTTTATCATGCTTCATTCTGTAAGTCGCAATCTTTTTTTTATTGGCAGGACATGATTACTGGCACCCTTATGAACAATTAAAATTAGTTTGAACAGAAGAAACCCATTCACACTGAAGTAAAGCACAGTTACTCACCTGTAACAGGTAATCTCCAGGAACAGCAGGAATTGAGTCTTCACATATGGGTATCGTTGGCACAAACAGAGCCTGCGCGGGAACGCTCCCCAGCGTCCTATAGGAAAGCTTTTGGGAACATCCCACTGCACCTGCGCTGCTGCCTTCCCGCCTTTCCAACTCTCCCTCTTCAGCTGGGTTTGTAGCTGCGACAAAAGGAGAGAAGGAAAGAAGAGAGAGATACAACTCCTAGGGGAGGTGGGTGGATTGCGAAGATTAAATTCCTGCTGTTCCCGGAGATCACTTGTTACAGGTGAGTAACTACGCTATCTCCAGGAACAAGCAGGAATGTAGTCTTCACATATGGGGACTCACAAGCTTAGAGATGCCAGGGAGATGACCCCATAGAGCAGCTAAACTGAGGCTGAGGTGGGTCAAGCTTCCTCCCAAGGATCTCTTGTATCGAAACCCGGGACGGGGGGGGGGGGGGGGGGTAGGAGTTCTAAGTCTGAAAGAGCTGCTGGAGAACAGCCTGGCCAAACGAGGCATCCCGGTGGGAGTCCTTGTCTAAGCAGTAATGGGCCGCAAAAGTGTGAACCGAGGACCAAGTGGCTGCTTTGCAAATGTCATTGATGGACACTGAGCGAAGGTTGGCCATAGAGGCAGCCATTGCTCTAACATTGTGAGCTGTGACATGACCTTGGAGAGAAAGTCCCTTACTCTCATAAGTAAAGGATATGCAGTTTGCAATCCACCTGGAGAGTGTTCTCTTGGAGACTGGTAACCCCAGGTGGCTGGAATCAAAGGCAAGAAAAAGCTGAGAAGACTTTCTATGTTGCTTAGTTCTAAGGCCAAAGCTCTTTTACAATCCAGAGTGTGAAGATTCCTTTCTGCATTCAAGGCATGAGGCCTAGGGAAGAAGACAGGAAGATAAACCGACTGGTTTAAATGAAAAGGCGAAACCTCCTTTGGCATAAAGTGAGGATGGGTCCTAAGAACTACTTTATCATGGTGGAACCTTGTGTAAGGAGGATCAGCCACTGAAGCCTGAAGCTCACTGATGCGTCTTACAGAAGTGAGAGCAATTAGGAAGATCACCTTCCAGGAAAGAAGCTTTAGGGATGTAGTGGCTAACAGCTCGAATGGCGGCTTCATAAGCTGTCCGAAGATGAGATTTAAATCCCATGCCATGGGTGGTGGCTTAATGGGAGGCCTAGTTAAGAGTAGACCTCTCATAAACTACGCTACCAGTGGCTGAGACAGGTTGTCCATCAAAGGGCTTGGGGAAAGCCGCAATGGCACTAAGGTGGACTCTTAATGAATTGGTCTTGAGAGCAGAAGATGAAAGATGGAGGAGATACTCCAGTAATGCCTCTACAGGAACTGAAAAGGGATTAAGTTTCTTCTCTGAACAACAGATAGAGAATCTTTTCCACTTAAAGGCATAAGCCCACTTTGTGGAAGGTTTCCTTGAGGCTAAAAGGATATCCTTAACCTGTTGAAAAAGGTTGACATCCTGGAATTCTAAGCTCTCAGCAACCATGCCATCAGGTGTAAAGACTGAGGATTCGGGTGCAAAGGTGTCCTGTCCTCCTGGGATAGAAGATCTGAAGCACATCCCAAGTCCAGAGGCCTGGCTTGAGAGAGATGAAGAATCAATGGATACCATGTCTGAAATGGGACTATGAGAATCATGTGGCCCCTGTCTCTCTGTAGTTTGAACAGAGTCTTGGGAATGAGGGGAATGGGTGGGTAGGCATACACGAAGTCCTGACCCCAGTGGAAGTGGAAAGCACCCTGACTGTTACAAGCTGGAATTCTGGAACAGAATCGGGGAAGTTTGGAATTCTGAGGACTTACTAATAGCAGGTCTGCAATCTTATATTTCAGTTCTTTATACCATCCAGTCCAGGTGATTTGCTACTCTTCAGTTTATCAAATAGTTGTAATGTCTGGATTTTGTTTTTTTATTGCCTGTTTGTTGGTGTCCTGTCTCTCCCTGACTGTTTTGTTTTTGTCCTTTTAAATATTCTTATTTTAGTTACCTGGTTTTACTTCTGTGTGCTGCCTTGTTTTGCTTTCCTATTATTTATGGCGTTCTTTTCTATAGTTTGCAGCGTGGACCTTTTTATTGTACACAGCTTTATGCTTTGGCCACAGCGGTCTATCAAATGTTTTAATAAAGATAAAGATAATATATCTTCCTGGTGTAGCAATATTTCTTTCAATTCCTCTGCAGTATCACCTTTAAATTTAAATACCACTTTAGTCATCTCTACATCTTCCTCAGTAAAGACCGAAGCAAAGAATTCATTCAGTCTCTCCGCTATATCCTATATCTTACTACCCCTTTTACCCCTCTATCATCTAATGGTTCAATTGACTCTCACAGGGTTTTTGCTACGAATGTACTTGAAAACGTCTTTATTATGCGTTTTTGCTTCCGTAGCAAGTTTCTTCTCAAAGTCTCCCTTTGCTTGCCAATGCTTGTGCTGTTTCCAATTTGTCATTTAGCTCTTTTTTCCATTTCTTGAAAGATGCTTTTTTGGCAACAGCCTCTCTGACCTCACCTTTAAACCATGCTGGCAGCTTTTTGGACTTCCCTACACTCTTCTTAATGCGTGGAATTACAGCTGGTCTGGGCTTCCAAGATAGTATTTTTTTTTACCATCACCCAAGCTTGATGTAAGTCTAACCTTTGCAACTGCTCATTTTAGTCTAACTATTTTCCTCATTTTATCATAGTCTCCCTTTCAAAAGTTAAAAGGTATAATGTGGATTTCCTTACCATCCCTCCTCTACTAATTAAATCAAACGCGATCATGCTATGATCACTATTGCCAACCCCTGCCGTGGCAAATGTGGAGCTATGAGAATCATGTGGCCCTTGTCTCTCTGAAGCTTGAATAGGGTCTTGGGAATTAGGGGAATGGGTGGGAAGGCATAAAGGAAGTCCTGACCCCAAGTGGCCCCAACACCCTTATCTTTTGCACCAGGTCTGGTGTTCCACTAAGGACTAGGTCCAATATGGCTTCCCCTCTGGTCGGTTCATGAACCAGCTGCTCCAAGAAGCAGTCATTTATTTCATCTAGGAACTTTATCTCCCTAGCATGTCCTGCCGTCACACTGACCCAGTCGATACCGGGGTAATTGAAATCACCCATTATTGTTACTGAGCTGTACTTTTTGATAGCTTCTTTGATTTCTTTGAGCATTTCATCATCCATTTGTTCATTCTAGCCAGGTGGTCGATAGTACACCCCCACTGCCATCGCTTTCCCCTTCTTACATGGAATTTCAATCCACAGAGATTCTACAGCAGATTTGTTTTCCTGCAAAACTTTAATCCTTTCTAGCTTAATGCCCTCTCTAACAGAGTCCTGACCCCAATGGAGGAGGAAAGCATCCCTGGCCTGAGATCCCTGAGCCGGAATTCTGGAACAGAACCGGGGAAGTTTGGCATTCAACGGACTTGCAAAGAGGTCTATGTCCGCAGTTCCCCAAATTTGAAAAATCTTGGCTACCTGGTCTGCATGTAGAGACCATTTGTGCGGAAGCAGAACTCGACTGAGTCTGTCTGCCCAAGAGTTCTGAATGCCTGGCAGATACACCGCAAGGAGATTAATCTGATGCTCTCTGGCGAGGGCCCATAGTCACAAAGCTTCGTTGCAAAGCGACAGAGCCTGTCCCTTCCTGCTTGTTCAGATAGAAGATAGCTACTTGATTGTCCATCTGAATTAGGATTGTCTTGTAGCTGAGCTGGGTATGGAACACTCGAAGAGCAAGAAAGATTGCTCTGAGTTCTAGGAGACTGATATGTAAGTAGGTCTCCTGTGGAGACCAGGTGCCTTGGGTAGAGAGATCTTGCAGATGAGCTCCCCAACCCACCTGTGAGGCATCTGTTGTTAGAGTGACCTGGGGTAGGGGTTGCTGGAAAGGGGACCCCAGCAACAGGTTTTGTGTTGACTGCCACCATTGTAGAGACAAAATAAGGCGATTTGTGTTTGCTATTTTATCTGATAGGCAGCCTGATGCTTGAGTCCACTGAGTGGATAGAGTCCATTGGGCTGCTCTCATATGGAGGCGAGCATAGGGAACTACGTACACGGTAGATGCCATGTGGCCTAGTAGTTGTAACATTTCCCAAGCAGTGAGATGAGTTTTTAACAATGCCTGGGAGGTTAGCTGCACAATGCGAAGGTAGCGAGCCTGTGGAAGATAGGCCCTTGCTTTTCTGGTATCCAGCAGAGTTCCAATAAACTCTAGGGATTGAGTGGGAGTTAGGCTGGAGTTTGGGATGTTTATGACCAGGCCCAAATACTGGAGGACACGCATTGTGCAAGCTAGGGAAAATCTGGCCTCTGACTCTGATGGGGCTCGAATGAGCCAGTCGTCTAAGTAGGGGAAGACGAATATTCCTAGAGTGCAAAGAAATGCTGCCACTACAGCCATGCATTTCGTGAACACCCTTGGTGCTGAGGTCAGGCCAAAAGAAAGCACCCTGTATTGGTAGTGCTTTCCTTGAAAAAGAAAACGAAGGAATCTTCGGTGAGTTGGATGGATGAGAACATGAGTGTACGTATCCTTGAGATCTAGAGAACAAAGCCAATACTGACTCTGAAGGTATGGCAGCAGAGTTCCTAGAGAAATCATCTTGATTTTCTCTTTGAACAGGAATTTGTTCAGTTCTCTGAGGTCTAAAATGGTCTGTGTCCCCCTGTTTTCTTTGGAATAAGGAAATAGGGGGAGTAAAACCCTGTACCCTGTTGGGAAATGGGTACGTGTTCTATTGCCCCCTGGGCAAGAAGTAAATTCACCTCTTGACTCAACTGAGTGTGGAGAGACGCCTGAGAATTGAACTGTCTTACCATTGTAGGAGGGGGCATGTTGAAGAAATGAAGCTTGTACCCCTCCCTTACAATGGCAAAAGTCCATTCTTCTGCTGTTATCTGACCCCATCTGGGGGCAAAGTGACACAACCTTCCTGGGATGGTGGAAGGCTCTGGCCCGTTCAGGGCCAGGAAGACCAAGTTCTCTAGATGAGAGTCAAAGCACCTGTGGAGGCTGAGTCTGCTGGGCCGGTTGAGGCTTAACAGTCTTTGATTTTCTTTGCTTTGGGGGCTGCTGTCCCTTTCAGGTGGACTGACCTGCAGAATGCACCTGCTGGGTATAGGAGGGATAAAACCTCTTCTTTTTAGAGCAGGGGTCACCAACCTCCAGAGGGCCACGGGCCGCACAGCCGACTACCGGTAGACTCGCGGGCCGCACCCCCCTTCTCCCCGCCCCCGCCCCGTGAAAAAAAACAATGCTCATACCTATACTTCTGCTTTGAAAATTATTCCATGTCAGCTCCCTCCCTTCTTCTGCAGCCGCGGCTCCCTGCCTCTTAGGGAACCGCGGCTGTGCTTGTAAAATCATCGCGGAGCCCTTCCTGTCTTGACGGGCTCCGTGCAGCATTGTCCGCCTCTAAAGGAAGTTGTTTACCACTTCCTTTGGAGGCGGGACAATGCTGTACGGAGCCCGTCAAGACAGGAAGGGCTCCGCGATGATTTTACAAGCACAGCCGCGGTTCCCTAAGAGGCAGGGAGCCGCGGCTGCAGAAGGAGTCGGTGAGTTTGCCGGTACTTGTAGCAGCATCCTTGGCGGGCCGCACCGGGGTAGAGCCTCGAGGGCCGCACGAAGGGACCTCGCGGGCCGCAGGTTGGTGACCCCTGTTTTAGAGAATAGTTTCTTGTAGGATTTTCTCCTTGCAGGATCAGCTGTAGCTTTGGACAGTCTATCCAAAGTGGTGTTATCAGCATCCAGCTCATTAGCTTTCTCTTGCCAATTTTTTCCAAAGAGATTTTTGACTGTACAAGGGATATTCCCCAGCTTATCCTGTACCCAGAGTTCTAGTGGAACACCAGATCTAGTGCAAGAGATAAGGTTGTTGGGGCCACTTGGCAATAGTGATCATAGCATGATCGCCTTTGATTTAATTAGTGGAGGAAGGATAGTAAGGAAATCCACAGTACTACCTTTTAACTTTCGAAAGGGAGACTATGATAAAATGAGGAAAACAGTTAAGAAAAAACTAAAAGGAGCAGTTACAAAAGTTAAAGACGTACATCAGGCTTGGCTGTTGTTGAAAAATACTATCTTGGAAGCCCAGACCAGCTGTATTCCACGCTTTAAGAAAAGTGGAAGGAAGTCCAAAAAACTGCTAGCATGGTTTAAAGGTGAGGTCAGAGAGGCTGTTGTTGCCAAAAAAGCATCTTTCAGGAAATGGAAAAAAGAGCCAAACGACGAAACCTGGAAACAGCACAAGCACTGGCAAGTCAAATGCAAGGCATTGATAAGGCAGGCAAAGGGAGAATTTGAGAAGCTTGCTGCGGAAGCAAAAACTCAAAGTAAGAGTAGTTACTCACCTGTAACAGGTGTTCTCCAGGAGCAGCAGGAATCAGTCCTCACATATGGGTGACGTCGGCGCCGACGGAGCCCTCGTGCGGAGCATTTCCCCAGCTTTCAAAGAAAGCCTTTGGGAATTGCAGCGCGCATGCACGGTCCCCTTCCTGCCCAAGGGTGCCATCTTGCTCAGTCTGACGACATAGCTAAAAGCAAAAAATTAGCAAAACAAATCAAATGATTGCAACTCCAAGGGGAGGAGGGAGGGTTGTGAGGACTGATTCCTGCTGCTCCTGGAGAACACCTGTTACAGGTGAGTAACTACTCTTTCTCCAGGACCAAGCAGGAAGTCAGTCCTCACATATGGGACTCCCAAGCTTAAGGCTACCGGAGACCTTAAGCCGAAAAAATGAGCTCCCTCTAGCTCGTCAGCACGTAAGGAAGGAATCTTCTCTGAGAACGCCCCCGACCGGTAGCCCAACACCAGGGCCGGAGGGTAGGAGTTGCCTAAACCCCAAAGAGATTATGGAGTACTGCCTGTCCGAAAGCACTGTCCCTGTGGGACTCCATCTCAAGGCAGTAATGGGCCGCAAAAGTCTGGCTTGAAGACCAAGTAGCGGCCCGGCAGATGTCTGCCAACGGAACAGAGCGGAGATGAGCCACTGACGCAGCCTTCGCCCTGACACGATGAGCCGTGACTCGACCCTCCAACGAGAGGCCGGCTGCCCCATAAGCCCAGGCGATACAGTCAGCGACCCATATGGACAAAGTACGCTTGGAGACAGGTAACCCCAACTTATTGGGGTCAAAAGAAACGAAGAGCTGAACAGCCTTCCAATGCTCCCGCGTACGGTCAAGGTAGAAGGATAACGCCCTCCTACAGTCCAGGGTATGCAGGACCATCTCAGCCCGGTTGGCATGTGGCCTGGGAAAGAAGGTCGGAAGAACCACCTCCTGATTGAGGTGAAAAGGGGAGACAACCTTAGGAAGAAACTTAGGGTGAGTCCGTAAGACTACCCTATTCCTGTCGAACCTAGTGTAAGGGGGATCAGACACTAGGGCCTGAAGCTCACTCACTCGCCTAGCAGAGGTAAGAGCTACCAGAAACAAGGTTTTCCAGGAGAGAAAACGGAGAGGGCAGGTAGCCATAAGTTCAAATGGCGGACAAGTAAGCCGCTGTAAGACCACATTCAGATCCCACTCAAGGGCTGGTGGACGCAAAGGAGGCTTAAGCAGGAGGAGGCCTCTGAGAAAACGAGTCACCAAAGGGTGGTTGGAAAGAGGCCTCCCATCCACCGGCGACTGGTGCGCTGAGAGAGCACTGAAGTGAACCCTCACAGAGTTGGACTTAAGGCCTAGATTGGAGAGGTAAAGCAAATATTGCAATACCACCGCTACCAAGCAAGAGAAGGGATTCTCGCTGTGCTGAGCACACCAGGTGGAGAATCTATGCCACTTAAGAGCGTAGGACTTCCTGGTGGATTGCCGCCGAGAGGCCAAGACAACGTCTTCCACCTCTCTAGGCAGGAGTAGGGGAGCCAGGACTACCCTTTCAGCAGCCAAGCCATCAGATGAAGGGACTGGAGGTTGGGGTGCAAGAGAGACCCCTGGTCCTGAGACAGGAGATCGTGTTGAAGTCCTAGAGGCAGGGGAGTGTCCACCGCCAGTTGCAACAGGAGTGGGAACTACGGCTGCCTCGGCCACCTGGGGGCTATCAGAATCATCGAGGCTCTGTCCTTGAGGACCTTGAACAGTGTGCGAGACACTAGTGGCATGGGAGGAAACGCATATAGCAGTCCTTGGGACCACGAGATCAGAAACGCATCCGCGGCTACCCTGAGAGGATGCGGTTGTCTGGAGCAGAATCTTGGGAGTTGCCGGTTCAGAGGACTGGCGAAAAGATCCATGGTGGGGAGGCCCCACCTGAGAAAGATCTGCTGAACCACCAACGGGTTCAATCTCCATTCGTGTGGTTGCAGGATCCTGCTCAGTCTGTCCGCCAGGTAATTTTCTTGACCTGGGAGGTAGACAGCCTTGAGGAGGATTCCGTGATTGACGGCCCAAGAGCACAGCCGTTGTGCCTCCTGGCAGAGAAGGAAGGAGCCTGTGCCTCCCTGTTTGTTCACGTAGAACATTGCAACTTGATTGTCCGTCTGGACCAGTACAGACTGGTGCGACGTGAGGTTGGAGAAGGCTCGCAGAGCTAGGCGTATCGCCCATAGCTCTAGGAAGTTTATCTGCTGAGCAGTCTCCCAAGGAGTCCAGAGACCCTGTCCCTTGGCAATGTGCTCCCCAACCTAGAAGAGAAGCATCTGTCATCAGCACTCGAGAATGCGGAGGGGGTTGAAAATCCACTCCGAGTACCAGATTCGGAAGATGAAGCCACCACTGTAGAGAGGAGACGAGCAGGGTGGATACACTCACCGAGTCTGCAAGGCTCCCTGTGGCCTGATGCCACTGAGTTCGAAGGCTCCACTGAGCAGGCTACATGTGCAGGCGGGCATTGGGGGTTACATGAACCGTGGAAGCCATATGGCTGAGAAGTCTCAGGAATTGCCTGGCGGAGACCAGGGAATTGCCGTGAAACTGCCTGGCTAGATCCATCAACCTGTGGGCTCTGTCCAGTGGCAGAAAAGCCTTCGCCTGAAGAGTGTCCAGTCTTGCTCCTATGAATTCCAAGTTCTGGGATGGGAGCAAAGTGGACTTTGCGAAGTTTATGACAAACCCCAAGTGCGAAGGGTGGCCTGACTGACCTCCTGAGAAGACTGGCCTCTTATGAGCCAGTCGTCCAGGTATGGAAACACAAAAAGACCTTGAAGCCTCAGGTAGGCCGCCACCACCGCCAGGCACTTGGTGAACACCCTGGGAGCGGAGGCTAGGCCAAAAGGAAGTACTCTGTACTGGTAGTGGTTTCCCCCCACAACAAACCTGAGATACTGTCTGTGGTCTGGATGAATAAGGATGTGAGTATAAGCATCCATGAGATCTAAGGAGCATAGCCAATCTCCCTGCTGGAGGTAGGGCAGCAGGATTCCAAGGGTAAGCATCTTGAACTTTTCCCTCTCCAGGAACTTGTTGAAGTTGCGCAAGTCTAGGATGGGTCTGAGGCCTCCTGTTCTTTTTGGTACCAGAAAGTACCTGGAATAAAAGCCGTAACCTCTCAGGTGATGGGGCACTGGTTCCACAGCCTGTTCCTTTAGCAGACTTGCTAACTCCTGAAGGAGTATGTCCCTGTGCAGAGGGGGGTCTTGGAGGCTCCCCTGGAAAGTAGGAGGGAGGTACCTGGTGAAAAAGAAGAAGATAGCCCTTTTGGACTATATGGAGTACCCAGGTATCTGATGTGACGGCTGACCACCTGTGGGCAAAGTGGGCCAGCCGGCCTCCTGTGTTGATGTGAGCCAGGTGAGGAGAAGAGGCTATGCTTGCTGAGTCAAAAACCCCCACCCTGATGAGCAGGGGCCGGTGTTGTGGACTTGGGGGCTTTCTGCCTACGGGGCCCCTGACCCTGCCCCTTGGTCTGCTGACCCTGTTGGGGAGCTGCAGAGGCCTGATAATGAGGGTATGGTTTATAGGCAGAAGACTTCCTCGGGTAAAAGGTCTTTTTCCCTGAGCCCTTCTTCTTCTGAGAAGAGGCAGAGGTTTTTCTGGACAGCCTAGTCCTGGTCAGAGTCTCGGTCTTGAGTTCTGCAGCCTTCTCAGCCATGGGCTTGCCAAAGAGGTTTTCACCTCGGCAGGGGACATCGACCAACTTGTCCTGCACCCATGGCTCGAGGTCGGATGACTGTAGCCAAGCCTGTCGGCGGGCACCGATGCTGGCCTCGGCTACTCGGGCCGAAGCCTCGAAGCCATCGTAGCCTGCTCAAGAGATAAACTTCGAGCACTCTCGAATACCAGTGGACAAGGCCTGGAACCTCTGCAAAGGTTCCTTGGAGAGACCAGCAGAGAACCCGGCAATCTCCTTTGCCAGGTCTCGGAGGTACATGCCCATGTAGAGCTGGTAAGTCTGAGACGTGATTGGGTGGAAAAACAATTTACTAATGTAATAATCTAAGACCTATTATACAACCCGACACAGGCCGTGTTTCGAAAACCTTCATCAGGGGTTGTTGAAGTAGGTACTAAAAACATAAAAACATACAAATTAAATAAATGTTAAGTAAACAAAATAGAGAAGAACAAAATGCTAGTTAAAATACATGCAAATACATTGAGATTAATCTTATAAATAATAAATACATAAAAACAGAAATTAAAATTGAAATTAAAATATACCTCTTTAGAACCTCTTAAAAGTGTGGATACGCCATACTAATAAAATAAGAATACTAAATATAACTCAATAAAAACGCTAAAAATTATAAATACACAATACCAATAAAATAATTATAAACAAACAATAACTCATAAATAGGACAATATACAATTAAATGAACTATAGTTTAATTAAAGCAATATACACTTTAGGTGGTGTAACAAGCAACATAATTTTCTCTGAAATACCTTAGTTTAATGACCATACAACACTGAGTAGGAGATAATAGAGCTGAAATAAAGAAAACGAGATCAGGCACATGTATACATTGGAGTCAAAATTCTGAACTATCTCAAACGTTCAAACGATAAATAAATAAATAACAAAGTATTTAAAATTCTCTTTGAAAACAGAACGCCTAGGAACGGCAACGTGTTCATTTTACATATACGGATTCAAGGGGAGGGAGGAGGTAAGGACTGCAGCTCGTGGGTACCGGCATAGCCACTTCAAATTAATGTATCCTAGTTGTTCGCAATTATAAATTGTGAGTACCTTAATCATTTGGAAACCTAGGCTGAACTCCGATATTTTCATGTAAAAATATACCCATTAGAACTTAGTTCAAACTAATATTAGACCGGTCATTAACATTTAAATTCAGCGAAACTGGAAAGGTAGAGAGAAACTATGTGAAATTTGTCTATGGAAGAAAGTCCACAGAATGTGTAGTGAATCTGATCTTGCTTATCAAATGCAATAATTAAGTTAAATTCTTTCTTTCCAAACTATGCGATACGGAATCCAATGTGTAGGCAAAACTGAAAGTGAAACAACTCGCTCAAACTGTGGATCTAAATCAACCGGACATTATGTTTCTAAACAAATATAAAGAAGACCTAATAATAAAGTAACACTATAGGCTGCTGAAATTAAAGTGAGAAAATGATGAAAAAGTGAATATATCAGAGACCAGCGATATTACAGAATAAACTGCACTTACTAAAGTTAGTAGCTGTCAGGATTTCAGCTTTCAGAACTAAACAGTGTGTCGCCGGCACACTGAAGAGAAATTTTTAAAGGACGCCGACACATGCGCAGAGATGGTAATTTGCATATTAAGCGGGAAATTATGTGGCACAACGGAGGTGGAGTCTAGTCATGCTATTGTTAATAATGCACATGTATGCAATAACTAAATTACCCTATATATGGAATCTAAAAGAAAATTAACAATAAATATATGAATATTTCAAATTTATAATGGATTATGAGGATCTCTTGGAAATACCAGTTGCAGTGTATATATTGGGGGGACCAAGGAAGACACTAGTATGGCGTATCCACACTTTTAAGAGGTTCTAAGGAGGTATATTTTAATTTCAATTTTAATTTCTGTTTTTATGTATTTATTATTTATAAGATTAATCTCAATGTATTTGCATGTATTTTAACTAGCATTTTGTTCTTCTCTATTTTGTTTACTTAACATTTATTTAATTTGTATGTTTTTATGTTTTTAGTACCTACTTCAACAACCCCTGATGAAGGTTTTCAAAACACGGCCTGTGTCGGGTTGTATAATAGGTCTTAGATTATTACATTAATAAATTGTTTTTCCACCCAATCACGTCTTGGACTGTGTCTTGCTACCACGTGATTTTCTGCCTCTTTTGTTGGACTGAGCTGGTAAGTCTGGACACGGCAAGCAAGCATAGAGCCCTGGAAGCACTTCTTACCGAGGGCATCCAGGTTCCGGGCCTCCCGGCTGGGAGGCACCAAGAAGTGCATCTTCTGACTTTTCAGTCGATGCATGGCCGATTCCACAACCATGGAGTTGTGCGGTAATTGCGCCTTTTGGAACCCGGTGCTCTTGCGGACTCGATAGATTGAATCGACCCGCTAGCTTAACACCGGCGTCAAAGCCGGGGTCTCCCACATGCGGAGGAGCAGCCGCTCCAGCATCGGAGGAACCGGAACAGTAAAGGCCTCCTTCGGGGGAGAGTCATACTGGAGGGCCTCGAGCTCCTCGGCTCCTTGGGATCCGGGGGGAAGGCCAAGGCCTTGGCCATATCCCGCACGAAGTCCGAGAACCGGGTATCCTCCGGTGGGGATCGTCTCCGAGGTTCGGACTCCGGTGAGTCCGATGGGACGCACCGAGTCTGATAAGTATCGGGTGACTCTTCGTCCTCTGTCTCCCAGCCCGACTCCTCGGAGGAGGAATCGAGCGGCTCCGGTCGGGCGGGCACCGATGCCAACCGCCCCGATGCCGAGGGAGACCGTGGCCGAGGATCGACTCAAGCCCACATGGACTCGAGGATTGGCTCGGCCTCCAGGGTCGACTTGGACGTCGAGGTCCCGGTGGTCGGGGCAGATGCACCGGTGAGACCAGCGATCAATGCCCGCTGCTGTTCCATGAAGGCAGCGACGCTGCTCTCCAAGGCCGTCAACCTGAGTCCGAGCTCAGGAGACCCAGCAGCCCCCGACTCGGGCCCCGACGGCGTTGGGCCTGACGTCGGCTCCCCTGGAGGAGAGTCCACGAGGACTACAGCACTTACAGGAGACTCCATCTCGATACGAGGATGTTTGGCAGGTCTCTCCGACTCCGAAGACCCGGGACGGCTATCGGGGCTATGTGACCTGGCCCTCGAGGAACCAGGAGCGTCCACTGACGCCGCACTCGCGGGTTTTTTCTTCCCGCGAAGGAGACCCCCGCTCAGAGGAACCCCGACGCTGCTCGGGGCCGGAGTCCCGAGACGTCGAGGCCTCTGACGAGGTCCGGGCCCGTCCGGACGCGGAGTCAGAAAAGATCCTATCCTTTTGGTGCTGCCGACTCAACGCCTTTGAGGACATTTTGCCACACGGACCACAGATCATCGGGTTATGATCGGGACCGAGGCAGCGGAGACAGCAGTCATGTGTGTCAGTAAGAGACATAAGTTTCTTACACCGATCACACTTTTTAAACCCGCTGGTAAGCCATCGGGGGAAAAAGGGCCCCAGCGAGGTCAAAAGACCGGGCTGCCAGGGAAAAAAGAAAAATGGCGCAAACGCTAGTCACAAAGGACAAAAACCAAAAAAGAGAGAGAGGACTCGACACCGGCGTATCGGTCCAAGGCGGGAAAAGGATCCGGCGTCGAACCAAAGAAAAAAGAGAAAAAATAGGGAAAATCAACTTTTTCCTCGGGGAAAAACGAACTACGTCCGTCGGGCTCCGCGGAAAAAAGAAGACTGAGCAAGATGGCACCCTTGGGCGGGAAGGGGACAGCGCATGCGCGCTGCAATTCCCAAAAGCTTTCTTTGAAAGCTGGGGAAATGCTCCGCACGAGGGCTCCGTCGGCGCCGATGTCACCCATATGTGAGGACTGACTTCCTGCTTGGTCCTGGAGAAAAGATCTTTTCAAGTACATTCGTAGCAAAAAACCTGTGAGAGAGTCAGTTGGTCCATTAGATGATAAAGGGGTTAAAGGAGCACTAAGAGGCAACAAGGCGATAGCGGAGACACTGAATGAATTCTTTGCTTCGGTCTTTACTGAGGAAGATGTAGGGATGTTACCCATGACTGAAGTGGTATTTAAAGGTGCGGAAGAATTGAAGGAAATATCGATACATCGGGAAGATGTATTACAACTATTAGATAAACTGAAGAGTAAATCACCTGGGCCGGATGGTATACATCCAAGGGTGTTGAAAGAACTGAAATACGAGATTGCAGACCTGCTATTAGTAATCTGTGAACTATCATTAAAATCATCTCTAATACCTGAAGATTGGAGGATCGCCAATGTAACACCAATTTTAAAAGGGTTCCAGGGGTGATCCGGGAAACTACAGACCTGTGAGCCTGACATCAGTACCGGGAAAAATGGTAGAAACCATCATAAAGAATAAAATTACTCAGCATGTAGATAGTCACGACCTAATGGGAGACAGCCAACATGGCTTTAGACAAGGAAGGTCTTACTAATCTGTTATGTTTTTTTGAAGGAGTGAATAATCAGGTGGACAAAGGTGAGTCGGTTGATATTGTGTATCTGGACTTTCAGAAAGTCTTTGACAAGGTCCCTCATGAGAGGCTTTTGGCAAAACTAAAGAGTCATGGGATAGGAGGCAGTGTACTATTGTGGATCAGGAACTGGTTAAAAGATAGAAAGCAGAGGGTAGGGCTAAATGGCCAATTTTCCCAATGGAGAAAGGTGAATAGTGGTGTACCCCAAGGATCTGTGCTGGGTCCGCTGCTTTTTGACATATTCATAAATGACCTGGAAAGTGGAATAACGAGTGAAGTTATCAAATTTGCAGATGACACAAAACTATTTAAAGTTGTTAAAACCCAAGAGGATTGTGGAAAATTGCAAGAGGATCTTGATAAATTGGAAGACTGGGAATCAAAATTTAATGTGGACATGTGCAAGGTTATGCACCTAGGGAAGAACAACCCAAACTATGGTTACACGATGCAAGGTTCCACATTCGGAACCACCACCCAGGAAAAAGATTTAGGCGCTATTGTGGATACCATATTAAAACCCTCGGCCCAGTGTGCAGCAGCGGCCAAGAGAGCAAATAGAATGCTAGGTATGATAAGGAAAGGAATGGAAAATAAAACAAAAGATATTATAATGCCTCTATATCATTCCATGGTGAGACCGCACCTTGAATATTGTGTGCAATTCTGGTCGCCGTATCTTAAAAAGGATATAGCGATTTTAGAAAAGGTTCAGAGAAGAGCCACCAAAATGGTAAAGGGGATGGAAGGATACTCCTATGAAGAAAAACTAAAAAGGTTAGGGCTCTTTAACCTGGAAAAGAGATGGCTGAGGGGAGATATGATAGAAGTCTATAAATTAATGAACGGAGTGGAACGGGTAAACGTAGATCGACTGTTTACGTTATCAGAATATAGGAAGACTAGGGGACATGCAATGAAGCTACAGGGTAAACTATTTAAGACTAATAAAAGAAAATATTTTTTCACTCAACGTGTAATCAAACTCTAGAATTTGTTACCGGAGGATGTAGTAAAGGCTGTTAGTGTAGCTGGGTTTAAAAAAGGTTTGGACAAGTTCCTGGAGGAAAGGTCCATAAACCATTATTAAAAAGGGACCCAGGATATCAATGCTTGAACCAATACAAGCATTGTGGAACCTGTGTCCCTTGGGGAAACTGCTAGGTACATATGACATAGATTGGCCACTGTGGGAAACAGAATACTGGGCTTGATGGACCTTGGTCTGACCCAGTATGGCATATCTTATGTTCTTATGTTATGTTCTAAGACAGATGCCTGGAGCCAGGCAATCCTGCGAGCCCCTATGGCAATGGCAGAGGTTCTGCTTATGCACTCAAAGCATTCAAAAGCTGCACGATTAACAAACTTGGAAACATACTAGGCATGTTTGACAAGTGTAAAGTAATCCTGTCTTATCAGGAAGAAGAGGGCTCATAAGCTCTAGATCTCCTGTGACCTTCTTAAAGGAACATTCCCATATATAAGATGTAGGAACTAATCCTGGCAGAAAGCATAGAGGCCTGGAATGTTAGACACCCAAAGGCATCAAGAGCCCTACATTTACGTCCTGGAGGATTATATGCATGTCTTTTTGCACTCTTGATCCTTCTCATAGCTGACTCCACCACTATGGAGTGGTGTGGCAACTGAGTCTTTTGAAATCCAGGACAAGGAGGCACTCGATACATGGCATCCAGCCTACAGGAATGAGGAAAGGTGGTAAGAGGTGTTTCCCACATTAACATGAGATCATGCAAGATCTCATGAATAGGCAAAGTAGCCGCCACACCATTCTTTGGGAGCTTTAGGTTATTGTAACATCTCCAACTCCCTTGCCCTGGGCTCTGTTTCAGGAGCCACTGTGATGGAAAGACCTCTAGCCACCTCCCTGATGAAATCCTGAAAGGATATATCCTCTGGAGGAGACATCCGACATTTAGGAGAAGGCTCCTCAGAGAGAAGTACTCTGGCATCGACAGAGCTGTCAGAATCGGAGGATTCAAAATATCTTCTGTCCGGGTGCTCTTGTAAAGCACGATACCGGTACCGATCTAAGTCAGTACCGGAGGGATCCGGTACCGGCCTGTCGATACCAGAGGAAATAGCATGACTCAGTGTTGGAAGCACACTCGCTGATGTCGATGCTGTCGGCACCGGTTTTGGTTGCCGGAACTGGTGTTGATACCGGCTGAACTGTCTGAAGCGGTCCCGAAGGGACCCATGCCACAAGGAGAGCTGCCAGACTGCGCTCAATAGCCAGGAATCTCTGGTCAATTGACGCTGCTGATGCCTGGGTGTCGGTACCCGATGAAGCAGCCGGTACCCCAGAGCATGGCACCAGTAGTTCTGCCGAGGTTGAGGCCTCGAGAACATCCTGGAGCCTCGATAGTGCTTTGGAAGCCGAAGCCTCCTGCTGGGGCAATTTTGCCGGTACAAGTTCCTCAAGGGCAAAGCAAGAGGCATCTCTATACTTGGAAGGAGATCTACCCTTTGAGGACCGGCCAGATTTATGTTTGGTTACCTGAGATCCATGGGAGGAAGAAGAAGCGCTAGAAGACGTCGATGCCACGGATGCTGCATCGGAGGGAAAAAGGGTGCTAAGCTTAGCCGCTCGGTTCTGTCGACCCCTCTTCGACATCATCCCAAAGGCAACACACTCCGAGATGGAGTGGTCAGGACCTAAACATTTGAGGCACCACTCGTGGGTATCGGTGACGGAGATGGTACCGCCACACTTTGAACACTTTTTGAAACCCGAAGCGGGTTTTTTCATGTTGAGGAAAAATTTGGGCCTAGTGCCCAAAATGGCGCGTGGCGCCCAAAAGGAAAAAGGCTGGAAAATCCAGAGAAAAGATTGGAAATTATTATTATTTTTTTTTTTAGAAAGAACAGGCAGTACCGGTACAGCGTCGAAGAAGGCAGATGCTACCACAAAAAAGAATGAAAACTACGGGATAATTTCTAAGGTGACCGGAAAACGACCTGCTGGCTCCGCAGAAAACGAAGAACTGGAGAGAGGCAGTTGGGAAAGGTGGGAAGGCAGCACGCAGGCACTATGGGATGCTCCCAAAAGCTTTCTAATTGGACGCTGGGGAGCGTTCCCGCACAGGCTCCGTAGGTACCGACAATACCCATATGTGAAGACTACATTCCTGCTTGTTCCTGGAGATAGCCTTTGCCTGTCTGGTATCTAGACAGGCCCCTATGAATTCCAGGCATTGGGAAGGAACAAGTTGGGATTTTGGGAAGTTTATTACCAACCCTCAAGTATTGGAGGATTCGCATTGTGCGAGACAGTGCAGTGCTGGCCTCTGCAACTGTAGGGGCTCGAATGAGCCAGTCGTCTTAAGTAAGGGAAGATGAATATCCCCAGGGTTCATAGAAATGCAGCTACTACTGCCATGCATTTCGTGAATACCCTTGGAGTTGAAGCCAGACCAAAGGGAAGAACCCTGTACCGGAAAGGTTTTCCCTTGAAAAGGAATTGTAAGAATTTCCTGTGATTTGGATGGATCAGAATGCGAGTGTATGCATCCTTTAAGTCTAGAGAGCAAAGCCAATCCTGGCTTTGAAGATATGGCAGAAGAGTTCCTAGAGAAATCATTTTGAACTTCTCTCGGAACAGGTATTTGTTCAATTCTCTGAGGTCTAGAATGGGTCTGTGTCCTCCTGTTTTCTTTGGAATAAGAAAATAGAGGGGAGTAGAACCCTGCACCCCATTGAAGAATGGGTACCTCTTCTACTGCCACTTGGGCAAGAAGTGTTGAGACCTCATGATCTAGCAGATTGTCTGTGGAGGTTTGAGAATTGAATTGCCTTAGAATTGTAGGAGGGGGCATGCAGTGAAAATGGAGCTTGTACCCATCTCCTACAGTGGACAGAGTCCAATCTTCTGCTGTTATCCGATGCCATCTGTTGGCAAAGTGGCATAACCTGCCTGGGATATTGGGGGGTTGGGGACCCCTCAGAGGCAGGAAAGCTAAGCTCTCTAGGAAGGAGTCAAAGCCCTTGAGGGGGCTGAACCTGTGGAGCTGGTGGGGCTCGCGGGCCGTTTGGCTTCTTTTGCTGTCTAGTTTGTCCTTTTTGGGCAACCAGACCCCGAGTTTGACTCTGCTGGGTATAGGAAGGATAAAATTTCCTCTTTTTGCTGAAAGAGGGTTTTTTTTATAAGGCTTCTTTTTGGCTGGAGTGGCTGTACATTTTGACAATCTATCTAGAGTGGTATTGTCAGCATCTAACTCGTTAGCCTTTTCCTGCCAGTTCTTGCCAAAGAGATTATCTCCCATGCAAGGAATGTTGCCTAACTTGTCCTGGACCCAAGTCTCCAAGTCTGATGCCTGAAGCCAGGCAATCCGTCGTGCTCCAATGGCAATATCAGAGGTTCTGCTGATGTATTCAAAGCAGTCAAAGGCTGCACAAGTCACAAACTTGCAGACATCTTGAGCATTAACAAGAGCAAGAAAGTCTTGTCTCTTCATCTGGGAGAAGTGGGCTCATAAGCTCCAAGTCTCCTGTAACTTCTTTGAGAAACATGCCCATATATAGTATATATGAACTGATCCTAGCTGAAAGCATGGAGGCCTGAAACGTTTGGCGCCCAAAAGCATCCAGAGTCCTGCATTCACGACCTGGGGGATTGGATACATGCCTCTTTGCACTTTTCATCCTACGCATGGCTGACTACACTACCACTGAATGGTGTGGCAGCTGAGTCTTTTGAAATCCAGGAAATGGCGGAACTCGATACATAGTATGAAGCCTCCTAGAATGAGGAGATGTAGTAAGAGGTGTCTCCCACATTCTGAGCATCAAGTTATGCGGAATTTCATGGATGGGCAGAGTGGCTGCCGCCTTTGGAGCTTTAGGATATTGGAGAATTTCCAATTCCTTTGCTCTGGGTTCCTGTTCAGGAGCTACCGTGATTGAAAGGCCTTTGGCCACATCACAAATAAAATCCTGAAAAGACATGTCCTCTGGAGGTGACATTCTGCGTTGGGGAGAAGAGGGATCTTCTGGGAGAAACCCTCTGGTACCAGCAGAATTGTCAGAGTCTTCGGAATCGGAGGATTCAAAGTATTCCTGACCATGATGCTCATGCAAAGCACGGTTCCGGTATCGAAGTCGGTACAGAGTTGATCCGATACCGATCTGCTGATTCCAGCCAAAGATGGCATGGGAAGAACTCCCACTGGGGCCGGTACCGTCGGTACCGGTACCGGTGCCCGTTGAAACATAGGTGTCAATGGTACCGCAGCTGTGAGAAGAGCTGCAATGCTGCGTTTGATAGAGAGGAACCTCTGGTCTATCGACGCTGCCGATGCCTGGGTGTCGGTACCGGTGAAAAACGGCCGGGACCCGTGAGCATGGCACCAGTAGGTCTTGCAAGGTCGAGGTCTCGAAAACATCCTGGAGCCCCATTGATGCTTTCGAAGCAGAAGCCTCCCGCCGGGGCTGTTTTGCTGGTGTAGTTCCCTCAAGGGCAATGCCAATGGCCTTGCGATGCTTAGCAGGAGAGCTACCCTTTGAGGACCAGCTTTTTTGTTTAGTTACCTGAGATCCATGGGAGGAAGAGGAGGCTCTTGAAGACGTCGATGCAATGGATATGGCATCCGAAGGGTACAGAGCTTTGCAGCCCGGTTCTGTCTTCCTTTCTTAGTCATCCCCTTACAGGAGAGACATTCAGATGGAGAATGTTCAGGCCCTAAACATTTAAGACACCAATCATGGGTGTCAGTGACAGAAGTGGTACCGCCACACTTAGTACATTTTTTAAAACCACTAGTTGGTTTTTCCATGTTTCAGGAATATGAGGCCTAATGTCCAAAATGGCGCCTAGCACCGAAAAGAGTAGTTACTCACCTGTAACAGGTGTTCTCCAGGAGCAGCAGGAATCAGTCCTCACATATGGGTGTCATCGGCGCCGATGAAGCCCCAGCGGAGCATTTCCCCAGCTTTCTATGAAAGCCTTTGGGAATGCAGGCACGCATGCGCGGTTCCCTTCCCGCCTAAAGGTGCCATCTTACCTCAGTCAAATGACATAGCTAAGAACAGAACACAAAAATGAAAAATAAACTATGTACAACTGCAACTCCAAGGGGAGGAGGGAGGGTTGTGAGGACCGATTCCTGCTGCTCCTGGAGAACACCCATTACAGATGAGTAACTACTTTCTCCAGGACCAAGCAGGAAGTCAGTCCTCACATATGGGTGACTCCCTAGCTCTGGGCTACTGAGGAACCCAGGCTCAACAAGAGAACTCCCTCTAGTAGCAGCAAAGAAAGGCTTTTCAAGGACACAGCCTCCACCGGTAGCCCAACAGAGGGCAGGAGTTGCCTAAACTTCAAAGAGATTCCGGAGTACTGCTTGGCCAAAAGCACTGTCCCTACGGGACTCCCTTGCCAGACAGTAATGGGCCGCAAAAGTCTGGCTTGAAGACCAAGTTGCAGCCCTGCAGATGTCTACCAAGGGCAGAGAGCGGAGATGAGCCACTGAGGCAGCCATTGTCCTGACACGGTGGGCCGTGACCCAACCCTGCAAAGGAAGGTCAGCCGCTTTGTAAGCCCAGGCGATAAAGTCAGCCACCCAGATGGACAAGGTACGCTTGGACACAGCCAACCCCAACTTATTGGGGTCAAAGGATACGAAGAGCTGAGTAGCCCTCCTATGCCCCTGCGTACTGTCAAGGTAGAAGGATAAGGCCCTCCTACAGTCCAGGGTATGCAGGACTGCTTCAGCCTGGCTTGCATGAGGCCTAGGGAAGAATGTTGGAAGAACCACCTCCTGATTGAGGTGGAAAGAGGAGACAACCTTTGGGAGTAACTTGGGATGAGTCCTGAGGACTACCCTGTTCCTATAAATCCTAGTGTAAGGCTATCACAGACCAGGGCCTGAAAATCACTCACTCGCCTAGCCGAGGTAAGGGCTATCAGGAAGAGTGTCTTCCAGGATAGGAAGCGTAGTGGACAAGTAGCCATCGGCTCAAAAGGTGGGCGAGTCAGTTGCGGCAAGACCACATTCAACTCCCACTCAGGGGCAGGAGGACGGATTGGAGGCTTGAGCAAAAGCAAGCCCCTGAGAAAACGGGACACCAAGGGGTGACCAGATAGAGAATGTCCCTCCACCAGTGAGTGGTGAGCTGCTAGAGCTGATAGGTGGACTCTAACAGAATTGGACTTAAGTTCCTGATTTGATAAGTGCAGTAAGTACTGAAGCACTACTGGCACAGTACAGGAGAAAGGATCCTCTGTACGTAGCTGACACCACACAGAAAGCACAGTTACTTACCTGTAACAGGTGATCTCTGGGAACAGCAGGAATAAGTCTTCACATATGGGTACGTCGGTACCGATGGAGTCTGCGTGGTAACGCTTCCCAGCGTCCAATCAAAGAGCTTTTGGAAGCATCCCACCACGCCTGCGTGCTGCCTTCCCACCTTTCCCAACTGCCTTTTCTCAGTTAAGTTTTAAAGCTGAGACAAAGAGAGAGAGAGAGAGGAAAGGAAAGATAGATAGAGATACAACTCCTGGGGAGGTGGGTGGGTTGTGAAGACTTATTCCTGCTGTTCCCAGAGATCACCTGTTACAGGTAAGTAACTGTGCTATCTCCAGGAACAAGCAGGAATGAGTCTTCACATATGGGGACTCCCAAGCTGAGATGCCTGGAGTCTCAGCATGTCATAGATTGGAACATGCTATCCCCCACAACACCAGGCATCCTGAGGATGGAGGGTAGGAGTTGAAGAGAGAAAGGTGCTGTGGAACAGTTATCCTAGCATAGGATTGCAGACAAGGAGTCCATGTGTGGATGATAATTGTCATCAATGATATTGCAAAGAAAAAATATTGCAATATGGACCTCCCCTAACAGGACTTCAGAGAAGTATGGAGGTTCATGGGATCTACTGGGGAACCCAGTAGAGGAACCTTGAGAAGGACCTCACTGTAAGTGGAGGTAGTAACCCTGTAGGAAAAGCAATGGAGGTCAGAATCCTGAAAGGTAACATGTAACCCCAGTAGGAAAAACTGGGGTAGTACAAAAACGGTGGGCCTTCAGCGGAAGGCTTTATGATAAAATCTGAACTCTTTTGCAGCAGAGTGGCTCACTCTTAGGAACAAAAAGAGAGAGGCTAACCGATTTGGACAAACAGGCCCAATCCTTGTGGGGAGAAAGGGTATGGGAACCCCTTGTATCCCTAAAGAAAGGACAATGCCGGAGGCATTAGAGCCTGTGATTAGCTGAAGATCCGCAATGTCTCTCCTAACTGGAGGTCAGCTGAGAGAGATATTGGAACATGGAGAGCTTCAGGGGTACCTAACCTTAAGGTTATGGTAGGTGTTAACTACCACGAAAGTGGTTGTGAGTGTAGGACCCTAAAACATGCTGGATAGCATAAGTATGGGTAAAGCCCATCTGTCAGAATCATATAGCTATATGAGCCTATACAGTCAGGTAGATAAAGCAGAATACATATCTATCGATAGTAAAATATCTCGACAGATACATACATACACACACACATATATATATAAATATAGATATATGAGAAAATATCTATAGTGAGATATGAAGGGCATAAAATACACACAAATGATAGACATAGACATCTGTAAGATGTGTGCTATAGGTATGAATATATAGGCCTCTATATGGAAGTCTGCAAAGAAGCAGACAGAGATATGCCTACAAAAAGGTATTCACATAGGAAAATGTGGAGAGGAAAGATTCATCTAACAAGAAGGTGGAACCTACTTGAGAAGATATATAGAGAATCAATCCCCACTGGTTATGGCTACAGGGATGCTAGGTAGTAGAATAACCAGGATGGTTACGTGAAAAGCAGAGGATGATAAACTCTAGCATGGTAAGTGAACAGAAGACGCAAAGGAATGAGATACCATGCTGACCTGCTTAAGGGCAAAAAGGTATCATGCGTTCTTACCATGAGGACGAGCTGGAAGGAGAAAACATATTCCCTATTGGAAATACTATGGACCAAAGCAGGGAATTAGCAACTCCTTAAGCTTTCACGTAATAGGAGGCCTATGTCCTTTATATTAAAAAGGAGAACTTTTCTAGTCATGGGAAACATGACTGAAAAAGCCTTTTTCAACCATCTAGTATAGCTGTTGGAGAAAAAGCCCCCCATGCTCTCTAGCAAGGGCCCATAGTGGAGAGCTTCTCTGTAGAATTGCAGAGCATGATGCAGGAGAATGAGGAGATAGAACTGGCTGCAGGAGAGCCAGTACCTATGTCAACTATGCTGCCAAACCCAGGGGAATGGAGATGGCAGAAAGAGAAGACAATCCAACAAGCTTGTAGTGAAAAAATTTCCAAGACAGATGACAGCACTGACTTGGAGCCACTACTAAGACCAGACACAATGTTAGTGGAGGACAAATCTGATTGCTGGTGGACAAGAACCAGTGGTCCAAACATTAAGGCTCCTGCATTGGCAGCTGCTAACTAGACAGCAGAAGAATGGTACTGTTTAAAAAACAGAAAGAACAGACAAAACAAGAGTAGAAAACTCTGGACGTGTCTGATGAACTGCTTCAAAGTAAGATTGAAAAAAGAGGCGTCAACTCAGAGAAGAGAACTCCGCACTGGAAAAGTAAGAAAACTAGAGAGGCTGAAGAAAAAGCCCTCCAGTGAAGCAATACCGCTCTTACAGAGGTAAAACCTGGTAAGAGGGTAAAGAGAATGGAGCTGAAGAAAACTTACAAAGTAGTAAGTTTATAGAAAGGAAAAAAAAGACATGCTGGCACAGGAAACTATCATTTGAAAGTGGATAGACATCTTTCCCTAGCAGGAAAAGAGGAGAACCCTGTGACCTAGAAGCATGAACATCCTGACAGCTCATAGAACATAGAAAGAATGGATGTCTTTCAGGAAGAGATCCATGTTTAGGATTTAGAATGAGAGCAGTGGATTGCCTCTATTGAGAAGAAGCAACTGCAGATTCTAATCCCAAGAGTCACAAGCATCTGATGGATTGATCAGAAACCCTGTGGTTGCTGGGTTTGCTGAGCCTGGTGAGAGGTTGAACTCTGCAGACCAGGACGATGGTTCCCCTGTTTGGGAACATCTGTATGATGGGAAGATGATGCATAAAACCTTCTTCTCCTATGGGAAGAAAGTTTGGCAGGACATTTCCTACCTACTGGGACAGAAGAAGATGCAGAACAGCTCCTAGGAACAGGTAAGTCAGTGGAGAACTGAGTAACCTGACGTAAAGACTCCTTGTTGAAAAGATTGTCTCCAGTGCAAAGAGTATGTCCCAGTCTGTGCTGTGCCCATTTGTCCAAGTCTGAAGCTTGGAGCCAGGCTCTACGTCGTGCCCCTATAGTTATAGCAGAAGTCCTGCTAAAAGACTCAAAAAAGAGTCTAGGGAAGCACGAGTAAGAAACCAAGAGATATTCTGGAGATGCTTGAGCAGTGAAGAATAGTGTGCACTTTTGGATTCTGGAAGGGAAGGAGTCAAAAGATTTAGACTCATATAGAAAATATATGAGAGAATTCTTGCAGGAAGCATAGATGTCTGGAAGGTTTGACGTCCAAAGGCATCAAGTGTCTTAGACTCACGACCTGGCAGATAAGAAGAGTGCTTTTTCTTGCTCTTTACCCGCCTCATTGCTGATTCCAAAACTATGGAATGATGAGGAAGTTGAGTCTTTTGAAACCTTGGAGAGGGGGGCACCTGATATAAGAGATCAGTTGCTCTAGAAGGTGGGGGTACCCTTAAAGGTGTTTCCCACATTCCTAGAAGGAGATCCTGTAAGGAATGATGCAAAGGAAGCATTATGTTCTCCTTTGCTTTGGTAGAAAGAGAGTCCTGTGCAGGATCATGTCCTGGGATAGGAATGGCAAGAGAGAGCCTCTGAAAAGAGGGTTCCCCAACAGGAATTTCCCTACAGGTTAGATCTGAAGAACTAGCCTGAGCAGCGACAGAGCTATGCAGATATATAGGAATAGAAGATCCTGCACAGTGCAGTGTGGAATGCTTAAAGGATGGCCGCCGGTACTGGCTGTTAGGAGCAGCGACCGTCATTACCACATTGTCCATGCCAGGTATCGACTCCAAGCTTGGCATAGAAGGGAGCGATCCTGTTGAAAAAAGCATGGTAGGAGTTGGCCACGATGCTACTGTGGATACCGGTAACGATGCCAATACCGGTACCGATGTCGGAGTCGAGCCCGACAAAGACATCGGAGCAGTCATCGGTGACAGTTCAATCGGTACCGATGTAACCGAAAAACTCCGGGTGCTATCCTCGGTACCGAGCCACTGGTATCTATCAGTGTCGGTACCAAAGTGTATTGGTACCGAGTCTTCCAGACTAGAGAGCGATTCTAAACTCGGCTTCGATAAGCGAAGCAAGGAAGGCACCGACTGTAAGGGTAATGAGGACATCGGTACCGACTTCGGTACCGTGTCTGATACCGGTGAATGAAGGTCAGCTAGTGGCAACTCAATCGGCCTCGGGGGAACCGAGAGATGCAGATCCGAATCATCGGAACTGAGCCTTCGGTACCGCCGAGAGCTCGTACCAAGGCGAGTCGGTACCCAGTCCTCCAGACTGGAGAGCGATTCCAGACTTGGCATCGAAGGAAGCGAGGCTATCGATGCACGTCTGGAGGGTACCGACGTCGGTGGTGGTATTGGTGCTGGTACCGATAATGAAAAGTCAGTCTGGAGTGTATCCACCGGTCCCGAAGGCACCAAGGACGCCAGATGACCATCCCTGGTGAGGAGTGTTTCATCCAACACCAGTGCCAATGTCAGGGTATCGGTACCGCTCGAAGCGGATGCCACCACCGGACACGGCTCAGATATGTTCTGTGAGGGGTGAACCCCAGGAACAACCTGAAACCCCTTATACGCTTTGGAGACCGAAGACTCCCGCCAGGGTTTTGAAGCCAGTGGGCCCTCGAGGGCAAGGCCGGAGCCGTCTACATGCTGTGCATGAGACCTACCACTCGAGGGCTGGCTAGTATTAACAGACTGTTTTTGTGGGTTACCTGATCCTGTGTAGAAGGAGACGGTGCCCCGAAGCTGGAGGGAAACTGTGTATCGCGGGAACCTCGATATTGAAGACCTCTTCTCACCAAACTGTTGTCAGGACCCAAGCAGGTTAGACACCGACTTCAAGGGTCTAAAAATAAAGTGGTACCGCCACAGTTTGAACATTTCTTGGAGAAAGTGGCTGGCGGTTCCATGAAGGAAAAAGAAGAGGCCTAAAAGGCCTAAGACACCGTGAGACACTATGAAGAAAAAATATTCCTTGAACAAGGAAGATTTTACAAGAAAAGAAAAGAAAACACCGGTGGTACCGGTGGCGTCGGGAGACAGCCGCGACCACAAGAAAACTAAAGAAATAAAAGAAGAATTTTCTGCGGTGACAGGAGGACGTCCTGCCGGCTCCGTGGAAAAACGAAAACTGAGGAGAGGCAGTTGGGAAAGGCGGGAAGGCAGCACGCAGGCGTGGTGGGATGCTTCCAAAAGCTCTTTGATTGGACGCTAGGAAGCATTCCCGCACAGACTCCGTCGGTACCGACGTACCCATATGTGAAGACTCATTACTGCTTGTTCCTGGAGATAGCACAGTTACTTACCTGTAACAGGTGATCTCTGGGAACAGCAGGAATAAGTCTTCACATATGGGTACGTCGGTACCGACGGAGTCTGCGCGGGAACGCTTCCCAGCATCCAATCAGAAAGCTTTTGGAAGCATCCCAACACGCCTGTGTGGTGCCTTCCCGCCTTCCCAACTGCCACTCCTCAGTTAAGTCTTAAAGCTGAGACAAAGAGAGAGAGCAAGGAAGGGAAAGATAGAGATAAAGAAATGCAACTCCTAGGGGAGGTGGGTGGGTTGTGAAGACTTATTCCTGCTGTTCCCAGAGATCACCTGTTGCAGGTAAGTAACTGTGCTATCTCCAGGAACAAGCAGGAATGAGTCTTCACATATGGGGACTCCCAAGCTCAGATGCCTGGAGGGAGTCCTAGCATGTTGCAAGTCTAGAACGAGCCATGCTATTCCTCAGGACCTCAGGCATCCTGTGGATGGAGGGTAGGAGTTGAATACAGAAAAGGAGCTGTGGAACAGCTGGCTAGAAAAGGGCTTCAAAAGGGGAAGACCCTGTATCAAGGGCATTTAGTAGGGAAATATTGTAATCTGGGCCTCCCTTGTTGGCATTGCACAAGTGCACTGAGCTACATATGGATCTGATAGAAGAGCCAGTGAATGTGCTCAAGGGGTACCTCACTGAGAAGTAGAGGTAATAAAGTAGAATAAAAACAAGTGGAGGTCAGAACCCTTCAGGGTGAGAAAATAACCCCAGGGGAAAAACTGGGGTAGTAAGAGAGGTAGAGCTTCAGCGGAGACGCAGAAGGTACTAGTGAAGAAAGCTTAAGCTGTTTTGGTCCAAAAATAGTACAAATCTAGGAACAAGAGAAAAAATTAGTCTGACCCAACTGGACTGGGGTTGGAACCAGTCCATGTAGGGGAGAAAGGGTATGGAGACCCTTGTATCTGATAAGAAAGTAAGGACAGACTCAGGAGCGCTAAGCTTTAGAGCAAATGAAGCTCCGCAATGTCTTTCCTAAATGGGGTCAATTAGGAAAGAAAAAGGTACATGGAGAGCTTCAGGAGTACCTAACCTGAAAAGGTTATGGTAAGGAAAAAGTTTGTTAATTACCACAGGAAGTGGTTATAGGTGTAGCCCCCTAAGTATGCTGGCACAGCATTGATAGGGGTAGTGCCCATCTGTCAGGATCATATAGGAATGTAAGGATATTTGAACCTAACAGACAGATAGATAAGTAGATGGATACAGATCTATCTAAAAATATATCTCATTATATCTATAACTATATATGCATATATCTATAAAGAGATATGTATGGGCAGAAGACACACAGATATAGATAAATATATATATATGTATCTATATATATTTATATATATTTATTTATTTATTTTATTACAGTTTCTTATATACCGCGCTATTTAGAATCAGCGCGGTTTACATCATAACAACAACGACCATAACGACAAACTGTCAGGTTTTACATTGAACAGGAGTACAAACTTGGATAACTGGGTTAACTATATACATAATCTATCTACACTGCAGTGTGAGGGCATTTCTAGATTGGGTCATTTCTTGGAGCATATAGACAGATGTCTCCAGGTATATGGATGGAGAGATGTCCATAGAACCCCATCCCCCCTAGGGATATAGGGAGAGAGGAAGATTCATCTGACAGCAAGAAGGTTGATACCTGCTTGAATAGATAAATAGAGAATCCTTTTTTCCTGGTTATGACTGGCAGAGTCAGAGGAAAAGGTCTCTCTGACAAGAAGGCGGCTGAATTCTTTGCAGAATTTGAGCTCTTGAATAACCAGGATGGCCTACGTGAAAATTGCAGAGGATAACTTCAGTCTGCAGACAGGAAGTCCAAATATCTCCAGAATTGCAGTATGGAGAATGGATAGAGGATGCCTCTGGAGGAAAAATACCCTAGTGATCCGCCTATGAGGGCAAGATGGGTATTAGGCGTCCTCTAGTTGCCATTGAAGAAATTTATCTCTGACGAGAAGACTCAAGGAGATATGGGCCAAGCCAGGGAAGTGGCCCTTCTTTAGGCATTCACGTAATGAAAGGCCTGAGGCTTATGCCTCAAAAGAGATTTACGATAAGATGGAAAGGGCAGGGAATACCCACCAGACATCACTGGGGGAACCCCCTCCCCCCTAACCATCTGGGGTTATCTGCTAGGCAAGATACTAATGCTCTCTAGCAAGGGCCCACAGTACAAAGCTGCTCTGTAGAGATGCAGAGAGCATGCTGCAGGTTGGTTAGAAGAAAAAGCTGACATTGGAAATCGAGCAGGTGACCAGCTATTCTGCCAAGGCAAAGAATAGAAGTTAACCAACCAGACTGTGATAATAGGGTTTCCCAAACAAGGTTAATAACCTGTTTGGGACTTAGCACTAAGGCTAGGAGGATTGCTAGTGGAGGGGAAGCCCTGGTTGTGTAGAGAACACAACCAGTGGCTTAACTACTAGGAATTGCTGTATCTGCAGCAACTACCAGGGCAGCATAGAAATTTTTTTTTTCTTTTTTCCTGTTTTTTAGATTGGGAAAAACAAACAGTCCTGTCCATCACACAATAGGAAGTACTAAGGTAACAAGGGGGAAAAAGAACTCCAGAAGGGAGAATCCCACAGTAGAACAGGTAGAGGACTACAGGAGCTTACCGGTGTAAAAGA
This sequence comes from Ichthyophis bannanicus, assembly GCA_033557465.1. NCBI lineage: Eukaryota > Metazoa > Chordata > Amphibia > Gymnophiona > Ichthyophiidae > Ichthyophis > Ichthyophis bannanicus. Next base: position 359,069,674 of record CM066036.1, on the reverse strand, counting down.
ACCACTCTTACAACCAAATGTTGTAGGAAGAGGGAGGTAAGACAGAGTTGCAAAGAGACCGACTATGAAGGAAGTCTCTGACAGGTGAGATGAGACATGCCAGTACAGGGAAACAACTGTCCATTGATAAAAGTTACCTCTCTTTCCTTCAAGAGGAAGAGGAAACAACTAAGTATGGGCATGATCATCATAAAGACTCTTAGAAAAAAAGATGTCTCATGAAGAGATATCTAGGTAGGTTAGGATACATTTAGTGCAGATACTGCCAGTGAAAGAAGCAGACTGCCACCATAACCACCAACCAAGAGGGACAATGATCTATTTGAAACCCTGCTACTGCTGGGTTTGTTGACCCTGTTGAGGTTGTGGATTCTTCAGACCAGGGCGATGTTTCCCGTGTTTGGGAACATCTGTATGATGGGCAGATGATGGGTAAAACCTTCTCCCCCTAGGGGAAGAAAGTTTGGTAGGAAATTTCCTACCTACTGGGAAAGAAGGCGGCGTAGAACAGCTTCTGGAAAAAGGAAAGTCAGTGGATAACTGAGTAACCTGGAGTAAAGACTCCTTGTTGAAGAGATTTTCTCCAGTGCAAGGAGTATTTCCCAGTCTTTCTTGTGCCCATTTGTCCAAGTCTGAAGCTTGAAGCCAGGCTCTACGTCGTGCCCCTATAGCTACAGCAGAAGTTCTGCTAACAGACTCAAAGGAGTCTAGGGTAGCACGAGTAAGAAACCTAGAGATATTTTGAGTATGACTAACCAGTGAGGAATAGTCTTTACACCTGGGCTCTTGAAGAAAAGGAGTCAAAAGATATAATTTCTTTGTGACCTCCTCAAGAGATAAACCCATATAAAAAACATATGAGAGAATTCTTCCTGAAAGCATGGATGTCGAAGGTTTGACGTCCAAAGGCATCTAGTGTCTTAGACTCACGACCTGGCGGACAAGAAAAGTGCTTTTTATTACTCTTCACTCGCTTCATTGCTGATTCTACCACAATGGAATGATGAGGAAGTTGAGTCTTTTGAAACCCTGGAGAGGGGGGCACCTGATATAGGAGATCAGTTGCTCTGGAAGGTGGGGGTACCTTTAAAGGAGCTTCCCACATTCGTAGAAGATCCTGCAAAGAATGATGCAAAAGAAGCATTATATTCTACTTTGCTTTGCTACGAACAGAGAGGTATTCTGTATTCCCTTGTGTAGGATCTTGTCCAGGAATAGGAATGGCAAGTGATTTTACCATATCCAGGAGGAAAGTCTGGAAAGAAGGATCCCCAGAGGGAACTTCCCTTGGATAGGCTAGATCTGATGAAGAACTAGCATTGGCACTGAAGGATCTATTCAAGTATATAGGAATAGAAGATCCTGAATGGTGCAGTATGGGATCCTTAGATGGTGGTTGCTGGTACTGCAGGTCAGAACCAGCGACAGTCGGTAACAGATCGTCCATGCTAGGGATCGATTCCAAACTCGGCATCGAGGGAAGCGAGCCTGACGAGAGAAGCATGGAAGGTACAGACAGCAATGGTACTGTGGATATCGGTACCGACCTCAGTACCGTATCTGATACCGGTGGATGAAGACCAGCCAGTGGCAACTAACGGTATCGGAGGAACCGAGAGTTGCGGATCCGAATTATCAGAACCGAGCCTTCGGTACCGACGGGAGTCGGTACCAAGGCGAGTCGGTACCCAGTCCTCCAGACTGGAGATCGATTCCAGACTTGGCATCGAAGGAAGCAAGTCTATCGATGCACATCTGGAGGGTACCGACGTCGGTACTAGTATCGGTGTCAGTACCGATACTGGAAGGTCGATCTGGAACGTATCCACCGGCCCCGCAGGTACCGAGGACGCCAGATGACGATCCTTGGTGAGGAATATTTCATCCAACACCAGTGCCGATGCCGGGGTATCGGTACCGCTCGAAGCGGATGCCACCACCGGGCATGGCTCAGGTATGTTCTGTGAGGGGTGAACCTCAGGAATAACCTGAAACCCCACACAGGCTTAGGAGGCCGAAGACTCCCACCGGGGTTGTGAAGCCAGTGGATTCTCAAGGACAAGGTCATAGGCATCTCTATGCTGTGCATGAGAACTGCCACTCGAGGACTGGCTAGTCTTAACAGACTGTTTTTGGGTTACGTGATCCTGTGTAGAAGAAGATATGGTCAGTGCCCTGAAGTTGGAGGGGGACCGCGTGTCGAGGGGAACTCGATGTTGAAAACTTCTTCTCACAATAGTATTGCCCGAGGGCTCCAGAGGAAAATGGTCAGAACCCAAGCAAGTTAGACACCAATTGTGAGTGTCTAAAAATAAAGTTGTACCACCACAGTTTGTACATTTCTTAGGGAAAGTGGCTGGCGGTTCCATGAATGAAAATGGAGAGGCCTAGAAGGCCTGAGAACCATGAGACACTAAGGAAGAAAAATATATTCCTTAAAAAGGAAAACAATTTTACAAGAAAAAAGAAACACCGGCGGTACCGGTGGCGTCGAGGAAGGCAGCCGCGACCACAAGAAAACTAAAAAATAAAAGAATTTTCTGCGGTGACAGAAGGACGTCCTGCCGGCTCCGCGGAAAAACGAAAACTGAGGAGAGGCAGTTGGGAAGGCTGCACGCAGGCGTGTTGGGATGCTTCCAAAAGCTTTCTGATTGGACGCTGGGAAGCGTTCCCACGCAGACTCCGTCGGTACCGACGTACCCATATGTGAAGACATTCCTGCTTGTTCCTGGAGATTAGGTTTTCCTAGTGGACTGTTTCTTCCTAGAGGCTAGGACAACCTCCTCAACTTCCTGAGGTAGGCCCCAGGGAGCCAAAACTACCCTTGCAGTCTCCAGGCCATCAAATTGAGAGCTTTGAGATTGGGGTGCAGAAGGGAACCCTGCTCCTGTGAGAGAAGGTCGGGTTGCAACCCCATAGGCAGTGGGGGATCCACCGCCAGTTGAAGCAGAAGAGAAAACCAAGGCTTTCTCGGCCACCTGGGAGTCACCAGCAGGACCGAGGCCTTGTCCTGAAGAATTTTGAAGAGAGCTCGGGCCACCAAGGGCGTGGGAGGAAACGCATACAGGAGGCCCTGAGACCATGGAATCAGAAAAGCATCTGCTGCTATTCTCAGAGGATGCGGTTGCCTGGAGAAGAACTTCGGCAGTTGATTGTTCATTGGGCTGGCAAAGAGATCTACCAAAGGGAGACCCCATTTTAGGAAGATCCTCTGAACTACTGAAAGATGCAGCTGCCACTCGTGGGGCTGCAGAATTCTGCTTAACCTGTCGGCCAAGTAGTTGTCCTGGCCTGGAAGGTACACAGCCTTGAGGAGCATGTTGTGCTTCAGGGCAAATGAACAAAGGTTCTGAGCCTCCCAACAAAGGATTCTGGACCCAGTCCCGCCCTGTTTGTTCACATAAAACATGGCTACTTGGTTGTCTGTCTGAGCCAGGGCAGGAGAGAAAGCTTTGAGTGCTAATCGAATAGCTCCGAGTTCGAGGAGATTGATCTGCTGTGCAGCTTCTCAAGGAGACCACAGGCCCTGGGTGTACTTGTTCAGACAATGAGCTCCCCAGCCCTGCAGGGAGGCATCTGTGGTCAGTACCACCGTATACCCAGGAATCTGAAAAGGCACCCCCTTCAGTAGATTGGGTGGGTGTAGCCACCAGTTGAGGGAGTTCAGAAATTGTCTGGACACCCTTATCCTGTCTCTGAGGCTGCCTGTGACCACTGAGTCCGAAGGCACCACTGTGCAGGCCTCATATGGAGCCTGGCATTTGGGGTCACATGCACTGTCGAAGCCATGTGGCCAAGCAGCCTCAGGCAGAGTCTGGCTGAGACCAATGACCGGCGGAGAAACTGATTTGCCAAGGCTATCAATCTTTTGGCCCTGTCCGCTGGCAAGAAAGCCTTTGCCAGCAGAGAGTCCAACCTTGCCCCTATGAACTCCAAGTTCTGGGAGGGGAGCAAAGTGGACTTTGCGAAGTTTATGACAAACCCCAGGCTTTGAAGAAGAGCAATAGCTCTGAGGGTGGCCTGTCTGGCCTCCTGGCACGTCTGACCCCTGATGAGCCCGTCGTCCAGATAGGGGAAGACAAAGATTCCCTGATTTCTCAGGTAGGCCGCCACCACTGCCAGGCACTTTGTGAAGACTCTGGGGGCGGAGGTGAGGCCAAAAGGCACTCTGTACTGATAATGGTTTCCTCCCACAATGAACCTGAGGTACTTTCTGTGGTCTGGATGAATGAGGATGTGAGTGTACGCATCCTTTAGATCTAAGGAGCATAGCCAATCTCCCTGCTGGAGGTAGGGCAGAAGTGTCCCAAGAGTAAGCATCTTGAACTTCTCTTTCTCTAGGAACTTGAGGTTCCTGAGGTCCAGAATGGGTCGAAAGCCACCGGTTCTTTTGGGCACCAGGAAATACCTGGAGTAGAAGCCGTGACCTTGCAAGTGGGGAGGCACAGGCTCCACCGCCCTGTCCACCAACAGACCTTGAAGCTCTTGCAGGAGAAGGTCTGTGTGCAGGGGAGGCCTTGGAGGCTCCCCTGGAAAGTATGGAGAAGGCAGTTGGTGAAAATGCAGTGCATAGCCCCTGCGGACTATATCCAACACCCAACTGTCCCCGGTGATGAGGGGCCACTGGTGGGCAAAGAGGGCGAGGTGACCTCCTGTGCAGGGTTGGGAGAGCAGGGATGGAGAGGCTATGCTCAAGGAGTCAAAACCCCCCACTCTGCTGAGTGGTAGCAGGTGCCGGAGGCTTGAGGGGTCCTCTGCCTACGGGGCCCATTACCCTGCCCCTTGGCTGGCTGACCCTGGGGGGGGGCAGCTTGGGCAGTCTGATACTGAGGGTACTGTTTGTAGGCAGTGCCCTTCCTCGGGTAAAAGGGCTTTTTACCCGAGCACTTCTTTTTATGAGAAGGGGCAGAGGTCTTCCTAGACAGCCTTGTCCGTGTAAGGTGCTCAGTTTCGAGCTGGGCGGCCTTCTCGGTCATGGGCTTGCCAAACAGGTTCTCACCTCGGCAAGGGACATCGACCAACTTGTCCTGAACCCATGGCTCGAGGTCCGATGACTGCAGCCACGCCTGGCGTTGAGCCGCAATGCCGGCTCCCGCAACTCAGGCTGAAGCCTCAAAGCCATCGTAGGCGGCGCGGGACATGAACTTCGAGCAGTCCCGAATCCCCGAGGACAAGGACTTGAATCTCTGCAAGGGTTCCCCGGAGAGTCCAGCAGAGAACCCGGCCAACTCCTTGGCCAGGTCCAGCAAGTACGAGGGTCATTTTTAAAGTAAGAACTGATTGTGGATCGTGTCCGCGCGATCTGTCAAGTGACGTCCGTTCAAGGTCAGCCACTCTTGGCCAGTCTCTCACTACGCCGCCATTATGTTTCACGTCTCTGCCGGTGTTGGTTGTATGGTTATACTGCTTCATTTGTCGCCATGTCAATCAGTAATCCCTCTGATTGTGAAGTGCGCTTGGTTATCTGTTTTTTAAATGCACAACAAGTTCGTCCAGCTGAAATTCACCGGCAGCTTGTTGAAGTGTATGGGGAAGGTGTAATGAATGATGTTTAAGGAAGGAAGGACAAATGTTCATGATGAAGAACGATCTGGACGGCCTACTGTCATGAATGAAGACCTGACACAAGACGTTGATGAGGAAATTCGCCAAAACAGGTGCTTCACTATAGACGAGCTGCATCAGACATTTCCACAAGTTTCAAGATCAGTAGTTTATCACATTGTTACTGACAAACTGCACTACAAAAAAATGTGTGTGAGATGGGTGCCGAAAATGCTGGACGAACTTGTTTTGCATTAAAACCGGATAACCGAGCGCACTTCACAATCGGAGGGATTACTGATTGACAGGGCGACAAACAAAGCAGTATAACCATACAACCAACACTGGCAGAGACGTGAAACGTAATGGCGGTATAGTGAGAGACTGGCCAAGAGTGGCTGACCTTGAACGGACGTCACTTGACAGATCGCTTGGACACGATGCGCAATCGGTTCTTACTTTAAAAATGACCCTCGTACATGCCCATGTACAGCTGGTAAGACTGGACACGGCAAGCAAGCATCGAGCCCTGGAAGCACTTTCTACCGACGCCATCGAGGTTTCGGGCCTCCCTGCCGGGGGAACCGCAGAGTGCATCTTCTGGCTCTTCAGACGATGCATGGCCGATTCCACAACTATGGAATGGTGTGGTAGCTGTGCCTTTTGAAAGCCAGGGCTCTTTCTGAGTCGATAGATCGAGTTGACTCGCTTGCTCAAAACCGGCGCCAAGGCCGGTACCTCCCACATACGGAAGAGGAGCCATTCCAACATCGGAGGAACCGGGACAGTAAAGGCCTCCTTCGGAGGAGAGTCATACTGCAGCGCCTCGAGCTCTTCAGCTCGAGGCTCTTCCTCGGGGTCCGCCAGAATAGCCAAGGCAGTGGCCATATCCTGGACGAACTCCGATAACCGAGTATCCTCCGGAGGGGATCTACTCCAGGGCTCAGATTGCGGTGAGTCCGACGGGACGCACTGAGTCTTGAACGTATCGGGAGACTCCTCATCCTCCGTCTCCCAGGCGGACTCGTCCGACGAGGAGTCAGGGTCCGACCCCGCGGGGCCCTGGAGCACCCGCCCTGACGCTGGAGGCACCGGCGTCGACGCCCTCGGTCCCGAACGGGAGGTCGAGGGAGACCTCGACCGAGGTCGACTGAGCCATGATGGACTCGAGTATCGGCTCGGTCTCCAGGGTCGACTTCGAAGTCGATGTCCCGGTGGTTGGGGCAGATGTGCCTGACAGGCTGGCCATCAGTGCCCGCTGCTGCTCCATGAAGGCAGACAGTCTGCTCTCCAAGGCTGTCATCCTGAGACTCAGCTCGGGAGACGCAGCAGCCTCCGATTTGGGCCCCGGCAGCACCGGGCCCAACGTCGGCTCTCTGGGAGGAGAGTGCGAGGACTACGGGGCTTACGTGTCCAGCAGACTCCGGCTCCATGCGAGGAACTTTGGCAGGCTTCTCTTGTTCCACGGGCCCGGGGCGACGGTCGGGGGTCTTAGACCTGGCCCTCAAGGAGCCAGGGACCTCCTCCTCCGACGCCCTCGCGAGCCGCTTCTTCCTCTTGCGTTCCCGGTCGGGGGACCCCCTGTCCGAGGAGCTTCGACAGCGCTCAGGATCCGAATCCCGAGATGTCGAGGCCTCAGACGAGGTCCAGACCCAGCTGGAGGCTGAGTCCGAGAAAAGCCTTTCTTTCTGCTGCTGGCGACTTCGGAGTGCCTTGGAAGACATCTTCCCACATGGTCCACATGACTTAGGGTCATGATCAGGACCGAGGCACCAAAGGCAGCAGTCGTGTGTGTCGGTGAGAGACATTAACTTCTTACACCGATCACACTTCTTGAAACCACTGGAAGCCATCGGGGAAAAAAAAAAAAAAAAAAAAAAAAAAAAAGAGTACCCGTGAGGTCAAAGGACCGGCCTTCCAGGGAAAAGGAATAAGGGCGCGAACGCCAGCCACGAAGGGCAAAAACCGAAAAAGAAGAATCGGGCTCGATACCGGTGTCCCGAACCCGGCAGGAGGGGAACAGGCGTCGAACCGGGAGAAAAAAACAGCGAGAATCGCCGAAAAAAAATCAACTTTTATCCGGGATGACAGGACACACGTCCAGTGGGGTTCTCGGAAAAAAAAAGACTGAGGTAGATGGCACCTTTAGGCGGGAAGGGAACCGCACATGCGTGCCTGCATTCCCAAAGGCTTTCATAGAAAGCTGGGGAAATGCTCCGCTGGGGCTTCATCGGCACCGATGACACCCATATGTGAGGACTGACTTCCTGCTTGGTCCTGGAGAAAAGAAAGGTTTCTGAAGAGAAACAGTTCAAAGTATAAAATTTTTTGAAAAAAGAAAAGAAAAAAACCCGGCGGTACCGGTAGGTGTCATGCAGAGGAAAACACAATCACAAGAAAACAATTTTAAAGACGGAATTTTCTGCGGTGACAGGGTATGGGTCCTGTCGGCTCCGCGGAAAACGAAGAACTGAAGAGACAGTTGGAAAGGCGGGAAGGCAGCGTGCATGTGCTGAGGGATGCTCCCAAAAGTGTTCCTATTGGACGCTGCGGAGTGTTCCCGTGCAGGCTCCGTCGGCACCGACGATACCCATATGTGAAGACTACATTCCTGCTTGTTTCTGCAGATAATTAGATACACCTAAAATAAATTGTCAGTATTCACATAACTTGAATCAACCAATGAATGATGGCTCTAAAGTTTAAAATGATCACATTCACCCCCTGATCCATTTTCACAATGGTGAAGACAAAAGAGCTGCCTGAGACTGTCAGAAAAGCCATCAAACATCCAACTTCAAAAGGGGTACGAGACTAGCTCCAACGATCTTGAGATTCCTGTCTACAGTTCACAATGTGGTGTCCCTCAGGGCTCTATTCTGGCTCCGTTATTGTTCAACATCTTCCTTGCCCCTTTGGCACTAATTATTCAACAAACCGGGATCTCCAGTTATTTCTATGCGGACGACATCTTCCTGCTACACCACACTTCATCATCCCACCCTGACTTATCACCTCTAGAAAATTGTTTATCGACTATCTCCACTTGGCTTTCCACTAACTGCTTGGTGCTCAATGTTAGTAAAACTGCCGCGATTTGGTTCCCTCACACCTCCCCTGTCCCATCTCTTGCTCCATCCCTTGCTGGCTCCTCCATCACTGTAGTATCTAAACTTCGCTACCTTGGGGTATTTCTCGACAGTACTCTCAGTTTTCAGGATCATATCTCCCATGTTTCCCGTTGTTCTTTTCTATGTCTTCGACAAATTCGTGCCGTTCGTCCTTTTCTGTCTACTCAGGCTCTCACTACTCTTCTGCTCTCGTTGGTTATCACTAGACTAGATTTCTGTAACACTATTTTTGCCGGTCTTCCTAAATCTCAAAAGCACCGTCTTCAATTGATCCAGAATACAGCCGCCCGCATGATCCTCCATGCTTCCCCACGTGACCATATCACCCCCCTGCTTTATCATCTTCACTGGTTGCCACTTGATTATCGAATAACATTTAAGGTTCTCACTTTAGCTCACAAAGCCATTTATCACTCTACTCCTGCATATCTTTCTGATCTGCTGATCTACCATAACCCCTCTCGCAGTCTCCGCTCCATCCACATTAACCGTCTTCACCTCCCAGCACCTTCTAAAGCTCACCTGCAATCCACCAGAAAATCTGCCTTCTACTACCTAGGACCCTTCCTTTGGAATTCCCTCCCTACCAACCTCCGTACAGAGGAATCCTACCCCAAATTCCGTTCTCTTCTCAAAACTCACCTTTTCTCTCTAGCTTTTCCCTCCTGAAGACCTCTCTCTGCTCTAATTGTATTGCCTCTGTCTTTTCTCTCTTCTTTCCTATTAATTATTGTAATTTCCTTTCTCTCTAACTATTGTTTTTATTTGTAAACCGCCTCGATGTAACGGGAGGCGGTATAGAAAATGTTAAATAAACAATAAACAATAATGTTAAGTTTTCTGCTCATGGAACTGTCAAGAACCTTACAGGGCATGGTGGGAAAAGGAAATGCAAACTGTTGGGAAAACATTACATACAACATCCAAAGAGCTTAAAGCTGACCTTGAGTAATCTGGAGTGAACATTTCAACCCGCATCATATGCTGTGCACTAAAGGAGGACTTCATGGGCAAAGGCCAAGGAGGACCCACTGCTCAAACACAGACATAAAAAGGGAATGCCTGATCTTTGCCCAGACCCAACTTGAGAAACCACAATCCTCCTGGGAAAAAGTTCTGTGGACAGATACCAAAAACTTGAACGCTTTGGCAATGCAGCCCAGCGATAAATTTATAGGCGAAGAAATTAAGCTTATAAAGAAAAAAAAGCTACCCTTCATACAGTTAAATATGGTGGAGGTTCCAATAATGCTGTGGGGCTGTTTTGCTGCCTCAGGGAACTGGAGGCCTGGAACATATTAAAAAGAATCATTAAGACAGAGGACAACCAAGGTATTTTGGAGCGAAATATGCAACCTAGTTTCATAAACTAGGTCTGGGTCGAAGGTCAAGGATCTTCTAGCAGGATGACCCAAAACATAGTACATCCAAAAGTACAAAAGAATGGTTAAAAAGAAACAAATGGACTGTTTTAAACTGGCCAATGAGTCCTGATCTCAATCCTAATTGAGAACCTTTGGAAAGAGCTGAAATCTGCCATTGGTAAAAGGAATCCTGGAAACAGGTGAGTAACTACGCTTTCTCCAGGAAAAAGCAGGAAGTCAGTCCTCACATATGGGACTCCCCAGCTACAGGCTACCGAAAGCCCATAGCGAAATTAGGGGCTCCCTCACAGGGGAGCCGCAAGCAGCAGCAATTTAGTCTGTGTACACAGACCACAGTAGGACTCCTCTGTCCGATGAAACCAGTACTCCGGTAGCCTGAACACAGAAGGATCAGAGGGAAGGAGTTGCCTAAACCTGAAAAGGTTACGGAGAACAGCTTGGCCGAAGGCACTATCCCGTTGGGACTCGCTTTCCAGGCACTGAAGCCACCATGGCCCTGACACGGTATGCCGTGATGCAGCCTTCCAGCAGGAGCCTCACCTGCTCATAAGCGAGGGCGATACAGTCTGCCACCCATGTGGACAGCGTACGAGGTGTGACAAAAAAGAAACTAGACTGTGGCAGCTATGCTCACGACTCAATGCCAACTGGCTAACCGCTTATGTCACTGTGTTGTACAGGATCTCACACTATTCTGATATATTTTTCATCTCTCACTGTTTTTCTTTTTAGGATTTTTTGTAGCATACTGCTCCATCGTTTTGTAAAGCAAACTGGAGGTGGCAAAAATATGGAGCAAAGAATCAACTTGAAATTTCTGGTTAAGTTGGAAAAGGGCCCAACTTAGTGTCTGCATCTTCTCCATAAGCCTTTTGGAGAAGTGGAATGTCAAGGCCATGAGTCTTCAAGTGGCACAAACACTTTAAGACTGGCTGCGAGGAGGTGGAGGATGACCCCAAGTCAGGACAGCCTTCCACGACAAAGACGGCTGAGAACATTGACAGAGTGAACCAGCTGTTGCAGAGTGATTGCAGATTGACGATGTGGATGATAGCTGAGGAGCTCAGCCTGAACAGAGAGTCAGTGTGGACCATCTTGGTGCAGGAGCTGGGGATGCGGAAGGTGTGCGCCAAGATGGTGCCCAGGCTTTTATCGGATGACCAGAAGGAGCACCTGGTCAAGGTTTGTCGAGACTTGCTAGAGAAGATCCAGAGTTCATTAGCCAAGTCATCACAGGAGATGAGACTTGGTTCTTCCAGTACAACCTTGAAAACAAAGGGACAGATCCTGCAATGGAAGACTCGACTGTCACCCAGATCCAAGGGTGCGTGCATGTCCGGATCAAGGTCATGTGATTGCATTCTTCGACCAGAAGGGAGTGGTCCATCATGAGTTTGTGCCTGAGGGTCAGACAGTCAATCAGCAGGTCCTCAATCGCCTCCATGACCGGGTTCGGCACAGCAGGCGGGCTTTGTGGAGAGAAGTCGTGGCTGCTCCACCATGACAACGCGCCCCCACACACTGCGCTGTGAGGCAGTTCTTGGCCAACAGACAGATCACAGCTCTCGACCACCCTCCGTATTCCCCAGATCTTGCACCGTGTGACTTCTGGCTCTTCTGCAGGCTGAAGACTGTGCTCAAAGGAACTCACTTCACCTCGTTAGAAGAGATCAAGGCCACTGTGACGAGGAAGCTGAGGGACCTAAAGGAGGAGGACTTCTTAATAAATTTCTTAATAAGTTAGAGCCTAGTAGCAGCAAAGAGCTATAATTTAAATCAAATCAGAATATAGCTTACCTCAGCGGCACAGGACAAGGTACTGTGTAGCAGCCCTTTTTTAATAAGTGTTATATCCCTCCCTCCCTCCCCACACCCACCTCCCCTGGGATAATCACAGCTTTATAGGTACTTGCACAACTTAAAAGACAGGAGGTGCTCTCAGGTGAAGCTCATTACCCAAATCAGTCATACACTAAGGACCTGAGATTAATTAAGCTTCAGGTGAACAAGGTATATTAAACTTCTTAGGTACAGTTTTAGTGGTATAAATATCCATAGCACCCTTTAGTACATAAAGAACTTAAAGATCTAAACACAAACTTAAAACTAAGATGCAGACAGCAGTCCAGCAGCGGGATGTGGGCTTTCCAGTCTTTTGCATTGAGTGTCACATGTATGATTTTCTCCCAGCTGGTGAGAGGTCTTACGTGTGCACTAGGTGCAAGGAGCTCTCTGCTCTCAGGGAACGAGTCCGTTCTCTAGAGGCTAGAGTAGCAGACTTGGAAAACATAAGACAGACAGAGAGGTACATAGATGAGACCTACAGGGATATAGTCCTGAAGTCCCACCTCCAGTCTGGCAGCATCCCTGTTGCCAGGGAGGAGAGAGGTCACGTGACAGGAGAGCATCACCCTGGTGTGGCAGGAAGTGATCCTGTAACTAGGACCTGTCCTCCAGGTGATGTAAACCCCTCTCGCACCGAGGAGGTTTCTCCAGGGCCAAGTGCCCATGAGGGAAGGGTTAGGACAGCAGTTATAGTTGGTGATTCGATCATTAGGCATGTAGATAGCTGGGTGGCTGGTGGACGTGAGGATCGCCTGGTAACATGCCTGCCTGGTGCGAAGGTAGCGGACCTCACACGCCACCTAGATAAGGTCTTAGATAGTGCTGGGGAGGAGTCTGCTGTCTTGGTACATGTCGGTACCAATGACATAGGAAAATGTGGTAGGGAGGTTCTGGAAGCTAAATTTAGGCTTTTAGGTAGGAAGCTGAAATCCAGAACTTCCAGGGTAGCGTTCTCCGAAATGCTTCCCGTTCCACACGCAGGACCCAAAAGGCAGGCAGAGCTCCGGAGTCTCAATGCGTGGATGAGACAATGGTGCAGAGATGAGGGGTTCGGATTTGTTAGGAACTGGGGAACATTCTGGGGAAAGGAGGGGCTCTTCCGAAGGGATGGGCTTCACCTTAACCGGGATGGAATCAGGCTGCTGGCATTAACCTTTAAAAAGGAGATAGAGCAGCTTTTAAACTAGATAATAGGGGAAAGCCGACAGTCGCCCAAGAGCGCATGGTTCGAAAGAATGTATCCTTGAAGGATACTACAAAAAGCAGAGAGGTTCCAAAAAAGAGTAAAGTAGCCCAAATGCCCTCGAGTATGGAGCAGACAGAACTTAAAGATCCCAAATTACCCATGTCTACCAATAGCCAAATTAATATGAATAAAATACAGTCTCTAAAATGCTTGTATGCAAATGCTAGAAGTCTACAAAACAAGATGGGAGAGTTAGAATATATAGCACTAAATGAGAGGTTAGATAAGATTGGAATATCAGAGACATGGTGGAAGGAGGACAACCAGTGGGACACTGTGAAACCTGGGTACAAACTATATCGTAATGATAGAGCTGACCAAATTGGTGGAGGGGTTGCGCTCTATGTTAGAGAGGGCATTGAGTCAGAAAGGATTAAAGTTTTGCAAGAAACAAAATTTGCTGTACAATCTCTATGGATTGAAATTCCATGTAAAAAGGGGAAGGCGATGGCAGTGGGGGTGTACTATCGTCCGCCTGGCCAGAATAAACAAATGGATGATGAAATGCTCAAAGAAATCAAGGAAGCTAGCAAAAGTTACAGTGCAGTAATAATAATGGGTGATTTCAATTACCCCGGCATCGACTGGGTCAGTGTCACAACAGGACATGCTAGGGAGATAAAGTTCCTAGATGAAATAAATGACTGCTTCTTGGAGCAGCTGGTTCATGAACCAGCCAGAGGGGAAGCAATATTAGACCTAGTCCTTAGTGGAACACCAGATGTAGTGCAAGAGATAAGGGTGTTGGGGCCACTTGGCAATAGTGATCATAGCATGATCACCTTTGATTTAATTAGTGGAGGAGGGATAGTAAGGAAATCCACAGTACTACCCTTTAACTTTCGAAAGGGAGACTATGATAAAATGAGGAAAACAGTTAAGAAAAAACTAAAAGGAGCAGTTACAAAGGTTAAAGACGTACATCAAGCTTGGGTGTTGTTGAAAAATACTATCTTGGAAGCCCAGACCAGCTGTATTCCACGCTTTAAGAAAAGTGGAAGGAAGTCCAAAAAACTGCCAGCATGGTTTAAAGGTGAGGTCAGAGAGGCTGTTGTTGCCAAAAAAGCATCTTTCAGGAAATGGAAAAAAGAGCCAAACGATGAAACCTGGAAACAGCACAAGCACTGGCAAGTCAAATGCAAGGCATTGATAAGGCAGGCAAAGAGAGAATTTGAGAAGAAGCTTGCTGCGGAAGCAAAAACGCGAAATAAAGACCTTTTCAAGTACATTCGTAGCAAAAAACCTGTGAGAGAGTCAGTTGGTCCATTAGATGATAAAGGGGTTAAAGGAGCACTAAGAGGCGACAAGGCGATAGCGGAGAGACTGAATGAATTCTTTGCTTAGGTCTTTACTGAGGAAGATGTAGGGATGTTACCCATGACTGAAGTGGTATTTAAAGGTGTGGAAGAATTGAAGGAAATATCGATACATCGGGAAGATGTCTTACAACTATTAGATAAACTGAAGAGTAGCAAATCACCTGGGCCGGATGATATACATCCAAGGGTGTTGAAAGAACTGAAATTTGAGATTGCAGACCTGCTATCAGTAATCTGTGAACTATCATTAAAATCATCTCTAATACCTGAGGATTGGAGGATCGCCAATGTAACACCAATTTTTAAAAAGGGTTCGAGGGGTGATCCGGGAAACTACAGACCAGTGAGCCTGACATCAGTACCGGGAAAAATGGTAGAAACCATCATAAAGAATAAAATTACTCAGCATGTAGATAGTCACGACCTAATGGGAGACAGCCAACATGGCTTTAGACAAGGAAGATCTTGTCTTACTAATCTGTTATGTTTTTTTGAAGGAGTGAATAAACAGGTGGACAAAGGTGAGTCGGTTGATATTGTGTATCTGGACTTTCAGAAAGCCTTTGACAAAGTCCCTCATGAGAGACTTTTGGCAAAACTAAAGAGTCATGGGATAGGAGGCAGTGGACTACTGTGGATCAGGAACTGGTTAAAAGATAGAAAGCAGAGGGTAGGGCTAAATGGCCAATTTTCCCAATGGAGAAAGGTGAATAGTGGTGTACCCCAGGGATCTGTGCTGGGTCCGCTGCTTTTTGACATATTCATAAATGACCTGGAAAGTGGAATAACAAGTGAGGTTATCAAATTTGCAGATGACACAAAACTGTTTAAAGTTGTTAAAACCCAGGAGGATTGTGGAAAATTGCAAGAGGATCTTGATAAATTGGAAGACTGGGCATCAAAATGGCAGATGAAATTTAATGTGGAGAAGTGCAAGGTTATGCACCTAGGGAAGAACAACCCAAACTATGGTTACACGATGCAAGGTTCCACATTAGGAACCACCACCCAGGAAAAAGATTTAGGCGTCATTGTGGATACCTTGTTAAAACCCTCGGCCCAGTGTGCAGCGGCGGCCAAGAGAGCAAATAGAATGCTAGGTATGATAAGGAAAGGAATGGAAAATAAAACAAAAGAAATTATAATGCCTCTATATCGTTCCATGGTGAGACCGCACCTTGAATATTGTGTGCAATTCTGGTCGCCGTATCTTAAAAAGGATATAGCGATTTTAGAAAAGGTTCAGAGAAGAGCCACCAAAATGGTAAAGGGGATGGAAGGCTACTCCTATGAAGAAAGGCTAAAAAGGTTGGGGCTCTTTAGCCTGGAGAAGAGACGGCTGAGGGGAGATATGATAGAAGTCTATAAATTAATGAACGGAGTGGAACGGGTAAACGTAGATCGATTGTTTACCTTATCAGAATATGGAAAGACTAGGTGACATGCAATGAAGCTACAGGGTAAACTATTTAAGACTATTAAAAGAAAATATTTTTTCACTCAACGTGTAATCAAACTCTGGAATTTGTTACCAGAGGATGTAGTAAAGGCTGTTAGTGTAGCTGGGTTTAAAAAAGGTTTGGACAAGTTCCTGGAGGAAAGGTCCATAAACCATTATTAAGAAGGGACCCAGGATATCAATGCTTGAACCAGTACAAGCATTGTGGAACCTGTGTCCCTTGGGGAAACTGCTAGGTACGTATGACCTAGATTGGCCACTGTTGGAAACAGAATGCTGGGCTTGATGGACCTTGGTCTGACCCAGTATGGCATATCTTATGTTCTTATATGTTCTTATGACTTTATCGAGTGCTTCCGTACATGGCAGAAACGAATGCAGAAGTGTATTAACTCTGGTGGGGGGGGGGATTACTTTGAAGGTGACAATGCGTAATTTCTCTGTAGATTTTGTAATAAAACATTTATGGAACAGTCTCGTTTCTTTTTTGTCACACCTTCTATGCTTGGTCACCGCCTCCCCCAGCCTATGGGGTCGTAGGAGACAAAAAGCTGAGCAGCTTTGCAGTGGCCCCGAGTACGTTGGATATAGAAGGACAAAGCCCTCTTACAGTCCAAGATGGGAAAGGAAGCGTCCGGGGTGACGTGGACCGTGGAAGCCATGTGCCCAAGGAGGCGCAGGAGAAACTGGGCAGGCACCGAGGGACGGTGCTGTACATCCTGAGCAAGGGACTGGAGTCGATTGGCTCGGTCCTTGGGCAGGAAAGCCCTCAACTGGAGGGTGTCCAGCTTTGCTCCGATGAACTCCAGGCACTGTGTTGGGAGGAAGTGAGACTTGGGGTAGTTTATGACAAAGCCTAAGTGTTGCAGAACCTGGATAGTGCGAGCAGTGGCCTGCTGCACCTCGAGACTGTGCCTCCCCTTATGAGCCAGTCATCCAGGTAGGGAAAAATGAAGATCACCTCGAGCTGGAGGAAGGCAGCCACGACTGCCAGGCATTTTGTGAGGACCCTTGGGGCAGAGGCTAGGCCGAAGGGGAGTACCCTGTATTGAAAGTGCCTGCCCCCTACTACAAACTGCACATACTGCCTGTGGTTGGGGTGGATGAGGATGTGCATAAAAGCATCCTTGAGGTCTAAGGAGCATAGCCAGTCTCCCTTCTGGAGGTATGGCAGCAATGTTCCAAGGGAGAGCACCTTGAGCTTCTCCCTCACCAGGAATTTGTTGAGGTTGCGCAGGTCGAGGATGGGCCTTAGGCCCCCTGTCCTCTTTGGGACGAGGAAGTATCTGGAGTAGAAACCCTTGCCCCTGAGGTGGTGGGCACCGGTTTCACTGCCTTATCCTCTTGCCAACTCCTTCAAGAGAAGGACCTGGTGTAGGGGAGACCTGAGGGGCTCTCCCCGAAAATAAGAGGGAGGTGTCGGAGCCAGATGGAGGAGATAACCCTCCCTGACTACCCTCAGTGCCCATGAATCGGTGGCAATAGCCATTCATCTCTGGGCATAGAGGGCCGGGCATCCCCCTGTGGGCTGCTGACCTCCTTGGGGGTAGAGAAGCTATGCTCAAGGAGTCAGAAGCTCCCCCCTGGCTGAGCCGGGGCAGATGCCTGGGGTTTTGGAGCTTTCTGCTTACGCGGGCCATGCCCATGTCCATGTCCTTTGGCCTGCTGACCCTGCTGGGGAGGCCTGATGGGGTGAGTTGTTTCAGTAAGCAGCTCCCTTCCTCAGGTAAAAGGGCTTTTTACCAGAGCCCTTCCATCGGGGAGGGGCAGTGGTCTTCTTAGAGACCCTGGTCCTCATCATTACTACTGCTACTACTATTTAGCACTTGTAGAGCACCATGCATGCAGCGCTGTACAGCTAACCTAGAAGAGGCAGCCCACATACAAAAGACAGTCCCTACCTGTCAGTCATGCTCATCAGAACTTACAATCTAATCAGAACAATACAGAAATTTATCTCCAGCTCGGCAGCCTTGTCGATCGGTTTGCCAAAGAGGTTCTCCACTTGGCATGGGACATAGACAGTTTGTCCTGAACCCACTGCTCAAGATCAGACGACTGAAACCAAGCTTGGCAGCGTGCATTGATGCCTGCTGCAGCTACTTGATCCGCCGATTCGAACCTATCATAGGCCATTCGAGACAAATTTGGAGCACACACGGATGGCCTTAGGCAGGCTCCTGAAGTGCTGCAAGGGTTCTTTGGAAAGAACAGCCAAGAACCCAGTGAGTTCCTTCGCCAGGTCTCTCAGGTACATGCCCATGTACAGCTGGTAGGCCTGGATGCAGCAGAGGACCATCAAGCCCTGGTAGCACTTTCTGCCGAGGGCGTTCAAGGTACGAGCCTCCCTGCCAGGGGGCACTGAAGAGTGCGTCTTCTGGCTTTTCAGCTGACGTGTGGCTGACTCCACCACCATGGAGTTATGCGGCATTTGTGACTTCTGGAAGCCCGGGATCCCATGGACCCGATACATCTAGTCGGGCTGTCTGCTCGCCACCGGCACCAAGGCCAATGTCTCCCACATATGAAGCATGAGCTGTTCCAGGATGGGAGGGATGGGTACCATTATCGATTCCCACGGAGGGGCCTCATACTGGAGGATCTCTAACTCATCCGCCCGAGGTTCCTCCTCAGACTCGGTCGGAAATGCTAGGGTTTTGGACATGTCCTTGACAAAGTCCAAGAAATGCATGTCCTTGGGCAGGGAATGCCACCGAGGTTCCGACACGGGGGAATCGGATGGGACGTTGCAGTGGCGACAGGTATCTGGGGACTCCTCATCCTCCATCTCCCATTCGGAGTAGTCTGTGGAGGACTTGCCAGAGGGCTGCTCTGCGGGCCTTGAGGGCCCTGGATGCTCCATGGCCGGCACCTAGTAGACTTGGTGGGGATGACTGCATTCCCAACGAGCAGGACTCTAAGCATTACCTCGGCCGAGGATCGACTCGCCAAAGGACCTCGTGGATCGGCTCAGCCTCCGGGGAAGTCTTGGATGTCGACGGCACGGAGGTTGGGGCAGATGAACCGGACAACAGCGCCCGCTGCTGGTCCATAAAGGCAGACAAACTGAAGGGGAATCCTCGACAAGGATGGTGTCTGGGGACAGAGGCCGGTCCGTGGTCAGATCCTTCTGGGGAACCTTCGCAGGTTGCTCCATCTCCTCTGACGAGCTCCTCAGACTACGAGACCGGGTCCTGGGAGCACCTGGCCGGTCGGAATCATCCAAGGACACCGTCTTCGAAGGTTGTTTCTTCTTTCTGGGTTCCCTTGAGGGAGACACCCTTTCTGAGGACCCATGACGAGGCTCGGGCTCTGGCTCATTAAGCTCCACCTGAGGGGGCCTCAGACGAGGCCCTGGGAGGTACCGGGGACTCGGGGGGAAAAACATCATGCTGCTGCTGGTAGCTCTTGAGGGTCTTGCTGGACATCCTCTTGCAGAGACTGCAGGACGCCGGGTCATGGTCTGGCCCAAGGCAACAAAGACAGCAGTCATGTGTGTCTGTCAGAGACATGATTTTCGAGCACACTTCTTAAAACCACTGGTAGCCATGGGGGAAGAAAGCACCTCTGCGAGGTCAAAGACCCACTGGGCTGCCAGCAGGAGGACAAAAAAAGGTGCGAAGGTGCCAGAAACGAAAAAGGAACGAAAACTACAAAAATCTGAACCGAACCTGACGCAGAGGCACCAAGGTCGGAAGGTGGGAAGAGTACCAGTGCCATACCGGAGTCAAGTTGGAAACTCAAGGAACAAAATAATCAACTTTTTCCGGAGACAAGCCAGACAACGTCTGAAGGGCTCTGTGGGAAAAAAGGAGACTGAGCAAGATGGCACCCTTGGATAGGAAGGGGACAACGCATGCGTGGTGGCATCTCCCAGAGGTTTTCTTTGAAAGCTGGGGGGATGCTTCCAAGAGGGCTCTGTTTGTGCTGACGTCACCCATATGCGAGGACCAACTTCCTGCTTGTTCCCGGAAAATTTGTTAGGCATTTACATACTGCTGTTTTGATACCCCTCTAAAAATATATATATATACACAACAATTCTATTATTTCAGCTCCAATAAAGAGAAATTAGACTTACCTAATTGTTGTTCCTTGAGGAACTGCAGTCCAGTCCCGCAACTCTGGGTAATGTACCTCTTCCAGCAGCTTGGAGACTGAGCAGGTCATCTTTTGATGACACAGTGTACATATACCTCTGGCTCCGCCTACCAGCCCCAGTAGCCTATTGACAAAGCAGACTCACAAGAGCAACAAAGCAGCAGCAAAATCATTGAAAAAGAAAAACAAATTCTACTCCTAAACAATCTAGCCCCCCACCACCTGGGAAGAAATCCGCCATCCCCCACCCCCTGGATGAAATGGCTTACCTGTGGAACGCCTGAGTGACATCTTGCAACTTGGAGCAAGCGACCGGCCACTCTCCTGGCCTATCCAATACCATCCCTCCTCCCCATTCCCTGGCACTGGCCACTTTTCCCCACAAGAACCAGCTTCAGGACTGGGGCAACATGCTCGATCAACCTAAGAAACTACTCAGGAAGAGATCCGGGACTGGCCTAGAGTTCCTCAAGGAACAACAATTTGCAGATAAGTAATTTATCTTTCCTTATCGTCCCTCCAGTCCAGTTCCACACCTCTGGGATGTAACAGCAGTAAGTTAACGGGAGGGAGCTGCATTACTGGCCTGAAGCACCGCTGTTCCAAAGCCAGCGTCCCTTGCCATCTGGTCATCCAGACGATAAATGTTTGGCAAAACATGAAGGGATGACCAAGTTGCCACCCTACCGATCTCCACTAGCGTCAATAAACTATACTCTGCCCCCAATGCCATCTGAGACCTCGTGGAATGTGCCTGCAATCCCCTCGGCAACCCTCTGCCCCTCTGGATGTATGCCAATGTGATCACCTCTCTGATACAACAGGAAATGGAGGCTTTGGCCGCCACCTCTCCTCTGCGCGGCCCCCCCAGATGATCAGATCACCAAAAAGGCGCTGATCTTTATCAATACCAATGCATATAGATTACTGTAGATAGTTTTCCTAGTTGATATAGCTTACCTTCTTTATTCCAAGTTCAATAACCCCTGTTATTTGTAAAATGCATAACAGTTATCTGTATGTATATGTTTGTTTCATGTAAACCGCGCTGATGACAATAGTGCGGTATATAAGAGATGTTAAATAAATAAATAAATAAATAAATACCGCCACCTAACTTATGTGACATCCAAGAGGCACAACTGTGGATCGTCAGAGGCTACTTCCGCGTTCACTAGAACCGATAGAGAAACCAACTGGTTCCCACAAAAACCAACCAAAAGGAAAAAAACCTGCCAGCGCAGGAATTAAAGAAAAATAAAGCTATAAACACTAAACTCCTTATTTGCCCATTCAGTGAGCCCAGCACCCTGGCTCACCACCTTCTCCAGCTGTTTGGAGACTGAGCATATAGGGGCTGGTAGGAAGAGCCAGTGGTATATGTACACTGGTGTCATCAAAAGATAACGTGCTCAGTCTCCAAGCTGCTGGAAGAGAGGTACACTACCCAGAGGTGAGGGACTAGACTGGAGGGACGATAAGGAAATATTGTTTGCGGGGCATTTTTTTTAGCTATTTTTGCAAGAAGAAACTTTAAGTGTCTTGGTATTATTGTTAAAAGAAAAAGCAGTTTGTAAAGTTTTTTTTATATACTTAATGGAGTGACTATAAAAATGTTTTTGGAGTTCTGCTTTTTGATCTATTTATTCTGAATGTTTTGCTTGCCTGGTAGGTATGTGACTGTCAAGTCCATCCCATGGGCGATGGCAAACTTCCACAAGCCCGTTCCTCTCTACTTGTTGATGTAGAACAATGTTATCTTATTGTCAGTTTGACTCATCATAATTTGGCTAATCGATCTCAAAGTCTTTAGAGCATTTGCTACGGCTCTTAACCCCAAGAAATTGATCTGGTGGAGACTCTTAGAAGGATCAATTGCCTTGAGTTTGAAACCCATGAAGATGAGCTTCCCAACCCAGTTTGGATGCATCTGTCATCAAAACGTTTTGTGACCAAGCAATTTGGAAGGGGAGATCTTTGAGCAAATTGTGGTGGATTGTGCACCATTGCAATGACTGAACAAGTGGATTGGTCCCAGAGTTGCCCTGTGACCTGGATCTACTGACTGTCTCATATGGAGATGTGTCAAGATTATGTGTACTGTAGAGGCCATATGGCTTATTACCGATAACATTCTGCAAGCTGTAACCTGCTAACTCAATTGAGTCTCCCACACTAGTGTTGTCAATCTGTGAAGTTTGTCATGCAGAAGGAGGGCTCTTACCTGAGTTATGTCGAGCAGGGCTCCAAAGAATTCAAATTGTTGGGTAGGCTGTAGAAGGGATTTCGGGTAATTTATGACAAACCCTAGTAGATCCAGCACTCGACTGGTCAAATGTGTTGATTCTCCAACTCCTTCCAGAGTGGTATTCTTGATCAGCCAATCGTCCCAAATAGGGGAAGACAAACTCCCAGCATCTGGAATTAAGCTGCTACTACTGGCAGGCAATTTGTGAAGACACGTGGTGCTGAGGCTAGTCCAAAGGGCAACACCAGTATCAGAAGTGTTGCCCCCATCAGGACAAATCTGAGAGACTGTGTGGGTGGGATGTATCTGTGTGTTGGTGTAAGCATCCCTCAGATCTTGGGAGCACAGCCAATATCCTTTTTGTAGATAAGAAAGTGTAGTTACTCACCTGTAACAGGTGTTCTCAGGGGACAGCAAGAATTAGTTCTCACATATAGGTGACATTGGCACCGATGGAGCCTTCACAGAAGCATCTCTCCAGACACTTTGTGACTGGGCTTGCAGATGGACATATGTTCTGCAGACCCACACATGGGGTGGAAAGCATGGGGGGGGGGTTAAGAAAAGGGGGACAGACATGTTATCTTCAAATTATACAGGGCAAATTTGGCCCTCAAATACACCTACCCTTCCCATCAGAGGGCTTGGGAGATGTCCTGGGAGGGAAAGAGAATGTTTTTTGTGACAACATTTACCTATGCACACGATGTCCAACTCACTAAATTTAGTAGCAGTCCAAATGAAAATCAGGATGTAATTTTATATGTCCCCGGCACAGATAGCGAGATGGAACCCAGAGGTCCCACTGACCAGCTCGTGTGGCTGCAGGGGCTATATTTACTTTGATCAAATGTGGTGGGACTGTCCGAGGATTCAGGCTTTCTGGACTGAAGTCCACAAGACTACTCAGGTGATAACTGGGACCTCCCTCCCATTGTGGTACGAAGTACTTGTACTAGGAGACAAACTGTCATAGCCTGCCACCAGGGCTACGGCCCATTTTGTGAGATATCTACTAATCATAGCTATTGACAGTGGGGGTTCGGCGGTGGAGAGACCCAGGGCCCCAGACAAGGATGGCATGGCTGAAAAAAGTTGCAAATATCTTTGTTATGAAAAAGTTAACTTCCCTCTTATGGGAAAGTGTAGTTACTCACCTGTAACAGGTGATCTCCGGGAACAGCAGGAATTTAGTCTTCACATATGGGTATCGTCGGTACCGACGGAGCCTGCGCGGGAACGCTCCTCTACGTCCAATAGGAAAACATTTGGGAGCATCCCACAGCGCCTGCGTGCTGCCTTCCCACCATTCCAACTCTCCTTCTTCAGTTCAGTTTATAGCTGAGACAAAGGAGAGAAGGAGAGAGAGAGAGAAAGAGACAACTCCTAGGGGAGGTGAGTGGGTTGTGAAGACTAAATTCCTGCTGTTCCCGGAGATCACCTGTTACAGGTAACTACGCTATACCCAGGAACAAGCAGGAATGTAGTCTTCACATATGGGGACTCCCCAGCTGAAAAATGTCAGGGAGATGGCCCCAGGAAGCTGCAAACCCATGGTGATATGGGTCATGCTTCCTCCCATGGATCTCTAGCATCCAAACCCGGATGGTGGGTAGGAGTTGCATTAAGTTTGAAAGAGATACTGAAGAACAGCGTGGCCAAACAAGGCATCCCGATGGGAGTCCTTGTCTAAACAGTAGTGGGCTGTAAAAGTATGCACTGAAGCCCAAGTAGCTGCTCTGCAGATGTCGTCTATAGACTCAGAAAGAGTACTCACCTGTAACAGGTGTTCTCCAGGAACAGCAGGAATCGGTCCTCACATATGGGTGACATCGACGCCGATGAAGCCCCCACGAAGCATTTCCCCAGCTTTCCAAGAAAGCCTTTGGGAATGCAGGCACACATGCATGGTTCCCTTCCCGCCTAAAGGTGCCATCTTGCTCAGTCAAATGACATAGCTAAAAACAGCACACAAAAATGTAAAAATAAACTATTTACAACTGGAACTCCCAGGGGAGGAGGGAGTGTTGTGAGGACTGATTCCTGCTGCTCCTGGAGAACACCTGTTACAGGTGAGTAACTACTCTTTCTCCAGGACCAAGAAGGAAGTCAGTCCTCACATATGGGTGACTCCCTAGCTCTGGGCTACCAAGGAACCCAGGCTGAACAAGAGAACTCCCTCTAGTCCCAGCATCAAAGAAAGGCTTTTCACTGACAGAACCCCCACCGGTAGCCCAACGGAGGGCTGGAGGGCAGGAGTTGCCTAAACCTCAAAGAGATTCCGGAGTACTGCCTGGCCAAAAGCACTGTCCCTACGGGACTCCCATTCCAGACAGTAATGGGCCGCAAAGGTCTGGCTTGAGGACCAAGTTGCAGCCCTGCAGATGTCCACCAACGGTACAGAGCAGAGGTGAGACCCTGAGGCAGCCATTGCCCGGACACGATGGGCCGTGACCTGACCCTGCAAAGGAAGGTCAGCCGCCCTGTAAGCCCAGGTGATACAGTCAGCTACCCAGGTGGACAAGGTACGCTTGGACACAGCTAACCCCAAATTATTAGGGTCAAAAGATATGAAGAGCTGAGTAGCCCTTCTATGCCCCTGCGTACGGTCAAGGTAGAAGGATAAGGCCCTCCTACAGTCCAGGGTATGCAGAACTGCTTCAGCCTGGCTTGCATGAGGCCTAGGGAAGAATGTTGGAAGAACCACCTCTTGGTTAGGGTGGAAGGAGACGACAACTTTAGGGAGGAACTTTGGATGAGTCCTAAGGACTACTCTGTTCCTATAGAAGCAGGTGTAAGACCAGGGCCTAAAGCTCACTCACTCACTTGGCTGAGGTTAGGGCTATCAAGAAGAGTGTCTTCCAGGATAGGAAGCATAGAGGGCAAGTAGCCATCGGCTCAAAAGGTGGGCGAGTCAGTTGCTGCAAGACCACATTCAACTCCCACTCAGGAGCAGGACTACGGTTTGGAGGCTTGAGCAAGAGCAAGCCTCTGAGAAAGCGGGACACCAAGGGGTGAACCGATAGAGAATGTCCTTCCACCAGTGAGTGGTGAGCTGCTAGGGCTGAGAGGTGGACCCGAACAGAATTGGACTTAAGTCCCTGATTTGATAAGTGCAGTAAGTACTGAAGCACTACTGGTACAGTACAGGAGAAGGGATCCTCTGTACGTAGCCGACAACACACAGAAAACCTTTTCCATTTGAGAGCATAGGTCTTCCTAGTGGACTGTTTCCTAGAGGCTAGGACAACCTCCTCAACTTCCTGAGGTAGGCCCCAGGGAGCTAAAACTACCCTTGCAGCCTCCAGGCCATCAAATTGAGAGCTTTGAGATTGGGGTGCAGAAGGGAACCCTGATCCTGAGAGAGAAGGTCGGGTTGCAACCCCAGAGGCAGTGTGGGGGAGGGGGGGGGGGCGCCACTGCCAGCTGAAGCAGAAGTGGAAACCAAGGCTGTCTTGGCCACCTGGGAGCTACCAGTAGGACCGAGGCCTTGTCCTGAAGAATCTTGAACAGGGTTCGGGCCACCAAGGGCATGGGAGAAAACGCATACAGGAGGCCCTGAGACCATGGGATCAGAAAAGCATCTGCCGCTATCCGCAGAGGATGCGGTTGTCTGGAGCAGAACTTTGTGATTTATGTGATTAAAAATTATTTTTGACATCTTAAAGAATTGTATATTTGTTATATTAAACATAGAAGTACTATTTATTATATTAAAAATTCTTTAAAAAAAATTATATAACTGGTCATAGAAAAGGTTTTTGAGATTAGGGGTTAATACCTTTTTGGAGCGAAAGTAGAATTTTAGGTCATTGGAGCAGAACTTTGGCAGCTGTTTGTTCAGGGGACTGGCAAACAGATCTATGGATGAAGTCCCAATTTCAGGAAAATCCTCTGAACCACCAAAGGATGGAGCTGCCACTCGTGGGGCTGCAGAATCCTGCTCAATCTGTCGGCCAGGTAGTTTTCCTGGCCAGGGAGGTACACAGCCTTGAGGAGCATGTTGTGCTTGAGGGCAAACAAGCAAAGGTCCTGTGCTTCCTGACAAAGGAGCCTGGACCCAGTTCCGCCCTGCTTGTTCACATAAAACATGGCTACCTGGTTGTCTGAACTAGGACAGACTGATGAGCCAGGGTTGGAGAGAAAGTCTTGAGGGCTAACCAAATAGCCCTGAGTTCCAGTAGATTGATTTGCTGTGCGTCTTCCCAGGGAGATCACAGGCCCTGGGTGCACTTGCCTAGACAATGAGCTCCCCAGCCCTGCAGGGAGGCATCTGTGGTCAACACCACTGTGAACCCAGGCATCTGAAAAAGTACCCCTTGCAGCAGATTGGGTGGGTGCAGCCACCAGCTGAGGGAGTTCAGAAATTGTCTGGACACCCTTATGTCTCTGAGGCTGCCTGTGGCCACTGAGTCCGAAGGCACCACTGTGCAGGCCTCACATGGAGCCTGGCATTGCGAGTCACATGTACTGTCGAAGCCATGTGGCCAAGAAACCTCAGGCAGAGTCTGGCGGAGACCAGTGACCTGCTGAGAAACTGGTTTGCTAAGTTTATCAGTCTTTGGGCACTGTCTTCTGGCAAGAATGCCTTTGCCAGCAGAGAGTCCAACCTCGCCCCTGTGAACTCCAAGTTCTGGGAGGGGAGCAAAGTGGACTTTGCGAAGTTTATTACAAACCCCAATCTTTGAAGAAGAGCAATAGCTCTGAGGGTGGCCTGTCGGGCCTCCTGGCACCTCTGACCTCTTATGAGCCAGTCATCCAGATAGGGGAAGACAAAGGACTCCCTGATTTCTTAAGTAGGCCGCCACCACTGCCAGGCATTTGGTAAAGACCCTGGGAGCGGAGGTGAGGCCAAAAGGCAGCACTCTGTACTGATAATGGTTTCCTCCCACAATGAACCCGAGGTACTTTCTGTGGTCTGGATGAATAAGGATGTGAGTGCACGCATCCTTTAGATCTAATGAGCATAGCCAATCTCCCTGCTGGAGGTAGGGCAGAAGTGTTCCAAGAGTAAGCATCTTGAACTTTTCCTTCTCTAGGAACTTGTTGAAGTCTTCCTAGACAGCCTTGTCCTCGTGAGGTGCTCGGTTTCGAGCTGTGCGGCCTTCTCGGTCATGGGCTTGCCAAAAAGGTTCTCACCTCGGCAAGGGACATCGACCAACTTGTCCTGAACCCATGGCTTGAGGTCCGATGACTGTAGCCATGCCTGGCGTCGAGCCGTGATGCCAGCTGCCCCAACACGGGCCGAAGCCTCGAAGCCATCGTAGGCAGCGCTGGACATAAACTTGGAGCATTCCCGGATCCCCGAGGACAAGGACTTGAACCTCTGCAAGGGTTCCCCGGAGAGACCAGCAGAGAACCCGGCCAGCTCCTTGGCCAGGTCTCGCAAGTACATGCCCATGGTACAGCTGGTTAGACTGGACACGGCAAGCAAGCATCGAGCCCTGGAAGCACTTTCTACCAAAACCATCGAGGTTCCGGGCCTCCCTGCCAGGGGGCACCGCGGAGTGCATCTTCTGACTTTTCAGGCGATACATGGTCGATTCCACCACCATGGAATGGTGTGGTAGCTGCGCCTTCTGAAAGCCAGGACTCTTCCGGAGTCGATAGATCGAATCGACTCGCTTGCTCAGAACCGGCGCCGGTGCCTCCCACATCCGGAAGAGGAGCCGTTCCAGCATCGGATGAACCGGAACAGTAAAGGCCTCCTTCGGAGGAGAGTCGTACTGTAGGGCCTCGAGCTCCTCGGCTCGAGGCTCCTCCTTGGGGTCCGCAGGGATAGCCAACACGGTGGCCATATCCCGGACAAACTCCGAGAACCGGGTATCCTCCGGGGGGGGGGGGGGAAGGGGGATCTACTCCGGGGCTCAGACTGCGGTGAGTCTGACGGGACGCACCGAGTCCGTAAGGTGTCGGGGGACTCCTCGTCCTCCGTCTCCCAGGCGGACTTGTCCAATGAGGAATCGGGGTCCGATGTTCCCGGGGCCTGTGAGCACCCGCCCCGACACCGAAGGCACCAGCGTCGATACCCTCAGTTCCGAACGGGAGGTCAAGGGAGACCGAGGTCGACCTCGAGCCTTTATGGTCTCGAGTATTGGCTCGGTCTCCAGGGTCGACTTCGATTTCGATGTCCTGGTGGTTGGGGCAGATGCGCCAGACAGGCTGGCCATCAGTGCCCGCTGCTGTTCCATGAAGGAAGACAGTCTGCTCTCCAAGGCTGTCAAGCCTGAGACCTAGCTCAGGAGAATCAGCAGCCCCCGACTCGGGCCCCGGCGGCGCCAGGCCCGACATCGGCTCTCTGGGAGGAGAGTCCACGAGGACTACAGGACTTACGTGTCCAGCAGACTCCGGCTCCACTAGAGGTACTTTGGGAGGCTTCTCCTGTTCCACGGACCCGGGGCGACGGTCAAGGGTCTGAGACCTAGCTCTCGAGGAGCCAGGGACCTCTTCCAACGACGCCCTCGCGAGCCGCTTCTTCCTCTTTTGTTCCCGGTCGGGGGACCCCCTGTCCGAGGAGCGCCGACAGTGCTCAGGATCAGATTCCCGAGATGTCGAGGCCTCAGACGAGGTCTGGGCCCGGCCAGAGGCCTAGTCAGAAAAAAGCCTTTCCTTTTGGTGCTGACGACTTTGAAGTGCCTTGGAAGACATTTTTCCACATGGTCCACACGTCTTAGGATTGTGATCAGGACCGAGGCACTGAAGGCAGCAGTCGTGTGTGTCGGTGTGAGACGACATTAGCTTCTTGCACAGATCACACTTTTTAAACCCACTGGAAGCCATCGGGGGAAAAAAAAAAAAAAAAAAAGAGTCCCCGCGAGGTCAAAGGACCGGCCTTCCAGGGAAAAAGAAAAAAAGGGCGTGAACGCCAGCCACGAAGGGCAAAAACCGAAAAAGGAAGATCGGGTTCGATACCGGTGTACCGAACCCGGCGGGAGGGGAACCAGCATCGAACCGGAGAAATAACAGCGAAGGAATCACCAAAAAATCTAACTATTTTCCGGGAGGACTAGGACACACGTCCGGTGGGCTTCACGGAAAAAGAGAGACTGAGCAAGATGGCACCTTTAGGGGGGGGCTTCATCAGCGTCAATGTCACCCATATGTGAGGACTGACTTCCTGCTTGGTCCTGGAGAATGAAGGTTAGCCATAGAAGCTGCCATGGCTCTCAAATTGTGAACTGTGACATGGCCCTCGAGAGAAAACCCCTTACTCTCATACGCGAAGGATATGCACTGTGCAATCCAGTTAGAGAGAGTTCTTTTGGAAACTAGAAGTCCCAAATGACTAGAATCAAAAGCAACAAAAAGTTGAGAAGATTTTCTATGTTGCTGCATTCTTTGCAGGTAAAAGGCTAAGGCTATTTTACAGTCTAAGGTATGAAGGTTCCATTCTGCATTGGAGGCATGAGGCCTCGGAAAGAATACAGGAAGGTACACCGCTTGGTTTAAGCGGAAAGGCGAGACCACCTTTGACAAAGTGAGGATGAGTCCTAAGAACAACCTTATCATGGTGAAATCTTGTATAAGGAGGATCAGCCACTAAAGCTTATAACTCACTAATGCGTCGTGCAGATGTGATTGCAATTAGGAAGATGACCTTCCATGAAAGGAATTTTAGAGCTGTAGTGGCTAAAGGTTCAAAGGGTGGTTTCATGAGCTGCCCGAGAACAAGGTTCAAATCCCATGCCACCGGTGGTGGTCTAATGGGAGGCTCTGTTAGTAGAAGACCTCTCATAAATCTTGCTATGAGTGGATGAGAGGAAATAGGTTGTCCATTTAGAGGCTAGTAAGAGGCTGCAATAGCACTAAGATGGACTCTTACTGAATTGGTCTTAAGACCAGAATTTGATAAATGAAGATGTGCCTGTATGCATGTATGTGCAAACATGTCAATGGGATATCACCATATGTGTGTATGCGTGCGTCTGTGTGTTGGAGTGCATGTGTGCATCTTTCTGCATGTGTGTGTGTCATGGGGTGCATGAGAATTAGGAGAGCAGGCATGTACATGGAAGTCATTGGGCATATGTGTCATGGGGTGTGAGTGAGCGCATCATTGTGTGTGATTGTGTGTGTGTGTGTGCGCACGCACACTTCATGGTGTGTATGTATCATGAGGGGTGTGTGTATCATGTGGATGTGTCATGACGTGAATGCATGTGTGCGCGTTTTGGGGATAGATACATGTGTCATTGGTGTATGCGTCTCACAGGGGGTAGTTTCATGGCATGCATGAAAGTGGAGTGGAGGAGTAGCCGAATGGTTAGAGCACTGGCTTGAGAGCCAAGAGCCAGGGTTCAATTCCCACTAGCACGCCTTGTGGCCTTGGGCAAGACACTTAACCCTCCATTGCCCCAGAAAAAGCCAAGTTATCAATATCCCTGTTTAATGTACATTACCAAGTTTGGTACAGTGTAAACTGCTTTGACTGAAATGATAAAGCAGTATAAAAAAACCTCTTAAATAAAAATAAATGCATGTGTGTATGAGATGGGGGGGGGGGGGGTCCCATCCCTTCCCTTCCCTTCAATGTCCTCCACCTTAACTCTCTCTTCTTCCTGCATCTAGTTGTGCATCTCTCCCTCATCTCTTGACATTTACATTTTCCCCCTCTTCCCTGCCTTTCACTCTCTCAAGTCTCAGCCACTCCTCTAACACCACCCCTCCCCAATTCTGTCCGCTCTTCTTCCTTCTCTCTATCCAAACCGATTTCCTTATACTTTGGTGTCTTTTCTCTAACCTCACCCCTTCTTTCAATGCTCTATCCTTTACCACCCATTCTATTAATGCTTCAACCTCCCCTGCTTTGAGGCAGCAAGGCTGCAGCCCCTCTTCTCACTGATGAGATCCTGGAATCCCACCAGCATTTGCTACCTGCAGACCCCACTTTCAATGACAGCAGGATGGGGATGTCTGCCAGCTCCACAAGCAACTGCTATGTTTGGGGTGGGGGGGGGGGGGAGCAATTAGAAACATAGAAATATGACGACAGAAAAAGACCACATGGCCTATCTAGTCTGTCCTTCCATAACAACTACAACAGTCCCCTTTTTACCTTTAGAGATCCTCTGTGTTTGTCCCATGCTTTTTTGAATTCAGTTACTGTCCTCATCTCTACTACCTCCACTGGGAGACTATTCCACGGATTCACTACTCTTTCCGTAAAGAAATATTTCCGCATATCACACCTGAATCTATCTCCCTTCACCCTCATCCCATGTCCCCTCATAACAGGACTTGCTTTCAATTGAATTAGGCTCTCTCCCTGAACATTTATGCCATGGAGGTGTTTAAACATCTCAATCATATCACCTCTATCCCGCCTTTCCTCTAAGGTGTACATATTAAGATCCTTCAGTCTGTCCTCATATGCTTTATAATGAAGACCACTAATCATTTTAGTAGCCACCCTCTGCACCGACTCCATCCTGTTCACATCCTTTTGAAGGTGCGGTCTCCAGAATTGCACACTATACTCCAAATGAGGTCGCACCAAAGACTTATACAGAGGCATTATCACCTCCTTTTTTCTGCTAGCCATTCCTCTCCGTATGCACCCAAGCATCCTTCTAGCTTTTGCTGTCGCCTTTTCTACCTGTTTAGCTACTTTAAGATCATCAGACACAACCACGCCCAGGTCCCGCTCTTCTTTAGTGGACAAAAGTACTTCACCCCCTATACTATATTGCTCCCTTGGATTGCTGCAGCCCAAATGCATGACCTTAAATTTTTTAACATTAAATCCCAGCTGCCAAATGCTAGACCATTCTTCAAGCTTAGCTAGATCCCTCCTCTTGTTATCTAGCCCTTCCTGGGTGTCTACTCTATTGCAGATTTTGGTATCATCCGCAAAGAGGCAAACCTTACCTGAAAGCCCTTCCGCTATATCACTAACAAAGATGTTAAAAAGAATCGGACCAAGGACAGATCCCTGGGGCACACCACTGATAACATCCTTCTCCTCAGAGTGAGCTCCATTTACCTGTACTCTTTGTCGCCTCCCACCCACCCAATTTCTAACCCAAGCAGTAACTTTAGGGTCCATCCCTAGGGTGCTCAGTTTGTTTATAAGTCGCCTGTAAGGAACAGTGTCAAAGGCTTTACTGAAATCTAAATACACCACATCTAGGGCTCTCCCTCGGTCCAACTCCCTGGTCACCCAGTCAAAGAAATCAATCAGATTTGTCTGACAAGACCTGCCTCTGGTGAATCCATGCTGCCTCGGATCCTGTAATCCGCTGGACTCCAGAAACCTCACTATTTTCTCTTTCAGCAGCGTTTCCAATAATTTACTCACCACCGAAGTTAAACTAACCGGCCTGTAGTTTTCAACCACATCCTTACTTCTGCTTTTGTGTAAAGGCACCACATGAGCCTCTCTCCAGTCCTTAGGCACCACTCCCGACTCCAACGAGGCATTGAAAAGGTCAGTCAGTGGAGCTGCTAGAACGTCCCCAAGTTCCTTCAGTATTCTCGGGTGTATCCCATCCGGTTCCATCGCTTTGTCTAAGTTGAGATAGTTTCTCACGAACACAGTCTTTTGAAAATTGTTCAAGATGTCCTTTGCTTCTGTTCCTATTTGTGGGTGTTTTCTGAGGTCCTGCTCCTGGTTCTTCATCTGTGAACACAGAACAAAAATATTTTTGTTAAGCAATTCCGCTTTATCCTTATCAGCTTCTACATATTCCTCCCCTGCACCCTTGAGTCTGACAATACCACTCTTGCCCTTCCTCTTCTCACTAATATATCTGAAAAATGTCTTATCCCCCCATTTTATTGCATTGGCTATTTCCTCCTCCTTTTGAATCTTTGCCTTCTTGACTATATGCATTTTTGTTTGAGCATGTGCAAACATGCGCACAGACCAAAATAATCTATCCTAGAACTACAAGGAAAGAGGTGGTGGTCCTCTATGTGTACAGAGGTAGTTATTCACCTGTAATAGGTGTTCTCCAGGGACAGCAGGAATAAGTCCTCACATATGAGTGACAGACACTGACAGAGCCAGCGTTGAGCATTAACCTAGCTTTCAAAAGAAAGCCTTTGGGAATGCTACCAACCATGCGTAGTCCCCTTTCCACCCAAGGGTGCCATCTTGCTCAGTCAGATCACGTAGCTTAGGCAAAAGAGAAAAGAAGGTAAAAGAGGCAACTACAAGGGGAGGAGGGCGAGTTGAGAGGACTGATTTCTACTATCTCTAGAAAACACCTGTTACAGGTGAGTAAATATGCTTTCTCCAGGAACAAGCAGGAAGTCAGTCTTCACATATGGGACTCCCTAGCTCCAGGCTGCCAGGGACCGAACCACAACAGCATCAACGGCAACTGAAGGCCGTGAGTTGAAGGAGACGAGTCCATACCAAGAGACTCTGCAGACCCTAGCATCCAGCAGCACCATAACGCCGGTAACCTGAACACACAAGGGTCGGAAGGCAGGAGTTGCCTATACACCAAGAATGCTTCTGATTACTGCCTGGTCAAAGGCACTGTTCCTATCTAGGCAGTAGTGAGCTGCGAACGTATGAACTGAAAACCACGTGGCCGCCTTACAGATTTCCTGCACCAGCACGGTGCATAGGTTGGCCACCAATGTGGCCATAGTCCTCATGGATAAAGAGTGATCTGGTGCTCCAGAGAGAGCAGGCCGCTCATAAGCCAGGGCAATGTAGTCTGCCACCCAAGTGGACAGGGTTCACTTGGCCACAGGTAGCCCCAAGTCTGCTGGAGTCATAAGAGATAAAAAGCTGAGGAGCTTTGATAGCCCATGGTCCTCTGTAGAATAAAGGACAGGGACCTCTTGCAATCCAGGGTATTCAAGACAACCTCCTCCCTGCCGGTGTGTGGCCATGGGAAAAAGGTGGGGAGAACCACCTCCTAATTGAGATGAAAAGCAGACATGACCTTTGGGAGGAATTTAGGGTGTGTACAAAGCACCACACTGTTCGTATAGAACCTGGTATAGAGCAGGTCCACCACCAGGGTCTGCAACTCGCTTACTCTGTGAGCGGACGTCAAAGCCACTAAAAAAAGCCACCTTCCCTGAAAGGTTATCGCGGGTGGCCAAGGTCTCAAAAGGCAGTCTGGTGAGCTGGAAGAGCACCACACTGAGGTACCAATTCTGCTGCCAGAGGGCAGAGAGGTGGCTTGGATAGCAGGAGGCCCCTGAGGAACCTGAAGAACAAAGCCTGGCCCGAGAGGGTTTCCCCTCTATAGGGTGATGGTTAGCTGCTATGGCACCAAGATGCACCCTCACCGCATTAGACTTCAAGCACGAGTGTGAGAGGTGCAGTAAGTACTGCAGCACGAGCTTCACCTGACAGGAGAATGGATTGTCATTCCTTTCTGCACACCAGACTGAGAATCTCCTCCATTTGAAGGTATAAGCCTTCTGGTGGACGGCTTCCGGGAGGCCAGGAGGATTTTCTTGAACTCACCTGGGAGTTTGAAAGGGGCCAGTGCTACCCTTTTAGCAGCCACACTGTCAGTATTAGGGAACCCAGGTTGGGTTGTAGCAAAGAACCCCCGTCTTGAGACAGGAGGTCCGGGTCCTGGCCCAGTGGTATTGGGGTTGCCACTGACAGGGAGAGGAGCAGGGAGAAACCAGGGCTGCCTGGGCCACCTGGGAGCAATCAGGATTACTGAAGTGTGCTCGCTCTGGATCTTGAACAGGCACTTGGCTATCAGAGAGGTCGGCGGGAATGCATAAAGCAGGCCCTGTGACCAGAAGATCTGGAACACTTCCGCCGCCACCCTCCTGTGGTGTGGCTGAGAGCAGCAAAATTTTGGCAGCTGCGAGTTGCCTGGGGAAGCTAACAGATACAGCCAGAGTCTGCCCCAGTGGTGGAAAAGCCTCCGGGTCACCTGGGGTTTAGGCGTGACTTGTGTGGCCGAAAGACCCTGCTGAGGTTGTCCACCAGGCGGTTGTCCTGGACTGGTAAGTACATCGCCCTCAGGAGCACATGGTTGTGAACTGCAAAGAAATGGAGTGCTACTACTTCCTGACAGAGAATATCAGCCCGTGCCCCCTTGCTTGTTCACATAGAATATGGCAACCTGATTGTCTGTATGAGGAACGGGAGGATACTCGGGAAATGGCAGAAGGCCTGAAGGGCCAGGAAGATGGTCCTGAGCTTGAGAAAACTGATTTGCAGGAGGGATTCCACTGGGGACCAGGTGCCCTGGGTGCACTGGCCCTCGCAGTGTGCTCCCCAGCCCACAAGGGAAGTGTCTGTTGTCAGGACCCTCTGAAGAGTTTGTGCCTGGAAGGGCATCCCAGCCCTGAGGTGATGCTGGGACTACCACCAGGAGAGGGAGGCCGCCAGTTGCTGGGTGATCTTCACCCGGTCCCTCAACCTGCCTGTGGCTTGCATCCACTGGAAACCAAGGCCCACTGGACTGCCTGCATGTGCAGGTGAGCCAGAGGTGTAACATGAACCATTGCGAGTCTTGAAGGACTACAAAAAGGGACTTCTACTTCTGGAGAGAGATCAGCAATTTTAAGTATTTACTTCTGGGAATTTTTCTAAATCTTGATGAAAAAGGAATTCTTTAGATTAAAGCGAATCTGTGAATCAAGTGTATTTGTTAAATCAGTCAGGGCCTAGTTATCAAAGAGCTTTTAGTTAAATTAAAAAAACTCAACAGGTAGCTTTCAGTTTAAATTGAAAAACCAGCAGAGAGCTTTCTGGTTAAAATTAAAACCCAAGACTCCCTCAAATCCAAGCAAGGGCTGTGTGAATCACCCAGGAAATTGGTCACAAATTACCTTAGAAGCACAGGACAGGGTACTCTGCCTATGAGTGCCCATGGAGGGAACATGTAGAGAAGACCCCCCCCCTCGGGCCACCTCTGGACTAAGGCATCGAGAACTTCTGACATCCGTTCTCTTCTCCTGCTGAAAAACCTCCCTGCTTTGGCTGATGTGAAGGCTGCCATCAGATCCATGACTGGCTCACCCCAGCATAGCACCAGTTGCCAAAACACTTCCTGGTTGAGGCACCACTCTCTGGGGTCCACCCAAACCCGGCTGAGATAGTCGGAGTAAGCAACATGGAGGCGGACTATGTAAGCTGCCGACACTGCCTACAACCGGGCCTCCGCCCAGCCCAACAGTCCTTCGGCCTCCTCTTTAAAGGCTGGGCTGCCTGTGCCCCCCTGTCTGTTTATATACGCTACCATGGTCGCATTGTCCGAGAAAACTCGTACTGCTTTTCCCTGCAAGAACTCTTCGAAGCTGCAAAGGGCCAGAGACACAGCCCTCATCTCATAAGAACATAAGATATGCCATATTGGGTCAGACCAAGGTCCATCAAGCCCAGTATCCTGTTTCCAACAGTGGCCAATCTAGGTCATATGTACCCAGCCAATCTCGAGTCTGTTTATCGACCACCGAACCTGCTGAAGGTCCCACTGACCCTGGGCAAAATGTCCCTCGCAGTGGGCTCCCCAGCCAGTCAGACTGGCATCCGTGATAACTGGGATCCAGTCGAGGACCTCAAGGGGCATGCCCTTCTCCAGGTTTCCCGGGCACAGCCACCATCGCAGCGATCTCCTAGTGTCCGGCGGACAGGGGAGAACCTGTGTCAGGGGCTGACTCTGGTGAGACCACTGACGGAGCAATGCTCTCTGACACATATGCGCCCTTGCCCATGGGACTGTGGCCGCCATGGTCCCCAGTACTTGCAGATAATGCCAGGCCGACGGGCTCGTCAGCCCCAGGAAGTGACGAATCAATTCTCTCAGTACTGCCCCCATGCCCCCGGCAGATAGACTCTGCCCGCCCGGGTGTCGAAGTGCATTCCAAGATATTCCAAATCTTGAGATGGACTGAGATGGCACTTGGCCAGAATGACCACCCAACCGAGCCCTTGGAGGAATTCCACTACTCTCCCTGTTGCTCTTTTGCTCTCCTCCCTGGACTTGGCCTGGATCAGCCAATCATCGAGGTATGGGTGCACGAGAATCCCTTCCTTGCACAGTGCTGCTGCCGTCACCACCACCATGACTTTGGTGAAGGTGCGCGGTGCAGACGCCAGCCCAAAGGGCAATGGCCTGAACTGGAAGTGACCCATAGGCACCGCAAATCGGAGAAACCGCTGGTGGTCTGGTCTTATGGGAATGTGTAGATACGCTTCCATAAGATCCAGTGACGTCAAAAATTCTCTGCTTCTTACCGCCACTATCACAGACCGCAATGTCTCCATGTGAAACTGAGACCCGCAAACTGCAGTTGACCCCCTTGAGGTCTAGGCTCGGACGATAGGAGCCTTCCTTTTTGGGCACCACAAAATAAATCGAGTATTGACCGCACCTGTAGTGGTCTGGGGCACGAGCTCGATAGCTCGCAGCTCCAGGAGGCGCTTCAGTGTCTCCCTCACTGCAGCCACCTTACCATGAGCCTTGAAGGGGGATTGGATGAAAAAATCTTATTGGCTGGATCAAATCCAGGGCGTATCCCTCTCTGACCACCTCCAGTACCCATTGATTGGACGTGATCTGGGCCCAGGCAGAATAGAACTCCCGCAGCCAATTTCCCACAGGCCATACCCCTGCCTGGGCCCCCCCCCCCCTTGCTTCATTGTCCTTTCTGTTCCAAGGCAGCGGCGGCTCCAAAGCCCCGTCCTGCTCCTCAGAAGCACCAAAAACCCTGCCCTTTGGCAGGAAACCTACTCCTCTAGGTCTGGGTGAAGTGAGGGGTACGAAAACACCTCAACTCTCTTGGCTGGCCACAAGCCGAGGTGGTATTACGTCCCTGCTTCCATTTATCCTCGGGTAACCAGCCCCTTCTGGACTCCCCCTGGTCCTTCACCAACTTCTCCAAGTCTTCTCCGAAGAGGAGCTTCCCCTTAAAGGGGAGCTTACTCAGCCGGGATTTCGAGGAACTGTCCGCGTTCCACAGCCACAAGTAACGACGGGCTGCGACCATTGATGCCATACTCTTGGAAAGACCCCTGATGAGATCATAATGGGTGTCTGCTAGGTAGGCTGGCCCTGAATACAACTTTGTTTCCCTTAACATGGCAGGCTCCAAGCCCTCTGGGCCCTGAAGCCTCTGCGACCAGTGGGGGCAAGCCCTAGCCACCCAGGCTCCGCATATGCAAGCCTGCAGGGACAAGGCAGAAATGTCAAATGCCTGCTTCAGCAGGGTGTCCAGCTTTCTATCCTGGGCATCTTTGAGAGCCGCATTCCCCTCTACAGGGATTGTAGTCTTCTTGGTAACCGCTGACACTGCCGGCAGAGGGTACAGGTGTGACAAAGTCCGCGCACCCCTAAGACCAGACTCCGGCAGATCCCATTCCTCCTGGATCATCTGCCTGACCACTTTATGAACTGGAAACACTGCTTGTGACTTTCGAACCGCCGGGAACAGGGGGTCCTCCAAAGACTCCTCCTCCGCCAGGAAGCTTGTGGGCAATGTTTCCTCTAATTTTCTGTAGGCTGTGTACGCATAAAATATCAGCTGTGCAGCTTTTGAAGGAACGTTAAATTTTTGTGCGCCACATAACGACACTCTGAGTTATATACTTTAAAATTTGACTACACATCAGAATACAGTATGTACACCACATTGATTGCACTAGAAAATATTGTAGAACTTGTGAAAACCGTAAATACATAACAACTTTAAAATTATAAGGCGTCTGTGTTGTTTTCTATCAGAATCAGAACCGTAATTTTTGTGCGCTCTGTTGTAAAGTATGTGCGCTCGCTCAGCGAGGTGTGTGCGCGCGCACACGCGCACAGTTTAGAGGGAACAGTGCTTGTGGGGCATATTTAATGTCTTTAGGGATTCGGTGATAAGAGCGGGAAGCTCTTCCAGATGGAACACTCACCAATCTGGCCTGATTTTCCCTCTCCGGAAACTCGCCTTCCTCCAACTCTTCCAGTTCCAATTCCAGGTCCAGATAGTCTCCCTCTGGGCCTTCCGACTCCAGTACCAGATGCCACTCCTCAGCACCCCTGGCCCTCTTAACAGAGACACCCGGCTCGCCCTCCAATACACTTGCCGGCCTCTTCGACCCTAGCATAGAAGATGACAAGGCACCTGCGCAGCCTTGCTGGCGCAAACAAAACGCCTTATGCAAGAGTAACACAAACTCTAGCAAAAAATCCCCTGGGAGTCCTGTCCTCCCATGAGGGATCGCCGTAGAGGGCCCTGGAGTAGTGGACGGGCTACGGTCCCCGCCAGGCAGAGACAGGGCAGACCCCTCTCCCACCTGGCCTTCCAGTGTCAAGGAGGGGGGTCCCGGGACTCGTCCTATCCTGCAGGGTGTGTTCCAATGAGGTAGCCTCCTGCGTACAACCCACACACTCCGGCCTCCGAGACTGTCCCCCAGCGGATCCCGCATACTAGGCATTGAGGCCTGGCCGGCATGCTGGTCTCTGATTTCAGGATCCAGCTGCCCTTCCCCCAATTGCCTTAATTTTTTTTCCTCAAAACCAAAACTAAAAATAACCTACAATAACTTAAAATAACAAAATTCAATTAAACTCAATGAAATTAAAATAAATTAAATTAAACTCAGTTAAATTAAAATCAATTAAATTATACCAATTGAATCAAAAACCGAACTACAGTCCTCTCTTCAAACTGGAACCTGGACTGCCTCCTCTCAACGGCCTGTGCCTTTGTCTTTTGCACCCAGTCGGAACAGGGCTAAGCTGCCCTCCGTGGTTGCAGGCAAGGCTCGCCACGGCCTGCTTCCTGTGCTGGCGGGAACCAGTAGCCATGTGGTCCAGGCCTCTTCGTCGCCGCACTGCTGCCCTGCTGCTTTTCTCCGGCCGCTCCGCCTCCCTGCTGCTTTCCACAGGCGCCCCCGACTTGCTGGCCTGCTCC
Organism: Ichthyophis bannanicus; assembly: GCA_033557465.1. NCBI lineage: Eukaryota > Metazoa > Chordata > Amphibia > Gymnophiona > Ichthyophiidae > Ichthyophis > Ichthyophis bannanicus. The sequence continues at coordinate 359,029,561 of CM066036.1, read as the reverse complement.
TTCTCCCTCGGCTGACTGACGGTGATGCTCTCTTCCCCCTGTGCTCAGCCACTCACTCAGAGCTTCGGCACCAGGCGGGGTGGGAAAGGTAGAGCAATTGGCAGTCATTCTCCTTTCGGCCACAGCACCGGCTTAAGCTCCGCACCCGACACAGGGATCGGGAGCCACCTGCCTGAAGACGACCCCCCTCCCGGCATTTCACCATTCCTCGCAGGGAGGGGGGGAGGGGGGAGGGGAGAGTAAGGGGTTTCCCAGCCAAATCGGTCTCCCGCACCAACTTGAATCTTCAAGTTTAAAAAAAAAAAAAAACACCAAACACACCACATCTAGCCCCGAAACCAGAGAGAACAAAAAACCCTCAAACCAAAGCAAAGCAAAAACAACTCCCTAACTATGCTCCTTATCTGTTCCTTCAGTGAGCCCAGCATTCTGGCACGCCACCTCCTCCAGCTGCTTGAAGACTGAGCTTACTGGGGCTGGTAGGCAGTGTCAGCTGTATATATATAGCGGGTGTCATCAAAACGTTTCCAAGCTGCTGGAAGAAGAGGTGCTCAACCCAGAGGCACGGGACTGGACAGACAATAAGGAATAACATTTGATTTAATAAATGGAGGAGGGAGGGTAAGGAAAGAGTAGTTACTCATCTGTAACAGGTGTTCTCCAGGAGCAGCAGGAATCAGTCCTCACATATAGGTGATGTCGGTGCCGACGGAGCCCCCATGCAGAGCATTTCCCCAGCTTTCAAAGAAAGTCTTTGGGAATGCAGCACGTCTGTGCGGTCCCCTTCCCGCCCAAGGGTGCCATCTTGCTCAGTCTGATGACATAGCTAAAAGACAGCAAAAAAACAAAATAAAGTATATGACTGCAACTCCAGGGGAGGAGGGAGAGTCGTGAGGACTGATTCCTGCTGCTTCTGGAGAACACCTGTTACAGGTGAGTAACTACTCTTTCTCCAGGACCAAGCAGGAAGTCAGTCCTCATATATGTGACTCCCCAGCTCTAGGCTACTGGGAACCCAAAGCTGAAAAAAGGCTCTCTTAAGAGCCTCAGCATCTGTGATAAGAATATCCTCTGAGAACCGCCTCCGTACGGTAGCCCAATACAAGGGCCGGAGGGTAGGAGTTGCCTAAACCTCAAAGAAATAATGGAGTACCACCTGTCTGAAAGCACTATCCCTTCGGGACTCTCTCTCAAAGCAGTAGTAGGCTGCAAAGGTTTGGCTTGAAGACCAAGTAGCGGCCTGGCAGATGACTGCCAACGGAACAGAGCGGAGATGAGCTACTGACATGGATTTCACACTGACATGGTGGGCCGTGACTCGACCCTGCAAGGAGAGGCCAGCTGCCTTGTACGCCCAGGCGATACAATCTGCTACCCAAGTGGACAATGTACGCTTGGAGACAGGCAATCCCAGTTTATAAGGGTCAAAGGAGAAGAAGAGCTCAGTAGCCCTTCGGTGCCCCCGCATACGTTCTATGTAAAAGGACAGCGCCCTCTTACAGTCCAGTGTATGCAAGACTGTTTCAGCCTGGCTGGTATGCGGCCTGGGAAAGAATGTCAGAAGAACCACCTCCTGGTTGAGGTGGAAGGAGGAGACAACTTTCAGAAGGAACTACGGATGGCTCCGTAGAACCACCCTGTTCTTATAGAACCGTGTGTACGATCTATCAGAAACCAGAGTTTGTAACTCACTCACACGTCTGGCCGAGGTGAGAGCTACCAGGAAGAGTGCCTTCCAAGAAAGGAAGCATAAATGGCAAGTAGCCATCGGCTCAAACAGGGGGTGAGTAAGTTGCTGCAAGACCATGTTCAAATCTCACTCAGTGGCCGGTGGACGAAAATCGGAGGCTTGAGCAGAAGCAGGCCTCCGAGGAAGCAGGACACCAAGGGGTGAACCGACAGACTGACCCTCCACCAGTGAGTGGTGTGCTGATAGAGCACTGAGGTGGACCTGAACAGAGTTGGACTTAAGGCCTAGGTCTAACAGGTGAAGTATGCATTGTAGTACTACTGGCACAAGGCAGGAGAAAGGATCTTCAATGCGCTGAGCACACCATAATGAGAACCTACGCCACTTGAGGGCATAGGACTTTCTGGTGGACTGCCTCCTAGAGGCCAAGACCACCTCCTCAACTTCCCTAGGTAGAAGTAAGAGAGCTAGCACTATCCTTTCAGCAGCCAGGCCATCAGATGGAGGTATCTGAGATTGGGGTGCAGAAGGGAACCCTGATCCTGAGACAAGAGATCGGGATGCAACCCCAGAGGGAATGGAGTATCCACCGCCAACTGCAGAAGTGGAAACCACGGTTACCTCGGCCATCTGGGGGCTACCAGAATTACCGAGGCCTTCTCCCGTAGAATGTTGAACAGAGTTCGGGCCACCAGGGGCGTGGGAGGAAATGCATACAGGAGGCCCGTAGACCAAGAGATCAGAAGCGCATCTGCTGCCATTGTCAGGGGATGCAGCTGTCTGGAGCAAAACCTGGGCAGCTGACGGTTCAGTGGACTTGCAAAGAGATCGATAGATGGAAGCCCCCATCGTAGAAAGATCTGCTGGACCACCCAGTGGATTCAACTGTCATTCGTTAGGCTGGAGAATCCTGCTTAGTTTGTCTGCCAAGAAGTTCTCCTGACCAGGTAGATAAACTGCTTTGAGAAACATGCCCTGTCTGACTGCAAAGGAGCAAAGGGCCTGCACCTCCTGACATAGGAGTCTGGACCCTGTGCCCCCTTGCTTGTTCACACAGAACACTGCTACCTGATTGTCTGTCTGAACTAAGACAGACTGGTGAGAGAGGGCATGAGAAAAAGGTCTGGAGAGCCAAACAGATTGCTCGCAGCTCCAACAGATTGATCTGCTGTGTGGCCTCCCGAGGAGACCAGAGGCCTTGAGTGCACGTGCCCTGGCAATGTGCACCCCAGCCCTTTAAGGAAGCAGCAGTCGTCAGCACCCTTGTGTGTGCAGGGGCCTGAAAAGGTACCCCCCTGAGAAGGTTTGGGAGATGTAGCCACCACTGCAAGGAGTCCAAAAGTGGTTTGGATACTTTTACTCTGTCTCGGAAATTGAGGAGCTTTGAGGCACCAATGAGCAGCCCGCATGTGCAGACGGGCATTCGGCGTCACATGTACTGTGGATGCCATATGGCACAGGAGCCGCAGGAAGTGCCTGGCAGAGACCTGAGAATTGCTTTGGAACTGGTTGGCCAAGTCCATCAGTCTGTGGGCCCTGTCCTTGGGCAAGTAGGCTCTTGCCTGCAGGGTGTCTAACCCTGCCCCTATAAACTCTAGGTTCTGTGAGGGGAGAAAAGTGGACTTTGCGTAGTTTATGACAAAGCCCAGATGCTGAAGAAGAGAGACAGTGCGAAGAGTGGTTTGTCTGGCCTCCTGGAGAGACTGGCCCCTGATGAGCTAGTCGTCCAGATAGCACAGTTACTTACATGTAACAGGTGATCTCTGGGAACAGCAGGAATTAGTCCTCACATATGGGTACGTCGGTACCGACGGAGCCTGTGCGGGAAGAAAGCTTTTGGGAGCCTCCCACAGCGCATGCGCGCTGCCTTCCCGCCTTTCCTGACCAACTCTCCTCAGTTCGAGTTTAAAGCTGAGACAATAGAGAGAGAGAGGAAAGGAAAGATAGAGAGAGAGAGATACAACTCCTAGGGGAGGTGGGTGGGTTGTGAGGACTAATTCCTGCTGTTCCCAGAGATCACCTGTTACAGGTAAGTAACTGTGCTATCTCCAGGAACAAGCAGGAATAAGTCCTCACATATGGGGACTCCCTAGCTAAGATGCCCGGGAGATCCCCAAGGGTATGAGACCCTGATAGGTTCATCGTCTTCCTATGGATCTCAGGCATCCATTCAGGGAAGGAGGGCAGGAGTTGTTCAAGAATGGAACAGGTGTCTGAGGACAGCCTGACCAAACAAGGCATCCCGGCAGGAGTCCTTGTCCAAGCAGTAATGGGCTGTGAAGGTATGAACCGAGGCCCAGGTGGCTGCTCGACAGATCTGATCGATGGATACAGAATGAAGATGAGCCATAGAGGTGGCCATAGCCCTCACATTGTGAGCTGTGACATGGCCCTCCAGAGAAAGGTTCTTACTCTGGTAAGCAAAAGAAATACACTGAGCAATCCAATTGGACAGTGTTCTTTTAGAGACTGGAAGTCCTAGATGAGAAGGATCAAAAGCAACAAAAAGCTGGGAAGACTTTCTATGTTGCTGTGTCCTGTGTAAGTAAAAAGCAAGAGCTCTTTTACAATCTAGAGTATGAAGGTTCCTCTCTGCAGTGGATGCATGAGGAGCTGGAAAAAAGACAGGTAAATATACCTCTTGATTAAGATGAAAAGGTGAGACCACTTTAGGCATAAAGTGAGGATTTGTCCTAAGGACTACCTTATCATGATGGAACCTTGCATAAGGTGGATTAGCCACTAAGGCCTGCAACTCACTAATGCAGCGAGCAGAAGTGATTGCAATAAGGAAAATAACCTTCCAGGAAAGAAATTTCAAGGAGGTAGTGGCTAAGGGTTCAAAAGGTGGCTTCATAAGCTGACCAAGAACCAAGTTTAAATCCCATGCCACCGGAGGAGGTCGAATGGGAGGTTTAGTTAAGGTTAGGCCTCTCATGAATCTAGCAATAAGAGGATGAGAGGAAATAGGTTGTCCATTGATAGGCTTAAGGGATGCTGTAATGGCACTTAAATGGACCCTTACGGAATTCGTCTTAAGGCCTGCATTGGAAAGATGCAGGAGATATTCTAATAGAGAATTCAGGGGAAGTGCTAGAGGGTCAAGACCCTTTTGAGCACACCAAATGGAAAATCTCTTCTATTTAAAAGCATAGGAACGCCTAGTGGAAGGTTTCCTGGAAGCATGAAGGATATCCTTCACTTGTTGCGAAAGATTGAAGTCTTGAAGGTCTAGGCCTTCAGTAACCAAGCCCTGAGGTGAAGGGACTTGGGGTTTGGATGCCACAAAGTCCCCTCCTCCTGAGACAGAAGGTCTGGAGCAGCTCCCAAGTCCAGGGAGGGGACTTGGGAAAGATGCAGAAGTAGAGGGTACCACACTTGGCGTGGCCAGCGTGGAGCTATGAGGATCATAGATCCTTGATCCCTCTGAAGTTTGAACAGAGTCTTGGGGATCAAAGGAATGGGTGGAAAGGCATACAGGAAGTCCTGACCCCAATGAAGGAGGACGGCATCCTTGGCCTGAACTCCCTGACACGGAATCCTGGAACAGAACCGGGGAAGTTTGGCATTCCACGGACTTGCAAATAGGTCTATGTCCGGGGTACCCCATTCCTGAAAGATTCTGAGTATCTGATCCATGTGCAGGGACCATTCGTGTGGGAGCAGAACTCGACTGAGTCTGTCCGCCCAAGAGTTTTGAATTCCTGGGTGGTATACCGCCAGGAGGTGGATTTGATGCTCTCTGGCGAAGGCCCATAATCTGAGAGCTTCGTTGCAAAGCGACAGAGAGCCTGTCCCTCCTTGCTTGTTTATGTAAAACATGGCTACCTGATTGTCCGTTTGAATGAGGACTGTCTGGTAGCTGAGGAGGGTATGAAAGACCTTGAGAGCTAGGAACACTGCTCGAAGTTCCAAGTGGTTGATATGAAGAGAGGTCTCCTGTGGGGACCAAGTGCCTTGGGTGGAGAGGTCTTGCAGATGAGCTCCCCAACCTGTTTGGGAGGCATCTGTTGTGAGGATTGCTTGGGGCAACAAGGTTGGAAGGGGGACCCCAACAACAGATTTTGAGTGGACATCCACCATTGGAGAGACCAAAGGAGACGTTTGGAGTTTGCTATTTGGTCTGAGAGAGCTCCTGACGCTTGAGTCCACTGGGTGGACAAAGTCCATTGAGCTGCTCTCATGTGTAGATGAGCATAGGTTACCACATGTACTGTGGAAGCCATGTGGCCTAGTAGTTGTAGCATCTCCCGGGCAGTGAAGTGGTCCTTTGACTGAATCTGGGAGGCTAACTGCACCAGACGTTGGCAACGAGCCTGGGGAAGATAGGCTCTTGCAGTAGTGGTGTCCAACCAGGCCCCTATGAATTCTAGGGTCTGAGTAGGGATGAGCTGAGACTTTGGGAGATTTACCACAAGTCCCAGATACTGCAGAATGCACCTGGTAGTGTTCAGGAAAATTTGGGCTTCTGACTGGGATGGAGCTCGGATGAGCCAGTCGTCCAGATATGGGAAGACAAAGATTCCCAGAGTGCGCAGAAATTCAGCAACTATTGCCATGCATTTGGTGAACACTCTTGGGGCAGAGGCCAGACCGAAAGGAAGGACTCTGTATTGGTAATGTTTTCCCTGGAACAGAAAGCGTAGAAATTCTCTGTGGGATGGATGGATGGATGAGTATATGGGTGTACGCATCCTTGAGATCTAGAGAACAAAGCCAATCCTGACTCTGTAGGTGTGGAAGGAGAGTGCCTAAAGAGAGCATCTTGAACCTCTCCTTGTACAGAAATTTGTTCAATTCTCGGAGATCTAGAATAGGTCTGCATCCCCCTGTTTTCTTTGGGATGAGAAAGTAGGGGGAGTAAAAACCTGACCCCTGTTGAAGAAGAGGCACTTCTTCTATGGCCCTCTGGGCCAGAAGGGAGGTTACCTCCTGATCCAGAAGGTCGAGGAGAGATGTGGGAGAATTGAAATGTCTCACCATGGTGTAGGGAGGAAGGTCTGAGAAATGAAGTTTGTAGCCCTCTCTGATGATGGAGAGGGTCCACTGCTCTGATGTGATTTGCTCCCATCTGGGAGCAAAATGAGCCAACCTTCCTGGAATGGTGAGAGGTTCTGGCTGTTGTAGAGCCAGAAAGGTTAAGTTCTCTAGCACTATGTCAAAACCCCTGAGGGGCTTGGGACTGCTGGGTTGCAGCAGCCCCTGCAGGTTTAGGCCTGGCCTGTTTGGGTTGCTGACGCTTAGTAGCAAATCGACCTGCAGAAGACTGTTGACCAGAAGTGGAAGGAAATCTGCCCTTCTTGTAAAAAGACTTTTTAAAAGATTTTTTCTTGGCTGGAGTGGAGGTAGACTTAGAAAGTCTATCAAGAGCAGCATTTTCTGCGTCCATTTGAGTGGCTTTAATTTGCCACTCTTTGCCAAATATACTCCATGTAGATAGTTCTCCCATGTTATCCAAGTTGATACTCCTGTTATATGTAATACCAAACAGCCTGTTGTTCTGGTTTCTTTCTGTTATTTGTAAACCGCACTGATGTCAAAGAGTACGGTATATAAGAAGTTGAAATAAATAAATAAATAAATAAAAATAGGTTTTCACCTGTACAGGGTAGGTTTCCTAACCCATCTTGAACCCAGGGTTCTAGATCAGAAGCCTGGAGCCAAGCAATTCTACGAGCAGCTATAGCAATTCCTGAGGCTTTGCTGGCAACCTCAAAGGAATCAAAGGCTGCCCTGTTGGAAAATTTTGAAATGTCTTGCGTATGCTTAAGCCAAAGAAGGAATTCTTCCCTTTTATCTTCAGGAATAAAAGGGAGAAAGTTGTGCAGCTTTTCTGCAACCTCCTTCAGAAACATACCCATATAAAGGCTGTATGAATTGATTCTGGCAGTAAGCATGCTAGCTTGGAAGATTTTTCTACCAAAAGCATCCAAGGTCCTGCATTCTCTTCCTGGAGGAGTAGAAGAGTGTCTTTTGGTACTCTTTATCCTCTTTTTAGCTGACTGCACCACAATAGAATGGTGAGGAAGCTGAGTTTTTTGAAAACCAGGAGAAGGAGGGACACGGTACATAGTGTCCAATCTACGAGAATGAGGAGAAAGGGTGAGAGAGGAGTCTCCCACAATTCAAGCAAATGTTCTTGGAGAATTTCATGAATTGGCAAGGTGACTGCCTCTCTGGGAACCTTAGAGTATCCCAAAATGTCTAACTTTTTTGCTCTAGGTTCTTTTTCAGAGGTTACTGAAATAGAGAGTCCTTTAGCTACTCCCATGATGAAGTCTTGAAAGGACAAATCCTCTGGAGGAGACATTCTCATCTTTGGAGAAGAGGGCTCCTCAGGAAGAGTAAGAGATACTTCAGGAAAGTCATCCGATGAATCGGAATCATCAGAAGACTGGAAGTATCGTCTGTTTGCTTCCAGGGATCGATAAGCGTATCGACCGGTATCGACATCGGGCGTACCCGGAACCGGATCGGTATCGGGAAAAGCCCCGGAACCGGGAACCGGTATCCTGGTCGATGTGGATGCCCGGGGTACCGGTACCGGAACCGAGGTTGGTACCGCTTGGTGCGGTACCGTGGGCGTCGCAGCCTTAATGAAAGCCATTATGGCATGCTGCATGGATTGAACTGTATGATCCATAGACGCCACGACTGCCTGGATGTCGGTACCGGAAGAGTGTGCCGGTACCCCAGAGCAGTCTAACAGGTGATCGGTCGAGGCCGTGCCATCGATGTCAACCTGTAACCCCATAGGAGGAGCTTTGGAAGCCGGAGCTTCCCGCCGGGGTTGTTTGGCTGGGGCAGGGTCCTCAGGGTCAAGCCCGGGGGCATCTCGATACTTGGAGGGAGATTTGCCCTTTGAGGACCTGCCAGAAGAATGTTTGGTTACCTGAGATCCATCAGGAGAGGAAGACCTGAAAGATGTCGATGCTGGAGTATCTGTAGAAAACAGCATATGAAACTTGGCTGCTCGGTTCTGTAAGCCACGTTTAGACATCAGGGAGCAGGACTGGCAATCCGGTATGGAGTGGTCAGGCCACAAACATTTAAGACACCATTCATGTGTGTCGGTGACTGAGATGATACCGCTACACTTGGTGCATTTTTTGAAACCAGAAGCTGGTTTCTCCATGAGGGAAAAATTTTCTCCAGACCTAGAGGCCTAAGGGGAGAAAAATTTCGCCAAGTAGAGAAAAGAAAAAAAAAATATATTTTTTGAAAAGTAAAAAGAAAAAAGACCGGCGGTACCGGTATGGAGTCGGGTAAGGCAGACACGCGACTAAAGAAACAAATTAAAATAAGAACTTCTTCAGCAGTGACAGGAATACGACCTGCTGGCTCCGCGGAAAAGAAGAACTGAGGAGAGTTGGTCAGGAAAGGCGGGAAGGCAGCGCGCATGCGCTGTGGGAGGCTCCCAAAAGCTTTCTTCTGGGAAGCTGGGGAGCTTTCTCGCGCAGGCTCCGTCGGTACCGACGTACCCATATGTGAGGACTTATTCCTGCTTGTTCCTGGAGATATGGGAAGACAAAAATTCCCCGATTCCTGAAATAGGCCACCACCACCGCCAGGCATTTGGTGAAAACCCTGGGGGCGGAAGTTAGGCCAAAGGGAAGTACTCTGTACTGAAAATGGTTTCATTCCACCACAAATCTGAGATATTGTGTGTGGTCTGGATGGATGAGGATGTCAGTATAAGCATCCTTTAGATCCAAGGAGCATAGCCAATCTCCCTGCTGGAGGTAGAGCAGCAGTATCACAAGAGTAAGCATCTTGAACTTTTCCCTCTCCAGAAACTTAAGTTTCGCAAGTCTAGGATAGGCAGGAGGCCTCCTGTCCTTTTTCGTACCAAGAAGTACCTGGGAGTAGAAGCCTTGCCCTTCCAGGTGGTGGGGCACCGGTTCCACCACCTGTTCCTTTAAAAGACTTGCCAACTCCTGAAGGAGGAGACTGCTGTGCAGAGGTAGTCTTGGAGGCTCCCCTGGAAAATAGGAGGGGAGTATCTGCTGGAAATGGAGCAAGTAGCCCTTCTGGACTATGCTGAGAACCCAGGTATTCCCTGTGATGGCTGGCCACCTGTAGGCGTACAGGGTCAGCCGACCTCCTGTGCTGAATGGAGCCAGCTGTGGAGAAGAGGCTATGCTGTGGGAGTCAAAACCCCGCTCCCTGCTGTGCAGGAGCCGGAGCTGGCGGCTTGGGGGTCTTCTGCCTAAAGGGCCCATGCCCCTGCCCCTTGGCCTGCTGGGGAGCTGGAGAGGCCTGGTATTAAGGGTAAGATTTGTAGGCAGCACCCTTCCTCGGGAAAAAGGGCTTCTTTACTGAGCCCTTCTTTTTCTGAGAAGGGGCAGAGGTTTTTCTGGACAGCCTTGTCCTGGGCGAGAGTCTCAGTCTCGATTTCCGCAGCCTTTTCAGTCATGGGCTTACCGAAAAGGTTTTCACCTCGGCAGGGGACATCGACCAACTTGTCCTGCACCCATGGCTCCAGATCTGATGACTGTAGCCAGGCCTGACGGCATGCACCGATGCCGGCCGCGGCTACCCAGGCCGAAGCCTCGAAGCCATCATAGGCTGCTCGAGAGATAAACTTCGAGCACTCTCAAATCCCTGTTGACAAAAGCCTTGAACCTCTGCAAAGATTCTTCGGAGAGGCCAGCTGAGAACCTGGCAATCTTCTTTGCCAGTTCTCGTAGGTACATGACCATGTACAACTGGTAGGTCTGGACACGGCAAGATAGCATATAGCCTGGAAGCACTTTCTACCGAGGGCATCCAGGTTCTGGGCCTCCCGGCTGGGGGGCACTAAGAAGTGCATCTTCTGACTCCTCAGATGGTGCATGGCCAATTCCACAACCATGGAGTGGTGCGGTAGCTGTGCCTTTTGGAACCCAGGGCTCTTCCGGACTCGATAAATGGAATCGACCCGTTTGCTAAGAACCGGCGTGGAGGCCGGTGCTTCCCACATACGGAAGAGCAGCTGTTCCAGCATCGGAGGAACTGGTACAGTAAAGGCTTCCTTCGGAGGAAAATCATACTGTAGGGCATCAAACTCCTTGGCTCGAGACTACTCCTCGGCGTCCGCAGGGAAGGCCAAGGCTTTGGCCATGTCCCTCAAGAAGTCCGAGAACCGTGTATTCTCCAGTGGGGGGGGGGGGACCATCTCCGAGGCTCAGACTCCGGTAAGTCCGAAGGGACTCACTGGGTACGGAAGGTGTCCGGGGACTCCTCGCCCTCCGTCTCCCACTCAGACTCCTCTGAGGAAGTATCGAGCAGCTCCGGCCGTGTGGGCCTCGGTGCAACTAGCCCCGACGCTGAGGGTATCGGCGTCGACGACCTCGGCCCCGCATGGGAGGTCAAGGGGGACCTTGACCGAGGATCGGCTCGGTCTCTGGATTAGACTTAGACATCGAGGTCCCGGTGGTTTCAAAGGAACCCCAACGGCGCTCGGGGTCGGACTCTCGAGATGTCGAGGCCTCTGACGAAGTCCGGGCCCGGCCGGACGCAGAGTCAGAGAAAATTCTCTCACGCTGATGCTGACAGCTCCGAAGCGCCTTCGACGACATTTTGCCGCAGGGGCCACAGGCCAACGGGTCATGGTCGGACCCGAGGCATCGGAGGCAGCAGTCATGTGTGTCGGTGAGAGACATAAGTTTCTTGCACCAATCACACTTTTTGAACCTGCTGACAGCCATCGAGGGAAAAAGGGCCCCTGCAAGGTCAAAAGACCGAGCTGCCAGTGAAAACACAAAAAGAACGCGAACACACGTCACAAAGGACAAAAAACAAAAATCAAAACTCTGGACTCGATACCGAGGCCAGATGGGCAGGGGAACCAGCGTTGAACCGGATAAGACAACGCGAAAATCGCAGAAACCCCTCGCAACTTTTCCCGGATGACAAACTCACGTCCGTTGGGCTCCGCATAAAAAGAGACTGAGCAAGATGGCATCCTTGGGCGGGAAGGGAAACACGTAGGCGCGCTGCATTCCCAAAGGCTTTCTTTGAAAGCTGGGGAAATGCTCTGCACAGGGGCTCCATTGGCGCCGACGTCACCCATATGTGAGGGCTGACTTCCTGCTTGGTCCTGGAGAAATCCACAATACTACCTTTTAACTTTCAAAAGGGAGCCTATGATAAAATGAGGAAAATAGTAAAGTAAAAACTAAAAGGAGCAGTTGCAAACGTTAAAGACTGACATCAAGCTTAGGTGTTTGCAAATAGCCCCTTCGGACTATTTGAAGGACCCAGGTATCTGTGGTGATTGCTGGCCACCTGTGGGCGTACAGGCTCAGCCTTCCTCCTGTGCAAGACCTCGCCTCTGCTTGCAGAGAGACTATGCTTGGACAGTCAAAAACCCCCTCCCGGCTGGGTCGGAGCCAGGGCCTGAGGGTCTAATGCTTATGCGGGGCCATGCCCCTGTCCCTTGGTCTGCTGCCCCTGTGGGCAAGCTGGGGAGGCCTGGTGAGTGGGGTAGTTGTGGTAAGCAGCACCCTTCCTCGGGAAAAAGGGCTTTTAACCGAGCCCTTCTTTTTAGAATGGGCATCAGTCTTTTTGGAGAGTCATGTCTAGGTCAAGTACTCTATTTCAGCAGCCTTCTCAGTCATGGGTTTGCCTAATAGGTTGTCACCCCGGCAAGGGACATCGACGAACTTGTCCTGAACCTATGGCTCCAGGTCCGACGACATTAGCCACGCCTGTCGGTGGGCACCGATGCTGGCTGCGGCTACTTGGGCCGAAGCTTCGAAGCCGTCATAGGCTGCTCGAGAGAAACTTTGAGCACTCCGGAATCCCAGTGGAAAAGTTCTTGAAGTGCTGCAAGGGTTCCTTGGAGAGGCCAGCTCAGAACCCGTCAATCTCCTTTGCCAGGTCCCGCAAGTACATGCCCATGTACAGCTGGTATGTTTCGACTCGGCATGACAGCATCGAGCCCTGCTAGCACTTTCTGCCGAGGGTGTCCAGGTTCCGGGCTTCCCTACCAGGAAGCACCGAGGAGTGCGTTTTTTGGCTCTTGAGCCTGTGCATGGCCGATTCCACAACCATGGAGTTGTGCGGCAGCTGTGCTTTCTGGAACCCAGGGCTCTCGCAGACGCGATAGATGGAATCGACCCGCTTGCTGAGAACCAGCATCGAGGCCGGTGACTCCCACATGCGGAGCATCAGCTATTCCAACAACGGAGAAACTGGTACCGTTAAGGGCTTCCCGAGGGGGAAGGTCATACTGGAGGGCTTCGAGCTCCTCGGCTCGAGACTCCTCCTCAGTGTCCGCTGGGAATGCCAAAGCCTTGGCCATGTCCCTGATGAAGTCCGAGAACTGGGTATCCTCGGGGGTGGGGAACGACACCTTCTCCAAGGCTCGGAACCCGGCAAGTGCGATGGGACATACCGGCTACGGTGGGTGTCCGGGGACTCCTCTTCCGTTTCCCATGCCGAGTACTCCGAGGAGGAATCAATGGGCTCCGGCTGTGAGGGCTTCGGTCTCGACCGCCCCAAAGCTGAGGGCACCAGCGTCGATAACCACAGTTCCAAACGGAAGACCTTGGCTGAGAATCGACTTGAGGATCGGCTCGGCCTCTGGGGTTGACTTTCACATTGAGGTCCCGGTGGTTTAGATGGATGGACCGGTGAGACCGGCCATCAGCGCCCGCTGCTGCTCCATGAAGGCAGAAATGCTGCGCACCAGGGCTGCCATTCTAAGGCTGAGCTCAGAAGGCTCCGCAGCCTCCGGGTCGGGTCCAGACGCCGGTTCTCCCGGAAGGGAGTCAACGAGGACAAAGCACAGTTACTTACCTGTAACAGGTGATCTCTGGGAACAGCAGGAATAAGTCTTCACATATGGGTACGTCGGTACCGACGGAGCCTGCGCGGGAACGCTCCCCAGCTTCCCAAAAAGGAAAGCTTTTGGGAGCATCCCATAGCGCCTGCGCGCTGCCTTCCCGCATTTCCTAACCGCCTCTCCTCAGTTCAAGTTTTTAGCTGAGACAAAGAGAGAGAGAGGAAAGGAAAGATAGATAGAGATATACAACTCCTAGGGGAGGTGGGTGGGTTGTGAAGACTTATTCCTGCTGTTCCCAGAGATCACCTGTTACAGGTAAGTAACTGTGCTATCTCCAGGAACAAGCAGGAATGAGTCTTCACATCTGGGGACTCCCTAGCTAGAGATGCCTGGGAGATCCCTCAGGTTATGAGAGCCCGGGAAGGGCTCTACCTCCTCCTATGGAACTCAGGCATCCATTATGGGAAGGAGGGCAGGAGTTGATCAAGAATGGAACAGGTGTTTGAGAACAGCCTGACCAAACAAGGCATCCCGGCGGGAGTCCTTGTCCAAGCAGTAATGGGCTGTGAAGGTATGAACCGAGGCCCAGGTGGCCGCTCGACAGATCTGGTCGATGGACACAGAATTTAGATGGGCCGTAGAGGTGGCCATGGCCCTCACATTATGAGCGGTGACATGGCTCTCCAGAGAAAGGTTTTTACTCTGGTAGGTGCAAGAAACACACTGAGCAATCCAATTGGACAGTGTCCTCTTAGAGACTGGAAGTCCCAAATGAGAGGGATCAAAAGCAACAAAGAGTTGAGAAGACTTTCTATGTTGCTGTGTCCTTTGTAAGTAAAAAGCAAGAGCTCTTTTACAATCCAGAGTATGAAGATACCTTTCTGCACTTGATGCATGAGGAGCTGGAAAAAAGACAGGTAAATATACCTCTTAAGATGAAAAGGTGAGACCACTTTAGGCATAAAGTGAGGATTGGTCCTAAGGACTACCTTATCATGATGGAACCTTATATAAGGTGGATTAGCCACTAAGGCCTGCAGTTCACTGATGCGGCGAGCTGAGGTGACTGCAATGAGGAAAATAACCTTCCAGGAAAGAAATTTCAAGGAGGTGGTGGCTAAAGGTTCAAAAGGTGGCTTCATAAGCTGACCAAGAACCAGATTTAAGTCCCATGCCACTGGAGGGGGTCTAATGGGAGGTTTAGTTAAAGTGAGGCCTCTCATGAATCTTGCAATAAGAGGATGAGAGGAAATAGGTTGTCCATTGATAGGCTTAAGAGATGCTGCAATAGCACTCAAATGGACTCTTACTGAATTCGTCTTAAGACCTGCATTAGAAAGATGCAGGAGATATTCCAAAAGAGAATTCAAGGGTAGTGCTAGATGGTCAAGACCCTTCTCAGTACACCAAATGGAAAACCTTTTCCATTTAAAAGCATAGGAACGTCTAGTGGAAGGTTTTCTGGAAGCATGGAGGATATCCCTCACTTGCTGAGAGAGATTCCAACCCTGAAGGTCTAGGCCTTCAGTAACCAGGCTCTGAGGTGAAGGGACTTGGGGTTTGGGTGCCACAGAGTCCCCTCCTTCTGGGACAGAAGATCTGGAGCAGCCCCCAAGTCCAGGGAGGGGGCCTGGGAGAGATGCAGAAGTAGAGGGTACCACACTTGGCGTGGCCAGCGTGGAGCTATGAGGATCATAGATCCTTGATCCCTCTGGAGTTTGAACAGAGTCCTGGGAATCAATGGAATGGGTGGAAAGGCATATAGGAAGCCTTGACCCCAGTGAAGGAGGAAAGCATCCCTGGCCTGAACTCCCTGACACGGAATTCTGGTCAGAATCGGGGAAGTTTGGCATTCCACGGACTTGCAAAGAGGTCTATGTCTGGGGTTCCCCATTCCTGGAAGATTCTGAGTACCTGGTCCATGTGCAGGGACCATTCATGTGGAAGCAGAACTCGACTGAGTCTGTCTGCCCAAGAGTTTTGGATTCCTGGGAGGTAAACAGCCAGGAGATGCATTTGATGCTCTCTGGCGAAGGCCCACAATCTTAGAGCTTCGTTGCAAAGCGACAGAGAGCCAGTTCCTCCTTGTTTGTTTATGTAGAACATGGCTACTTGATTGTCTGTATGAATAAGGACTGTCTTGTAGCTTAGGAGGGTGTGGAAGACCTTGAGAGCCAAAAAAACTGCTCGAAGCTCCAAGTGATTGATATGAAGAGAGGCCTCTTGTGGAGACCAAATGCCCTGAGTGGAGAGGTCTTGTAGATGAGCTCGCCAACCTGTTTGGGAGGCATCTGTTGTGAGGGTTGCCTGGGGCAAACTCTGTTGGAAGGGAGACCCCAGCAATAGATTTTTGGTGGACATCCACCACTGGAGAGACCAAAAGAGACGTTTGGAGGTTGCTATTTGGTCTGAGAGAGCTCCTGATGCTTGAGTCCACTGGGTGGACAAAGTCCATTGAGCTGCTCTCATGTGAAGGCGAGCATAAAGTACCACATGCACTGTGGATGCCATGTGGCCTAGCAGTTGTAGCATCTCCCGGGCAGTTAAGTGATTTCTTGACTGAATTTTGGAGGCTAACTGCACCAGACGTTGGCAACGAGCCTGGGGAAGGTAGGCCCTTGCAGTGGTAGTATCCAACCAGGCCCCAATGAATTCTAGGGACTGAGTAGGGGTAAGCTGGGAGTTTGGGAGGTTTACCACAAGTCCCAGATATTGCAGAATGCTCCTTGTGCGGTCCAGGGAAGTCTGGGCTTCTGACTGAGATGGAGCTCGGATGAGCCAGTCGTCCAGGTATGGGAATACAAATATTCCCAGAGTGCGTAGAAATGCAGCTACTATTGCCATGCATTTGGTGAACACTCTTGGAGCAGAGGCCAGACCGAAAGGAAGCACTCTGTATTGGTAATGTTTTCCTTGAAAAAGAAAACGGAGGAACCTTCTGTGAGATGGATGGATGAGGACATGTGTGTACGCATCCTTGAGATCTAGAGAACAAAGCCAATCCTGACTCTGAAGGTATGGAAGGAGAGTGCCCAGAGAAAGCATTTTGAATTTCTCCTTGCATAGAAACTTGTTCAATTCCCTGAGATCTAATATGGGTCTGTATCCCCCTGTTTTCTTTGGAATCAGAAAATAGGGGGAGTAAAACCCTGACCCTTGTTGAAGAAGGGGTACTTCTTCTATTGCCCCTTGGGCAAGAAGGGTAGCTACCTCTTGACCTAAAAGGTTGAGAAGAGATGTTGGAGAATTGAAGTGTCTCACCATGGTGTAAGGAGGAAGGCTTGAGAAATGAAGCTTGTAGCCCTCCCTTATGATGGAGAGGGTCCACTGCTCTGATGTAATTTGCTCCCATCTGGGAGCAAAATGAGCTAACCTTCCTGGAATGGTGAGAGGTTCTGGCTGCTTTAGAGCCAGAAAGGCTAAGTCCTCTAGCATCAAGTCAAAAACCCTGAGGAGGTTGAGTCTGCTGAGTTGCAGCAGCCCCTGTAGACTTAGGTCTGGCCTGCTTAGGTTGCCGACGCTTAGTAGCAAAGCGACCTGAAGATGATTGTTGGCCAGTAGTAGAAGTGAATCTGCCCTTTTTGAAAAAAGACTTCTTGAAAGGTTTTTTCTTGGCAGGAATGGAGGTTGACTTTGAAAGTCTATCCAAAGCAGAATTTTCTGCATCCATTTGAGTGGCTTTTATTTGCCATTCTTTGACAAACAGGTTTTCACCTGTACATGGAAGATTGCCTAAGCCATCTTGGACCCAAGTTTCTAAATCAGAAGCTTGGAGCCAAGCAATTCTGCGAGCAGCTATGGCAATGGCCGAAGCTCTGCTGGCACCTTCAAAGGAGTCAAAGGCTGCACGGTTGGAGAACTTTGAAATGTCTTGAGTATGCTTAAGGCAAGTAAGGAATTCTTCCCTTTTATCCTCTGGAAGAAAAGGGAGGAAAGTGTGCAGTTTATCTGCAATCTCTTTTAGAAACATACCCATGTAAAGACTATAGGAGTTGATTCTGGCAATAAGCATACTGGCTTGGAAGATTTTCCTACCAAATGCATCCAAAGTCCTACATTCTCTTCCTGGAGGGGCAGAGGAGTGTCTTTTTGCACTCTTTATCCTCTTCATAGCTGACTGCACCACAATAGAATGGTGTAGAAGCTGTGTTTTATGAAAACCAGGACAAGGAGGGACACGATATATAGTGTCCAATCTTCGAGAATGAGGAGAGATAGTGAGAGGAGTCTCCCATGTCAATCATGTGCTCATAAAGAATCTCATGAATTGGCAAGGTGACTGCCTCCTTAGGAGCCTTAGAATGTCCCAAAATGTCCAATTTTTTAGCTCTAGGCTCTGACTCAGAGGTCACTGAAATAGAGAGTCCTTTAGCTACTTCTCTTATGAAGTCTTGAAAGGACAAGTCCTCTGGAGGAGACATCCTTCTTTTTGGAGAAGGTTCCTCAGGAAGGGGTATAGATACTTCAGGAGACTCCTCTGATGTATCAGAATCTTCAGAGGAATCAAAGTATCGCCTGTCAGGGTATTCTTCTAAAGCTCGATACGCGTATCGAGCGGTATCGACATCGGGCGTCATCGGTACCGGTTCGGTACCGATGAGCATCCCTGGACAGGGAACCGCCGCAGTCGGCATCCTGGTTGATGTCGATGCAGTCGGTACCGGTACCGGCGCTGGTACCGGAGCCGATACCAACAACAGGTTTTGTTGTGGTATCAATGGCGTCGCAGCTTGAATGAAGGCCACGATAGCCTGCTGCATGGATAGAACATTGTGATCCATCGACGCCATGAATGTCTGGAATTTGGTATCAGAAGGTTGTGCCGGTACCCCAGAGAATTCTAACAGGTGATCGGTCGAGGCCGTGCCATCGATGTCAACCTGTAACCCCATAAGAGGAGCTTTGGAAGCCGGAGCTTCCCGCCGGGGTTGTTTTGCCGGTGCAGAATCCTCGAGGGCAAGCCCGGAGGCATCTCGATGCTTGGAAGGAGATTTGCCCTTCGAGGAACGGCTGGATTTATGTTTGGTTACCTGAGATCCATGGGATGAAGTAGAGGCCCTGGAAGACATCGATGCTACAGAAGCTGCATCAGAGGGAAACAGCACATGAAGCTTAGCTGCTCGGTTCTGTAAACCTCGTTTAGACATCAAGGAGCAGGACGGACAATCCAAAATGGAGTGGTCAGGACCCAAACGTTTAAGACACCATTCATGGGTGTCGTTGACAGAAATAGTACCGCTGCACTTAGTGCATTTTTTAAACCCAAAGGTTGGTTTTTCCATGAGGAAATTTTCTCGTGAGGCCTAAGGCCCAAGAGAAAAAACACACTAAGTGAGGGAAAAAGTGTTATTTTTTTTTTTTTTTTAAAGAAAAGAAAGAAAGACAGGCGGTACCGGTCCGACGTCAAGGAAGGCAGACCCACGGCCAAAGAAATAAAATAAAATAAAGAACTTCTTCAGCGGTGACAGGAACACGACCTGCTGGCTCCGCGGAAAAGAAGAACTGAGGAGAGGCGGTTAGGAAAGGCGGGAAGGCAGCGCGCAGGCGCTGTGGGATGCTCCCAAACGCTTTCCTTTTTGGGAAGCTGAGGAGCGTTCCCACGCAGGCTCCATCGGTACCGACGTACCCATATGTGAAGACTCATTCCTGCTTGTTCCTGGAAATCAGCAGTTACCTTCCTCGGCGTTTCTGGTTCCGTGCGAGTCAGCTTTGCAGGACGCTCCGACTCTGAGGATCCGAGGTGGCGGTCAGGACTCCGCGACCTGGTCCGTGAGGATCCAGGCTGATCAGAGGCATCCAACAACGCCGCCCTCGCAGGTTTCTTCTTTCTCCGGTGTTCTCGCGAGGGAGACCTCCTCCCAGAAGACCCCCGACGATGCTCGGAGTCAGATAGCTTCCGAGACGTCTGGACCTGGGTGGATGCGGACTCGGAGAAAACCCTGTCACGTTGCTGCTGCCTACTTCTAAGTGCCTTTGAGGACATCTTGCCACACGGGCCACAGACCTTTGGATCATGGTTGGGCCTGAGGCAGCAGAGACAGCAGTCGTGTGTGTCGGTGAGTGACATTAATCTTTTACACTGATCACACTTTTTAAATCCGTTGGCAGCCATCGGGGGAGGACAAAAACCGAAAGAGTGACCGGACTGGATACCAGTGTAACAAACTGAGGCGGGAAGGGGAACTGGCATTGAACCAGGCCAAAGAAGAGAATCTTCAGTAGTTTTGATGCACTTTTTCCGGCGAGGGAAGTTGGACTACGCCCATTGGGCACCG
The DNA here is from genome assembly GCA_033557465.1 of Ichthyophis bannanicus. Classification (NCBI taxonomy): domain Eukaryota; kingdom Metazoa; phylum Chordata; class Amphibia; order Gymnophiona; family Ichthyophiidae; genus Ichthyophis; species Ichthyophis bannanicus. The sequence continues at coordinate 359,009,826 of CM066036.1, read as the reverse complement.
TAGAAAAAGGGAGACTGAGCAAGATGGCACCCTTGGGCAGGAAAGGGACCGCGCATGCATGATGCAATCCGAAAGGCTTTCTTTGAAAGTTTGGGAATTGCTCCGCACGAGGGCTCCGTCGGCGCTGACGTCACCCATATATGAGGTTCCTGGAGAACTGAAATACGAGATTGCAGACCTACTATCATTAAATCATCTGTAATACCTGAAGATTGGAGGATCGCCAATGTAATGCCAATTTTTAAAAAGGGTTCCAGGGGTGATCCGGGAAACTACAGACCAGTGAGCCTGACGTCAGTACCGGGAAAAATGGTAGAAACCATCATAAAGAACAAAATTACTGAACATATAGATAAATCATGGCTTAATGGGAGACAGCCAACATGGCTTTAGACAAGGAAGGTCTTGTCTTACTAATTTGTTACTTTTTTTGAAGGTGTGAATAAATAGACAAAGGTGAGTCGGTTGAAATAGTGTATCTGGACTTTCAGAAAGCCTGTGACAAGGTCCCTCATGAGAGACTGTTGGCAAAATTAAAAAGTCATGGGATAGGAGGCAGTGTACCATCGTGGATCAGGAACTGGTTAAAAGATAGAAAGCAGAGGGTAGGGCTAAATGGCCAATTTTCCCAATGAAAAAAGGTGAATAGTGGAGTACCCCAGGGATCTGTGATGGATCTGTGATGGGTCCGCTGCTTTTTAACATATTCATAAATGACAAGAAATGGGAATAACGAGTGAGGTTATCAAATTTGCAGATAACACAAAACTATTCAAAGTTGCTAAAACCCTCTTGCAATTTTCCACAAGCCTCATGGATCTTGATAAATTGAAAGACTGGGTATTCAAATGGCAGATTAAATTGAAAGTGGACAAGTGCAAAGTTATGCACCTAGAAAAGAACAGCCCAAATTATGGTTCCACAATGCAAGGTTCCACATTAGGAACTACCACCAGGAAAAAGATTTAGGCGTCAGTGGTTAACATGTTAAAACCCTCTGCCCAGTGTGATTGTAAGCTCCTTTGAGTAGGGACCGTCTCTTGTGTGTTTTCTCTTTATACAGCGCTGCATTCACGTGGTGGTTGTTGTTGTTGTGTGCCGTCGAGTCGGAATCGACTCATGGCGACCCTCTGGATAGCTATCCTAAATTCTGTTCAGTCTTCAGTCAGGTGGCTCATTGTTGACAGACTGGTACCCGTAGCTGCTGTTATTGGATTGATCCATCTCATTGCTGGCCTTCCTCTTTTGCGTTGACCTTCTTTCTCTAATGATCTCTCTCTTCACATGATGTGGCCAAAGTATGAAAGTCAAAGTCTTGTCATCTGAGCTTCTAAAGAAAGCTTAGGTTTGATCTCCTCTAGTACCGACTGGTTTGTTCTTCAGTATTCGCTGTTCACAGTATTCGCTGCCAGCACCATAATTCAAAGGCATCAATTTTCTTCCTGTCTCTTTTTCACCTTCCAGCTTTCACATCCATATGATGTTATTGAAAATACCATAGCTTGAACAAGTCGAATCTTTGTATGGAGAGAGACATCTCTGCTCTTGAGAATCTTATCTAGGTCTTTCATAGCCATCCTGCCAAGAGCAATACGTCGTTTGATTACTTGACTGCTTGTTGCTTCTTTATTGATAGATAGTTGATACAAGTAGGTTAAAGTTGTTCACGATTTCAATTTCTTCTCCTTCAACGATGAACCTGTTGATTATGCCAGTTGTCATTATCTTTGTCTTCTTTACATTAAGGTGCAAGCCCATTTTGAGACTATGTTCTTTGATTGTGAGAAGCAAATGTTTCAGATCATCTTCACTTTCAGCCAGTAATGTGGTATCAGCATAGCGAAGGTTGTTGATGAGTCTTCCACCAGTCTTCACACCTCTGTTGTCTTCATATAATCCTGCTTCTCTGATGATTTCTTCTGCATATAAATTAAACAGGTAGGGGGAAAGTATGCAGCCTTGACTTACACCGTTGCTTATTTTAAACCATTCTGTTTCTCCTTGTTCCGTTCGAACTGTTGCTTCTTGATCAATGTACAGATTTTGCAAGAGTACGATCAGGTGTTCTGGTATACCCATGCTTCTTAATGTGGCCCAGAGTTTCTCATGGTTTACACAGTCAAAAGCTTTGCTATAGTCCATAAAGCACAAATAGATATCCTTTTGGTATTCTTTAGTCTTTTCAAGGATCCATCTCACATCCGCAATGATGTCTCTCGTTCCTCGCCCTTTCCTGAACTCTGCTTGCACTTCAAGTACTTCTTGTTCCAGGTATGGTTGTAGTCTTTTGGATAATCTTCAGTAGAATCTTCTGGCATGTGGGATAAGAGCGATTGTGCGATAAATTCCAGTCAATTGGATCACCTTTCTTTAGTATTGGTATAAACAGATCTTTTCTAGTCAGTTGGCCATGTTGTTGTCTTCCATATTTCTTGGCAGAGCCTTGTAAGTATGGTAACAGCTGCATCAGATTGCTGTAATACTTCTATGAGAATGCTATCAATGCCTGGTGCTTTGCTCTTTGATAAGGCTTTCAAATGCTGCTTCAACTTTTCATCACCAATGGTTCTCGATCATAAAGGTACAGGTTGAAACGGCTGTTGGTCCACTTGATCTTTATCATATAAAAACTCTGTATAGTCCTTCCAACTTTTCTTGATCTTCTCAGCATCATTCAACATAGAACCTTGAGCATCTTGTAACATTCCAATTAGAGGATGGAACTTTTTCTTCAACTCTCATAGCTTTAGGAAAGCCGATCTTGTTCTTCCTCTAATAGTTTCTGCTTCTATTTCCTTGTATGCATCATTGTAGTACTTTTCCTTGTCCTGTCTTGCTGCACGCTGGAAATCTCTGTTGAGTTCTGTTATTGTCTTTCTCCCTCCTTTGGCTTTACCTTCTCTGCATTTCTGGGCAATTTTCAGAGTTTCTTCTGTCATCCATTTTGGCCGTTTTTTCTTTTTTCACCTTTTGTAGAGACTTCTCGCTTTCTTCCAACACAACCTTCTTGATGTCATTTCATAACTCTTCTGGAGCTCTCTCATTTATATCTAAAGCAGCAAATCGATTTTGCAGGCAGTCTTTAAATTCCAGTGGTATAGTCTCAAGGTCATATTTTGCTGCATTCATGAGTAGTCTGCTCTTTTAGCTTGAGTTTGCATACTAGCAGTTGAAAAGTAGTTACACACCTGTAAGAGGTGTTCTCCAGGAGCAGCAGGAATCAGTCCTCACTTATGGGTGACATCGGCACCGATGGAGCACCCGTGCAGAGCATTTCCCCAGCTTTCTATGAAAGCCTTTGGGAATACTACACGCATGCGCGGTCCCCTTCCCGCCTAAAAGTGCCATCTTGCTCAGGCAAATGACATAGTTTATTTTTTCATTTTTGTGTGCTGTCTTTTAGCTATGTACAACTGCAACTCCCAGGGGAGGAGGGAGGGTTGTGAGGACTGATTTCTGCTGCTCCTGGAGAACACCTGTTACAGGTGAGTAACTACTCTTTCTCCAGGACCAAGCAGGAAGTCAGTCCTCACTTATGGGACTCCCCAGCTTCAGGCTACCGGGGACCCAGAGTGGAAAAATGAGCTCCCTCTAGCCTCAGCATCAGAGAAAGGATTTCACTGAAACATACCTCCACCGGTAGTCCAACCAGAGGGCTGGAGGGTAGGAGTTGCCTAAACCTCAAAGAGATTCCAAAGCACTGCCTAACCGAAAGCACTGTCCCTGCGGGACTCCCTCTCCAAGCAGTAATGGGCCGCAAAAGTCTGGCTTGAGGACCAGGTTGCAGCCCTGCAGATGTCTGTCAATGGTACAGAGCGGAGATGAGCTACTGAGGCAGCCATTGCCCTGACACGGTGGGCCGTGACCCGACCATGCAAAGGAAGGTCAGCTGCCCTGTAAGCCCAGGTGATACAGTCAGCCACCCAGATGGACAAGGTATGCTTGGACACAGGCACCCCCAAGTTATTGGGGTCAAAAGATACAAAGAGCTGAGTAGCCCTCCTATGACTCTGCATACGCTCCAGGTAGAAGGATAAGGCCCTCCTACAGTCCAGGGTATGCAGGACTGTCTCAGCCCAGCTGGCATGGGGCCTAGGGAAGAATGTTGGAAGAACCACCTCCTGGTTGAGATGGAAAGAGGAGACAACCTTAGGGAGGAACTTAGGATGAGTCCTAAGGGCTACCCTGTTCCTATAGAAGCGAGTGTATGGCCTGTCACAGACCAGGGCTTGAAGTTCACTCACTCGCCTGGCCGAGGTCAAGGCCACTAAGAATAGAGTCTTCCAGGATAGGAAGCGTAGAGGACATGTAGCCATTGGTTCAAAAGGTGGGCGAGTCAGTTTATTGTTTATTGCACACTTGATATACCGCCCCCCCATTACATTGGGGCGGTTCACAATATAAATAGTAACTAGTCAGAAAAGGAAAAGAAATTACAATAATTTAAAGGAAAGAAAGAGATGGAGAGTAAGAATAGCTTAAGCAAGAAGAAAGAGCGAGGTCATGAGAATTCACAGAGAAATGTTAAAGGCAGAAGAAATGGGTTTTGAGAAGAGAGCGGAATTTGGGGTAAGATTCTTCCAATCGGAGGGCAATAGGTAGGGAATTCCATAGGGAGGGGCCAAGGTAGAAAAATGCTGATTTCCGTTGCTGCAAGACCACATTTAACTCCCACTCAGGGGCCGGTGGATGGAGAGGAGGCTTATTTATTTATTTACATTCTCTTATATACCGCGCTATTCTGCATCAGGCTTGAGCAATAGTAAACCTCTGAGAAATCTGGACACCAAGGAGTGAACTGACAAAGAGTGTCCCTCCACCATAGTGGTGAGCTGCCAGAGCAGAGAGGTGGACCCGAACAGAATTGGACTTAAGGCCCTGATTGGACAAGTTCGGTAGGTACTGGAGCACTACTGGCACAGTGCAGGTGAAAGGATCTTCCTTGCGTTGCTGACACCACAAGGAGAACCTCCGCCACTTTAGGGCATATGTTTTCCTGGTGGATTGCTTTCTAGAGGCCAAGACCACCTCTTCCACTTCCTGAAGTAGGCCCCAGGGAGCCAAGACTACCCTTGCAGACGCCATGCCATCAGATGGAGAGATTTGAGATTGGGATGCAGAAGGGAACCCTGATTCTGAGAGAGAAGGTCGGGTTGGAATCCCAGAGGCATGGGTGTCTCCACTGCCAGTTGAAGTAGCAGGGGGAACCAGGGCTGCCTCGACCACCTGGGAGCAACCAGAAGTACTGAGGCCTTGTCCCTGAGAATCTCGAACAAGGTTCGGGCCACCAGAGGCGTGGGAGGAAACGCATAGAGCAGGCCCTGGGACCAAGAAATCAGGAAGGCATCTGCCGCCACCCTTAGGGGATGCGGTTGCCTGGAACAAAACCTGGGCAGTCGGTGATTCAGGGGACTGACAAAGAGATCCATGGATGGAAGTTCCCATTTCAGGAAAATCTGTTGAACCACCAAAGGGTGCAGCTGCCATTCGTGGGGCTTCAGAATTCTGCTTAAGCGGTCTGACAGAAAGATCTCCTGGGCAGGAAGATACACAGCCCTCAGCAACATCTGGTGCCTGAGGGCAAAAGAGCAAAGGGCCTGTGCTTCCAGGCACAGAGGCCTGGACCCAGTGCCGCCCTGTTTGTTCACATAGAACATGGCTACTTGGTTGTCTGTCTGAACTAGAACAGACTGGTGGGCCAAGGTGTGAGAAAAAGCCTTGAGGGTTAAACGATTAGCCCGCAGTTACAGTAGGTTGATCTGTTGCGTGGCTTCCCATGGGGACCAGAGGCCTTGGGTGCAGCTCTCTTGACAGTGTGCACCCCAGCCCTGTAAGGAGGCTTTCGTTGTCAACACCACTGTGGGGGCAGGCACCTGAAAAGGCATCCCCTGCAGCAAGTTGGGGGGGGGGTGTAGCCACCACTGAAGAGACTTCAAGAGAGGTTTTGATACCCTTACTTTGTCTGCTAGGCTCCCAGTGGCCTGCTTCCACTGAGTTCTGAGGCACCACTGTGCAGGCCTCATGTGGAGGCAGGCATTGGGGATCACATGCACAGTCGATGCCATGTGTCCCAGGAGCTGCAGACAGAGCCTGGCAGGAACCCATGGCAGACTGAGAAAGCACAGTTACTTACCTGTAACAGGTGATCTCTGGGAACAGCAGGAATTAGTCTTCACATATGGGTACGTCGGTACCGACGGAGCCTGCACGGGGATGCTGCCCAGCTTCCAATCAGAAAGCTTTTGGCAGCCTCCCTCGCGCCTGCGCGCTGAGTTCCTGCCCTCTCCAGAGCCTCTCTTCAGTTGAGTTTCAAAGCTGAGACAAAGGCGAGGAGAGAAAGGAGAAGAAGATAAGAGATGCAACTCCCAGGGGAGGTGGGAGGGTTGTGAAGACTAATTCCTGCTGTTCCCAGAGATCACCTGTTACAGGTAAGTAACTGTGCTATCTCCAGGAACAAGCAGGAATGAGTCTTCACATATGGGGACTCCCTAGCTGGAGATGCCAGGGGGAGATCCCATAAAAATGCAGCAGCCTGGACCAGGGGTGCATTTTGTTTCCAGAAATCCCTGGCATCCAATATGGGATGGAGGGTAGGAGTTGACAATAAAGGAGCTGTGAGGAAGAACAGCATAGCCAAGGACTAGAGGGCCGTACAGATTGTAGGAGTCCTTGGTGTATATGAGGAGTCACATGAACACATGTAACGTACCATTAGATAGGTCACTTACCTACTGCACTGTAGGAAGTAGAACGCCTGATGTAGTCTGCTGGAGAAGCAGTGGCGGAATCTTGAAGGGACCTCTCAGCAGTGAGGATGAAGGTCCAGACCTGGAGGTAGTAGACGATCCAGGTGTCAACTGGGTAGGATGGGACGTCATGTCTTCAATGGAAAGCTTTATGAGAAAAAGCTGAAAAACTCCTTTAGTCATAATGTTATTAACAGGGAGGACTAAGGAAGAAGACTGACGGAGTTGTAGAACTAGCCCAGTCCTGACGGGGAGAGGGAAAGTGGAAAAATCCCTATTCCCAAGGAGAAGAGCTGTGTACTCAAAGATAAAGATGTACACCGTTTTTCCTAACTGGCGAGAGATAGGAAAAAATATTGAAGCTTGATGCTTCAAGGGTTTAAGAAAAAATAGAGAAGTTAGCACCACAATGGTTAGTGGTGTCTAACAGTTTCTGCATGGTAATATGGTATGCGAAATAGGGCGATGGACTGTCTAAATCCTCTAGGAGGTAACATTTAGTATAGACAGTAAGGGTGAGAGTATAGAGATATGAACCCTTAAGAAACCGCCCAAGAGACACATATATATACAGATGTTTATATATATATGTGGGGGGATCTAAACCTGAATCGATATGTCCAGATGCATAAATCGGGACATGGGTGGAGAGATATATCAAAATATATATATATATCTATAATATAGATATCTTTGTGGGGCATGGAATTGTACCACCAGAGAAATGATATAGGTATGTAGACATAGATAGAGATGCTACATACAAAATGACAGGTTGAAGAAGATGTCTAGCACCTAGCCCCATGATTGTACATGGGAAATAAAAAAGAAAAAGATTCTGTATACTACCAGAGGGTGAAGCCACTTGGGATATGTAGAGAGAATAGCGTAGTTACTCACCTGTAACAGGTGTTCTCCAGGAGCAGCAGGAATCAGTCCTCACTTATGGGTGACGTCGGCGCCGACGGAGCCCTCGCGGAGCAATTTTCCCCAGCTTTCAAAGAAAGCCTTTGGGAATTGCAGCGCGCATGCGCGGTCGTCTTCCCGCCCGAGGGTGCCATCTTAGCCAGTCAGATGACATAGCTAAAAAAGACAGCATAAAAATTTGCAAAAAGAACATAAGCAGACGATTGCAACTCCAAGGGGAGGAGGGAGGGTAGTGAGGACTGATTCCTGCTGCTCCTGGAGAACACCTGTTACAGGTGAGTAACTACGCTTTCTCCAGGACCAAGCAGGAAGTCAGTCCTCACTTATGGGACTCCCAAGCTCAAGGCTACCGGAGACCCTAAGCACAAAAATGAGCTCCCTCTAGCTCAGCAGCACAGAAGGATAGAATCTTCGCTGAATTATCACCCACCGGTAGCCCACATCCGGGATGGAGGGTAGGAGTTGCTCAGACCTCAAAGAGATTACGGAGGACTGCCTGGCCGAAAGCATTGTCCCTACGGGACTCCCTCTCGAGACAGTAATGGACCGCAAAAGTCTGGCTCGAAGACCAAGTAGCGGCCCGGCAGATGTCTGCCAGCGGAACAGAGCGGAGGTAAGCCACTGACGTGGCCTTTGCCCGAACGCAATGAGCCGTGACTCGACTTTCTAAGGAGAGTCCGGCTGCCCCATAAGCCCAAGAGATACAGTCCGCAACCCAGATGGACAGAGTACGCTTGGAGACCGGGAGCCCCAATTTATTGGGGTCAAAAGACACAAAAAGCTGAGCAGCTTTACGGTGCTCCCGCGTACGGTCAAGGTAGAAGTTCAATGCCCTTCTACAGTCCAGGGTATGGAGGACCGTCTCAGCTCGGCTGGAGTGTGGTCTGGGAAAGAAGGTTGGAAGTACCACCTCCTGATTGATGTGAAAAGGGGAGACCACTTTAGGCAGAAATTTTGGGTGAGTCCGTAGGACTACCCTATTCTTGTAGAACCTAGTGTAAGGGGGATCAGACACGAGGGCCTGCAATTCACTCACGCGTCTAGCGGAAGTGAGGGCTATCAAGAACAGTGTTTTCCAAGACAGAAAACGGAGAGAACAGGTAGCCATAGGTTCAAAAGGCGGACAGGTGATCCGCTGCAAAACCACATTCAGGTCCCAGTCAGGCGCTGGCGGGCGCAGAGGTGGTTTAAGTAGAAGGAGACCTCGGAGAAACCTCGCTACGAGAGGGTCATTGGAGAGAGGTCTGCCGTCCACCGGCACATGATGTGCTGAAAGAGCACTGAGGTGAACTTTGACGGAGTTGGACTTAAGTCCCAGATTAGAGAGGTGGAGCAAGTACTGCAAGATCACCGACACCGGGCAGGAGAAGGGATCCTGAGACTGTTGGGTACACCAGACTGCAAAGCGACGCCATTTAAGGGCGTAGCATTTGCGGGTAGAAGGCCGTCGCGAAGCCAAGACGACCTCCTCCACCTCCGCCGGCAGGAGAAGGGGAGCAAGGACTACCCTCTCAGCAGCCAGGCCATGAGGTTGAGAGACCTGAGGTTGGGGTGCAGGAGGGACCCCTGATCCTGAGTGAGGAGATCCGGTTGTACCCCCAGAGGGATTGGATCCTCCACCGCCAGTTGCAGCAGGAGCGGAAACCACGGCTGCCTGGGCCAGCGAGGGGCCACCAGGATCATGAAGGCTTTGTCTCGGAGAACCTTGAAAAGAGTCCGAGAGACCAGCGGGATGGGAGGGAAAGCGTACAGAAGGCTCCCCGACCACGAGATCAGAAAGGCGTCCGCCGCCACCCGAAGGGGGTGTGGCCGACGAGAGCAGAAGCGAGGAAGCTGCCGGTTGTGAGGACTGGCAAAGAGATCTACCGTGGGGAGACCCCACTTGAGGAAGAGCTTCTGAACTACCAAGGGATCCAGACGCCACTCGTGCGGCTGGAGGACCCTGCTGAGTTTGTCTGCAAGGCAATTTTCTTGGCCCGGGAGATAAACTGCCTTGAGGAGAATGCCGTGACTGACGGCCCAAGAGCAGAGCTTCTGTGCCTCCCGGCAGAGGAGGAAGGAGCCCGTGCCCCCCTGCTTGTTCACGTAGAACATGGCAACTTGATTGTCCGTCTGGACAAGGACGGACTGTTGGGAAGTCAGGTGGGAGAAGGCCTTGAGAGCCAGGCGGATCGCCCTGAGCTCCAGGAAGTTGATCTGCTGAGCAGACTCCCACGTGGTCCAGAGGCCCTGAGTACGTGCCTCTTGGCAATGCGCTCCCCAGCCCAGGAGGGATGCATCGGTGGTCAGCACCCGGGTCGGCTGAGGTGACTGGAAAGGCATTCCGACTATCAGGTTCGGCCGCCGGAGCCACCACCGGAGAGACGAGACCAGCGGCTCGGAAACGCGCACTAGGTCTGCTAGGCCGCCTGTGGCTTGTCGCCACTGCTGGCGGAGACACCATTGAGCAGACCGCATATTCAGGCGGGCATTGGGGGTCACATGGACGGTGGAAGCCATATGGCCGAGCAGTCTCAGGAAGCGCCTGGCGGAGACCAGGGGCTGGCTGCGAAAGCGGTCGGCTAGGTCCATGAGCCGTTGAGCCCTGTCGAGCGGTAGGAATGCTCGCGCCTGAGGAGTGTTCAGCCTTGCGCCGATGAACTCGAGATCCTGTGAGGGGAGCAAAGTGGACTTTGCGAAGTTTATGACAAAGCCCAAGTGCTGCAGCAGAGTCACCGTGCGGCACGTGGCGTTGGTGACCTCCTGAGCGGACGCTGCTCTGATGAGCCAGTCGTCGAGGTACGGAAAGACATAGAGGCCGTGAAGCCGGAGATGGGCCGCCACGACCGCGAGACATTTTGTGAAGACTCGCGGTGCGGAGGACAGGCCAAAGGGCAGTACTCTGTACTGGTAATGATTTCCGGCCACCACAAACCGTAGGTATTGGCGGTGGCTTGGGTGGATGAGGATGTGCGTGTAGGCATCCTTTAGATCCAAGGAGCATAGCCAATCTCCCTGCTGGAGGTAGGGCAGAAGGATTCCAAGGGTAAGCATTTTGAACTTCTCCCGCACAAGGAACTTGTTGAGGTTGCGCAAGTCCAGGATGGGTCTGAGGCCCCCTGTTCTCTTTGGTATCAGAAAATACCTTGAATAAAAGCCTTGACCTCTCAGGTGGTGTGGCACCGGTTCCACCGCCTGTTCCTGCAGAAGACCTGCTAACTCCTGAAGGAGCAACTCCCTGTGCAGAGGGGGGCGCGGAGGTTCTCCCGGAAAATAGGAGGGAGGGACCTGATGGAAGTGGAGAAGATAGCCTTCTCGCACGATCTGAAGCACCCAGGCATCTGCGGTGATGCTGGACCACCTGTGGGCGAAGTGAACCAGCCGGCCTCCGGTGCTGGAGGGAACCAGCGGGGGGGGAGAGGCTATGCTTAGCGAGTCAAAAGCCCCCACCCTGCTGAGCAGGGGCTGGTGGTGCAGGCTTGGGGGCTTGCTGCCTACGGGACCCGTTACCCCGTCCCTTGGCCTGCTGGCCCTGTTGGGGAGCTGCAGGGGCCTGATAATGGGGGTATTGTTTGTAGGCAGCCGCCTTCCTCGGGTAAAAGGACTTTTTCCCCGAGCCCTTCTTTTTCTGGGAAGGGGCGGAGGTCTTCCTAGAAAGCCTGGTCCTGGTGAGAGTCTCAGTCTCAATTTGCGCAGCCTTTTCCGCCATGGGCTTGCCAAAGAGGTTTTCGCCTCGGCAGGGGACATCGACCAACTTGTCCTGCACCCAGGGCTCAAGGTCTGACGACTGAAGCCAAGCCTGTCGGCGGGCACCGATGCCGGCTGCGGCCACTCGAGCCGAGGCTTCAAAGCCATCATAGGCTGCTCGGGACATGAACTTTGAGCATTCCCGAATGCCAGTGGACAAGGCTAGGAACCTCCGCAAGGGCTCCTCGGAGAGACCAGCGGAGAATCCGGCTAGCTCTTTAGCCAGATCCCGGAGATACATGCCCATGTATAGCTGGTAAGTCTGGACACGACATGCGAGCATAGAGCCCTGGAAGCACTTCTTGCCAAGGCCATCCAGGTTACGGGCCTCCCTGCCAGGAGGCACCGAGGAGTGCATCTTCTGGCTCTTAAGACGGTGCATGGCCGATTCCACTACCATGGAATGGTGTGGCAGCTGTGCCTTTTGAAAGCCAGGGCTCTTGCGGACTCGATAGATAGAATCGACCCGCTTGCTCAGGACCGGCGAGGAGGCCGGACTCTCCCACATGCGGAAGAGTAGTCGTTCCAGCATAGGAGGAACCGGCACAGTAAAGTGTTCCCTCGCGGGAGAGTCATACTGGAGGGCGTCGAGCTCTTCGGCTCGAGGCTCCTCCTCGGGATCCGCAGGGAAGGCCAAAGCCTTGGCCATATCCCTAACGAAGTCCGAGAACCGGGCATCCTCCGGGGGGGACTGCTTCCGAGGCTCGGACTCCGGTGAGTCCGATGGGACACACCGAGTCCGGAAAGAATCAGGTGACTCTTCCTCCTCAGACTCCCAGACCGACTCCGACGAGGACTCGGTGGGGTCGGCCCGGGCAGGGTGCGGCGCCAGCCGCCCCGACGCCGAGGGAGTCGGCGTCGGCGACCTCGGTCCCGAACGGGAGGCCGAGGGCGACCTCGACCGAGGATCGACTCGAGTTCTCATCGACTCGAGGATCGGCTCGGTCTCCGGGGTCGACTTGGACGTCGACGTCCCGGCGGTCGGGGCAGCGACGCCAGCGAAGCCAGCGAGCAGTGCCCTCTGCTGGTCCATGAAGGCAGACAGTCTGCTCTCCAAGGCCGTCAACCTGAGTCCGAGCTCAGGTGACCCAGCAGCCCCCGACTCGGGCCCCGATGGCGTCGGGCCCGACGTCGGCTGTCGCGGAGGCGAGTCCAGAAGGACCACAGGACTTACCCGGGCAGGCATCTCCGACTCCAGGCGAGGTCGCTTCGGGACGTGTTCCTTCTCCAAGGACCCGGGGCGGCTGTCGGGGCTATGCGACCTGGCCCTCGCGGAACCAGGAGCGTCCACCGACGCCGCCCTCGCGGGTTTTTCCCTCCGACGATGGTCCCCGGAGGGAGAACCCCGGTCGGAGGAGCTCCGGCGACGGTCCGAGCTGGAGCCTTTCGACACGGAGGCCTCCGACGAGGTCCGGGTACGGCTGGGGTCAGCGAAGATTCTCTCACGCTGATGCCGCCGACTTCTCAACGCCTTTGAGGACAGTTTGCTGCAGGGCCCACAGATCAGTTCCTCATGATCCGGGCCCAGGCAGCGGAGGCAAAAGTCGTGTGTGTCGGTTAGTGACATATTTCGGTCACACCGACCACACCGCTTAAACCCACTGGCAGCCATCGGGGGAAAAAGGGCCCCTGCGAGGTCAAAGGACCGGGCTGCCAGGGAAAACGAAAACGAAAGCTGACTAAGTCAGAAAAACCGAAAAAAGTAAGAGGACTCGAGACCGGCGTCGCGAGTCCGGGCGGGAAAAACGATCGGCGTCGAACCGAAAGAAAAAAGGATAAAATAAGGAAGAAAATCAACTTTTTCGCGGGGACAAGACGGGGACGTCTGTAAGGCTCCGCGGAAAAAAGAAGACTGGCTAAGATGGCACCCTCGGGCGGGAAGACGACCGCGCATGCGCGCTGCAATTCCCAAAGGCTTTCTTTGAAAGCTGGGGAAAATTGCTCCGCGAGGGCTCCGTCGGCGCCGACGTCACCCATAAGTGAGGACTGACTTCCTGCTTGGTCCTGGAGAACTATTTCTATGAATTGAGGGATGCAGGAAGGCAATCCAACAAAACAACCGTGATGATTGCGTGAGAACAGATTATAAGATGAATCTGTAAGGAACAAGGCGGGAGTTCCACCTAACACTGACATGGCAGAGGTGCAAAATGCAGGGGAAGATACCAGAGGGACCCATTAGAGGGACCCCGAGGTAGCATGCATGAATGTCAGCCTTGGATCTTCACGCAGAAGAATATATCTCGTGCTAACACCCCAGGTTAAAGGGTGTGGAGAACCTTCACAGGCATGGGAAGGGTGAACAAGCTTTTTCCTACTAATAGCGAAGCTTCAGAGACAAGGTCAATGCTCTATAGCAGGCCCTCATAGTAAAAAGCTGCTCTGAAGATTATAGAGAGCATTGTGCAGGAGAGATAAACTGACTGAAGTCAGGTTTGTTACCATATCCTAGGAGAGGAGATGGATAGAATAATGTGAGAAAGCCTAAGGGAGTAGGAGGATCCAAGGTAGCTAACAAATAGCTTGGAAACACTACTAAGGCTAGACAGAAATTGAACAAAAGACTGGAATTTGGCAAAAGTACCAGTAATACAATCACTGTAACTTATGCAGGCACAGCAGCTGACAGAAACATTGCCCTGTGCCCCATAAAGAAAAAACAGATAAAGAGGGAGGAGATATAACTTCTCCCTGTCTGTGGAATAAGCTTGGTAAAAACTATTTAGTATGGTACCCCTCCGTTAGGGAAAAAACCCCATTGGAGAGGGTAGAGTAAGTAATTAGAGGGTGACATACCCATAGGGTAAGTCAACAGAAGGAAGAATGTTCAGTTGGGAAAAAACCATCATGGGATAGGTGCAACTGCTCTTCTAGAGAATAAGAAGAGGAGAAGTTAGCAGTCCCTGAACATAAAATGTTTCACAAGGTAGTACACTGAAAAGAAACACAGTGTATAAACTTCTAATGAATTAGAAGGAAAGTATAGAGTATAAGTCCCAGCTCCTATGGTTGCTGGGAATGCTGAGACTGGTTAGAGCTGGAGGAGTTCAGACTAGGCTGAGGTGTCTCCTGTTTAGGTACAGCCGAATGATGGGCAGGAGAGGAATGAAACTTTCTTTTCTTAGGGAAAGAAGGTTTGGTAGAACATTTCCTACCTCTCGAAGAAGGAGGTGGCTTAGAAAGGTCCTTAGTGGAAGGAGAGTCAGTGAAGCACTGAGCAACCTGACTTAAAGCCTCCTTATTGAAGAGACCCTCTCCTGTACAAGGAGAATGAGCCAGTATAGTTTGTGCCCATCTACTCAAGTCTGAAGCTTCAAGCCAGGCTCTGTGACGTGCTGCTATGGCAATAGCAGAGGATCTGCTAACAGACTCAAAAGAGTCTATAGAAGCACGAGACAGGAACCAAGATATATTCCGGCTGTGACTGATGAGTAAGGAATAACCAGTAGCCTTGGGCTCTGGTAAAAAAGGGGTCAAAAGAGACAATTTCTCTGTGACTTCCTGGAGTGTTAGACTCATGTGAAAAATATATGAGAGAACTCTGGAGGCCAACATAGAGTTTTGGAAGGCCTGACGACCAAAAGCATCGAGTGTTCTTGAAGAACGACCCGGTGGATAAGAAGAATGCTTCTTCTTGCTCTTAACTTTTCTCAGAGCCGATTCCACTACAAGGGAACGATGAGAAAGTTGAGGCTTCTGGAACCCTGGAGAGGGTGGCACCCGGTACCGAAACTCAATGTTTGTAGAAACTGGAGGAAGTCGTAAGGGTGATTTCCAGACCCTGAGAAGGAGATCCTGCAGAGCAGGATGTAAAGGAAATTGTATATTTTCCATCTGTGCCTGTGAGCCCTGAGTAGGACCACCACCAGGGATAGATATATTGAGAAAGGTTGCCATGTCCCGGAGAAAAGCCTGAAAAGACTGATCTCCTATGGGAACCATCCCTGGCCCGGCTAAAGAAAAAGCCGGAGCTCCAGAGGAGGTACAGGAGACTACACCAATGCCAGGTATCGGTTCTAAAGTAGGCATGGGTGCCAGAAGAGGCATCGATACTGATACAGGAGTAGCAGATGAAGCAGCCATCGGGAACTGCTGCAGTGGTAGAGAGATCATGAGAGAGTTATGACTATGATCTTTGAAACTGCCGATCTGGAATCAAACTGAATCGGTTCCAGGGCACGTCGGTACGGAGTCATCGAGACTAGATATGGACTCAAGACTCGGCATCGAAGTAAGTGATACTATCGATGGGTGTTGCGAAGGCGCTGATGCCAATGGCAGTATCGGCAATGCCGATACCCCTAAGGCAGACTGGGTCACATCGACCGATACCGACGGTACCGAGGATACCCGATGAGCACCTTTTTCAAAGGGAAAGGTGGTCCACCTCGATGCCGATGCCAGGGTATCGGAACCGATCGACGCCGGTACCGGCCCGGAGCATGGCTGAGGTTGAAGGAAGTCAATGCGGTGCGAATCGATCGGGCCCGAAGGTACCGAAGATGCCGATGACAATCCTTGGTGAAGAGTAGGCTACTCGACACCGGTGCCGATGCCAGAGGCTCGGTACCGCTCGAAGCGGATACCACCTCCGCGCATGGCTCAGGTATGTTCTGTGAGGGGTGAGCCCCAGGAACAACCTGAAACCCCTTTAACGCTTTGGAGCCCATAGACTCCCGCAGGGGTAATGCCAATGGATTCTTGAGGGTAAGGCCGGAGCCGTCACCATGCTGGGCATGGGACATACCACTCAAACATTGACTAGTCTTAACAGACTGTTTTTGGGTTACCTGATGCTGTGAAGTAGAGAAACCTGGTACCCTTACTGCCGAGGAAAAAACGGTATCGAGGGAAATTCTAAAATTTGAAGGTTTCTTCACAGAAATATCCCCCGACTTGCCAGGGGAAAAAGGGTCAGGACCTACACAGTTGAGACACCAAGCATTGGTATCTAAAAAGAAACAGGTGTTTCCACACCGAATGCACTTCTTAGAAAAAGAAGGCTCCATAATGAAGAGGCCTGGTAAGCCCAACAAATTAAGGCAAAAACTGAAGAAAACGTTTTTCAGAATTAAGTCAAAAATCCACCAGCGATACCGGTGGGAGCGGGAAATACAGCCGCGACCACAAGAAAACAAAAACTAAAGTATTAAAGTAAGTAAATAAGTAAGTTTCTGCGGTGACAGGAGGACGTCCTGCCGGCTCCGCGGAAAAACCGAAAACTGAAGAGAGGCTCTGGAGAGGGCGGGAACTCAGCGCGCAGGCGCGAGGGAGGCTGCCAAAAGCTTTCTGATTGGAAGCTGGGCAGCATCCCCGTGCAGGCTCCGTTGGTACCGACGTACCCATATGTGAAGACTCATTCCTGCTTGTTCCTGGAGATACCGGGATGCCAACTCCATGAGCCTTTGAGCTCTGTCCTCTGGCAAGTAAGCCCTTGCTTGCAGAGAGTCCAGCTGTGCTCCTATGAACTCTAGGTTCTGGGAGGGGAGCAAAGAGGAAATTAGACTTACCTGCTAATTGTTGTTCCTTAAGGAACTCTAGTCCAGTCCCGGAACCATAGAGTTTAGAATCTCCTCCAGCAGCTTTGGAGACTGAAAGACATCATTGCTTTGCTGGCACCAGTATAAATAGGCAGGAACCGCCCCCTTTCACCAGTACCTAATGACAAAGCAAACTCAGCAGAGCAACAAATAAGCAGATAAGTAAATAATATAGCTATTATCATAACGCATAACCACAGTATCTTTCTGAGACAAAAAAGTTGTTGTTTTTTTAAAAACAAGAAAAATTCTATAAACCACCTGTGCTGTGGAAGGGCTCCCACGATGGCTCCACTCTGCGACCTCCGAGAACCCCACCAACAACCACAATGCAGTTACTGATTCTCACGTACTTCAGGCTGAATGACACCCGAAACCCAGGATGGGATCCGGGACTGGACTAGAGTTCCTTAAGGAACAACAATTATTTATTTATTTATTTATTTAACAATTTTTATATACCGCACTATTTGTTATCAGCGCGGTTTACATATAAAAGGTTGCACAGACAGAAACTGTTCTGTGTTTACATTATAACAGGAGTTTAAACTTGGAGCAACAGGGTAACTATATACA
This sequence comes from Ichthyophis bannanicus, assembly GCA_033557465.1. NCBI lineage: Eukaryota > Metazoa > Chordata > Amphibia > Gymnophiona > Ichthyophiidae > Ichthyophis > Ichthyophis bannanicus. The sequence continues at coordinate 358,992,311 of CM066036.1, read as the reverse complement.
TATGTACATCAAACACAGATTAGGTTGGTATTTCTAGAAGAGCTGAAGGCAAGCTCAAGGTATTTGAGACAAATTATTTAAGTAGAGAATGAAAGGTTTGTGTGCGTTGGAGTGTGGGAGAACAGAGGAGGGGTGGATGCTTGTGCAAAGTGAAGTAGGAAAATGTGGTGTTTGATTGCCTTACGGAACTGAATAAGGTCTTTGATGGCTCTAATTTCTGGTGGAAGGTCGTTCCAGGATTTTGGGGCGTAGAAGGCGAAGGTTCTTTTCTTGGTCGTCTGGGTGCACTTGATGGACTCTTTAGGGATGATCAAAGTGTTGTCCGCTACAGACCTTCTCAATCTGTTTTTCGGGGTGGGAGTGATAAGGTCACCGAGAGCTGCGGGGGCTAGATTATTGATGATCTTGAAAATGATGAGAAGGATTTTGTATGATAACCTGCCTTGAATTGGTAACCAGTGGAGATCCTTAAGTATCGGGGTGATATGGTCTGATCTTGCTATACCACAGAGCACACGCGCAGCCGCATTCATGACGAGTTGCAGCGGATTAAGGGTGTTCTTGGGGAGACCATATAGGGCAACATTTGCGTAATCAAAGTGTGGAAGGGTGAGGGCCTGGAAAATGGTTCGGAAGTCCTTATGAGGTAACATAGGTCTGAAGTGTCTTAACGTTCTAATTTTATTATAGACGGATCTGGTAATATTTCGTATGTGCTCCTTAAAGTCGAAATGCTGGTCTAGTGTGATCCCTAGGTAGCGAATGGAGAGTTTACTAGGGAGTTCCGCATCTCTTAGGGAGGATGGAGGGGAGAAATATTTGTTTCTTGACATGAACAGAACTTCAGTCTTCTTGAAGTTTATGCGGAGATTTTGGGATAGTAACCAGTCGGTGATGGCGTTGAAACAGTTGATGAGGTCGGTGAAGTCTGGTTGTTTGACTTTGAATGGTGTGAACAGCAGGACGTCGTCAGCATAGATTAGAGTGGAGATATTGAAAGAGCGTATGATGTCACATATTGGCTGCATGTAGACATTGAACATCAGCGCAGACAAAGAGGAGCCCTGCAGAACACCTTGACGCTGGTGGAAAGGTGCGGATGTGGTGGAACCAACTGACGTGCTGCCAACGATCTGATAGATAAGACTTACACCATTCCCAGGTGAGGCCGCAGATGCCCTTCTCGAGTAGACAGGTTAGAAGTTGATTGTGGTTAACGGAGTCAAAGGCAGCGGAGATATCCAGGAAAATGAGAGCGAATCCGTTTTCGACTTTGTCCAATCCTCTATTCAAGGTGTTGGTTAGGGTGGTGAGGAGAGTTTCTACACCATGAGATTCCCTGCATCCGTGTTGACAGGGGTCAAGGGGTGACGCTACATCAATGTGGTGTTGAATCTGCCTCTGGACAACCTTCTCTATTATCTTGGCTAATAGAGGTATACTCGAGATAGGGCGGTAAGAGTCAGCCTTTAGTGGGTCAAGCTTGTTATTCTTCAGAAGTGGTCTTATCGATGTTTGTTTGAGGAATGCAGGGAAAGAGCCTGTTGCAAAGGATAGTCCAATGATGTTGATTAGGATTGGACTAAGTTCAGCTCGCAGAGTTCTGACCCAGTATGCTGGGCAGGGGTCACTTGGGGCTGTGGAAGTGTTGATGGCAATGAGATCTTGGATGTTTTTCTCTGTTGGGGTGGAGAACACTGTGATAGGGGGAAGTGAGGTGGGGGAGTGACAGGGTGTGGTAACTGAAGCTGTGTCGGTTATGGAAGTTTTGGATTGGAGGTAGTCGGCATATGATTGGGGGAAATAGGAACGAGTTGGGTAGGTAAAGGTTCCTTAATTAGGGATTTTGCTAAATTAGCAGGTAAGTCTAATTTCCTCTTCCTTTGCGTCCCTCTAGTCCAGTCCCGGAACCATAGAGGATGTAACAGAGCAGTACATATCAACGGGAGGGACCCGCAAGCCCAGCCTGAAGGACCACGGAGCTAAAACTACCATCCCGTGCTGCCTGCACATCAAGCCGATAATGTTTCGCAAAAGAGTGCAACAACGACCAAGTCGCCGCCTTACAAATGTCCTCTACCGGCACCAAACTGAACTCCACCCAAGACGCCGCCTGCGCCCTAGTCGAGTGGGCCCGCCGGCACCACCTTACCCTTCAAGAGTTACGCCGACGCAATAGCTTCTTTCAACCAACGGGAGATAGACGCCTTCGCCGCCGCCTCCCCCTTCCTCGGACCTCCGAAGGCCACAAACAATCTGTCGGACCTGCGGAAGGACGCCGTCCTACGCAGGTAAGTCCGAAGCACACGGCGAACATCTAACCTGTGCAACCTGCCCTCTGACTCGTCTTTGTCGCTCCGAGAACACCGGCAGTGACACCACCTGGTTCACATGAAAAAGCAGAAACCACTTTAGGCAGGAACTCAGGAACCGTACGCAAAACGACCTTATGATCGAAAAAGGACAAATACGGCTCCTTACAGGACAACGCCTGCAACTCCGAAATCCTTCTCGCGGAACAAATCGCCACTAGAAAAACGGTCTTCAAGGTCAGATCTTTCAAGGAAGCCACGTCCAAAGGCTCAAAGGACGCTCTGAACAATGCCTCCAAAACGAGATTCAAATCCCACGGCGGCACCATATACCACCTTGGGGGACGCATGAGCAATACAGCCTGCAAAAACCTACGAATGTCACCGTGAGCTCCCAACAACTGACCTCTAATCTTATCACGGTAACAGGAGATAGCCACCAACTGCACACGCAAGGAACCAACCACCAGCACCTTTTCCACGCCATCCTCCAGAAAAGAAAGGATCTGAGAAACCGAGGCCCCCAAGGGCCGCAGACTGCGCTCCGCACACCAAGCCTCAAAAATACGCCAAACCCGGATGTACGCCAGCGAAGTGGACTGTCTACGCGCTTTAAGCAAGGTTGCAATGACCGGCGCCTAATAACCCTTAGCCGTTATCCGAGCCCTCTCAAGAGCCATGCCGTAAGCGAGAATCGACTCACCTGGGGCATGCGAAGAGGACCCTGATGCAAGAGATCCCCCCGCTGTGGCAGCCTCCATGGACTGGCCGCCAGTAACCTTACCAAGTCGGCATACCAAGGGCGACTGGGCCAGTCGGGCGCTATCAGAACCACCAGGCTGCGATGGCGCTCTATCCGCTGCAGTACCCGTCCTATGAGGGCCCACGGTGGAAACACAGAGAAGACCCTCTTCCGGCCACGTCTGTGCTAACGCATCGAGCCCCTCCGACATCCGTTCTCGCCGTCTGCTGAAGAACCTCGCCACTTGAGCGGACTCGAAGCTCGTCATCAGATCCATTTGCGGAGTCCCCCAACGCCGCACTAACAATGCAAACACGTCCGGGTGAAGCACCCACTCTCCCGGATCTATCCTGCGGCGACTTAGGAAATCCGCCTCGACATTGTCCACCCCGGCCACATGCTGTGCCGAAAGTGCCTGTAGATTTCGCTCGGCCCACCATAACAACTGAGCCGCCTCTGCTTCCAGCATCGGACTGCCGGTGCTGCCTTGCCGATTGATGTAAGCTACTGTCGTGGCATTGTCGGACAAAATCCGCACCGCCTGTTGAGCGAAGCTCCCCCGAAACTTTTGAAGCGCTAAACACACCGCTCTCATTTCCAACCTGTTGATGGAACAGTCTTTTTCTTCTGGAGACCAAGACCCCTGGGCAAACTGTCCCGCGTAATGCGCTCCCCAGCCCAAGAGGCTCGCATCTGTTAGGAGTCTCCATGAGGGAAGCTCGAGCGGCATGCCCGCCTCTTAACTCCCCGGCCTCAACCACCAGCGAAGTTCGAGACATACCTCCGGAGGACAAACAAGGCGTTGAGACAAAGCATCCCGCTGATGAGACCAACGCTGGAGAAGCGCGCTCTGCAACGGTCGCATGTGCGCCCTGGCCCACGGCACCACCTCGATTGCTGCCACCATCGTTCCGAGCAATTGCAGATACTGCCACGCTGTCGGAGCTGGCCTGGACAAAAATCGAGTCACCAGATGCCACAGCCCCTGCGCTCGCTGGACCAGGAGAAACACCGCAGCCTTCTGTCTCTCGAACCGCGCCCCCAAATATTCCAGGGACTGTGAGGGAACCAAGCTGCTCTTTGCAAAGTTGACCACCCAACCTAGGCTCTCCAACATCTGCACCACCCTGGCGGTGGCTGTGGTACTCTCTTCCCTGGACTTTGCTCGTTTTAGCTAATCGTCCAAATACGGATGCACTAGCACTCCCTCCTTGCGGAGCGCCGCCGCTACCACCACCATGATCTTGGTGAACGTCCGAGGAGCTGTAGCCAGACCGAAAGGCAACACCTGAAACTGAAAGTGCCCCATCGGCACTGCTAAGTGCAGAAACCTTTGATGCTCCGGCCGCACCGGGATATGCAGATACGCTTCCGTAAGATCTAATGACGTCAGAAATTCTCCTGCTCTGACCGCCGCAATCACTGACCGAAGCGTCTCCATACGGAAATGGGTGATCCGGAGACAACGATTCACCTTTTAAGTTCAGAATCGGCCGAAAAGTGCCTTCTTTCTTTGACACCATGAAATAAATGGAGTATTGACCGCAACCGCACTGATCTGGAGGGACGGGCACCACTGCCTTGAGCTGCAGCAGCCGCTGGAGCGTATCCGCGACCGCCCGCAGCTTCAACGGTACTTTGCAAGGAGACCGGACATAGGAATCTAACACGGGACGATGAAGTTCTAGAGCATAACCCTTGCGAATGACTTCCAGAACCCACTGGTCCAACGTAATTTGGACCCAGGCAGGGTAAAAATCCCGCAAACGACCCCCCACGGGAACAACCCCCACCTGAGTCCGCGTTATTTCATTGAGACTTTTTAATGGTTGAGGAGTGGAACGGAGCAAACCCCCTACCTGCTCCCCGGAAACCTTGCCCCCTCTCTGGAAACCGCACCTGCTGCGAATGGCCAAACCGAGGGGAACGAAATCTACGAAACTCCCTGGGGCTCCCCCGGGACCCGGCCGCAGCCCGGCCTGGATTTGGCTTATCCTCGGGCAGTCTACCTCCCTTCGACTCCCCGAGATCTTTAACAAACTTCTCTAAATCCTCGCCAAATAACAGCTTACCCCTAAAAGGCAGCTTGCTAAGGCAAGCCTTTGACAACCCGTCCGCTGACCAATTACGCAACCAGAGATATCGGCATGCCGCCACTACCGAGGCCATACTTTTAGCCAAGCCGCGGATGAGATCATAATGAATGTCCGCTAAATACGTTGTTCTGGACTCCATCCGCGCAACCTCCTCCAATTGCCCATCTAAGAGATCTCCTTGCAACCTTTGGGACCACCGCAAACAGGCTCTCGCCACCCATGCCCCTGCTATGGAGGCCTGCATCGAGAGGGCGCTAACATCAAACACCTGTTTCAACAGGCTATCCAACTTTCTATCCTGCACATCTTTCAACGCAGCCGCCCCCTCCACCAGAATAGTTGTTTTCTTAGTGACCGCCGAGACCGCTGCATCTACCTTTGGGGAGCGAAACAGTTCTCTATCCTGGTCAGCTAGCGGATAAAGGCGGGTCAAGGCCCGGGAACCCTTGAGGGCCGACTCCGGCGAGTCCCATTCTTCCTGGATCATACTTCGAAAAACCCTATGCACCGGAAAAACTCTTTGGGACATGCGGACCGCTTGCAAGAGGGGATCCTCCAAGGCCTCCTCCGCAGCCGTCCCCCCTGAGGGCATGTTAAGCGTCTTGAGAGTCTCCGAAATCAAGGTCGGCAGCTCCTCGCGGCGAAAAACTCAGACGACCCAGCTCTGCTCTTCCGAATCAGGCAACTCTACTTCTTCCAATTTGCCTTCCGAAAACTGCTCTAAAAGTGCGTCCACCTCGCCCAGGTCCTCCCCGAGACGAGACGCGGGACTCTCCGCCGGATTATCCAAAGCCCCCGGTCGCTTCAGCCCTTGCGACCTCTGAGGCGGAACAGACACGGCTGGTTGTAGCAATGCAAACGCCTGCTGCATTAGGGAAAAGAAATTAGGTGGAATCAGTGTAGCGGGCCCCCCCAGGGAGCCCCCCAGAGCCGTAGAGGTTCCCTCCCCCGAGGAAGGTTCTGCTAATGGCTCCGCCGGGCCCAGGGCGGGAGGTAAGAGATCCTCCCCTGCCGGAAGCACTGCCCCCAGCCCCACCAAGGACTGCTCTGACTCCTTGTCCATCGCCACTGCCTCAAGAGTGCACGGCTTACATACCTCAGAGTCCTGTACCGTGCCTCGACGCGTTCCACACACCAAACACCGAGGTTTTGCAGGCATACTAGGATACCTGCAACTATTCTGCAACCCAGCTCTCCCTAAGGAATGCCAGAAAGTTACTGACTGAGGTGCCTCAGCTTAACGTTTTTTTTTTGTTGTTTTTTTTTTAACACCCACTAAGACAGTAGTAGGTTCAGCAGGCTTGTTCAACACAGTTTCCCTGAAAAACAAAGCTTTTATCACCTACCAGGCAGCAAAGGCGGCCCCGGGAAACTGAACGGCATTTTAAAATGGCGGCCACCGCTTTTCCCGCGCGGACGCCAAAACCACTTCTGCAGATGCCAAAAACCCCTTGGCCGTCCCCCCCCCTTACAAGGCCGAATATCAGCGCTCGCAAAAACAGCCCCCACTCACCGTTTTCTGTTCTGCCGGTGAGGAGGAAAGACAGACACGCCAGAGCTCAGCCTTTCTCGCGGCTTCAGCTCCAACGCTGCAAAAAACTGCCCAAGGCCCAACCTGACCTCGCTGTTTCATGCCCCAGCCTACCACCTGCTCCTCACCCTTAATTGCGGGTTCGAGAGCAGGGAGGCTAATCAGAGTCACTCTTCTTCCCCCAAATGCTCGCTAAACTCAATGGGGAAGATGCCGACAGGGGGGGAGGGGGAGAGAGAGAGAGAGGGAAGAGAAAGAGGATGGAGCAGAGCCTGTAGCTGAACCCTCTTCAGCACAGCAGTCTACCTGCAAAATAAAAAATCAAGACTGAGAAAGACTGCAGTCAAAGCTACAAAATTAATCTACCCCCTAACCTAACCTAACCTAAAGGAACCCAAATTAAAAGAGATCAAGCACTGCTTATTTGCAACTCTGCAACACTGCTGCTGCACACTGAGCCCAGTCCCAGGCTCAGAATCTCCTCAGCTGCTTGGAGACTGAAAGTACTGGTGAAAGGGGGCGGTTCCTGCCTATTTATACTGGTGCCAGCAAAGCAATGTCTTCAAGTCTCCAAAGCTGCTGGAGGAGATTCTAAACTCTATGGTTCCGGGACTGGACTAGAGGGATGCAAAGGAAGTGGACTTTGCGAAGTTTATGACAAAGCCTAGGTCTTGAAGGAGTGTGACAGTCCTGAAGGTGGCCTGCCTGGCCTCCTGATAAGTCTGACCACGGATGAGCCAGTCGTCCAGATAGCGGAAGACAAAAACCCCTTGAGTCCTCAAGTAGGCCGCCACCACAGCTAGGCACTTTGTAAAGACCCATGGGGCGGAGGTTAGGCCAAAAGGCAGTACCCTGTACTGGTAATGGTTTCCTACCACCACAAACCTGAGGTACTTTCTGTGGTCTGGATGAATGAGGATGTGAGTGTACGCATCCTTTAGATCTAAGGAGCATAGCCAATCTCCCTGCTGGAGGTAGGGCAGAAGTGTTCCAAGAGTAAGCATCTTGAACTTCTCTTTCTCCAAGAACTTGTTGAGGTTCCTGAGGTCTAGGATAGGCCTTAGGCCTCCTGTTCTTTTTGGCACCAGAAAATACCTGGAGTAGAATCCGTGCCCCTGTAGGCGAGCAGGTACAGGCTCCATCGCCCTGTCCAGAAGCAGACCCTGAAGTTCTTGGAGGAGGTTGGTGTGCAGGAGAGGCCTCAGAGGTTCTCCTGGAAAATAGACAGGAGGTAGCTGTTGGAAATGAAACATATAGCCCTGGTGAATGATGCTTAAGACCCAAGCATCCCCTGTAATGGGTGGCCACCTGTGAGCAAACAGGGCTAAGCGACCTCCTGTGCAGGGATGGGGCAGCAGCGGCGGAGAAGTTATGCCTTGGGAGTCAAAAACCCCCTCCCTGCTGGGTAGGAGCAGGAGACGGAGGCTTGAGGGCCTTCTGCCTACGGGGCCCATGTCCCTGCCCCTTGGCCTGCTGCCCCTGAGGGAGAGCTGGGGAGGCCTGGTACTGAGTGAAAGGTTTGTAGGCAGACACCTTTCTCGGGTAGAAGGACTTTTTACCCGAGCCCTTCTTCTTGTGAGAAGGGGCAGATGTCTTTCTGGACAGCCTTTTCCTGCTCAGGTGCTCGATCTCGAGCTCAGCCGCCTTCTCGGCCATGGGTTTGCCAAAAAGGTTTTCACCTCGGCAGGGGACATCGACCAACTTGTCCTGTACCCAAGGCTCGAGGTCCGATGACTGCAGCCATGCCTGGCGTCGGGCTGCGATGTCGGCGGCCGCCACACGAGCCGAAGCCTCGAAGCCATCGTAGGCCGCTCGGGACATGAATTTGGAACAGTCCCGGACTCCTGAAGACAAAGACTGGAACCTCTGCAAAGGTTCCCCGGAGAGGCCAGAGAACCCGGCAAGCTCCTTTGCCAGGTCTCGGAGGTACATGCCCATGTACAGCTGATATGACTGAACACGGCAAGCAAGCATCGAGCCCTGGAAGCACTTTCTGCCGAAAGCATCCAGGTTCCGGGCCGCCCTGCCAGGGGGCACCGCGGAGTGCATCTTCTGGCTCTTCAGATAATGCATGGCCGATTCCACCACCATGGAATGGTGCGGCAGCTGCGCCTTTTGGAAGCCAGGGCTCTTACGGAGTCGACAGATGGAATCGACTCGCTTGCTCAAGACCGGCGCCGAGGCCGGTGCCTCCCACATCCGGAAGAGGAGCTGTTCCAGCATCAGAGGAACTGGAACAGTAAAGGCCTCCTTTGGAGGAGAGTCATACTGGAGGGCCTCGAGCTCCTCCTCGTGGTCCGCGGGAATCGCCAAGGCCTTGGTCATGTCCCGCACGAACTCCGAGAACCGGGTGTCCTCTGGTGGGTATCTACTCTGGGGCTCGGACTGCGGTGAGTCCGACGGGACACACCGAGTCCGGAAGGTATCGGGGGATTCCTCATCCTTCGTCTCCCAGGTTGACTCATCCGAAGAGTCGTCAAGGGGCTCCGACCACACGGGTCGAGGTGGCACCCGCCCCGACGCCCTCGGTTCCGAGCGGGAGGTCGAGGGAGACCTTGACCGAGGACGACTTCGAGCCTTCATGGTCGAGAGTATCGGCTCGGTCTCCGGGGCTGACTTCGACATCGATGTCCCGGTGGTCGGGAACGATGCACCAGCGACGCTGGCCATCAGTACCCGCTGCTGCTCCATGAAGGCAGACAGACAATCTGCACTCCAAGGCTGTCAGCCTGAGGCCAAGCTCAGGAGACTCAGCAGCCACCGACTTGGGCCCCGGCGGCGGCGCCGGGCCCAACGTCGGCTCCCTCGGAGGAGAGTCCACGAGGACTACAGGACTTACGTGTCTGATGGTCTCCGGCTCTACACGAGGTACTTTGGACGGCTTCTCCTGCTCCAAAGGCCCGGGACGGCGGTCGGGGGTCTTAGACCTGGCCCTCGAGGAACCAGGGACCTCTTCCGATGCCGCCCTCGCGAGCCGTTTCTTCCTCTTGCGTTCCCGGTCGGGGGAACCCCTGTCCAAGGAACCTCGGCGATGCTCGAGATCAGACTCCCGAGACGTCGAGGCCTCAGACGAGGTCCGGGCCCGGCCAGAGGCAGAGTCCGAAAAAATCCTTTCCTTCTGGTGCCGACGGCTTCGAAGTGCCTTGGTGGACATTTTGCCACACGGGCCATAGATCATGGGATCATGATCTGGGCCGAGGCACCGAAGGCGGCAGTCGTGGGTGTCGGTGAGAGACAGTTTCTTGCACCGATCACACTTCTTGAAACCACTGGAAGTCATCGGGGGAAAAAAGGGCCTCCGCGAGGTCAAAAGACCGGCCTTCCAGGGAAAAACAGAAAAAAGGGCGCGAACGCCAGCCACGAAGGGCAAAAAACAAAAAATAGAAAACAGGCTCGATACCGGTGTACCGAACCCGGCGGGAAGGGGAACCGGCGTCAAACTCGGAGAAAAAGGTGAAGAAATCTTCGAAAAAACGTCAACTTTTTCAGGTGACTAGGACAAAACGTCCGAAGGGCTCCACGGAAAAAGAGAGACTGAGCAAGATGGCACCTTTAGGCGAGAAGGGGACCGCGCATGCGTGTAGTATTCAAAGGCTTTCATAGAAAGCTGGGGAAATGCTCCGCACGGGGGCTCCATCGGCGCCGATGTCACCCATAAGTGAGGACTGACTTCCTGCTTGGTCTTGGAGAATGATCTGTACCACAGTCAGCTCCAGGTTTTGTCTTTGTTGATGTTATAGAGCTTTTCCATCGTTGACTTCCATAGATGTAGTTAATTTGATTTTTATACAATCCATTGGGTGAAGTCCATGTGTACAGTTGCCGCTTGTGTTGCTGGAAGAAGGTGTTTGAGATGAATAGATCGTTGATCTTGCAGAATTCTATCAGTCTTTCTCCAGCTTTATTTCTGTTGCCGTCCATATTTTCCAACTACTTTGCCTTCTTCTTTGTTGCCAACTTTAGCATTCCAGTCACCCATGACTATCAGGATATCCTGTTTGCATGTTCTGTCAATTTCAGTTTGTACTTGTTCATAGAATGCTTCAATTTCATTCTCTTCTGCAGCTGTTGTTGGGGCATATACTTGAATTATAGTTGTGTTGATAGGCATTCCTCGTAGACGAATAGAGATTAAGCGTTCGCTGACTGCATTGTATTTCATTACAGTTCTTGCAAGTTTCTTCTTTATTATAAATGCAACACCATTTCTTCTTTGTCTTTCATTTCCAGCATAGTAGACCATGTGATCATCTGATGCAAAGTGCCCAATGCCACTCCATTTCAGTTCGCTGACACCCAACAGATTAAGCTGTACACGTTCCATTTCATTCTTGACCACCTCCAACTTCCCTTGGTTCATGCTTCGTATGTTCCATGTTCCAATGTGTAAGACATCTTTACAGCTTCTGACTCTCATTTCATGCACAGCTACATCAGCAGTCAGACATCCCGAGGGCTTTGATCCAACCACATCATAAATGCTGGCTTTACTCTGAAAAGTCTTCAGCTCTTCCCCAGTAGCTAGTTGAGTGCCATCCGACCTGGGGGTCTCATCTTCCAGCACTACAGCACAATTTGTTTTGTTGTAACTATCCATTGGGTTTTCATGGCAAGGTACAGAAGTAGATTACCGGGCCTTTCTTCCATGCAATTTAAGTTTGGTGTTGTTGCCGTTGTCACAGAAATGTGATCCTCCGCCGTCAACACTATCCCATTCTACTACTGCCCAGATGGGTGGTTTGTCTTGGTCTGGCACCTCAGCTGAGACCTGTCCATCTTGGGAGACCCTGCCAGTAGTTAAACTACCGATAGTTTAGCTCTCAGCATCACTGATGCACACAAGCCCTCACAGCACGACAAGCTGCAAACCAAGTAAGGGTAGCGCTATATAAATGCTTAGTACTAGTATTAGTAGTAGCCATGAGAGCAAATAGAATGCTAGGTATTATAAGGAAAGGAATGGAGAATAAAACAAAGAATATTATCATGCCTCTATATCATTCCATGGTGCGACCGAACCTTGAATATTGTGCGCAATTCTGGTTGCCGTATCTTAAAAAGGATATAGCATTATTAGGAAAGGTACAGAGAAGAGCTAACAAAATGGTAAAGGGGATGGAAGGATACCCCTATGAAGAGAGGCTAAAAAGGTTAGTGCTCTTCAATTTTGAAGAGAGACGGCTAAGGGGAGATATGATAGGGGTCCATAAATTAAAGAATGGAGTGGAACGGGTAAACGTAGATCGATTATTTATGCCATCAAACTATAAAGACTAGGGGGTAACCTATCTAAGACAAATTAGAGAAAATATTTTTTCACTCAACGTGTAATCACTCTAGAATCTGTTACCAGAGGATGTAGTGAAAGCTGTCAGAGTAGCAGAGAGTTTAAAAAAAGGTTTGGACAAGTTCCTGGAGGAAAGGTCCATAAACCATTAAGAAAAGGGACCCAGAATATCCACTGCTAGACCCAATACAAGCACTGTGGAACCTGTCTCTTTTGGGGAAACTGCTAGGTACTTATGACCTAGACTGGCCGCTGTTGGAAACAGGATACCGGGCTTGATGGACCTTGGTCTGACCCAGTATAGCATATCTTATGTTCTTAGTTCATGTGGCCTAACAGACAGAGGAGCAGGCGAGCTGGCACAGACCTGTAGCCCCTCCACCTCCTTTGCCAGCTGTATCAGGCGGTAGACTCTGTCCACAGAAAGAAAGTCCCTGATCTGCAGAGTGTCCAGCTGGGTCCCTATGAACTCTAGGTCTTGAACCGGGGAGAGGCTGGACTTTGGGTAGTTTATGATGAACCCAAAATGCTGCAGTGTGTGGATAGTGAGCCTTGTGGCCTGACTGGCCTCGAGGGGCATGCTGTCTCTGATGAGCCAGTCGTCCAGGTAATGGAAAACGTGGGCCCCTTGGAGACACACATAGGTGGCAACGACCACCAAGCTTTTTGTAAAGACCCTTGGAGAGGAGGCAAGGCCAAACAGTAGCACCCTGTACTGGTAGTGCTGCCCCCCCCACCACCACGAATCTCAGGTACAACCTGTGGGAGGCGTGGCTCAGGATGTGTGTGTAAGTATCCTTGAGATCCAAGGAGCAGAGCCAGTTGCTGGCCCATCTGTGGGCAAAACAGGCCAGTCGACCCCCTGTGGGCTGAGTTGGGACTCCCAAGGAGGGGAGGCCCAGCTCAGGGAGTCAAAAGCTTCTTCCCAGTTGGTTGGGAGCTGGTACCTGGGGTTTGGGAGTCTTGGGCTTTCTGGGCCTGTGTCCCTGGCTTTTCAGTTGTGAGGACTGGTGAGGCTGCCCCAAGTAAGGCTGGTAGTGGCCGGTCTGGGGGTAGCCCTTTTTCCTCAGGAAAAAGGGCTTTTTCCACCTAAGGATTTTTTCCTGGAGAGGGTAGAGGTCTTTTTGGACAACCTCTGCCAGGTCACTACCTCTGCCTCAATTTCCACAGCTTTAGACGTCTGTTTCCTGAACATGTTCTCACCGTTGCAGGGGACATCCAGCAGCTTTTCCTGTACCCACTACTCCAGGTCAGAGGTCTGTAACCATGCCTAGCGCTGGGCACAGATGCCAGCGACTTCTACCCTTGCTGCAGACTCTAACCCTTTGTAGGCAGCTCGGGAGAGGAATCTGTAACAGTCCCAGATACCTGCCGCTAGGGACTGGAACCTTTGCAGAGGTTCCCTGGCGAGGCCTGCCGAGAACCCCACAAGCTCTTGTATCAGGTCCTTTACATCCTTATATACAACTCGAATACCTGTATTAGGCATCTGAGCATGGCACCCTGGTAGCACTTGTGTCCCATGGTGTCGAGGGCAAGAGCTTCCCTGCCAGGGGGAACTGAGGAGTAGATCTTTTGACGCTTCCGTTTTTGCATGGAGGATTCTACCACCATTGAGTTGTGGGGAAGCTGTGGCTTATGGAACTCCGGGCCCTTCTGGATACTGTAGATGGCGCCTAGGCACCGACTGACCACTGGCACCAAGGCCAGGGACTCCCACATCCTGAGGAGCAGCCTTTCAAGGATGGGTGGAACTGCCACTGTGAGAGTCTCCTCGGGAGGGGACTCTGTAGGATCTCGAGCTCCTCGGCGCACGGGTCCTCCTCCAACTCAGTCTGGATCGAGAGAGCCCGGGTCATGTCACGAAAGTAGTCATGAAAAGCTACATCCTCAGTCAGGGAGTGGCATCGAGGCTCCGGGGGGGGAGGGGAGGGGATGGCTCGGAAGGGACATCCTGGTGTCGGTAGGTCTCTGATGAGGTCTCGTCCTCTGTTTCACAATCAGACTCAGAGCGTCAAGGAGTCAGCTCTAGGGGCAGCTCCAAGAACCGGGCTCTTCTTGGGGACGGGGGGGGGTCAGACACCCGGAAACTTGCCGGGGAGGACCGGATCCCCGAGGAGCATGATCGAGACTTTGATCAATGCCAAGGACTTACCCGAGGCCGGTGGTGCTCTGTGCCAAGTTTGAAGCTCAGAGGCTCCCCAGGAGGTCGGTGGGTCCAGTGTCGGAGCCAATGATGCCAGGGGGCCCGACATCAACGCCTGCTGCAAGGCCAAGATGGAGGACAGGCTCTACTCCATGGCCACCATGCGGGACTCGAGGCCTGATGGCTGTGCAGCTCCCAGCATGGACATTGAGGGCCTTGGGTCCTATGTCAGCATTCCGGAGAGTGCATCCTCGAGGACTATAGGCTCACGGGTCCTGGTGTGATCTCCGCTGGCCGAGGACTCTTATCTCGAGACTTTCTGAAGGCGTTGCTAGGAGTCGCCCGAGTCCCAGCAAGGGACTTTGCCAGGTTTCATCGGAGGCACTCCTTCAGGAGCACTTTCTTCTTTTTAAGAGGGTCTGGGGCTGCTCCGGAGGAGCTGCTGCCGCAGGACTCCGAGGACAACTGGACCTCTTGCCAAGGGCCGGCTTTGCGGCTCGGTGATGGGGAAACTGGGGCAGAGTAAGATCTTGGAAACAGCTTCCCCTGCAACTCAGACTGTATCCTATTCGTTTTAGGGGTCATGGCCTGGCACCAGTCACAGGTGAGTGGTCATGGCCTGGATGCAGTCATGAGTGTAAGTGACTGAGATAGTCTGACTGCAGCGGTCCCATTTCTTGATCCCACCAGGAGATATGGTGGGAGAACACCCGGCCGGGGTCAACGAACCCCAGACGAAAAACTGCACGAAGGCTGGTCGAAGGAAAAACCCTTGAGAAAAAAAGTAGAAAGGGGGAGAGCCGAGACCGGTGCCGAAGGTGCTGTCTCAAGGTGGGAAGGAGACCAGTGCAGCACTGGAGGAAGAGAGATTTTTGGCGCTTTTACTGGGGAAGTAGAGGACTATGTCCATTGGGCTCCATGGAAAAAGAGAAGACTGAGCAAGATGGCACCCTTGGGCAGGAAGGGGATCACTCATGCGTGGTAGCATTCCCAAAGGCTTTCTTTTGAAAGCTGGGGAAATGCTCCGCGCAGGCTCCTTTGGTGCCGACGTCACCCATATGTGGAGGGCTGACTTTCTGCTTGTTTCTGGAGAACCAAATTTTAGCCCACCACCACCTAAATTAAAAGATACCAGAGATCATCATAGAAGTGAAACCGGAAGTCTGATATCTTGGGATAATGCTAGACCAGAGATTAGACCTACATGCACATGTCAAAAAAACCATAATGAATTGCATATCACAAAATGAAAATCCCAAGGCACCTCCGCCCACTGCTCAACACCAGCGACTTCCAAACAGTATGTTAGTTATTCCTCATTTTGACAACTGCAACATAATATACCAAGGAATGTCAAACTGTTATAGCCACTACAGATGGCCTACAACACAGCGGCTCGAATCGTAAGGATTTTTTCACAACAGGTTCACACTACTCCCATATTGAAACAGTTACACTGACTACCAATACTATCTCACATAAAATAGAAGACACTACTCGCCATCTTTAAGATGCTGCATAATTGAATCTTCATACCACCTCCAAACCTTAAAACAAAGCCTCGGACAATTGAGCAAGAAAACATAACACTCATGACACCCTCAACATATCAATCCTAGAAAGTCAAAAGCAGTCAAACCACAGGCAACCAAGCCTTTTCACTTTACCTACCAACTATATGGAACTCTCTTCTGGCTGACATATGAACTATACACACTACCTAACTTTTGTAAGCAGCTTAAACCTCACCTCTTTCCAGAACAGTTTGGCTCAGACACCTAACACAAGGCTCTAAAAGACACTTGCCTAGAGCAGAAAGTACCCTACCCATTAAACCTCTATGTTATACAAACAAGAGCCCAAAGTAATCACTATGTCTTAGTATGTAACAAGTTTAATTTAAATCAAACACTCATTCAATGTAAAGTTTGTTTAAATTAAGTTGTAAGTTGAATTAAGTTACTTTCCTTGGCATAAAAGAATTGTTAAATAAATAAATACAACAAACTGCATCAAGCCTCTCCAATAGGCACTACTTTATATTCAAAAAGCACCTGATAAAAGGGGAACAGCTGCCCTTTTAAGAAAGGCTGAAGAGATTAGAGCTCTTCAGCTTGAAGAAGAGGACTTAAAAATAAAAGTCTATAAAATCATTAGTGGTGTAAGAGGTAAATAGAGAATTATTTACCCTTTCAATACCATTAAGTCAAGGGGATATTCAAAGCTCACAGGTAGCTCTTTGCATATAAAGCATTCTAAGAAAGAAAGATAAAAAGCAATGAAATAAAGCAAAACAAGATGTAAATGCCTTTAAGTGCCTTATTAAAAGGCTTGAAACATGACCTAGGAATATCTAGAACGTTAAGAGTACTGCTAAATCCACATACTGACTCAACACCTCATAGTATTTGATATTAATTTTCAGGCCAATACATTATAAAAATTAGAAGCATTATAATTCTGTTTGAATAATCTGTCAAGGTACTGGACTAGAACATTTTGGCAATAAATCAGCCAAAATTATACTCTTTTTAAAAACCGAACCATCCACTCTAAAATTAATAGCCTCAGTTTCTTCATGGAAGGGATGGCAGGGGAGATACAGCACAAGCTGATGTTTTGAGGTCTCAAATGTGAAAAATACTGGTGAGTGAAACCACAAGGATGATATAAATTTTCTCTGAAGTACCTTGCTGTGCCCATGCCAGTTTCTTCCCAGACTTGATGCAAGCTGAAGTCCCAAATGGGTTCACGACAAGAGAATCCTTGAGCCAAGCCTGTAGCTTGTGAAGAGAGAAGGTCTTAGTGATCTTTGAGTAGCCACTGTTTACCTGTAGAGGTTGCCACAGTGCCAACTCATGGAGTAGGTGAATTGTCCTGTTCTTGTCCACTGTGCCTTCAATGAGGAAGCTCAGAGCTTGAATTGCTTCAAAAGACAGCATGCTGTTATGAGTTGAATGGCATGAGGCTGTGAGCTGGTCAGAGTTCAGCAGCAGCTCTAGAAGGTCTGCCAGGTGAGTTAGTATGAACGATAGATGACTGTAATCATCCCAATTCTACAAAATAGAAAAAGAAATGAAGAAAAGTATGATGCCCAAATTAAATTTTTACAATCTACCTCCTGAAAAATTAAACCTTT
Source organism: Ichthyophis bannanicus (assembly GCA_033557465.1). Lineage (NCBI taxonomy): Eukaryota > Metazoa > Chordata > Amphibia > Gymnophiona > Ichthyophiidae > Ichthyophis > Ichthyophis bannanicus. Next base: position 358,975,058 of record CM066036.1, on the reverse strand, counting down.
AGGCTGTATATTCAACTCTGCTCTGCGACTTCATGACCATAAATGTCTACAGTTTACTATTTAAAGACACCAGGATCACTCAGATAGTTCAGTGGCTATATAACCATGTGGAAGATTGAAGCAGGCAGGGCTTGAGAGCCAAATGCTAAAAACTTTGATCCAGCAAGGCTTAGGAATGCTGCAAAAGCAAAAATTTGCAGACGTTGGGGCAGATATGGTCTTTCAGATTTGTTTTCTTCAGTTTACAATACATTATTTAAGATGCTGCCTTGACCAAAAGATTGTCCTTAACCCACACTATAGAGCTTACCTGGTCTCAAGCTGCAGGGGACTTAAGATGCAAAATCTTCCCCTCTCTTCTGCACTACTCTTTCTTTCTGATTTAACTTGAATGGCTACTATTATTTTCAACTGTAACTTGCTTAAATATGTACATTTATTTACAGCATATCAAATTAATAAACCCTAAACCACAAAGTAACACCTAAAAGCCTAATTCAGGCTGCATAATTTCTCAGAGATATTCACAATCTGTAGCCCTGAACGAGTGTTATCACTGTGATGTCCAGATTAGAAAGAAACTGTGGTAGGGGTGGGGGGTAAAATGGTGAGGCAGATGTTAAAAATTGGGAAAATTAGTCAGGTCATTGCATAGGAAGTCTTAAGGTTTTATAATCCAAGAGAGACTGGTCCCAAAAATCCAGGTCAAAATACATAAAGAATGATCTGTGTGAGGGGACACTGGGGAGTTACAAGCACAGACCTACCTATATCAATTACTGAAATCTACACATTGAGGCCGTTTCAAGGGTTGCAGAGCAGTGATGTATCCATCTGTCCAAGAAAGGTCGACGTGTCTTCAATAGCTGACTGGCTAATCTACTGAAGAGGGCTTTAAAACTAGATTTGTTGGGAATGGGTGACAACCCCCAAGTAAGTGAAACATTAAATACCTTTATGGAAATGGGTAAAAGGGGCAACATATGGAAAGCGGTATGTATAAATGCAAGTAGCATGGGAAATAAGATACCAGATGTTGAAGCTTTAATGGGAGTGGATGACTTGGATTTAGCGGCAGTTACAGAAACACTGTTCACAGAAAACCATGACTGGGATGTAACTATACCAGGCTATACTTTATTCAGAAAGGACAAGGTAGGAAGAAGGGGAGGAGGAGTGGCACTATATGTAAAAAATACTAAAGCTTTGGAATTACAGAGTTTAAAAGGGAGAGAGGAGGCACTGTGGGTTAAATTAGAAAGAGGGAAAGAGTAATCTATTTGCATTGGCATGATATACAGACTTACCTCACAAGAGAAAGAGGTGGATGGAGAGTTAATTGAAGACATACGCAGCATTGCTAGGAAAGAGGAAGTGCTACTGATAGGGGATTTCAATATGCCAATGTTGATTGGCATATTCCTGCTGCAGTATCATGTAGAAGTAAGGAGATCCTGGATTTTCTACAGGGAGAACTATTCAGGCAATTGGTAACAGACCCCACACGTGAAGGGACCATACTGGACTTGGTGTTTACCAATGGTGAAAGTGTTTCTGATGTTATAGGGGGAGATCATTTTGCAACCAGTGATCACCAGATGGTGTGGTTCAGTATTAGGATGACTAGGGCTATAAGAATCCATTCAAAAGTGAGGGTCTTAGACTAGGAAAACTAACTTTGCCAAGATGGGCCAATACCTCAGGAAGTTGTTAGCGGGATGGGAACAGCTGGGGGATGAAGAAAAACAGTGGGCAAAACTGAAAGAGGATATTTTAAGGGCAACCAACCTTTTTGTTAAAATGGTGAATAAAAGGTAAAAGGAAAAGGAAGAGCAAAAGTGGTATTGTCAGACTCAAGGGTGAAGGGGAGGAATATGTAGAAGCTGATGAGGATAAAGCAAAATTGCTTCACAAATATTTTTGTTCTGTGTTCACAGATGAAGAACCAGGAACAGGAACTCAGAAAACACCCACAATCAGGAACAGAAGCAAGGGGCATCTTGAACAATAGACTGTCTGTGAGAAACTAGCTAAACTTAAAGTAGACAAAGCGATGGAACCGGATGGGATACATCCTACAATATTGAGGGAACTTGGGGACATTCTAGCAGCTCCACTGACTGACCTTTACAATGCCTTGGAGTCAGAAGTGCTGCCAAAGGACTGGAGAGAGGCTCATGTGGCCCTTTTACACAAAAGTGGAAGTAAGGATGTGGTTGAAAACTACAGGCCGGTTAGTTTAAACTCCGGCGGCGAGTAAATTATTGGAAACACTGCTGAAAGAGAAAATAGTGAGGCTTCTGGAGTCCAGCGGATTACAGGATCCGAGGCAGCATGGATTCACCAGAGGCAGGTCTTGTTAGACAAATATGATTGATTTCTTTGACTGGGTGACCAGGGAGATGGACAGAGGGAGAGCCGTAGATATGGTGCATTTACATTTCAGTAAAGCACAGTTACTTACCTGTAACAGGTCATCTCTGGGAACAGCAGGAATAAGTCTTCACATATGGGGTACGTCGGTACCGATGGAGTCTGCGCGGGAACGCTTCCCAGCATCCAATCAAAGAGCTTTTGGAAGCATCCCACCATGCCTGCGTGCTGCCTTCCCGCCTTTCCCAACTGCCTCTCCTCAGTTAAGTTTTAAAGCTGAGACAAAGAGAGAGAGAAAGGAAAGGAAAATAGATAGAAATACAACTCCTAGGGGAGGTGGGTGGGTTGTGAAGACTTATTCCTGCTGTTCCCAGAGATCACCTGTTACAGGTAAGTAACTGTGCTATCTCCAGGAACAAGCAGGAATGAGTCTTCACATATGGGGACTCCCAAGCTAAGATGCCTGGAGTCCCAGTATGTTATAGATTGGAACATGCTATACCTAATAACACCAGGCATCCTGAGGATGGAGGGTAGGAGTTGAAGAAAGAAAGATGCTGTGGAACAGCTAACCTAGCATAGGACTGCGGAGAAGGAATCAATGTGTGGATGATGATTGTCATCAATGATATTGCAAAGGATAGTGCAATATGGACCTCCCCTGACAGGATTTCATAGAAGTATGGAGGTTCATGGATCTACTGGGAAACCCAGTAGAGGAACTGTGAAGAGGACCTCACTGTAAGTGGAGGTAATAAACCTGTAGGAAAACAGTGGAGATCAGAATTCTGAAAGGTAATAGGTAACCCCAGGAGGAAAAACTGGGGTAGAACAAAAACTGTGGGCCTTCAGCGGAAGGCTGGATGATAAAAACCCTACTCTTTTGGCGGCAGAGTGGCTCTGTCTTAGGAGCAAAAAGAGAAAGGCTAACCGATTTGGATAAACAGGCACAGTCCTTGTGGGGAGAAAGGGTATGGGAACCCCTTGTATCCCAAAAAGAGAGGACAAATGCCTGAGGCGTTAAAGCCTGTGATTAACTGAAGATCCACAATGTCTCTCCTAACTGGGTTAAGCTAGGAGAGATATTAGACACGGAGAGCTTCAGCGGTACCTAAACCATTAGGTTATGGTATAAAAATTGTTGACTACCGCAGGAGTGGTTGTGTGCGTAGAATCCCAAACCTGCTGGATAGCATAGGTATGGGTAAAGCCCCTCTGTCAGAAACATATAGCTATATGAGCATAGACAGTCAGACAGATAAGTATGTGGAGACATATCTATCTATAATGAAATATCTCGAAAGATATACACATATATATACACATATATATACATATATACACACACATATATACACAGAGTAGTTACTCAACTGTAACAGGTGTTCTCCAGGAGCAGCAGGAATCAGTCCTCACATATGGGTGATGTCGGCACCGACGGAGCCCTCGCGGAGCAATTTCCCCAGCTTTCAAAGAAAGCCTTTGGGAATTGCAGTGCGCATGCGCGGTCCCCTTCCCGCCCAAGGGTGCCATCTTGCTCAGTCTGATGACATAGCTAAAAGACAGAAAAAAAATTAGCAAAAACGAAATCATAGGACTGCAACTCCAAGGGGAGGAGGGAGGGTTGTGAGGACTGATGTCTGCTGCTCCTGGAGAACACCTGTTACAGGTGAGTAACTACTCTTTCTCCAGGACCAAGCAGGAAGTCAGTCCTCACATATGGGACTCCCAAGCTTAAGGCTACCGGAGACCTCAAGCACAAAAATGAGCTCCCTCTAGCTCAGCAGCACAGAAGGAAGGAATCTTCTCTGAAAACGCCCCCGACCGGTAGCCCAACACCAGGGCCGGAGGGTAGGAGTTGCCTAAACCTCAAAGAGATTATGGAGGACTGCCTGTCCAAAAGCACTGTCCCTGCGGGACTCCCTCTCCAGGCAGTAATGGGCCGCAAAAGTCTGGCTTGAAGACCAAGTAGTGGCCCGGCAGATGTCTGCCAACGGAACAGAGCGGAGATGAGCCACTGACGCAGCCTTCGCCCTAACACGATGAGCCGTGACTCGACCCTTCAACGAGAGGCCGGCCGCCCCATAAGCCCAAGCGATACAGTCAGCAACCCATATGGACAAAGTACGCTTGGAGACAGGTAGCCCCAACTTATTGGGGTCAAAAGAGACGAAGAGCTGAACAGCCCTCCGATGCTCCCGCGTACGGTCAAGGTAGAAGGACAAGGCCCTCCTACAGTCCAGGGTATGCAGGACCATTTCAGCCCGGCTGGTGTGCGGCCTGGGAAAGAAGGTCGGAAGAACCACCTCCTGGTTGAGATGAAAAGGAGAAACCACTTTTGGAAGAAACTTAGGTTGAGTCTGTAAGACTAACCGATTTCTGTAGAACCTAGTGTAAGGAAGATCAGACACTAGGGCCTGCAGTTCACTAACGTGCCTAGCAGAGGTCAGGGCTACCAAAAACAAGGTTTTCCAGGAAAGAAAAACGAAGAGGGCAGGTAGCCATAGGATCAAAGGGCGGACAGGTAATCCACTGCAAGACCACATTCAGATCCCATTCTGGGGCTAGTGGGCGCAAAAGGAGGCTTAAGGAGAAGGAGGCCTCGGAGAAAACGAGCCACCAAAGGGTGGTTGGAAAGAGGCCTGCCGTCCACTGGTGCGTGATGCGCAGAGAGAGCACTGAGATGGACCCTGACAGAGTTGGACTTAAGGCCAAGATTGGAGAGGTAAAGCAAATATTGCAAGACCACTGCCACCAAGCAGGAGAAAGGATTCTCACACTGCTGAGCACACCATACGGAGAACCAACGCCACTTAAGAGCGTAGGACTTCCGGGTGGATGGCCGCGTGGAGGCCAAGACGACCTCTTCCACCTCTCGAGGCAGCAGGAGGGGAGCAAGGATTACCCTTTCAGCAGCCAGGCCATCAGATGAAGGGACCGGAGGTTGGGGTGTAGGAGAGTCCCCTGATCCTGTGACAGGAGATCGGGTTGAAACCCCAGAGGAAGAGGAGTGTCCACCGCCAGCTGCAGCAGAAGCGGGAAACAGGGTTGTCTCGGCCACCTGGGCGCTACCAGGATCATCGAGGCTCTGTCCCTGAGAACCTTGAAGAGCGTCCGAGACACTAGTGGCATGGGAGGAAAGGCATACAACAGGCCCGTGGACCACGGAATCAAAAAGGCATCCGCCGCTACTCTGAAAGGATGCGGTTGTCGAGAGCAGAATCTGGGAAGTTGCCGGTTCAGAGGACTGGCAAAAAGATCCATGGTGGGGAGGCCCCACTTGAGAAAGATCCGTTGAACCACCAACGGATCCAACCTCCAACTCGTGTGGTTGGAGGATCCTGCTCAGCTTGTCTGCTAGCCAATTTTCCTGACCTGGGAGATAGACCGTTTTGAGGAGGATGCCGGGGCCGATGGCCCAAGAGCACAGTTTTTGTGCCTCTTGACAGAGAAGGAAGGAACCTGTGCCTCCTTGTTTGTTCACGTAGAACATGGCAACTTGATTGTCCGTCTCGACCAGCACAGACTGGTGAGAAGTGAGGTGGGAGAAGGCTCTCAGAGCTAGGCGGATGGCTCTGAGCTCCAGGAAGTTCATCTGCTGAGCAGACTCCCAAGGAGTCCAGAGGTCTTGAGTACATGTCCCTTGGCAATGTGTTCCCCAACCCAGGAGAGAAGCATCGGATGTCAGTACCTGAGAAGGCGGAGGAGATTGAAAATCCACTCCTAGCACTAGGTTTGGCAGATGAAGCCACCACCGCAGAGAAGAGACCAGCAGGTCGGATATCTGTACTGAGTCCGTCAGGCTCCCTGTGGCCTGATGCCATTGAGTGCGAAAGCACCACTGAGCAGGTCGCATGTTCAGGCAGGCATTGGGGGTCACATGGACCGTGGAAGCCATATGGTCGAGCAGTCTCAGAAATTGCCTGACAGAGACCAGGGAATTGCTGTGAAAGTGGCTGGCGAGATCCATGAGCCTGTGGGCCCTGTCCAGAGGCAGGAAGGCCCGCGCCTGAAGAGTGTCCAACCTGGCGCCTATGAATTTGAGATTTTGAGAGGGGAGCAAAGTGGACTTTGCAAAGTTTATGACAAATCCCAAGTGCTGGAGTAGAGTCACAGTGCGATGAGTGGCCTGAGTGGCTTCCTGGGAAGACTGGGCTCGGATGAGCCAGTCGTCCAGGTATGGAAACACAAAAAGGCCTTGAAGTCTTAGATAGGCCGCCACCACTGCCAGGCATTTGGTGAACACCCTGGGGGCGGAGGATAGGCCAAAGGGCAGTACTCTGTACTGGTAATGATTTCCTCCCACAACAAACCTGAGATATTGTCTGTGGTCTGGATGAATAAGGATGTGAGTATACGCATCCTTTAGATCTAAGGAGAATAGCCAGTCTCCCTGCTGGAGGTAGGGCAGCAGGATTCCAAGGGTAAGCATCTTGAACTTTTCCCTTGCCAGGAACTTGTTGAGGTTTCGCAAGTCCAGGATGGGTCTGAGGCCTCCTGTTCTTTTTGGTACCAGAAAGTACCTGGAATAAAAGCCGTGACCTCTCAGGTGGTGGGGCACCGGTTCCACAGCCTGTTCCTGAAGACGACTTGCTAACTCCTGAAGGAGTAAGTCCCTGTGCAGAGGGAGTCTTGGAGGCTCCCCTGGAAAGTAGGAGGGAGGTACCTGGTGAAAGTGTAGAAGATAGCCTTTTTGAACTATATGAAGCACCCAGGTATCCGATGTGATGGCTGACCACCTGTGGGCAAAGTGGACCAGCCAGCCTCCTGTGCTGAGAGAAACCAGCGGAGGGGAAGAGGCTATGCTGACGGAGTCAAAAACCCCCACCCTGCTGAGCAGGGGCCGGTGTTGTGGGCTTGGGGGCCTGCTGCCTACGGGACCCATTACCCCGTCCCTTGGCCTGCTGACCCTGTTGGGGAGCTGCAGAGGCCTGATAATGAGGGTAGTGTTTATAGGCAGCCGCCTTCCTCGGGTAAAAGGGCTTTTTCCCCGAGCCCTTCTTCTGAGAAGGGGCAGAGGTTTTTCTGGACAGCCGAGTCCTGGTCAGAGTCTCAGTCTCGATCTGTGCAGCCTTTTCAGCCATGGGCTTGCCAAAGAGGTTTTCAACTCTGCAGGGGACATCGACCAACTTGTCCTGTACCCATGGCTCGAGGTCAGATGACTGAAGCCAAGCCTGTCGGCGGGCACCGATGCCGGCTCCGGCTACCCGAGCCGATGCTTCAAAGCCATCGTAGGCTGCTCAAGAAATAAAAACTTCGAGCACTCTCGAATACCAGTGGACAAGGCCTGGAACCTCTGCAAAGGTTCCTCCGAGAGACCAGCAGAGAACCCGGCAATCTCCTTTGCCAGGTCCCGGAGATACATGCCCATATAGAGCTGGTAGGTCTGGACTCGACAAGCAAGCATAGAGCCCTGGAAGCACTTCCTACCGAGGGCATCCAGGTTCCGGGCCTCCCGGCCGGGAGGCACCAAGGAGTGCATCTTCTGACTCTTGAGTCGATGCATGGCCGATTCTACCACCATGGAATGATGCGGTAGTTGTGCCTTTTGGAACCCGGGGCTCTTGTGGACTCGATAAATGGAATCGACCCACTTGCTTAACACCGGTGCCGATGCCGGGCTCTCCCACATGCGGAAGAGAAGTCGTTCCAGCATCGGAGGAACCGGTACAGTAAAGGCCTCCTTCGGGGGAGAGTCATACTGGAGGGCATCGAGCTCTTCGGCTCGAGGCTCCTCCTCGGGATCCGTGGGGAATGCCAAGGCCTTGGCCATATCCCGCACGAAGTCCGAGAACCGGGTATCCTCTGGGGGGGATCGTCTCCGAGGTTCAGACTCGGGCGAGTCCGATGGGACGCACCGAGTCCGAAAGGTACCAGGTGACTCTTCGTCCTCCGTCTCCCAGCCCGACTCCTCGGAGGAGGAATCGAGCGGCTCCGGTCGGGCGGGCACCGATGATCTCCGCCCGGATGCCGAGGCCGGCGTCGACGACCTCGGTCCCGAAGGGAGGCCAAGGGAGACCGTGACCGAGGATCGACTCGAGCGTGCATCGACTCGAGGATTGGCTCGGTCTCCGGTGTCGACTTGGACGTTGACGTCCCGGTGGTCGGGGCAGATGCACCGGCAAGGCCAGCGATCAATGCCCACTGCAGGTCCATGAAGGCAGCGAAACTGCTCTCCAAGGCCGTCAACCTGAGTCCGAGCTCAGGAGACCCAGCAGCCCCCGAATCGGGCCCCGACAGCGTCGGGCCCAACGTCGGCTCCTTCGGAGGCGAGTCCACGAGGACTACAGTACTCACATGTCCAGGAGACTCCATCTCGAGACGAGGATGTTTTGAAGGCCTCTCCGACTCCAAAGACCCGGGACGGCCATCGGGGCTATGCGACCTGGCCCTCGAGGAACCAGGAGCGTCCACCGACACCGCCCTCGCGGGTTTTTTCTTCCTATGATGTTCCCAGGCAGGAGATCCTCGCTCAGAGGAACTCCGACGATGCTCGGGACCGGAGTTCCGGGACGTCGAAGCCTCTGACGAGGTCCGGGCCCGGCCGGACACGGAGTCAGAGAAGATTCTTTCTTTTTGATGCTGCCGACTCAACGCTTTTGAGGACATTTTGCCACACGGACCACAGATCATCGGGTCATGATCGGGTCCGAGGCAGCGGTCGTGTGTGTCGGTAAGAGACATAAGCTTCTTACAGCGATCACACTTTTTAAACCCGCTGGTAGCCATCGGGGGAAAAAGGGCCCCTGCGAGGTCAAAAGACAGGGCTGCCAGTGGAAAAAGAAAAATGGCGCGAACGCTAGTCACGAAGGACAAAAACCGAAAAATAAAGAACGGACTCGATACCGGCGTATCGGGCCCGGGCGGGAAAAGGATCCGGCGTCGAACCGAGAAAAGAATACTAAATAAAATCAACTTTTTCAGCGGCGATCACAAACAACGTCTGTAGGGCTCCGCGGAAAAAAGAAGACTGAGCAAGATGGCACCCTTGGGCGGGAAGGGGACCGCGCATGCGCGCTGCAATTCCCAAAGGCTTTCTTTGAAAGCTGGGGAAATTGCTCCGCGAGGGCTCCGTTGGCGCCGACGTCACCCACATGTGAGGACTGACTTCCTGCTTGGCCCTGGAGAAACATATATATATATATATATATATATATATATATATATATATATATATATATATATATATATACACACACACATATATACATATAGATATAAGAATATATCTATAGTGAGATATGGAAGGGCATAAAATACACACAAAATATAAATATGAATATGTAGGCCTAAATATGGATGTCTGCAATTAAACAGACAGATAGCGTAGTTACTCACCTGTAACAGGTGTTCTCCAGGAGCAGCAGGAATCAGTCCTCACTTATGGGTGACGTCGGCGCCGACGGAGCCCTCGCGGAGCAATTTTGCCCAGCTTTCAAAGAAAGCCTTTGGGAATTGCAGCGCGCATGCGCGGTCCTCTTCCCGCCCAAGGGTGCCATCTTAGCCAGTCAGATGACATAGCTAAAAAAGACAGCATAAAAATTTGCAAAAAAAACTAAAGCAGACGATTGCAACTCCAAGGGGAGGAGGGAGGGTAGTGAGGACTGATTCCTGCTGCTCCTGGAGAACACCTGTTACAGGTGAGTAACTACGCTTTCTCCAGGACCAAGCAGGAAGTCAGTTCTCACTTATGGGACTCCCAAGCTCAAGGCTACCGGAGACCCTAAGCACAAAAATGAGCTCCCTCTAGCTCAGCAGCACAGAAGGAAAGAATCTTCGCTGAATTGTCACCCACCGGTATCCCACATCCGGGATGGAGGGTAGGAGTTGCTCAGACCTCAAAGAGATTACGGAGGACTGCCTGTCCGAAAGCACTGTCCCTGCGGGACTCCCTCTCGAGACAGTAATGGACCGCAAAAGTCTGGCTCGAAGACCAAGTAGCGGCCCGGCAGATGTCTGCCAGCGGAACAGAGCAGAGGTAAGCCACTGACGTAGCCTTTGCCCGAACGCAATGAGCCGTGACTCGGCTTTCTAAGGAGAGTCCGGCTGCCCCATAAGCCCAAGAGATACAGTCCGCAACCCAGATGGACAGAGTACGCTTGGAGACCGGGAGCCCCAATTTATTGGGGTCAAAAGATACAAAAAGCTGAGCAGCTTTACGGTGCTCCCGCGTACGGTCAAGGTAGAAGTTCAAAGCCCTTCTACAGTCCAGGGTATGGAGGACCGTTTCAGCTCGGCTGGAGTGTGGTCTGGGAAAGAAGGTTGGAAGTACCACCTCCTGATTGATGTGAAAAGGGGAGACCACTTTAGGAAGAAATTTTGGGTGAGTCCGTAGGACTACCCTATTTTTGTAGAACCGAGTGTAAGGGGGATCAGACACGAGGGCCTGCAATTCACTTACGCGTCTAGCGGAAGTGAGGGCTATCAAGAACAGTGTTTTCCAAGACAGAAAACGGAGAGAACAGGTAGCCATAGGTTCAAAAGGCGGACAGGTGATCCGCTGCAAAACCACATTCAGGTCCCAGTCAGGCGCTGGCGGGCGCAGAAGTGGTTTAAGTAGAAGGAGACCTCGGAGAAACCTCGCTACGAGAGGGTCGCTGGAGAGAGGTCTACCGTCCACCGGCACATGATGTGCCGAAAGAGCACTGAGGTGAACTTTGACGGAGTTGGACTTAAGTCCCAGATTAGAGAGGTGTAGCAAGTACTGCAAGATCACCGACACCGGGCAGGAGAAGGGATCCTGAGACTGTTGGGTACACCAGACTGCAAAGCGACGCCATTTAAGGGCGTAGCATTTGCGGGTAGAAGGCCGTCGCGAAGCCAAGACGACCTCCTCCACCTCCGCTGGCAGGAGAAGGGGAGCAAGGACTACCCTCTCAGCAGCCAGGCCATGAGGTTGAGAGACCTGAGGTTGGGGTGTAGTAGAGACCCCTGATCCTGAGTGAGGAGATCCGGTCGTACCCCCAGAGGGAATGGATCCTCCACCGCTAATTGCAGTAGGAGCGGAAACCACGGCTGTCTGGGCCAGCGAGGGGCCACCAGGATCATGAAGGCTTTGTCTCGGAGAACCTTGAAAAGAGTCCGAGAGACTAGCGGGATGGGAGGGAAAGCGTACAGAAGGCTCCCCGACCATGAGATTAGAAAAGCGTCCGCCGCAACCCGAAGGGGGTGTGGCTGACGAGAGCAGAAGCGAGGAAGCTGCCGGTTGTGAGGACTGGCAAAGAGATCCACCGTGGGGAGGCCCCACTTTAGGAAGAGCTTCTGAACTACCAAGGGATCCAGACGCCACTCGTGCGGCTGGAGGACCCTGCTGAGTTTGTCCGCCAGGCAATTTTATTGGCCCGGGAGATAAACTGCCTTGAGGAGAATGACGTGACTGACGGCCCAAGAGCAGAGCTTCTGTGCCTCCCGGCAGAGGAGGAAGGAGCCCGTGCCCCCCTGCTTGTTCACGTAGAACATGGCAACTTGATTGTCCGTCTGGACAAGGACGGACTGGTGGGAAGTGAGGTGGGAGAAAGCCCTGAGAGCTAGGCGGATCGCCCTGAGCTCCAGGAAGTTGATCTGCTGAGCAGACTCCCACGTGGTCCAGAGGCCCTGAGTACGTGCACCTTGGCAATGTGCTCCCCAGCCCAGGAGGGATGCATCGGTGGTCAGCACCCGGGTCGGCTGAGGTGACTGGAAAGGCATTCCGAATATCAGGTTCGGCTGCCGAAGCCACCACCGGAGAGACGAGATCAGCGGCTCGGAGACGTGCACCAGGTCTGCTAGGCCGCCTGTGGCTTGTCGCCACTGCTGGCGGAGACACCATTGAGCAGGCCGCATATTCAGGCGGGCATTGGGGGTCACATGGACGGTGGAAGCCATATGGCCGAGTAGTCTCAGGAAGCGCCTGGCGGAGACCAGGGGCTGGCTGCGAAAGCGGTCGGCTAGGTCCATGAGCCGTTGAGCCCTGTCGAGCGGTAGGTATGCTCGCGCCTGAGGAGTGTGCAGCCTTGCGCCGATGAACTCGAGATCCTGTGAGGGGAGCAAAGTGGACTTTGCGAAGTTTATAACAAAGCCCAAGTGCTGCAGAAGAGTCACCGTGCGGCGTGTGGCGTTGGTGACCTCCCGAGCGGACGCTGCTCTGATGAGCCAGTCGTCGAGGTACGGAAAGACATAGAGGCCGTGAAGCCGGAGATGGGCCGCCACCACCGCGAGACATTTTGTGAAGACTCGCGGTGCGGAGGACAGGCCAAAGGGCAGTACTCTGTACTGGTAATGATTTCCTGCCACCACAAATCTTAGGTATTGGCGGTGGCTTGGGTGGATGAGGATGTGCGTGTAGGCATCCTTTAGATCCAAGGAGCATAGCCAATCTCCCTGCCTGAGGTAGGGCAGAAGGATTCCAAGGGTAAGCATTTTGAACTTCTCCCGCACAAGGAACTTGTTGAGGTTGCGCAAGTCCAGGATGGGTCTGAGGCCCCCTGTTCTCTTTGGTATTAGAAAATACCTGGAATAAAAGCCTTGACCTCTCAGGTGGTGTGGCACCGGTTCCACCGCCTGTTCCTGCAGAAGACCTGCTAACTCCTGAAGGAGTAATTCCCTGTGCAGAGGGGGTCGTGGAGGCTCTCCCGGAAAATAGGAGGGAGGGACCTGGTGGAAGTGGAGAAGATAGCCTTTTCGCATGACTTGAAGCACCCAGGCATCTGCGGTGATGCTGGACCACCTGTGGGCGAAGTGAACCAACCGGCCTCCGGTGCTGGGAGGGACCAGCGGGGGGGGAGAGGCTATGCTTAGCGAGTCAAAAACCCCCACCCTGCTGAGCAGGGGCTGGTGGCGCGGGCTTGGGGGCTTGCTGCCTACGGGACCCGTTACCCCGTCCCTTGGCCTGCTGGCCCTGTTGGGGAGCTGCAGGGGCCTGATAATGGGGGTATGGTTTGTAGGCAGCCGCCTTCCGCGGGTAAAAGGACTTTTTCCCCGAGCCCTTCTTTTTCTGGGAAGGGGCGGAGGTCTTCCTAGAAAGCCTGGTCCTGGTGAGAGTCTCAGTCTCAATTTGTGCAGCCTTTTCCGCCATGGGCTTGCCAAAGAGGTTTTCGCCTCGGCAGGGGACATCGACCAACTTGTCCTGCACCCAGGGCTCAAGGTCTGACGACTGAAGCCAAGCCTGTCGGCGGGCACCGATGCCGGCTGCGGCCACTCGAGCAGATGCTTCAAAGCCATCATAGGCTGCTCGGGACATGAACTTTGAGCATTCCCGAATGCTAGTGGACAAGGCCAGGAACCTCCGCAAGGGTTCCTCGGACAAACCAGCGGAGAATCCGGCTAGCTCTTTAGCCAGATCTCGGAGATACATGCCCATGTATAGCTGGTAAGTCTGGACACGACATGCGAGCATAGAGCCCTGGAAACACTTCTTACCAAGGCCATCCAGGTTACGGGCCTCCCTGCCAGGAGGCACCGAGGAGTGCATCTTCTGGCTCTTAAGACGATGCATGGCCGATTCCACTGCCATGGAATGGTGTGGTAGCTGTGCCTTTTGAAAGCCAGGGCTCTTGCGGACTCGATAGATAGAATCGACCCGCTTGCTCAGGACCGGCGAGGAGGCCGGACTCTCCCACATGCGGAAGAGTAGTCGTTCCAGCATAGGAGGAACCGGTACAGTAAAGTGTTCCCTTGTGGGAGAGTCATACTGGAGGGCGTCGAGCTCTTCGGCTCGAGGCTCCTCCTCGGGGTCCGCAGGGAAGGCCAAAGCCTTGGCCATATCCCTAACGAAGTCCGAGAACCGGGCATCCTCCGGGGGGGACTGCTTCCGAGGCTCGGACTCCGGTGAGTCCGAGGGGACACACCGAGTCCGGAAAGAATCAGGCGACTCTTCCTCTTCAGACTCCCAGACCGACTCCGACGAGGACTCGGTGGGGTCGGCCCGGGCAGGGCGCGGCGCCTGCCGCCCCGACGCCGAGGGAGTCGGCGTCGGCGACCTCGGTCCCGAACGGGAGGCCGAGGGTGACCTCGACCGAGGATCGACTCGAGTTCGCATCGACTCGAGGATCGGCTCGGTCTCCGGGGTCGACTTGGACGTCGACGTCCCGGCGGTCGGGGCAGCGGCGCCAGCGAGGCCAGCGAGCAGTGCCCGCTGCTGGTCCATGAAGGCAGACAGTCTGCTCTCCAAGGCCGTCAACCTGAGTCCGAGCTCAGGTGACCCAGCAGCCCCCGACTCGGGCCCCGACGGCGTCGGGCCCGACGTCGGCTGTCGCGGAGGCGAGTCCAGAAGGACCACAGGACTTACCCGAGCAGGCATCTCCGACTCCAGGCGAGGTCGCTTCGGGAGGTGTTCCTTCTCCAAGGACCCGGGGCGGCTGTCGGGGCTATGCGACCTGGCCCTCGCGGAACCAGGAGCGTCCACCGACGCCGCCCTCGCGGGTTTCGCCGTCCGATGGTCCCCGGAGGGAGAACCCCGGTCGGAGGAACTCCGGCGACGGTCCGAGCTGGAGCCTTTGGACGCGGAGGCCTCCGACGAGGTCCGGGTACGGCTGGGGTCAGCGAAGATTCTATCACGCTGATGCCGCCGACTTCTCAACGCTTTTGAGGACATTTTGCCGCAGGGCCACAGATCAGTTCCTCATGATCCGGGCCCAGGCAGCGGAGGCAAAAGTCGTGTGTGTCAGTTAGTGACATATTTCGGTCACACTGACCACACCGCTTAAACCCACTGGCAGCCATCGGGGGAAAAAGGGCCCCTGCGAGGTCAAAGGACCGGGCTGCCAGGGAAAAATCGAAAACGAAAGCTGACTAAGTCAGAAAAACCGAAAAAAAGTAAGAGGACTCGTGACCGGCGTCGCGAGTCCGGGCGGGAAAAAGACCGGCGTCGAACCGAAGGAAAAAGAATAAAATAATGAAGAAATATCGACTTTTTCGCGGGGACAAGACGGGGACGTCTGTAGGGCTCCGCGGAAAAAAGAAGACTGGCTAAGATGGCACCCTTGGGCGGGAAGAGGACCGCGCATGCGCGCTGCAATTCCCAAAGTCTTTCTTTGAAAGCTGGGGAAAATTGCTCCGCGAGGGCTCCGTCGGCGCCGACGTCACCCATAAGTGAGGACTGACTTCCTGCTTGGTCCTGGAGAAATATGCCTACAGCATGGTATTCACATAGGATATGTGGAGAGGAAAGATTCATCTAACAAGGAGGTGGAACCTACTTGAGAAAACATATAGAAAATCTATTCCTCCTGGTCATGATCTGCAGAATGCTAGTTAGTGCACAAGAACCAGGATTGTTATGTGAAAAACCAAGGATAATGTCAATGTGCAGCCAGCAAGTCCCGCGTCTTCCAGGACTCTGGCATGGTAAGTAGATAGAAGACGCCTAGAGATGAGATACCATGTTGACCTGCTTAAGGGCAAAGGTATCATGCGTTCTTACCATGAGGACGAGCATATCCCCGATTGGGAATACCATCGACCAAAGCAGGGAACTGGCAACTCCTTGAGTCTTCACGTAAGAGAAGGCCTATGTCCTTTATATCGAAAAAGGAGATAGAAAAGAAAGGGGGACCCTTCTAGTCATGGGAGACATGACTGAAAAGCCTTTTCTAACCAGCTAGGATAGCTGTTGGAGAACCCCCCCCCCCCCATGCTCTCTAGCAAGGGCCCATAGTGGAAAGCTTCTCTGTAGATTGCAGAGAGCATGATGCAGGAGAATAAGGGGAGAGAACTGGCTGGTAGAGAGCCAGTATCTCAGTCAACTCAGGGAAAGAAGATGGCAGAATAGAAGACAATCTAGAAAGCTTGTAGTGAGATGATCTCCAAGAGAGATGAAGTACCGACTTGGAGCCCACTACGAAGACTAGACAGAATGTTAGTGGAGGACAATCTGGTAGTTTGTGGATAAGAACCAGTGTTCCAAACATTAAAGCTCCTGCATGGGCAGCTGTTGGCAAGACAGCAGAAGAATCTTACTGTTCAAAAACAGACAGAACAGACAGAACAGGAGTAGGAACTCCGGACATGTCTGATAAGCTGCCCTAAAGCAAGATTAAAATAGAGGAGGTAACTCAGAGAGGAAAACTCCGCACTGGAAAGTGAGATAACTAGAGAGGCTGAAGAGAAAGCCTCCTAGTAAGTAATTCTGCTCTTACAGAGGAAAGATTTGGTAAGAGAGTGAAGAGAATGGAGCTGAAGAAAGGAAAAAATACATGCTGGCACAGGGACTATCATCTGATAGTGGTTAGACCTCTTTTCCTAGCAGGGAAAAAAAAAAAAAAAGAGGAGAAACCTGTGACTTATAGGCATGAACAACCTGACAGCTCATAGAAAAAGTGGATATCTTTTGGAAAGAGATCCCTGTGTAGGGGTTAGAATAAAGCGGTGGATTGCCTCTATTGAGAAGAAGCAACTGTAGATTCTAACCCCAAGAGTCACAAGCATCTGATGATGAATGATCAGAAACCCTGCAGGTGCTGGGTTTGCTGAGCCTGGTGAGAGGTTGGATTCTTTAGACCAGGACGATGCTTTCCCTGTTGGGGAACATCTGTATGATGGGCAAGTGATGAATAAAACCTTCTCCTGTGGGAAGAAAGTTTGGTAGGACATTTCCTACGTACTGGAACAGAGGAAGGGGTAGAACAACCCCTAGGAACAGGTAAATCAGTGGACAACTGAGTAACCTGACGTAAAGACTTCTTGTTGAAAAGATTTTCTTCAGTGCAAGGAGTACGTCCCAGCCTTTGTTGTGCCCATTTGTCCAAGTCTGAAGCTTGGAGCCAGGCTCTACACCGTGCCCCTATAGCTATAGCAGAAGTCCTGCTAACAAACTCAAAAGAGTCTAGGGAAGCACGAGAAAGAAACCAAGAGATATTCTGGATATGCTTAAGTAGTGAGGAATAGTCTGTACTCCTGGAATCTGAAAGGAAAGGAGACAAAAGATGTAATTGCTTTGTGACCTCCTCAAGAGAAAGACTCATATAAAATATATGAGAGAATTCTTGCAGAAAGCATAGATGTCTGGAAGGTTTGACGTCCAAAGTCATCTAGTGTTTTAGACTCACGACCTGGCGGATAGGAAGAGTGCTTTTTCTTACTCTTTACCCACCTCATTGCTGATTCCACTACTAGGGAATGATGAGGAAGTTGAGTCTTTTGAAACCCTGGAGAGGGGGACACCTGATATAACAGATCAGTTGCCCTGGGAGGTGGGGGTACCCGAAAAGGTGTTTCCCACATTCCTAGAAGGAGATCCTGCAAGGAATGATGCAAAGGAAGCATTATGTTCCCCTTTGCTTTGGTAGAAAGAGAGCCTTCTGCAGGATCATGTCCTGGGATAGGAATGGCAAGAGATCTTGCTATATCCCAGAGGAAACTCTGAAAAGAGGGATCCCTAACAGGAATCTCTCTTGGACAGGTTAGATTCAAAGAACTAGCCTGAGCATCCACAGAGGTATCCAAATATATAGGAATAGAAGATCCTGCACAGTGCAGTGTGGAATGCTTAAGGGATGGTTGCTGGTACTGGGTATCATGAGCAGCAACCGTCCTTACCACAGTGTCCATGCCAGGTATCGACTCCAAGCTTGGTATAGAATGGAGCGATCCTGTTGAAAAAAAGCATGGTAGAAGTTGGCCACGATGCTACTGTGGATACCGGTACTGATGTCAATACCGGTACCGATGTCAGAGTCGAGCCGACAGACACATCGGAGTAGTCATCGGTGACAGTTCAATCGGTACCGAGGTGATGGAACCCATCCGGCCACTATCCCCGGTACCGAAGTACCGGGATCGATCGATGTCGGTACCAAAAGCTATTGGTACAGAGTCCTCTAGACTAGAGATTGATTCCAAACTCGGCATTGAGGGCAGAGAGCCTGATAAGCAAAGCCTGGAAGGCACCGACCGCAAAGGTAATGAGGTCGTCGGTACCGATTTCGGTACCATGTCTGACACCGGTGAAGGGAGGTCAACCAGTGGCAACTCAATCAGCCTCAAGGGAACCGAGAGTTGTGGATCCGAATCATCGGAGCCGAGCCTTCGGTACCACCGGGAGCCGGTACCAAGGCGAGTCGGTACCCAGTCCTCCAGACTGGAGATCGATTCCAGACTCGGCATCGAAGGAAGCGAGTCTATCGATGCACGTCTGGAGGGTACCGACGGCAGTGGTAGTATCGGTGCTAGTACCGATAATGGAAAGTCAGTCTGGGGTGTATCCACCGGTCCCGAAGGTACCGAGGACGCCAGATGACGATCCCTGGTGAGGAGTGTTCCATCCAACACCAGTGCCGATGCCGGGGTATCGGTACCACTCGAAGCGGATGCCACCACCGGACACGGCTGAGGTATGTTCTGTGGGGGGTGAACCCCAGAAACAACCTGAAACCCCTTATTTGCTTTGGAGACCGAAGACTCCCACCGGGGTTTTGAAGCCAGTGGGCCCTCGAGGGCAAGGCCGAAGCCATCTTCATGCAGTGCATGAGAACTACCACTCGAGGACTGGCTAGTCTTAACAGACTGTTTGTGGGTTACCTGATCTTGTGTGGAAGAAGGGGACGGTGCCCCGAAGTTAGAGAGCAACCGTGTATCGAGGGAATCTCGATGTTGAAAACCTCTTCTCACCAAACTGTTGTCAGGACCCAAGCAGGCTAGACACCAATTTTGAGGGTCTAAAAATAAAGTTGTACCGCCACAGTGTGAACATTTCTTGGAGAAAGTGCCTGGCGGTTCCATGAAGGAAAAAGAAGAGGCCTAAAAGGCCTAAGAGACCATGGGACACTATGAAGAAAAATATCCCGTGGAAAAGGAAAACTTTTTTCAGGAAAAGAAAAGAAAAACACTGGCGGTACCGGTGGCGTCAGGAAGACAGCCGCGACCACAAGAAAACTAAAAAATAAAAACAAGAATTTTCTGCGGTTTATTGTTTATCAAGCATTTGATATACCGCCCCCCATTACACCGGGGCGGTTTACAATTCAAAAAAAAGAAAGAGAGAAAGGAAATACAATCAATATAGACAGGAAAGATAAAAGAGCGAAAAGGAGGTGGTGGGACTAAATAATAAAGGGAAAGGAAAGTCAGGGGTTAGGAGGGAGGCTGAAGGCGGAGGAGAAAAGGTGGGTCTTCAGGAGGGAACGAAATTTGGGATAGGACTCTTCCAATCTTAAGGCAGTAGGCAGGGAGTTCCACAGGGAGGGGCCGACATAGAAGAAGGCTGACTGTCTAGTGACCTGCAGATGTGCTTGTGAGGGGGAAGGGAGGTGTAAGCGGTTGATATGAATAGAGCGGAGACTCCGGGTGGGTGTGTGGAATATTAACAGGTCGGCTAAATACTGAGGTCTATGGGAATAAATGGCACGATGAACAAGTGTAAGACTCTTGAATTTTGTCCGAAATAATACTGGGAGCCAATGAAGCTGTTGCAGAATAGGAGTAATATGATCGCGGGGGGAAGCATGGGTAATCATTCGGGCCGCTGTGTTCTGTAGAAGTTGTAGTCGTTGACGCTGATACTGGGGGATACCAACAAATATGGAGTTGCAAAAATCTAGCCTGGTAACAACAAGTGAGAGAAGGAGAGTGATCAAGGCTTGAGGGGATAAGAACGGACGGATGGCACGAATGGTTCGGAGACAAATGAAAGCACGTCGAGAAACCTGGGAGATGTGATCAGCAAATGTGAGAGCGCTATCAAGCAGAACACCTAAATAATGAAGCTTAGGCACTAAGGAAATGGGAGAGCCAGAGAAGGAAGGAGTAAGTGAAGGACAAACAGAAGTGTGAGAAAACCAGATAGCAGCAGTCTTGGAGACGTTAAGAACAAGACAGTTTGAGGATAACCAGGTGGAGACCAGGGATAGGCACTTATTTAATGGGGTGATGTCAGGATGGGAAGAGGAGGTATGGTGCAAAAGGAAAATGTCGTTGGCATAGTAGTACCCTGAAATACCTGATTGCTGGATTAGTAGTGCTAATGGGGCCAGGAATACATTGAACAGTAGTGGTGCAAGGACTGAACCCTGAGGGACACCACAAGTGAGAGGAAAATGGTCTGTGGTGCGTGAAGCAGAGTACACAGCAAATGTGCGAGAATACAGGAAGGAGTGGAACCAACGATAGACAGTACCTCGAACACCTGCATCACGTAGTCTAGAGAGAAGAGAATGATCAACTAAGTCAAAAGCCGCTGAAAGGTCCAAAGATATCCACCGAGATATCACCACGATCGTGTGCAGAGTGTATTTCGTTCATGACAGCAGTAATGATGGATTCGACACTATGGCCCGGTCGAAAACCGGACTGACGGGGGTGAAGAAAGTGTGTTGTGTCAAGGTGATGAGCGAGTTGAGAAAAAACTGCTTTCTCCAGGAGTTTTGAAGCAAATGGCAGGTTTGATACAGGACGATAATTGACCGGAACAGATGAATCTAGAGTAGAGTTCTTCAAGAGGGGGCGTACAAGAGCATGTTTCCATGGAAGACGTCCTGCCGGCTCCACGGAAAAACGAAAACTGAGGAGAGGCAGTTGGGAAAGGCGGGAAGGCAGCACGCAGGCGTGGTGGGATGTTTCCAAAAGCTCTTTGATTGGACGCTGGGAAGCGTTCCCGCGCAGACTCCGTCGGTACCGACGTACCCCATATGTGAAGACTCATTCCTGCTTGTTCCTGGAGATAGCCTTTAACCCTGTTCCTTCACAGGTGACTTATAAACTAACTGAGTACCCTAGGGATGGACCCTAAAGTTACCTCTCCTCACCTCACAGACTGCCTAGCAACTGCCCTGCTCACCGGCATTTAAACCGCCGCTCCGGAGGCTCATTTAAGATCAGGGAATGCAGCTGATGTCATCTTGGTGTGTGGGCGGGAATCTCTGCTCACCTCACAGACTGCCTAGCAACTGCCCTGCTCACCGGCATTTAAACCGCCGCTCCGGAGGCGGGCCCGTGCCTGAGGGCGCTGCCAGAGGGCCCTTTGGTGTGGCCCTTAGGCGGGGTCCATGGCGAATGATTAAAATCATACAGAAATTGTGAGTCTATTTGTCATGCCTGTAGTTTGTGAAGGTAGTCTGCTGTTCTGTTTTCTCCTATCTTTGCTATCTCTTTGTCTGTTTCTCCTACTCTGTCCTATCTTATTAATGGCATTCTTTTCTTATTTTCTATAACCTAAATGTAAGATTGTAAACCGCTCTGATGCTTCTTGGCCTGAGCGGTATATCAAATGTAATAAACAAACATACAAATAAACTGCTTGGGTTAGAAATTGGTTGAGTGGGAGGAGACAAAGGGTACAAGTAAATGGAGCTCACTCAGAGAAGGATTTTACAAATGGTGCGTCCCAGGGATCTGTCCTTGGTCCGATTCTTTTTAACATCTTTGTTAGTGATATAGCAGAAGGGTTGTTTGGTATCATCTGCAAAGAGGCAAAACTTACCCAAATCTGCAAATAGAGTATACACCCCGGTAGGTGTAGATAACATGAGGAGAGATCTAGCTAAGCTTGAAGAATGGTCTAGAATTTGGCAGCTGGGATTTAATGTTAAAAAATGCAAGGTCATGCATTTGGGCTGCAGCAATCCAAGGGAGCAATATAGTATAGGAGGTGAAGTACTTTTGTCCACTAAAGAAGAGCAGGACCTCGGTGTGGTTGTGTCTGATGATCTTAAAGTAGCTAAACAGGTAGAAAAGGTGACAGCTAACGCTAGAAGGATGCTTGGGTGCATAGGGAGAGGAATGGCTAGAAGAAAAGAGGTGGTAGTGCCTCTGTATAAGTCTTTGGTGCGACCTCATTTGGAATATTGTGTGCAAGTCTGGAGACCCAAACTTCAAAAGGATATAAACAGGATGGAGTTAGTACAGAGGGTGGCTACTAAAATGGTTAGTAGTCTTCATTATAAAGCATGAGGACAGACTTAAGGATCTTAATATGTACATCTTAGAGGAAAGGCGAAATAGAGTGGATATGATTGAGACGTTTAAATTCCTCCATGGCATAAATGCACAGGCGGAGAGCCTCTTTCGACTGAAAGCAAGTTCTGCTATGAGGGGGACAGATTCAGGAGTAATATGCAGAAATCTCTCTTTACGGAAAGAGTGGTGGATCCATGGAATAGTTTCCCATTGGAGGTGGTAGAGATGAGGTATCTGAATTCAAAAAAGCATGGGACAAACACAGAGGATTTCTAAAGGAAAAATGGGACCGTTGTAGTTGACATGAAAGGACAGACTAGATAGGCCATGTGGTCTTTTTCTGTTATCATTTTTCTCTGTTTCTAAATTCATCTGCTTCTTTAAGTGAACCTCCTCAACAACCCCCCCCCCCAATATGAAAATAAGAAAAGCCAAGCTGAGTCAGACCAATATCCATCACAAGCATAATCCTGTCTGACAGCAACCTGTCCAGTTCACAAATATCTGGAAAATTCCAAAATGTATATCTATTTCTTATAGCTCATTTTCAGAGAAGCACTACTCATCACCAGAAACCCTGCCTTCACCCCTGCTCCTGTCATCAAGCTGAACTACATCACAATACCAATAAAACATGAAGTAAAGTATCTCGGGGTGACTCTCGACAAAGAACTGAACCTACAATCACACATCTCCAGAACCACCAGGAACGCATACCTCAAAATGAGAACCATAAGACACCTCAAGCCAATCCTCTCACAGGATCACTTCCACACCGTCTGTCAAGCTCTTATCACCCCCATCTTAGACTACTGCAACCCCATCTACCTTGGGCTCTCAAAAACATGCAACCCGGCCATTACAGATGGCTCAGAACACTGCCGCCCAAATAACTGGTTCCTCAAGACACGATCACATCACCCCCATTCTCAACCACCTCCACTGGCTCCCAATCAGCTCCCGCATCTGTTATACAGTGCTACTAAACATATTCAAAATCAAACAAAACCTCTCAGCGAATAGTCTGAAACCCCTCATGAGACTTGACCCAGGCACCAGACCCAGGAGGAGAGGCACATCAGACACCATCAACATACCCAGAGCCTTTGCTAAAACAAGACAGGATACTTCAAGAGCACTATCCCTGGCTGCACCCACGCTCTGGATCTCAGTCCCCTACGACCTGAGATCAACTACAGACCTCAAGGACTTCAGGAAAATTCTCAAAACAACGCTCTTCTTATAACACTTTAAGGACATCACATGATCTGATCAACGACCACTCACTCTGCCCACCTCCCCTCCCAACCCCCTCAGCATTCCCCCCTCTGCTCCCCTGCAACTTGTAGTTCATGTACATAGCTCACATTGTATCTAGCTCACCATGAAATCATTTGTACACCACACACACATATACTGTCGATTTCTCACTGCATGCCCTCAACCACGCACCCTGCCACTTGATTTGTTTGATGTGTAAACCGCTTTGATTTCAGAATAAAGTGGTATATAAATCCTTTTAAATAAAATAAATATTTTATAGACCTTTCTTCCAGGAATTCATCCAAATTTCATTTAAAATTTCCCTGTGTTAGTCACCCTGACCACATCCTCCAGCTGCAGAATCCACAGCTAATTATAGTTGCATGAAAAAAGCCTCTCTGACTTCTTTTCTATCTGCTGGTCATTAGTTTTATGGACTATCCTTGTTCTTGAGTTGCTTGAAAAGTTACTACTCATACTGCTTATTTCTACAGTGCTACTACACATACCCAGCAATGTACACATACGCATGAGAGGGGTCCACAGAGTTTACTATTGATTTACGAGAGAAAAGAGGAGAAGAAAAGATAGGCAGTTTCATTTCTGATGGAAAAAGAATTAGAAACATAAGATATGCCATACTGGGTCAGACCAAGGTCCATCAAGCCCAGTATCCTGTTACCAACAGTGGCCAGTCTAGGTCGTACGTACCTAGCAGTCTCCCCAAAAGACACAGGTTCCTCAATGCTTGTATTGGGTCAAGCAGTGATATCCCAGGTCCCTTTTAATAATGGTTTATGGACCTTTCCTCCAGGAACTTGTCGAAACCTTTTTTAAACCCAGCTACACTAACAGCTTTTACTACATCCTCCGGTAACAAATTCCAGAGTTTGATTACATTCCAGAGTTTGATTACATGTTGAGTGAAAAAATATTTTCTTTTATTAGTCTTAAATAGGTTACCCTGTAGCTTCATTGGATGTCTCAGTCTTTTTAGATTCTGGTGACAAACAATCGATCTACGTTTACCCATTCCACTCCATTCATTAAATTTATAGACCTCTATCATATCTCCCCTCAGCCGTCTCTTTTCCAGGTTGAAGAGCCCTAACCTTCTTAGCCTCTCTTTATAGGAGTATCCTTCCATCCCCTTTAGCATTTTGGTGGCTGTTCTCTGTACCTTTTCTAATAACGCAATATCCTTTTTAAGATACGGTGACCAGAACTTCACACAATATTCAAGGTGCAATCGCACCATGGAATGATCCAAAGGCATTATAATATCCTTTGTTTTATTTTCAATTCCTTTCCTTATGATACCTAGCATTCTAATTTGCTCTTGGCCACCGCAGCACACTGGGCTGAGGGTTTTAACATGTTATCCATGACGCCTCAATCCTTTTCCTGGGAAGTGGTTCCCAATGTGGAACCTTACATCGTATAACCATAGTTTGGGTTGTTCTTTCCTAGGTGCATAACTCTGCACTTTTCCACATTAAATTTGCTCCCGTCCTATGAAGAAAGGCTAAAATCGTTAGGGCTCTTTAACCTGGAAAAGAGATGGCTGAGGGGAGATATGATAGAAGTCTATAAATTAATGAACGGAGTGGAACGGGTAAACGTAGATCGATTGTTTGTTTGATAACCTCACTCGTTATTTCCTTTTCCAGGTCATTTATGAATATGTCAAAAAGCAGTGGCCCAGCACAGATCCATGCAGTACTCCACTATTCACAGAATAGGACTTGAAAGCAGCCTCAAAAAGGTGGTCTTTTAGCCTAGATTTGAATAAGACCAGAGAGGGAGCATTATATACTGACTCAGACAGTCTATTCCAGATGTATGACACAGCAAAATGGAAGGAATGGAGTCTGCAGCTGGCAGTGGAGCAGAAGGGCACAAACAAGAGTGATTTACTCTTATCAGCAATTTAACCATTCCACAATACATGATTTTATCAACATTAATGGACACTGCTAAAATAGGATAGTGAGGCATCAGGAATCCAATGGACTGCTCGTCTCTGAAGAAGCTACCCATGCTAGAAAACATTTTAACTGTGATGAGTCTGAAATGCTGAATCAAATCTCAATGAACCTGGAAGATGTAGCAAAACAGATTGATAAACTAAAGAGCACCAAATCACCTGGACCGGATACATATACCCAAGAGTGTGGAGAGAACTCCAAAGTGAAAGTGTAGTAATTAGTAATTTAAAACCTAATCATTAAAATTGTTTATGGTACTAGAAGACTGGAGTGGGGCCGATGTAATGCCAGTTTTTAAAAAGGGCTTCAGCGGCAATCTGGGAAACTACAGATTGGAGAGCCCAACATCAGTGCCAGGCAAAATGATAAAAAGTTTAAAAAAAATAGTAGTTTCTATTTATACGACTTTACATTTTCAACCAAGTTAACAAAAACATCCTTGTACAGAAAAGGGCAGGGCAACAGAGAAAAACAAAGCAGGCAAAGGCAAAAAACTCACAAGCAATAGAGAACCTCGTCTGCCTACCCTAGCCAAAAAGCAAGAGGGGGGTGAATCCAGCACCTAGTAAATCATAAAAAAGTTACATGAAATGCTAGCCTTTGTACATGCGAGGTGTACTGAAGCCTCTATTGACTCCACACCTGATTTGCCATGATTTAATGTATGCCTGGTAGAAACTATTATTACGAAGAAAATTACTGAGCTCATGGGTAGACATGGTTTAATGGGACAAAGTCAACACGGATTTAGCCATGAAACGTCTTGTCTCAATCTGATCCATTTCTTTGAAGGCATGAACGAACATACAGTTGTGGTCAACACTGGCACCCTTACAGTTCAATCCCTTAATGTCCATTATCTCCTTAAAAAGAAGTGGCCAGTGAAATGGCTTTGGACGATATATGCACACATTTGAAATAAAAGAATCAAATAAAACAAAACTAAAGGAAATAGTAGAATAGTAGAAAACAGTATAAAAACTGGGGCATTGCCAGGACATAACTCCAAAAGTAAACCCTAATTCATCTCCCACAAATATAGCTATCTAACAAACAAGGGAAACACTAACGCACTATTTTTGTCGGAACTTACACCATGAAGAAAACACCTTCTCGTAGTGTGATGTTCCATTTTATTCTTTATTTAGGGACACAACCTCACCTTAAGTTTAAAGGGGACAATAACCCCTCTATACCAACCGATAAAATGTCTTCCTTTATCATAGGTCAATTAACCATACCATACCAGGAAGTTTAATGATGGATACTTTCCGGGTATGAGTTGGAGCAACACAGTTTGAAAGAGAGCCTGGAGTTTCGTAGGCTTGAAACACAACGTTAGGTTACTGCATTCGGCTATTGAATTTCGGAATGGTTGCTGAATACAGAAGTTCGAAAGGTCGTTATGGCTGAGGTTCTTATCCCATATCCAGTGGTTTAGGGTGGTGTTTTCATCACAGAAAAGATACAAAGGATTAAAGAACGAGCCCACCGTGATTTCATGGTTTGACACAGATGAGAATGTTTAACCAGCTAAGTGACTTTTCTTTGGTTAACTGACCTATGATAAAGGAAGACATTTTAATCGGTTGGTATAGAGGGGTTATTGGTATAGAGGGGTTAAACTTAAGGTGGGGTTGCGTTCCTAAATAAAGAATAAAATGGAACATCACACTACGAGAAGGAGTGGTTTCTTCATGGTGTAAGTTCCGACAAAAATAGTGGGTTAGCACGTTTCCCTTGTTTGTTAGAAGGACATAACTGCCACCCTTATAAAACAATTCAAATCAGTTTGAACAGAAGAACCACATGCCTACTGCAGTAAAATTAGATGCATCTGATCAATTGTTAATACTCACATGACTTGAACCAACCAATGAACGATGGCTCTGTTTAAAATTACCACATTGGCTCCCTGTTCCATTTACAAAATGGTGAAGACAGGAGAGCTGCCCTAGATGGTCAGAAAGCGTAATTATTCACCTGTAACAGGTGTTCTCCAGGGACAGCAGGAATCAGTCCTCATATGGATGACATTGATGCCGACAGAGCCCTGCATGAAAGCTTATCCCCAGCTTTAAAAGAAAGCCTTTGGGAGATGCACCATGCATACATGGTACCCGTCACGCCCAAGGGTGCCATCTTGCCTGTGTCACATGACATAGCTAAAGACAGCAAAAAGGAGAAGAAAGCAACTCCACTGGGAGGAGGGAGGGGTATGAGGACTGATAACTGCTGTCCCTGGAGAACACCTGCTACAGGTCAGCAACTATGCTTTCTCCGGGAACAAGCAGAAAGTCAATCCTCACCTATGGGACTCCCTAGTTACAGGCTACCGAAAACCTGTAGAAATACCATGAGTAAGCCGTTAGCAGCAAGTGAGTCTTTAGGAGACAGACTCTCGAGAACCAAGTGTCCAGCGAACACAAAAGAGTTGGAGGGCAGAGGTTGCCTACACCCTGAACAGATGACCGAGTATGGTCTGGCTGAAGGCATTGTCCCATCAGGACTCCCTCTCCAGGCAATAATGGGCAGCAAAAGTGTGGTCAGAAGACCAGGTGGCAGATGTACTACAGAGGGAGAGCACACAGGTTTGCCACAGACGCCACCATAGCTCTGACACTGTGCACCATGACCTGGGGCTCCAGCAAGAGCCCAGCCAGCCCATAGGCGAGGGCAATGCAGTCTGCCACCCGTGGAAAATGTTTGCTTGGTCATCACTTGCTCCAGTCTACTGGAGTCATAGGAGACGAAAAGCTGGGAAGCTTTGTGGTAGCCCTGGGTACACTGAAGATAAGACAGGGCCCTCTTGCAATCCAGGATATGCAGTATGGTCTCAGCCCGGCTGGCATTAGGCCATGGAAAGAAGGTGGGGAGCACCACCTCCTGATTAAGGTGGAATGGGGACACCACCTTAGGATGTGTACACAGCACCACCCTGTTCTTATAGAACCTTGTGTATGGCGGATCTACCACTAGTACCTGAAGCTCGCTGTCCTTGCAAGCAGATGTGAGCACCACTAGGAAAGCCACCTTCCATGAGAGGTAGCGCAGGTGTCAGATAGCCAGGGGCTCGAATGGTGGCCTGGGGAGCTTTGATAGCACCACATTAAGTTCCGACTCTGCTGCTGGAGGGTGGATGGGGGGCTTGTATAGCAGGAGGCCCTACAAGAAGTAGATCATGGGAAGTTGGACAGAGAGAGGCTTGCCCTCTATGAGGTGGTGATGCGCTGCTAGAGCACTCTGGTACACCCTGCTGAATTGGACTTCAGTCCTGCCTGCAACAAGATGGAGCAAGATTGCAGTACAAGCTGCACAGAGCACGAGAACATGTTGACTTGCCGTTTCTGCCCATCACACTGAGAATTTTCACCATTTGAAGGCATAGGCCCGTCTTGTGGAGAATCTACAGGAGGAAGACCTCCCTCGAGAAGTTGAAAGGGACCAAGGCTACCCTTCCGGCAGTCAAGCCGTTAGTAACAGGGACCCCAGAGTGGTATTTAGAAGGGAGCCCTCCTCCTGCAACAGTAGCCCCAGGGCACTCCCTAGGGGGACCGGGGTTGTAGCGGATAAGCAGAGGAACAGTGGAAACCATGGTTGCCAGGGCCACCGGTGGGCAATTAAACAGTAGTGATGCCCTCTCGTGCTGAACCTTGAACAATATCTTGGCTATCAGCGGCTTGGGTGGGAAGGAGTAAAGCAGTCCCTCCGTCCACAGGATGAGGAACGCATCCGGCCAATACCCATGAGGGGTGCAGTTGGTGGGAACAATCTGGGCAGCTGAGTTTTTGTCAGACTTGCAAAGAAGTCCATAAGGGGGGTTCCCCAGAGCTGGAAGAGCCAAGAAGCCACTCTAGGGTCCAGTCACCACTTCTGCGGCTGGAGGACCCTGCTCAGCTTGTCTGCTAGGGCGTTGAGCTTGCCCAGCAGATAAATCACCCACAGGAGAATCCCATTGTGGAGCACGAAGGAGCAGAGCGCGACCACCTCCTGAAAGAGGGCATAGGACCCCATGCCTCCCTGCTTGGCCACATAGAACATCGCCACCTGATTGTCCATTTGGACCAGTACTGACTGGTGCTGCAGGCAGTGGTGGAAGGCTTGGAAGGCCAGAAATATGGCCCGAAGCTCCACCAGGTTGATCTGGAGTTGGCTCTCTGACTGGGACCCACTGCCCTGGGTGCAGAGATCTTTGCAGTGAGCCCCCCCCAAGGTGGTGTCCATAGTAAGAACCCTTTGGGGATTGGGGGCCTGAAAAGCCATCCCTGCCTGGAGAAGCTACAGTACCTACCACCAGCTGAGGGAGTCCACAAGTTGATGGGTCACAGTCACCCTGTTCTTCAGATGTGGCCTGGGTCCACTGGGAGCAGAGAAACCATTGGGCTGTCCTCATGTGGAGATGGGGTTCTGGGGTGACATGGACCATGGATGGCCCAGCAGGCATAGCAGGAAGCGAGCAGATATGGTGCGTCTGTGTTACACATCTGCAGCCAGAGCCCCGAGGAATACTCTCATCTTAAGGATATGTAGCTGGGCTCCTATGAACTCCAGACACTGTGTTGAGAGGAGACGGGTCTTGGGGTGTTTATGAGAAACACCAGATTTTGTAGGACGCAGATGGTGTGGGCCGTGACCTGTTGCATCTCTGCGGCTGAGCCTCCTCTGATGAGCCAGTCGTCCAGGTAGAGGAAGACAAAGGCTCCTTGAAGGCAGATGTGGGCTGCATCCACTGCTAGGCACGGTTAAGACCCTTGGGGCAAAGACCAGACCAAAGGGTAGCACCCTATATTTTGTTAGTGGCCACCTCCCACCACAAACCTGAAGTATTGCCTGTGGTTGGGATGGAAGAGGATGTGTGTACACGCATCATTTAAGTCCAAGGAGCATAGCCAGTCTCCCTGCTGGAGGTATAGCAGCAGTGTCCCAAGGGACAGTATCTTGAATTTCTCCCTCACCAGGACCCTGTTCAGTTCCCCAAGCCCAGGAAGGGCCTTAGGCCCTCTGTTCTTTTTGGTATGAGGAAGTACTGGGAGTAGAACCCCTTGCCCCAGAGATGTGGGGGTACGGGTCCTTGAGGCCTGTGAGCTCCTGCAGTAGCAGGTGCAAATGGAGGGGAGTCCTGGAGGGCTCTCCCGAGAAGAATAGAGGGGGGGGGGGGTCTGCTCCAGATGGAGGAGGTAATCTTCCCTGACCACCCAAAGTGCCCAAGTGTCAGTGGTGATAGCTGGCCACCAGTGGGCAAACAAAAATCAGACTCCCCCCTGTGGGCTGCTGGCCTCCTGGGGGATGGAGAGGCTATGCCCAAAGAGTCAAAACCTCCAACCAGGCTGTGCCAGAATTGGTGCCTGGGTTTTGGGAGACTTCTGCTTACAAGGGCCATGCCTTTGTCCTTTGGCCTGCTGAACCTACAGGGGAGGCCCAATACTGAGGGTAGTTTCCATAAGCTCTTCCCTTTCTTGAGTAAAAGGGGCTTTTTACTTGGGGCCTTCCGTCAGGGAAGGGTAGAGATCTTCTTGAAGAGCCTAGTCCTCATCAGGAACCGATTCCAACTTTGCAGCCTTATCAGTCATGGGTTTGTCAAAGACGTTCTCTCCTTGGCAGGGGACATTACCAATTTGTCCTAAACCCATTGCTCCAGGTCGGAAAAAACTGTAGCCAAGCCTGGTGTCTGTCACTGATACCTGCCACAGCTACTCTAGATGCCGACTCAAAGCCGTCATAGGCTGTTTGAGCCATGAACTTGGAGCATCCTCTGATGGCAGAGAACAGGTTCCGGAACCGCTGGAGGGTTCCTTGGAGAGACCAGCAGAGAACCCAGTGAATTCCTTCGCCAAGTCCCTCAATTATATGCCCAACTGATATGTCTGGATCCAGCCGATGAGCATTGAGCCCTGGTAGCACTTCCTGCATAGGGCATCCAGGGTGCAGGCCTCTCTACCCATGGGCACCAAGGAGTGCGTCTTCTGGATCTTAAGCAGGCACATGGCAGACTCAACCACCAAGGAGTTATGCTGCTGTGCTTTCTGGAAGTCCAGGCTCCAGCAAATACAATAGCATAGTTACTCACCTGTAACAGGCGTTCTCCAGGGACAGCAGAAATCAGTCCTCACATATGGGCGACATCAATGTGGATGGAGCCCCCTCGGAAGCATCTCCCCAGCTTTCAAAGAAAGACTTTGGGAGATGCCACTACGCATGCATGGTCCCCTTCCCATCTAAGGGCGCCATCTTACTCAGTCAGATGACATAGCTACAGCAAACAAAAGAAGATAGCAAAAATTGTACAGTAACTTCAAGGGGAGGAGGGAGGGTTGTGAGGACTGATTTCTGCTGTACCCAGGGAACATCTGTTACAGGCAAGTAACTATGCTTTCTCCAGGAACAAGCAGGAAGTCAATCCTCACATATGGGACTCCCTAGCTACAGGCTGAGAACCTGTAGAAAAAAACACGGCCCAGCTGTGAGCAGCTGCAAGTGAGTCTGAGGAAAAAAACTAAGGACCCCAGTGTCCAGGGAGAACCTAAGGACTCCACCGATCCAGTAGCCTGAACAAGAGATGGGAGTGTAGGAGCTGCCTAAACCCACAAATACATTATGGAGTACAACCTAGCCGAAGGCACTGCCCGTCAGGACTCCCTCTCTAGGCAGTAGTGAGCTGCAAAGGTGTGAATGGAGGACCAAGTGGTGGCCTGGCAGATGTCTGCCATAGGGACAGAGCATAGGCTTGCAACAGATGTCACCATAACCCAGACACTGTGCACCATGACCTGGCGCTCCGAGAGCCCAGCCTGATCGTGGGCAAAGGTGATGCAGTGTCACCCAGGTGGACAAGGCCACTTGGTAACAGCCTCCCCCAGTCGACTGGGGTCATATGAAACAAAATGCTGAGGCTTTGCAGCAGCCCTGGGAACACTGCAGGTAGGACAGGGCCCACTTACAATAAAGAGCATGATGAACGGTCACCGCCTTGCCAGCGTGGGCCTGTGGAAAGGTGGTGGGGTGCACCACTTCCTGGTTGAGGTGGAAGGCAGATACCACCTTCGGAAGGAATTTAGGGTGGTTGCAAAGCATGACTCTCTTCTTGTAGAAAATGGTGTAAGGTGGCTCAGCCACCAAGGCCTGAAGTTCACCGACTCAGCGGGCAAAGGTGAGCACCAAGGCACCACCAGGAAGACGACTTTCCAGGAAAGATAACACAAATAGCAGGTAGCCAGAGTTTCAAAAGGTGGCTTGCTGAGCAGCGCCAGAACCATACTGAGGTCCCATTCCGCCAGGGGCGGGCAGATGGGCAGCTTAGAGAGCAGGTGGTCCCCGCATAAACCAGGTAATGAGGGGCTGCACAGAAAGAGGTTTGCCCTCTATGGAATGATAGTGCGCCAAGAGCACACGCTCAGGTGCGCTCTGACAAAGTTGGACTTGAGTACAGTCTGCAAAAGGTGGAGCAAGTACTGCAGCACCGTGTTCACCTGGCAAGAGAATGGGTCTACCCGTTGCTCCACACACATTACTGAGAATATGCGCCACTTGAAGGCATAGGGTCATCTCGTGGAGTTCTTATGAGAAGCAAGAGGACTTCCTCCACCTCCCTCGGGCAGTTGAAGGGTGCTAAGGCGAATCATTCAGCAGCCATGCTGTTAATTACAGAGACCCCAGATTGAGGTGAAGAGAGCCCTCCTCCTGGGTCAGTAACCCTGGGGCATTCCCCAGAGGGACTGGGAGCTCAGTCGAGAGGTGGAGCAACGGGGGAAACCAAGGCTGCCTAGGCCACAGCAGTGCCACCAAGATCATGAAGGCCTTGTCCCGAATAACCGTGAAGAGGGTCCTGGCAATTAATGGTGAGGGGGGGGGGGGAAGCATACAGAAGGCTCTCTGACCATGAGCTGAGGAAGGTGTCTGCAGCTACCTAGGACAGATGCGGATGAGGACAGCAGAAGCAGGGCAACTGAACATTGGATGGGCTGGCAGAGGTCCAAACTTGGGATTCACCAGATTCAAAAGAGCCACTATGCCACCCTGGGATCTAGTCGCCATTCGTGTGGCTGGAGGACCCTGCTCAGCTTGTCTGCTAGGGCACTGTCTTGGCCCAGAAGGTATACCGCCCTGAGAAGCATTCCCTGACTGTGTATGAGCAGAGGGCTACTGCCTCCTAGCAGAGGTGCTGGAACCCTGTGCCCTCCTGCTTGTTCAGATAGATCATGACCTGGTTGTCCGTTTGGATTAGCACCGACTGGTTCTGCATGCAGTGGTGGAAGGCCTTGATCACAAGAAAAAACCCTTGAGCTCCAGCAGGTTGATCTGCTGCTGGCTCGCCACTAGGGATCAGCTGCCCTGTGTGTGCAGTTCCTCGCAGTGGGCACCCCAGCCCAGCAGGGAAGTGTCTGGTGAGGACTTCTATGAGGGAATGGGGGCTGGAAGGGCATGTCCTTCTGCAGGTACTGTGTGCCCTGCCACCAGTTGAGTGGCTGCTAGTTGATGGGACACTGAGACCCTGTCCAAGAGCCTGCCGGTGGCTTTTGTCCACTGTGAGCAGAGGCACCACTGAGCTGCCCACATGTAGAGGCAGGCATTGGGGACCACATGGACTGTGGATGCCATATGGCCTAGTAGGCGGAGCATGGACCGAGCCGACACTGTGTGATGGCGCTGCACCTCTACATCCAAGGCCCTGAGGCAATCTGCCCTGTCCTGGGAGAGGAAGGAGCTGGCCTGGAGAGTATCCAGATGAGCTCCTATGAACTCCAGATCCTGTGCTGGAGTGAGATGAGATTTGGGGTGGTTTATCATGAATCTAAAATGCTGCAGGACCTTGATGGGTGCGGGCTGTGGCCTGTTACACATTGATGGCCATGTACCTTCATGAGTCAGTCATCCAGGTATGGGAAGACGAAGGCCCCTTGGAAACAAAGGTAGGTGGCTACCACTGCCAGGCATTTGGTGAAGACTCGTGGTAAGGAGGCTAGGCCAAAGGGAAGTACCCTATACTGATAGTGGTCATCCCCGACTATGAACCTTAAATACTGCCTGTGACTGGGATGAATAAGGATGTGGGTGTAAGCATCCTTTAGGTCCAAGGATCATAGTCAGTCTCCCTGCTGGAGGTAGGGCAGCAATGTCGCAAGGGAGAACATCTTGAACCTCTCCAGTAGCAGGAACTTGTTCAGGTTTCGCAGGTCCAGAATGTATCATGAGTAGAACCCCTTGCCCCTGAGGAGGCCTGCAAGTTCCTACAGTAGCAGGGCCTGGTTCAGGGGAGTCCGAGGGTGCTCTCCTGTAAAGAAAGGAGGCGGCGTCTGGTCCAAGTGAAGAAGGTAGCCTTCTCTGACCACTTGCCCAGGTGTCAGTGGTGTTGGCAGGTCACCGACGGGTGAAATGAATCAGACACTCCCCTGTTGGCAGCTGCTCCTGCAAGGGTGGAGGGGTTATGCTCAGGGAGTCAAAACCCTGAGACGGCCTGGGCAGGAGTCAGTGTTTCGGGCTTAGAGCTCTTAGGCTTGCTTTGGCCTTGGCCCGCTCCTTTGCCATGGTGACCCAGTTGCGGGGTCTGGGGAGTCTGGTACTGGAGGTAGCCTTGGTAAGGCTGACCTTTCCTGTGGAAAGGAGGCCTCTTCCCCCAACGGTTTTATCTTGGGAAGGGTGGAAGTCTTCCTCGAAAGCAGAGTCCTCGTGACAAACTGTCTCTATCTCCACTGCCTTATTCTCCATCGGTTTGCTGAAGAGGTTTTCACAGAGGCAGGGGACATCGAGGAGTTTCTCCTGAACCCATTGCTCAAAGTCCAATGCCTGGAGCCAGGCCTGGCGTCAGGCACCAATGCCTGTGGCAGCCACCCTCATGTTAGACTCGAAGCCATCGTAGGTGGTTTGAGACATGTACTTCGAGCACTCCGACACTTCATGAGGTTTTGGAAGCAGTGGAAGCGATCTCCGCTGAGACCTGCCGAGAAACTTACCAGTTCTTTTGCTAGGTCTCGGAGATACATGCCAATATACAGCTGATATACTTGGGATATGGCAACCTAGCATCAAGCCCTGGTAGAATTTGTGTCCAAAGGCATCGAGGGTGCGGGACTCCCTGCCCTAGGGCAGGGAAGAGCACGTCTTTGGGCTTTTCTGCCGGCACATGATAGACTACCACCACAGAGGTGTGAGTTGCACTTTTTGAAAGCCAGGGCCCCACTGGACCTGGTACATGGTGTCAAGGTGTCAGCTAACTATTGGCACTGATGCCAGAGTCAACCACATCCAAAGGAGTCGCTGCCCAAGGATGGCAGGGATGGGGACAATGAGGGCTTCCATAAGTGGAGCCTCACACTGGAGAATTTCAAGCTCCTCCATGCGAGAGTCCTCCGACACTGTGGTGAGAGACAAGGCCTTCGCCATGTCCCAGAAAACGCGAGGAATGATTTGTCCTCAGGAAGCAGGAAGGGTTTATCACAAATTTATCAACTGTTTTTCCAGGGAAAGACGACTGATGTCTGTTGGGCTTTGCGAAAAAAGGGAGATTGAGTAAGATGGCACCCTTAGGCGTGAAGGGGACCACGCATGCATGGTGGCATCTCCCAAAGGCTTCCTTTGAAAGCTGGGGAGATGCTTCCACGGGTGCTCCGTCAGCACCATTGGCACCCATATGCGAGGGCTGACTTTCTGCTTGTTCCTGGAGAAACAGAGTCCAGCCGTCTCCTCACATTAGGCACCGATGCCAGAGTTTCCCCACATACAAAAGGAGCAGCCATTCCAGAATTGAGGGGACGGCACTGTGCGTGCCTCATTCTGAGAGGCCTCATATTGGAGGATCTCTAGGTCCTCCGTGCGAGGGTCCTCCTCTGACTATATCACACGATAGCACCTTTGACATATCCCACACAAAGTCAAGTGAGGCCATGTTCTCAGGTGTGTACCAGCAGAGTCTGAGGGAGACTAGTCCGAGGGCATGCTGTGGTGGTGACCGGTGTCCAGCGTTTCCTCGTCCAACTCAGTCTGCAGAGGAGTCATTCACTGGCAAAGATTTGTCTCAAATATAGGGACTGGGATCGGAGACAGATCTCTAGGATCAACTCGAGGCCAATTGAGCGCAAGGATCGGCTCGACCTCCGGGGATGTCCGAGGTAGATATCCTGGTTGTCTGGAGAGCTGACCCTGTGGAACCAGGGATCAGGTCCCGCTGCTGGACCATGAAAGCAGACAAGCTGCACTCCAAGTCTGCCATTCTGGTCTCCAGTTCAGATGGCTCTGCAGCCTTTGGCACAGGCCCCGAGGATCTCTGGCCCAGGACTGGCTCCGATAAGGGAGAGAGTCCTCAACCTGGATGGCCTCGGAGGTCCAAGACCCATCACCAGAGGCCAATGATTCCTTGTGGGCAACCTTGGTAGGCTGCTCCTGCTCCGACCCCTTGGACTCATGGCATGGACTGCAGGACAGGGCACAGGACTTACTTTTCTTTTCCAACTTATCCATGGACACCGCCCTCGAGGATTATTTATTTTTGTGTTCCACCTCTGGGTTGCTCCACTCAAAGGACTCATGGTCTCAGTCAGAGACAGCAGGGTTACTTCAGGGCTCTGGGGTCCCATAAGGGGGCTTGGAGTGGGGTGTTGCTGGAGACTACGGGGGCAGAATCTGACCTTTGGAAGATCTTGTCGTGCTGCTGCTGATGGCTCTTAATAGCCTGGAGGACTTTTTTTTTTTTGGACAGAGTCCACAATCTAAGGGGTCGTGATCTGCCCCGAGGCAGCAGTCATGTGTGTCAGTGAGAGACATGGTCTGGGAACACTGATCACACTTTTTAAAAGCACTGGCAGAGGTCATGGGGATGGGAGAAGGGCCTCAGCAATGTTGAAAACCCTAGGCTCTGCCAGTGAAAAAGAGAATAAACCGCACCAGGGGAATAAAGTTATGGACCTCCCCCAAACTTGAGACGCGATGGCGGGGCAAGCAAGCTCAGGGGTGGGAAAGGGAACCAGTGCAACCAGGGGAAAAAAAAAAAAGCTTCTAAGAAAAAAAAACAAAAACACAACAACAAAAAAAACAGACTTTTTTTTGAGGGAATCAGACACATCCGGTGGGCTCCACAGAAAAAAAAAGGAGACTAAGACAAGATGGCAACCTTGGGCATGAAGGGGCCATGCATGCCAGGTGCATCTCCCAAAGGCTTTCTTTGACATCAACCATATGTGAGCGCTGACTTCCTGCTTGTTCCTGAAAAGCCATTATCACCAAACATCAAAACGGGTACAAGGCCATCTCCAAAGACCTTGGGATTCCTGTGTCTACAAGTGCACAATGTTAAGAAGTTTCCTGCTCATGGAACTGTGAAGAACCTCCCAGAATATGATGGGAAGAGGAAAATTAATTTTTATTACTCTTCGAAGCTTAGTGCAAACTGTTGGAAAAACATCATCACGTACAACATCCAAAGAGTTTAAGGCTAACCTGGAGCAATCTAGAATGGTGGTTTCAAGCCACACCATATGCAGTGTACTAAACAAAGAAGGACTTCATGGGCAAAAGGTCAAGAAGAACCCAACTGCTCTAAGACAACAAAAAGGCACGCCTGATCTTTGCCCAAACCCACCTTAAAAAATAAAAAAACACACACAATCCTTCTTGGAAAATATTCTGCAGACAGAAGAAACCAAACTTTGGCAGTGCAGACCAGCAATACATTTACAGGCAAAGTAATGAAGCTTATAAGGAAAAAAACCCCACCCTTCCTACAATTAAATATGGTGGAGGTTCTATAATGTTGTGGGACTGTTTTCTGCCTCAGAAACTGGAGGCCTGGAACGTATTAAAGAAATCAAAGTCAGAGGACTACTAAGATATTTTGGAGTGAAATGTGCTACCTAGTGTCAGAAAGCTAGGTCTGGGTCAAATGTCCTGGGTCCTCCAGCAGGATAAATGACCTAAAACATACATCCAGAAGCTCAAAAAGAATAGTTAAAAAGGAACAAATGCACTGTTTTA
Organism: Ichthyophis bannanicus; assembly: GCA_033557465.1. Lineage (NCBI taxonomy): Eukaryota > Metazoa > Chordata > Amphibia > Gymnophiona > Ichthyophiidae > Ichthyophis > Ichthyophis bannanicus. The sequence continues at coordinate 358,936,608 of CM066036.1, read as the reverse complement.
AAACTGGCCAAGAAGTTCTGATCTCAATTCTCAAGGAAAGAACTGAAATCTGCCATTGGTAAAAGGAATCCTGGAAACATTCATGTGCTGGAACAAATCGCAGTTGAAGAGTGGGAGAAACTACCAGCAGACAGATGTATGAAACTTATAGATAACTAAAAGAAATGTTTGGAAGCTAGAGGACACATAATAAAGCTATAAACATAACTCATTTAAGACTAATAAAATATTTATTTTACTCAGCACATAAATCAAACTCTGGAATTCATTACCAGAGGATGTAGTAAAAGCTTTTAGTATAGCTGGAGGAAAGGTCTATAAATCATTGTTAAAAGAGGACTCATGAAATCCACAGCTTGCCCGGGAACAAGCATTGTGGAACCTATGTGCTGTTTTGGGAACCTGACAGGTACTTGCGACTTGGATTGGCCACTGTTGGAAAGAGGATAATGGGCTTGAGGGATCTTGGCCTGATCCAGCATGAGATTTCTTATGTTCTCACACGTATTTATAAAATACGCACATACATTTATGCCAACTCCTCAGGCATTTGTGTTCTAGTATATTTACCGATGATTACTGCAGGCTTTGTGAGATTTTATAAACACACAGATTATAAAATTATCTGTATGTGTAGGGCAGAACACTTTTATAAATTAAAAATATTTATCATTTATGAAGAGAATCACCCAAGACTATGTACAACAAATATTTTAACAATTTTTCTATACCACTTTTCTTGTATTCAAAGCAGTTTACATTGAACAAGAAACATTACAAAGAACAATGTCATTGAACTTGGAGAACAACGGTATTAACAGTATTTACATGATTTCTTGTTACAGATTGTGGGGATGTTGTTATTGTATGGTTGGGTGTTTGAGACAGGTTGTAATTACTGCTTGGTGTGGATGGGTTCAGATTTTATTGTAGTGGCTACGTTTCGCATGGTGGTTCTGCTTCTGGTCCACAGTACTCCGAAGAGAGGTGTGTTTAAGGCTTTACGAAAATCCCATAAGTCATTGGCGTTTCTTATTCTTCCCGGGAGTGCATTCTAGAGGGATGGAGCATATCTCGAGAAGGCTCTGTGACGGGATGTTTTGCTTTGGTTCTATTCTTAGGTATTAATAGGTTTTTATTGTTTTTCCTTTTTGTTCTGTTTTCAGGGTCTTTGTTGATCAGCATTTGAAGTACTGGTGGTGATAGTTGGTGTAGGAATTTGAAAATAGTGGAGTATGGCTTTGTATTTGGTTCTAGTGATTATGGGGAGCCAGTGGAGTTGTTTCAATGTTGGAGTTGTGTGGCTGGTTCTGGTTGTTCCTGTTATGATGTGGGCTATGGTGTTTTGGAGTAGTTGCAGAGGATAGATGGATTGGGTTGATAGACCTTGGTAGATGATGTTGCAATAGTCCAGAGTGGGCATTATTAAGGCTTGACAAACTGTGCAGAAGTTGTTGGAGTCTAGAAGTGGTTTGAGCTTTTGTAGTGTTCTAATTTTACGGTAGGCTGTCTTTGTTATTGTGAGCTTAGAAGTTTAGGTTTTGGTCGAGGTGTATCCCCAAGTATCTGAATTCTGTTTTAATGGTTATGATGTGTGATAATTGCAGAGATTTTGGCAGAACAAAGAAGTTTTTCTTGTTATAAAAATTATTTCCATTTTATTGTAATTTATTATTAGGTTGCATTCCCAAAGCCAAGCTGATCTCTTCTATGCATGATGTTATTCTTGAGTGGTCAGGTTGGTCTATATTGACTGGAGCATGTACCATAATGTCATTTCATGTTTGGTCATTATGTTGCAGAGTGGCTGGAGATAGATATTAAACAGCAGGGTGGAGAGTGCAGATCCTTGTGGTACTCCTTGTAGTTGCTCAATTGGTGTTGATCGAAGTGTTCCAGATTTAACTTGTATTCTTCTGTGGGTGAGGTATGATGTGAACCATTTCAGAGTAGTTTCCTGAAGTCCGATTTCCTTTAGGCGTTTTATTTATTTATTTTTTAAATATTTTTTTGTTTTTATATACTGCTTTGTCAAAGAAATCAGAGCAGTTTAAACGGAACTTTATAACTCCTGTGCAATGCAATTTACATGGAACAAGAAACATTTACATATAACAATTGTAATTAACAATAACAAATAATGTAACTATTTACATGTGTAGTATTCTTGTTACTATACAAAGGAGAGAGTTGTAATAGTATGAAAATGGTGCTAGTCGCTATAATGTAGTCTGGAGGAATATATGAGTTTTATTACTCAATTATAGTATCCAGTGAAATGTTTTCTAAATTGGGCGAGATCTTTGGTTTCTCTTAGGGTATTGATAAGTGTATTGCGATTGACTGAATAAAAAGGCAGCTTTTATAGAGTACCACCAATATACAACATTGTTTGATGTTGTCTAGACTGGTTATTAGATTATTTAGGAGTGATATGAGTGTTTCTACACCGTTTGGGATTGAAGCTATGTTGGTAGGGGTCTAGATGGGCGTGCGTGTCTAGGTGATCTTGTAGTTGAAGTTGGACCACTTTCTCAATTATCTTTGCTGTGAATGGAAGACTTGAGATAGGTAGGTATGAGTTAGGATCATTTGTGTATAGGTTGTTATTCGTTAGGATCGGTCTTACAATTGATTGTTTAAGTATGGGAGGGATAGTGCTTTGTTTAAGAGATTTTCACATGGTGATCAGAATGCAGAGATTAAGGGAATGTGTTTTAAACAGCTGTATGTATATTCCCCATTTTATAGGGGGGAATTTATTTAACTTCTTTTATATACCGCGTTATTACTTATCAGTGCAGTGTACATTGAACAGAACAATATACTGTGTGGACGAGCCACATAGTGTTTACATTGAACTAATATATACATATTAAACATTTCAGTGTCAAATCTTGCAGCAGCTCAGAGACATGCACTGATTTTTAAGGTGTGCTCATTTTAGCCAAGGTTTTGCACAAGGGATTTAATCTCTTTAATCCCCATTGATTTCCACCTCCAAGTTTACAAAAGCATTTGTGGCTTCCCTGGTCAATTGGCAATACTTACACATATAAATTCATAGGATGATTTACTACATGTAGAAATTCTGGCACTTTTATATGGAAGCTGTTGAGTTGATGTTGCTCGTTTTGTGCACATAAATTTGCAAAATAGCTATGCCTGCATGTTCTTATACATAATTTTACAAAAGACTCAGTACTAAAATTGGTTAGATACTAAACATCTGATCTTGATAGAATTGCTTTTTGTGTTTTATGCTAAAAGCTGTGTTTAAAAAGCACAGTTACTTACCTGTAACAGGTGATCTCTGGGAACAGCAGGAATAAGTCTTCACATATGGGTATGTCGGTACCGACGGAGTCTGCGCAGGAACGCTTCCCAGCGTCCAAAGAGCTTTTGGAAGCATCCCACCACGCCTGCGTGCTGCCTTCCCGCCTTTCCCAACTGCCTCCCCTCAGTTAAGTTTTAAAGCTGAGACAAAGAGAGAGAGAGAAGAAAGATAGAGATACAACTCCTGGGGAGGTGGGTGGGTTGTGAAGACTTATTCCTGCTGTTCCCAGAGATCACCTGTTACAGGTAAGTAACTGTGCTATCTCCAGGAACAAGCAGGAATGAGTCTTCACATATGGGGGCTCCCAAGCTAAGATGCCTAGAGTCCCATCATGTTATAGGTTGGAACATGCTATCCCGCACAACACCAGGCATCCTGAGGATGGAGGGTAGGAGTTGAAGAAAGAAAGGTGCTGTGGAACAGCTAACCTAGCATAGGACTGCAGACAAGGAGTCCATTTGCGGATGATAATTATCATCAATGATATTGAAAGACATATTGCAATATGGACCTCCCCTAACAGGATTACACAGCGGTAAAGAGGTTCATGGGATCTACTGGGGAACCCAGTAGAGGAACCTCAAGGAGGACCTCACTGTGAAGTGGAGGTAATAAACCTGTTAGGAAAAAACAGTGGAGGTCAGAATCCTGAAAGGTAAGAGGGGACCCTGGTAATGACTGGGGTAGTACCAAAAATGGTGGGCCTTCAGCGGAAGGCTTTATGGTAAAAGCCAAACTCTTTTGGCGACAGAGTGGCTCACCCTTGGAAGCAAAAAGAGAAGGCCGACCGAATTGGACAAACAGGCACAGTCCTTGTGGGAGGAAAAGGTATGGAAACCCCTTGTATCCCAAAAGAAAGGACAAACGGCTGAGGCGTTAGAGCCTGTGATTAGCTGAAGATCGGCAATGTCTCTCCTAACTGGAGTCAGCTATGAGAGATACTGGAACATGGAGAGCTTCAGGAGGTACCTAAACCTTAAGGTTATGGTGGAGTTGTTAACTACCACAGAGTGGTTGTGAATGTAGAACCCCAAACATGCTGGATAGCATAGGTATGGGTAAAGCCCATCTGTCAGAATCATATAGCTATGAGTCTCGACAGTCAGGTAGGTAGGTATATACATACATACATACATACAGATAAGACTATACTATAGTGAGATATGAAGGGCATAAAACACACAGAACTGATAGACATAGACATCTGTAAGATGTATGCTATAGAAAGAGCATATAGGCCTCTATATGGGTGTCTGCAATGAAGCAGACAGAGATATGCCTACAGAACAGTATTCACATAGGAAATGTGGAGAGGAAAGATTCATCAAACAAGAAGGTGGAACCTACTTGAGAAGATATATAGAGAATCTATTCCCACTGGTTATGAGCTACAGGGATGCTAGCTAGTGAAATAACCAGGACGGTTACGTGAAAAGCAGAGGATGATATCAGTCTGCAGCCAGCAAGTCCCGCGTATTCTAGAACTCTAGCATGGTAAGTGAACAGAAGACGCATAAAAATGAGATACCATGCTGACCTGCTTAAGGACAAAAAAGGTATCATGCGTTCTTACCATGAGGACGAGCTGCAAGGAGAAAGCATATTCCCGATTGGAAATACTATGGACCAAAGCAGGGAATTGGCAACTCCTTAAGCTTTCACGTAAGAGAAGGCCTATGTCCTTTATAATAAAAAGGGAGAACCTTTCTAATCATGGGAGACATGACTGAAAAAGCCTTTTCCAACCATCTAGGATAGCTGTTGGAGAAAAAAAACCCATGCTCTCTAGCAAGGGCCCATAGTGGAGAGCTTCTCTGTAGAATTGCAGAGAGCATGATGCAGGAGAATGAGGAGATAGAACTGGCTGCTGGAGAGCCAGTACCTATGTCAACTATGCTGCCAAACCCAGGGGAATGGAGATGGCAGAAAGAGAAGACAATCCAACAAGGCTGTAGTAAATAATTTCCAAGACAGATAACAGCACTGACTTGGAATCACTACTAAACTAGACAGAAAGTAGTGGAGGACAAATCTGGTTGCTGGTGGACAAGAACCAGCGGTCCAAACATTAAGGCTCCTGCATAGGCAGCTGCTTGCTAGACAGCAGAAAGAATCTTACTGTTTAAAAACAGAAAGAACAGACAGAACAGGAATAGAAAACTCTGGACATGTCTGATGAACTGCTTCAAAGCAAGATTGAAAAAGAGGAGTCAACTCAGAGAGGAGAACTCCGCACTGGAAAAGTAACAGAACTAGAGAGGCTGAAGAAAAAAACCCTCCAGTGAAGCAATACTGCCCTTACAAAGGAAAAGCTTGGTAAGAGGGTAAAGAGAATGGAGCTGAAGAAGACTTACAAAGTAGTAAGTCTATAGAAAGGAAAAAAGACATGCTGGCACAGGAAATCTATCGTTTGATAGTGGTTAGACCTCTTTCCCTAGCAGGAAGAAAAGGGAACCCTGTGACCTATAAGCATGAACATCCTGACAGCTCATAGAACATAGAAAAAAATGGATGTCTTTTGGGAAGAGATCCATGTCTAGGATTTAGAACAACAGCAGTGGATTGCCTCTATTGAGAAGAAGCAACTGCAGATTCTAACCCTAAGAGTCACAAGCATCTGATGGAGATTGATCAGAAACCCTGTGGTTGCTGGGTTTGCTGAGCCTGGTGAGAGGTTGAATTCTGCAGACCAGGACGATGCTTCCCTTGTTTGGGAACATCTGTATGATGGGCAGATGATGCATAAAACCTTCTCCTATGGGAAGAAAGTTTGGTAGGACATTTCCTGCCTACTGGGACAGAAGAAGGTGCAGAACAGCCCCTAGGAACAGGTAAGTCAGTGGATAACTGAGTAACCTGACGTAAAGACTCCTTGTTGAAAAGATTGCCTCCAGTGCAAGGAGTATGGCCCAGTCTTTGCTGCGCCCATTTGTCCAAGTCTGAAGCTTGGAGCCAGGCTCTACGTCATGCCCCTATAGTTATAGCAGAAGTCCAGCTAACAGACTCAAAAGAGTCTAGGGAAGCACGAGTAAGAAACCAAGAGATACTCTGAAGATGCTTAAGCAGTGAAGAATAGCCTGCACTCTTGGACTCTGGAAGGGAAGGAGTCAAAAGATGTAGTTGCTTTGTGACCTCCTCAAGAGATAGACTCATATAAAAAATATATGAGAGAATTCTTGCAGAAAGCATAGATGTCTGGAAGGTTTGACGTCCAAAGGCATCTAGTGTCTTAGACTCACGACCTGGCGGATAAGAAGAGTGCTTTTTCTTACTCTCTACCCGCCTCATTGCTGATTCCACTACTATGGAATGATGAGGAAGTTGAGTCTTTTGAAACCCTGGAGAGGGGGCCCCTGATATAAGAGATCAGTTGCTCTGGAAGGTGAGGGTACCCTTAAAGGTGTTTCCCACATTCCTAGAAGGAGATCCTGCAAGGAATGATGCAAAGGAAGCATTATGTTCTCCTTTGCTTTGGTAGAAACAGAGCCTTGTGCAGGATCATGTCCTGGGATAGGAATGGCAAGAGATCTTGCTATATCCAGGAGGAAACTCTGAAAAGAGGGATCCCCAACAGGAATCTCCCTTGGACAGGTTAGATCTGAAGAACTAGCCTGAGCACCGACAGAGCTATCCAAATATATAGGAACAGAAGATCCTGCACAGTGCAGTGTGGAATGCTTAAGGGATGGTCGCCGGTACTGGCTGTCAGGAGCAGCGACCGTCATTACCACATTGTCCATGCCAGGTATCGACTCCAAGCTTGGTATAGAAGGGAGCGATCCTGTTGAAAAAAGCATGGCAGGAGTTGGCCACGATGCTACTGTGGATACCGGTACTGATGTCGGAGTCGAGCCCGACAGACATCGGAGCAGTCATCGGTGACAGTTCAATCGGTACCAAGGTAACCGAAAACCTCCAGCCGCTATCCTCGGTACCGAGCCACCGGTATCGATCGGTGTCGGTACCAAAGCGTATTGATACCCAGTCTTCCAGACTAGAGATCGATTCCAAACTCGGCAGAGGGCAAAGAGGCTGATAAGCGAAGCATGGAAGCCACCAACCGTAAGGGTAATGAGGACATCGGAACCGACTTCGGTACCGTGTCTGATACCGGTGGATGAAGGTCAACCAGTGGCAACTCAATCGGCCTCGGGGGAACCGAGAGTTGTGGATCTGAATCATCGGAACCAAGCCTTCGGTACCGCCGAGAGCCGGTACCAAGGCGAGTCGGTACCCAGTCCTCCAGACTGGAGATCGATTCCAGACTCGGCATCGAAGGAAGCGAGGCTATCGATGCACGTCTGGAGGGTACCGACGTCGGTGGTAGTATCGGTGCTGGTACCGATAATGGAAAGTCAGTCTGGAGAGTATCCACCGGTCCCGAAGGCACCGAGGATGCCAGATGACTATCCCTGGTGAGGAGTGTTTCATCCAACACCAGTGCCGATGCCGGGGTATCGGTACCGCTCGAAGCGGATGCCAGCACCGGACACGGCTCAGGTATGTTCTGTGAGGGGTGAACCCCAGGAACAACCTGAAACCCTTTATATGCTTTGGAGACCGAAGACTCCCGCCGGGGTTTTGAAGCCAGTGGGCCCTCGAGGGCAAGGCCGGAGCCGTCTACATGCTGTGCATGAGACCTACCACTCGAGGGCTGGCTAGTCTTAACAGACTGTTTGTGGGTTACCTGATCCTGTGCAGAAGAAGGGGACGGTGCCATGAAGTTGGAGGGAAACCGTGTATCGAGGGAACCTCGATGTTGAAGACCTCTTCTCACCAAACTGTTGTCAGGACCCAAGCAGGTTAGACACCGAGGGTCTAAAAATAAAGTTGTACGGGTTCATTCTAAGATGGCGTTTGTGAGCTACTGATCCAGAATGCCGAAGCGGAAGGGCAAGCTTAAGACTTTCCCTGCAGAGTCGCAGCTTGTGGCGGTTGGCCCTATGGACCGGTTTGTTCAACTTACTGATGACCAGCGAAGGGAGATGAGAGCGGGCATGGCGGCGCCAGCAGAGGAGGGTTTGGCGTCGGCCGCCCTGGAATTGACTCTCTCCCCTGAAGAACGCAGTTCTCCTCCTCTTCCAACTGGAGTCCCGAGTTTACCCCAGTCGCTTGGCTCGTGCACTACGCCTGTGGAGGCGCGGTCGGAGGAGTCGGTGCAGGGAGCGTCTGAGGTTTTTCTCATGGCAAGATCCAGCATGGCTGCCATAGACCCCCAAGAGCTGAAGAGGGCTTTAAACTAGATATGTTAGGGATGGGTGAAGAAAGCCCCCACGTAAGTGAAACATTGAATACCTTTATGGAAATGGGTAAAAGGGGTAACATATGGAAAGCAGTGTGCATAAATGCCCGTAGCATGTGAAATAAGATCCCTGATGTTGAAACTTTGGTGGGAGTGACCAACTTGGATTTAGTGGCAATTACAGAAACATGGTTCACAGAAAACCATGACTGGGATGTAACTATACCAGGCTATACTTTATTCAGAAAGGACAGGGTAGAAAGAAGGGGAGGAGGAGTGGCACTATATGTAAAAAATAATAAAGCTTTGAAATTAGAGAGCTTAAAAGGGAGAGAGGCATTGTGGAAACTAGAAAGAGGAAAGAGAAATCTATTTGCATTGGCGTGATATATAGACCTCCCTCACAAGAGGAAGAGGTGGACAGAGTTAATTGAAGACATATGCAACTTTGCAAGGAAAGGGGAAGTGCTACTGATAGGGGATGTCAATATGCCAGATGCTGATTGGCACATTCCTGCTGCAGTATCATCTAGAAGGAGATCCTGGATTCTCTACAGAGAACTATTCAGGCAACTGGTAACAGACCCCACACATGAAGGGGCCATACTGGACTTGGTGCTTACCAATGGTGAAAGTGTTTCTGATGTTATAGGGGGAGATCATTTTACATCCAGTGATCACCAAATGGTGTGGTTCAGTTTTAGGACTAGGGCTGTAAGAATCCATTCAAAAGTGAGGGTTTTAGACTTTAGGAAAACTAACTTTGCCAAGATGGGCAATACCTCAGGGCGTGATTAGCGGGATGGGAACAGCTGGGGGATGTAGAAAACAGTGGGCAAAACTGAAAGGGGATATTTTAAGGACAACCAACATTTTTGTTAAAATGGTAAATAAAAAGGTAAAAGGAGACCGCTATGGCTTTCGAAAGAAGTAGCTGAAAAGGTGAAGAAAAAGAGGGAGGCTTTCATGAAATACAAGAGATCAGAGAGAGGAAGACAGGCATCTATATTTGGAAAAACTTAGAGAAGCTAGCAAAGTAGTCAGGAAAGCAAAGATTCAAAAAGGAGGAGGAAATAGCCAAAGCAAAAAAATGGGGGGATAAGACCTTTTTCAGATAGGTTAGTGAGAAGAGGAAGGGCAAAAGTGGTATTGTCAGACTCAAGGGTGAAGGGAAGGAATATGTAGAAGCTGATGAGGATAAAGCAGAATTGCTTAACAAATATTTCTGTTCTGTGTTCACAGATGAAGAACCAGTAACAGGAACGCAGAAAACACCCACAAACAGGAACAGAAGCGAGGGGCATCTTGAACAATTTTCAGAAGACCGTTTGTGAGAAACTAACTCAAGTTAAAGTAGACAAAGCGATGGGACCGGATGGCATACACCCTAGAACACTAAGGAAACTTGGGGACGTTCTATCAGCTCCACTGACAGACCTTTTCAATGCCTCGGAGTCGGGAGTGGTGCCAAAGGACTGGAGAGAGGCTCATGTGGTGCCTTTACACAAAAGCGGAAGTAAAGATGTGGTTGAAAACTACAGGCCGGTTAGTTTAACTTCGGTGGTGAGTAAATTATTGGAAACGCTGCTGAAAGAGAAAATAGTGAGGTTTCTGGAGTCCAGCGGATTACAGGATCTGAGGCAGCATGGATTCACCAGAGGCAGGTCTTGTCAGACAAATCTGATTGATTTCTTTGACTGGGTGACCAGGGAGTTGGACAGAGGGAGAGCCCTAGATGTGGTGTATTTAGATTTCAGTAAAGCCTTTGACACCGTTCCTCACAGGCGACTTATAAACAAACTGAGCACCCTAGGGATGGACCCTAAAGTTACTGCTTGGGTTAGAAACTGTTTGAGTGGGAAGCGACAAAGAGTACAGGTAAAATGGAGCTCACTCTGAGGAGAAGGAAGTTACCAGTGGTGTGCCCCAGGGATTTGTCCTTGGTCCGATTCTTTTTAACATCTTTGTTAGTGATATAGCGGAAGGGCTGTCAGGTAAGGTTTGTCTCTTTGTGGATGATATCAAAATCTGCAAAAGACACCAAGGAAGGTGTTGATAACATGAGGAGGGATCTAGTTAAGCTTGAAGAATGGTCATGCATTTGGCAGCTGGGATTTAATGTTAAAAAGTGCAAGGTCATGCATTTGGGCAGCAGCAATCCAAGGGAGCAATATAGTATAGGGGGTGAAGTACTTTTGTCCACTAAAGAAGAGCGGGACCTAGGCGTGGTTGTGCCTGATGATCTTAAAAGTAGCTAAACAGGTAGAAAAGGCAATGGCAAAAGCTAGAAGGATGCTTGGGTGTATATGGAGAGGAATGGCTAGCAGAAAAGGTGAAATTTTCCTTACCGTTAATTTCCTTTCCTGGAATCCTGCTAGACCAGTCCAGACAAACGGGTTGTGTTCTCCTTCCAGCAGATGTTGGAGACAGAAAAAGATTTCCAGAGCCCTGAATGGCTGGCCACTGGCATATAGGAACATACCCATAAGGGTTCTCCTCAGTATAGTTCGTATAGCTAAGATAAGGAGGCCAAGACCAAACCGACCCGGCCAACGAGACCGGAAAAACCTGGCCAACTATATACATGATGCACGGGCGTGGAAAAAGAAAAAATCGACCCACGGACATCCGGTATAATAATCTCCTTAGAGGAAGTCCAAGAGGTTCGGAGGATCACTTTCAGAACTGTAATAGACAGTAGGGTGGGAACTGGACTGGTCTAGCAGGATTCCAGGAAAGGAAATTAACGGTAAGGAAAATTTCACCTTCCATTTCATCCTGCTAGACCAGTCCAGACAAACGGGAAGTACCCAAGCTAATGACCACCTGGGCGGGAAGCGATAGCCGCAGAAAGCACTTTGGCGCCAAACTGACTGTCAGCACGCGCCTGGACATCAAGGCGGTAATGCCGCACAAAGGTCGACAAGGACGCCCAAGTTGCCGCTCGGCAAATATCTACCGGAGCGACGTGAGAGCGCTCAGCCCAGGAAGCCGCCTGAGCTCTAGTAGAGTGCGCACGAAGGACCGCCGGCACCGGCATGCCCTGACCAATATAAGCAGCTTCAATGGCGCCCCGGAGCCACCGGGAAATCGTCGATTTAGAGGCTGCAAGACCTTTCCGAGGTCTCGCAAAAAGAACAAAGAGATGATCAGACGCTCGAAAGGAATTAGTAACCTTCACGTATCGACGAAGAATTCTGCGGAGATCCAATGCTCGGAGATCCTTATGCCTTCCCGCGCATTGCTCTTTGGAAAAGGCGGGAAGGAAAAGAGGCTGATTTAGATGAAAGGACGTAAGGACCTTCGGCAAAAAAGACGGCACCGGTCGAATCGTGACACCCTCCGCCGAAAAAGAGAGAAAAGGGTCTCGACAGGAGAGAGCCTGCAACTCCGAAATCCGACGAGCCGAGGTAATCGCAACCAGAAAGACAGTTTTGAGGGTAAGATCCCGCAAGGAAGCCTCTTTGAGGGGCTCAAAAGGAAGAACCACGAGAGACTTCAAGACCAAGGACAAATCCCAAGGAGGTACAACCGCCCGTAAGGGCGGACGCAACACTTTGACCCCCTTGAGAAAACGGGACACATCGGAGTGCGACGCCAACAAACAGCCCCGCACTGGTCCACGGAAGCAAGTCAAGGCAGATACCTGCACCCGCAGGGAACTCAGGGCCAAACCCTTCCCAAACCCATCCTGAAGAAATGCTAAGACTTCTGGAACTGCTGCGCGCCAAGGGGAAACCTGATGGGCTGAACACCAGGATTCGAAAATACGCCACACCCGCGCATAAGCCAGCGATGTGGAAGATCGACGAGCTCGGAGAAGGGTAGAGACGACTTCAGACGAATAGCCCTTGCGCGCTAGCTGGCGGCGTTCAATAGCCAAGCCGTAAGCGAGTAGGGACTTGCGTCGTCCACAAACACGGGACCCTGACAAAGGAGGGGCGTCGTCGAGGACAAGAGCAGCGGCCGCCCCCGAGACAACCGGACCAGATCCGCGTACCAAGGCCGTCGCGCCCAATTCGGGGCTACGAGAATCACTGGACCCTGGTGCTCCTCGATGCGACGGAGAACTTTCCCGATCAGGGCCCACGGAGGAAAAACGTACAGAAGAACGTGAGCCGGCCAAGGCTGAGCTAACGCATCTATCCCTTGGGATCCGTGGTCCCTCCAGCGACTGAAATAGGCGGACACCTTGGCATTCCTTCCCGAGGCCATGAGGTCCATCACCGGCAGTCCCCAGCGGTGCACAATGGCCTGAAAGGCCTCGGGGACGAGCTCCCACTCCCCGGGATCTAGAGCGTGCCGACTGAGAAAGTCGGCCGTGACATTGTCGACCCCGGCAATATGCTGCGCCGAAATGGCTAACAAATATTTCTCCGCCCACGGAAATAGCCGATCCATCTCCCTCGATACTCCCGGACACTTCGTCCCCCCTTGGCGATTGAGGTACGCCACTGTGGTGGCATTGTCGGAGAGGATCCGAACTGCTTGATTGCGGAGGACGTGCAGAAAACTCCTCAAGGCGAGGCGAACAGCCCGAGCCTCCAGGCGATTGATTGTCCACGTCGCCTCGAGAGGCGTCCAGGCACCCTGCGCTGTGTGAGTCAGACAGTGAGCCCCCCAGCCGGAGAGACTGGCGTCCGTCGTCACCAACACCCAGCGCGGAACGTCCAACGGGACCCCCCGAAGAAGATTGCGCGGCGAAAGCCACCATTGAAGATTGTACCGGAGACCCGGCAAGAGCGGGAGACGGAGCTGGTAATCCTCGGATACCGGGGACCAGCGAGAAAGAAGTGCCCTCTGTAGACAACGCATGTGAGCCCTCGCCCAGGGTACTAGGTCGATGGTAGCAGCCATCGACCCCAGAAGCTGTAAATAGTCCCATGCCCGAGGAGAGGACTGAAGGAGAAACAGGCGAAGCTGACCGGAACAACTTGAGGAAGCGAGCCTTTGACAGAAACACCCGGCCTTGAGCCGTGTCGAACGTTGCGCCGAGGAAGTCGAGCCGCTGAGAAGGACACAGACAACTCTTGGGATGATTGATAATCCACCCCAGACTCTCCAGAAACGCCATCACTTTTGCCACCGTGCTGTCGGCCTCCGAACGGGAATCGGCTCGAATAAGCCAGTCGTCCAAGTAGGGATGTACCCGTATTCCCTGCTTCCTCAGAGCCGCGGCTACTACAACCATGATCTTTGAAAAGGCCCGCGGAGCGGACGCCAGGCCGAAAGGCATTGCTTGAAATTGAAAATGCCGGCCCAGCACCGCGAAACGCAGAAAGCGTTGATGGTCCTTCCGAACAGGTATGTGAAAATAAGCTTCGGCGAGATCCAGGGAGGCAAGGAATTCCCCCTTGCGGACCACCTGAATAACCGACCGGAGTGTCTCCATTCGAAAATGGGGCACATGGAGGCAGCGGTTGACCCCTTTGAGATCTAGGACTGGGCGAAAGTAACCATCCCTCTTGGGCACCACGAAATAAATAGAATAACGACCCAAGCCCCGCTCTGGAGCCGGCACGGGACGAATGGCATTGAGCCGAAGAAGGCGTTGCAAAGTGGTGTGAATGGCGTGTCTCTTTGTGGACGCCCCCGTCGGAGAGAGAAGGAAGGCATCGGGGATAGGCTGGCAATAAGGGAGAGACAGCCCGGAGGTTACAACATTGAGCACCCATCGATCCGCGGTGATTGCTGCCCACTGACGAGAAAAAAAGGGCTAACCTTCCCCCTACCGAAGGAAGGAACTCGAGTGGGCTGCCCGTCCCGTCAGCGGGACGAACGGGCGGAGCCGGGAAACTTTCCTGAGCCAGAGTAGGAGTCAGTGCCCTTTCGTGCTCCACAAAAGGACTGACTCCTTTGTTGGCCTCGGTTAGAGGGAAACGAAGCCCCCGAGGGCTTGTAAGACCGAAACCGGCGAAAGTCACCAGAACGAGAATACCGCCGGGAGCCTTGAGAAGAGGACCGAAAGGAGCGCCGCTGAGCGCTGCGGCTTGACCTCTCCGAGATCCTTCATCAACTTGTCCAGGTCTTCCCCAAACAATAAACGCCCCTTAAAGGGAAGTTTGGAGAGGCGCGACTTAGAAGCAACGTCCGCCGCCCACTGACGTAACCAGAGCCAGTGCCGTGCGACAGTAATGGAGGCAATGGAACGAGCCGAGAGGCGTAATAAGTCGTAGAAGGAATCGGCGAGAAAAGCCGTGGCAGATTCCAAACGCACCATGGCGGGATCTTCCGGCAGCCTCTGAAGCCAGCGGAGCAGCGCTCGGGCCACCAAGGCCCCACAGACCGTCGCCTGCAACGCCATCGTGGAAGACGAAAATGCCGTCTTGAGAAGATTCTCAACCTTGCGATCCTGTTGATCCTTGAGAGCTGCACCGCCCTCCACTGGAATGGTGGTATGCTTGGTCACCCCCGAAACTAGGGCATCCACCTTAGGATAGGCAAGCCACTTGTCAATCTCAGACGGAGGCCAGAGATAGAGTTGCCCCAGGCGGCGTACCGCCCGGAGCGGAGAATCAGGAGCATCCCACTCCCGAGACACCATTTGCTGCATTTCCGCCGGGAAGGGAAAGGCCTTGGAAGGCTGCCGAATACCCTGCAAGATTGGATCCGATTGAGACTGCGACGGAGTCGCGTCCGAGGCGGGAGGATCGGAAAGCTGCAGAGCCTCCTTAAGGGCGTCAACTCTTCCTTGCGGAAGAGACGTATTTCTTGAGAATCATCCGCTTTTGGCAGCTCAGGATCGGAAAGAGAATACTCGCCATCCTCCCTCTCTGAGTCCGAGATGCTGACATCCCCTGAGGAGCCAGCCCCATCCAGGCCCACAGCTCCGCCTGACGAGGAAGCCAAAACCTTCTTGGAGGGGCACCCGGATTCCCGGGCGGAGGCCTGACGCATGCGCTTGTGAGACAGCGACGCATCCGCCGCCACCCCCGCAGGCAGCACCTGCGTGGAACCCCCAACCGGAGAGTCAGCGTTCCATAGAGACCAAGCTTGGCGAAAAAGCGCCAAAAACTGGGCCTCTGAGGGCAAGTGACACTCCTTCTGCAGGCCCGAGGCCTGAGGCACCTCTATCGACGCCGCCGGCGATGCTAGCATAGGCAGGGCGGGCGGAGTAGCACTGGAGAGACTCGCGGAACCAGCTACAGCCTGAGAGGTCTCCCCGGGATGAGCCAGACAGGCAGAGCACATATTAGCAGAGAGCTCCTTGCTCTTCTTGTTGCAGCCTAGACAGCGCTGCCCCGCAGCAGGCATTTTCGCGGCCAGGAAGGAGGTGCTCTTTGATCCCCGGTGTCCGTTGCCGAGCGGATAAGGACCCTGAGGGCAGTGAGGGAAAACGAGCGGCAGAAAAAAGATGCACCGCAATATCCCCGGCCGCGCGACCACGCGGCTTCCAAAAATGGCCGCCGGCCCAAAAGCGCGCGAAAACACGGAGCCGCGAACTGAGGAAAAAAAGGGTAAGGCAATAAAATAAGAAACGCCGCGGGCCGGTCGACCGGAGAGAGGCAGGCAGGGAGACCCCAAAGTCACTACTAAGGCCGTCGCTTCCGAGAACGAGAAGAAAAACAAGTTGGGCTGCCGCGGAGGCGGGAAAGGTAGGAGAGCTGTCACTTACAGTCCTGAAGAGCCGCACACAGTCAAGCTGATCCCTCCGTGCACTCGGAGACTGCAACCCCCGCACACTAACCCTCTTGGCTAGGGCTGGGGTCTTCCGGGGAGAGGGGAAGGACAGGGCTGCACTGACCCAAAGCAGGAGCTCCTGTAAACACCCTCGACGTGCGGCTGGTCTGGGAAAACCCAAGGCAACACCTCGTGTGAAGCCTGGATACCTCCAGAGAGCAATCAAACCAAAGAAAAAAAAATGAACAAATAAAAGGTAGAAAATTAACAATGCAAGTCAAATTGAGGAGAAAACCAGACACTCCTGCATCTGCTGGAGACAGAAAATACTGAGGAGAACCCTTATGGGTATGTTCCTATATGCCAGTGGCCAGCCAATCAGGGCTCTGGAAATCTTTTTCTGTCTCCAACATCTGCTGGAAGGGGAACACAACCCGTTTGTCTGGACTGGTCTAGCAGGATGAAATGGAAAAGAGGTGGTGATATACAGAGGCACTAAGTCTTTGGTGCGACCTCATTTGTGTGCAATTCTGGAGACCATACCTTCAAAAGGATAAACAGGATGGAGTCAGTACAGAGGGTGGCTACTAAAACGGTCAGTGGTCTTCATTATAAAGCATATGAGGACAGACTTAAGGATCTTAATATGTACACTTTAGAGGAAAGGCGGGATAGAGGTGATATGATTAAGATATTTAAATACCTCCATGGCATAAATGTACAGGGGGAGAGTCTCTTTCAATTGAAAGCAAGTTCTGCTACGAGGGGACATGGGATGAGGGTGAAAGGGGATAGATTTAGGAGTGATATGCAGAAATATTTCTTTATGGAAAGAGTGGTGGATCTGTGGAATAGTCTCCCAGTGGAGGTGGTAGAGATGAGGACAGTATCTGAATTCAAAAAGCATGTGACAAACACAGTGGATTTCTAAAGGAAAAAAGGGACTGTTGTAGTTGTTGATATGGAAGGACAGACTAGATAGAAAAAGACCATATTGCCTGTCATCATTTTTCTAGGTTTCTATGTTTCTAAGAGCTACGGATACTCCTACATCTTGGGAGACACCTGGGCTCAGAATGTAGCGAGCTAGGACAAGATCTTATCCCACTTCTCGTCTGTCTGGAACACCTTGTGCAACTGACCGCACCCCGAGATACTGCAGGGACTGTAATAGCACTACATGACTATACTGTTCATCACCCAGCCTAAGCTCTCCAGGAGCTGCACCACAAGGACAGTCAAGATATGACAAATCCTGCTCTGTCTTGACCTGAATGCACCAACTACACAGAAACATGACAGCAAACAAAAGAAAAACAAAAAAAATTTGGCCTATTCCAGTCTTCCTTTCATACCAACTACTATGGTCCGTTTCCTTCAGAGATCTTTTATGTTGGTTTCATGGATTCATGCTTTCTTGGATTCAGATTCTGTCCTGGTTTCTACTAACCTCCATTGGCAGACTGTTCCTCACATCTACTGCTCTTTCCGTAAAGAAATATTTCTGCATATTACTTCCAAGTCTATCACCTTTAACCTTTATCCTTGTTGCAGAACTTTCTTTTAACTGAAAGAGGCTCTCCTACTGTGCATTTATGCCACAGCGGTACTTAAACATCTATATCTTCTCTATCCCCTCTTTCCGTTAAAGTATACGTATTGTGATCTTTAAGTCTCTCCCCATATGCTTTATAATGAAGACCACTTACCATCTTAGTAGCCACCCTCTGCACAGACTCCATCCTGTTTATATCTTTTTGAAGGTGTGGTCTCCAAAATTGCACACAATACTCCAAATGAGGTTACACCAAAGACTTATCAAAAGAGGCACAATCACCTCCTCCTTCCTGCTGGCCATTCCTCTCCCTATTGCATTCAAGTATCCTTCTGGCTTTTGCAGTCACCTTTAACTGTTTAGCCACCTTAAGATCATCAGAAGCAATCACCCCCAGGTCCTGTTCTTTTGTGGACAGAAATACTTCACCACTGTACTATACTGTTCCCTTGGATTTTTGCAGTCCAAATGCATAACCCTGCATTTTTTTAAATGTTATTATTTATCTATTTTTAATACAGTATCACAAAGATGTGAAACAATGTAATAAACAGAACACCATAAAAAGGAATAAAGGAAAAGACAGAAAAACAGCCCACAAAATAGAAAAGAAATTTGGGAACCCAAGAGAAGGAAAAATCACTTCCAACATATACAAAAATCGCTTCCAAGAAGGTAATGCCTCAAGACCAACACCTTAATGAACTCTACAGTGACATCTGTGGGGAATTTCCAAGAATCAACATCCCTTCCCCTAGCTACTAGAAATTTCAATAACATTTTTGGCTCAAAAAAGGAAACTATTTTACCATCACATACTACAATACAGACACAAGGAAAACAAAAGCACATACTGCAGCTCAAGGGCCAAGGCCCTAGAATGCAGGGTCAAAACCCCTTGACGCCGGTTCTGCGTACTTCTAGAGAAATCAGGAAATATTCGAATAGGAGAGCCAAAAAACTGTTTATGCATATGACAGAAATACAATTTAACACACCAGGTTGCGATCTACTTCCAAAGCAAAAGTCAATATAAGGGTACACCGCTGGGTTACAACCTTCAAGGGGGACTCCAAAAACCGTCAGGTAATCCCCAACAGCAGCCACCTGGCCTAAAGATGTCTGTCTGTCATGGCCAGGGGAAAGGCATTGGGCCTTAATGGAGGAAGCTTCCAATGGTCCATCCCTAAAACCTCAGTCAAATATTTCTTCACCATCTCAATTGGCAAGATCAATGAAGACTTAGGGAAACTTAGCAAATGCAAATTACGGCTAGCCAAGTTCTCCAAGAACTCCATTCGCCTGGTAAGACATTTTCCAAGCTTTCAAAAGAAAGCCTTTGGGAATGCTACCATGCATGTGTGGTCACCTTCCAACCCAAGGGTACCATCTTGCTCAGTCAGATCACATAGCTTAAGCAAAAAAGAAAAGGTGGTAAAGGAGGCAATTCAAAGGGGAGGAGGAAGGGTTGTGAGGACTAATTCCTGCTGGCCCCGGAGAACACCTGTTAGAAGTGAGTAACTACGCTTTCTCCAGGAACAAGTAGGAAGTCAGTCCTCACATATGGAATTAACTCCAGGCTGCTGAGGACTAAACCATGACAGCACTAGCAGCGACCAGTTAGGTAGCCATGAGTTGCAGGAGGCAAGTCCCTGCTGAGAGACTGCAAGACCCTAGAGTCCAGCGACATTTTCACTCCAGTAGGCTAAATACAGAGGGTTGGAGGGCAGGAGTTGCCTACACCCCACATGATGTGCTATGATCCAGTACTCAAGGGAGAGGCCCGCTCACTCGTAGGCAAGGACAATACAGTCCACCACCCAAGAAGACAAGATGCGCATGGGCAAAGGAAGCCCAGGTCTGCTGGGCTCATAAAACACGAAAAGTGAGATGCTTTGCAGTAGCCCTGGGTCCACTGTAAATAGAAGGACAGGGTCAGTCTAAAGTCCAGTGTGTGGAGTATGAGCTCCTCTTTGCTGGCGTGAGGCTGCAGGTAGAAGGTGGGGAGTACCACTTTTGTTGAGATGGAACAGGGATACCACCTTCGGAAGAAAGTTCGGGTTGAGTGTGGAGCACTACCCTGTTTTTGAAGAACTTTGTGTATGGAGGGTCCGCCACCAGGGCTTGAAGCTTGCTAACTCTGCAAGTTGAAGTGAGGACCACTTGGAAGGCTATCTTCCAGGAAAAATACCATAGATGACATGTGGCCAGGGGCTCGAACAGCAATCTGGTAAGTTGGGAAAGCACCACATTGAGATCCCACTCCACCACTGGGGGCAGAGAGGGGACTTGGATAGCAGGAGGCTCTGAAGGAACCATGATACCAGGGGCTGGCTGGAGAGGGGCTTGCCTTCTATTGGATGGTGGTGGGTGGCTATAGCACTCTGACAGAATTAGACTTCAGTTTCGTGAGCGACAGATGCACCAAGTACTGAAGCACCAGCTGTATGTGGCAGGAGAAAGGATTCTCCTTCCTTTCCACGCACCAGACGGCAAACCTCCACCATTTAAAGGCGTGGGCCCTCCTGGTGGAGGGCTTTCTAGAGGCCAGTAGGATCTATTCAACTTCCTTTAGCAGGTTGAGGGGGGCTAAGGCTACCCTCTCAGCAGCCATGCAGTCAGTGTCAGTGACCCCACACATTGGGGTGCAGGAGGAAGCCCTCCTCCTGGGTCAGGAGGTCCGAGGCTCTCTCCAGTGGACTGGGAGTGGTGCTGACGAGAGTAACAGGGGGAACCAGGGCTGCCTGGGCCACCTGGAGGTGATCAGTATCACTGATGCCCTCTTCACTCTGGACTTTGAACAGAGTCTTGGCAACCATAAGGGCCGGCAGGAACACATGGAGTAGTCCCTTGGACCACAAGATCAGGAAGGCATCTGCCGCTATCCTCTCTGGATGTGGCTGACAGGAGCAGAAGCGTGTCATTGCTCGCTGCAAAAGAGAGGACAAGCCTGTGCCTCTTGACAGAGGGAGTACGAGACTGTGCCTCCCTGCTTATTGATATAGAACACTGCAACCTGGCTGTCCATTTGGACCACCACAGACAGATGTTGCAGCTGGCCGCAGAATGCTCGTAGGGCTAAGGAGACTGCCCGGAGCTCCAGGAGGTTGATCTGTAAGAGGGACTCCTCCTAGGACCAGCAGCCCTGCGAGTGCTGAGCTCTGCAGTGAGCTCCCCCCCCCCCCGGAGGGAAGCATCTGTGCACAGGGTTCTCTGTGGCAAGGGCACTTGGAATAGCATTCCCGGCCAGAGGTGGCACCAGTCTTGCCACCAGTAGAGGGATCTCACCAGCTGGCAGCCGGTGATCCTGACCCTGTCTCGAAGCCTGCCTGTTGCCTGGGTCCACTGTGAGCATAGGCACCAATGGGCTGTGTGTATGTGCAGGCGGGCTAGGGGTGTGACATGGACGGTAGAAGCCATGTGGCCCAGCAGATGGAGGCGGCGGCAAGTGGCACTGTTCTATGGTGTTGGATCTCTCCTGCCAGTTTGAGATGTTTGGTTCTGTCCTGAGGAAGGAGGGCGCTGGCCTGCACAGTGTCCAGCTGAGCACCTACAGTATGAACTCCAGGTTTTCAGCTGGTGAGAGATGTGATTTGGGGTAGTTGATGAACCCTAGGTGCTGCAGGAAGAGGATGGTATGCTCTGTGGCCTGGTTGGTCTCTGCGGCTGTGGTGCCTCTGATGAGCCAGTCGTCCAGATAGGGGAAGACAAAACATCCCTTGTAGGTGCAGGTGTGCGGCTACTACTGCTAGACATTTTGTGAAGACTCTTGGTGAGGAGGCCAGACCAAAGGGAAGTACTCTGTACTGGCAGTGGCCCTCTCTGACCATGAATCTTAGGAACTGCCTGTGAGAGGGAAGGAACAGGATGTGAGTGTAGGCATCCATTAGATCCAAGGAGCATAGCCAGTCTCCTGGTGGAGGTAGGACAGCAAGTTGAACTTCCCTCACCAGAAACTTGTTTAAGTTTTGTAGGTCTAGGACAGGCCTGAGGCCCCAGTTCTTTTTAACAAGAAAATATCTTGAATAGAAGCCCTTTCCTCACAAGTGTTGGGTACAGGCTCCACTGCCTTGTCCCTGAGTAAGCCTATGAGTTCTGAGAGCAAGGGGGTCTGGTGGAGGAGAGGCTGCACTGGCTCTCCTGGAAAATATGCCGGTGATGTCTGCTGGAAGTGGAGGTGGTAACCCTCTCACCACCTGGAATGCCCACTGGTCTGCAGTGACCTCAGCCCACTTCTGAGCGAAGAGTGCCAGACGACCCCCTGTGTGCTGGAGAGGGTCTCCCTGCCCTGGGAGTGAAAAGCTCCCTCCAGGCTGAGCTGGAGCAGGGGCTTGCAGCTTCGGTGCTCTTGGCTTCCTGGGCCCATGTCCCTGGCCTTTAGACTAGGAACACTGCTGCTGTTGGCCCGAGAAGGCTTGGTAGAGCTGGCATTGGCGAAAAGGTCCTTTCATCCTCGAAAAAAGTGGCCTTTCCCTGATGCTTTCTTTCGGGAAAGGGCAGAGGTCTTCTTTGAGAGTCTCTGCTGGGTCACCACATCAGCCTCTATCTCGGCCGCCTTGGCAGCCATAAGCTTTCCAAACAGGTTTTTCCCAGTGCAGGGGATGTCCAGCAGCTTTTCCTGGACCTATTGCTTGAGGTTTGAGGTCTGTAGTCGTAGACAGCCTGGGACAAGAAAGCGCAGTTAGTCACCTGTAACAGGTGATCTCCGGGAACAGCAGGAATTTAGTCCTCACATATGGTATCGTCAGTACCGACGGAGCTTGCGCAGGAACGCTCCCCAGCATCCAAAAGGAATGCTTTCGAGAGCATCCCTCAGCACATGTGCGCTGCCTTCCCGCCTTTCCAGCTGTCCCTCTTCAGTTAAGTTTGTAGCCAAGTGAAAGGATAGAGGGAGAGAGGAAAGAGACAGAGAG
Source organism: Ichthyophis bannanicus (assembly GCA_033557465.1). Classification (NCBI taxonomy): domain Eukaryota; kingdom Metazoa; phylum Chordata; class Amphibia; order Gymnophiona; family Ichthyophiidae; genus Ichthyophis; species Ichthyophis bannanicus. The sequence goes on along the minus strand of CM066036.1, from coordinate 358,913,941 downwards.
AGAGAGACAACTCCTAGGGGAGGTGGGTGGGTTGTGAGGACTAAATTCCTTTTGTTCCCGGAGATCACCTGTTACAGGTGAGTAACTACGCTATCTCCAGGAACAAGCAGGAATGTAGCCCTCACATATGGGGACTCCCTAGCTGACGCCAGGGAGATAGCCCCAGGAAGGTGCCACTGTCAAAGGTGAGAGTCCTTCCTCCCATGGATCTCTGGCATCCCGGAGTGGAGGAGTGGCCTAGTGGTTGGGGCAAGGTACTTCAGGCCGGAAGCTCAGGGATTCAAATCCCACTAGAAGACAGCAACCTTGGGCCGGAAGGACTGGGGTTTCTAGTCCCACAGGTGCTCCTTGTGGCCTTGGGAAAGCCACTTAACTATTTTACAGGGAACATGGGCTATGGAGGGTTAACTCCAAGTTATAATGCCCTGTTCAATGTAATTTCAGTTTGTTCAATGTAAACCACACTGATGCAGAATAGCGCGGTATATAAGAGAATGTAAATAAAATAAAATAAAAATCCCACCAGGGGTGGTGGGTAGGAGTTGGTTTAAGTTTGAAAGAGATTTTGAAGAACAGCTTGGCCAAAGAAGGCATCCCGAAGGGAGGCTTTATCTAAGCAATAGTGGGCTGTGAAGGTGTGTACCGAAGCTCAGGTGGCTGCTCGACAAATGTCAATCGATAGACACAGAGTGGAGATTAGCCATAGAAGCTGTCATGGCTCTCACATTATGAGCTGTGACATGGTCCTGAAGAGGAAGACCCTTACTCTCATAAGCAAAGGATATGCATTTGGCAATCCATTTAGATAAAGTTCTTTTGGAGACTGGAAGTCCCAAATGACTAGGGTCAAAAGCTACAAAACGTTGTGAGGACTTTCTATGTTGCTGTGTTCTTTGTATGTAAAAGGCTAAGGCCCGTTTACAATCCAAAGTATGAAGGTTTCTTTCTGCATTAGAGGCATGAGGCCTCAGAAAAAATACAAGAAGATAAATTGATTGATTTAAATGAAAAGGCGAAACTACCTTTGGCATAAAGTGTGGGTGGGTTCGAAGAAAAACCTTATGATGAAATCTAGTATAGGGAGGATCAGCCACTAAAGCTTGCAAATCACTAATGCGACGGGCAGAGGTGATTGCAATTAGGAAGATGACCTTCCAAGTCAAAAACTTAAGGGCTGTAGTGGCCAAAGGTTCAAAAGGCAGCTTCATGAGCTGCCCGAGAACTAGATTTAGATCCCATGCCACCTGTGGTGGCTTGATGGGAGGTTTAGTTAATAAAAGGCCTCTCATAAATCTTGCTAGGAGTGGATGAGAGGAAATTGGTTGTCCATTTAGAGGCTTATAAGAAACTGCGATTGCACTAAGATGGACTCTCGCCGAATTGGTCTTTAACCCAGAATTTGATAAGTGAAGGAGATAATCTAGTATCGATTCTAAGGGTATTACCAGGGGGTTTAATCCCTAGTTGGAGCACCATATAGTAAAACGTTTCCACTTGAAAGCATAAGATCTTTTTGTGGAAAGTTTCCTAGAAGTCTGAAGGATATCTTTTACCTGCTGGGACAGGTTGAAATCCTGCAGATCTAAGCCTTCAACCAGGCCGTGAGGTGCAGGGACTGGGGATTAGGGTGCCACAGTATCCCGTTCTCCTGGGAAAGGAGATCTGGAGCATGTCCTAATTCCAGAGGTGCCGCTTGAAAGAGATGCAGAAGCAGGGAATACCACATTTGGCGTGGCCATCGTGGTGCTACAATAATCATGCGACCCTTGTCTCTCTGAAGCTTGAAGAGTGTTTTGGGGATGAGGGGAACGGGTGGGAAGGCATAAAGGAAGTCCTTACCCCAGTGAAGGAGGAAGGCATCCCTTGCCTGACATTTGTGCACCGGAATTCTGGAACAGAACGGGGGAAGTTTGGCATTCAGTGGACTTGCAAAGAGGTCTATGTCTGGAGTGCCCCAGAGATGAAATATCTTTGCCACCTGGTCTAAGTGGAGTGACCACTCGTGAGGTAGCAGTACTCGACTGAGTTTGTCTGCCCGAAGGTTTTGAATGCCTGGAAGATATACCACTAGAAGGTGAATTTGATGCTTTTGTTGTAAAGCATCGTTGCATAACGACAGAGAACCTATTCCACCCTGCCTGTTCACATAGAACATGGCTACCTGATTGTCCGTCTGGATTAGGACTTTCTTGTAGCTGAGCTGGGCGTGGAACACTTTAAGAGCTAAATAAATTGCTCTTAATTCCAGGAGGTTTATGTGTAGAAATGATTCAGGTGTGCTCCCCAACCCACCTGTGATGCATCTGTTAGGGTGGCCTGAAAGAGGGGTTGATGGAAAGGAGACCCCACTGTCAGAATTTCTAGTAATTGCCACCATTGGAGGGACAAAATTAGTCTTTGAGAATTTGTTATTTTTTATTTTTTTTTTTCAGAAGGTCCAAATCATTTATTTGTGCACAAGTCTCAAGCAGAATCAAATTCAAAATGGCTGAGCAATGGTTTCTAGCAAAACAACAACTTTTATAGCCTTCTTCTCCATTCTGGACATAGGCAAACTTTTCATTGGTCCCAGTAACCCCTTCTATCCCATCTATTGGTCCCGGTACCATTACGTAGCTATCCAATGGGGACCTTGGTCTGGGCTCAGCACCTGGTTGCCCCCCTTACAGTCCCCATTACAATGGACAGTTCTTAGACTCTTGATACATCTCTTCTCCAAGGTCACTAGCTAGCTGGAATATGTGGGAAAGCAGGGCACTGTAACCTTTCTTACAGCAAGTTAATTAATTCCATAGAAGCTTCTCAAATCCTTATCAATACCAATTAGAGCTGTTTTCTGTCTTTTCTAAGTTTCGTTTCTGCTTAGCTATGTTCAGTTAAGCTGAGTTAAGTTTCAGTTCTATGGAAGCAGTATTGGGGGGGGGGGTTCACTCCTCTGGCCTAACCACAAGCTTCATTTACAGGTCAAGCTGCTTAGGCCTGTCTGTTTAGTTCAAGCAGCATGGATCATAGGCCTTCGCCTACCACATCATCACTCCACCTCACCCCCAAGTCTTCCTCCCATTTCAGCATGTAATTTAATTTACCCTCCCCTGCCTCCATCAGTCCCCTATAAATTCTAGACACTACCCCCTTTTGTCCCAAGTGTTCTGAGCATAAAACCAACATTTGGATAGCCAGCGGTGGGGCAGGGTGGAGGGTGTAAAGCTTAAGTCTGCCTAGGGCTCTAACACCTTGAACCAACTCTGGGGCCAGCACTGGCTACTTTATGACATCATAAAGCATGTGTACTGATGTCACAAACTTGTTTCAATTGTTGACCTCTGGCTCTTTAAAGTTCTTGGAGATCATTTTATAAGGCTTGCTTGTTTACACGTTTAAATGGGGACTTCAGAAAGTCGCTATTTACACAGTTAGATCAGCAGATTGGAAGGGGGTATATTGTGGGTGTTTTTTGGTGGCTTAGCAAAGTCTGCATTTATTTCTGATTTTATAAGCCATCTACATATGCATAACAAATCTATGATCTGAGGGAGGCATAAATGTCAGCTAACTGCTCTTTTCGCTCCTGGGGCTAGTCACAGTGCTTAAGGGGATATTGTGCTTATCTCTCTGTTATTTTAAACCTGCTCAAACATTTGACAAAGAGCTTTTTCATTCACATTAGCCTAAAGTGTATTTAAGTTTTGGTATATGCAGCCTCAATTCTAGGGCCAGGGCAAAGGAATTGGGCGCTCTAGATGACTCCTCAGGGTTCAGATTCCCTCCCCCTTCCCCTCCCAGCAGATTTTTTTTTTTTTTCCTTTATTGTTTATCAACCAAAAGGCCCAAGGGCCATGATACAGTAAAGAGAATACAAACACATTAACAATCCTCAAACTCCCAACCCCCCCCCTTCCCACCCCCCCCAACAGAACTGTCACAATACAGTCGAAGACCCACTCCCACACAATCAGAACACTAGGCCTGGCATCAACGGTAGGGGCAAACAAAATGCTTCAACCCTGAGCCCCTTGACACCAATTAGAATATTGATCCCACACAGATTGAAAGCGCAAGGGCCGTTTGACCCGCAACGCCGTAAGGGGGTACATCAGATAAAGGTGAGCAACCTGGTTCTGGATCATCAAAAGAGAAGGTGGCGCCAAACTCCACCACTGTCGCGCAATACATTGGCGGGTCGCAGTGCATATAATCCCACACCACCCCGCCAGGTCGCCGGAAAGAGAATCACTCCCCACTGCAAGCAAGGCCATACAGGGACCCCAGGGAACAGGCCGCCCAATCACACAGCCACACCAATCCTGCACTTCCCCCCAGGTGCGTTGGATGGCCGGGCAATCCCACCAGATATGCATAAAAGAACCCACACCTCCACACTGTCGCCAACAGAGTGCTGGGCCCCCCAGCCATCTCTGCATCCGCTGCGGTGTGAGGTACCAGCGGTACAGCATCTTATAGTTATGCTCCAACACAGTGCTGGCCACTACGCCAGTCAGCAAACCCTTGCAAACCCCCTGCCATTGCGGCCCCTCCCACGACCGGTTCAAATCACATAGCCAAGCCCGCCTATGAGACCAAGCAGCACAGTCCGTAAAATCCATTAATCTATACAAGGCAGAAATTAACCCTTTAACCTGCCCCCTAGAGAGGAGCTCATCTACCGCCGCTCCCCGCTCGCCCTGCCCCCTCCGCACCATGGACTGGGAAAAATGAAGCACCTGCAGGTACCGAAAAACGATCCGCGGGGAGGAGCTGAAAGCCACGCACCAGGTCTTCAAAAGTAACCCAGTCTCCCCCCTCATGTAATTGACCCACAAACTGCAGGCCCCTCTCTACCCACCGGGCAAAGGCGGGGTCCTGAAGTCCAGGGAGGAAATCAGGGCTGCCCACAATTGGAATAAACTTTGAGGCTCCCTGCCCCCCATACCACTTCAGGCGCCATTTGTGCCAATAGCCCAGAGTTAACCTTAGGAAAGGATTCTCCCCCATCTCCCCACCTCCCGTCCCCCATAGCAAGCCTGCCAACGTGTGGGGTCGTGGCACAGACGTTCCAACCAGGATCACCCATTCCGCCTCTTCCCGAAACACCCATTCAAAGGCCTCTCGCACCCGGGCAGCCTCATAGTACCGAGAGAACAGCGGAAGCCCCATCCCACCCTCTAACTTAGGTGCGCATAACAGTCCGCGCCACACGTGGCCCTCTCCCACGCCACACAATTTTGGAACACCGAGCTTGGATCTTCGCTAGGAAGGAACGGGGCACCCTTATGGGCAGATTCATAAACAAATAGAGCAGTCGGGGCAATGCTATCATTTTTAGCAGCGCAATCCTGCCCAACCAGGACACCTCAAAACTCTCCCACCTCTCCAGTTCCCGAAACATATTGGCACAAGCCAGTGCATAGTTAGCGGCAAAGAGCTGCCCAAACTGTGCTGTAATCTGCACCCCGAGATAACGAATACTATTGCGAGCCCATTTAAATGAGAAGCGCTGCCGCACCCGAGCAGCCTCCCTATCAGTAAGAGAGACATTAAGCAGCTCCGATTTGGAGACGTTCATACGAAAGCCCGAGACCTCCCCATACCGAGCCAACTCCACCTGAACCGCCGCCAGGGAACCCTCGGGGTGTGTAAGGAAAAATAAAACGTCATCGGCAAACAGGGATATCTTATGCTGTACCGTCCCCACGTGTACGCCAGAGATCTCCGCACAATCCCGAACACGCTGCGCCATGGGTTCCATCGCCAGAATGAAGAGCAAGGGGGACAAGGGGGACAAGGGGCAGCCCTGCCGCGTTCCCCGTTGTAATGCAAACGCCTGGGTAACAGCACCGTTAATCTTTAAACACGCCAAGGGCTGATTATAAAGGCTCCGGACCCAGGACAGAAAAGCCCCCTGCACCCCCACTTTCTCCAGGGTTTTAAACAAAAAGGACCAACTCACTCGGTCGAAGGCCTTCTCAGCGTCGACCGCAAGCAAAGCCAGAGACGTTCCAGCTCGGGAACTCTGCCACATCAAGTTCAGCGCTCGACGAATGTTATCGGCCGTATACCGACCGGGGACAAACCCCGACTGATTGGGGTGAATCAACCGTCCCAGACTCGGCAAAAGCCGATTTGCCAAAACCCGGGTGAAAATCTTAAAATCACTGCCCAATAGGGAGATGGGACGGTACGCACCGCAATCTGTGGGATCCTTCCCCTCTTTGGGGATGAGACTAATCCCCGCCAGCCGCAAAGATGATGGTAGCGGGCCACCATCACTGAAAGAATTATACATCGCTGTGAGGGGCTCGACGACCTGCCCAGCAAAGACCCTATAAAAGATATTAGAGAACCCATCCATCCCCGGGGCCTTATGGGACTTCAACCCTTTAATCACCGAGAGCACCTCCTGCTCCCCTATGCGCTTAGACAAATCCGCACTAGCCTGCCCAGACAACCGAGGGAGCTGAACACCCTCCAAATAAGCCGAGAGCACTGCCTCGCCCGGGTCATGCTCCGGGGTATACAAGTTCCGATAAAATTGTACAAACCTATCTTCAATTTCCTGAGTGAGCCAGAGCAAACGGCCCTGCTCATCCCTAATCTTGAGAATAGCATTGCGCGCAGTCCACTTCCGCACCTTGCGAGCTAACAACCTCCCTGCTTTATTACCAAATTCAAAGGTGCGCTGTCGTAACAACTGTAGTTTATACTGTATCTCATGAAGGTGAATTTCACTCAGGTCTTTTTTGAAGCCCCACAGCAACTCACGCAAGGCCCTATTGGACGGGTGCGCCTTCAGCTGGTTCTCAGTCTCCCGAATGGAACCCAGGAGTTTCTCCTGTTGGGCCAACCGGGCCTTTTTTTTTATGGGACCCCACCGAGATCAACTTACCCCGCACCACCGCCTTCAAGCATTCCCAGAGGGTTCCCGGGCCAACCTCGCCCGTATCATTCAGAGAGAGATAATCAGAGATAGTATCGCGGACCTGAAGCACCACCTCGGGGTCATCCAACAGGGACTCATTGAGCTTCCACCACGCCCTACAGGGGCCCTGCTTGCCGAGCCGAAGCCGACAGGTCAAGGGGGCATGATCCGACCAGGTGCGCTCACGGATCACACATTCCTTCGCCCCCCCCAGCAGAGTTTTATCAATAAGGAATAAATCAATCCGGGAGTAGGTGCCGTGGACGGGGGAATAATAAGAGTAATCCCGTTGGCCATAGTTCACCTCCCGCCATACATCTACCAGATCCAGCTTGCTCACCAAGTGTTTCAACTTGAGGCGATGGCTCCTGGGGGTAGAGGCCGCCCCTCGAGAGGTATCCACCAGGGGATCCGGGGCAACATTAAAATTACCCCCCATGATCAATTTTCCAACGGCCTTCCCCAGGAGCACCCCCTGCAAGGTCAGAAAGAATTCTCCTTGATTTACATTCGGGGCGTAGGCACTAACCAATGTGAAAGTATCTACCCCTAGTTGAAGTGTTAGGAGTACATACCTACCTCCGGCGTCCCGGATGCAATCTGTCACCATCCCAGTCACCCGAGAGGAAAGAAGAATCCCCACACCCCCCCGTCTCCGTTCCCGCCTATTGGAAGCAAAGAATTGCTGAGGAAAGTGCCTATGCCCCATGCACCGCTCATCCCGCACCCGAAGATGGGTCTCCTGGACAAAGACAATATCACCCCCAGCCGATCACATTCCTTGAAAAAAAGTTGGCGCTTCCTGAAAGAGTTAAGCCCTTTAGCATTAATTGTCACCAAGTTAAAGAAAGCCATGGCCTAAGGCACTCACCCTCCATATACATAAGGTCTTCGAATACAAACATGACCCCTCCCCACCCCCTTCCCCCCCTCCCCACCCTCCCCCTTCCCCCCCACCCCCCCTCTCCCCTCCCACCTACACAGCCCCCTCCCCCTCCCCATTCCTCCCCCACACACCGACCTGCGGCAGCCAGACCGCAGACCCAAAAGCCCCCCGATCAAACAGTATAAAATCACATAGCCCCATATAAACATACAAAAAAAAAAAAATAAGAAGAAAACACACAACCCCCTAGAAAAAAGCAACCCCCACCTGAAAAACAAACAACCAACCCACATGTCGGACCAGGAATATCTAGGAACCCCATTCAAGAAAAAAGAAAAGGCCTCCCATGGGCCCCGCAGGCCCACAGTTCAAGTGTCCATAGTAGACTGGGTCCGAGAGGGTCGCTGCCTCCGCAAACGTTTGTCTCCCCCAGCCGCACGGCTCCACTGAAGATGACTGGGCCGCTGCGCTCCACTTTTTGCAGGGTCATCAGTCGCAGTCAGCGGCAGCGACGGTATGTCCGACCAGCCCACCTGCTGCATGCTCTCAATCGCTGCCTCCACAGAGTGCACCGCATAGGCTTTACCATTCAACGAATACTGGAGCCCCACCGGGAAAAGCCACCGATAGCGAACATTCTCATCTCGCAGCTTTTTAGTGACTTGCTGATATGCGCGGCGTTTCCGCATAGTAATACCAGAAATATCCGCATAAACTTCCACCTCCGCCTCGTGCCATCTGATACGCCCCAATTTCCGCGCTGCGGCCAGCACTAACTCTTTGGTGCGGTATTCGTGCAGGCACATAAGGACATCCCGAGGCTGATTATCTCGGCGGGGACCCAACGCCCAGTGTGCTCGCTCCACGCGCAGACAAACAGAGTCCATAGCCACCTCCGCCCTCTGCAAGACCGCCGCACAGAACTCTTCCGCCAGCAGCAAGTAATTAACTGAGCCTTCTTGCTCCGGGAGGCCCCGGATCCGCAGGTTCGCCCGGCGGGACCTGTTCTCCAGGTCCTCAACCTTTTGCCAGAACTCCTCTTGCAGCTGGCTAAGCGAGTCAAGTCGTTGCTCCACCAGGGCACACTGGCCCACATGCTCCTCAAATTGTGTTTCCACCTCTTCCAGCCGGCTCCCCAGGCCAGCCAGATCCCCTCTCACCTCCTGGAGCCAGCTATGGACCTCCGACTTAAGGCTCTCAAAGTCCTGCCGTGAAGCCTCAAACCACCCCTGCAGGTCTGCACGAAGGGCCTGAATCTCACTAGGCCCTCCACCATTTCCTCCGACTTCAGCTGCACTGGCGGATTCACCGCGACCCGCCGCCATCTTGGTCGCTGGGGTCCGCGGCCCCGTGGAGGGCTTAAAAGTAAAAGCTTTTAGGTCCGCACTTGCTTTTTTCGCTGCCATTCGGTCCGCAATGTAGGCTCCACCAAATCCGTTGCCTCGGGGGTGCTAATCAGGGGGGAGTTAGCAGCTAATCAGGGCATTAAGTCCACTATCGGGACGGAGCTGTGGAGTCAGGCAGCCATCAGGTATCCGACGCCACCGGAAGCCCCGAGAATTTGTTATTTTGACTGTGTGGAGAGGGTCCACTGAGCTGCTCGCATGTGGAGGCGAGCATATGGGACTACATGAACTGTGGATGCCATGTGTCCCAGTAACTGCAGTAGCTTCCGAGCAGTGAGGGAGGATTTGCCTGCTGCTTGGGAAGCTAGCTGCATTATGCTAAGACACCGGGCTTGTGGAAGGAAAGCCCTTGCCTGTCTGGTATCCAGACAGGCTCCTATGAATTCTAGGCATTGGGAAGGAACTGGTTGAGATTTCGGGATGTTTATTACCAATCCCAAGTATTGGAGGATTCGCATTGTACGGGACAGTGCAGTACTGGCCTCTGTCACCGTGGAGGCTCGAATGAGCCAGTCGTCTAAAGGAAGATGAAAATCCCCAGGGTTCATAGAAATGCAGCTACTACTGCCATGCATTTCGTGAATACCCTTGGTGCTGACGCCAGACCAAAAGGAAGAACCCTGTACTAGAAATGTCTTTCCCTGAAAAGGAAACGTAGAAATTTCCTGTGATCTGGATGGATGAGAATGTGAATGTATGCATCCTTTAAGTCTAAGGAGCAAAGCCAGTCCTGGCTTTGAAGGTATGGCAGAAGAGTTCCCAGAGAAATCATTTTGAATTTCTCTTGAAACAGATATTTGTTCAATTCTCTAAGGTCTAGAATGGGTCCGTGTCCTTCCGTTTTCTTTGGAATAAGAAAATAGGGGGAGTAGAACTCTGCACCCTCTTGAAGAATGGGTACTTCCTCTATTGCCCCTTGGGGAAGAAGTGTGGAGACCTCGTGATCTAGCAGATTGTCTGCAGAGGTTTGTGAATTGAATTGCTGTAGAATTCTAGGAGGGGGTAAGCTGTGAAAATGAAGTTTGTACCCCTCTCCTACAATGGACAAAGTCCAATCTTCTGCTGTTATCTGATGCCATCTGTTGACAAAGTGGCATAACCTGACTAGAATATTGGGGGGTTGAGGTCCCCTCAGAGGCAGGAAGGCAAAGCTCTCTAGGAAGGAGTCAAAGCCCTTGAGGGGGCTGAACCTGGAGAGCTGGTTGGGCTCTCGGGCCTTTTGGTTTCTTTTGCTGTCTAGTTTGTCCCTTTTGTGCAACCTGACCTGGAGTCTGACTCTGTTGGGTATAGGAAGGATAAAACTTCCTCTTTTTGCTAAAAGAGGGTTTTTTATAAGGCTTCTTTTTGGCTTGAGTGGCTGTAGACTTCGACAATCTTTCTAAGGTAGAATTGTCATCATCTAACTCGTTAGCCTTCTCCTGCCAGTTCTTGCCAAAGAGATTCTCCCCCGTGCAAGGAATGTTGCCTAACTTGTCATGTACCCAAGTCTCCAAGTCTGATGCTTGTAGCCAGGCAATCTGTCGTGCGCCAATGGCAATAGCAGACGTTCTGCTGATGCATTTGAAGCAGTCAAAGGCTGCACGATTGACAAACTTGGAGACATCCTGAGCATGCTTAACTAGAGTAAGAAAATCTTGTCTCTTATCTGGGAGAAATGGGCTCTTAAGTTCCAAGTCTCCTGTGACTTCTTTGAGGAACATTCCCATATATAGGATATATGAACTGATCCTAACTAAAAGCATGGAAGCTTGAAACGTTCTGCATCCAAAAGCATCCAGAGTCCTTCATTCACGACCTGGAGGATTGGATGCATGTCTTTTTGCACTTTTCATCCTACGCATGGTGACTCCACTACCATTGAATGGTGTGGCAGCTGATTTTTCTGAAATCTAGTCCAACACTAAGGCACAACTCCACGCAAACAGACAAAACCAGTACAAAACGTGGAGTAATTAGAAGGATGTATTTTTATTGAAATTCATATGCCACTGGCCCGACACAGGCCGTGTTTCGTTGCCTTCATCAGGGGCTTGAAGTGGGCTTAGAAACTAAAAACATATAAATTAAAACAATTACATAAAATCATTAGACGTAATAACCTTAGAATGATACCATAAAAAGGCTACATATAAATAGAGACAAATTAATAATCAATAATTAATAATCTTACAATCAGCATAAGAAAATCAGACCGTATTTAAATATCCAGTTATAAGTTATATATAAAATGATAAAAATTAAAAATAGTTAACACATAAAAATGAAAAACTAATAAGAACATTAAAGATAAAAAAACCATACCTGCTTATATCCTTGAAACTATTTGTATGTCACTACACCTTTTATGAAAGGGGAGGAAAACATGTATGAATCAAAATACATATTAAAACCAATTATAAATATAATAAAAAGGACAAACGCACATAAGAAGGGTGTGTATCAATGGAATCTAAAGGACACCAAGGAAAAAAGCACAAAAACACATTGTATACTAGTGTCAAATTCCTCCATACAAAAGTAAGTCAAACAACTTTACCTGTATAGTTCACTTTTCAACGCGTGTGATAAGGAACCAACTCCTATTCACTATGCAGCAGATTGAAAAGTCGCTATGAATTCACTCTAAAAGTTCTGGCGTGCACACTAAAAAGGTCATAAAGGGATTTTTTAAGATTTTAACTAATACTCCATATCCATTAGAAATATGTTAATAATAAACCAAACTATCCATTAAGGCTCCCAAGCTTTCACAAAGTACTACTATTTATTTATTATTTATTACAAATTCTTATATACCGCACTATTTAGTATCAGTGCGGTTTACATAACAACATTTTGCATTAGAAACAAGATCTTTTGCTTACATTGTAACAGGGATTGTAACTTGGAAGTAACAGGGTAGCTATATACAGTTCAAAACAAAGGAGCTCATAGTTATTTAAGTAATATTATCTAATAGAGTCATAATGTAATCATGCTCATTGAGAATGTGCCTACTGTTGAGTTTCTTTTGTAAATCATGAGAATTATGTTGTTGGTACGTCAGATGCTGTGTGGGCGAGATGAGGTGTTGGATATGAATGTGTTAGGTTAGGGTGGGTAAAGTAAAGGCAGAATAAGTGATGTTTAATAGCTTTTCTGAATTGTGAGAGGTCAGCTATTGCTCGTATATGAGGTGGGAGATTGTTCCAGCACTTAGGAGCATATAATGTAAATGCTCCGTTTTTAGTTGTTTGGGTACATTTAGTGGACTCAGGTGGTATAGATAGCGTGTTGCTAGTTGTTGACCTTCTTAACCTGTTAGTCGGGGTACTGGTCAGGAGTGAAGAGAGGGATGTGGCAGATATCCTGTTAATTGCTTTAAATGCTAGGATTAACGTCTTGTAGGTGATTCTGCATTGCAATGGTAGCCAGTGTAGATCCATAAGTATGGGTGTTATGTGATCTTTCATGGAAATGACGCAGAGAATTACGGGCTGCTGTGTTCATCGCCATCTGAAGGGGAATGAGGGTGCTCTTGGGGAGTCCATGTAGGATGATGTTGGCATAATCAAAGTGTGGCATTACGAGTGTCTGGAATATTGTCCTAAAGTCGTCTGGGGTTAGTAGAGGTCTCAGATGTCGTAGAGTTCGTATTTTGTTGTAAATGGATTTGGTGGTATTCTTTATATGTTCTTTGAAGTTGAGCTGCTGGTCAATTGTAACCCCTAGATATCGTATTACAGACTTGCATGGGAGCTCGGCGTCACGAACCTTCAATGAGGCAGGGGGAGAGAAATTTCTGTTCCTGGTTATGAAAAGGACTTCAGTTTTCTTAAAGTTTATGCGAAGATTTTGGGACAGGAGCCAATCAGTAATTGCATTGAAGCATTCAACGAATGGAACAAGGTTTGGGTGCTTGATTTTAATTGGAGCGAAGATAAGAACATCATCCGCATAGATCATACTGGAGATTTATTTATTTATTATTTATTTACAGTTTCTTTTATACCGCGCTATTTGACATCAGTGCGGTTTACAATGAACATAAAACTACACGTCTCAAAAATTGATCTGTGCTTACAATGAACAGGACAATAAACTGGGTATACATTAAACAGGTTTCATGAACAGTGAAAACAGAGAACATGAGAACTATGTACAAAGCAACTAAATGCAGCTATATGTAGAGCTTAAATGAATCTAGGTAATTTCTTGATGAGAGGAGGTGCAAGGTGAGATTGCAGTTCTACGGATTAAGACTATGGAGTGCATGGGTTTAATGTGTTGGCCTGGGGTGTAGAGGTGGGTTGGTATGGGAGATGTTAAAAGAACGTATGATATCACAAATGGGTTGCATATAAATGTTAAAGAGTAGAGCCGAAAGGGATGATCCTTGGGGTACTCCTTGTTGCTGATGGAATGGTTCCGAAGTTAAGGAACCTATCCGTACTTGTTGCCAGCGGTTCGTGAGATAGGATTTGCACCATTCCCAGGCAAGACCATGAATTCCCTTTTCCTGGAGGCGGTAGAGGAGTTGTACATGGTTAACGGAATCAAATGCAGCTGCTATGTCAAGAAATATGAGTACAAACCCATTCTCAATTTTGTCAATACCTCTGGATAATGTATTGATGAGTATAGTGAGTAGGGTCTCTACACCATGTGACTCTCGGAAACCATGCTGACAAGGATCAAGAGAGGCTGATATATCGATGTGTTGTTGTAGTTGCATTTGAATCACCTTCTCTATAAGTTTGGCTCGATAGGGTATACTTGAAATCGGACGGTATGAGTCTGTCTTTGTTGGGTCAAGTTTGTTGTTTTTCAGGAGAGGGCGTATTGAAGTTTGTTTCAGGGTTTCTGGGAATGTTCCTGTTGTGAAGGAAAGCTCCATGATGTAGGATACAGTTTAACTGAGTTCTACATGCATCGATCTAATCCAATGAGCAGGACAAGGATCACTAGGAGCTGTGGTAGTGTTGATGGTGGCAATAAGGTCAGCAATGTACTTCTCTGGCGGAGAGGTGAATTTTGTTAATGGTTGCTGTATCTGGGGGAAGAAGCAGGGTGTGGAGCTTTGTGTAATATTTGTCTTTATGATTTTAGATTGTAGGTATTCAGCGAAGGACTGGGGATGGATAGCTACTGCTTGATTGGAGGAGGGTGTCTTGATTAAAGCTTTAGCAATGCTAAAGAGGTCACGTGGTTTATTTAATGATCGAAGGAGGGTTTCCATGTGGTGCTCTCTCATTTTTTTGTAAATTTTCTCACGGTGTTGCTTTAGCGTGTTTTCATAAATTGATTTGTCTGATGTAGATCGAGATTTGCGCCATTTCCTTTCTTGCCTTCTTAAAAGCTGAAGCGATGCACGTAATTCAGCAGAGAACCAAGGGGCTGGTTTTCTGTTTCGTGGTAGTTTGGCGGATGTTGGTGATTTTTTAGACGAAGGTAGCTGTGAGTAAGAGATGAGAGTGGAGTTCCATCTATGGATCATGTCATCAAGGTTCTGCGCTGGTTGACGAAGTGTTGGAAGAGTGCTGGTGAGGAAGTCATCTCTGTCTAGGGATTTGAAGCGAGTTTTTGATCCAGAAGAGGCTGAATTTGATTGGTTGATAAGAGTTTGGGTATGTTGGTATGGGATTTGGAAGGAGATTAAATTGTGGTCTGACCATGGGACCGGAGTGAATGATAGGCTGATATTCTTGGTTGATTCTGACTGAGGGGCAAAGATGAAGTCAAGGGCGTTTCCCTTAATGTGTGTCGGAGAGCTCACCAACTGAATATAACTAAGGTCCTTCATGGCATCGAGGAATGCGTTAGAGTAGGTAGTTTGCAATGAAGCGAGGTTAAAATCTCCAATCAGCCAATTAAGTTTACTTGGGCTTCCTGGGTTACATGCAAGGTCTATAATGTTGGATAGCTCTTCTGAAGGTGAAGAGGGAGCTCTGTAAATGAGATTTATGTTGATGTATTTGTTGGCAACAGATAATGTGTCCATGTGCAGTGTACTCATTGAAGATAACGATTGGAGCTGAACTAGAACAATGTCTCCTTTGAAGGAGGGGGAGGGGTGGGGGGAAGGGAAAGGAAAGGAAAAGAAAAGAAGGGAGTAATTACAGAACCATGAAATCTAATATAATATAAATAACTTGCATCAAATGAGACACGAAACCAATCTTAAAATAAAAAGAAGGCTTAAAACAACACTCCTTGATAGGCTGGAAGGATCCTTCAAAATTAACAGCTTACGCTGAAAAATGAATGAACTAACAGCCCACAGGATTAAAAGGTAATAAAAACAGCGACATCTATAATTCATAACACCACTATGATAACAAACATCAACTATGATAATGGAAAAAAAAAAATATATATATATATATATATATTACATATATCAAGCTTTATAAGAAAACCAAATTATAAAAGACATCATATGTTTGATAGAAACCGGCTTCAACCACCGGCAAACATTTAAAACAAGAAAAAAATAGGTAAAGCCTATCTGTATATATATTGCTTCAAAAACTCTATCAAAAAACACCATACAGAAAAATACTTATATAAAAGAATACTCTCCCAAACTTAAACACTTCTGGAGCCAAAAAACAAATGAACCAATCTTCAAAATTTGCTTACATATGTCTAAACGTCCAGACTTTATGACTGCTCTGAAAGCCGTCGATACTCTTAAAAAAAACGCCAGTGCCTGCGCTTGGGCAGGGAGATGTCTTTATAGCAGCAAAGAGAAACAAAAAAAATGACTGATACACACCCTTCTTATGTGCGTTTGTCCTTTTTATTATATTTATAATTGGTTTTAATATGTATTTTGATTCATACATGTTTTCCTCCTCTTTCATAAAAGGTGTAGTGACATACAAATAGTTTCAAGGATATAAGCAGGTATGTTTTTTTTATCTTTAATGTTCTTATTAGCTTTTCATTTTTGTGTGTTAACTATTAATTAATTTTAATTTATCTTTTTATATATAACTTATAACTGGTTATTTATTTATATACGGTCTGATTTCTTATGCTGTTTGTAAGATTATTAATTATTGATTATTATTTGTCTCTATTTATATGTAGCCTTTTTATGGTATCATTCTAAGGTTATTACGTCTAATGATTTTATGTAATTGTTTTAATTTATATGGTTTTAGTTTCTAAGTCCACTTCAAGCCCCTGATGAAGGCAGCGAAACACGGCCTGTATCGGGCCAGTGGCATATGAATTTCAATAAAAATACATCCATCTAAGTACTCCACGTTTTGTACTGTTTTTTCTGAAATCTAGGACATGGTGGAACTCGATACATAGTATCAAGTCTCCTAGAGTGAGGAGAAGTAGTCAGAGGTGTCTCCCACATTCTGAGCATCAAGCTATGCAGAATTTCATGGATAAGCAGAGTAGCTGCCTCCTTAGGAGCTTTAGGATATTGGAGGATTTCCAATTCCTTTGCTCTGGGTTCCTCTTCAGGAGCTACTGTGATTGAAAGACCTTTGGCAATATCACGGATGAAATCCTGAAATGACATGTCCTCTGGAGGTGACATTCTGCGTTGGGGAGAAGAGGGATCTTCTAAGAGAAACCCTCTAGTGCCAGCAGAAATTGTCAGAGTCTTCGGAATCGGAGGAATCAAAGTATTCCTGACCCTGATGCTCTTGCAAAGCATGATCCCGGTACCGATCAAAGTTGGTACCGAGATGACCCGGTACCGCTTTGTCCACTCCAGCCAAAGGTGGCATGGGAAGAGTTTCCACCAGGGCCGGTACCTGTGGTACCAGTACCGGTGTCGGTACCGGCATCAGTGTCAATGTCGGCACCGGTGCCCTTGGGACCACCGGTACCGCAGCTGAAAGAGGAGCTGCGATACTGCGTTCGATAGCAAGAAACCTCTGGTCTATTGATGCTGCCGATGCCTGGGTGTCGGTACCGCAAAGAACGGCCAGAACCCCCGAGCATGGCACAGGTAGTTCTTGCGAGGTTGAGGCCTCAAGAACATCCTGAAGCCCCATCGATGCTTTGGAAGCCGAAGCCTCCCGCTGCGGTTGTTTTGCCGGTGTGGTTCGCTCAACGGCAATGCCAATGGCCTCTTGATGCTTAGCAGGAGAGCTACCCTTTGAGGACCAGCTTTTGTGTTTAGTTACCCGAGATCCATGGGAGGAAGAAGAGGCCCTTGACGATGTTGATGCAATGGATCTGGCATCTGAAGAAAAGAGGGAAGAGCTTTGCGGCCTGGTTCTGTCTTCCTCTTTTAGTCATCCCCATGCAGGAGAGACATTCAGTTGGAGAATGATCAGGTCCTAAACATTTTAGACACCAATCATGGGTGTCAGTGATGGAAATATACCGCCACACTTAGTACATTTTTTAAAACCACTAGCTGGCTTTTTCATGATTTAGGAAAAATGGGGCCTAATGCCCAAAATGGCGCCTAGCACCAAAGAGGAACGTTTCTGAAAAGAAACGGTCTAAGTTTAAGGTTTTTTTTTTTTTTATATGAAAAAAGCAAAGAAAAGAACTGGCAGTACCGGTAGGCAAATGCGACCACAACAAAGAATTTTAAAGACGGAATTTTCTGCGGTGACAGGGAATAGGTCCTGTTGGCTCTGCAGAGGGACAGTTGGAAAGGCGGGAAGGCAGCATGCATGTGCTGAGGGATGCTCCCAAAAGCGTTCCTATTGGACGCTGGGGAGCGTTCCCGCGCAGGCTCCGTCAGTATCGATGATACCATATATGAGGACAATATTCCTGCTTGTTTCTGGAGATCTTGGAGCAGTCCTGGATGGTGGCGACCAGGGTCTGGAACCACTGAAGGAGTTCCCTGGTGAGCCCCGCTGAGAAACCAGCAAGCTCTTGAATGAGACCCTTTAGGTAGATGCCAGTGTAGCGCTCATATGCCTGTACCCAGCAGCTCAGCATAGATCTCTCGAAGCACTTGCGCCCTAGGGCATGAGATATCTGGCCTCTCTACCCGGAGGAGACAGAAGAATTCTTCTGGCTCTTCAGCTTCTGCATCGAGGACTCCACCACCATAGAACTGTGTGGGAGTTGGGACTTTTGGAAGCCTGGGCTCTTCTTGATGCAGTAGATTGCGCCGA
This sequence comes from Ichthyophis bannanicus, assembly GCA_033557465.1. NCBI lineage: Eukaryota > Metazoa > Chordata > Amphibia > Gymnophiona > Ichthyophiidae > Ichthyophis > Ichthyophis bannanicus. Next base: position 358,895,644 of record CM066036.1, on the reverse strand, counting down.
GGCGCCAGCTGACCTCCAGCACAGACGCCGGGTTTCCCACATCCACAGGAGAAGCAGCTCAAGGATAGGTTGCATTGGCTCCGACAGAGCTTCCTTTGGCAGAGACTCATACTGGAGGATCTCCACTTCTTTGGTCCATGGGTACTCCTCGGTCGGGACAGAGAGGGCCCAGGCCATTCTGCTCCAGGGCTGCCATTCTGATGCCAGAAGGCTCCGCAGCTTTTGGCACGGGCTATGAGGTTATCAGGCCCAGCGCCAGCACTCTGGTGCACGCGTCAACGAGGACCACAGCCTTGGGGAGCCTCGCACGGTCACCGCCGGCTGAGGATGCCTTTCAAGAGACCTTAGGGGACGCTATGAGATCTTACCATGTCTCCCCGGTGTAACCTCGACTGGCTTCGAGGATTTTCTCTTTCTTTCCAGGGTCCAGCTTCTTTATGGAGGAGCCGCAGCCGCGGGATGCCAAAGATGCCTGGGCCAAGCCAGATTGCAGGATCATCATCTCCTGCAGCTCCAACCTTTTCCTGTTGGTTCTCAAAGTCATGGCCTGACACAGGTTGCAGGTGGTACTTTTGAAGTCTGGACAGAGGTAGTGCAAGCAGCAGCAGTCGTGCATGACTGTAACAGACAATCTGACTGCAGCGGTCACATTTTTTGAAGCCACCGGGGGATACACCCGGGCAGGGTTGATGACCCCTGGGCAAAAAAGGGTATGGTCGAGACAAGTCTCGACAAAAAAAGGCAGGAAGAGCCAAGGATGGCACCAGGGACTGCGCCGGCTCAAGGTGGGAAGAGGAACTGGTATGCAAACTGGGAAAAAACAAGTTTTGAGATAGTTTTTAAAGGATTTTTCCCGGGACACAGGACAAATGTCTGTCTGTTGGGTTCTGTGGAAAAAAGGAGATCGAACAAGATAGCCTTTGGGAATGCTACCACACATACGTGGTCCCCTTCTGCCCAAGGGTGCCTTCTTGAAAGCTGGGGAAATGCTCCACACGGGCTTAGTCGGCACAGATGTCACCCACATGTGAGGAAAGACTTCCTGCTTGTTCCTGGAGAAAGTTCCATTGCTTACTCTGTTCATCAGCATATGGAAGTTTCAGCTTCACCAATTTTGTATTTCACCATAAGCTAAACATAGGTTGCATGAAATCAAGTTCTTTGGGCAATTCTCCGGTGCACATAAAAGGGCAATGGATCGGAGGTCACGTGATGCGGCGAGTGCAGCAGTTGCACCCTGCATGCGCTCTGGTCATCCCAGTACCGAATGCAGAATTGAGAACCGGTCGAAGACCCAACCTACCCCGACGGGGAGATCTCTGGTAGCTTGCAGAACCGGGGGGAAAGCTGTGGGTGAGATGGCGATGACTTCAAAAAGGCCCGGAGGGAGAGAGAGCGTGTGGCCACCTCCAGTAAGATGGTGGACGGCACAGCGGGGCCGAACTCGCCGACCTCGGCCGCATTCCTGGAAGACGTCTCAGCGGCAGTAGTGGAGGCTCTGTCAGGGCAGTTCAATACCCAACATGAGAAGATTGACAGGCTGCAAACCTCAGTTGGAGCGCTGGGGAGCAGGATTCAAGAGGCGGAGGATCGCATAGGCCGAGCAGAGGATGGCCTCGAGGTACTGGTCCAAGAAGTGGCAGGTTTAAAAGTACAACTGCATTCACAGGAGGCAGAGGTGGATGATTTTGAGAACCGCTCGTGCCGCAATAACCTGCGGATAATGGGCATTCCAGACACGGTTACTGACCGGGATTTAAGACAGTATTTGGAAACCTTGCTGCCACAATTACTTGAGGGAGTGGAGATTGGCAGTAAATTGATTATAGAAAGGGCCCACCGGGTGGGGAGCAAGCAGGCCCAAGATCAACAGCCGAGCGTGGTGCTGGTGAAATTTCTACAAATTTCCCCAAAAGGAATCTATACTGCGGGCCGCTCGGCAGAGAGGAGATATGGTGCATGAGAACTTAAAAATTCATATTGCGCAGGATTATTCGGTGGCGCTGAGCCAGAGGCGTAGAGCTTATGCCCCCCTGTGCCAGAGGCTGATAGACGCCAAAATAAAGTTCTCCGTCCAGATTGCACGTGTATCATGAGGGTACTCATCGAACTTTTGAGGCAGCTGCAGAAGCGGGTCCCTACATTGAACAGCTTGTGAACCGGGAGAAGGATTCTCCAGCAACTCCATAAACTTAGCACAACACCAGGGCTATGACTGTATTACTATATGGAGGGCCCGGTGTGCAGGAGGTCTGCCTTGGGTGCTGTGCGGGTGACTTAACAAGTCTATCTTAGAGCTTTATGCCACAAAGGGGGGGGGGGGCTTACTGGATATTTGGACTCGGACTCTTAGCAATGAGTGCTTCGTTGAGTATGGACAGCACTGCGGCACCAGGGCGGGATCAGCGGATGCATCCGCTAGGGTCTGGACACGGTGAATATATAAGGGGAGAGAGCATGCGGGCTGCCCTGTGGGGTGCTTTCCCTATGCCTTGTTGGGGGGGGGTGAATTATCTTTGTATGGGAGACACCTGGTTGATGGGGAGGAGAGGGGGCAGGGCAACTGGGGTTGAGGGAGGTTCAGGGGGGGTCTATCTGGGATTCTACCATTGTTTGGAGATTCAGAGCCGTGTATGCCTTCCCCACGCTGGTGGGGGGGAGCATCCAGGGCGCCTGTTACAAATCCGGAAGATGTTAACTCCTGATGCTATTTCTTAACTTTGTCGGAAGACTATGTTGTGCATGTGCAGGCTGCGGGCATTGTTTTGTTCTGAACAGTACAGGCGAGGGGGGGGGGGTTGGGGATAGGAGATGGGGCTAGTTGAATGGGGGTGGGCTGAAGGGGGATGACCGTTCACATTAAGTGGGACCTTAGCTGGGTAAGGTTTTTTGCTGGAAAGGGGGGGGGGAGTAGATGAGAGAGACTGGAAGTATTGGGGGGGGGGGGGATAGTCACGCCCAGAGGGAGTATTAGTCAACTGGGGAGTTACTTGAGAGGGAGGGGGGAGGGGCCCCAGGCTGGGGGGGGGGGGTTCCTGCCGGGAGTGGAGGGAATGTCATGTGGAGTGGCCTGCTCTGCCGTATTGAAGATAATTTCCTGGAATGTGTGCGGATTGGGGAACCCAATCAAGAGATATAAAGTGCTGCAGGCATTTGCCAGGCAGAAATGTGATATTGCGCTTCTCCAGGAGACCCACCAGACTGCCGATGAGCATAATAAACTTTGTAGAGACTGGGTGGAACAGGTGAGAGGGTCCCCCGCCTTAGGAAAAAAAAGGGGTGTGGCCATTTTGATCCATAAGCGAGTGCGGTTTGTTGTGGAAAAAGAAATCGTGGACCCGTCTGGGAGGTTTGTAATGTTGCAAGGAATTTTAGAGGGAAAAGCAGTTATTCTGGAAAACATCTATAGCCCTAATGTTTTGGACCAGGATCTATATATTCGGCTGGCCTCTAAAGCTGAGCAGTTACCGGAGCTTCCGCTGATTTTGGGAGGGGATCTTAATGGAGTGATGGATGTAGAGCTTGATACGTCCCGAGGTAAGGAGCGATGGGAAGAGAGCCACGACGGCTCAGGTGTTAACTCGTTTTTGCTCAAGATTGGGGCTGGTTGATCCCTGGAGGCTGTTGCATCCCTCAGACAAAGACCTCACGCACCAGTCACGGGCACATGGTTCTAGTGTGCACATTGATTACCTCTTGGTATCGGCAGGTTTGTTTGCCCATACTGCCGATGCGCAGATCGGGCAGTTAGAAATCTCAGATCATGCGCTGGTCTGGCTGGAATTGCACTGGGGTGGGAGCAGTCTGAGGGCGAGGGTCTGGCGTTTCCCGTTAGAACTTTATAGGGATACTCAGGGCCGGATTTACGTATACGCCATGTACGCCATGGCGTAGGGCCCACAGCCGGCAGGGGCCCACAAAAAAAGAACCAGTTTTTTTTTTTTAAACTCATTTTAAAAAAAAAACCTGGTGGCTGCCGCCGCGGGGCCCCCTCTGCTGCCGCGGGGGCCCCGTCTACAAGCTGGTCGGGTCCGGTCGGGTCGGGTCGGGGCCCTCGCTGCAGGCTGCAGGCTGCGAGAGACGCGAAGATAGAGCGTCTCCTCGCGTCTGTGTTAAGCCCGCAGGGGCTGATGGGATTTCCCATCAGCCCCTGCGGGCTTAACACAGACGTGAGGAGACGCTCTCCCTTCGCGTCTCTCGCAGCCTGCAGCCTGCAGCGAGGGAGGGAGAGAGACCCGACCCGACCGGACCGGACCCGACCAGCTTGTAGACGGGGCCCCCGCGGCAGCAGAGGGGGCCCCGCGGCGGCAGCCACCAGGTTTTTTTTTTAAATTAAATTTTACTTTAGGCCGGGGTGGGGTAGGACTGGTAAGGGGCTATGGGGGGGGGGGGGGGGTAGGACTGGTAAGGGGCTATGGGGGGGGGGGTAGGACTGGTAATGGGCTATTGGGGGGGCTGGAAATGGACTGGGGGGGGTAGGGCTGGTAATGGGCTATTGGGGGGCTGGAAATGGGCTGGGCTGGGCTGGGGGGGGTTAAGGCTAGAGGTGGGCTGATGGGGTTAGGACTGGTAATGGACTGTGGGCTGTTGGGGGGGCTTAGAACTGGCAATGGGCTTTGGGGGGGGTTAAGACTGGTAATGGGCTGTGGGCTGATGGGGGCTGTCTGGTAATGGGCTATGGGGGGGCTAGGACTGGAAATGGGCTGGGGGGTTAAGACTGGAGGTGGGCTGATGGGGTTAGGACTGGTAATGGGCTGTTGGGGGGGGTTAGAACTGGTAATGGGCGTGGGGGGGGTTAAGACTGGTAATGGGCTGTGGGCTGATGGGGGTTGTCTGGTAATGGGCTATGGGGGGCTAGGACTGGAAATGGGCTGGGGGGTTAAAACTGGAGGTGGGATGATGGGGTTAGGACTGGTAATGGGCTGTGGGCTGATGGGGGGGGGTAGGACTGGCAATGGGCTATGGGGGGCTGACTGGAAATGGGTTGATGGGGTTAGGACTGGAAGTGGGCTGATGGGGGGTCAGGACTGGTCCTGGGTTATAGGGGGGCTTAAACTGACAATGGGGTGATGGGGGGTTAAGGACTGAAAAGGGGGGGATGGGGGGTTAAGGACTGTAAGTGGGGTGATGGGGGGGGCTAGGACTGGTATTGGGTTGGGGGGTTGCTAGGACTGGAAATGGGCTGATGGATGGCTAGGACTGGAAATGGGCTGATGCAGGGACTAGAAGGGAATGGATGCTGGGTGAGGCTGGAACTAGAAGGGAGCTGATGTTGGGGGAGGATTAGAATGGGATGGGGCTGGAAGAGTAAAATGGAGAAGGGAAAAATATTTTGTGTGGGAGGGATAAAAAATCTACAATTGGCCGGGTATTGGGAGAGTAAGTGGGGATTGAGGATGGAGGGGTAAAATTTGAGTGGATGAAATAGGAATGAGGAAAGAGCAAAAGGAGAAAGATTAGTATGTTAAAGCAGATGTAGAGAGAGAATGGAAAAAAATCTAGAAGAGAGAAGAAAGGACAAATGGACAGCAGACGATGGAGAGTTAGCAGAAGACACGAAGAAACCAGAAGAAAGTGGCTGGAGCAATTGCAGCTGAAAAAAATGCACAAAAGGTAGAAAAATATCTCTTTATTTTGAATTTATTAATTGGAATATGTCAGCTCTGGTAAATGTGCATCATTAACATCTGTGCTTTGTTTAGTACAAGAGCAAATTAATGTATAGTTTTATTTCTACAGTGTTGTACATTCCAAGTTTGGCTTTTGGGATTCCCAGTTTAATTATTGTCTTCCTATTTCTAAATTGTGATTACTTGTTTGGTGATGGTCTATGTTCTGCATGTGTAACTGAGCTGAGGTGTTCTGTTTATATAATTCCTATTTGACATTGCCACTTGTTCTCTTTCCCCAGTAGGTCATGTATTGTTGTTCTCTGAAATGTATTGGTTTAATATTTGCAGTGTTGCCTTTTGATTGGTAGAGTATGGTGCTTTGTGAGTCCTGGTAGTGCTGTTAGGATACGGCGGGTTTACTATGGGCAGTGTTTGTAGTAGTTCCTAATGTGTCTGGCAGTTGGCACTGGATTATAGTAATGTAGAAATCTTTTAGTCTTTCTTTATCCATACACTCATTAAGAGGCACGTTTACTAAAAGTTAGTATATGGTAACATTATGCAAATATTTATGCAAATGAGGCCCCTTATGCAAATGAGGTCCACACCCCCCTTGGGCCGCCCCTGCTGGGGGCCCACAATTTTTGTTGGCGTAGGGCCTCACTCAAGGTAAATCCGGCCCTGGGGATACTCAGTTCCATCAGTTCCTGCAGAGAAGATGGCAGGATTTCGAGGCAGATCACCAGAGGCATCAGGGGGATCCCGAACTGGTATGGGAGACAGTGAAAGTGGTCTTACGGGGGGATATTATTGTTTTTTTGGCACGGAAGCGCCGCTTGATAGCAGAACGAATTATTCGACTGGAGCAATTAGTGGTTAAATTAAGACTTGAGTGCGTGCAACACCCAAATGTAGGGAATAAGAAGTTGGGGGAGGCTCAGGCAGACCTGAATGAGCTTCTCCACCAATGAGCCAAGAAATCCGTTTTATATTATTGGCATCAATTGTACTGCCATGGAGATAAGCCTGGAAAGTTACTGGCGCGTTGTCTACAGGGCCCAAGAGAGGCAAAAATAATGGCAGCGATTCGGGATGAGCAAGGAGGGTTATGTAGGGAGAGTGCGGCCATTGTTCAGGTCTTTCGATCATTTTATCAGAAACTTTATGCGGCGGACGCGGGCGATCCTAGGCAGGTGTTGGAGTACCTCAGGGGGGTGGATTTGCCCCAGCTCAGTGAGGTACAAAGGCTACAATTGGACCAGTCCATAACAGCTCAAGAGGTACAATCTGTAATAAAGAAGGCAAGCCGTTATAAATCCCCTGGGCCAGATGGGTTGGGCGTGGAATTTTACAAATAGCTAGGCGATTTGATTACTCCCGCTCTTGTGGCAGTCCACTCAAGGAGAGCAGAGCAAGGATTTTTTCGATGGGGGAGTAATCATGCACACATCTTAATCCCAAAGCCAGGGGGAGATCCTCTCCAGGCGGCTTCATATTGGCCCATCTCGTTGCTTAACTTTGATTTAAAGCTGTTGGCGAAAATACTGGCAGATCGATTGGCGGGAGTTCTAGATCAGCTTGTGCATGACTCACAGGTTGGGTTTGTGAAGGGGAGGTATGCGGTACGGAACCTGAGGAAAATCTTAGCGTCACTGGAGTGGGTGCAGAACTGGCAGCTACAGTCATTGTTGGTGAGTTTTGACGTGGAAAAAGCTTTTGATCATGTAGACTGGTAGTATATGCATTCTCTCCTCCCACGGTATGGCCTCAGGACATCCTTTTGTAGAATGGTGGGGAGCCTCTACGCGGAACCTACAGCAGGAGTGCTTTGTAATGGGGTGTTGTCTGAGGCCTTTCCCCTGGAACGAGGCACGAGACAGGGTTGTCCCCTCTCCCCCCTTCCGTTTGTCTTGTCTTTGGACCCTTTGATAAGGAAAGTGGAGGCCTCCCCGGGGATTCGGGGAATTTGTATTGGTTCATACATGTTTAAAAGTGACCGCCTTTGTCGATGAACTGTTGGTACATATGCTATCTCCTCAGGAGTCCTTACCTCGATTGTTGGAGTAATTTGCGACGGTTGGTCGCTTCGCAGGACTAAGTATCAATAAGGACAAATCGGAGGCGCTGGATGTGTCGGGGCGAGTGTGGAGGGCTTGGGGGGGGGGGGGGACTTTCCACTTACGTGGTCGGATCACAGTTTTGTGCATCTTGGGGTGACATTAACCCGCGAGCCGTTGGCACTCTATAGGAGGAACCTGGACCACATTATGGTTCAGCTGCAGAGCCAGCTGAGGGCGTGGGGGCCACTCCCGCTCTCCCTGTTGGGGAGAGTGGTGGCAATTAAAATGGTCATTCTACTGTGTATCTTATATTGGATGCAAATGCTGCCGGTCTGGTTGTTGCGACGAGATCTGCTGCGGATAGAAAAGGTCATCCAGGGGGTTTTGTGGAAGGGGGCGAGGGCACGAATACCGTACAGTCGCCTGGTGGGAAGGTGGGGGGAGGGGGGATGGGGTTACCAGACTTGGGGGTTTATATGTTGGCCTGTCAGGCACGACACCTGGGGGAATGGTTGGGGGGGGGGGGAACAGAGGTTTTCACTCCTAGGTCCCTTGAGGAGGCTTCGGTGGCCCCGCAGACCTTACTTGCAGTGCTTCATAAGACGAATCTGGTGCTGCCGCGGGTAGTAGCGCAAAGTGTACTGATCGGACCGGTAAGGCGTACCTGGCGGCAGCTAAATGCCTACTGGAATAGACCTTGGCAGGTCTCGAGCTGGTTGCTGCTACAAGGGAATGTGGATGTCACTCCCGGAACAGAAACGGTGACCTTTCGAGACTGGGCGGGGCAAGGAATCCGGAATATAGGACACATAGTAGAGTCTTCGGGAAGATGTAAATCATTTGCTTCTTTGTGTCGTGAGTACGACCTGCGCCCCAGTCATGTCTTTGCATATATGCAGATATCATTATGTGGCATCGCTGCCAACGACCGAGCTCATGAAAGATCGTTCGGCGCAGATCTTAGACTTCTTTGACTTGGGTTCGGATGTGTCGCCGTCGATTGCGAAGTTCAAAGCTCGGCTGGGGAGATATCGCCCTAGCCCAGATTATCGCGGAGTAGAACTGGCCTGGGTACGGTCATCGCTGCCCTGCAACGGATTGCAGCTCTAGCGGAGGGGGCGCGCTGGAGGGAAGTCCAGTTTAAGTGCCTTACACGGGTCCATTTCTCTCCTCGAAGGGCATTGCGGAGTCATTTGACTTCAGATAGGAGTTGCCCACGGTGCTTGGAGCCTTTGGCGACACTAACACATATGTGGTGGGGGGGAGATTTATTTGCGCCTATTGGGTGAGGATTTGCACCTTTCTGTGCGGGTTGCTCCATCAGCAGGTTCATTGGACTGCCGCACTGGTGGTATTGGATCACTTGGGCCCGGCACACCCTAAGGGGAAATGGGAGCGCTTGCTGGTGCGTAAGGCATGTCTGGTGGGTAAAGGTCCGGTTCTCCACAGATGGAGGGAGATGGCTCCGCACACCTTTTGGGAGTGGCGCAATAGTTTCCACCAGTTGATGCTTGCGGAGCGCTGGAGTGCTCGGGGTAGCGTTAGACGTTGGTCAGTGTTTATGTTGACTTGGGACTCATATCCAAAATTTGGGGCCCCGAAGTCGCAATAAGGTATTGCACGTTGGTAATTAGAGAGGAAGGAGCAGTAAGGGGGTAAGATGGGAGGGAGTAGATGGGGTGTCTCCAGTTGGGATGTAGTGAATTACGAGTGGGTAGTGACGTAGGGTGGGGGGGGGATGGTATAAAATGTTAAAATACACCTGTAACTGTTATTAGACTCGGTGATGGGGAAAAGAGTCAGCCCCATCTGGAGACTGTTGTGCTGTGTGCCTGTTTATTGGTGGTTTATAAATAAAGTTTAAAAAAAAAAAAAGAAAGAGAAGGGCAATGGATCAAATGTTTTAAACCGAGACCGGGACGTTTAAAGGGCTAAATGGCACCATCAAGGGATGAGAAGTTGCAATGCTCTGTATTGTCAACACAAGGAATCCAAGCATTAAGCGTAGTTACTCACCTGTAACAGGTGTTCTCCAGGAGCAGCAGGAATCAGTCCTCACTTATGGGTGACGTCGGCGCCGACGGAGCCCTCGCGGAGCAATTTTCCCCAGCTTTCAAAGAAAGCCTTTGGGAATTGCAGCGCGCATGCGCGGTCGTCTTCCCGCCCGAGGGTGCCATCTTAGCCAGTCAGATGACATAGCTAAAAAAGACAGCATAAAAAAATTTGCAAAAGAACATAAGCAGACGATTGCAACTCCAAGGGGAGGAGGGAGGGTAGTGAGGACTGATTCCTGCTGCTCCTGGAGAACACCTGTTACAGGTGAGTAACTACGCTTTCTCCAGGACCAAGCAGGAAGTCAGTCCTCACTTATGGGACTCCCAAGCTCAAGGCTACCGGAGACCCTAAGCACAAAAATGAGCTCCCTCTAGCTCAGCAGCACAGAAGGAAAGAATCTTCGCTGAATTATCACCCACCGGTAGCCCACATCCGGGATGGAGGGTAGGAGTTGCTCAGACCTCAAAGAGATTACGGAGGACTGCCTGTCCGAAAGCACTGTCCCTGCGGGACTCCCTCTCGAGACAGTAATGGACCGCAAAAGTCTGGCTCGAAGACCAAGTAGCGGCCCGGCAGATGTCTGCCAGCGGAACAGAGCGGAGGTAAGCCACTGACGTAGCCTTTGCCCGAACGCAATGAGCCGTGACTCGACTTTCTAAGGAGAGTCCGGCTGCCCCATAAGCCCAAGAGATACAGTCCGCAACCCAGATGGACAGAGTACGCTTGGAGACCGGGAGCCCCAATTTATTGGGGTCAAAAGACACAAAAAGCTGAGCAGCTTTACGGTGCTCCCGCGTACGGTCAAGGTAGAAGTTCAAAGCCCTTCTACAGTCCAGGGTATGGAGGACCGTTTCAGCTCGGCTGGAGTGTGGTCTGGGAAAGAAGGTTGGAAGTACCACCTCCTGATTGATGTGAAAAGGGGAGACCACTTTTGGAAGAAATTTTGGGTGAGTCCGTAGGACTACCCTATTTTTGTAGAACCGAGTGTAAGGGGGATCAGACACGAGGGCCTGCAATTCACTTACGCGTCTAGCGGAAGTGAGGGCTATCAAGAACAGTGTTTTCCAAGACAGAAAACGGAGAGAACAGGTAGCCATAGGTTCAAAAGGCGGACAGGTGATCCGCTGCAAAACCACATTCAGGTCCCAGTCAGGCGCTGGCGGGCGCAGAGGTGGTTTAAGTAGAAGGAGACCTCGGAGAAACCTCGCTACGAGAGGGTCGCTGGAGAGAGGTCTACCGTCCACCGGCACATGATGTGCCGAAAGAGCACTGAGGTGAACTTTGACGGAGTTGGACTTAAGTCCCAGATTAGAGAGGTGTAGCAAGTATTGCAAGATCACCGACACCGGGCAGGAGAAGGGATCCTGAGACTGTTGGGTACACCAGACGGCAAAGCGACGCCATTTAAGGGCGTAGCATTTGCAGGTAGAAGGGCGTCGCGAAGCTAAGACGACCTCCTCCACCTCTGCCGGCAGGAGAAGGGGAGCAAGGACTACCCTCTCAGCAGCCAGGCCATGAGGTTGAGAGACCTGAGGTTGGGGTGTAGTAGAGACCCCTGATCCTGAGTGAGGAGATCCGGTTGTACCCCCAGAGGGAATGGATCTTCCACCGCTAATTGCAGTAGGAGCGGAAACCATGGCTGTCTGGGCCAGCGAGGGGCCACCAGGATCATGAAGGCGTTGTCTCGGAGCACCTTGAAAAGAGTCCGAGAGACTAGCGGGATGGGAGGGAAAGCGTACAGAAGGCTCCCCGACCATGAAATCAGAAAAGCGTCCGCCGCAACCCGAAGGGGGTGTGGCTGACGAGAGCAGAAGCGAGGAAGCTGCCGGTTGTGAGGACTGGCAAAGAGATCCACCGTGGGGAGGCCCCACTTTAGGAAGAGCTTCTGAACTACCAAGGGATCCAGACGCCACTCGTGCGGCTGGAGGATCCTGCTGAGTTTGTCCGCCAGGCAATTCTCTTGGCCCAGGAGATAAACTGCCTTGAGGAGAATGCCGTGACTGACGGCCCAAGAGCAGAGCTTCTGTGCCTCCCGGCAGAGGAGGAAGGAGCCCGTGCCCCCCTGCTTGTTCACGTAGAACATGGCAACTTGATTGTCCGTCTGGACAAGGACGGACTGGTGAGAAGTCAGGTGGGAGAAGGCTTTGAGAGCAAGGCGGATCGCCCTGAGCTCCAGGAAGTTGATCTGCTGAGCAGACTCCCACGTGGTCCAGAGGCCCTGAGTACGTGCCCCTTGGCAATGTGCTCCCCAGCCCAGGAGGGATGCATCCGTGGTCAGCACCCGGGTCGGCTGAGGTGACTGGAAAGGCATTCCGGATATCAGGTTCGGCTGCCGAAGCCACCACCGAAGAGACGAGATCAGCGGCTCGGAGACGCGCACCAGGTCTGCTAGGCCGCCTGTGGCCTGTCGCCACTGCTGGCGGAGACACCATTGAGCAGGCCGCATATTCAGGCGGGCATTGGGGGTCACATGGACGGTGGAAGCCATATGACCGAGCAGTCTCAGGAAGCGCCTGGCGGAGACCAGGGGCTGGCTGCGAAAACGGTCGGCTAGGTCCATGAGCCATTGAGCCCTGTCGAGCGGTAGGTATGCTCGCGCCTGAGGAGTGTGCAGCCTTGCGCCGATGAACTCGAGATCCTGCGAGGGGAGCAAAGTGGACTTTGCGAAGTTTATAACAAAGCCCAAGTGCTGCAGAAGAGTCACCGTGTGGCACGTGGCGTTGGTGACCTCCCGAGCGGACGCTGCTCTGATGAGCCAGTCGTCGAGGTACGGAAAGACATAGAGGCCGTGAAGCCGGAGATGGGCCGCCACCACCGCGAGACATTTTGTGAAGACTCGCGGCGCGGAGGACAGGCCAAAGGGGAGTACTCTGTACTGGTAATGATTTCCTGCCACCACAAACCTTAGGTATTGGCGGTGGCTTGGGTGGATAAGGATGTGCGTGTAGGCATCCTTTAGATCCAAGGAGCATAGCCAATCTCCCTGCTGGAGGTAGGGCAGAAGGATTCCAAGGGTAAGCATTTGAACTTCTCCCGCACAAGGAACTTGTTGAGGTTGCGCAAGTCTAGGATGGGTCTGAGGCCCCTGTTCTCTTTGGTATTAGAAAATACCTGGAATAAAACCCTTGACCTCTCAGGTGGTGTGGCACCGGTTCCACCGCCTGTTCCTGCAGAAGACCTGCTAACTCCTGAAGGAGTAATTCCCTGTGCAGAGGGGGTCGTGGAGGTTCTCCCGGAAAATAGGAGGGAGGGACCTGGTGGAAGTGGAGAAGATAGCCTTCCCGCACAACTTGAAGCACCCAGGCATCTGCGGTGATGCTGGACCACCTGTGGGCGAAGTGAACCAGCCGGCCTCCGGTGCTGGGAGGAACCAGCGGGGGGGGAGAGGCTATGCTTTGTGAGTCAAAAACCCCCACCCTGCTGAGCAGGGGCTGGTGGTGCAGGCTTGGGGGCTTGCTGCCTACGGGACCCGTTACCCCGTCCCTTGGCCTGCTGGCCCTGTTGGGGAGCTGCAGGGGCCTGATAATGGGGGTATTGTTTGTAGGCAGCCGCCTTCCTCGGGTAAAAGGACTTTTTCCCCGAGCCCTTCTTTTTCTGGGAAGGGGCGGAGGTCTTCCTAGAAAGCCTGGTCCTGGTGGTGAGAGTCTCAGTCTCAATTTGCGCAGCCTTTTCCGCCATGGGCTTGCCAAAGAGGTTTTCGCCTCGGCAGGGGACATCGACCAACTTGTCCTGCACCCAGGGCTCAAGGTCTGACGACTGAAGCCAAGCCTGTCGGCGGGCACCGATGCCGGCTGCGGCCATTCGAGCCGATGCTTCAAAGCCATCATAGGCTGCTCGGGACATGAACTTTGAGCATTCCCGAATGCCAGTGGACAAGGCTAGGAACCTCCGCAAGGGTTCCTCGGACAAACCAGCGGAGAATCCGGCTAGCTCTTTAGCCAGATCCCGGAGATACATGCCCATGTATAGCTGGTAAGTCTGGACACGACATGCGAGCATAGAGCCCTGGAAACACTTCTTGCCAAGGCCATCCAGGTTACGGGCCTCCCTGCCAGGAGGCACCGAGGAGTGCATCTTCTGGCTCTTAAGACGATGCATGGCCGATTCCACTACCATGGAATGGTGTGGCAGCTGTGCTTTTTGAAAGCCAGGGCTCTTGCGGACTCGATAGATAGAATCGACCCGCTTGCTCAGGACCGACGAGGAGGCCGGACTCTCCCACATGCGGAAGAGTAGTCGTTCCAGCATAGGAGGAACCGGTACAGTAAAGTGTTCCCTCGCGGGAGAGTCATACTGGAGGGCGTCGAGCTCTTCGGCTCGAGGCTCCTCCTCGGGATCCGCAGGGAAGGCCAAAGCCTTGGCCATATCCCTAACGAAGTCCGAGAACCGGGCATCCTCCGGGGGGGACTGCTTCCGAGGCTCGGACTCCGGTGAGTCCGATGGGACACACCGAGTCCGGAAAGAATCAGGCGACTCTTCCTCCTCAGACTCCCAGACCGACTCCGACGAGGACTCGGTGGGGTCGGCCCGGGCAGGGCGCGGCGCCAGCCGCCCCGACGCCGAGGGAGTCGGCGTCGGCGACCTCGGTCCCGAACGGGAGGCCGAGGGTGACCTCGACCGAGGATCGACTCGAGTTCTCATCGACTCGAGGATCGGCTCGGTCTCCGGGGTCGACTTGGACGTCGACGTCTTGGCGGTCGGGGCAGCGGCGCCAGCGAGCAGTGCCCTCTGCTGGTCCATGAAGGCAGACAGTCTGCTCTCCAAGGCCGTCAACCTGAGTCCGAGCTCAGGTGACCCAGCAGCCCCCGACTCGGGCCCCGACGGCGTCGGGCCCGACGTCGGCTGTCGCGGAGGCGAGTCCAGAAGGACCACAGGACTTACCCGAGCAGGCATCTCCGACTCCAGACGAGGTCGCTTCGGGATGTGTTCCTTCTCCAAGGACCCGGGGAGGCTGTCGGGGCTATGCGACCTGGCCCTCGCGGAACCAGGAGCGTCCACCGATGCCGCCCTCGCGGGTTTCACCTTCCGACGATGGTCCCCGGAGGGAGAACCCCGGTCGGAGGAACTCCGGCGACGGTCCGAGCTGGAGCCTTTCGACGCGGAGGCCTCCGACGAGGTCCGGGTACGGCTGGGGTCAGCGAAGATTCTCTCACGCTGATGCCGCCGACTTCTCAACGCCTTTGAGGACATTTTGCTGCAGGGCCCACAGATCAGTTCCTCATGATCCGGGCCCAGGCAGCGGAGGCAAAAGTCGTGTGTGTCAGTTAGTGACATATTTCGGTCACACTGACCACACCGCTTAAACCCACTGGCAGCCATCGGGGGAAAAAGGGCACCTGCGAGGTCAAAGGACCGGGCTGCCAGGGAAAAATCGAAAACGAAAGCTGACAAAGTCAGAAAAACCGAAAAAAGTAAGAGGACTCGTGACCGGCGTCGCGAGTCCGGGCGGGAAAAAGATCGGCGTCGAACCGAAGGCAAAAGAATAAAATAATGAAGAAAATCGACTTTTTCGCGGGGACAAGACGGGGACGTCTGTAGGGCTCCGCGGAAAAAAGAAGACTGGCTAAGATGGCACCCTCGGGCGGGAAGACGACCGCGCATGCGCGCTGCAATTCCCAAAGGCTTTCTTTGAAAGCTGGGGAAAATTGCTCCGCGAGGGCTCCGTCGGCGCCGACGTCACCCATAAGTGAGGACTGACTTCCTGCTTGGTCCTGGAGAATCAATGCTTAAATATTTTGAAAACGCAAGTCAGTAGCAGTGTAACCATAGTATCTAGCAAAGTTTTTAGCCTATGGTAAAATTCAGAGTTCTGGCTCAGAGGCGCCCTTACCTCACTTACAGGGGAGGGAATGCTTAAATGGCTGTCAGGTTCAACATATCGCCCTTCCTGGGAGGGCGAGGAGGAGAGGGAGGTCTCTGCCAGTCCTAGTGACAGTGGAAGGAAGAAAAAGAGGAAGAGATCTCACCCATGGTGATTCCCTATAAAACAAAAGGTGTGTAGTCTCAGAATTCTTCCTCCTTTTATGTCCTTAGCAATTGCAGTAGTATGGTAAAAAAAAAAATGCAATGTGTGCCTTCGAGTCAGTCCCGACTCCTGGCGACCCAGAAGCTCCTGGGTTTTCTTGGCAGTGTCACCGGAAGTAGATTGCCAGGCCTTTCTTCCGAGGCAATGGAGGGTTAAGTGACTTGCCCAAGGCCACAAGGAGTGCTAGTGGGAATCGAACCCTGGTTGCTTGGTTACCAAGCCAGTGTTCTAACCACTAGGCTACTCCTCCTTTTATGTCCTTAGCAATTGCAGTAATATGGTACTCAATCACATTTGGGATATGTTTAGCTGTTGATTAGTTTTTTTTCTTTGTATGGTGTATTTATCACCGAGTCCCTATTTTTAGTGTCCTCACAACTGATCAAAAGCCCACGGAAAGAATCATCTCTTTAAATTGGACCAACCTTTTGTAGGACATCTCTATCTGAAGAGAAAACAAAAGCACATTCCACAAATGGTGTAAGAACAGCAAAAGCTGGAAAACATGTTGGTTCAATACATATTCTAGTATGTAATGGAAGTACAAGAAGTCCTGCCTGCGAGAATCAGAGTCCTTGTTGGAGCATAAGAGATAAGGCAGGCAGTCTGTTAAAAACTTGGGGACACTGGTACAAAGTACTCTAAAGTCAGAATCAAGATTGTAAGCTCTACGAGCAGGGACTCTTCTTTGTGTGTGTTTGTACAGTGCTGTGTACACCTTGTAGCGCTATATAAATGATTAATAGCATTAGAATTTTAAATTTGATTTGGTAGCTTATTGGAAGCAGATGTTGTGATGTTAACAGGGGTGAGACATGGTCAAGCCTATATGCTCTCATAAATAGCCTCAGCAGTGTTTTGGATCAAAGGAAGTCTAAGACAAGAGGGGAGACAATTGTAGATTTCATTGCAAAATAAAATCTACCCTACTTCTACCTCCTCTAGACAAACATGATTAGTAGTGTCAGACATTTATTAGATCTTCATGATTTAAAACTAAGAAGTGTGAAGTAGGAAGTCTTAACCTCTGACCAATATTTCTCTAAGAAAGCGGACCTCAAAGGAAACGATTATTAGGCATATTCTCATATCAAACTCTAAATATACTTACTGAAAACCCACTCCAGAGGAGTCTGGAACAAGGGATCTAAACCATTGCTTTTGTTTAGCTTTTTATCTTTAAGACCTCAATATGGTTCCCAAGACATCCCGTGACTTGTTGGCTGCGCCAAATGAGCTGTAGCATCATTAACTGGTCACACCACATTAGCACACTTTCTCTCCTCAAAAGGGTGGGCATGCATTCCATAGATATAGATATTTATCTATGTATGAATGTATATATAGATATATATCTCTATACGTGTGTATATAGATATCTATATGTATACGTATACATACATACACTGTATAGGGCACGAGTACACGCTGTCATCCTAAGCAGAGCACAAACCAGACATATGTAAGGCGAGTCCTGGACTGGACTGGAGGGACTCAAGCAAAGAAATGTTAGCAGGCAAGGTCTAATTTCACCTTCCTCATTATTCCTCCAGTCCAGTCCAAACACATGGAATGCAACAAGGTGCCTAACTCTGGGAGGAAAAACACAAGAGCACGCCTTTACAGAACCTGCATGCTAAAAGCATGGCATTCTACCTGCTGTAAATTTCTAAGCCTCCTCAGATGCACAAAGGTGAGGCATAGCCCAGTTGTGCTGCCAAGACAATGAAAATAACTCCAAGCCAGACTGTCCAAGAAGAACCAAAGTCTAGCGGAGCTCAGTGCCATCTTTGCTGGAAATGATCAACCATCTTTTGCCAATTGACAACAGCGGTTTGGGAAAGCATAGTTACTCACCTGTAACAGGTGATCTCCGGGAACAGCAGGAATTTAGTCCTCACATATGGGTATCATCAGTACTGACGGAGCCTGCGCGGGAACGCTCCCCAGCATCCAATAGGAACGCTTTTGGGAGCATCCTCAGCACATGCGCGCTGCCTTCCCGCCTTTCCAACTGTCCCTCTTCAGTTAAGTTTGTAGCTGAGTGAAAGGATAGAGGGAGAGAGGAAAGAGACAAAGAGAAACAACAACTCCTAGGGGAGGTGGGTGGGTTGTGAGGACTAAATTCCTGCTGTTCCCGGAGATCACTTGTTACAGGTGAGTAACTATGCTATCTCCAAGAACAAGCAGGAATGTAGTCCTCACATATGGGGACTCCTTAGATGAAGATGCCAGGGAGATAGCCCCAGGAAGGTGCCACCGAAGGTGAGAATCCTTCCTCCCATGGATCTCTGGCATCCCACCAGGGTTGGTGGGTAGGAGTTGGTTTAAGTTTGAAAGAGATTTTGAAGAAAAGCTTGGCCAAAGAAGGCATCCCGACGGGAGGCTTTATCTATTTATTTTATTTATTTATGTTTTTTATACCGCGCTATTTGAGATCAGTGCGGTTTACAAGTAACGCATTTCTCCAATGTAGGTAGGGCCTCACTGGACTTACCCTGTTTAACCCTGTATAAAAAACCTGTTTACTGTAACTATATACATTTTTGGCTGTAGCAGGCTGTTATGGGCTGCTCAGAATTGTTTACATGCTAATATCGTCAAGCAGTATCTAGGCAGTAGTGGGCTGTGAAGGTGTGTACCGAAGCACAGGTGGCTGCTCGACAAATGACATCGATAGACACAGAGTGGAGATTAGCCATAGAAGCTGCCATGGCTCTCACATTATGAGCTGTGACATGGTCCTGAAGAGGAAGCCCTTACTCTCATAAGTAAAGGATATGCATTGGGCAATCCATTTAGATAAAGTTCTTTTGGAGATTGGAAGTCCCAAATGACTTGGGTCAAAAGCTACAAAACGTTGCTAGGACTTTCTATGCTGCTGTGTTCTTTGTATGTAAAAGGCTAAGGCCCTTTCACAATCCAAAATATGAAGGTTTCTTTCTGCATTAAAGGCCTGAGGCCTCGGAAAAAATACAAGAAGATATTGATTGATTTAAATGAAAAGGCGAAACCACCTTTGGCATAAAGTGTGGGTGAGTTCGAAGAACAACCTTATCATGATGAAATCTAGTATAAAGGAGGATCAGCCACTAAAGCTTGCAATTCACTAATGCGACGGGCAGAGGTGATTGCAATTAGGAAGATGACCTTCCAAGTCAAAAACATAAGGGTTGTAGTGGCCAAAGGTTCAAAAGGCGGCTTCATGATCTGCCCGAGAACTAGATTTAGATCCCATGCTACCGGTGGTGGCTTGATGGGAGGTTTATTTAATAAAAGGCCTCTGATAAATCTTGATAGGAGTGGATGAGAGGAAATTGGTTGTCCATTTAGAGGCTTATAAGAAGCTGCAATTGCACTAAGATGGACTCTTACCGAATTGGTCTTTAACCCAGAATTCGATAAGTGAAAGAGATACTCTAGTATCGATTCTAGGGGTATGACCAGCGGGTTTAATCCCCTCTTGGAGCACCATATAGTAAAACGTTTCCACTTGAAGGCATAAGATCTTCTTGTGGAAAGCTTCCTAGAAGCCTGAAGGATATCTTTTATCTGCTGGGACAGGATGAAATCCTGGAGATCTAAGCCTTCAGCAACCAGGCCGTGAGGTGCAGGGATTGGGGAGCCATAGCATCCCGTTCTCCTGGGAAAGGAGATCTAGAGCATGCCCTAACTCCAGAGGTGCCGCTTGAGAGAGATGCAGAAGCAGGGAATACCATGTTTAGCGTGGCCATTGTGGTGCTACGAGAATCATGCGACCCCTGTCTCTCTGAAGCTTGAAGAGTGTTTTGGGGATGAGGGGAACGGGTGGGAAGGCATAAAGGAAGTCCTTACCCCAGTGAAGGAGGAAGGCATCCCTTGCCTGACAGTTGTGCGCCGGAATCCTGGAACAGAACCGGGGAAGTCTGGCATTCAGTGGACTTGCAAAGAGGTCTATGTCTGGAGTGCCCCAGAGATGAAATATCTTTGCCACCTGGTCTAGGTGGAGTGACCACTCGTGAAGTAGCAGTACTCGACTGAGCTTGTCTGCCTGAAGGTTTTGAATGCCTGGAAGATATACCACTAGAAGGTGAATTTGATGATCTCTGGCGAGGGCCCAGAGTCGTAAAGCTTCGTTGCATAATGACAGAGAGCCTGTCCTGCCCTGCTTGTTCACATAGAACATGGCTACCTGACTGTCCATCTGGACTAGGACTGTCTTGTAGCTGAGCTGGGCATGGAACACTCGAAGAGCTAAATAAATTGCTCTTAATTCCAGGAGGTTTATGTGTAAACCAACCTCCTGTGGAGTCCAGGTGCCCTGGGTAGAGAAATGATTCAGGTGTGCTCCCTAACCCACCTGTGATGCATCTGTTAGGGTGGCCTGAAAGAGGGGTTGATGGAAAGGAGATCCCACTGTCAGATTTTGTAGTGATTGCCACCATTGGAGGGACAAAATTAGTCGTTGAGAGACTTATTTTGTCCGACAAATGACCCGTGGCCTGTGTCCACTGTATGGAGAGGGTCCACTGAGCTGCTCGCATGTGAAGGCGACCATATGGGACTACATGAACTGTGGATGCCATGTGTCCCAGTAACTGCAGTAGTTCCCGAGCAGCAAGGGAGGATTTGCCTGCTGCTTGGGAAGCTAGCTACATAATGCAAAGACACCAGGCTTGTGGAAGGAAAGCCCTTGCCTGTCTGGTATTCAGACAGGCTCCTATGAATTCTAGGCATTGGGAAGGAACTAGTTGAGACCTCGGGAAGTTTGTTTCCAATCCCAAGTATTGGAGGATGCACATTGTATGGGACAGTGCAGTGCTGGCCTCTGCAACTGTGGAGGCTCGAATGAGCCAGTCGTCTAAGTAAGGGAAGACAAAAATCCCCAGGGTTCGTAGAAATGCTGCTACAACTGCCATGCATTTCGTGAACACCCTTGGTGCTGAAGCTAGAAAAAAAGGAAGAACCCTGTACTGGAAATGTCTTCCCTTAAAAGGAAACATAAAAATTTCCTGTGATCTGGATGGATGAGAATGTGAGTGTATGCATCATAAGAACATAAGATATGCCATACTGGGTCAGACCAAGGTCCATCAAGCCCAGTACCCTGTTTCCAACAGTGGCCAATATAGGTCATATGTACCTAGCAGTTTCCCCAAAAGATAGGTTCCGCAATGCTTGTACTGGTTCAAGCATTGATATCCTGGGTCCCTTCTTAATAATGGTTTATGGACCTTTCCTCCAGGAACTTGTCCAAACCTTTTTTAAACCCAGCTACACTAGCAGCTTTTACTACATCCTCCGGTAAGAAATTCCAAAGTTTGATTACACGTTAAGTGAAAAAATATTTTCTTTTATTAGTCTTAAATAGTTTACCCTGTAGCTTCATTGCATGTCCCCTAGTCTTTCTATATTCTGAAAACATAAACGATCGATCTACCTTTACCCGTTCCACTCAGTTCATTAATTTATAGACTTCTATCATATCTCCCCTCAACCGTCTCCTTTACAGGTTAAAGAGTCCTAACCTTTTTAGCCTTTCTTCATAGGAGTATCCTTCCATCCCCTTTACCATTTTGGTGGCTCTTCTCTGAACCTTTTCTAATAATGCTATATCCTTTAAGATACGGCGACCAGAACTGCACACAATATTCAAGGTGCGGTCTCACCATGGAACGGTATAGAGGCATTGTAATATCTTTTGCTTTATTTTCCATTCCTTTCCTTATGATATCTAGATTCTATTTGCTCTCTTGGCTGCTGCTGCACACTGGGCCGAGGGTTTTAACATGTTATCCACAATGACGCCTAAATCTTTTTCCTGGGTGGTGGCTCCTAATGTGGAACCTTGCATTGTGTAACCACAGTTTGGGTTGTTCTTCCCTAGGTGCATAACTTTGCACTTGTCCACATTAAATTTCATCTGCCATTTTGATGCCCAGTCTTCCAATTTATCAAGATCCTCCTGCAATTTTCCACAATCCTCTTGGGTTTTAACAACTTTAAATAGTTTTGTCATCTGCAAATTTGATAACCTCACTCGTTATTCCACTTTCCAGGTCATTTATGAATATGTCAAAAAGCAGCAGACCAAGCACAGATCCCTGGGGTACACCACTATTCACCTTTCTCCATTGGGAAAATTGGCCATTTAGCCCAACCCTCTGCTTTCTATCTTTTAACCAGTTCCTGATCCACAGTAGTACACTGCCTCCTATCCCATGACTCTTTAGTTTTGCTAAAAGTCTCTGATGAGGGACCTTGTCAAAGGCTTTCTGAAAGTCCAGATACACTATATCAACAGACTCACCTTTGTCCACCTGTTTATTCACACCTTCAAAAAAACAGATTAGTAAGACAAGATCTTCCTGGTCTAAAGCCATGTTGGCTGTCTCCCATTAGGCCATGACTATCTACATGCTGAGTAATTTTATTCTTTATGATGGTTTCTACCATTTTTCCCGGTACTGACGTGAGGCTCACCGGTCTGTAGTTTCCTGGATCACCCCTGGAACCCTTTTTAAAAATTGGTGTTACATTGGCGATCCGCCAATCTTCAGGTATTAGAGATGATTTTAATGATAGTTCACAGATTACTAATAGCAGGTCTACAATCTCATATTTCAGTTCTTTCAACACCCTTGGATGTATACCATCCGGCCCAGGTGATTTGCTACTCTTCAGTTTATCTAATAGTTGTAATACATCTTCCCGATGTATCGATATTTCCTTCAATTCTTCCGCACCTTTAAATACCACTTCAGTCATGGGTAACATCCCTACATCTTCCTCGGTGAAGACCGAAGCAAAGAATTCATTCAGTCTCTCCGCTATTGCCTTGTCGCCTCTTAGTGCCCCTTTAACTCCTTTAAGTTTAGAGAGCAAAGCCAGTCCTGGCTTTGAAGGTATGGCAGAAGAGTTCCTAGAGAAATCATTTTGAATTTCTCTCGAAACAGATATTTGTTCAATTCTTTGAGGTCTAGAATGGGTCTGTGTCCCCCTGTTTTCTTTGGAATAAGAAAATAGGGGAAGTAGAACCCTGTCCCCTGTTGAAAAAATGGGTACTTCCTCTATTGCCCCTTGGGCAAAAAGTGTGGAGACCTCGTAATCTAGCAGATTGTCTTCAGAGGTTTGTGAATTGAATTGCTTTAGAATTGTAGGAGGGGGTATGCTGTGAAAATGAAGTTTGTACCCCTCTCCTACAACAGACAAAGTCCAATCTTCTGCTGTTATCCGATGCCATCTGTTGACAAAGTGGCATAACCTGCCTGGAATATTGGGGGATTGTGGACCCCTCAGGCATGAAGGCAAAGCTCTCTAGGAAGGAGTCAAAGTCTTTGAGGGGGCTGAACCTGGAGAGCTGGTTGGGCTCTCGGGCCTGTTGATTTCTTTTGCTGTCTGGTTTGTCCCTTTTGGGCAACCTGACCTGGAGTCTGGCTCTGCTGGGTATAGGAAGGATAAAACTTCCTCTTTTTGCTAAAAAAAGAGGGTTTTTTTTTTTATAAGGTTTCCTTTTGGCTGGAGTGGCTGTAGACTTTGACAATCTAAGGTAGAATTGTCAGCATCTAACTCGTTAGCCTTTTCCTGCCAGTTCTTGCCGAAGAGATTCTCCCCCGTGCAAGGAATGTTGCCTAACTTGTCCTGTACCCAGGTCTCCAAGTCTGGTGCCTGTAGCCAAGCAATCCGTCGTGCGCCAATGGCAATAGCAGAAGTTCTGCTGATGCATTCGAAGCAGTCAAAGGCTGCACGATTGACAAACTTGGAGACATCTTGAGCATGCTTAACTAGAGCAAGAAAAACTTGTCTGTCTATCATCATCTGGGAGAAATGGGCTCATAAGTTCCAAGTCTCCTGTGACTTCCTTAAGGAACATTTCCATACATAGGATATGAACTGATCCTAGCTGAAAGCATGGAAGCTTGAAAGGTTCTGCGTGCGAAAGCATCCAGAGTCCTGCATTCACGACCTGGAGGATTGGATGCATGTCTTTTTGCACTTTTCATCCTACGCATGGCTGACTCCACTACCATTGAATGGTGTGGCAGCTGAGTTTTCTGAAATCCAGGACATGGTGGAACTCGATACATAGTATCAAGTCTCCTAGAGTGAGGAGAAGTAGTCAAAAGGTGTCTCCCACATTCTGAGCATTAAGCTATGTAGAATTTCATGGATAGGCCGAGTAGCTGCCTCCTTAGGAGCTTTAGGATATTGGAGGATTTCCAATTCCTTTGCTCTGGGTTCCTCTTCAGGAGCTACTGTGATTAAAAGACCTTTGGCAATATCACGGATGAAATCCTGAAATGACATGTCCTCTGGAGGTGACATTCTGCGTTGGGGAGAAGAGGGATCTTCTAGGAGAAACCCTCTAGTGCCAGCAGAATTATCAGTCTTCGGAATCGGAGGAATCAAAGTATTCCTGACCCCAATGCTCTTGCAAAGCACGATCCTGGTACCGAGTGAAGTCAGTACCGCTTTATCCACTCCAGCTGGAGGTGGAATGGGAAGAGTTCCCACCGGGGCCGGCACCGGTGTCTGTACTGTGTCAGTACCAGCATCGATGTCTATGTCGGCACCGGTGCCCTTAGGACCACTGGTACCGCAGCTGAAAGAAGAGCTGCGATACTTCATTCAATAACAAGAAATCTCTGGTCTATCGACGCTGCCGATGCCTGGTGTCGGTACCAGTAAGAACGGCCGGAACCCCTGAGCATGGCACAGGTAGTTCTTGCGAGGTTGAGGCCTCGAGAACATCCTGAAGCGCCATCGATGCTTTGGAAGCCGAAGCCTCCCACCGGGGCTGTTTTGCCAGTGTGGGTCCCTCAAGGGCATGCCAATGGCCTCTCGATGCTTAGCAGGAGAGCTACCCTTTGAGGACCGGCTTTTGTGTTTAGTTACTTGAGATCCATGGGAGGAAGAAGAGGCCCTTGATGTCGATGCAATGGATCTGGCATCTGAAGAAAAGAGGGTACCGAGCTTTGCAGCCCAGTTCTGTCTTCCTCTTTTGGTCATCCCCATGCAGGAGAGAGATTCAGTTGGAGAATGATCAGGTCCTAAACATTTTAGACACCAATCATGGGTGTCAGTGACGGAAATAGTACCGCCACACTTAGTACATTTTTTTTTTTTTTAAACCACTAGTTGGCTTTTCCATAATTTAAGAAAAATGGGGCCTAATGCCCAAAATGGCGCCTAGCACCAAAAAGGAAAGTTTCTGAAAAGAAAAAACAAACAAACAGTCTCAAGTTTAAGGGTTTTGGTTTTTTTTAAATATGAAAAGAAAAGAAACGGCGATACCAGTAGGCGTCGTGCGGTAGGCAAACGCGACAAGAAAGAATTTTAAAGACGGAATTTTCTGCGGTGATAGTGAATAGGTCCTGTTGGCTCCGCGGAAAACAAAGAACTGAAGAGGGACAGTTGGAAAGGCGGGAAGGCAGCGCGCATGTGCTGAGGGACGCTCCCAAAAGCGTTCCTATTGGACGCTGAGGAGCGTTCCCGTGCAGGCTCTGTCGGTACCGACGATACCCCATATGGGAGGACTACATTCCTGCTTGTTCCTGAACATATCCACAGTACTACCTTTTAACTTTCAAAAGGGAGACTATGATATAATGAAAATACGATAAGAAAATCCTAAAAGGAGCAGTTGCAAAGGTTAAAGATCTACATCAAGCTTGGGTGTTTAAAAATACTATCTTGGAAGCCCAGACCAGCTGTATTCCACGTTTTAAGAAAAGTGGAAGGAAGTCCAAGTCAACCTGGAAAGGAGACGGCCGAGGGGAGATATGATAGATGTCTATAAATTAATGAATGGAGTGGAATGGGTAAACGTATATAGTTTACGCCATCAAAATACAGAAAAACTAGAGGGCATGCAATGAAGCTATAGGGTAACCTATTTAAGACTAATAAGGTGAAATTAGACTTACCTGCTAATTGTTGTTTCTTAAGAACTCCAGTCTAGTCCTGAACCTTTGGGGTTTTGCTGCTCCTCCAGCAGCTTGGAGACTGAGACACGTCATCATCTTGATGATCCTGGTATAAAGGCACCCCTCACTCCAGTAATCTATTGGCAAAGCAGACTCACCGGAGCAACAATTAAGTAGCCAACAATACATTTGAAACATTAAACCTACTTAACTATTAAAAGAATTTATTTATTTATTTATTTATTTTTGTAATTCTTCTATACCGCACTATTTATCATCAGCGTGGTTTACAAATAACCAGAATTGTGCAATGTAGAAACAGTCTAACATTGACATTTACAAAGAACAGGGAAAATTAACATGGTGAACGGGTGAACTATATACACTATGTACAAATTAGCATAATGGTCGACATGTTTGTCTTGTTAGGGACAGGTTGACGTGGGGGGTAGTTTAAAATGTACTGATTGTAGTCTAGGGTATGTTACTCTGTGGGAGCTGCTATGGGTCAGGATAAGGAAGGCTAAGTGATGTTGTCAGGAATGGAGAAATGTTGTAGGAAGAGATGTTTGATTGCCTTCTTGAACTGGGGGAGGTTGCTTATGGCATGGACATCTGCCAGGAGGGCGTTCCAGCAAGAAGGTGCGTAAAGAGCAAAAGCACGCTTTCTCATTGTCTTTGAACATTTGGTGATGGCTTTTGGTAGGAGTAAGGTGTTGCAGGCTATTGATCTTCTTGCTCTGTTGAGGGGGGTAGGGTGTACAAGGTCTGAAAGGGAGGTGGATGTTCATTTGTTAATTGCCTTGAATGTCATTGTTAGTGCCTTGAAGGTGATCCTGCAGTGGACAGGGAGCCAGTGCAGATATTTCAAGATGGGGGTAATATGGTCTTCTCTTGACGCTCCGTAGAGGGTTCTGGCTGCGGTATTCATTGCGAGCTGCAGGGGTTTTAGCGAGCTTTTTGGGAGGCCGAGCAGAATGGAGTTGGCGTAATCAAAATGAGGCAGTATTAGGGCTTGAAAGACAGTTCTGAAGTCATTTGGTTCCAGAATCCGTTTCATGTGTCGTAGAATCCGAACTTTGTGGTAGATTGCTCTAACGGTATTGCTTATATGGGCGTGCATGTCAAGGTGCTGGTCAAGTGTTACACCCAGGTATCGAATTGTCGTCTTGGCGATGAGTTCAGCGTTGCGTACCTTGAGTGAAGATGGTGGGGAGAATGTCTGGTCTCTGCTGATAAAGAGAACCTCCGTCTTCTTGAAGTTTATTTTGAGTTTTTGAGTTTGAAGCCAGTCTGTGACAGCATCGAAGCTTGGGAGAGGTCTGGTTGATCTGTGGATATTGGGGTGAACGTTAGGACATCAGCATATACTAGGCAGTTAAATGTTGAATGACCGGATGAGGTCGCATATGGCTTGCATATAGATATTGAACAATAGGGCTGAAAGAGACGAACCTTGTGGAACCCCTTTCTCTTGAGGGAAAGAAGCAGATATGGATGGACCGGAGCGTACATGTTACAGTCTGTCGTTGCGATATGAGGCGCACCAGGCGAGTGCATTACCGTGGACGCCCTTATCGGCAAGGCAGGTTAAGAGTAGCTTGTGGCTGACAGAGTCAAAGGCAGCTGCTATGTCGAGGAAGATGAGTGCAAAGCCTTGTCTGATGTTGTCAAGCCCAATGGTTAGGGTGTTAAATAAGGATGTCAGCAATGTTTCCACTCCATGTGACTCCCTGAATCCATGCTGGCAAGGGTCAAGGGGAGCGTTTGTTTCTATGTGATGAGTCAACTGCTGTTGGACTATTTTTTCCATGATTTTGGCAAGGAGAGGGATACTTGATATTGGCCTGTAGGATTCCATCTTTGCAGGGTCAAGCTTACTGTTTTTCAGCAGCGGTCTTATTGACGTTTGCTTTAGGTTCTGAGGGAATGTGCCAGATAGGAATGAAATGCCTATTAGTTTGGACAAAAAAGGACTAAGTTCGGTCCGTAGGGCTTTTATCCAGTGTGCGGGGCATGGGTCGTTTGGTGCTGTGGTGATGTTTATAGTTGTGATGGTGTCTTGGATATTCTTTACAGTTGGGGGAGAAGGAGGTAATGATATGTTGGGTATCTAGGACTGATGGGGAGGAGGATGAATGGGGGAGTAAAGATGATTGGCCTGGGGGTTGAGAGCTTGCGGAAGTGGTAGATTAGATTATCTAAGGGCCAAAACAAGTCAATCTGCATATTCCTGTGGGTCTGGAAGGTTAGATTGACTGGGGGAAGGTTCTTTTGCTAAGGTTTTGACAAGATTGAAGAGCTCATGTGGTTTGTTTATGGAGCGTTGCAGGATCTCTGCGTAGTACTGCTTCATTCTTGTGGACACAGCAGTTCTGTGGGTATCTAGATGGGTGGTGTATGCGTCATGGGTTTCAGTTGTCTTCAATCGACGCCAACGTTTTTCAAGCCGTCTAAGTCGACAGAGGGATGCAGTTAGATCAGGTGAGTACCAGGGTGCCTTCTTTCTTTTGCCAGATATTTTGTTGCTGGAGGGGGTGTCGATTACAGCATTAAGACTCTTGTTCCACAAGGATAGCATGTCGTTCAGGTTTTGTTTGGGTGGTTCTAGGAGAGGCTGTGCTCTTTCAAGGATCTCTTCTTTGATGGACGGACGGTAGCATTTAAGTTGTAGCGAGTGGTTCGTTTGAGATATGGGGGCTATTGGTCATGGAGTGAGAGGGCAATGAGAATCTAATTAGACTATGGTCAGACTATGGCACTGAGCTTAGTGAGAGCTTGATCTTGTGTGTGGATTGGGTGGCTACTTGTGGTGCGAATATAAGATCGAGCATGTTTCCCTTGATATGGGTGGGGGAGTCGACCATTTGGGTATAGCCTAGTGCTTTAAGGGCTTCGAGGAAGGCCTTGGATTGGGTTTCTTGAAAGGCAGGGAGGTTGAAATCCCCCAACCACCAGTTTGCTGTTTGTGGTTTGCTAGGGTTGCAGGCCAGGTCAATGATTAAGGAGAGGTCATCTGGCGCTGGGAAGGAGCTCTGTATAGCAAGTTGATGGTGCAGTGCTTGTTAGCTATGGAGATGTAATCAAGGTGAGGGGGTGCTATTGGAAATAATTAGCTGAAATTGTAGGTGGTCTTTGGTCAGGATAAGTGTTCCTCCACCTTTTCAGTCGGTTCTGTGACATGAGTGGGTCAAGACGTTAGGGGGCATATATTGGAGGAGAACAGAATCTGAGGCCGACATCCATGTCTCCGTAACACATAGGATGTCAGATTGTGAGCGGCTAGCATATCTGTAATGGCAGGCCATTTAGAGTAGTTACTCACCTGTAACAGGTGTTCTCCAGGAGCAGCAGGAATCAGTCCTCACATATGGGTGACGTCGGCACCGACGGAGCCCTCGCGGAGCAATTTTCCCCAGCTTTCAAAGAAAGCCTTTGGGAATTGCAGTGCGCATGCGCGGTCCCCTTCCCGCCCAAGGGTGCCATCTTGCTCAGTCTGATGACATAGCTAAAAGACAGAAAAAAAATTAGCAAAAACGAAATCATAGGACTGCAACTCCAAGGGGAGGAGGGAGGGTTGTGAGGACTGATTCCTGCTGCTCCTGGAGAACACCTGTTACAGGTGAGTAACTACTCTTTCTCCAGGACCAAGCAGGAAGTCAGTCCTCACATATGGGACTCCCAAGCTTAAGGCTACCGGAGACCCTAAGCACAAAAAAGGAGCTCCCTCAAGCTCAGTAGCACAAAAGGAAGGAATCTTCTCTGAGTACGCCTCCAACCGGTAGCCCAACATCCGGGACGGAGGGCAGGAGTTGCCTATACCTCAAAGAGATTACGGAGGACTGCCTGTCCGAAAGCACTGTCCCTGCGGGACTCCCTCTCCAGGCAGTAATGGGCTGCAAAAGTCTGGCTTGAAGACCAAGTAGCGGCCCGGCATATGTCTGCCAATGGAACAGAGCGGAGGTAAGCCACTGACGCAGCCTTCGCCCTAACACGATGAGCCGTGACTCGACTTTCCAACGAAAGGCCGGCTGCCTCATAAGCCCAAGCGATACAGTCAGCAATCCAGATGGACAGAGTACGCTTGGAGACAGGGAGCCCCAACTTATTGGGGTCAAAAGACACGAAGAGCTGAACAGCCCTTCGGTGCTCCCACGTACGGTCAAGGTAGAAGGTTAACGCCCTCCTACAGTCCAGGGTATGCAGGACCATTTCAGCTCGGCTGGAGTGTGGCCTGGGAAAGAAGGTCGGAAGTACCACCTCCTGGTTGATGTGAAAAGGGGAAACCACTTTAGGAAGAAACTTAGGGTGAGTCCGTAGGACTACCCTATTCTTGTAGAACCTAGTGTAAGGAGGATCAGATACTAGGGCCTGTAGCTCACTAACGCGTCTAGCAGAAGTGAGGGCTAACAAGAATAAGGTTTTCCAAGAAAGAAAACGAAGATGACAGGTAGCCATAGGTTCAAAAGGCAGACAGGTAATCCGCTGCAAAACCACATTCAGATCCCAGTCAGGGGCTGGTGGGCGCAAAGGTGGTTTAAGGAGAAGGCGGCCTCTGAGAAAACGAGCCACTAGAGGGTGGCTGGAAAGAGGTCTACCATCCACCGGCATGTGATGCGCAGAAAGAGCACTGAGGTGGACCCTGACCGAGTTGGACTTAAGTCCAAGATCGGAGAGGCAAAGCAAGTACTGCAAGACCACTGATACCGAACAGGAGAAGGGATCTTGAGACTGCTGAGCACACCAGACGGAGAACCGACGCCACTTAAGAGCGTAGGACTTCCGGGTGGAGGGATGCCTGGAGGCCAAGACGACTTCCTCCACATCTGGAGGCAGCAGGAGGGGAGCAAGGACTACCCTTTCAGCAGCCAGGCCATCAGATGAAGGGACCGGAGGTTGGGGTGTAGGAGAGTCCCGTGATCCTGGGTGAGGAGATCGGGCTGAAACCCCAGAGGGAGAGGAGTGTCCACCGCCAGCTGCATCAGAAGCGGGAACCAGGGCTGTCTCGGCCACCGGGGAGCCACGAGGATCATTGAGGCTTTGTCCTGGAGAACCTTGAAGAGCGTCCGAGACACCAGTGGCATGGGAGGAAAGGCATACAGAAGGCCTGTGGACCAGGAGAGAAGAAAAGCATCCGCCGCTACTCTGAGAGGATGCGGTTGTCGAGAGCAGAATCGGGGAAGTTGCCGGTTGAGAGGACTGGCAAAGAGATCCATGGTGGGTAGGCCCCATTTGAGAAAGATCCGCTGAAGCACTAATGGATCCAATCTCCACTCGTGTGGCTGGAGGATTCTGCTCAGTTTGTCTGCCAGGCAATTTTCTTGACCCGGGAGATAAACAGCTTTGAGGAGGATGCCGCGGCTGACGGCCCAAGAGCACAGCTTTTGTGCTTCCCGACAGAGAAGGAGCCTGTGCCCCCTTGTTTGTTCACGTAGAACATCGCAACTTGATTGTCCGTCTGGACCAGCACAGACTGGTGAGAAGTGAGGTGGGAGAAGGCACTCAGAGCTAGGCGGATAGCTCTGAGCTCCAGGAAGTTGATCTGCTGGGCAGACTCCCAAGGAGTCCAGAGGCCCTGAGTACATGTCCCTTGGCAATGTGCTCCCCAACCCAGGAGAGAAGCATCGGTCGTTAGGACCTGAGAAGGCGGAGGAGACTGAAAAGCCATTCCTAGCACTAGGTTTGGCAGATGAAGCCTCCATTGCAGAGAAGAGACCAGCCATTGTGTGCGAAGGCACCATTGAGCAGGCCGCATGTTCAGGCGGGCATTGGGGGTCACATGGACTGTGGAAGCCATATGGCCGAGCAGTCTCATAAATTGCCTGGCAGAGACCAGGGAATTGCTATGAAAGTGGCTGGCAAGATCCATGAGCCTGTTTGCCCTGTCGAGAGGCAGAAAGACTTGCGCCTGAAGCGTGTTTAATCTTGCGCCGATGAAATTGAGATCCTGAGAGGGGAGCAAAGTGGACTTTGCGAAGTTTATGACAAAGCCCAAGTGCTGGAGCAGAGCCACAGTGCGGTGCGTGGCGTGAGTGGCCTCTTGGGAAGACTGTGCTCTGATGAGCCAGTCGTCCAGGTATGGAAATACAAAGAGGCCTTGAAGTCTTAGATAAGCCGCCACCACTGCTAGACATTTGGTGAACACCCTTGGTGCGGAGGATAGGCCAAAGGGTAGTACTCTGTACTGGTAATGATTGCCCCCCACAATAAACCTGAGATATTGTCTGTGGCTGGGGTGGATGAGGATGTGAGTGTAGACATCCTTTAGATCCAAGGAGCATAGCCAGTCTCCCTGCTGGAGGTAGGGCAGCAGGATTCCAAGGGTAAGCATCTTGAACTTTTCCTTTGCGAGGAACTTGCTGAGGTTCCGCACGTCCAGGATGGGTCTGAGGCCTCCTGTTCTTTTTGGTATCAGAAAGTACCTGGAGTAAAAGCCTTGACCTCTCAGGTGGTGGGGCACCGGTTCCACAGCCTGGTCCTGAAGAAGACTTGCTAACTCCTGAAGGAGTAAGTCCCTGTGCAGAGGGAGTCTGAGAGGCTCCCCTGGAACGTAGGAGGGAGGAACCTGGTGGAAGTGCATAAGATAGCCTTCTTGGACTATGTGAAGCACTCAGGTATCTGTAGTGATGTTGGACCACCTGTGGGCAAAGTGGACCAGCCGGCCTCCTGTGCTGAGAGAAACCAGCTGAGGGTGAGAGGCTATGCTGATGAAGTCAAAAAACCCCACCCTGCTGAGCAGGGGCAGGTGGGGGGCAGGTGGTGCAGGCTTGGGGGCTTGCTGCCTACAGGACCCATTACCCCGTCCCTTGGCTTGCTTACCCTGTTGGGGAGCTGCTGAGGCCTGATAATGAGGGTAGTGTTGATAGGCAGCCGCCTTCCTCGGGTAAAAGGGCTTTTTCCCCGAGCCCTTCTTCTGAGAAGGGGCAGAGGTTTTCCTTGAGAGCCGAGTCCTGGTGAGAGTCTCGGTCTCGATCTGTGCAGCCTTCTCATCCATGGGTTTGCCAAAGAGGTTTTCACCTCTGCAGGGGACATCGACCAACTTGTCCTGCACCCATGGCTCGAGGTCGGATGACTGAAGCCAAGCCTGTCGGCGGCCACCGATGCCGGCTGCGGCTACTCGAGCCGATGCTTTAAAGCCATCGTAGGCTGCTCGAGAGATAAACTTTGAGCACTCCCGAATACCAGTTGACAAGGCTTGGAACCTCTGCAAAGGTTCTTCGGAGAGACCAGCAGAGAACCCGGCTATTTCTTTAGCCAGGTCTCGGAGATACATGCCCATATAGAGCTGGTAGGTCTGGACACGACAAGCAAGCATAGAGCCCTGGAAACACTTCCTACCGAGGGTATCCAGGCTTCGAGCCTCCCGACCGGGAGGCACCGAGGAGTGCATTTTCTGACTCTTAAGTCTATGCATGGCCGATTCCACCACCATGGAATGGTGCGGTAGTTGTGCCTTTTGGAACCCGGGGCTCTTGCGGACTCGATAAATGGAATCGACCCGCTTGCTTAACACCGGCGACGACGCCGGGCTCTCCCACATGCGGAAGAGAAGTCGTTGCAGCATCGGAGGAACCGGTACAATAAAGGCCTCCTTTGGGGGAGAGTCATACTGGAGGGCATCGAGCTCTTCGACTCGAGGCTCCTCCTCGGGATCCGCGGGGAAGGCCAAGGCCTTGGCCATATCCCGCACGAAGTCCGAGAACCGGGTATGATCCGGGGGGGACCGTCTCCGAGGTTCGGACTCGGGGGAGTCCGATGGGACACACCGAGTCCGAAAAGAACCAGGTGACTCTTCGTCCTCGGATTCCCAGGCTGACTCGGAGGAGGAGTAGAGCGGCTCCGGTCGGGCGGGCATCGATGCCGTCCGCCCCGACGACCTCGGTCCCGAACGGGAGGCCGAAGGAGACCGTGACCGAGGATCGACTCGAGCCCTCATGGACTCTAGGATCGGCTCGGTCTCCGGGGTCGACTTGGACGTCGACGTCCCGGTGGTCAGGGCAGAAGCACCAGCAAGGCCAGCGATCAATGCCCGCTGCTGGTCCATGAAGGCAGTCAGACTGCTCTCCAAGGCCGTCAACCTGAGTCCGAGCTCAGGAGACCCAGCAGTCCCCGACTCGGGCCCCGACGGCGTCGGGCCCAATGTCGGCTCCTTCGGAGGCGAGTCCACGAGGACTACAGTACTCACTTGAGCGGGCGAGTCCATCTCGAGACGAGGATGTTTGGAAGGCCTCTCCATCTCCGAGGACCCGGGACGGCTATCGGGGCTATGCGACCTGGCCCTCGAGGAACCAGGAGCGTCTACCGACCCCGCCCTCGCGGGTTTCTTCTTCCGATGATGTTCCCGGGTAGGAGACCCCCGCTCAGAGGAACTTCGACGATGCTCAGGACCAGAGTCCCGAGACGTCGAAGCCTCTGACGAGGTCCGGGCCCGGCCGGAGTCAGAGAAGATACGTTCCCGCTGATGCTGCCGACTCCTCAACGCTTTTGAGGACATCTTGCCACACGAACCACAGATCATCGGGTCATGATCGGGTCCGAGGCAGCGGAGGCAGTAGTCATGTGTGTCGGTAAGAGACATGAGCTTCTTACACCGATCACACTTCTTAAACCCACTGGCAGCCATCGGGGGAAAAAGGGCCCCTGCGAGGTCAAAAGACAGGGCTGCCAGTGAAAAAGAAAAAAAGGCGCGAAATCTGTCACGAAGGACAAAAAACCGAAAAATAAAGAACGGACTCGCAACCGGCGTCGCGGGTCCGGGCGGGAAAAGAACCGGCGTCGAACCGAGAAAAAAGACAAATAAAATCAACTTTTCTAGCGGTGAAGTACAAACAACGTCTGTAGGGCTCCGCGGAAAAAAGAAGACTGAGCAAGATGGCACCCTTGGGCGGGAAGGGGACCGCGCATGCGCGCTACAATTCCCAAAGGCTTTCTTTGAAAGCTGGGGAAAATTGCTCCGCGAGGGCTCCGTCGGCGCCGACGTCACCCATATGTGAGGACTGACTTCCTGCTTGGTCCTGGAGAACTTACGGATGGAGCGGGCGTTTATGAGAGCACATTTAAGGTCAAAAGTGGGGGTGGGCGCCTCCTGCTTAGGATTGTTGGAGGGCGACATAAATGAGGTGGGGGTATGGCCTGTGTCGAGGTCTCTGTCTGGTGGTGGGGGGGTGCATGATATCTTCTCTATGAACTATGTAGAATTGGGATGGGGTTATGGTAAGGGGTAAGAGCTTGAGAGCTGTGCATCAGCGCAAGTATCATGCAGCAGCAGGCAAGGGTATATGAGGGTGTGGTTGTGGTGGGTGGAAGCACTGTGGCAGAGTGTTGATAGTGCTCTGTATCTGTTGGGTGGGGCTGGTTTGGTTATGTTAATGCTATGAGTTGAAATAGTTTGTGGAGTGAAGCAGCTAGTCTATCTTAAGTTTAAGCTGATAGCTAGGCAATATGCAGTGTGGTTGAGTAAAACAGTAACAGATATTTGAAACAGTTAAGTAATGAGCATATAACAATGTGACAGTGAGATATGCAGCTTTGTAGTAATTTAGCAATGGGTAAAATAACAGCATAGTAATGAGATGGTGATACTACATATGATTACATGCGCTAGGGTTTGCATATATAATTGAGTATAGATTGTGTCAGAAATCTGGAACCCGAGCTATTAGCATTTGTTAGACCGGTTGGTATGTGTTAATACTTGCGTTTTCGTCCTATTGGCTTGCAGTTTCGGACTCTGATCGCTCCTGTGCTTATTTTGATAGTTTGTGGCCTCTGGTTGGGCCTCTGCCTAAGGGCCACGCCAAAGGGCCCTTTGGCACGGGTCCACCAGGCGCAGGTGCACCTCTGCAGTGCTGCTTCTTAAATGTCTGGGGATGCCCGGATTGGGCAGCACGAGGCAGCTGATGCGTGCGATGGGGTCCGGTGGCTCCAATCCCTCCTGGGAGAGCTGCAGAGTGGTGAAAAGGCTTCGGTCCGGGTCGCGCTGCTTCTTAAATGTCTGGGGATGCCCCGATTGGGTAGCATGAGGAGTGGGTGCTTTGATGGAGCACCCACTCCCCAGGGTCCAACCTTACTCGACTGAGAAAATAGCAGCATATCTTCTTTGAACCTCTTAGCCTGTCCGTTT
The DNA here is from genome assembly GCA_033557465.1 of Ichthyophis bannanicus. Classification (NCBI taxonomy): domain Eukaryota; kingdom Metazoa; phylum Chordata; class Amphibia; order Gymnophiona; family Ichthyophiidae; genus Ichthyophis; species Ichthyophis bannanicus. The sequence goes on along the minus strand of CM066036.1, from coordinate 358,859,864 downwards.
AAGACGCAGACTACTGCGTGGGTTCACTCTTCCCCGACCTGTCTTGAGAATTTGGACCATAACGAATCCCCAAATGCCCATGTCCTGCTATTCTATCAACTTACCTGTGAAAACTCTATTCCGCTTCAGGCAAACATTCCATAGAAAACACAGGTAAGGATACAGGACTAGACTGGAGTTCTTTAAGGAACAACAATTAGCAGGTTAAGTCTAATTTCACCTCCCTTATCGTCCCTCCAGTCTAGTCCTGAACCTTTGGGGATGTAACAGAGCAATGCAACAAATTAACGGGAGGGATCCGCTAGACCAACCTGAAGCACAGCTGATCCAAAACAGGTATCCCTTTCCGCTTGAACATCTAGCCGATAATGTCTGACAGAGGAATTTAAAGACAACCAGGTAGCCGCCCTACAAATTTCAACCGCCGGCACCAAACTACATTCTGCCCACGACGTCGCTTGAGCTCTAGTTGAATGTGCCCCAAGACCCTCTGGCACCGTCTTGCCTTTCAAGAGATATGCCGAAGCTATTGCCTCTTTGAGCCATCTGGCAATGGAAGCTTTCGACGCTGCTTCGCCTTTTCATGTTCCCCCAAACATAAATAGTCTATCCGTTTTGCGGAAACTTAGTCTTTCGCAAATACCTCCTCACAGCACGACACACCCAACAGATGCAATTGTTTCTCTGCTGTACCTTCACCTTTCCTCCCAACAGGTAAAGATACTACTTGGTTTAAATGAAAAGCTGACACCACTTTAGGTAAAAAGGAGGGCACCGGTCTCAGGACCACTTTCGACTCCCTAAAAACCAAGAAAGGCTCCCTACAAGATAAAGCTTGCAACTCAGATTCTGCGTGCCAAAGAAATACTTAATAAAAACACGACTGAGAGTCAAGTCCTTTAACGACGCTCTAGCCAAAGGTTCAAAAGGTTCGCTCACCAAGACCTGCGGTACTAAATGAAGATCCCATGTCGGTACTAGCCGCCTATATGGTGATCTCAAAAGAGACACCACCCTCAAAAAACGCTTGACATCTGGATGTCTTCCCATCGCCTCACCTTTTATCTTACCTCTATAACAGGAAAGGGCTGCCATTTGCACCCTTAAAGATGCCGCCGCTAAACCTGTCTCAAACCCGTCTTTCAAGAAAGCTAGCACCTGCGGAATGGACGATCTTAATCAATCTACACACCAAGCTTCAAATGTGCGCCAGATACGAACATACGCTAACAAAGTTGATCTCTGCCGAGCCTTCAAGAAGGTGGAAATCACTGCTGCCGAGTATCCTCTCATCGTCAACCTCGCCCTTTCAAGAGCCAAGCCGTAAGCAAGGACCAATCCACCTGCGGCATTAGTAGCGGACCTTTCAAGAGCAGGTCCCACTGACGTGGAAGATGCCATGGTTTCCCTACCAGAAGCCTCATCAGATCCGCATACCAAGGACGTATTGGCCAAGCCGGCGCTATTAAGATTACGTGACCTCTGTGAAACTATGCATTGCAGTACTCTACCTATTAGTACCCAAGGTGGAAACATGTATAGCAGTTGATCTTGTGGCCAGGACTGTATGAGAGCGTCCAAGCCTCCCGACATTCTCTCCCTTCTTCTGCTGAAGAAGTGATTTGCCTTTGTTGACTGCAAAGTCGCCATGAAGTCCATTACTGGTGTTCCCCAGCGGCACGCCAGACTCTCTAAAACCTACGGATGGAGCACCCACTCCCCTGGGTCCACCCTTACTCGACTGAGAAAGTCGGCCTCTACATTCTCCACTCCTGCCACATGAGCTGCCGATAATGCCAGCAGGTGTAATTCGGCCCACTCTAACAACTGATCAGCCTCTGCTTCCAGCTGCACACTGCTGGTGCCCCCTTGCCGGTTGATGTAGGCTACCACGGTCGTGTTGTCGGAAAAATAACCGAATGGCCTTCCCTTGAATCGAAACCTGAAAGACTTGCAGAGCCAGCGCTATCGCCCGCAACTCCAACTTGTTTATCGACCAGATCTATTCCCGAGCTGTCCACTGCCCCTGGGCGAATTGCCCTTGAAAGTGAGCACCCTAGCCGGACAGACTGGTATCTGTTGTCAACAGAATCCAACCCGGTAACTTTTAACGGCATTCCCTTTCCGAGGTGTTCCGATCTCAACCACCACTGAAGAGACCAACGAGTTTCTGGCATACAAGGTAGTACCTGACTTAGCTGGTCCTCCTGATGCGACCACTGTCGGAGTAATGCTCTCTGCAATGGTCTCATGTGGGATCTTGCCCACAAGACCAACTCTAGCGTCACTGCCATGGTACCGAGCAACTGCAGATAATGCCATGAGGTGGGAATCCTGTTTTCCAGAAAACTGCGGTCTAACTTTCTCAATCCTCGTGCCCGCTGCTGCGACAGGAACACTTTCCCTATCTTCGTAATGAAGTGAGCCAAGAGGTACTCCAGGTCCTGCGATGGTTTCAATTTGCTTTATGCCATATTGACCACCCAACCAAGGCCCTGTAAGAATTGGGCTCTCGTCTAGGGCCTTGGTTGGGTGGTCATCTAGGGCTCTCGTCCCTGGACTAAGCCCGGATCAACCAATCATCCAGATAGGGAAGCACCAGCAATCCTTCCTTTCGTAACGCCACTGCTACCACCACCATCACCTTGGTGAAAGCTTGCGGAGCAGTCGCTACTCCAAACGGTAACGCCTGGAACTAAAAATGTCCCATCAGTACCGCAAATCTCAGAAACTTCTGATGCTCTTGACGAATCAGGATGTGCAGATAAGCCTCGGACAAATCCAGGGACGTCAGGAACTCTCCTTTCCGCCCTGCTACAATGACCGACATTAAGGTCTCCATTCGAAAATGTGACTAAGACAACGATTTACTCTTGAGATCCAAAATTGGCCGATATGTCCCTTCCTTTTTCGGCACTACAAAATAAATGGAGTACTGACCGCATCCGTACTGATCTGGAGGTACTGGAACCACTGCCTTGAGGGATAACAGCTTGTTTAAGGTTTCCTGTACAACTTCGCACTTGGAGCGCGCTTTGCACAGAGACCGCACAAAAGAATCGGTCACTGGTCTTTGAAAGTCTAGTGCATACCCTTCTCGTATAACCTCCAGCACCCACTTTTCTGAGCCTGCACACGCCGTTACAGGGCCTGTAAAATCAAAGGAGCTTCCCACGTGTCTGACACGTGGCATGGCCTGCTCTGTTGCATCCGCTAGACTCCCCAAGCTAAATTAGCTGCGTTCCGCTCAATGGCTGGTCCCGCCTACCTGAGGGACTGCTTTCCAGCCTTCTGGAGACTCTTAAACGTGTGCTTCAGTCCCCGCGTTCAACTGAATCACGGCTTCGGCGTCGGGGATAAGCTGCCCTGGTAGAACAGCAGCACCTGTCTCCTTCAGTGATCGCTCTACCACGGCTCAACGGCATTCCTCTGCCCCATGCTGTCACTCAGCCGCTGCCGGCTCCTCACCCATTAAAGTGGGTTCGGGAGGCCGGAGTGCAGGCAGACTACCAGTGTAAAGCCCCGATCGGTGAGAAAACAAGAAGGGGGGGGGGGGGGGAAGCAGCACCTCACAGTGTCTTTGCTGATCCTAATTCTCATACAAATCTCTCTTCCTTTTTTTTTCTTTAAAAAAAGTTAACACAGACTAATCCCAGCTACCACTCAATGCTATCTCTCTATTCCTACACTCTCCTCAATTTTTCCTCCTTTGAGTCCTGAACCTGTGGGCTCATCAACCTCCAGCTGCTTGGAGACTGAGATAACTGGAGTGAGGGGGCGGTTCCGGTACCTTTATACCAGGATCATCAAGACGATGACGTGTCTCAGTCTCCAAGCTGCTGGAGGAGGAGCAAAACCTCAAAGGTTCAGGACTAGACTGAACTGGAGGGACGATAAGGAAGAGAAAGCACAGTTACTTACCTGTAACAGGTGATCTCTGGGAACAGCAGGAATTAGTCCTCACATATGGGTACGTTGGAAGCGACGGAGCCTGCGCGGGAAAGCTCCCCAGCTTCCCAGAAAGGAAAGCTTTTGGGGCCTCCCACAGCGCATGCGCGCTGCCTTCCCGCCTTCCTGACCAACTCCCCTCAGTTCGAGTTTAAAGCTGAGACAATAGAGAGAGGAAAGGAAAGAGAGAGAGAGAGAGATACAACTCCTAGGGGAGGTGGGTGGGTTGTGAGGACTAATCCCTGCTGTTCCCAGAGATCACCTGTTACAGGTAAGTAACTGTGCTATCTCCAGGAACAAGCAGGAATGAGTCCTCAAATATGGGGACTCCCTAGCTAAGATGCCGGGGAGATCCCCCCAAGGGTATGAGACCCAGAAGGGTTCCTCATCTTCCTATGGATCTCAGGCATCCATACAGGGAAGGTGGGCAGGAGTTGATTAAGAATGGAACAGGTGTCTGAGGACAGCCTGACCAAACAAGGCATCCCGGCGGGAGTCCTTGTCCAAACAGTAATGGGCTGTAAAGGTATGAACCGAGGCCCAGGTGGCTGCTCGACAGATCTGATCGATGGATACAGAGTGAAGATGAGCCATAGAGGTGGCCATGGCTCTCACATTGTGAGCTGTGACATGGCCCTCCAGAGAAAGGTTCTTACTTTGGTAAGCAAAAGTGATACACTGAGCAATCCAATTGGACAGTGTTCTTTTAGAGACTGGAAGTCCTAAATGAGAAGGATAAAAAGCAACAAAAAGCTGAGAAGACTGTCGATGTTGCTGTGTCCTGTGGAGGTAAAAGGCAAGAGCTCTTTTACAATCCAGAGTATGAAGGTTCCTCTCTGCACTGGATGCATGAGGAGCCGGAAAAAAGACAGGTAGATATACCTCTTGATTAAGATGAAAAGGGGAGACCACTTTAGGCATAAAGTGGGGATTGGTCCTAAGGACCACCTTATCATGATGGAACCTTGTATAAGGTGGATTAGCCACTAGAGCTTGCAGTTCACTGATACGGCGAGCTGAGGTGACTGCAATAAGGAAAATAACCTTCCAGGAAAGAAATTTCAAGGAGGTAGTGGCTAAGGGTTCAAAGGGTGGCTTCATAAGCTGACCAAGAACCAAGTTTAAGTCCCATGCCACCGGAGGAGGTCGAATGGGAGGTTTAGTTAAGGTTAGGCCTCTCATGAATCTTGCAATAAGAGGATGAGAGGAAACAGGTTGTCCATTGAGAGGTTTAAGGGATGCTGCAATAGCGCTCAAATGGACCCTTACTGAATTTGTTTTAAGGTCTGCATTGGAGAGATGCAGGAGATATTCCAGTAAAGAATTTAAAGGTAGGGCTAAAGGGTCAAGACCCTTTTGAGCACACCAAATGGAAAATCTTTTCCATTTAAAAGCGTAAGAACGCCTAGTGGAAGGTTTCCTAGAGGCATGGAGGATATCCTTCACTTGCTGAGAAAGATTGGAGTCTTGAAGGTCTAGGCCTTCAGTAACCAAGCTCTGAGGTGAAGGGACTTGGGGTTTGGGTGCCACAAAGTCCCTTCCTCCTGAGACAGAAGGTCTGGGGCAGCTCCCAAGTCCAGGGAGGGGGCTTGGGAGAGATGCAGAAGTAGAGGGTACCACACTTGGCGTGGCCAGCGTGGAGCTATGAGGATCATAGATCCTTGGTCCCTCTGAAGTTTGAACAGAGTCTTGGGAATCAAAGGAATGGGTGGAAAGGCATAGAGGAATTCCTGACCCCAATGAAGGAGGAAGGCATCCTTGGCCTGAGCTCCCTGACACGGAATTCTGGAACAGAACCGGGGAAATCTGGCATTCCACGGACTTGCAAATAGGTCTATGTCCGGGGTTCCCCATTCCTGGAAGATTCTGAGTACCTGATCCATGTGCAGGGACCATTCGTGTGGAAGCAGAACGCGACTGAGTCTGTCTGCCCAAGAGTTTTGGATTCCTGGGAGGTATACTGCCAGGAGATGGATTTGATGCTCTCTGGCGAAGGCCCACAATCTTAGAGCTTCGTTGCAAAGCGACAGAGAGCCAGTCCCTCCTTGTTTGTTTATGTAAAACATGGCTACTTGATTGTCGGCATGAACAAGGACTGTCATGTTGTTGAGGAGGGTATGAAAGACCTTGAGAGCAAGGAAAATTGCTCGCAGTTCCAAAAGGTTGATATGAAGGGTGGTCTCCTGTGGAGACCAAGTGCCCTGAGTGGAGAGGTCTTGGAGATGAGCCCCCCAACCCATTTGGGAGGCATCTGTTGTGAGGGTTGCTTGGGGTAACAAAGGTTGGAAGGGGGCCCCCAACAACAGATTTTGGGTGGACATCCACCATTGGAGAGACCAAAAGAGACGTTTTGAGGTTGCTATTTGGTCTGAGAGAGCTCCTGATGCTTGAGTCCACTGGGTGGACAAAGTTCATTGAGCTGCTCTCATATGCAGGCGAGCATAAGGCACCACATGAACTGTGGATGCCATGTGGCCTAGCAGTTGTAGCATCTCCCTGGCAGTCAAGTGGTTTCTGGACTGGGTTTGAGAGGCCAAGTGCACTAGACGGTGGCAACGGGCTTGAGGAAGATAGGCCCATGCAGTGGTGGTATCTAGCCAGGCCCCTATGAATTCTAGGGACTGAGCAGGGGTGAGTTGAGACTTTGGCAGATTGATGACAAGTCCCAGATACTGCAGTATGCGTCTGGTGTGGTCCAGGGAAGTCTGAGCCTCGGATTGAGATGGAGCTCGGATGAGCCAGTCGTCCAGGTATGGGAAAACAAAAATTCCCAGGGTGCGTAGAAATGCAGCCACTATTGACATGCATTTGGTGAACACTCTTGGAGCAGAGGCTAGACCGAAGGGGAGTACTCTGTACTGGAAATGTTTTCCTTGGAACAGAAACCGTAGGAATTTTCTGTGGGATGGATGGATGAGTATATGCGTGTACGCATCCTTTAGATCTAGAGAACAAAGCCAATCCTGACTCTGCAGGTATGGAAGGAGAGTACCTAGAGGGAGCATCTTGAATTTCTCCTTGCATAGAAATTTGTTCAATTCTCTCAGATCCAGAATGGGTCTGTATCCCCCTGTTTTCTTGGGAATGAGAAAATAAGGGGAGTAAAACCCTGACCCCTGTTGAAGAAGAGGAACCTCTTCTATTGCCCTTTGGGCAAGAAGAGTGGTCACCTCCTGACCCAACAGGTAAAGGAGAGATGGGGGAGAATTGAAATGTCTCACCATGGTATGGGGAGGAAGGCTGGAGAAATGTAGTTTGTAGCCCTCTCTGATGATAGAGAGGGTCCACTGTTCTGATGTGATTTGCTCCCATCTGGGAGCAAAATGAGTTAACCTTCCTGGAATGGTTAGAGGCTCTGGCTGTTGTAGAGCCAGAAAAGTTAAGTTCTCTAGAAGTAAGTCAAAAACCCTGAGGAGGTTGGGACTGCTGAACTGTAGCAGTCCCTGCAGGTTTTGCCCTGGCCTGTTTAGATTGCTGACGCTTAGGAGCAAAGCGAACTTGGGAAGATTGTTGGCCAGTATTTGTGGAAAATCTGGTCTTTTTTTAGAAAGGCTTCTTAAAAGATTTTTTCTTGGCAGGTGTAGAGGTAGACTTAGAAAGTCTATCTAAAGCAGCATTCTCTGCATCCATTTGAGTGGCTTTGATTTGCCACTCCTTGCCAAACAGATTTTTCACCTGTACAGGGCAGATTGCCCAACCCATCTTGGACCCAGGGTTCTAGGTCAGAGGCCTGGAGCCAAGCAATTCTGCGAGCAGCTATGGCAATGCCTGAGGCTCTGCTAGCACCCTCAAAAGGAGTCAAAGGCAGCTCTGTTGGAGAACTTTGAAATATCTTGGGTATGCTTTAACAAAAGAAGGAATTCCTCCTTCCTATCCTCAGGGATAAAGGGGAGGAAATGGCGTATCTTCAGTGCAATCTCCTTCAGAAACATGCCCATATAGAGGCTGTATGAATTGATTCTGGCAATAAGCATACTGGCTTGGAAGATTTTCCTACCAAAAGCATCCAAAGTCCTACATTCTCTTCCTGGGGGAGTGGAAGAGTGTCTTTTGGTACTCTTTATCCTTTTCATAGCTGACTGTACCACAATAGAGTGGTGAGGAAGCTGAGTTTTTTGAAAACCAGGAGAAGGAGGGACACGATACATGGTGTCCAAACGACGAGAATGTGGAGATAAGGTGAGAGGAGTCTCCCATAAGTCCATCATGTGTTCTTGAAGAATTTCATGGATGGGCAAGGTGACTGCCTCTTTGGGAACCTTAGAGTATCCCAAAATATCTAATTTTTTTGCTCTAGGTTCTTTTTCAGAGGTTACTGAAACTGAGAGCCCCTTGGCTAGTTCAAGAATGAAGTCTTGAAAGGACAAATCCTCTGGAGGAGACAGACATTCTCCTCTTTGGAGAAGAGGGCTCCTCAGGAAGAGTAAGAGATACTTCAGCAGAGTCTTCTGAGGTATCGGAATCATCAGAAGACTCGAAGTATCGTCTATTAGCTTCCAAAGATCGATACGCGTATCGACCGGTATCCACATCGGGCGTACCCAGAACCGGATCGGTATCGGGATAAACCACGGAACCGGGAACCGGAACAGGTATCCTGGTGGAAGTGGATGCTCTGGGTACCGGTATCGGTTGTGGTACCGGAACTGGAAGCGGAACCGCTTGGTGCGGTACCGAGGGCATTGCAGCTTTAATAAAAGCCATTATGGCCTGCTGCATGGATTGAACGGTATTATCCAGACGCCACGACTGCCTGGATGTCGGTACCGGTATGGGCCGGTACCCCAGAGCAGTCTAACAGGTGATCGGTCGAGGCCGTGCCATCGATGTCAACCTGTAACCCCATAGGAGGAGCTTTGGAAGCCGGAGCTTCCCGCCGGGGTTGTTTGGCTGGGGCAGGGTCCTCAGGGTCAAGCCCAAGGGCCTCTCGATGCTTAGAGGGAGATTTGCCCTTTGAGGACCTGCCGGAAGAATGTTTGGTTACCTGAGATCCATCAGGAGAGGAAGACCTGGAGGATGCTGATGCTGGAGTATCTGTAGAAAACAGCATATGAAACTTGGCTGCTCGGTTCTGTAAGCCACGCTTGGACATCAGAGAGCAGGATGGACAATCCGGAATGGAGTGGTCAGGCCCCAAACATTTAAGACACCATTCATGGGTGTCTGTGACTGATATAGTACCGCTACACTTGGTGCATTTTTTAAAACCAGAGGCTTGTTTCTCCATGAGGGAGAATTCTGTGAAGGCCTAGAGGCCTCACAGAACAAACACACCAAGTGGGGAAAAATAAGATATGTTTTGTTTTTTTTTTAAGAAAGAAAGAAAAAAGACCGGCGGTACCGGTCCGGAATCGGGGAAGGCAGACACGCGGCCAAAGAAACAAATTAAAATAACTTCTTCAGCGGTGACAGGAACACGACCTGCTGGCTCCGCGGAAAAAGAAGAACTGAGGAGAGTTGGTCGGGAAGGCAGCGCGCATGCGCTGTGGGAGGCCCCAAAAGCTTTCCTTTCTGGGAAGCTGGGGAGCTTTCCCACGCAGGCTCCGTCGGTTCCGACGTACCCATAAGTGAGGACTCATTCCTGCTTGTTCCTGGAGATAATATTTTTTTCACTCAACATGTAATCAAACTCTGGAATTTGCTACCGGAGGATGTAGTAAAAGCTGTTAGTGTAGCCAGGTTTAAAAAATGGGTTGGACAAGTTCCTGGAGGAAAGGTCCATAAACCATTATTAAAGTGGACCGAGAATATCCACTGCTTGACCCAATACAAGCATTGTGGAACCTGTGTCTTTTGGGGAAACTGCTAGGTACTTGTGACCTAGATTGGCCATTGTTGGAAAAAGGAAACTGGGCTTGATGGACCATGGTCTGACCCAGTATGGCATATCTTATGTTCTCCCTGAAACATGAATCGCAGGTACAGTCTGTGATAAGGATGCATGAGTATGAGTGTAAAAGCATCCTTGAGATCTAGAGAACAAAGCCAATCATTCCTCTGAAGGTATGGAAAGCACAGTTACTTACCTGTAACAGGTGATCTCCGGAACAGCAGGAATTAGTCTTCACATGTGGGTACGTCGGCGCCGACGGAGCCCGCACGGGAATGCTCCCCAGCATCCAATCAGAAGGCTTTTGGGAGCATCCCTCGCGCCTGCGCGGTGACTTCCCGCCTTTCCACCTGCCTCTCCCCAGTTGAGTTTCATAGCTGAGACAGAAGGAGAGGAAGAGGAAAGGAGATAGGTAGATTCAACTCCTAGGGGAGGTGGGAGGGTTGTGAAGACTAATTCCTGCTGTTCCGGAGATCACCTGTTACAGGTAAGTAACTGTGCTATCTCCAGGAACAAGCAGGAATGAGTCTTCACATGTGGGGACTCCCTAGCTGAGGGTGCCAGGGGAGACCCCCTGAAATGCGCGTCCCTGGGAAGACGCATTTCCCCAACCTGGATCCCCGGCATCCCCTGAGGGACGGGGGGTAGGAGTTGAGAAGAGAAGAGGAACAGCAAGAACTAAAGACTACCGGGGAGGTGAGTCTTCAGAATGCATGCCAGTTATCATTAAGTAGTTAATGCACTAGTACAATAGAGAGCTTACCTACTGGATTGTAGGAGTAGAGCTGTGACGGAGGTGACTGAAGACGCAGTAGCGGAACCCCAAGCGAACTTTACAGCAGTGAGGATGAGGCCCCAAATCCCGAATGGGCAGGTGACCCAGGTGACAACTGGTGCAGGAGAAGAACGGCAGGTCTTCAATGGAAAGCTTATGTGGAAAAGCTGAGGACTTTCAGATACAGAGTTAGTAACACTGCGGACTAAAAGAGGAAGACTGACCGATCTGGAGTTTAACTCAGTCCGGCAGGGAAGAGGGGGTGTAGAAGAAATCCCTTTCCCAGGGAGAACAAAAGTGTGCTCCGGAATACTGAAGGAGTACACTGCCATTCCTAGCTGGTAAGAGATAGGGAGACATGAAAGCAGACACCTCACAGGTAGGGAGGTGCATACTCCAAAAATAGAAGCGGTAGGGAGTATAACCCGACCCAGCTACCGAGCCGTATAAATCAGGCAAGCAGACTGTCTGGACCTCTCAAGGAGTAGAAACTTTAAGGTCGACAGTCAGGGGGATAGAGGCAAACACAGTGTGCTTGACCTCTACCAATATGCGCATACCCATACGGCATACAGATAACCATTTTGTCATGGGACTGCAGACATATCTATACATACCGGAATAGATATGTCCAGGCAGGATCGGCATAAATTATATATATAGAGAGAGAGATGTATACATATACAGGGACAGTATAGATGGGCAGGGCCTATGCCCACCCAGGGTACCAAAACATGTGAAGACTCAGTACATGAGAAATCATACTGAGAATCCAGGCCTGCCACTGGGCCATAGGAGAAACACCCCCACGTGGGATGTGACGGAAAAAAGATTCATCCAATACCCACCAGAAGAATATCGAGAATCTATTTCTGTGGTGCAGGAGGCAGAGCCATGGAAAGAGCAGCATGTTTGCGTGAGGGACAGATAATGCCATCAATCTGGTAAGAGCACATCAGGAGTACTTTAGGCTCCTGATGTGTCCCAAGGACAAGAAGCGCACAGATCAAGATACCGGGAAGACCCAGCCAAGGGACTCAGGGGTATCATGCCCAGTAGAAGGGCATGCGCTGTCCAAGCGGGGCAGAAAACAGAATGCCAAGCTGCAAGGAAAAAAAGGGGGCAGAGTCCCGCCAGATTGGGAACTCCTTGGACATTCACGCAGAAAACTTTGACCTCGGTATCCCAAAGAGAGACCAGAGGGCATAATTAGCTATATAGCCCTGGAAGGACTATACAAGCCGCTTCTATGAAGAGGACCCCCAGAGACGAAGCCCTCCCCCCCCCCCCCCATAGTGGGAAGCTTCTCTGACGGTTGCAGAGATCATAGAGGAGAATCATGAGATAAAAACGTCAGAAGTCAGGCCTGACGCCACGTCATAAAAGGATATGGCCCGAAGAAGACAGCCTGCAGAGAGTGCTTGCAGGCAGAAAGCACTCACCGGGCTCCTGCGCGCCCAGCCACTGAACCAATGGCCGAGGGGATTCCCTCGTATTAAAACAAGGAAAACGCAGACAAAGGGAGCACGGATACCCTGGCCCTGTCAGATGTCCAGAGCATGCGTTAAGGATAACAGGAAATCTACCCTGGAAGGGAGAGAGATGTTCCAGTATGTACCCGCTCCAGCAGGGGGAACCCTAAGAGATAGGGGTTGGGGTGACGTACCACAAGGCAAGTCAGCTGAAGGAAGAATGTCCACAGTGGCGATCTTCCTTCGAGTAATAAGAAGAGGAGGGCATGGCAGCCCATGGGCAAAGTACCCCGGCATACTGAAAGAACACCACCGCGCAGCGGTGGAAGAGCAAACTTCTGGTAATAAGAAGATAAATTGTAGCCTATGGATGTTGGTTTTGGGTAGCCTGGTGAGAGCCTGGGAACTTCAGACCAGGACAAGATGCCCCAGGCTGGGGCACAGCTGGAGGATGGGCAGAAGGAGGAGGACACTTTCTTTTCCTAGGGAAAGAAGGTTTGGTAGGGCATTTCCTCCATCCTGGGGAAGAAGGCGGCTTAGGACGGTTCCCAGACTTAGGAAAGTCAGTGGAGCACTGAGCAACCTGACGTAAAGCCTCTCTATTGAAAAGATTTTCCCCAGTACACGGAGAGTTACCCAGTGTATGCTGTGCCCATCTGTTCAAGTCTGAAGCCTGGAGGCAGGCTGTACGTCGTGCTCCAATGGCAATAGCCGAGGACCTGCTAACAGACTCGAAAGCATCTAGAGCAGCACGGGAGAGAAACCAAGCGATATTTCTGCTATGATAAAGAAGCAAGGAATAGTCAGAGGCCCTAGGTTCTGACAAGAAGGGAGACAGAAGAGAACTTCTCCGTGACCTCCCGAAGAGTTAGACTCATATAAAAAATATATGAGATAATCCTTGAAGCCAGCATCGAAGTTTGGAAGGTTCGACGTCCAAAGGTATCCAGTGTCTTGGATGCGCGACCTGGAGGGTAGGAAGAATGCTTCTTCTTACTCCTGACTTTCCTCATCGCTGACTCCACTACAATAGAATGATGTGGGAGCTGTTTTTTCTGAAACCCCGGAGAGGGGGGCACCTGATACAGAACATGCATGTCTGTAGACAGCGCTGGAACCCTCAGGGGTGACTGCCAAATCCCTAGAAGGAGATCCTGCAAGGAAGGATGCAAAGGAAGCATAAAGCTTGCTACTCCTGCAGGACTCTGGGTAAGAGTAGGATCAGGAATAGGAATGGCAAGAAAGGCTGCCATAGCAAGGAGAAATTCCTGAAAGGAAGGATCTCCCAGGTGAACTATTCCAGGGTATGCTGATGTGGCTTCAGCAGCTTGAGCGCCAGAAGGAAGCCCGCTAGAGGGAGAGAGATACCGACTGCTCCTGTTCGAGGTAGTGAGTACTGCATCGTCGGTTCCCGGTATCGATTCCAAGCTAGGCATAGAACAGATCGACGACACCGATGGAGTCGACCTTGATACCGGCGCCGGGGGCGGTAAGGTCCTCGCAGCAGGCAGCGGGGATTGCCGAGGCGGTACCGAGGCCACCGGGGAACTTCGGTGATTATCCTTGGCACTGTGTAGCCGGAGGGGACATGGATCGGACCCGAAGGGTGCCGGAACCCAGTCATCCAGGCTGGACAACGATTCTAGACTGGGCATCGACCCGAGCGAGGTTACCGATGCCCGCCTGGGGTTCACTGGCGCCGGGGGAGGCGCCTGCGATGCCGATCCCTGAAGGTCAAGCGGAATCGCCTCGATTGGCGCCGAAGGCGCCAAGGACGTCCGCAGACGACGCCCGGCGAAGAGGGGAATACTCGACACCGACACCGAGGTCGGGGTATCGGTACCGCTCGAGGCCGGTACCCCCTCCGAGCATGGAGGAAAACCCAACCGTGGCGTATCGGTCGGCCCCGAGGCCCAGGACACTCGACGATGAGCCCCGGTGGAGAATGGGACACTCGACACCGACGCCGATGCATCGGCGCCGCTCGAAGCCGGAACCCACCCTGCAGCTGGTCCAGGCCGAGGGAACCCAGTTCGGGTCATATCGACCGAGGGCCCCGGGGACCCCGGATGACGGCCCCTAGTGACGAGCGGAGCACTCGACACTGGCCTCGATGCCGGGGAATCGGCACCGCCCGAAGCAAGTACCAACCCCGCGCCTGGGTGGGTTGCCGGAGAGGCCGTTCGGGTCGGATCGATCAGCCCCGAAGGAACCGAGGACACCCGACGCCGATCCCCGGTGACGAGCAAGTCACTCGACACCGGCGCCGATGCCAGGGAATCGGTACCGCTCGAAGCCGGTACCGACCCCGCGCATGGCCGGGGTGCAGGAAAGCCAGTCTGGGTAGAGACGATCGGCCCCGAAGGCACCGAGGACACCAGTTGACGATCCTCGGCGAAGAGTGGAGCACTCGACGCCGATGCTGGGGGATCGGTACCGCTCGAAGCGGATACCACCCCCGAGCATGGCTCAGGTATGTTCTGTGAGGAGTGAACCCCAGGAACAACTTGAAACCCCGTGAATGCTTTGGAGCCCGAAGACTCCCGCCGGGGTTTTCTTGCCAATGATGTCTTGAGGGGAAGGCCGGAGCCGTCATCATGCCGGGCATGAGACTTACCCTCAAGGATTGGCTAGTCTTAACAGACTGTTTGTGGGTTACCTGATCCCGGAGAGAAGAATAAACCGGTATCCGCACCTCAGGAGGAAAGACGGCGTCGAGGGACACCCGAAAGAGAGAAGGTCTTCTCCCAACACTAAAGCCCAATGAATTGGGGGAACAAGGGTCAGGCCCCAAACAGGTTCGACACCAGGCGTTGGAGTCTAAAACGAAAACTAAATTTCCACAGTGAAGGCACTTCTTAGGGGAAGAAGGCTCCATGTTGGAAGGGCCCGTAGGCCTCTAAAGAGAAACCAAAACTGGTTCTTTGTTGGAAGGAAAAAGAAGGGATAAAGAAAATTAGCGCACCGGCAACGCCGGTATCGGCGGGAAAAAGCCGCGACCACAAGAAAACAACAACAAAAGGATATTTGAGAAAAAATTTCTGCGGTGACAGGAGGTACGTCCTGCCGGCTCCGCGGAAAAACGAAAACTGGGGAGAGGCAGGTGGAAAGGCGGGAAGTCACCGCGCAGGCGCGAGGGATGCTCCCAAAAGCCTTCTGATTGGATGCTGGGGAGCATTCCCGTGCGGGCTCCGTTGGCGCCGACATACCCACATGTGAAGACTCATTCCTGCTTGTTCCTGGAGATATACAGCTCCTGGGGAGACCATCTTGAATTTTTCTCAAACCAAGAACTTGAGGGTTTATTGATCTAAGATGAGTCTGAATACCCTATCTTTTTGGGAATGAGGAAGTAACGGGAGTAAAAACCCAACCCTCTTGAGTGAGAGGAACTTTTTCTATGGCACCCTGTGAAGAGGCAAATCTTAACCGACAGACCTTCTGCAATATCACGTACAAAAATATTAAGAAATGGACCAAGGACAGATCCCTGAAGCACACCACTGGTACCATCCTCAGATTGAGCTTCATTTACCTGTACCCTTTCTTGCCTCCCACCCAACCAATTTCTAACCCTATCAGTCACTTTAGGGTCCATTCCTGTGTGCTCAAAATTTATTTGCAAATTGCCTGCACGGAATGGTGTCAAAGGCTTTACTGAAATCTAAGTACACCACATCTAGGGCTCTCCCTCTGTCCAATTCTTTGGTTACCCAGTCAAAGAAATCTGATTTGTCTTTCAAGGCCTACCTCTAGCAAAACCATGCTGCCTTGGATCCCGAAATCCACTGAACTTCAAACCTCACACTTTTTTTTTTTTAAAACAGCATTTCCATTAATTTACTCACCACAGAGATCAGACTAATCAGCCTGTAGTTCTCAACCTCATCCTTACTTCAACTTTTATGCAAAGGAACCAACATGCGCCTTTATCCAGTCCTCTGGGACCACTCCTGATTCTAACGCAGCATTGAAAAGGTCAGGCAAATGTTGCTGCTAGAACTTCCACAAGTTCCTTCAATACTCTCAGATGCAGCCCATCTGGCCCCATTGCTTTGTTTTAAATTATCAGGAAAAAAAAAGAAACTAAACTAAAAGTAAACAAACATTCTCAAATTTAAATAAAAAACACTAATAATTCTGGGAAGGTCATTCCCCAGACAGAGGAAGAACATAATGCAATGATAGTGGAGTGGGCACAAACCAATAAACTTTCATTAAGGTGAGGGCAGAGCTGGTGGAAGGGTATTGAGAACCCAAGGCAAATCTTCAGTCTTACATACCCTCCCCCCCCCCACACCCTGAGATTTTGATAATTAGACAATCATAACCAATCCCATCATCATCCCTCCCACAACAATTTTACTCAATCCTGTAAAAATGCATAAATGGTCATCATACAAAGCAAAGCTTAATATTTTTATGTATGTTTGTGTGTGCCTGCTTCCCCTGTAAAAGATTGTGCAGATGACTCAAAGTTTCTGTGGTTATCAAAATCTATTGCTTTGCCTTAACTGCTGCTGCCCCTTAGCAACTGCTACTCGAGGCAATGCATGATCTGGCTTAATGGTTGGGCCAGCCTGGGTCAGAGGGTGTCTGAATACAAGGAGGATTGAAGTACTGAGAGATAGTGTAAAACAGAGGAAGTGAAAACATTCAAAAAAGGATGTGGTGTAGATAAAGAGGCGAGAGAGAAAGCCTACCTTGACACAACATTTATTTTATCATCCATTTCCGCACTATTGACTTGTCATACCCAGAGAGGTGAAATTAGACCTTATCTGCTAATTTTCTTTCCTGTAGTCCTTCCAGTCCAGTCCAGACAAGTGGGTTATACTCAACCAGCAGGTGGAGACTGAGAACTCCTCCCTCAGATCAGTATAAATAGCTTATGACCACTGAACTGAGCCAGTATTTGCCACTCATCAAGCAGAGAGCCCAGCAACAAGACTACATCTAACACCTCTGCCCTGTCCAAATCCCTACCAAAGAGTGCCTGAATGACTGTCCGAGCTGCAACTTTCACAGCTACCGGGCTCCTAAAATGGTACCTAGTCCGGTGCTCCCAAGCCAACCATCCAGGATGGCCTAATTGTGAGACACTCCGTACGACTGTCTAGGCAAAAGTGCCATGGTTTGTTTCACTCCAAACAAACAAACATAAAAAAAAAAGCACACACCAAACAGGAAGATGCACCGACATGCACAAATATCACAGTTCTTCTCTTTGTAGCAATGCATCAATTCCTTCAAAAAATTAACTCCCAGGGTAGGTCCTGGACTGGACTAGAGAGACTACTGGAAAGAAACAATTAGCAATTAAGGTCTAATTTCACCTTCTAGGGCACCCCTTCAATCCAGTCCAGACAAGTGGGATGTAGCAGAGCAGTACTGAGAGAGACCCGAAAGGCCAGCCCTCAAGATTGCTGCCCCAGAATGCGCATCCTGCTGAGCTTGCATATCCAAGCAGTAATGTCTCACAAAGGAATGAAGGGAGGACCATGTAGCTGCCTGACAAATGTCCAGGGAAGGAACCCTCCCCTGCCTCGGCCCAGGAGGTGGTCAGGCGCCTGCCAGCCCTTCAACGAGTAAGTTGATTTGATCATCTCCAGGATCCAGTAGGCGACAGAAGCCGCCTCCCCTTTCTGGGGGGAGGCAAAGAGAATAAACAAACCAACAAACAATTT
The DNA here is from genome assembly GCA_033557465.1 of Ichthyophis bannanicus. NCBI lineage: Eukaryota > Metazoa > Chordata > Amphibia > Gymnophiona > Ichthyophiidae > Ichthyophis > Ichthyophis bannanicus. Next base: position 358,842,152 of record CM066036.1, on the reverse strand, counting down.
ATCTGAACGCCAAAAAGGCTGCGCCACTGTTAGATGTTTGCAGGACCCTCAAGCGTTACTTAACTTGAGCAGGAGAAAAAAAGTTTCCCCGAGTGCCTCCCTCTCCCAAGAAGGAGAGCAGGATGACCATCTGATTGAGATGAAAGACAGACTACTATAGGCAAGAAGGATGGAACTGGTCATAGGACCGCTCACTTCTTCGAGAACACAAGAAAAGGCTTCTTGCAAGACAGGACCTGCAACTCCGAAATCCACCAGGCAGAGCAAATCACCACGAGGAAGATTGTCTTCCAGATTCAAGTCCTTGACAGAGAATCCTCTAAGGGGCTCAAAAGGGAGAATCGGTCAAGGCCGCCAACACCAGATTAAGGTCCCGAGTCAGGACCACTGGCCTGCTCAGAGGATGGAGGTGTATGACATCCCACAAACACAGACATCGTCTGCATGAGCGGCCAACGACACCCCCTGTACCCAGTCCCGGTAGCAAGACAGGACAACCACCTCAGCCCCCGCTCCAAAGACTGACAAACAAAGGCAGACCCTGCAGAAACTGTGCATCTGCAAGGTGCGGCTGATTCCAAAAGAAAAACAGAATGACGAACCCACCTGCATGCACCCCTCCCACCCCCTGCTGAGCGCACAGGCACAAAGGCACAGAGCAGGAGCAGGCCTGACCGCTTGGAGAGCACCACCAAGGACCCTGAAGCTCCCCCCATCAGCCTGCTGCAGGTAACACCGGCTTCGTTGACTTACCCCCACGGTTTACCGGTTCCCTCACACCTCTAATCAAGGGCTCCTACTTCAAGTGTGCTCTCATGTTCTCTCTCTTTTTTCCTTCTTCCTCTTCAAGTCAGTCAACAACTTTAATGCATCAAGGCTCACTGTACTGCAACGAAGCCCAGCAACCTCACCAGGTCTGTAGGCAATCCAGCTGGGGGGGGGGGGTTGGGAACCCGGCTTACCAGGCTATTTTACCTCGGGGCTCTGCCAGACTCAAGCCCAGGCCTTGGCCAGTGATGACAGACTGCCACTCAACCAGCCCACCACGCCAACCATCAGTGGAGTGAACCCACACCCAGGCTTTTCTACTGCAATCCTTCTGAGAAACTAAAGAGAAAAGAAAATAGACAAGAAAAGAAATTTCAAAGGCACTTCCCTCCAGGAGACTGCTCTCTCAGCTGCTAAGGACAAAAGATACTGGATTTTAGAGTTGAAGGGGACTGATGCGGCCACATGCCGCCTTCTATAAGAGGGTACTCAACAGGTTTCGCCACTGGAGTGGGCTCCACGATCCGAAGGGCCACAAGTGACTCCGTGATCAATGCTGGGAGCTCATCCCGGTGGAAAATCTGCACTGTAGTTAGATCCTCCGCCCTGAGGAGCTCCCCTTCCTCCAGTTCCTCCTAGAATTGTTCAAGGATAACCGCTGGACCCTCCATGGGGTCCAGGTACTCCAGGGAAGCCAAAAAAGCCAACAACCTGCTCCTCATCCAAGTGATCCCACCATTAGTGCTTTGCCGGTTGCACCCCCCTTCCCCGTCCCCACTGGACTGAAGGGGATGCTTCCCCTGCTTCTTCAGGAAGGCCTGATGAAGCAGCAGCACAAATTTGGGGGAGAAGTGGGGGGGATGACCCTGATCCCCCTAATCCTACAGGCCCACCGGAGTTCGGAAGAGGAGAAATTGTTGGCATCCTGCAAAACCAGAGCCCCTAAGGCCTCTGCTGTGGCCTGTAATGTCTGATCTAAGATGGAGGCGGTTACTGCCATCACTAGCTGCCTCCCTGCAGTCAAACATATTGGCATCCAAATGAGCATGCCTGGGCTTCCCCCAGCTCATCCACCACTGCCTCCCCCAATTTCCAGCAGCTGTGGCACAGCCCGTTCTCAGACAACTGTGTGTCTGTGGCTGCTGCACAATGCACACTGGGCCCATTCCATGTGGCTGTGGTGCTGAAAACACACCTCCAGTAAGACAGACTGCAAAGAAGCGAGCACCTCACTGAGGCCCGACAGGACTTATCCGGATGCGCACCCCCCCCCCCAATCATGAAAACCGCTCAGGATCCCCAATCAGATGCTATGCTCTGCCTCTCCCTGCAACTGCTCCTTTGATTTTTTTTTTTTTTTTTTTTTTAATCTTCAAATCAACTTTAAGCTGAACCGGCAGCAAGGGAAGAGAGAAGGAAAAATAGCCAGGCAGACTAGCAGAGAAAGCACAGTTACTTACCTGTAACAGGTGATCTCTGGGAACAGCAGGAATTAGTCTTCACATATGGGTACGTCGGTACCAACGGAGCCTGCACGGGAATGCTCCCCAGCATCCAATCAGAAAGCTTTTGGGAGCATCCCTCGCGCCTGCGCGGTGACTTCCCGCCTTTCCCACTGCCTCTCCTCAGTTGAGTTTCATAGATGAGACAGAAGGAGAGAAAGAGGAAAGGAGATAGATAGATACAACTCCTAGGGGAGGTGGGTGGGTTGTGAAGACTAATTCCTGCTGTTCCCAGAGATCACCTGTTACAGGTAAGTAACTGTGCTATCTCCAGGAACAAGCAGGAATGAGTCTTCACATATGGGGACTCCCTAGCTGTGGATGCCAGGGGAGATCCCATAAAATGCGTATTCCTGGGACAGGACGGCATTTCCCAAACCTGGATCCCCGGCATCCCCTGAGGGATGGGGGGTAGGAGTTGAATAGAGAAGAGCTGCAAGGAACAGCAGGTCTAAAGACTACAGGAGAGAGGAGTCTTTAGAATGTATGTCAAGTATCATTAAAATATATAATGAACCAGTACAATATAGAACTTACCTACTGGATTGTAGGAAGTAGAACTGTGATGGAGTGTACTGTAGATGCAGTAGTGGAATCTTCAAGGTAACTTCACAGCAGTGAGGATGAAGTTCCAAACCTGGAATGGGCAGGTGACCCAGGTGTCAACTGGGGCAGGAGAAGAACGGCAGGTCTTCAATGGAAAGCTTTATGGGAAAAAGCTGAAAACTCTTTTAGGTACAGAGTTATTAACATTGAGGACTAAAAGAAGAAGAAGACTGACCGATCTGGAGAATTAGCCCAGTCCGGAAGGGAAGAGGGGGTATGGAAAAAAGCCCCTATTCCCAAGGAGAACAGAAGTGTACTCAGAAATACAGAAGATGTACACTGTCATTCCTAGCTGGTAAGAGATAGCAAGACAATGAAGTTTGATACTTCATGGATAGGGAGATCTATAACAAAAATAGAAGCTGTTGACGTCACAGCAGTAATTGTGTGTATAACTGCTCCCAGTTACTGAGCTGTATGAGAATAGGCAAGTTGACTGTCTGGACCCCTTAAGAGGGTAAAACCTTTATAGCACAGACAGTTAGGGAGATAGTAGGTAATACATAGTGTCCTATGGACGTCTCCCAAAGGGCACATATATATATCTATATACAGATATATATATCTATAGAGATAAATAAATAGATATATATATATCTATAGATAGATATATATATCTATAGAGATAGATAAATAAATAAATAAATATATATGAGAGAGAGAGAGATAGGCATGGCTTACGCCCGTACAGATTACAAAAAATATGTATGTATAGGACATATACAGACATGAATATAAGTGTGAGGATACATGCCTGCAACTGAAGCGCATAAGAACATTCACATGGGGAATGTGATGGGAAAAGATTCATCTAATAAGGGGTTGAAAACCACCTGAAGATAAATAGAGAATCTATTTCCGTGGTGCAGGAATGTATTTCAGTGGAATAACCAGTATGGTTTCGTGAAAAACAGAGGATAATAGCAGTCTGGTAAGAGCACGTCAGGAGTACTTGAGGACTCTGACACGTCCAAAGGACAAGAACGCATAGACTAAGACACCTGGATGACTCAGCCAAGGGACTCAGGGGTATCATGTACAGTAAAAGAGTATGCGTTGTCCAAATGGAGCAGAAAAGATAATGCCAAGCTGTAAGGAAAAAAGGGGTAGATCCCTGCCAGATAGCACAGTTACTTACCTGTAACAGGTGATCTCTGGGAACATCAGGAATTAGTCATCACATATGGGTACGTCGGTACCGACGGAGCCCGCGCGGGAAAGCTCCCCAGCTTTTCAGATTAAAAGCTTTTGGGGCCTCCCACTGCACATGCGCGCTGCCTTCCCGCCTTCCTGACCAGCTCTCGTCAGTTCGAGTTTAAAGCTGAGACAATAGAGAGAGAGGACAGGAAGATAGATAGAGATACAACTCCTAGGGGAGGTGGGTGGGTTGTGATGACTAATTCCTGCTGTTCCCAGAGATCACCTGTTACAGGTAAGTAACTGTGCTATCTCCAGGAACAAGCAGGAATAAGTCATCACATATGGGGACTCCCTAACTAAGATGCCTGGGAGATCCCCCTCCAAGGGTAAACCATCTTCGCATGGATCTCAGGCATCCATCCAGGGAAGGTGGGCAGGAGTTGTTCAAGTATGGAACAGGTGTTTGAGGACAGCCTGACCAAACAAGGCATCCCGGCGGGAGTCCTTGTCCAAGCAGTAATGGGCTGTGAAGGTATGAATCGAGGCCCAAGTGGCTGCTTGACAGATCTGATCTATGGACACAGAGTGAAGATGAGCCATAGAAGTGGCCATGGCTCTCACATTGTGAGCTGTGACATGGCCCTCCAGAGAAATGTTCTTACTCTGGTAAGCAAAAGAAATACACTGAGCGATCCAATTGGAAAGTGTACGCTTGGTGACTGGAAGTCCCAAATGAGAAGGATCAAAAGCCACGAAAAGTTGGGAAGACTTTCGATGTGGTTGAGTCCTGTTGAGGTAAAAGGCAAGAGCTCTTTTACAATCCAGAGTATGAAGGTTCCTCTCTGCACTGGATGCATGAGGAGCTGGGAAAAAGACAGGTAGATATACCTCTTGATTAAGATGAAAAGGCGAGACCACTTTGGGCATAAAGTGGGGATTCGTCCTAAGGACCACCTTATCATGATGAAACCTAGTATAAGGTGGATGAGCCACTAAAGCCTGCAGTTCACTGATGCGGCGAGCCGAAGTGACTGCAATAAGGAAAACAACCTTCCAGGAAAGAAATTTGAAGGAGGTAGAGTCCAAAGGCTCAAAAGGTGGCTTCATAAGCTGACCTAGAACTAGGTTCAAATCCCATGCTACCGGAGGAGGGCGGATGGGAGGTTTAGTTAGAGTCAGGCCTCTCATGAAATGTGCAACAAGAGGATGAGAGGAGACAGGTTGTCCATTTATAGGTTTTAAGGATGCTGCAATAGCACTCAAATGGACCCTTACTGAATTCGTCTTAAGGCCTGCATTTGAAAGATGCAGGAGATAGTCCAAGAGGGAATTCAAAGGAAGTACTAGAGCAGCGGTTCTCAACCTGTGGGTCGTGACCCCCACGGGGGTCGCCACAGGATTTAGTGGGGGTCGCCTCGCCTCACTCCGCCATTAAAAAAAAAAAAAAAAAAAAAAAGCACCCAAGTTGCTGCCGCTGCCGAGTCTGCTTCTCGGCAGCGGCAAACTCACCACCTCCCAGTCCCTTCTAATGCAGCCGCGGCTCCCTGCCTCTTAGGGAACCGCGGCTATGCCAGTAAAACCGTTGCGGAGCCTTCCTGTCTCTTGATGGGCTCCGTGCAGCATTGTCCCGCCTACAAAAGGAAGTTGTTTACCACTTCCTTTGGAGGCGGGACAATGCTGCACGGAGCCCATCGAGAGATGGGAAGGCTCCGCAATGGTTTTACAGGTATAGCCGCGGTTCCCTAAGAGACAGGGAGCCACGGCTGTAGAAGAACAGCAGGGCAGTAGCAGGCAGACAGGGAGAGGGGAGGAGGGGCAGGGAACCTGCAACGGGGCTGACATGGAGGAATGGATGGAGGGAGGGAGGGGGCTGACATGGAGAGAGGGGGGGCCGACATGAATGAAGGGAAGGAGGGAGAGCTGACATGGACAGGGTGGCAGACATGGAGGGATGGAGGGGCTGACATGGAGAGAGAGGGGGCTGACATGGAGAGAGGGAAGGAGGGAGGGGAGGGCTGACATGGAGAGAGAGAGGGAGGGGGGCTGACATGGATGGATGGAGGGAGGGAGGGAGGGGGGCTGACATGGACAAAGGGAAGAGACAGGGGGACATACTATACAGACAGGCAATAAATGCTGGACAGAGGGGAGAGACAGTGCGGGTTAGGATTATAATGGGCAGATGGGGGGGCTAGGACTGGTAATGTGTTGATCAGGGAAGGTTATGACTGGGAATGGACTGATCAAGGGGGGGGGGGTTGGGACTGGTAATGTGCTGATAGGGGGTAGGACTGGTAATGGACAGATGGGGGGGCTAGCACTGGAAATGAGCTGATCAAGGAGGTTAGGACTGGTAATGGGCTGATTAGGGGAGCCTAGCACTGGTAATGGGGTTGAGGAGGGACTAGCACTGGAAATGAGCTGATTAGGGGAGGCTAGCACTGGTAATGGGGTTGAGGGGGGACTAGCACTGGAAGTGAGCTGATTGTGGGGCTTCGACTAGGAATGGGCTGATTGTGGGGATGGGAGGATAGAGCTGCTGGCCCTGGAAGAAAACTGGGGGCTAAGGCTACAAATGGGATGATACGAGGGGATGGGAGAATGGAACTGGAAGAGAGTGGATCTGAGAGGGGCTGCCATAGTATTTGTACTAGAAGGGACTGCTCAGTGGGGAAGGAGGGGGACTGGAAGGGAATGGACACCAGTGGCAGTCATGGGAATGCAAGTTGACATTGGAAGGTACTGAGAGTGAGGACTGGAAAGGGGCTGATACTGGGGATGGTTACTGTGACTGGAAATAGGCTGATGGAAAGAAGTGAAGAAAACGAAAGAAGAGATAAGAAATGGCAGATGGACCATAGACCACAGAAAGAGAGCTAAGAGAAGACAGGAAAGCAGAAGCCTCAGATCGGGACCAGCATGATCAGAGAATAAATTGGTCAGACAACAAAGGTAGAAAAAATAAATTTTATTTCATATTAGTGATTTGACTACAAAATCATCATAATTTTGAAATCAAATATTGTTACTTGTGATTAATTATTGTGGTTTAAATAAGTACATTTTATAAATAAAAACATATTGCAAAGGCCTATAATATATTAATAATTCAACAAATGATTACAGCGACAATGCATTAATGGTAAAGGAAGAGAGACGCATTTGATTTTATCATTGGGGGTCACCACAAGTTGACCAATGGTAAAAGGGGTCACAGTACAAAAAAGATTGAGAACCACTGTGCTAGAGGGTCAAGACCCTGCTGAGCACACCAAATGGAAAAAACGTTTCCATTTGAAAGCATAAGAACGCCTCGTGGAAGGTTTCCTAGAGGCATGAAGGATATCTGTCACAGGTTGAGAAAGATTAAAGTCTTGAAGACTTAGGCCTTCAGTAACCAAGCTCTGAGATGTAGGGATTTGGGGTTTGGGTGCCACAAAGTCCCCTCCTCCTGAGACAGAAGGTCTGGCGCAGCTCCCAGGTCCAGGGAGGATCCCTGGGAGAGATGCAGAAGTAGAGGGAACCACACCTGGCGTGGCCAGCGGGGAGCTATGAGGATCATAGTCCCGTGATCCCTCTGGAGCTTGAACAGAGTCTTGGATATTAGAGGAATGGGTGGAAAGGCATAGAGGAATTCCTGACCCCAATGCAGGAGGAAGGCATCGTGGGCCTGAGCTCCCTGACACTGAGTTCTGGAACAGAACCGGGGAAGTTTGGCATTCCACGGACTTGCAAAGAGGTCTATGTCCGGGGTCCCCCATTCCTGAAAGATTCTGTGTATCTGGTCCATATGTAGGGACCATTCGTGTGGAAGCAGAACTCGACTGAGTCTGTCTGCACGAGAGTTTTGAACTCCTGGAAGATACACTGCAAGAAGGTGAATTTGATGCTCTCTGGCGAAGGCCCATATTCTGAGAGCTTCGTTGCAAAGCGACAGAGAGCCTGTCCCTCCTTGTTTGTTTATATAGAACATGGCTACCTGATTGTCTGTCTGAACTAGGACAGTCAGGTTGACAAGGAGGGTATAGAAGACCTTGAGGGCAAGGTAAATTGCTCGCAGTTCCAGGAGGTTGATATGAAGGGTGGCCTCCTGTGGAGACCAAATGCCCTGAGTGGAGAGGTTCTGAAGATGAGCTCCCCACCCTGTCTGGGAGGCATCTGTTGTGAGGGTTGCTTGGGGCAACAAAGGTTGGAAGGGGGCCCCCAACAACAGATTCTTGGTGGATGTCCACCATTGGAGGGACCAAAATAGACGGCTTGAGGTGAGTATTTGGTTGGAGAGCGCTCCAGATGCTTGAGTCCACTGGGTGGCCAAGGTCCATTGAGCTGCTCTCATATGCAGACGAGCGTAGGGCACCACATGTACCGTGGAGGCCATGTGGCCCAGAAGTCGCAGCATTTCCCGGGCTGTCAAGTGACTGCTGGACTGAGCTTGGGAGGCCAAACTCAGCAGGCGTTGGGCCCTGACCTGAGGCAGGAAGGCCCTTGCAGTGATGGTGTCTAACTGGGCCCCTATGAACTCGAGAGACTGAGTAGGGATTAGTTGAGACTTGGGAAGGTTTACTACCAGTCCTAGATACTGCAGAAGACGCCTTGTGCGGTCCAGGGAAATTTGGGCCTGGGACTGAGAGGGAGCTCGGATGAGCCAGTCGTCCAGGTATGGGAATATGAAAATTCCCAGGCCTCTTAGAAAGGCAGCTACGACTGCCATGCATTTGGTGAACACTCTTGGAGCAGAGGCTAGACCGAAGGGGAGTACTCTGTACTGGAAATGTTTTCCCTGAAACAGAAATCGAAGGTATTTTCTGTGGGATGGGTGGATGAGTATTTCATGTATATAGTTCATGTATATAGTTCAACCCCCCCTGTTATCCAAGTTTATACCCCTGTTCAATGTAAAACCAAACAGAAGTGTGTTTTGGTCATTTTGTTATACTGTGAACCGCGCTGAAGCCGAATAGTGCGGTATATAAGCAACTGTAATAAATAAAATAAATAAATAAATAAATGTGTGTATACGCATCCTTTAGGTCTAGAGAACAAAGCCAATCCTGACTCTGAAGGTATGGAAGGAGAATGCCCAGAGAAAGCATTTTGAATTTCTCCTTGAAAAGAAATTTGTTCAATTCTCTCAGATCCAGAATTGGTCTGAAGCCCTCTGTCTTCTTTGGTATTAGAAAATAAGGGGAGTAGAATCCCGTCCCCTGTTGAAGAAGAGGGACCTCCTCTATTGCCCCCTGGGCAAGGAGGGAGGAGACTTCCTGACCCAAGAGGGCCAGGAGAGATGGGGGAGAATTGAACTGCCTCACCATAGTATAAGGAGGAAGGTCGGAAAAATGGAGTTTGTAACCCTCTCTGATGATAGAGAGGGTCCATTGCTCTGATGTAATTTGCTCCCATCTGGGAGCAAAGTGAGCTAACCTTCCGGGTATGGTGAGGGGCTCTGGTTGTTCTAGAGCCAGAAAAGTTAAGTTCTCTAGGGGCAAGTCAAAACCCCTGAGGGGGTGGAGCCTGCTGAGGCGTAGCAGACGCCGCAGGCTTTGACCTTGCCTGTTTAGGTTGCTGACGTTTAGCAGCAAAACGAGGCTGAGAGGATTGTTGGCCAGTATTTGTGGAAAATCTGGACTTCTTGTAATAAGGCCTCTTAAAAGACTTCTTCTTGGCAGGAGTGGAGGTAGACTTAGAAAGTCTATCTAAGGTGGCATTTTCTGCATCCATTTGAGTGGCCTTAATTTGCCACTCCTCACCAAATAAGTACAGGGCAGATTTCTGTACAGGGCAGATTTCGTAAGCCATCTAGGACCCAAGGTTCTAGATCAGAAGCCTGGAGCCAAGCAAGACGTCGGGCTGCTATAGCAATGCCCGAAGCCCTACCAGCACCCTCAAAGGAATCAAAAGCTGCCCTGTTGGAGAACTTTGAAATATCCAAAAGGTGTTTCACTAAGGAAATGAACTGCTCCCTCTTATCCTCAGGGATAAAGGGGGCAAAATGCCGAACTTTTAGAGCGATTTCACTGAGAAACATGCCCATGTAAAGACTATAGGAATTAATCCTGGCTATTAGCATAGTAGCCTGGAAAATTTTCCTGCCAAAAGAGTCTAGAGTCTTACATTCTCGCCCTGGAGGAGTAGAAGAGTGCCTTTTGGTACTCTTTATCTTCTTCATTGCAGACTTCACCACAATAGAATGGTGAGGCAACTGGGTTTTGGAAACCAGGAGAAGGGGGGACACGGTACATGGTGTCCAACCTGCGAGAAGAAGGAGACAATGTTAGAGGAGCCTCCCATAAGTCCATCAAGTGTTCTTGAAGGATTTCATGGATAGGCAGGGTGACTGCCTCTTTAGGAGACTTAGAGTATCCTAAAATATCCAGTTTCTTTGATCTGGGTTCCTTTTCAGAGGATGAAGCAATAGAAAGACCTTTAGCCATTTCTATGATGAAGTCCTGAAAGGACAAATCCTCTGGTGGAGACATTCTCCTGTTAGGAGAAGAAGGCTCCTCAGGAAGATCAAGGGAGAACTCATCAGAATCATCAGAGGAGTTAAAATCCTCTGAAGAAGCAGAGTATCCTCTATGTGCTTCCAACGCACGATACGCATACCGTTCGGTATCGACATCGGGCGTACCGGGTATGGGATCGGTACCGGGCAAAAGCCCGGATCTGGCATGCGGAACCGATCTGCGTTTGGAAGACGATGGCCTCGGTTCCGGTATGGAAGCCATTACCGGAACCGGAACCGCTGGCTGCGGTACCGAGGGCGTAGCAGCATTAATAAAAGCCAGAATGGCCTGCTGCATGACTTGGACAGTAGTGCCCATAGACGCCACTGCTGCCTGGATGTCGGTACCGGTATGGGCCGGTACCCCAGAGCAGTACAACAGGTGATCTGTCGAGGCCGCGCCATCGATGTCAACCTGTGACCCCATGATTGCTTTGGAGGCCGGAACCTCCCGCCGGGGTTTTTTGGCCTGGGCAGAATCCTCGAACTCAGAATTGAGAGCCTCTTGATCTTTAGAAAGAGATTTGCTTTTAGAGGATTTGCCCACTGGAGTTTTGGTTACCTGAGATCCATCCGGAGAGGAAGACCTGGATGACTGTGATGCTTCTGAAGGAAACAGCACATGGAACTTGTTGGCCCGGTTCTGCAATCCACGTTTCGACATCTGGGAGCAGGATGGGCAGTCCGGTATGGAATGGTCAGGTCCTAAACATTTAAGACACCATTCATGGGTGTCTGTAAGAGGAATGACAGCACTGCACTTGGTACACTTTTTAAAACCAGGAACTGGCTTCTCCATGAGGAGAATTTGTGTAGGCCTGAAGGCCTAACAAAGTACCAAGCTGTGCTGAAGAAAAGAAAAATATATATATTTTTTTTTTTTTTTCAAAAGAAAGAGACCGGCAGTACCGGTTTCAGAATGGGGAAGGCAGGTACGCGGTCTAAAGAAAACAATAAAATTAACAATTTCTTCAGCGGTGACAGGAACACGACCTGCTGGCTCCGCGGAAAAAAAGAAACTGACGAGAGCTGGTCAGGAAGGCGGGAAGGCAGCGCGCATGTGCAGTGGGAGGCCCCAAAAGCTTTTAATCTGAAAAGCTGGGGAGCTTTCCCGCGCGGGCTCCGTCGGTACCGACGTACCCATATGTGATGACTTATTCCTGCTTGTTCCTGGAGATTGGGAACTCCTTGGACATTCACGCAGAAAAAAGCTTGTCTTCTGTATCACAATAGGAGACAAGAGGGTATAAAGAAACTATATAGCCATGGAATGACTATATAAGCTTTTACTATTATATGGAAAACCCTCAGAGACAAAGTTCAATGCTCTACAGCAAGGGCCCATAGTAGAAAGCTTCTCTGAAGATTGCAGAGAGCATTGTGCAGGAGAATTATGAGATAAAACTGACAGCAGTCAGATGTGTTGCCACATCCTAGGTAAGGATATGGCTAAAAGAGGATAACCTGCAGTGAATAGTATTATGCAAGATAGTTGAAAGTAGCTTGCAAGAAGCATTAAAGTAAGCACTGGAACTTCTGCATGCACAGTAACTAAACAAAAGAACAGAAGGGATTCTCCTGTATGAAAAACAGAGAGAAAACAGACAAAGGGAGTGGAGATATTCCCGTCCCTGTCTGATGAGTTGTTCAGAGCATGCATTGAAGGATAGTAGAAATCTACACTGGAAAGAAGAGAAGTGTTTCAGTATGGTACCAACTCGAGCAGGGGAAACCCTGGAAGAGAAGGGTTTGGAAGGTGACGTACCATAGGATAAGTCAGCTAAAGGAAAAAATGTCCATGTGGGGACAGAACTATTATGGGATAATTGTAATCTCCCTTTATGATAAAAAGAAATGGAGAAGTCTGTAACCCACGGACAAAATCCTAAGAGCTGAATATACTGAAAAGAAAAAAACAGTGTAGAGTTTGAAGAATAACTTCTGGTAAAAAGAAGTTAACTGTAGAATTGAAACATACAGGAACCTATGGTTTCTGGCTAAAATTAGCCTGCTTAGAGTCTGGAGACTTCAGACTAGGAGGAGATGTCCCTTGTTTGGGTACATCTGGAGGATGGGCAGGAGAAGGGTGAAACTTTCTTTTCTTAGGAAAAGAAGGTTTGGTAGGACATTTCTTACGTCCTGGGGAAAAAGGAGGCTTAGGACGGTTTCCAGAACTAGGAAAGTCAGTGGAGCAATGAGCAACCTGACGTAAAGCCTCTTTATTGAAGAGATTTTCTCCAGTACAAGGAGAAATACCCAGTGTATGTTGTGCCCATCTGCTCAAGTCAGAAGCTTGCAGCCAGGCTGTACGACGTGCTCCAATGGCAATAGCAGAGGATCTGCTGACAGACTCAAAAGAGTCTAGAGAAGCACGAGAAAGGAACCAAGAGATATTCCTGCTATGATTAAGAAGCAAGGAATAGTCAGAGGCTTTAGGATCTGACAGAAAAGGAGACAAGAGAGATAATTTCTCTGTGACCTCCTGAAGTGTCAGACTCATATAGAAAATATATGAAATAATTCTTGAAGCCAGCATAGAAGTTTGGAAGGTTTGACGTCCAAAGGCATCAAGTGCTTTAGATGCACGACCTGGCGGACAAGAAGAACGCTTCTTCTTACTTCTTACCTTTCTCAATGCTGATTCCACTACCATGGAATGATGTGGAAGTTGGTTTTTCTGAAACCCTGAAGAGGGAGGTACCTGATACAGAATGTCCATGGCTGTAGAAGGCAAGGGAACCCTCAAAGGTGATTCCCATATCCTCAGAAGAAGATCCTGTAAAGAATGATGTAAAGGAAGCATTATATTTTCCTTTTCTACAGGATCTTGGTCAAGAGAAAAACCAGGAATAGGAATGGCAAGAAAGGTTGCCATGTCAAGGAGAAACGCCTGAAAAGAAGGATTTCCAATAGGAAACTAATCCTGGGCAAGCTGAGGTTGAAGGAGCAGCTTGAGCACCAGAAGAGATACTGGACTGGTGCAGAAAAAGAATCCTGCTCGATGGACAGTGATCCTGAGAGTTCTGATTTGAAGCAGTTAGTACTGCATCGTGAGTGCCTGGTATCGATTCCAAACTAGAAAGGATCGATGGCACCGATGGAACTGCAGGAATCGACCCCGACACCGGTATCGGTATCGGGGACAATAAATGTCATTGAAGCAGTATTCGGGGGCTGCTGAAGCGGTACCGAGGTAAGCCAAGAGCCTTGATGAATATCCTCGGTACTGCGAAGCCGGAAACAATATGGATCGGTTCCGAAGCGCGTCTGTATCAAATCATCTAGACTGGATATCGATTCCAGACTCGGCATCGAAGCGAGCGAGTCCATCGATACATGTCTAGAAAGTACCGACGTTGTTTGTGGTATCGGCGATGCCGATACAGGAAGGTTAATCGGAGTCGCATCGAGCGGTACCGAAGGTAGCGAGGACGTCCGAAAACGATGCCCGGTGAAGGGAGGAACTCTCGATCCCGGCGCCGATGTCGGGGTATCGGTACCGCTCGAAGTCGGTACCAACCCCGAGCATGGCTGGGATATAGGAAAGCCAATGTGGGTCGTATCGATCGGCCCCGAAGGTACCGAGGATACCAGATGACGATCCCAGGTGAAGAGTGGAACACTCGACACCGGTGCCGATGCCGGGGGATTGGTACCGCTCGAAGCGGATACCACCTCCAAGCACGGCTCACATGCAGGAAAGTCAATTTGAGTCGTATCGCTCGGACCCGTAGGTAGCGAGGATGCTCGATGACAATCCCTGGTGAAGAGTGTAGCACTCGACACCGATGCCGATGCCGGGTTATGGGTACCGCTCGAAGCGGATGCCACCCCCTGGCACGGCTCAGGTATGTTCTGTGAGGGGTGAGCCCCAGGAACAACCTGAAACCCCGTAAATGCTTTGGAGCCCGAAGACTCCCGCCGAGGTTTTATTGCCAATGAGGTCTTGGAGGGTAAGGCCGGAGCCGTCATCATGCTGGGCATGAGACGTACCCTTCAAGAATTGGCTAGTCTTAACAGACTGTTTGTGGGTTACCTGATCCTGGAGAGAAGAATAAACCGGTGTCCTCACCTCAGGAGGAAAAACGGCATCGAGGGCAACTCGAAAAAGGGAAGGTCTTCTCCCAATAAAATAGCCTGAGGTATCAGGGGAAAAAGGGTCAGGACCCAAACAGGTTAGACACCAAGCATTGGAGTCTAAAAAGAAAACTAATTTTCCACAGTGAAGGCACTTCTTAGGAGAAGAAGGCTCCATGTTGGAAAAGGCCTGGTAGGCCCAAAAAAGTTAAACAAAAAACTGAGGAGAAATATTTCTCTAAGTTTGAAAAAGAAAATAAAGCACCGGTGGTACCGGTATCGGCGGGAAAACAGCCGCGACCACAAGAAAATAAGAAAAATAAGGATTTTTAAAGGAAAAAATTTCTGTGGTGACAGGAGGACGTCCTGTTGGCTCCGCGGAAAAACGAAAACTGAGGAGAGGCAGTGGGAAAGGCGGGAAGTCACCGCGCAAGCGCGAGGGATGCTCCCAAAAGCTTTCTGATTGGATGCTGGGGAGCATTCCCGTGCAGGCTCCGTCGATACTGACGTACCCATATGTGAAGACTCATTCCTGCTTGTTCCTGGAGATGCTCCTATCTCCGGCCCCCCTCCTAAAATGTTGGGGAGGGAGAAAGCAAGGAAGATAGACTACTGGGGGAGAGACTCAGATCACTGGGTTCTCCACCCTAGGCCAAACGTTGGCCTAGCAAGGCTCTGCAGTGTAGACACACAGGCTATGCTTACCACCTGCTGAACATTGAGAAATATTGGCTCAGTTCAGTGGGCACAGGCTATTTATACTGATCTGAGTGTTCTCAGTCTCTGCCTGCTGGTTGGCGAGCATAACCCACTGGACTGGAGGGACACCCTGAAAACTATGGCAGCAACATACAACTAATTCAGGTGAAAAATCTGTGCTGAGTTTAACAGGTAATTGATAACTACTACAAAACAGAGATATTTTGATATTTTAAGTACCTTATATTGGCAAGTGATCTTTCCAGAAAACTCAGGAGATGGAGCTCTGATTCTTGGACTTGGCCACTCATCTCCCATCACAGAGGAACGCAGGGAAACTTTGTTTAATTGCTGAATGTACAGGTATAGAAGAAACTGCAGCGTATCTACAGAGAGCTGAAAAACAGAAAACAAAAGGAGTACATATCTAGGTTAATGCTTAAAACCATATACAAATCGCCTTTCAATATGAACTGGGGCTTAGGATCTAAACTGCAGAACAAAAAGTTCTTTAAAGGAAGGAACAGATATCCAAAAGAAAGCATTAAAGAGATAACACGTTCTAAGAGGGACCCTGAATGGCACGAGGCAATTTGTGAAAGGCAGCAGCAGCCCCAAGCTGTGTCTGTGTACCTGTTTGGCTAGCTACAGAAGTGGCGCACAAAGACTAACTAATTTGTCATAAAAGTAAAAGGCTTGGTATACTGAAACAAATAAATATGCCAGACTAACTTAAATACATTGCCCCACAAGTGTGAGACATGGCGGTGCACATTCTACTTAACTGGTGCAGAGTGGATACAGTAAACAATTGCTAGGGCCTTCCTGCTACAAGATCATTCTCTGTGAACCAGTTCCCAAGAAAGACGACATTTTACTTACCGGATAGCAGTTACATATTTGTAAAAGGTGTTCTCCAGGGACAGCAGAATCAGTCCCCACATATGGGTGCCGATGGAGCCCGCACGGAGCATTTTCCCAGCTTTCACAGAAAGCCTTTGGGAATGTTACCACGCATGTGTGGCCCGGTCACACCCAAGGATGCCATCTTGCTCAATCAGATGACATAGCGAAAAAGGACTTCAAAACAATGTAGGAAGGGTCCACATGGCGTATAAGCGAGTGAGGACGCTTCTCAGCTCGCTCCGGGGCTGCCGCTTGAATTCATCTTTCTAACTTATTGCTGCATCTCCAGAAAAGATTGAAAGTGAGCAAAAAGGGTGCAGGAACGACTGGAGTACAACTTGGGGAGCTAATTGTGGCATAATGCCCTTGCCCCGAAGAAGGACTATGACAAAAAGTGGGCAAGGCTGGAACTTCAGTTCCGGAGGTGACCCAGCCCACGTCACCCAGAGCAGAGAGTGCGGATTCCTCGACAGAAGTAGCAAAGGAAGTGGTGAAGCTATTGGACCCTAAATTTGATCAGATACTTAAAAAGCTGGAGGTAGGCCGGAGAGTGGAAGAATTGGAGCTCCGCCTAGCCGCCATTGAGGATGCGGAGGGGTGCTAAGCGCAGGAAAGTGCAGTGCAACAAACTTAGATAGAGGCCATGGTAGCTAAGGTGGATGATTTGTAAAACAGAGGAGGAACAACTTGCAGCTGATTGGGATCCCAGAGTCTACAACAGACTGGATGCTTCAGTCCCTGATTAAAACTTGGCTACTGAAAGAAGTGGGCCTGGAATCCTTGGTTGGCTTAATCCAGGTGGAGCAGGCACACCGGCAGGGGATTAGGATGGAGACCAGACAGTGCCCAAGAGTGGTAACTGCTCGCATTCTGAACTTTCAGCACAAGATGCAACTGTTCCCGGCTTATCGTAAAAAAAAGGGGACCTGGTGCAAGAGAATCAGCAGATTTTGATATTTCAGGATTACTCGGTGGCAGTGGCAGTGAAGAGAAAGGAATACGCTCCACTTTGTGCTTCTCTGTTTAAGTGGAAGATTCGATTTACACTAGGCTATCCAGCAGTGCTTAGGGTCTCCAACCAAGGCCAGAATCATTCACTTGATTCGCTGGTTGCAGCTACGCGGTACATGGCTGACTTGGACAAAGAAAGACTTGGAGCCTTCATCTTGAGATTCCTGCGCCCCTGATGGGTGATAAAGTGGTACTGGAGGCTCTAACATTGGCAGAACTTGGGGGGCAGGATGGAACTCTGTTGCGGGCGCCTTGCCCCTAATAAATGTTAATGAACAGTGGTAAACATTTGAACATGGAAGAGATTTGAGGCTGTTTAGTGTGCGGCCACAGAGGGAAAACGTCCCCAAATAGAAGATAGAGAGGAGGTGGCAGTTTTGGTAAATCGAGGCAGCCCTGCAGCGAATATGGACCTGACCTCAGCTTAGGGGGCTGAGGAGTGGAAGGAATGGGACGTGTGTGAATGGAGGAAAGAGAGTGATGTATGTATGGATATGGGGGAAGGGGACCGGATGGGGAAGGGGGGGGGAGGAGTGACTGGGGTAGTGTCTTTGCATCAATGAAGTGGAGTGGCCTAGTGGTTGGGCCAGAAGGTCGGGGGTTCAAATCCCACTAGAGGACAGCAACCTTGGGCCGGAAGGACTGGGGCTTCTAGTCCCACAGGTGCTCCTTGTGGTCTTGGGCAAGCCACTTAACCCTCCATAGCCCATGTTACCTGTAAAATAGTTATCTCCAAGTTATAATGCCCTGTTCAATGTAATTTCAGTTTGTTCAATGTAAACCGCACTGATGCAGAATAGCACGGTATATAAGAGAATGTAAATAAATAAATAAAATGGGTGGATATGGGAGTCGTGTGTGAACAGTTGGTGCGCTCTCAGATCATTCACACTGGGAGCCCTGGAGCTGAGGCTGGGCAGCTACGGGTGAATCAAAATGTGAGTATTGGTAGCTGATGGGATAGGCATGTTAAGGTATCAGTATGACTCGTGACTTGCGTATGATGTGGGAGGGGTAAGCCCGCCTATTAAACATTCTAAAATTTTGCAGGCTCTGAAGCAGAAAGGGGTTCAGGTGGCTTTCCTCCAAGAAACACACCTCAGCGAGAGGGAACACGATAAACTGAAGTGGGATTGGGTGGGGCAGCAATTTTGATACGAAGAGGCATTCCCCTGGAGGTTGTCTCAGAGGAGGTAGATAGGCAGGGTCGATATATATTCTTGCATGCGAGGGTGTGCAGGGAAGAAATGCTGCTAGGCAATGTGTACGCCCCGAATACATATGATCATAAATTTTTCAAGTGTATTCTCCAAAAGCTATTGCGGGTGCCCAAAGTTGCCTGTGATATTGGCAGGTGACTTCAATTGCCCTCATGACCCAGAGTTGGATAAGACTGGTTTGGTGGGGCGTGGGGGGGGGTGGAAGCATAAAGGAGTGGGTTATGTGTGTAAAATGGGGGAGGTAGTAGATGTGTGGAGACTGTTACATGCGGGAGAGAAGGACTAGACATCTGTCCAGAGCACATCAAACTTGGACCCGAACTGACTACATTCTTGTGTCAAAGTATAGCTTTGGGAGAGAGTTATGAATGCAGAGATTCAGCCAATCATAACGTCTAACCATGCAATGGTTCGGATGGATTGGTGGGGGGAGTGGCCCGCCAGATCGTAGGTGGTCTTTTCCAAGACACTTATGGAAGGATGAACCCTTCTGGGAGTTTTTGATGTTGAATTGGGGAGAGTATGTGTATTTTAATGAACCGTATGCTAATACGCCTGCTTTATTTTGGGAGGCTGGGAAAGCTGTGATGCGGGGACATGTTATCGCGTACATAGCTAAAAGGAGGAAACAGATAAGACTGCCAGATTCTGCAGTTGTCACAGAACTCCAGGAGCTCAAGAGGGCAGCCATGTCAAGCCCAGATCTGGTTCGTAAGAGGACATGCATGCCAATACAGGCCCAACCTAATGCAGTGCTACATAATAGAGCAGTGTCCTCAATGCAATTTTATAGGCACCAAGTTTTCCGGTATGGAGATCGGACGGGAAGGCTCTTAGCCCGATTGGTAAGGGACTGGGGCAGCACCAAGGTGGTGGCGGCAATTAGAGATGCGGGAGGAGTGAGACAAAATGAGCCACAGAAAATAGTGGAGGTCTTTTGGAAATGTTATAAAGAAGCTGTACACCCCAGAAAGGGAGGATCGAGTGAAGGAGAAAAGCTTCTTAGATGCTGTATCTCTCCAGACTCTGACGCCGCGTTATTAGAACTTAACAGACCCATAGCGGGTGGGGAGATTCAAAGAGTTATTAGGGCAGGAACCCCACATGAAGCACCGGGGCCCGATGGATATGGAGCAGCTTACCAAAAAAATCTGGAGTCTCAGGTGACACCGACACTGGTGGCCCCAATACATAGAGGTGCTAGAGGCGGGACAGTTTCCGAGAGACATGCGGACAGCAACCATCTCAGTTATCCCAAAGGCAGGTAAAGATCCGGAGGATCCAGCCTCATTACAGGCCGATATCTTTAAATCAATTATGATATGAAACTCTTGGCCTCTGCAAACGACTGGCTAAGACCGAGTATTCTCCCTAGGCTAGTAGGACTGCACCAGTCGGGATTTGTGAAAAGAAGAGAGGCGTTCCTAAATATTAGTAAAGTTTTGTTGGGTATGGAGTCATACTTGTTTAGGAAAAGCCCTTTAATGTTAGTCAGTCTCGATGCCAAAAAGGCTTTCGATAGAGTTTCGTGGACCTATATGTTTGAAGTGTTGTGACATTTCAGATTTGGGGGAGCTTTCCTTAATTGGGTTAGAGCATTATATGCTGATCCTTTGGCCTACATTTTGGTAGGAGGTATACGATCTCCGACTCCCTCGATGGGAAGAGGGAGACGTCAGGGATGCCCCCTGTCTCCCCTATTATTTGTTCTTTCATTAGAGCCTCTATTGATTTCATTAATCAACATGGAGGTGAGAGGTATACAATGGGGAAAAGGGGGAATTAAGCTAAGTGCATTTGCAGATGATGATATGCTTCTTTGTCTTCAGGACCCTCCGCAGTCCTTGAAGGCAGCGCTGAGGCAAATTGAGTTTTTTGGTACATTCTCTGGCTTGAAAATTAATAAAGGCTAAGTCAGCAGCACTGGATTAGGAGGTTTGGTTAAGGAGCAGTGGCAGGGGAGCTTCCCTTTGGTGTGGGCAGAGGGCCAACTGCAATACGTGGGTATCCAGATACCAGACAGGGTGTCAGCTTTATAATGTCAATATCAAGCCTCAGATAACACGGACAATTGAGAGAATGGAAAAATGGTGTGATCTTCCTGTCTCTTAAGGGACGGACAGCCCTCTTTAAGATGATGGAACTTCCCCAATGGGTATATCTGTTGCATCATGTTCCGTTGTGGGTTACAAGAAGAGCCTGGTACTTTTACAGAGCCATATTGGCAGATTCTTATAGAGGGGGTAGAGGCCATGTATTGAACTCTGTGCTGTTGTGACCAGTGGAAGAAGGGGCGGATTTACCGTCAATACGGGCCTATAATCTAGCTTGCCTGGCCCGACCGCTGAGGGATCTATTAGTGGGTTCATCGGAGACATTGCCTGTAGATTTAGTGGATGATGTGTCAGGGACACTACATAGGTCGTTCTTATTGCATCAACCAAATAGCGCGTTACCTCCAGCATGGAGGACATCTATCTACCTGCGTTCCCTCCGCCAGGCGTGGAGGGTCCTGTGCCAGCACAGGCGACTCAGGTAAAGGACGGATGGACTGTCTGTCCCCTACTGGGGAATAGTGATTTTCCACCGGGTATGCAGGGAGGGGTCCCGAGGAGATGGGCATAATGTGGTGTGACATGTGTAGGACAACTTAAGATGGAGAGTTTCCCAGAATGCAACTAATTTCAGTTGTTACAGAGGAGATACCACTTGGGGCTGTGAGAATTCTATTATTTGCAAGTGAGGCATTATGTGAGAGGCTTGCAGAGGGAAATCCCAGCGCTTCTTTATCCAGGGGGCATGGTGGAGCTCTTGGACACTCTGGAAAGAAGGATAACCATGCAAAGATTAATCAGGAGGGAACTGTCCCCGGGGTTGGATCTGGTGGCATTGGAGGGCTTGGTGAATCTATGACAACAAGATGATCTGCCTGGAGTAACGGTACATGTATTGCAGCAAGCCTTTGTGGGTGTGACCAGCCTCTCCGAGTCAGTACGTCTTCAGGAACTACAAGTTTTTATGGCTGGCATATGTCCATGTTTGGGCCATGAGGGCTGGGTTGGCTCAGACCGATGTGTGTAGACTATGAGAGAAGAGTAGGGGCACATTGGCACACTTTTTATATGTGTACACGCATTCAGACCTTTTGGCGGGGGATTTGTGCCAAGTTGAGTGGGTGGCTGGCACAGAGTGGCTGTAACCCCAGAGTGGTGCCTGTTTGGGGCTTATGAGATTGGTGGCTCTTTAAAGGTCCACCTAAGGAAAATGTGTGAGAAGGGTTTTGTCTTAGCTAAGCAGCATATCCTGCGGCAGTGGCTGACAGTGAGATCTCCAGAGGTCTCAATGTGGGAGTGGGCAATGAGACTTGATGAACAGGAAAAGAAAACAGCTCAATTGCTGGGGGTGAATAAGTTAGTATTATTTGGGAAGATTTGGGACCCAGTGGTTATCCAACTCTCGGTGTCCATGGATGTGCACATCGTGGTAATGGATAGTACTGTAATCAAGGGAAGGTTAAGTTTTTGAAGTAGTCAGATCGGAAAGACTCCCATGGAGAAGAGAATAGGTGATGGTGGAGATGCTGATAGTCACTCGGGGGGAGGTAGGAGGGTAGGGGTGCAACTGTGTGCAGATACTTGATGAGTCTGAGAGTGATGACTGTTTGGGATGTATAAAGAAATTTCTTCTCTACCTTTTAGACCAGCAGTTCTCAACCTGTGGGTCGCGACCCCCACGGGGGTCACCACAGGATTTAGCGGGGGTCGCCTCACTGTCGTAAAAAAAAAAAAAAAAAAAAAAAGCGCACAAGTTGCTGCCGGATCCGCTTCTCAGCAGCAGCAAACTCACCACCTCCCTTCTAATGCAGCCGCGGCTCCCTGCCTCTTAGAGAACCACGGCTGTGCCTGAGAAACCGTTGCAGAGCCCTTCCTGTCTCTTGATGGGCTCTGTGCAGCATTGTCCCGCCTCCAAAGGAAGTTGTTTACCACTTCCTTTGGAGGCGGGACAATGCTGCACGGAGCCTGAAGGCCCCGCAACTGTTTCACAGGCTCAGCTGCGGTTCCCTAAGAGACAGGGAGCCGCAGCTGCAGAAGAACAGGGAAGTAGCAGGCAGACAGGGAGAGGGGAGGAGGGGACAGGGAACCTGCAACGGGGCTGACATGGAGGAAGGGAGGGCCGACATGGACAGAGGGGGGCTGACATTGAGGGAAGGATGGATGGAGGGAGGGAGGGGGACTGACATGAACAAAGGGAAGAGACAGGGGGACATACTGGACAGACGGGGATAAATGCTGGATAGAGGGAAGAGAGACAGTGCGGGTTAAGATTATAATGGGCAGATGGGGGGGCTAGGACTGGGAATGGACTGATGGGGGGGTTAGCATTGGAAATGAGCTGATCGGGGAGGTTAGGACTGGAAATGGGGTTGAGGAGGGACTAGCACTGGAAATGAGCTGATTAGAGGAGGCTAGGACTGGTAATAGGGTTGAGGGGGGACTAGCACTGGAAGCGAGCTGACTGGGGGGCTTCGAATGGGAATGGGCTGATCGTGGGGAGGGGGAGGATAGAGCTCCTGGCCCTGGAAGAAAGCTGGGGGCTAAGGATACAAATGGGCTGATACGAAGGGATGGGAGAATGGAACTGGAAGGGAGTGGATCTGAGAGGGGCTGCCATGGTATTTGTACTAGAAGGGACTGCTCAGTGGGGAAGGAGGGGGACTGGAAGGGAATGGACCCCTCTGGCAGTCATGGGAATGCAAGTTGACACTGAAAGGTACTGAGAGTGAGGACTGGAAAGGGGCCGATACTGGGGAGGGTTACTGGGACTGGAAATAGGCTGATGGAAAGAAGAGATAAGAAATGGCAGATGGACCATAGACCACAGAAAGAGAGCTAAGAGAAGACAGGAAAGCAGAAGCCTCAGATCAGGACCAGCATGATCAGAGAATAAATTGGTCAGACAACAAAGGTAGAAAAAAATAATTGTATTTCATTAGTGATTTGACTACAAAAATCATCATAATTTTGAAATCAAATATTGTTACTTATTGTGATTAATTACTGTGGTTTAAATAAGTAATTTTATAAATAAAAACATATTGCAAAGACCTATAATATATTAATAATTCAAATGATTACAGCGACAATGCGTTAACATTAAAGGAAGAGAGACTCATTTGATTTTATCATTGGGGGTCACCACAAGTTGACCAATGGTAAAAGGGGTCACGGTACAAATAAAGGTCGAGAACCACTGTTTAGACAATTGTTGTTGAACTACTATGTTTGGGTAAGATTGCAAGCTGAAGAACATGTTAACCCTGGATAAGAGTCTATTAATCCTGGGGATTGGCAGGTTGCTTATAAGCAGAGTAGGGAACAGAATCTTGACATGATAATTTGTCTTTTTTTTTTGGTAGAAGTTTGGGGAAAATGTTGATACCCTAGATTTACTCTTCATTTGAATGTTTTATATGTTCATATTTTATTGGGTGCATTTGTCTTTAGGGACCATTTGTTGAAGCATGTGTTTGGCTACGTAGGAAGTGAGGTAGGGAGAGATGGGAGAGGCTTGGGAAGCATTGCAGTATCTTGCTTACGATTTGTATTGTTTGTGTATGCAAATGTAAACACCTGCTACGAGAATATGATCTGGAGCACTTGTTGACTATGTTAATCTAATAAAAATGAGTTTCCGTAAA
The DNA here is from genome assembly GCA_033557465.1 of Ichthyophis bannanicus. Classification (NCBI taxonomy): domain Eukaryota; kingdom Metazoa; phylum Chordata; class Amphibia; order Gymnophiona; family Ichthyophiidae; genus Ichthyophis; species Ichthyophis bannanicus. Next base: position 358,818,023 of record CM066036.1, on the reverse strand, counting down.
ACAACGTAGGAAGGCAACTCCCAGGGAAGGAGGAAGGAATTGTGAGGACCGATTCCTGCTATCCCTAGAGAACACCTGTTACAGGTGAGTAACTACACTTTCTCCAGGAACAAGCAGGAAGTCAGACCTCACATATGGGACTCCCTAGCTCCAGGCTGCTGAAGACAAAACCATTTATGCTTATTTGGTCATTCTGTAGAGGGTAGACTAATGTGTCACCAATTAAGATAAATCCCTCCAAGCAATCTCAGGCTATGGTCTTATCTAAATGTGTAACTCATTATATATTTGAACGAAAGAACTTCCGGTCTCAGACTCTCAATAGGCACTATTCTGCAGACTGTGTCAATAATATGTGCCACTTTTGCATCAACGACCTTAGTTCTTTCGTTTGTTCTGTATTATTAGACAGGCAACTTGATATTCGTTTTGTAATATGTATTAATAATTATGCTTATCTTATTGACTCCGCATGGAGGACAAAACCATGACAGCACTACCGGCAACCCATAGGATAGCTGTAAGTTGCAGAAGGTGAGTCCTGAAAGAGAGACTCTGCAAGATCCTAGTAGCCAGCGACACTATCACTCTGATAGCCTGAACACAGAAGGATCAGAGGGCAGGAGTTGCCTACACCCCAAAAATATTATGGAGCACTGCCTGCCTGAAGGCACTGTCCCTGTGGGACTAGCTCTCCAGGTAGTAATGAGCTACAAACGTATGAATCTAAGACCATGTGGTAGCCCTGCAGATTTCTGTTACCAGCACTGAGCAAAAGGTTAGCCACAGATGTGGCCATAGCCTGCATGTGATGTGCAGTGATCCGGTGCTCAAGGGAAAGGCCCACTCACTCATAGGCAAGGTCAATGCAGTCCACCACCCATGTGGACAGGGTCTGCTTCGTAACCGGGAGCCCCAGTCTATTGGGGTCATATGACACAAAGAGCTGAGAAGCATTGCGATGGGCCTGGGTCCACTGCAGGTAGGAGGACATTCCTCCCTGCCAATGTGGGGCCATGGGAAAAAGGTGGGAAGGACCACCCTCCTGGTTGAGGTGAAAAGGAGATACCACCTTGGGGAGGAATTTGAGGTGTCTGCGGAGCACTACCCTGTTCTTACAGAACCTTGTATATGGTGGACCTGCCACCAAGGCTTGGAGTTCTCACTCTCCGAGCGGACGTGATGGCCACCAGGAAAACCACTTTCCAAGATAGGAATCGCAAATGGCAGGTGACCAGGGGCTCAAACGGTGGCCAGTTGAGTTGGGAAAGCACCACATTAAGGTCCCATTCCACTGCAGGAGGGCAGGGGGGTGAGGCTTCAAAAGCAAGAGGCCCCGTAGGAACATAGAGACCAGGGGCTGGCTTGCGAGGGGTTTCCCCTCTATAGGGTGATGGTGAGCAGCTATGGCACTAAAGCGTATCCTCACCGAATTAGACTTCAAGCCAGCGTGCGAGAGGTGCAGCAAGTACTGTAGCACTAGTTGCACATGGTAGGAGAAAGGGTTCTCTTCTTTCTGCCCACCAGACTTGAGAATCTTCTTCATTTGAAGACATATGCTTGTCTGGTGGAGGGTTTTCGGGAGGCCAGCAAGATCGTCTCTACTTCGCCTGGGAGGTTGAAAGTAGCCAGTGCTACCCTTTCAGCAGTCATGCTGTCAACGCTAGCGACACCAGGTTGGGTGCAGAAGGGAACCCTCCTCCTGGAAAAGGAGGTCTGGGTCCTGACCCAATGGGACTGGGGAGTGCCACTGACAAGGAGAGCAGCAGAGAACTAGGGTTGTCGGGCACATCTGGGGACGATCAGAATCACCGATGCCTGCTCACTCTGGACGTTGGAGAGTCTTGGACACTAGATTCAGTGGGAAGGCATAGAAGAGGCCCCCAGACCAAGGGATCAGGAAGGCATCCGCTGCCTCTCCCCCCAGATGCAGCTGGCACGAGCAGAAGCAGGGCAGCTGCATGTTGTCCAGGGAGGCGAGCAGGTCCATCACAGGCCTTCTACAGAGGCGAAAAAGTCTTTGCACCACCCTGGGCTTCAGACACCATTTCTGTGGGTGTAAGACTCTGCTGAGTTTGTCTGCTAAGCAATTGTCCTGACATGGAAGGTATACTGCCCATAGGAGCATTTCATGGAGCACTGAGAAGGAGAAGAGAGCCACTGCCTCCTGGCAGAGGGAGCATGTTTGATAAAGTAAAACATGGTGACCTGGTTGTCCATCTGGATCAGCACAGGATGGTTGCACAGGTGGCGGCGGCATGCCCGCAAGGCCAGGAAGATGGCTCAGTTCCAGGAAGTTGATCTGTATGAGCAGTGACTCCTGCGACCAGCTGCTTTTGAGTGCTGAGGTCTCCGCAGTATGCCCCCCAACCCAGGAAGGAGACATCCAAGGTCAGGACCCTCTGTGGCGCAGGTGCCTGGAACGGCATCCCTGCTCGGAAGTGGCATAGGGACTGCCACCAGTTGAAGAAGTCTGCCAACTGGCGGGTGACCCTGACCCTGTCCCGCAACTCGCCCATGGCTCGAGCCCACTGGGAGCAGAGGCACCACTGGGCTGCCTGCATGTGCAAGCAGGCTAGGGGCATGACATGGACTGCTGAGGCCATATGGCCCAGGAGGAGGAGGAGGAGGAGGTGGCAAGCACCTCTGCACCTCTCCTGCTAGCTGTACGAGGCGATGAGCCCTTTTCCTTTGGGAAGAAGGCCTTGACCTGTGATGTGTCCAGCTGGGCACCTATGAACTCCAGATTTTGGGCTGGAGAGAGGTGGGATTTGGGGTAGTTGATGACAAACCCTAGGTGCTGCAGGAGGTGGATTGTTCATCCTGCGGCCTAGCTGGCCTCGGGTGTCATGCTGCCTCTGAGACAGTCGCCCAAATAGGGGAAGATGAAGGCCCCTTGTAGGCGACCACGAATGCCAGGCACTTTGTAAAGATTCTTGGTGAGGAGGCCAGGCTGAATGGAAGTACCCTGTACTGGTAGTGCTCTCCTCCCACCATGAACCTTAGGTACAGTCTGTGGGAGGGGTGGATCAGGATGTGGGTATATGCATCCTTTGGGTTTAAGGAGCACAGCCAATCTCCCTGGTGGAGGTAGGGCAGCAGAGTTCCAAGGGAGAGCATCTTGAACTTCCCTCACCAGAAACTTGTTCAGGTTTCACAGTCTAGTATGGGCCAGAGGCCCCCAGTTCTTTTGGGGGCAAGGAAATACCTGGAGTAGAAAAAAAACACAAACACTTTTCCCCACAAATGCCTGGGTACAGGTTCTACCGCCCTGCCCTTGAGCAACCCTGCGAGCTCAGAGGAGCAAAGTCTGGTGAAGGAGAGGCTGCTTCGGCTTTCCTGGGAAGAACCCTGGGGGTGTTTGCTGGAACTTGACGAGCTAGCCCTTCTTTACCACCTGTAGGACCCCACTGGTCTGTGGTGACCCTGGCCCACCTGTGGGCAAAGGGTGCCAGGTGGCACCCTGTGGGCAGCCATGTCGTAGGTTAGGTTCTTTGTACCCCAGAATTGAAAAAATCATTTAAGGAGATTCTTTTATTCAGAGATACCCCGCTCTGGACTGGTTTGTGCCTTGATTTCATGTGGTTTTTTTGTGCTTTGTCGTTGGACTGACAAGGATTGGTTAGAGCCCGCAGACAAGAGAGAAATTAGACTTACCTGCTATTTGTTGTTCCTTGAGGAACTCCAGTTCAGTCATGCACCTCTGATTAGTGTACCTCTTCCAGCAGCTTGGAGACTGAGCATGTCATCTTTTTGATGACACCAGTGTACTAATGCAGCTAGCACCATCTACCAGCCCCAGTACCTACTGACAAAAGCAGACTCACAGGAGCAACAAATAATTAAACATGCAACAAACACTTCTACACCTAAATAAACTAGAACCCCCCTCCATCCCCTGGAAAGGATACCCCATCCCGCCTCCCTCCAGGAAAAGGCGGCCTACCTGTTGAGTGCACAAGCAACTCCAACCAGCAGGGAGCAAGCAACTCCAACAGCATTTCCAGTCCACCCCCCCCCCCCAAAACGCCAATTTCACCCCACTTCTTGGCTCCTCCTGGCCACTTCCTCCACCAAGGGACTCTGCTTCAGGACCGGGATGGGCACAGATCATCACAGAAAGCACTCAGGGACGGTTCTGGGACTGAACTGGAGTTCCTCAAAAACAATTAGCAGGTAAAGCACAGTTACTTACCTGTAACAGGTGATCTCTGGGAACAGCAGGAATTAGTCCTCACATATGGGTACGTCGGAACCGACAGAGCCTGCGCGGGAAAGCTCCCCAGCTTCCCTGAAAGGAAGCTTTTGGGGCCTCCCACTGCACATGCGCGCTGCCTTCCCGCCTTCCTGACCAGCTCTCCTCAGTTCGAGTTTATAGCTGAGACAATAGAGAGAGGAAAGGAAGATAGATAGAAGATACAACTCCTAGGGGAGGTGGGTGGGTTGTGAGGACTAATTCCTGCTGTTCCCAGAGATCACCTGTTACAGGTAAGTAACTGTGCTATCTCCAGGAACAAGCAGGAATAAGTCCTCACATATGGGGACTCCCTAGCTAAGATGCCTGGGAGATCCCGTTCCAAGGGTTCGCCATCTTCGTATGGATCTCAGGCATCCATCCTGGGAAGGTGGGCAGGAGTTGTTCAAGTATGGAACAGGTGTTTGAGGACAGCCTGACCAAACAAGGCATCCCGGCGGGAGTCCTTGTCCAAGCAGTAATGGGCTGTGAAGGTATGAACCGAGGCCCATGTGGCGGCTCGACAGATCTGATCTATGGAGACAGAGTGAAGATGAGCCATAGAAGTGGCCATGGCTCTCACATTGTGAGCTGTGACATGGCCTTCCAGAGAAACGTTTTTACTCTGGTAAGCAAAGGAAATACACTGAGCAATCCAATTGGAAAGTGTACGTTTGGAGACTGGACGTCCCAAATGAGAAGGATCAAAAGCCACGAAAAGCTGGGAAGACTTTCGATGTGGCTGAGTCCTGTTGAGGTAAAAGGCAAGAGCTCTTTTGCAATCTAAAGTATGAAGGTTCCTCTCTGCACTGAATGCATGAGGAGCCGGAAAAAAGACAGGTAGATATACCTCTTGATTAAGATGAAAAGGCGAAACCACTTTGGGCATAAAGTGGGGGTTCGTCCTAAGGACCACCTTATCATGATGAAATCTAGTATAAGATGGATTAGCCACTAAAGCCTGCAGTTCACTGATGCGGCGAGCTGAAGTGACTGCAATGAGGAAAACTACCTTCCATGAAAGAAATTTCAAGGAGGTGGAGTGTAAAGGTTCAAAAGGTGGCTTCATAAGCTGACCTAGAACTAGGTTCAAGTCCCATGCTACCGGAGGAGGTCGGATGGGAGGCTTAGTTAGAGTCAGGCCTCTCATGAATCTTGCAAGAAGCGGATGAGAGGAGACAGGTTGTCCATTTATAGGTTTTAAGGATGCTGCAATAGCACTCAAATGGACTCTTACTGAATTCGTCTTAAGGCCTGCATTAGAAAGATGCAGGAGATAGTCTAGTAGAGAATTCAAAGGAAGTGCTAGAGGGTCAAGACCCTGTTGAGCACACCAAATGGAAAAGCGTTTCCATTTGAAAGCATAGGAACGCCTCGTGGAGGGTTTCCTAGAGGCATGCAGGATATCTTTCACTGGTTGAGAAAGATTGAAGTCATGAAGGCTTAGGCCTTCAGTAACCAAGCTATGAGGTGTAGGGACTTGGGGTTTGGGTGCCACAAAGTCCCTTTCTCCTGAGAGAGAAGGTCTGGCGCAGCTCCCAGGTCCAGGGAGGGTCCCTGGGAGAGATGCAGAAGTAGAGGGAACCACACTTGGCGTGGCCAGCGTAGAGCTATGAGGATCATGGATCCGTGATCCCTCTGGAGTTTGAACAGAGTCTTGGGAATCAAAGGAATGGGTGGAAAGGCATATAGGAATTCCTGACCCCAATGCAGGAGGAAGGCGTCGTTGGCCTGAGCTTCCTGACACGGAGTCCTGGAACAGAACCGGGGAAGTTTGGCATTCCACGGACTTGCAAAGAGGTCTATGTCCGGGGTTCCCCATTCCTGAAAGATTTTGCCTATCTGGTCCATATGTAGGGACCATTCGTGTGGGAGCAGAACTCGACTGAGTCTGTCTGCCCGAGAGTTTTGAACCCCTGGAAGATATACTGCCAGAAGATGAATTTGATGCTCTCTGGCGAAGGCCCATAATCTGAGAGCTTCGTTGCAAAGCGACAGAGAGCCTGTCCCTCCTTGTTTGTTTATGTAGAACATGGCCACCTGATTGTCTGTCTGAACTAGGACGGTCAGGTTGACAAGGAGGGTATGGAAGACTTTGAGGGCAAAGAAGATTGCTCGCAGTTCCAGGAGGTTGATGTGAAGGGTGGTCTCCTGCGGAGACCAAGTACCCTGAGTGGAGAGGGATTGTAGATGGGCTCCCCACCCTGTTTGGGAGGCATCTGTTGTGAGGGTTGCTTGGGGCAACAAAGGTTGGAAGGGGGCCCCAACAACAGATTCTTGGTGGACATCCACCATTGGAGGGACCAAAACAGACGCTTTGAGGTGAGTATTTGGTCGGAGAGCGCTCCTGATGCTTGAGACCACTGGGTGGCCAAGGTCCATTGAGCTGCTCTCATGTGAAGACGAGCGTAGGGCACCACGTGTACCGTGGAGGCCATGTGGCCCAGAAGTTTCAGCATTTCTCTGGCTGTCAAGTGACTGCTGGACTGAGCTTGGGAGGCCAAGCACACCAGACGTTGGCCCCGGACTTGAGGCAGATAGGCCCTTGCAGTGGTGGTGTCCAACTGGGCCCCTATGAATTCTAGAGACTGAGTAGGGGTAAGTTGAGACTTGGGAAGGTTTACCACCAGTCCCAGATACTGCAGAAGGTGCCTTGTGCGGTCCAGGGAAATCTGGGCCTCTGACTGAGATGGAGCTCGGATGAGCCAGTCGTCCAGATATTTATTTATTTATTTATTTATTTTATTTATCTATTTCTTCTATACCGCCCCTTCCAGAGATCAGGGGCGGTTTACATGGAACAAGTAAACAAATTTGTATACTAATGTATACATTACATGGAACAGATATGGGAATACAAAAATTCCCAGACCTCTTAGAAATGCGGCAACAACTGCCATGCATTTGGTGAATACTCTTGGAGCAGAGGCTAGACCGAAGGGAAGTACTCTGTACTGGAAATGTTTTCCCTGAAACAGAAATCTTAGATATTTTCTGTGGGATGGGTGGATGAGTATATGTGTGTACGCATCCTTGAGATCTAGAGAACAAAGCCAATCCTGACTCTGAAGGTATGGAAGGAGAATGCCTAGAGAAAGCATTTTGAATTTCTCCTTGTACAGAAATTTGTTCAATTCTCTCAGATCTAGGATAGGTCTGAATCCCCCTGTCTTCTTTGTTATGAGAAAATAAGGGGAGTAGAATCCTGTCCCTTGTTGAAGAAGAGGAACCTCTTCTATGGCCCCTTGGGCAAGGAGAGAAGAGACCTCCTGATCCAACAGGTCCAGGAGAAATGGGGGAGAATTGAAGTGCCTCACCATGGTATATGGAGGAAGGTTGGAAAAATGAAGTTTGTAGCCCTCTCTGATGATAGAGAGGGTCCATTGCTCTGATGTGATTTGCTCCCATCTGGGAGCAAAGTGAGCTAACCTTCCGGGAATGGTGAGGGGCTCTGGTTGTTCTAGAGCCAGAAATGTTAAGTTCTCTAGGGGCAAGTCAAAACCCCTGAGGGGGTTGAGCCTGCTGAGGAGTGGTAGACACTGCAGGCTTTGACTTTGCCTGTTTAGGTTGCTGACGTTTAGTAGCAAAGCGAGGCTGAGAAGATTGTTGGCCAGTATTCGTGGAAAATCTGGCCTTCTTGTAGTAAGGCCTCTTGAAAGACTTTTTCTTGGCAGGAGCAGAGGTAGACTTAGAAAGTCTATCCAAGGTAGCATTTTCTGCATCCATTTGGGTGGCTTTAATTTGCCAGTCCTTACCAAATAAGTTCTCACCTGTACAGGGCAGATTCCGTAAGCCATCCAGGACCCAGGGTTCTAGGTCAGAGGCCTGGAGCCAAGCAAGTCGTCGGGCTGCAATAGCAATGCCCGAAGCTCTACCGGCACCCTCAAAGGAATCAAAAGCTGCTCTGTTGGAGAACTTAGAAACATCTAGAAGCTGTTTCACCAGAGAAATGAAACATGGTCACACATACACAAACTCCCTTAATCCCCTAACCCAACAATGTAACCTCAAGACTTCCCCCCCCCCCTCACACCTGAAGACGAAAACGAAAAAAGGAACTAAATTCCAGCACCTACACCAATTCCTGCCCCACACACCACACACACCACACACTGTAAATATTCATTTGTATAAAGTTTAATATGTTTGCCTTATTACCTATAAATGTTATATTTACTGTTTAATGTAAATAGTTGATTTCTATTGTTCTATGTTCTATGTAAAATGTATACAAACTGTGTACATGACTGTTAACTTGTTATATGTAAACCGCCCTTGATCTCTGGAAGGGGCGGTATAAAAGAAATAGTTAAATAAATAAAATAAAAATAAATAAAATGAACTCCTCTTTTCTATCCTCAGGGATAAAGGAGGCAAAAGGTCGTATCTTTAGGGCAAGTTCTCTAAGAAACATGCCCATATACAGACTGTAAGAATTAATCCTGGCTATAAGCATAGTAGCCTGGAAAATTTTCTTGCCAAAAGAGTCTAGGGTCTTACATTCTCGTCCTGGAGGGGTAGAAGAGTGCCTTTTGGTACTCTTAATCTTTTTCAGTGCAGACTTCACCACAATGGAATGGTGAGGCAACTGAGTCTTTTGAAAACCAGGAGGAGGAGGGACCCGGTACATGGTGTCCAGCCTACGAGAATAAGGAGACAACGTTAGAGGAGCCTCCCATAAGTCCATCAAGTGTTCTTGAAGGATTTCATGGATAGGCAGGGTGACTGCCTCTTTAGGAACCTTGGGGTATCCTAAAATATCCAATTTCTTTGACCTAGGTTCTTTTTCTGAGGATGTGGTAATAGAAAGTCCTTTAGCTAATTCAATAATGAATTCTTGAAAGGACAAATCCTCTGGTGGAGACATTCTCCTCTTTGGGGAAGAGGGGTCTTCATGAAGAACGAGACAGCTCATCAGAGTCCTCAGAGGAGTTGAAATCCTCAGAGGAATCAGAGTATTCTCTATCTGCTTCCAACGCACGATACGCATACCGATTGGTATCAACATCGGGCGTACCGGGTATGGGATCGGTATCGGGTAAAAACCCGAATCCGGCATGCGGAACCGATCTGCGTTTGGAAGTCGATGGTCTCGGTTCCGGTATGGGAGACGATACCGGAACCGGACCCGGTATCGCTGAACGCGATACCGAGGGCGTCGCAGCATTGATAAAAGCCAGCATGGCCTGCTGCATGGTCTGAACAGTATTGCTCATAGACACCACTGCTGCCTGGATGTCGGTACCGGTATGGGCCGGTACCCCAGAGCAGTCCAACAGGTGATCAGTCGAGGCCGTGCCATCGATGTCAACCTGTAACCCCATAGATGGTGCTTTGGAAGCCAGAGCTTCCCGCCGGGGTTGTTTGGCTGGGGCAGGATCCTCAGACTCAAAAGAGAGAGCCTCTCGATGCTTTGAAGGAGATTTGCTCTTTGAGGACCTGCCCACAGAGGGTTTGGTTACCTGAGATCCATCCGGAGAGGAAGACCTGGATGACTGTGATGCTGGATTATCAGAAGCAAACAGCACATGGAATTTGTTGGCCCGGTTCTGCAAACCCACGTTTAGACATCTGGGAGCAGGATGGGCAGTCCGGAATGGAGTGGTCAGGTCCCAAACACTTAAGACACCATTCATGGGTGTCTGTGACTGAAATAACAGCACTACACTTGGTACACTTCTTAAAACCAGGGGCTGGTTTCTCCATGAGGAGAATTCGTGTAGGCCTGAGGCCTAACCGAAGTCACCAAGTTGTGCAGAAAAGAGATTTTTTTTTTTTTTTTTTTAAAGAAAAGAAAAGAGAGACCGGCGGTACCGGTTTCGGTATGGGGAAGGCAGGTACGCGGTCTAAAGAAACAAACTAAAACAAGAATTTCTTCAGCGGTGACAGGAACACGACCTGCTGGCTCCGCGGAAAAAGAGAAACTGAGGAGAGCTGGTCAGGAAGGCGGGAAGGCAGCGCGCATGTGCAGTGGGAGGCCCCAAAAGCTTCCTTTCAGGGAAGCTGGGGAGCTTTCCCGCACAGGCTCCGTCGGTTCCGACGTACCCATATGTGAGGACTTATTCCTGCTTGTTCCTGGAGATATAGAAATTACACTCACCTGGTAATTGTAGTTCCTTGAGTGACGACAGTTTAGTCCTCCACCGCTGGGTAGTGCACCTCCTCCTGCAGCTTGGAGACTGGACCAATCAGAATCTTCACCTCACTGGATGTAGCATGCTGGAACTCCTATCAGCCCCCCAGTGACCTATTGACAAAGCAGACTCAACAGAACTACAAATAAGTAGTCAACTATTATTATTATTATTTTATTTTTTTTTTGTAACACTAGTAGAACCTTGAACAGGACAGGAACATGCCCGTAAACCGAAAGCTAAGACTCTCGCCAATAATGTCGTTCCCCCCTGCCGAGCCAGGAAACACAGATATAGGCAGAAGAGACCTACCCAAAAGGAAAGAAACCTGTACAACCTGAAGTAAAACTCACCTGCCAATTCGGCTCTCATTTCCGAACCTGTGCCGAGCTGACCTTAGAAATTGAGGGCGGGAATGAGGACTAAACTGTCATCACTCAAGGAACTACAATTACCAAGTGAGTATAATTTCTATTTCCTTATCGTTCCTCCAGTTTAGTCCTCCACCGCTGGGATGTAACAGAGCAGTACTAACAGGAGGGACCCTAGCAGCCGGCACGCAAAACCGCCGACCCTGAACAGGCACCCCGTGCCGCTAGCACATCCAGACGATAGTGTTTACTGAAGAAAGCATGCCGCGACGATCAAAACGCTGCTTTGCCCAGTTACACTGGTGGCGCTAGACTACACTCCGCCCAGGAAACTGCCTGCGCTCCAGCAGAAAAAGAGTCCTCCCCCCAACTGGAGGGGTCCCCTCTGCAACAAGTAAGACGAGACGAACGTCCCCCCTGAACCTAATGGAAACTGAGACCTGCGCCGGAGCTTCACTCTTCCTGTGACCCCGGAACAGCCACAGAGAAGCGCTCAGACCTATGGCGGAGCCCGGGACTGCTAAGGGACGAGAGAGCTCACCATACCTCCAAGCAACTCAGACCCAAATGAGACACGAGTTCTCCCCTCGCCCGGGCAACCAGGAGAACCAGTAGTTGACTCACATGAAAAGAGGGCGAAGATACCTTAGGCAACAAGGAAGGCACCAGCCGGAGCATCACTTACTGAGGAAAAAAACAAAGAAAGGCAACAGAAAAAAAAAAAAACTCCCTACGCGACAGCGCTTGGAACTGAGCCGAGCCAGGCTGCATCCAAACACACAGCCGCGAGCGAGAAAACTGCGACTGAAGTTTGACGTAAGGACTCAAATGAAGCTTTGCCTTGCGCCCCTAAAGCCAAGTTGCGAAACGGAAATCCGCCGCGCAGGACCCAATTGAGACCACCTTAAGAAATGTAGCTACATCACTGCGCGTCCTAAGAGGCACTGCTTGAATTGTGCCTTTGGATCGGACTATGGCCGCCAACCATTCTCTCAAAACTCTGGCAGCCAGCCCCCTATCTAAACCATCCTATCAAACCACAGGAACTGACGCCGGTGCAGCGCAGACCTGACGCCTGAAACACTAATCCTCAAGCTCCGACAAACACGAACGTAGACGAGCAAAGTCCAACGTTTTCGGACTTGAAAGATCTGGGCGCAAAGTTTAAGCTAAGGAAAACTGATGACGGACACTATGGGTCCTCCGCACGGCTCACTTCCAGCAGTTCCCCCTACTGCCTCACCAAGCTCATGCGAGACCAGACGCAAAAAACCATGCCCTACCGCATAACTGATCTCCCCCCAATACAGGAGAGACGAGCTTAGCCCGAAATTACCGCCTGAGCAGAGAAACGCCGTTGCACTCGGCAACGAAAGCACCTAAGAACAAGCCCAAGCAATTGAGAAGACATACCAATGCCCATCTACCTACACGGGCGACGTAGTACTGGGCAACCAAATCCAGTGCGGAGAGCACTCCTGACCATAGACCGAATGCCGGGGACATGTACAGCACATTAACTTTCTCCATGAACTTTCCAGTGCCCAAAGACACTTGGCTGCAGACCATGCTACCTGGACGTCCCCTGTTCATCCAGAACACGGTCCCTGTGAACAAAACGGCACAGATTCATTTATTTAATGTATTCTAATTATTTCTCTTATACCCCGCGCTATGCAATATCAGTGCGGTTTACCTGGAACACCGAGGTTTTACGGTGGGGAATAAGACCGTAAGTACCAAGAACAGGGAGCTCAACTTATTTAGTTAATTAGTTATTTATATTCTCATATACACCGCGCTATTCTGCCTCAGTGCAGTTTATATTGAACAAACTGAAATTACATTGAACAGGGCATTATAACTTGGAGATAACTATTCCCCAGGGAACATGGGCTCTGGAGGGTTAAGTGGCTTGCCCAAGACCACCAGGAGCACCTGTGGGACTAGGAACCGCAGTCCTTGGATAACGATATTAACTATTTACAGGGAACATAGACAATGGAGGGCCAAGTGACTGCCCAAGACCACAAGGAACCCCCCGTGGGACTAGAAACCCCCGACCATCTGGCCCAAGACTGCTGACCTCTAGTGGGATCGAACCCCCCAGACTGGCTAGTGTCCTCGCTAAGCGCTTAAAGACCTGCCCTGACAGCACAGTCTCAAGAGACAGAGGAGAGCTTCTCGGAAAGGGCATGCAAATGGAGGTAGTTGAGGTTGCTGCCTGTGCTAACCTGAGAGAAAAATTACGATTCCGCATGTCACAGACTTCCCCCCCCAGGTATGATGCCCGAGAACACTAAATGTGATTCATGAGCAGCGCTGCATCCTGCGGCCCTTAGGACAGTAGAGCATAAATTCGGGGACATAAGACCTTGAATTGTAGAAAGTCACAGTTGCTGGATTAGGAACCAACCCCTGAGAGCCTAAGAGGCGGCCCAGTGGCTAGGACCTCCCCGACATGCAGAGACGGCCGCATGCGCATGGTCCCAGCCCGGCACCAAGGTTTGCACCAGCCTGCCCCCTGGGGACTATAGAGCCTAGTAGAGAGTCTTCTAGGACGCCGGTTGACTGATTATAAATATATCTATACCCATATACACCAGTCTACCCCCTGGGGACCATAGACCCCTGTAGAGACTCTTCTAGGTACATACCTACATCTCTATATATTACACACACATATCTATATCTATATCCACACATATATATATACATATACATACACACACACACACACACATACACATCCATAACCTAAAGACTCCTAAACCTGTCCCAGGGCAACCACCAACGTTTAAGCACACCACCAAGAACTACTGACTCTCTTTCAAACTACAAGCTAGAGCTCTGCACTGACGCCTACAGGTTTCCCAAATTGCGTAATAACCCGGGCCGTAAAAGATGCTCCGCAGAGCCTGACCTGTAGAGGGAAACATGCGTCTTCAGGACAACCCTGCTGCCCTCAAACTGAAAAATAACTTAAAAATGAAGAAATCTTCCTCTAACCACTAAGGGGAACTACTCCCTGAAGGGTAAGACACCAAAGGCAACCGAAGATGACCTGCTAAAAATTCCCTAGCTGTTTCCCCCACAATACCTTTTACGAATGGCCCAGAAGCAGAGGGGTCCCTGTAGGCAACGGACAAGGTCCAGGAGGGCTTTGATGGAAGGGTACAACCTTGCCCAAGCGTAAGCCTGCTCCCGACCCAGACTGGCCCCTGGAGGGAGAGGGGACTAACAGCAGATTAAAGGGATTGTAAGGACAAAAAAGGACAAAAAAAGGCTAAGAACCCCGGCCCCCTGGCCTCAAGCTCCTGCTCCGTCAGGTTATCAGACGATGCCAAATCGAAAGCTATGCTGGGGGCACAGAAGCACACAACCCACGGCAACCTGTAAGAGGAGGGCTGGAAGCCGAGCGAACCTGCTCGCTGTGCCCACCCCCAGCAGCTTCTCCGATACGTACTCCGGACCTGAAAACTGAACATGTATATATGAACATTGTGATAAGGAAGCTTATCATAGTTCAGGAAGGAGCTATAATAGAGGTGAATTGGCTCTGAACAAGCAACCTGTCTTTGCTGGCAGAAATAATAAAACAGAATGTTTCCATAAAAGACTACCAGTCCCAGAATGCACCAGGTTTTCAACAGCCACTAGAAGAGCTGAAGTGGGGAAACGTGTGTTCAATCAGGAGAACTATGAGGTAATCCCCAATCCCTCATCTCCAAGGGCAGGGCTTGATTCAGCACAGCTGAACTGTGCTAGGGTGGAGTGTCCCTCTAAACAGGTTAAAAGTAAGGCCTATTCTACACAGAATCAGCAAAAGCAGCAGATGGAGTTGGAGTTGATGAGGAACCCAGAGCCCAAGGACAGAGAGAGCAAGAAGCAGCGTGGAAGAAAGAAGAAGAAAGCATCTTGGAGGTCTAAAGGAGTCCATAGCAGTACGTGTGCTGGGAGTCATTCCAGAGGCAAGCATAATCCATTGGACTGGAGGAAACCAGATGAGTGGGGTTACAGAGCCAGGAATCCCCGGACGGCACCTGTGAGGGAGACGGCTGCATTTGGAAGGGGCCCTAAGACCAGTGCAAGAAGGTATGTGAAGAGAGACCCAGTGTCCAGGGATCTTGATTGGAAGGCTGGACATAAAAACTGGACTACATACTGGCCAGGATATCTGGAGAGGGACTCTAACAGCAATGGAAGCTCAGGTATGAACACTGATCTATGCCCTAGCTCTTCACTTGGAAGACAGCAGGGAAACAAGTATTGTCCTGAGAGTGCTCCATTAAGAAATCCCCCTGAACCAGTCCCTGATATTGATTCTATGATAGTTGAAGAAGGAGATATTTTAAATGATCAGAGTGAATACATGGATTGCTCTCTATCTAGGCTTCTGTGGTAATATACTTTCACAAATACACCAACCATCAAAAAGAAATATATCCTGTTCTTTTATCTACCCAGAATAGTTTACAAGAAAGCTTTTGGGTAAGATTTGAGCCACGTATAGAAAGTAAACCAGCCAAGAGGTTTGCAGCTGGTTAATTGTTAGCAATTAAGCCTTGCATAATTGCACGTGGGCTCTGAAAAGGACACTTCTGGGTGTGTGTGGAAATACAAGAAGTTATCCTTGAAAAAGAACAGTTTTTGATTACTTTTTGGGTTTTGGTTTTGTTTTTGGAGCACTGCTAAAAGGTATTAGCAGGAGCCCACAGAAAGACCTTTCTGTTCCCATCAAGGTCTTTATTGTTTGATTGAATGCTTAAGAAGTTCAGTTGTTGTTCCTGATTTGTTTTTCCAAAGTATAATACTGAAAGCAAGTATCCTTTTGTGCTACCAAGTATATCTGTGTGGGAGAAATAACCCCATAAATAAAATATATTTTCTTTGCTTAACACTCGAGCAAGCACAACTCATTTATTTGAGAACGGCTGATTCTGGTATGAATGGACTACATTTCCCACAATCCTTTGCAAGTCATACTAATATTTGCCTTTGCCAAGATTGTGGACATTCTCACCCAGCGCCCCCGTTTACAACATGTACAAACTGAACAGGACCTCCCCTCTGCTCCTGTGCCTAATCGGGGCATTACACGGCTGTTTTTTAAGCCGGCGCCGATTGGGCGTACGGCCTTTACCATCCCTCCGGCCCTCTTCAAGCGCTCTCCTGAAGGGATCGAGCGGGCCGGAGGCAACGCACTAAGGACCTCCCCTCTGCTCCTGTACCCAATCGGGGCATTACACGGCTGTTTTTTAAGCCGGTGCCGATCGGGTGCGCCCGCGCCTGGCAGGCCCGCGCCCGAGGGCCTCGCCAGAGGCCCCTTTGGCGTGGCCCTTAGGCGTGGACCGTCTATACCGGACTAAACTCTACCTAGCACACCAGATGATCAGCTCTACCACCAGATCACCCAGCAGAAACCAAATCTTGTAACTAAAAGCAACAAAGGACACTAGAGCAGAATATTATATCTGTAAGTTATCCTGCTAACATCTATTGTGTAACTAGAACTGCTATAAAGTATTCTCCTTGCAGACTCCATATTGTAACTTCGATTATATTGCAAAGTATCTCGTAGCTAGGATTGCTGTGTAGAGATCCATGTCTAACTACCTTATTTAACTTTGATTTCTCAAAATACCTGTACTCCCTTCACTGCACTACTATTATTATACAAGTATTTACACTCTATCCACCAGCTCAGGATTACATCATGGCCACCATTACTTTCTCCCTCCTGCTCCTTTCCATCCTCTCTAGCATATTACACTCTTCCTTTGCCCTAACATCTGACGCCAACCCTATCCCTACGCACCAAACCAGGAATAGGAAACCCCACCAAAACCAACAACAATACCCACAAAGTACATACTACAATAGACACACTTACCTTCTTTATGTACCTCTTGAGGCAACAAACAAGAGATCTAATCTAAGAGCTACTCCACAGAATCTCAAGTGCGCTCTCATTAACGCACGCTCAGCCCGCAACAAATGGCCTGCCATCATTGACCTTATATCAAACCTTACACTAGACATCCTTTTGGTCACAGAAACATGGTTTTCTAATACTGATAACGTCCTAATGAACCAACTTACCCCACCTAACTACTCCATCTACACCTGTAACAGAGAAAACAGAAAAGGAGGAGGAGTATGCATAATAGCAAGAACTGATCTGAAATACCATGTCATCTCTACAAATGCAACAAACCATACAAATACTCTATCCATCTCCAATAACACCAATACCATAAACCTCATCTACAGAGCCCCAAATGCTCCAGCTGATGATCTCTCAACCATAATTGATCTTGCCATCAACACATTAGATATCAACAAACCCAACTGGATCCTCGGAGACTTTAACCTTGCCTCCACACTGCCTTCAGTGTCCAACTCCTTCCTTGACGCCATGACCAACTTACACTATGGTCAAATTGTAAAAATCCCCACCCATAAACAAGGAAATCTCATTGATCTCATCTTTTCCCCATCATCATCCTTGAAACTGCTAAATCAATCTGAGCCCCTATCAACCCCCGTCCCCTGGTCTGACCATAACCTTATTACATTCATCATACCATCTGTGGAATCTCCAAACAAACCATCAGATGTTTATCCACCATCAAAACCAGCACGTTTCAAACCATTCAACATAGACACAATTACTTCCCAAACCATCCCGAAACTCTCTATAATACCAGACAACATTGATGAGATTGTATCAAACTGGAACATCGCCCTTGGACTATCAGCCCAGCCTACCATCCCAGATGACAAGACCTCTACCAACTCTCCGATTCCCAAGAAAAAGAACGCCCCATGGTTCTCCTCCGAGCTACGAACCTCTTTACAACAACTGAGGAGACTAGAGAAGAAATGGAGACACTCCCTAAATCCTTATGACCAATCCATTTACTTAGATTACTTGAAATCCCATCGGCAGCTAACCTGGGATAAGAGAAAAGAACACCATGCAAGGCTCCTTAGCCGTTCTCTTAATAAACCGAGAGATCTCTTCCAACTAGTAAAATCCCTAACCAATGAGCCTTCTTCACCACAACAGGAACATATACACCCACAACTATACGCTGACTACATCCAATCCAAGGCGATCAAGATCACAACATCAACCACAAGTGTAACCACACAACCTTACAACATCCAATTCATACTCAATTTCTCATCTCCAACTCCAAAGACAATCGAAGAAATTATAACATCCATCAACGCCACCACCGCCCCTAACGATCCATATCCAGCCCACTGGATCAAATCACTGAGAACAGAACTCAGCCCATACATATCAGCCTTAGCTGACCAGTCTCTTAGCTCCGGGATATTTCCATCAGCCCTCAAGCAGACCTCCATCCGTCCCCTACTGAAAAACAATAAACTGGATCCAAAAAAGGAAGACTCCTACCGCCCAATTTCAAGCATTCCTTTATTAGCCAAGATCCTGGAAAAAGTCATATTGAGACAAATCCAACAACACATTGACTCTGAAGCCCCACTAGATCCAAACCAGCATGGTTTCAGGGAAGCCCACGGAGTTGAAACCCTCCTAACTTCCCTAATAAACATGCTCATCAATACAACAGATAACATCAGAAATGGAGTTGCAACGATCTTCCTAGACATAGCAGCAGCTTTTGACTCTGTTGACCATGACCAACCTCTTGCCCGTCTCCATGAAAAAGGGATTCAAGGAACAGCATGGAATTGGTGCAAATCTTACCTGGAAGATCGCTGGCAACAGGTACGGATTGATAACACTACATCTCAGCCTTTCCATCAGAAGCAAGGAGTACCGCAGGGCTCCTCCCTCTCAGCTCTGCTATTTAACATCTATATGCAGCCCATCTGCAACATCTCCCACTCATTCGGAATATCATGTCTCATCTACGTGGATGATGTGCTCTTATTCACTCCAATCAATGTGTTAAAACCTGACTACACTACACTAATCAACTGCTTCAATTCAATCTCAGACTGGTTGCTCTCACAAAATCTCAGAATTTCAAAAAAACTGAAGTCCTGATTGTCACAAGGAACAAAGACTTCTCTCCCTCACCAACTCTAAGAACAAGAGATGCCGATCTACCACTCAAAACCTCAACACGTTACCTGGGTGTTATACTTGACCAGCGGCTTGAATTCAAAGAACATATAAAAAATACTGTAAAAGCCATCTACCATAAGATCAGGACACTCCGACACCTCAGACCTATGCTTGAACCATGCGACTTCCGCACAACCTTCCAGGCATTAGTCACTCCTCACTTCGACTATGCAAATATTGTACTACACGGCCTACCCAAGAGCACGCTGAATCCCCTTCAATTGGCCATGAATACAGCTGCCAGGGTTCTTCATGGAGCATCAAGGAGTCAACATATTACTCCCATCCTATTCGAACTTCACTGGCTCCCGATATCATGCAGTATTTTATACAAAGCCCTTATTTTGACCTTCAAAGCATTCCATCAAATCTCACCATCCTCGTTATCTGACCTCCTTCATCACACATAGAACACCAGATCTAGACGATCTACAACAGAGAACATGCTAACAGTCCCAAAAGACCTTACAAAACTCACTCAGACAACTACTACAAGAGCATTCTCCTCCTTTGCCCCCAGATGCTGGAATGCGCTACCACCCAGCATCAGATCACAACAAGACCTGTCCCAATTTAGAAAATCTCTAAAAACATACCTCTTCCTACAACACTTCTCACATTGCACTGGTTCCCTTCCCCCCCTACACAAACCAACGACCATGGCTAATCAAATTAGTTCCCGAAACTTCATTACCCGTTCTAGATCAAAACCTCATAGACCCCCATCTTAAGAGCTCATACATTTGAGAATCTATTGTAAATAGTTGTGAATATATGTTATTATTTAACCCCTGTTATCCATGTTTTCATTTCCTGTTACTTGTAAACTTGACATACGTTTTTATGCTTAAGTACAAAGTTGTTAAAATGTAAACCGCGCTGATGATAAAAGTGCGGTATATAAAAGCTGTTAAATAAATAAATAAAACCTCCTGTTCCCAAAGCTACGTACACCTCAATTGAAGTTCACCCCGAGACCCCGCAGGTCCCACCAGTGAACGCTGATGCTGCGCCTAGCTATATCTCCCTGAATACCTAGGGCATCTAGGCTCCGCAGAACGTAACTGAAAATCCAAAAGGGGTGCATATAAACCTCCGGACAAGAAGTCGAAGGGTAGCGAGGACAAGGAAAATCAGTACATAGTCTTTCTCTAAGCTCGTTTCTAGGACTATCTAATGTACAGGATCTAAATGATTAGAGTCTACTGTTCGAGACTTGTCAACACCCGGTGACCCGGGACGGCCACAATTGAAGGCAAGACACTGGCCTTCATAGACCCTGCTTGTGAGGAAGCCCATGTCGACCTAGGTTGTTTGGAGTCACACTGTTGCCAGCGAGACCCGAGACTTCCAGGCTTGGTCTCTGCTGTCGCCAGACAGACGCTGACAAGCCGACAGTGCAACCATCCCCCTAGAAAGCCAGGCTCCCAAGCCATCTGCCATCTAGAGAGAGAGAGAGAGAGAAGCTCACGCCCTGACTTTATGGGCCCCGCTGTCCGGAATGTCACCCACGCAACAGTCCCCAAACCGCAAGCATCTCCAGCAGAACCCGTGTCTTAAAATAACTCAGCTCACTAGAAGGGGAAGGATATCCAAAGTAACTAAAATATCTTCCCCCCCCCCCCCCTGTAATTTTTTTTTTTTTTTTAAACAGCAGATAAGTCGGGCCCTTTACCTCTACACACGGCTTCTATATCACCCATCTGGATAGAAGAATCTGAATAAGTGACTGACACCAATAAAATGATGCAACTATTCAGATAACGTACCGCCTGGAGTACAGTCAATTTCGAATGCGTTCTGCACTCAGTTCCTAAAGGTACTAACAAGTTTATCAAGGCCAAGAACCAACACGCAGAGCCGCCCTGAAAAAAGAAACCCAGTTTACAAAATGGATCCCGGGCCCAGCACCCGATGCCCCTCGCAGCCACAAAATGGCCGACGCTACCGACGCGCACTCAAAAAGGCACCAATAAAATAACGCGGGAAGCTAGGCCCAGCGAGTGCTCTATGCCGCCCTGGCGCTGAGGAAAGACGGTAGCCCCAAAATAAACCCTGAGAACGTAGGCCCATTACTTACCGCTCTCCGGGATTCTTTAACGGGCTCTATTCTGCGGTACTGCATCCAGCATAACAGCAACTGCCGGAGAGCTGCCCGGCTTTGCGTCCTCGTGCCGGAGAAAAACTCTGCCCCTGTCGAGACTGCCAAGGACTGCTGTGTCCTCGCCCCAGGACTCTTCCCCGTCCAGTCCAGGGGAAGAGACCTGCGATATGAGCCCAGGGCTCCTCCCACCGACCAAAGACCGGGAGGTACCTTTTTTTTTTTTTTTTTTAAGGGGGCAGCCCTGAATAAATAAAATAAGGTAATTCACAAGAACTTTGAAAGAAAAAATGAAGCAAAAATATAAACCACTATTCCTAAGGCGTTCCCTCAGTGAGCTCTGCCAGACTGCTAGAGCTGCCCTGGAGATCGCGGCTAAAGGCACCGCGGCCATCGGGCTGTGTGCAGGGAAAGGAGCTCTGCCCTGTGCTGTCAAGGGGCAGAGAGCCTGAAGAGAAAGACCGCTACATTTGAACACAAAAGGGCTGGCCAGGGCAGGGACCGCAGAACGGACTTCCCATAAACCCAGATTCTCTCTTCTTCATTAGTTTATTACTATTATTTTATTTATTTAAACATTTCTTCTATACCGTGCTATTATAATCAGTGCGGTGTACATTGAACAAAAACATACTACAATGCATACAGGCAACATTGAGTTTACAGTGAAACAGGATATTAAACATGGAGAAAACCGGGAAAATTATTTACAAGCTAACTTTATACTATGTACACTTCCCCAACTCATCTAGTTGTTACATGTGCATTTGTGGGTGGATAGTACACGTGTGATGGTTAGCGGTGGGACTTAAGTGTAGACTAACCATTTTCTGTTTGTGTTAGGGTGTTAGGGCGGCTGGGACATGCGGGTAGGTTGCCAATTGAGTGTTTACCTCGGATTGTTTCCGGGTAGAATTTTGTGAACAGGTGGTGTTTCAAGGCTTTTCTGAATGAGGCTATTATTTATTATTATTAGGCAAATCAAATCAAACCAAACCAAATCCTATCAAAACTATCTAGCCTGCTCCTTAACAGTTTCTTCAGTGAGCCCAGCACCTAGGCTCACTAGGTCCTCCTGCTGCATGGAGACTGGACACACACTGAGGGGCTGATGGGAGTTCCAGCATGCTACATCCAGTGAGGTGAAGATTCTGATTGGTCCAGTCTCCAAGCTGCAGGAGGAGGTGCACTACCCAGCGGTGGAGGACTAAACTTGAGGAACGATAAGGAAGTCTAATTTCTCTTTCCTTATAGTCTCTCCAGTCCCATCCCACACCTCTGGGATATATCAGAGCAGTTTAAACCGGAGGGACCTGCACAACCGGCCTGAAGCACTGCCAATCCAAAACAAGCATCCCCTGCTGACTGGACATCCAGGCGATAACGTTTAGAGAAATTATGCAGTGACGACCACGCTGCCGCCCTACAGATCTCCACGGTGGAACTAAACTATACTCTGCCCAGGACGCTGCCTGAGCCCTTGTGGAATCGCCCACAGCCGCCGGCACTGCTTTACCCTTCAAGATGTATGCCAACGTGATTGCCTCCCTGATCCATCTGGAAATGAAGGCCTTAGCTGCTGCCTCACCTTTGCGCAGCCCGCCAAACAGAACAAAGAAACAGATCATCCTTGCAAAGATCAGACCATGCCCTTTTCACATACTGTCATAGAGCTCTTAACATCTAGGCAGCTACAGAGTGGCAAGGCCTACATCCATGCTCACCAGAGCTGGTAAGGAAATGGCCCAATTTAAATGAAATGTAAATGTTTTTGGATTTGCGGAGTTTTTGTCTTGATCAGGTGATGGTGGGTTGTGGGGGGGGGGTCGAACTCGGGAACAGACCTTGGTGGCTTGTGAGCAGAGGTGGATTTATACGGTTTGTACTGTGATCCCCAATGGGCTTAATGCTCAGATTGAATGGGGGAGCTGTATTTAAGTAGATAGGTGAAAGTTTAGTAGGACGTGAAAGGGCTGTCTTTATTGGTTTGAGGATGTGATAGGTTAGGATAATTTTTAAAATGCTGTGAAGTCTGGTGCATGCGCATTTGTTTGAAGCTGATTTGTGAATTCTACAGCTGGTTATTTGCGTGTGGTACCTAGGCTTGTTTTGGGTAAGTAGTGGGTTTTTAAGTGTTGGAATGTAGGTTTGTCGGATGGTGTTATTTCATATTTTATTTGCTGTATGTTTTTATTTTTAGTACTAGTGTCCCCCTGAAGAAGCGAGAAGATATGCGAAACGCTTGTAAGTGCTTGTTGTGAGGCGTTGGGGCTGGAATGACCGTGTCAAATGACGTTGTTTTCAAGATAAGTTTATTTTTATGTGGTATTCCTGGACCTATTTGGGGTTTTTATAGAGAAGGTCGTTGATGTGACTGGGGCATGTGAGAATCGGTGTTAGTGATTTATGTCACAGAATACACTGGCCCGTTTAATGCCGAGACCTTTCTCTATAAAGAATATTCTGATGGTATTTAACGGCAAATGTTTTGATAATTGAGTCCACAATTGGATATACGCCTACTTTGTTAAAATTGAGTGTTTTTTTTACTTTATTTACATGAAATGCTGACACCACCTTGGGCAAAAATGAAGTACCAGGCACAGTACCACTTTCTCCTTAGAGAAGGAAAGGAATGGCTCCTGGCACAACAGGGTCTGAAGCTCTGAAATCCCGCATGCCGAGCAAATCGCCACCAGGAATACCATTTTCAGAGTCAAATTCTTCAGGGAAGCTCAACCCAACATCTCAAAGGCTTCCCCAGACAGTGCCATCAGCACCAGATTAAGATCCCAAGGTAGTACCACCACCCTCCTCGGCAGACAGAGGTGGGTCACCGCCAATGTTCCCTCTAATTTTCTGTAGGCTGTGTGCGCATAAAATATCACCTGTGCAGCTTTTGAAGGAAGGTTAAATTTTTGTGCGCTACATAACGAAACTCGGAGTTATATACTTTAAAATTTGACTACACGTCAGAATACAGTATGTACACCACACTGATTGCACTAGAAAATATTGTAGAACTTATGAAAACCATAAATACACAACAAATTTTACATTTTAAGATGTCTGTGTTGTTTTCCATCAGAATCAGAATTGTAATTTTTGTGCGCTCTGTTGTAAAGTATGTGCGCTCGCTCGGCGAGGTGTGTGCGCGCGCACACGCGCACAGCTTAGAGGGAACAGTGGTCACCGCCCTTAGAAATCTCAGCACGTCTGGGTGTGTACCCAACAGCACCCCATGGACTTTGACAAGTTTTGTATTCTGCTTTTTCCTTCAATCAAAGCAGTCACAATACCGTACAAGGTTATACAAAAGGTAAGGGAAACATACATCACAGCGATGTAGACAGGGAGTACATAACACAGGAAACACGGTACAAACGATACCTAACATTTAATTACATACAGCATACTAGCACAAAAAATCATGGAGCAGCTGTCTCCCCAGTCCTACGCCAAAGGGCCCTCTGGCAAGGCCAGGGCACACTCCTGTGCTGGCAGTTAAAGTCTGTTGGTCCCCCATGCTGATTGGCCTGCTCCGATGGGGAGGGGCACATGATCAGAGCCTCCGATGGCTGCCGCTGCTCTTCCGATCTTTCCCGCAACAACAGGAAAT
The DNA here is from genome assembly GCA_033557465.1 of Ichthyophis bannanicus. Lineage (NCBI taxonomy): Eukaryota > Metazoa > Chordata > Amphibia > Gymnophiona > Ichthyophiidae > Ichthyophis > Ichthyophis bannanicus. The sequence goes on along the minus strand of CM066036.1, from coordinate 358,793,436 downwards.
CATCGCTAGTTGCACCCTCAAGGAGCTGGCGGTTAGGCTCTTATCAAAACCGGATTGCAAGAACACCAATATGTCTGGGATTGAGACAGTGGAAGGGCCTGCCTGTCTTTCTCCACACTACAGTCCAAAGATGCGCTACATGTGGATGTACACTAGGTTCATAGACCTCCTCCAGGCCTGTAGCAAAGTCGCTATCACTGAGCCCAAATATCCTCTCTTCAACCTCGCCCTTTCCAGAGCCATGTCGTAAGTGAGAATGGATCCACCTGGGGCATGCAAAGCAGCACCTGCATCAAGAGGTCCTTCCAAACCGGAAGCCACCACAGTTGATCCACCAGTATCCAAATCAGGTCGGTCGCTTGCCAAGCCCAGTTGACATAGCAAACCTCTATGCAAAAGTAAAACAAATTCCAGTGAGAACTCCCCCGGGAACCCTATTACTCCCTGGGCTTGAGGGGTGGATGGTCCGGGAATCGCACAGGGACCGGGGACCAGATCCGTTGAAGGTGATACGGCATCTCCTGCCTCCAGAGTCTCTTGCGACCGGGAGGGACTCTCCCACCTCGTTCTGCAGGCCCTGCTCCAATGACCTAGTCTCTTGCGTGCAATCTAGGCAGATGCCTGCCTCAGAGACTGCTCCTCATCGGGTCCTGCATATCTTGAGGATTTTTAGATTTCGCTGCCATGTTGTACCTCAAAGATATGAAATGGACCATGCACTGATCCAATCAGACACTTTCTCCAAGTAATACCAATGGCTGTAAGTACAGCTTCCCTTACAAGCAAAGCCACAAATTTAGTAGGTACAGAGTCTGGGCTAAGAGACAAAAGATGATCATGTCAAGTTACTCACTGACCATAGACAGATGGAAAGGATTTCATTTGTCTTCTAGCCACTGACTGTCTGTCTGTCTTTTCAGTTATATACATTTCTTATATGCAGGTGCTTCCCATTTCATGGAACAAAAAAAAACTGTTGCTACACAGCTACTCAGCACTTTTTTCTGCTTATCTTTCATTTATTTCTGTCTGACCTTTTTGCCTGATCCTTCTCAGGAAAAAAGTCAGAATGTTTCAACAAACTGTCATTTACATCTCCTGACCCACCTGATCAGGCACAACGGCTCTCTGAAATCTGCCCAGCAACAAGACAATGGCACATTTAGTTAGGCTTTTGCCACAGGTCATTGTGCACTGAATAGGTTTTGAGCTGTATAACACAAAGAATGTGTAAGGATGTGATACAAAGTGAGATTCACCCACCTTTTATACCATCACATAGCAGGCACTGTCTGGCCAGCATGTTGGGAAGGGCTGCAGGTACTCGCCAGGAACGCCCTCAATCTGTACCTGGGTAGGCAGAAGGATCCCTAGCACAGTGCACCTCCATGGGATCAGGCACGGAGCACCTGAACTAAACTAAAATCAAACAAACTGAAAGAAAACTGCAAATGGCCCCCTAGGAAGAAGGGGTTCTGTCCTGCTTTATTCTCCAGTGATTGCCTCTCCCGGGCACCCAAAACACAGTGGGAGGTTAACACACATGCGAGCCCGAAGAAGAAAATCATGCCTAAACACAGCAGGGGGAGTTTCCTTTGCCACTACAGGCTCCCAAACATGCGGTGGCAGGCTGCTCTCCGTCTCCTCATGTTCCGGCCGTTGCTGCTGTCCTCCACCCCCCCCCCCTCTTACCTTGGAGCCTCTGCCACATGGCTCTCTACCCCTCACGCTCAGCCTTCCTTTCCGGCTTTGGCACGGAGGGGAGCGACTCAGGGCTGCTGGCTTTCACTCCCATCAATCCACTGCTGCCCCCGCAGCAGCTCCTCACCCGATAACAGGTTCAGGAGCCACCAGAAGTCTCAGACTGAGGAAGGCCTCCACAGACCTCCCCCCTCTGAAATCCTGGGAGGGGGGGGGAATGTCCTCCCCTCAACCCTGTTGTCCCCCGGTTCTCTCTGATCGATCTGGGTTTTGTTTTCCTGCCTTTAAAAACAAAGAAACCTGTACCTTAGCTGCGGAAATAAAAAAAGGAAATTCTAACTAAACCTATCTCCTTAGTTGTCCCTTCAGTGAGTCCAGCATCCTGGCTCACTACCTCCTCCAGCTGCTTGGGGGGGATAAGGAAAACCCCTTTTCATGCTCCACTGAACAAATACTTCTATACCTGTCTCACCACTTGCAGTCTGGTCTTCAAACTTGGTCTATTTGCATTCACTTAGCTGCAATTGTGGCCTATCATGAGCAAATAGAATGACAAAAAAACTTGCCCACAGTTCCCTTAGTTTCCAGATTCATGAAAAGGCCTCATGAACACTAGACCACCAATATGCCCACCATCTCCTATGTGGGACCTTAAAGATGGCCCTCGCACAACTCTTGGAAAACCCATTTAACCAATGAAACAAGCATCGGCATGAGAAATTACCTGGAAAACAGTTTTAGCAAAGGCAATTGCCAAGAGGTAAGAATCAGTGACAAGCCCTAGTGCACTACCCTTCCAATTCTCCCAGGGAAACAAACATGATGGTAGAAAAAGACCACATGGCCTATCTAGTCTGCTCTTCCATAATCAAACACTACAACAGTTCCAGTTTTTCCTTTAGAAATCCTATGTTTGTCCCACGTTTTCTTTTTTTTTTTTTTTTTTTAAATCAGATACTGTCCTCATCTCTACCACCTTCACTGAGAGACTATTCCACTTATCTACTACTCTTTCCATAATAGGGTACTCCTCAAGACACACCAAGTTTCTCCCTAATGTAATTTTACCTCTCCATTTCAATCAACCCATAGTGCTTCCATCTTTTATCCCCTAACGTAAAGCAAGGAGATCCAGAATACTATAAGGGCTTGCCAATCAATTTGCTATAACATCAGCAAAAGGGTTAATAGAGAAATTGTGTGAATAAGTTCAGCACAGTTATCTTTGACCTTCAAAGACAGGTTCAGACAGTGAAGACCATAGTGCACTGAAGAAAGCAGGAATGCAGGGAAGGCGATCATAACTGAAACACAACACTAGGTGGCAAGATGCGAGTTAATTAAAAAGAAAAATGTTTTGCAGAAAGAAATGATCCAGACATGTTTGGAAAGAAAAACTACAAAAGGAGTTAATGAAGAAACAGAGATAATCTATGTGTGTTCGCATGTGTACGTGCTGGAAGGCCTATAAAAGGAAGTAAGACGAACTGAATAAAAGGGAGTTAGTGGAGACAGGACATGGAGGTGTGCTGAACCGACCTCTTTCTTGCTAGGTATGCTTATGCTCTCTGCTTGCTAGGTGTAATTGGATAATATACTTGAGCTTCTATAATAAAGATTTCTTGTTTGAGCACGGCAATAACTTGTTTGGTGTGCTTATTAACATGTGTATGTGTGCCTGAGGGGGGAGAGGAGGGTATAGGAAGGGAAGACTATTCCGGGTAATTCCCCAACACTTCAGAGTCACTAGGTGACTGTCCAAAGGAGTGTTGCCTCCAAACCGGAGCAGAAGGTAGCCGCTAACAATATGCTCTGCATACACTGGACTGTACATGTGTGCTTGTTCATGCTGTACATGCCAGTAACCAAGGATGAAAAACAATTTATTTTCCTTACATCACCTACAACCCTAATTACCAGGGTTATCTAGCACTGAAAAGAGCCATGGCCAACTGAGTCTCTGACCGCATCAATTTTGGTTACACAAGAGCAAACCTTATGCCCTCTGGAACAGTGGGGTCACATCAGTTGCACGTGCTATGAAAGTTGCTATAGTTCAAGAAATAGCCCTCTGCAAGATATCTGTAATGCTGCAACATGATCTTCTGTGCATACCTCTGCAAGTCACTATCGCCCTGATCAATCTTCACTTCAAGACACAGCACTTGGACAAGCGGTCATCAAAAAACCTGTTTGGCTGAGGAAAAAACAAACAAACAAACAAAAAACCCACCACCCACACACACAACCCAGAAAGTCTTATAAGGCTCCACACCCTTCTGTAGTTGAGCCGTGCACAAAAGACGAGCATACATGGCTCATAGCTCTGGACTCACCATAAACAGCGTGGTTGTATTTCTCTTCCTGCTTGTCTACAGAGAAAGTGAAGTTACTTACCTGAAACAAGGGTTCTGTGCAGGCAGCAGGAAAATGCAACCACTCGCCCACCTTTCCTAAAAAGATGTAAATTAAATGGACCTGCCAAATTAACTTCTGCAATTCCTACTCTGGATGGACCTAGGGCTTGTGTGCCAATAGTGGACAGAAAGGCACACATGCATGTACAGTGAAGTCTTAAAAAAAACCTTCAAGCTGGAGGACGACTCCGGATACGCACACAGAATGTGGCTGTATTTCCCTGCTGGCTAGAGACACCCCGTTACAGGTAAGCAACTTTGCTTAACCCATTTGTCTGGATTGGTCCAGCAGGCTATGGAATTCTGGGTTAGAGGGACCACCAATAAATGAGACACAGACTATTTACAACTGAGCGAGATTAAGTGCTAGCTAATTAAAGTAACAAACTGAAAAACAAAAACATACCTAGGATTTGAGCAGCCCTGGGTTATCAGGTTGCCATGGCAACAAGAAATTTGCATCTGGTGCCTGGGATTTCCTTGCCCCATCTGGATGGCCACAACCCCTTATGTTTGCCCAAAGGGATCCTATCTCCCAAAGGAAGAACAGAAGGGAAGGCCACAGGAGATTAGCAGACAAAGTATTTTTCTGCCCATGTGAGATAAGATCCCCATAGGCAGAAGAGAAAAGGAAGGCTGTAATCATGACTGCAATGCAGGGTGACTGCCTGCGGGGATCCAGTCTCCCACAGGCAGAAGAGTATGTCCACGATCGTGGCAAAAATACCTTCCTGCCATGGGAGATTCCCCACAGACAATCATGGCCTGCAGTTGGAAAGCGAGGTAGAGAAGGAAGTAGAAATGAGACCTTACTTGCTAATTATCTTTCCTTGAGTTCTCTCCAGGCTAGTCAAGGAACCATAAGGTAGCCGGATAAAATATAAAATACTCCTTACAACATTTAAACTCCTCAATGACATCTCCCCCTCCCAACTACCCTCCTACACCTCCCATCTGAATCCAGAACACGTAGGCAAAATGCAACTCACTCATCATACCCAAAACCATCTGCAAGACAAAAAAAAAACTACAAGCTCTAGAGCTTTCACATTTGCTGCCCCCACCCTTTGGAATGAGCTTCCACTGACCCTCCGCATGACAAAAGACCTTCGCCTATTCAGAAAAGAACTTCAAACTCACCTTTTCACTGAGCACTATATAAACCCAACCGAAATCCCCTACCTCCCACGAGCTACCCCCCAGCAATCCCAAAACCAACCCTCTAACCTCCAGAACCTGCACCCTATTACCCGACCTCCAGAACCCAGAAGATAACTCACAAGAGGATAACACATAAGACAGACACATATAACTACTAAGACCCACTTAAGATTATTTGTGTAATATGTTTATATTTCACTATTCTCTGTAAATATGTTTTGTTCATTGAAAATAGTTAATTGGCACAGTTTCATGTAAAGTTATCTGTAAATAGTTATAATTTCTGTTCTATGTAAAATTGTTGAATTGTTCCCTGTAAACCGCAGTTGATCTCTGGAAGGGGCGGTATAGAAGAAAAGCATAAATAAAATAAATAAATAAGGTAGTCAGCCCCCTCCAGCAGCTGAGGACTGAATTACACAGAGTCTTGCTGACACCATATCTAGCTCCCTCTAGAGCCTCCAACTCAGTCTTCTATTGACAAAGCAGCGTAAACGAGTAACTAAAACCCCCCCCCACTAAACTTGAACCACTACAAAGAACAAGTATACACTCTGAGACTACAAGGAGCCCCAGGCCCCTGCCTCTCAGTTTAAAAAAAAAAAAGCACACACACACACACACACACACTTAGAATGGCCCCTATCACCCCCTACACCCTAGGAAGGAAGAGCAGGAGAGCAGAGCCGTGTCGATGAACTGGATGCCAGTCTTCAAACATGTTTGTGCCGTGGACTCAAAAGGTAGGACTTCTCAACCCACGAGAACCACTGCCACACCTTTTTCAGCTTAACACCCCCAGTAACCATCCTGCTGAACCGTGCAAATGGACAAGGTGGGCCCTGGACTGGCCTGGAAAGAACTCAAGGAAAGACAATTAGAAAGTAAGGTCTAATTTCTCCTTCCTCTTCGCCTCTCCGGGCCAGTCCAGGAACCGTAGGAACGTACCAAAGCAGTACCTAAACCTGGGAGGGACCTGCAAGCCCAGCCATGATAGCAGAGGCCCCAACATTTGCGTCCCCTCTTTATTTATTTATTTATAGTCTCTTATATACCGCACTATTCAGCATCAGCGCGGTTTACAATAAACAAGGAGTTACACAATTCAACGGTACTTTGTGTTTACAGAAAAAACAGGAACTACAACTCGGATAACAGGGTAATTAATTAATATAACAGACATGATCTCATCCCTCTAGCCTGCACATCTAGCCAATAATGCTTTGAAAAAGTGTGGAGGGACGACCAAGATGCTGCCTGGCAGATGTCCACCGGTGGAATCAAAGCATGCTCCACCCAGGAAGTTGCTTGTCCTCGAATAGAGTGAGCTCTCAGATCCACAGGAGAAGACTCCTCCCGTGCAGCATGCGCCGCCCCAATAGCCTGCTTCAGCCACCAGGCGAATCGAGGCTTTGGAGGCCGCCTCCCCTTTACGGGGGTCCACCAAACAAAAATGAACAACCGGTCTGTCTTACGAAAAGGCTTCGTCCTTGTAAGGTACCTCCGAAGTACCCGTCCGAGATCCAGCTGAAATCTACGATCCGTTCCCTCCCCTCCGATATTCGGAAAGGTCGGAAGCGAAAAATCAGCTGATTCACATGAAAGCGCAATACCACCTTCGGAAGGAAGGACGGCACCGGACGCAATACTACCTTGTCTGCAGAAAATTGTATAAAGGGCTCCCTACATGAGAGCACTTGTAAATCGGAAATCCACCTTGCAGAACACAGTGCCACCAGGAAAACAGTTTTCCAGGATAGATCTCTCAAACTCACCGTTGCCATGGGCTCAAAAGGAGGCCCCGCCAGTGCCTCTAGGACCAAATTCAGATCCCAGGGAGGCACCACCAGCCGAAAAGGGCAGCCGCACATTCTTAAATTGCCCAAAAAAAAAAAAAAAAAAAAAAAACCCACCACCACACACAAATTACATCCAGGAGTGTTGCCAATGAGCGTCCCTGCACTCGTCTCCTGTAACAGGCCAGCGCCGCCACTTGCACCTTCAGAGAACCCAGGGCTAGCCCTTTCTCCAGGCCTCCCTAAAGAAAAAGCAATATGTCTGGCAGCGTACAGCCAAATGGCTTAACTCCCTTTTCTGCACACCAACCTTCAAATATGCACTAAATACGGATATAAGAGACGTAGAATGCTTCTTGGATCTCAACATTGTAGCGATGACTGCCGCCAAGTACCCGCGGCATCGCCAACACTCCCTCTCAAGAGCCAAGCTGTAAGCAAGAACCGATCCACCTGTGGCATCAAGACTGGGCCCTGGTTCAACAAATTGAGCCGACTGGGCGGTTTCCACGGCCGATCCACAAGGAGATGCACCAGATTTGCATACCTTGGTCTCCGCGGCCAATCCGGCACTTAGAATCACCTGCCCATCATGAGCTCCTCTCCTCCACAGGAGTCGACCGATCAGCCATGGTGGGACAACAGAGCAGTCCTTCCACCAGCCAAAGCTGCGCCAGAGCATCGAGCCCTTCCAACACATGCTCTCTCCCCCTGCTGAAGAACCGTGCGGCCCTGGAAAGAGTGGCCATCAGATCCATGATCAGCTGTTCCCACTGAACTGTAATCTCGTGAAACACAGCCGTGTTTAGCTCCCACTCTCCTGGATCCAAGGCATGCCGACTGAGGTAGTCGGCCTGCACATTGTCCTTTCCTGCTACATGCGCTGCTGACAAGGCCTTCAGATGGTTCTCCGCCCATTGCAGTAGCAACTGACTCTCCTCCGCCAAGGTAGCACTGCCCGTGCCCCCTTGCCGGTTGATATAGGATACCATTATCGCATTGTTGGAGAAAACACAGATAGCTTCCCCCCGTACTAGTCCCTCAAAATCTTAAAACTCCAATCTCACTGCCCTCATCTCTAGGCGATTGATTGACCACTTGGCTTCCTCCGCTGACCAGCAGCCCTGCGTCACCTGGGACAGACAGTGTGCCCCCCAGCCAGAGAGACTCGCATCTGTGGTGACCAAAATCCAATTTGGCTGCTCCAACAGCATGCCTGCTTGGAGGTGACCGGAATTCAGCCACCATTCCAAGCTGGACCTTACCCCTTCTAGATATACTAGCTTCCGAGACAATAGATGCCTTTGAGGCGATCACCGCAAGAGCAGAGCCTGCTTAAGCAGACGCATATGGGCCCTGGCCCACGGCACCAGATCTAAGGCTGCAGCCATTGAACCTAGCAGCTGCATGTATCGCCACGCTGTTGGAGCTTTCATGCGCAAAAACGTCTGAACCTGCCTTGGGATCTTTTGCACTCTGACCTCCAGAAGCAAAACTGTACCGGCTTCCATACTGAACAAGGCTCCATGATACACCAATTGTCGCACTGGCCGCGAATGGCTCTTGGCCTGGTTGACCACCCAACCGAGCTGCCCCAGGAACTCCACAACTCACTTGGTAGTCGCGACTGACTCAGCCTTGGCCGTGCCTGAACCAGCCAATCGTCCAGATAGGGATGTACCAGAATCCCTTCCTGCCTTAACGCCGCCGCGACTACCACCATCACCTTTGTGAATGTTCACGGCACTGTGGCCAGCCTGAACGGCAGTGCCCTGAACTGAAAATGTCCCATGGGGATGGCGAAGCGCAGGAAACACTGATGTTCTGGTCTCATGGGAATATGCAGATAAACCTCTGAGATCTATAGCAGAATGCACCTTGCCTGGCCATACTGCCAGAATCACCGATCGTAGCGTTACCATTCAGAAATGCGGCACCCTTAAGCTGCCATTCACGTGCTTGAGATGGGACTGAAGGAACCTTCCTTTTTTAGCACCACAAAATAAATGGAGTATCGACCTGACCCGCACAGGTCTCGGGGCACCGGAACCACTGCTTGAAGGTGCAGTAAGCGCTGAAGCGTATCGCACACTGCTTCCCTTTTCGTCGGTGCCTTGCAGGGAGACACAAGGAACTCTTCAGCCAGTGGTCTGAAGAACTCCAGCGCATAACCCTCGCAGATGATCTCCAACACCCACTGGTCTGTCGTAATTGCGGCCTAGACAGAGTAGAACTGTTCTAAACGTCCTCCTATTTGCAACTCCTGCTGGGCCTTCCTAACTTCATTGTGGCTTCTTGTGTGGGGTCTGCTGGGAAGTGAAATAACACCGGCCAAACCCCCAAGTCCCTTGAAAGGACTGCCCTCTGGCCACGAAGCGGCCCGGCTGGTATGGACCATACTGAGGTGACCGAAACCTGCAGAAATCTCTCATTTGCCCTCTCAGCAGTCCCTCCTGGCCTCAGACCGTTCGGACGGTGCTCTGGAAGCCGACCTCCTTTAGAATCACCCAAATCCTTTACAATCTTTTCCAACGCCTCTCCAAAAAGCAGTTTACCCTTATAGGGAAGCTTACTAAGGCGAGCCTTAGAAGATGCGTCTGCCGCCCAGTTCCTCAGTCAGCGGAACCGTCTGGCTGCCACTAGGAACGCCATAGTCTTGAGGCTATCCTCACCAAATCATAAAAGGCATCGGCCAAGTACACGGCTGCTGATTCCAACTTGGCCCCCTTCCAATTCGGAGGAACCCTCTCCCTGGAGCCAACGATATGATGTTGTTGTTAAGTGCCGTCGAGTCGGAGTCGACTCATGGCGACCCTCTGGATAGCTATCCTAAATTGTGTTCGGTCTTCAGTCAGGCAAGAATTCTACCACTGAACCACCAATGCCTTGGCTAGAAGTCTATAAATTAATGAACGGAGTGGAACGGGTAAATGTAGATCAACTGTTTACGTTTTCAGAATATAGAAAGTCTAGGGGAGATGCAATGAAGCTACAGGGTAAACTATTCAAGACAAATATTTTCTCTTATTTTTTCACTCAACGTGTAATCAAACTCTGGAATTTGTTACTGGAGGATGTAGTAAAGGCTGTTAGTGTAGCTGGGTTTAAAAAAAAGGTTTGGACAAGTTCCTGGGAAAGGTCCATAAACCATTATTAAGAAGGGACCCAGGATATCACAACTTGACCCAATACAAGCATTGTGGAACCTGTGTCTTTTGGGGAAACTGCTATGTACGTATGACCTAGATTGGCCACTGTTGAAAACAGGATACTGGGCTTGATGGACCTTGGTCTGACCCAGTATGGCATATCTTATGTTCTTATGTTAACGAATGGAGGCCCTGGAGACATAGGCCCCACAAACGGAGGACTGAAGAGCTAGGGCACTCGAGTCAAATGCTTGTTTGAGTACAGATTAACCTCCGATCCTAAAGATCTTTAAAGGCAGCATCCCCTTCCACCGGAATAGTAGTGTTCTTGGTCATGGCCAAGGCCAACGCATCCACCTTGGGCATCCGCAATAGTTCCTTCTCCTCTTGCGGAACTGGGTACTGAGTAGAGCGACTACCCCTTAGGGTTGCCTCCGGGCACTCCCATTCCGATTCTATCATCTGTTTAATTACTCTATGAACTGGAAAACACTTCTGCTCTGCTTTAAAGCCTTGAAGCAGAGGGTCCTCGAGCGGTTCTTCCTGAACCATCGGCTGCACTATATTCAGAGCAGCTAGGGAGTGAGCAATGAGAGCCCCTAACTCCTCTCTGCGAAACACTCTGAAGATGTTAGGATCCTCCCTTGGAGCAATCTCACCTTCTTCCAACTCCCCGGCCCACGGGTCTAACCCCGAATCAGAGAGGTTCTCCCCTTCCTCTGTCTCCCGGGGTCCTGGGACCTGCTGCATTAACCAATCCGTGCCAGCCTCCGCTCCACAACCCCTCTGGTAAGGCCCTTCCCTGGGATCTTCTTCCAAGCCCATCTCCTCTACCGAGAGAGCTGACAACTTGAAATGAGGACCCAAATCCTGTGCCCGCTTCCTTTTTAAACAATATGCATTGTGTAATGACAATATAAAATCTGCTGAAAACAGTGGCTCCAAACCTTTCTAGAGCCCTGCCAACGGCTGAGGCACTTGCCCTGCCGGCGCAGGTTTCTTCATCTTAGATTTTCCCTTCCCTGGCTTTTTCCGCAGCACGGGAGAAACGGCTACCCCTGCAAGATGGCCGCCGTTCCCGCCTTCTCTGAAGAGACCAGGGGCTTAACTCCCGCATTTTCCACCAGCCCAACTTTTCTTCCATAACAAAAATATGTGCAGCCAAAACCCAGTCCTGACAACCCCTGGCTACTCCCACACTGCGCGCACACCGCCGCAACTGGCAGCATGCACCTCACCATGAGGAAAACTCACACAGAGCTACCCTGAAGGCCGTGACCCCCTGGAGCATACTAATACCACCAAATAAAACAACCGCTCCCCTGATCGCGGTCCCAGAACTCCTTACTTAAAATACTTGCGCTCGTGTTTCTGAAGCCTGATCCGATCGTGCCTGCTCTCCCGCCTCTAGCAGGAACTGAAGCTCTGCTCTGGAGGAAGAGAGGAGTGATCTGGGGCTCCCAGGCACATCCTCCTCTGGGCAGTGTTCGTGGCTCAGCTCCCCAGACGAGACAGGCTCTGCCTCTACTGCCCCTTCTCATTTGCCAGGGAAGACACTCCGGACCCAATTTTGTATTGTAACGAATGGACTTACTGCCCTGCTAAAGCAATTCAAATCCTTCTTAACCTTTTTCTCCCTTTTTTTTTATTTTAAAAACTGTCTTTCCTAACCCGGGAGCCTGTCCTAAATTGGTCCTTCCCAGCTGCTGAGGACTGAAAAACTGAGTTGGAGGCTCTAGAGGGAGCTAGATATGATGTCAGCAAGACCCTGTGTAATTCAGTCCTCAGCTGCTAGAGGGGGCTGACTACCCTACGGTTCCTGGACCAGCCTAGAGAGACAAAGAGGAAGGGAAAATTTAAAGGGGCAGTGGGCTTATATAAAAAGGAGGATGGGGCAGGGGGGAAAGAGGGGACATGGTGAAGGAGATTTAAGGGTAACCGAGTATGGGAGCCAGCAGGAGAGGAGTTGGCAACACCCTGCACTCTTCCCTCTCCCTCCAAGAGGTGAATTGCCTTCCCCATGAACTCATAACAAAACAGAGCTTCAGATACGGTCTGTATTTCTGTCCAAAAATGCCACTCAGTTCAAGAACTCTGGTGCTGGTTTTGTGGGACTTGAGAACACAAGATCAGCACAACAGACAATTGGGGAGGGGCAGCACAAGATGAGTCACAAGCACTGGCTCCTAAGATTTTGGCCTAGCTCTTAAATCCACATAAAGGTCTAACATAACCTACCTTGGGTATACAGAAGATCAGGCTAGCCTAAGGGCTACAACATATCTTATAAACTTAAGATTCCATCAAGCCAACACGGGTTTCAGATCAAGTATCCTAACTTTCAGCATGCATTTTATTTATTTATTTAAAAGCTTTTCTATACCGTGCTATTTAAAGTCAGTGCGGTTTACAAGGAACATTTCTTTGTACAAAGCGGAGGGACCTACTTTGCACTTACACTGAACAGGTGTAGCAACTTGGATTTAGAGCTGGGGGTAACTATATACAAAATAGAAAATTACACTTACCTGGTAATTGTAGTTCCTGGAGGATCCAGTTTAGTCCTCTACATCTGGGTAGTGCACCTCCTCCTGCAGCTCGGAGACTGGACCAATCAGAATCTTCTTATGCTAGGATGTCTGCTGCTGGATCTCCCATCATCCCCCAGTGAACTATTGACAAAGCAGACTCAAAGAAGCAACACATGAGATAACTATAAATAGTAAACCAGAAAAGAACTTAGTCCCCTTAATTGCTTAGCGACCCCCTCCCCAAACGAGGAAGCCAAAATTTTGTACAGCGCCTCTGACTGCACCTGAAGAAAGAAGCAGTCCTAAGCCAGCCACCTGTACTGAACGGCTGGCAAAAGAAAGAAGAAGCGAGCCCGGGATACGAAAACCCAAAGAAACAGAGTGAATCAAGTCCTCGCCGATCACCTGATGCGCGCCGTTACTAACAACCGTGACACTTGGGAGGGAAGGAGGACTAAACTGGATCCTCCAGGAACTACAATTACCAGGTAAGTGTAATTTCTATTTCCTGAGCGGTAATCCAGTTTAGTCCTCTACATCCGGGATGTAACAGAGCAGAGCAGTCAACACCGGGCGGGACCCTGCCAAAAAGGCATGCAACACCGCTGAACCAAACCTAGCATCCTGAGCGGCGAGTACATCCAAGCGGTAGTGTCTACTAAAGGTATGAAGAGACGACCAAGTAGCTGCCTTACAAATGTCCGTAGGTGGAACAAAACTATGCTCCGCCCAGGACGTCGCCTGAGCCCTGGTAGAGTGGGCCCGCAAACCCACCGGAACCGGTCGATGCTGTAAAATATAAGCCGATGCATTCGCCTCCTTAATCCACCGGGCGATGGACGTCTTAGACGCCGCCTCTCCTTTGCGGGTTCCGCCAAAAAGCACAAAAAAGCGATCCGTCTTACGGAACGGATCGGACACCTTTAAGTAACGACGAAGGACGCGCCGCACATCTAGACAATGTAAACACCCGTCTGTAGGACCTTCCGCTTCCGAAGTAAGGACCGGAAGATATACCGGCTGATTCAAATGAAAAGGCGAAACCACCTTAGGTAAAAATGAGGGCACCGGCCGAAGAACCACGCGATCGAGAAATGGACAAAAACGGCTCCCTACACGACAGCGCCTGCAACTCAGAGATGCGCCTCGCCGAACAGATCGCCACCAGAAACACCGTCTTCAGAGTGAGATCCTTAAGCGATGCTCTCCGAAGGGGCTCAAAAGGTGCGCGAACCAAGGCCTGTAACACTAGGTTCAAATCCCAGGAAGGAATGGACACTCTGCGCGCAGGGTGCAACCTCAAGACCGCCTTGAGAAAACGTTGGACGTCCGCATGCATCCCTAGCAAAACCCCGAGAACCTTGCCGCGGTAGCATGCCAGCGCTGCCACTTGCACCTTCAGAGAACTGGCCGCCAAACCTTTACCAAAACCGTCCTGCAAGAAACTGAGAATTACCGACATCGAAGCCGTAGCCTCGCGAACCCCACGTCGCGAACACCAATCCTCAAATAAGCGCCACACCCGCACGTACACCAGCGATGTGGAAGGCTTCCACGCCCGGAGGAGCGTGGCAACCACCTCAGGGGAATAACCCTTCTTCCTCAACCGAGACCTCTCAAGGGCCAAACCGTAAGCGAGAATCGATCCACCTGAGGCATCCGCAACGGCCCCTGAAGAAGCAGATCCGGAAGCGGAGGCAGTTTCCAAGCCACTCCGTGACGCAAACGAACCAGATCCGCATACCAAGGTCTTCTCGGCCAATCCGGAGCCACCAGCAAAACCCGCCCCCGGTGTGCTTCGATGCGCTGAATGACCCGACCTATCAGCACCCAAGGGGGGAAGACATAAAGAAGACCGTCCGCAGGCCACGGCTGAATTAGCGCGTCGATGCCCTCGGACATGCGTTCTCTCCGCCTGCTGAAGAACCGACCCGTCTTTGCCGACTGGAACGTTGCCATAAAGGTCCATAATCGGAGGTCCCCATTTGCGGACTATCTGCGCGAACATCTGCGGGTTCAGTTCCCACTCCCCGGGGTCGACCCGCACTCTGCTGAGAAAGTCCGCCATCACATTGTCTTTTCCGGCGATATGCACCGCCGACAAAGCCGGCAAGCGGGTCTCCACCCAAGCGAACAAGACCTCGGCCTTGCTTTCCATGGCCACACTGCCAGTGCCGCCCTGGCGATTGATGTAGGCTACCGTCGCCGAGTTGTCCGAGAGAACGCGCACTGCTCGCCCCCGCACCAACGCCTCGAGGGCTTGCAGCGCAAGTCTCACCGCCCGCAGCTCGAGGCGGTTGATCGACCAAGACGCTTCGAGAGGGGACCATGTTCCCTGCGCGAAGCGGCCTTCGCAGTGGGCTCCCCAGCCCAACAGACTCGCATCCGTGATGAACGGGATCCAAGAGGGTTGCTCCAGAGGAAGCCCCATCCAGAGGTTCGTCGAGCACAGCCACCACCGGAGAGACAAACGGACTGATCTCGGACACGGCAACCGCTTGTTCAACGAATCCAACTGGTTCGACCAGCGGCGTAACAGGGCTCTCTGAAGCAGCCGCATATGAAACCGGGCCCAAGGCACCACCTCCAACGTCGCCGCCATGGTGCCCAACAGGCGCAGGTACCACCACGCTGACGGAGCGGGAATCCCCAAGAAAGAGCGCACAAGACTTCGCAAGGCCTGAACACGGCGCTCCGGCAAGCACACCAACCCTCTCGCCATGTCGAAACGAACTCCGAGGTATTCGAGGGACTGCGTTGGCACCAAATGACTTGTTCTCGTTGACCACCCAGCCGAGGGACCGTAGCAAGGCCACTACTCTGTCCGTGACCTGCACACTCTCCTCTTTGGACTTTGCACGAATCAACCAGTCGTCGAGGTAAGGGTGGACTAAGATACCTTCCTTGCGCAAGGCCGCCGCAACCACCATCATGACCTTGGTGAAGGTGCGCGGAGCTGTGGCGAGACCGAAGGGCAATGCCTGAAATTGAAAGTGACCCCACGGGAACGCGAACCGCAGGAACTTCTGGTGGACCGCTCGGATGGGAATGTGTAAATAGGCCTCCGAGAGATCGAGAGAGGTAAGAAACTCTCCTTGACGCACCGCTACTATGATGGACTGCAAGGTCTCCATCCGGAAATGTGGGACCCGAAGGAAACGATTCACGCCCTTGAGATCTAGAATTGAGCGTAGCGACCCATCTTTCTTTGGCACCACAAAATAAATGGAGTAGCGACCAACGCCGCGCTCGGAAGGAGGAACGGGAATCACCGCGCCCAATGCGATGAGCCGACTCAACGTCTCCCGAATGGCTTGAATCTTCTGCTCGCCTCTTCAGGGGGAAAGGACAAAGGCGTCGGTAATCGGCATAGCAAACTCTAGGGCATAACCTTCTCTGATTATCTCGAGCACCCACTGATCTGACGTGATTTGGGCCCAGGAAGGCAGAAAGTCCCGAAGACGTCCTCCGATGACTAACACCCCTTCCGGAGCCCACCTCGCTTCATTGTGGCTTACGACCAAAGGAAGAGGACGCCGCTGCGAATCCTCTGCCCGCCCCCCGAAAACCCCGGCCCCTGGAACTATACCGGCCGCGCTGGGAACCCCAAAAATTGGGAAGAACGAAATTTGCGAAAGTCTCGAAACTGACCCTGCACCGACGGCATACCTCTACTCAGTTTAGGCTTATCTTCGGGCAGACGACCACCCTTGGACTCCCCAAGATCCATTACCAATTTATCCAGATCGTCACTGAACAACTTACCCTTAAAGGGTAGCTTACTGAGGCGGGACTTAGAAGAACCATCGGCCGCCCAATTCCGCAGCCATAAGGATCTGCGCGCCGCCACCAAAGAGGCCATACTATTCGCCAATGTTCTAATCAAATCATACTGCACATCCGCCAGATACGCTGATCCGGACTCCAGCCTAGTAACCTCCAGCAAGCCCTGCTGATCCAAGCCGGAGAGCTGCCTCAAGTGTTGAGCACAACGTAAGCAGGACCTAGCCACCCAAGTCCCACAAATGGAGGCCTGCAAAGACAAAGCATTGGTCTCAAAGGACTGTTTCAACAACCCATCTATCTTCTTGTCCTGTGCGTCCTTCAAAGCTGCACTGCCTTCCACCGGAATGGTAGTTTTCTTGGTGACTGCCGACACCGCGGCATCCACTCAGGGCGATTTAAACCTCTCCTTGTCTTTATCCGCCAACGGATAAAGGCGGTTCATAGTCCGAATGCCCTTAAGGCCGGATTCGGGATGATCCCACTGTCTGAATCATCTGCTCCACAACACGGTGCACCGGAAACACCACTTGAGAGTCCCGCACCGCTTGAATGAGAGGATCCTCCAAGCCATCCTCCTCAGCAGAACGAGGAGCAGCGAGATTGAGAGCGTGGAGAGATTCCGTAATCAAAGGCACCAACTCCTCCTTACGAAAGACCCGAATTATCCGGGCTGGATCCTCGGGTTCTGGGATTTCCCCGTCTTCCAATTCATCAACAGCACCTTCCGGGTCCACCTCAGCATCAGCATCCTGCCAGCTCAAGTCGTCATGGTCCAGGTCCATGGCGCGAAGGCGCTTGGCCGAAGGCTGGCCTTCCTGCCTGGCCTCTCCACCTTGAAGGGATGACAGGGGTGACGGCCAAGCGTCTGGCAACTTGCCCGAGCCCCCCAAGCGAAAGGCCTGGTGCATAAGCAGGACAAAGTCCGGGGAAAAATCCGGAAAGGAAGATGCTGCCGTTGCAATTGGCCATGTGCCCCCCTGCCCTTTAGGAGGGGCTGTAGACGCAGATGCAAGAGGGTCAGGAGAGGGACCTCCGTCCGCCGGCACCGTCGGGCTTCCGGGGCCGGACAATTCCTTATGCTCCAGTTGGTGTTCTAAACTGGTGGAAACTGAGGCGCAGCCCTTGCAGACCCCAGTCATCCACTGCCCCCCTGCGCGACCCGCAGATAACGCACTGTGGTCTGGCAGCCATGCTACAGCAGTCCCCAGTGAAAGGAAAAGTAAATTTAAAGTAAATGTAAATGAAAACTTAAAGAAAGCAAAGCTAAGAAACAAAAAGAAAAAGCTCCGGGTTTTTTTTGTTGTTTTTTAAGAACCAGCAACTGGGAACTGCAGTGCCCCCCCCCCCTCCCAGCAAAAGCGCTATGCCAAAGGTGCGCTAAGTGGAAGGAAAAGGCAGTTAAGGCACACTTCTTGCTAGGCGGGAAAAAAACGGGTCTGTAAAATGGCCGGCGACACCTTTAGCCGGCGGGAAAAAAGGGCGCGAAAAACCACCGAAAGGAAAATGAAATGTAAAAAGAAATAGCAAGGTAAAGAAGGCAAAGGGGGAAAAAGCCACCAACAACTGCCGGCACTCACCGCACCTGACTAAAATCGCCGCAGCAAACTCCTCACTCGAATCCTGAGCGGGAGCAAACAATGGCACCGGCTGTCAGTCAAAGAGGGAAGCCAGCCTGCTGAAGAGGGGCTTCCTAAACGCTGCCAGGTGACCGGAAAGGCAAAGTCCTCCTCCGAACAGTCATGGAGGAAGGAGCCAGCCTTGGACTGCAGAAAACAGCCTTCAGAGACAAGTCAGCAGCGTAGTGCAGGCACGGCTTCTGATCGCAGCCGGCTCTCTTGTTATGTTAGTAATTTTAAAGCGACAGCTACCTAAAAACAGAAAGCAAAGCAAAAGAAAAGCAATACAAAGGAAAAAAACTCTCTAGTGTTGCCCCTAAAGGTCCCTAAGTGAGCCTAACCCCAGGCACACACGTCCTCCAGCTGCCAGGAGACTGGACACACTGGGGGATGATGGGAGATCCAGCAGCAGACATCCTAGCATAAGAAGATTCTGATTGGTCCAGTCTCCGAGCTGCAGGAGGAAGTGCACTACCCGGATGTAGAGGACTAAACTGGATTACCGCTCAGGAACTAAGCAATTAGACACTGCGCTCTTAACACGACATGCTTGCTCCATAACTATGTACAGATGTTTCAGTGCACTATATACAAACTGAGCAATTTATCACTGCGCTGTTAATGTGGCTTGCTTGCTCTGTAACTATGTACAGATTTGTCAGTGAGCTATGTACAGGAATATCAGTTATTTAATCTAAATAGTTGGGCTGCTATAAGTGTTTACTTCACCCAGCCCAGGGTGTGCTGATGGAGACTTTAGAGTGGGTGGGATATGGTATGGTGGGTAGAATTGTGTCATTGGGGTGTGAGTAGTGTTGAACAAATAGATGGTGCTTTAGTGCCTTCCTGAATTGGGCGAGGTCAGTGATCGCTCGGATAGCGGTTGTAGGTCATTCCAGTGGATAGGTGCGTAGAGTGCAAAGGCTCTGTTCTTTGTTGCCAGAGAGCATCTTGTTATTTTCTTGGGACTATTAGTGTGTTAGTGGCGAAGGTCCTCCTGGATCTGTTTGGGGGGAGGGGGTAGGGTGGAGGAGGTCCATCATGGAGGTGGAGGATAATTTGTTGATGGCCTTTAAGGTCATTAGTACTACTTTGTAAGTGAGGTGCATTGTAAGCATCCATTCTACTAATGTGGGAGGTATAGTAATAGATTATATATTGAAGAAATTAAATGAAAAATAAACGCAAGAAAAGATACTCAGTATATTGTCCTCAGTCT
This sequence comes from Ichthyophis bannanicus, assembly GCA_033557465.1. Classification (NCBI taxonomy): domain Eukaryota; kingdom Metazoa; phylum Chordata; class Amphibia; order Gymnophiona; family Ichthyophiidae; genus Ichthyophis; species Ichthyophis bannanicus. The sequence continues at coordinate 358,774,060 of CM066036.1, read as the reverse complement.
AACTTTGTACCAATCCAGTTACCCAGCATATTCACTCTTTTGCACAATGTTTACTCCCTGGCCTTTCTCCCAGCATACCAGAACTATTATACAAACCGTATTCTTCAGCTTCTCATATGCTTCCATAGATTTACAAGAGCACGTGGCTTCTGCCCACTCCAGTCGCTCCTCTGCGGTCCGCTCCACCAAACTGTCAAACACTTCAAAATATAGCCAGGCCAGGTTTTCAGGCAGTTGCAGCTTTCCGCAGGCAATATGTTTCCACATGGCCCAGGAAAGACGTGGGTAGCAGCCATCATTTGCTCGAGTCCGCACATAAGAGGACATCTTCCGTAAATAGTGCATGCTGAACTTGGATGGAGGGGGCAGTTGCAAGACCCCAACAAGAAAAGGCTCCATTTTCACCCACAACTGGACATTCAACTGATCCATTTTTCAGGCGTGCCAAGACACTTATGTTGAAGATACAGAACTGTGATAACATGAAATGAATAGTTAAGACATATTACCATAATTTAATTCAATAACTAATAATATTCTATCTTTTCAGAGATCCCATCTGACAGGGCCATTTAGGCCTATGGATATCATTAAGGAGGCACCCTTATAGTCAGTGAGAAAGGGAAAATAGCTGTCATTATAGCAATGGCTCCTACTAGCCATCCAGTACCATTGATGATGTACTCTTGAGCTGCCCTTCCACACCATTCATGTGACTGAACAGGGGGTCCTAGCTACTAAAGCATGACTGTTGCAGCCTCTCAGGAGAGAGGGGCACAGCAGAAGACACTAGGAAGCAAAATAAAGTTTACCCTTTTAGTTTAATATGGTCAAGAAAACATCCTACTGAATTTTGCAACCCTCTAGCAAGACAGAAAAATACTTGGTAGAGATTTTTGTGCTGCTTTTTTGATAATCAGATAAGAGATTACAATTATGCAGATAAACCAGAGAGGAGCCAGTTGTGATACTAGAGCAACCAACACTAACAACTGTTTTGTAGCAGAAAGCCAGAAGAGCACTCTATGGAGCAGACAGCAGCAATAGAAGAACCAGTTGATTTGTACATTGCTTTGGATATTCCAGCAAAAGCAGAGAACCCCAATCATTCATCCCAGGTGAGGCTGCCTCCCTCTTATATTTCATGAGCTCATATGAGCTGTGTAAGCAACTTTGGGAAGAGGAGGAGGAAATGCTTTTTCACCATTCTGCGTGTTTCCTTGCAGCCCTTTCTGTTGAGTCTGTCCAGAATAATCAATCAAAAAGCCACGGGAGATGAGCAAAAACAGCAGCATGTTGAGCATAGCATTTTCCTACCAATACTCTAACTACAGTCAGCTTAGCCAACCTAGCTCTAGTTGGGGATGGGAGACTATATGAAGTCTAAAGAAGAGGACGGAAAGTGGCAAAAGAAATCATAATTACACTTACCTGGTAATTGTAGTTCCTTGAGTGACGACAGTTCAGTCCTCTACTTCTGGGTCGTCAACCTCCTCCTGCAGCTTGAAGACTGGTATGTCAAACTTATGACATCACTGGATATAGCCTGCTGCTCTCTCTCTCTCCCTCCAGTGTGAACTATTAACAAAGCAGACTCAAAGGAGCAACAAATAAGTAGCAATAAATGCCAACTACACCTAACTTAGGTTAACTAAAACGTTATATCAACCTGCAATGAAGGCGTCACACGCCCTGTACTGCCACCGAACCTATTAGTCACCTTCTTCTAACAAATGAATGGACTTACCTGTAGAAAAATGACCATGCGACCTCCGGCTGTCCCCCCTCTGAAACAGCTCTGGGCGGGAATGAGGACTGAACTGTCGTCACTCAAGGAACTACAATTACCAGGTAAGTGTAATTATGATTTCCTTATCGTTCCTCCAGTTCAGTCCTCTTACTTCTGGGATGTACCAGAGCAGTAACTATTGGGAGGGACCCTTCCAGCCGGAGCGCAATATTGCCGCCCCAAAACAAGCATCATCGGCCGCTGCGACATCAAGGCGGTAATGCTTACTGAACGTATGCAAGGACGACCACGTAGCCGCCTTACAAATCTCACTCGGCGGCACTAGCCCATGTTCCGCCCACGACGCTGCCTGCGCCCTGGTAGAATGAGCCCTCAAACCGTTTGGTACCGCGCGACTTTGTAACAAATAAGCGGAAGCTATTGTTTCCCTAATCCAACGAGCGATGGAAGCTTTAGACGCCGCCTCGCCCTTACGCCTGCCCCCAAACAGGAACAAGCGATCCGACTTGCGAAATGACTCAGTAGACTTCAAATACTGCCGCAAAGCTCTCTTAACATCTAAGCGATGAAAGCGGCGATCCACAGAGTCTCCCGTTCCGGAACCTAGGACAGGCAAACACACCGACTGATTCAAATGGAATGGAGAAACAACCTTAGGCAAGAAGGATGGTACCGGCCGTAGCACTACTCTTTCCCTCGAGAAGGACAAGAATGGCTCTCTAGAAGACAACGCTTGTAACTCCGAAATGCGCCGCGCAGAACAGATCACTACCAAGAAAACCACTTTGAGAGTGAGATCCTTCAGCGACGCAGAATGTAAAGGCTCAAAGGGCGGCTTGACCAACGCCGACAACACCAGATTAAGATCCCAAGATGGAACCTGTAGCCGACGGGCAGGGCGCAGCCTAGACATCGCCCGCAGAAAACGGATGATATCCGCATGCACCCCCAACGCCAGCCCTTGAACCTTGCTGGGATAACAGGACAGCGCCAACTGTACCCGCAACGAGCTGGCTGCCAGACCTTTATCAAAGCCATCCTGTAGAAAGTTCAATACGGAAGGCACGGCGACCGTGGCCGCCCGAATCTGACGTCTCGAACACCAATCCTCAAAAACACGCCATATCCGCACATACGCCAAGGAAGTAGACCGTTTCCTCGCCCGCAGCAGCATAGAAATCACCGCCGCCGAATAACCTTTCTTCCTTAACCGAGCCCTTTCAATGGCCATACTGTAAGCGAGAATCGATCCACTTGGGGCATGAATAGCGGACCCTGACGCAACAGATCCGACCGAGCCGGGAGACGCCAGGGCCGGCCGTCTAGGAGCCTTATTAGATCCGCATACCACGGACGCCTTGGCCAGTCGGGCGCCACCAAAAGCACCTTCCCCGGATACGCCTCTATCTGTTGCACCACGCGCCCACGGTGGAAACACATACAGAAGACCCGACATGGACCACCGCTGCATCAGCGCGTCTATGCCTTCTGACATTCTTTCTCTTCTCCTGCTGTAAAACCGCGGAACCTTGGCCGAAGCAAAGGTTGCCATTAAGTCCATTATTGGCGTCTCCCAACGCCGCTCGATTTGCGCAAAGACTTCGGGATGCAGCTCCCACTCCCCCGCATCCACTCGTACTCTGCTGAGAAAATCCGCCATCACGTTGTCTCGTCCTGCAATGTGCGCCACCAAAATTGCCGTCAACCGACTCTCCACCCAGGCAAACAGGAAGTCCGACTCCTCTTCCATCGCTGCACTTCCTGTGCCGCCCTGATGATTGATGTAAGCTACCGACACCGAATTGTCTGAGAGAATTCGAACGGAACGCCCTAGCACCATCTGCTCGAACGCCTCCAGGGCTCTCGCCACCGCTCGCTCGACCACACCGACTCCAGAGGGGACCAGTATCCCTGTGCAAACTGACCTCCACAGTGGGCTCCCCAGCCCGAGAGACTGGCATCTGTCATCACTGGAACCCACTTCGGTTGCTCCAGAGGCATTCCCGCCAACGAGGACGGAAGCAACCACCACTGAAGCGACCGGCGCACCTGGAGGGGGCAGGGCAACCGCTTGCTCAGGGAATCCACCTGAAGCGACCAGCGCCTCAGCAACGCTCTCTGCAGCGGCCGCATATGCACTTTGGCCCACGGAACCGCCTCCAGGGTTGCCGCCATCGTGCCGAGTACTCGCAGGTAAAACCACGCCGTCGGAGCAGGCGTGGCTCGGAACGAGCGAACCAGCCTGCGCAGAGCCTGTGCCCTCTTGATCGGCAGAAAGACCAGCGCCTTGCAAGTGTCGAACTGGACCCCTAGATACTCGAGAACCTGAACAGGCTGTAGATGGCTTTTGTTTGGATTGACCACCCAGCCAAGCCCCTGCAAAAACTCTACCACCCTGTTGGTCAACTGCCGGCTCTCTGACTCCGACTTCGCCCGAATCAACCAATCGTCGAGATACGGATGCACCAGGATACCTTCCTTGCGCAGCGCCGCCGCCACCACCACCATAATCTTGGTGAAAGTGCGCGGCGCCGTTGCCAGGCCGAAGGGCAACGCCCGGAACTGATAGTGACCCCAGGGCAAGGTGAACCTTAAGAGCCTCTGATGAGCCTCTCAGATGGGAATGTGCAGATAAGCCTCCGTAAGATCGAAGGATGTTAGAAATTCTCCTTGACGGACCGCGACGATAACCGACCGTAATGTCTCCATACGGAAGTGGGGCACCCGCAGACACCGATTCACCCCCTTGAGGTCTAAGATAGGCCGCAGCGCCCCGCCTTTCTTTGGCACCACGAAATATATGGAATACCGACCTACGCCGAACTCCTGCCTCGGCACCTCCACTACCGCCCCTAAGCGCAGTAGGCGGTCCAAAGTGTCGCGAACCGCAAGAGTTTTCTGCGTCCCCCTGCAGGGCGACACGACGAAGGAATCTCGCACGGGCCTCGCCAGCTCCAGGGCATAACCATGCTGAATGATCTCGAGGACCCACTGGTCGGAGGTTATGAGGGTCCAAGCGGACAGAAACTCCCGAAGTCTCCCGCCGATGGGAGCGTCCGCCACCGGGACCCGCCTCATCTCATTGCGACTTACGAGCTGCTGACCCGGAGCCCGAGGCGAAACCCCTAGTCGCGCCTCGAAACCCCCGGAATCCTTGACCGCGGGAAGAAAATCGGCCCCTCTGAAAGGCGCCATACCGCGACGCCCGAAATCTCCGAAAGTCACGAAACTGACCTCTTAAAGCTTGACCGACCTTTCCCTGTTTCGGCTTATCCTCAGGTAGCCTACCCGCCTTGGATTCCCCCAGGTCCTTCACTAACTTATCCAAGTCTTCTCCGAAAAGTAACCGCCCCTTAAACGGCAGCTTACCCAGCCGGGATTTAGAGGAACCATCTGCCGCCCAATTACGCAGCCACACTGATCTGCAGGCGGCCACCACGGAAGCCGTGCTAATAGCGAGGGCTCTGACCAAATCATAATGCACATCCGCTAAATAAGCCACACCGGACTCCAGACGCCCCAGCTCCTGGAGTTCGCTGAGATCCAACTGAGGCGAGCGACGTAACTGCTGAACCCAGCGCAAGCACGCCCTCGCCACCCAAGCTCCGCATATGGACGCCTGCAGCGCGAGAGAGTCCGCCTCGAACGTTTGCTTCAAAAGGCCATCCACCCTACGATCCTGCGCATCCTTCAAAGCTGCGCTGCCCTCTACCGGGATGGTAGTTTTTTTGGTAACCGCCGATACCACTGCGTCAACCCGCAGTGTCTTGAACCTTTCTTTATCCGCTAACGGCTAAAGCCTAGCCATGGTGCAGACGCCTCTAAGGCCCACCTCCGGCTGGTTCCATTCCTCCTGGATCATTTTATCGACCACCTTGTGCAGCGGAAACACCACCTGCATTTGCCGCACCGCTTGAATGACAGGGTCCTCCACCTCGCCCTCCGCAGACGCCTGTGCTGTCAAATTGAGCATCTGAAGGGACTCTGTGTTGAGCGCTGGAAGCTCCTCTCTCCGAAAGAGCCGAATGATCATAGACTGCTCCTCAGGTTCCAGGATCTCACCCTCTTCGAGATACCGTGCCCCTTCTTCATACTCCCAGTCAGGCTCGTCAGGCTCCGCCCATTCATTGTCCATCGCCGAAGGTTCCCTGGCCCTAGCTTTCTTTGGGGCCGAGGAACCCTCGAGCACCTCGCTCGCAGTCGCCAACTGTGTAGCGGACAGCGAACTCGGCCCAGCCTCCACTAAGCGACCCTGGTGCCGCAAGCAAAAGGCTTTGTGCAACATTAAGACAAACTCCGGGCAAAACTCCGTCAAAGCCTCCGGCTGCCGCTCCAAGGACAGAGCCGAGGGACCAGCCTGTTCCTCCACAGGAGCTTCCTGCCCTGGGTCTGGAGGAGGCGCCGCCAGCCCCGCCGACGGAACCCCCGGGGACTCAGAGTCCTCCCTGACGTCCAGTAGCTGCTCCACCGTGGACGATAGGGAAGCACAACCAGGGCACACTCCAGACTCCGCCACAGTGCCTCTACGGGTACCACAGACCACACACTGTGGCCACCCCACCATAAACCTCCCGGCGTTTACCCCTGGACCCAGAACCCACCCAAAATGAAAATTCTGCTAGCCCAGGGGACCCTAAAACCACACAGACCTTTGACTGCCGAGGGAGAAGCCTGCCAACAGCCCCAGGCAATTGCCACCGTGCCAAGGGCCACCTTCCCCCCCCCCCCCCGCAGTATCTGACAATCGCGGGAAAAACGAAAGGAAAACAAAACAAAAGTAAAACAAAAGGTAAAACCCCCCTGCTACCCCGGGAAGCGCTACCCCCGAAATATCAAAGCTTGCTTACCAACTCAGAGGCCGGACCGCAGCACAGCCACGCGGTCCTCCGTGCAAGCTAAAATGGCCGCCGGGTAGAAAAAAAGGGCGCCAAACCTCCTCTTCTCCAGCGCTGCGGGAACCAACTGGACTGCCTGCCCTTCCACCGCAGCTCGCCACCGGTTCTGAGCTTACCGGGCAGGTCTGCAATATCCCCGAACCGGACAAGAATCGCCGGCCCCGTATCGAGGCAGTCTGTGCTCACCAACGCTACTGCCGCTCCCCTGCTCTCCGGAGCCGCGATCAGCGCTCACTGCAGCCCGGCAGAGTACAGGGATGGAAACAGGAGCTCTCCCCCGTAGTGTCCGGGGGGAGAGATCCTCCGAGCACCGCACCACACTCGCGTTACTGAAGGCTTTTGGAGAGGTGGCTGACAGGCAGTGATCCAGAATGCTAAAGACTCCTCAACTGAAACTATTGATCCTGTACCCTCTTTAAAGATACAGTACCCCAGCAATGAATACCTTTTTTTTTTTTTTTAACTTTTAAATGAACCCAAACTTACTGGACTAAGCCTACACTCTCCTTATCCGTTACTCCAGTGAGCCCTCTCCTGGGCTCACTACTTCCTCCTGCTGCATGGAGACTGGTAACACTGGAAGGAGAGAGAGAGAGCAGCAGGCTATATCCAGTGATGTCATAAGTTTGACATACCAGTCTCCAAGCTGCAGGAGGAGGTTGACAACCCAGAAGTAGAGGACTGAACTGGAGGAACAATAAGGAACTGGCGTTTGTAAAGTCAACTAATGTTTATCGAGAGGGTTTGACCAGGCAGAACTTTCTAGTTGTTTCTAGGAAAACAAAAATTAAAAAAAAAAGGAGGCTCATCTGCAAGGCAACCATAAGGTGACCACTAATGGTCCCCCCTCCCCCCAATTAAAAAGTCCTTAGTTCCAGGAAAGCCATGAAAGGGAAAAAAAGGAACCTGCTACTGACATAATCCATAATATTTAAGAACTCCCCCACCCGCAATCTCCATGTGACGGAGAACCTCTTTGCTGCTCCATGGAAACCAGACAGGTACACGAAACATTTCCACCATTACCCTAAGATCTATAGCCTATTCCATGTACGTTGATATCGTGAATTTTCGTTTTGCTAATCGCGATCCCAAGCAACATAGCCACAGTCAGTGGGAACACCCAAAATAAACGCATTCACTTCTAAACCTCTTCATCACATTCAAACCTTACTTACGTCACCACCGCTACTGCCCGTTTCTACCGCCACTTTGGGAAAAAACTCTTGAAACGACGCATGCGTACAATTTATACTTAGCTTAGAGCTCTATGGTTAAAGAGAAAACACAGTGAGAAGCAAGGAAATGGAAAACGACAACTAATGCTGGGTACGTCGTCCAATAATTGTTCTAGGATGAGGTCTGAAAGCAAGTCCTGTTTCTTTACCAACAAAGACAACTATGGAGATATTTGCCAACCCCTATGAAAATTGTCGTACTAATAAAGTTGGCTGAATCTGATTCACTGTTGTAAACTAATTTGCCATGTTGATAACAGCGATTGGTTAAGGCTTGCCGGGTTCATGGTGATGTTGTGACTTATGATTGGTTTGGCTGCTTAAATTGGTACTGATGTCTATGATTGTGATTGGTCACTGTACCAAACTGCGAGGATGTTTCTGTCTGTGATAGGGTCGCATGGGCTGAAGTTGTGGGGCTGTTACTAGTTCCGACTATCTGACTCCCGAGTGGATGGTATATTACCTGACAAGCAGGTCTGGTCGTAGTCGGTGGTCTTGTTACGCTGGTGGTGAGACGAGGAACCTGAGAACGACTTTTGGAGCGTGAAAGCAAGTACTGAAGATGAAATTGCATTGGCTTAGCAGTCTCTGGTTGCTACTCATCTATTTCATTTGTGCAGCATTCACAGGGTAAGAAGGCTGGGGAAGCGCTGGGAGCACTTGGAGACTAAATCATTAGAAGGGAGAAGAATAAGGGTAGAAAGTCCCTAAAGAGGGAGATGAGAGGGATTGGGTTGGTGTTCCCTTGCCCCCCTTTGTATGGTGATGCAGAAGGAAATGAGAATAAAGTAAATTTTAAGTGCATTTAATTTGAGGATTGGGGGAGACGTTCTACTAGTGGGGACGCGTTGAGTGACGGGGTGGCATGTAAGAGTAACGTGTCTTAGAGAAGGACGGTATGTAGAAAGAGGTTCCTTGGCTCACTAGGGATGAGCGACAAAGGGAAGCAGGCTGTGAGAGAATGGTGGCAAGATAAAGGGGGAGAGGTTTTCGGTGGAAGGGGGGGGGATGTTTCTAAAAACTTGTGGAAAAGAGAAGGTAGTTTAGATTAAGTCTGTGTTTAGGTGCCTCCCACACATGAAATGTCATCGTGGGTCAGATCAAACCCCTGTTTCCACAGTAACTATCCAGATCAAAATTATCTTGCAAGATGCCAATTAATTATTTTCTTGTTACACTAGAGATAAGCAGTTTTTTTCCCCAAGTCTGCCTAGCTTATAATGGTTTATTGATTTTTCCACCAGGGACGAATCTAACCCCTGCTAGAGCAGTCCAGAAAAGTGGGTTGTGTCCCTTCCACCAGCAGAGGTGAAGATAGGAAACCTCCAGAATATGTTCTCTATTTCCTCATCCTGCATACCAGTTAATGCAGCTAGGGGCACACCTCAGTATTTCTGTGTCCAGTAGATGCTGGATGCATTGTTGCAATGCTAGTGAAAATTTAGGAAAGATTTGATTTATCTTGTGAGTAACCACCCTTAGGGGTGACTTCCTCACTGGAGATTCCACTAGTGTCACCCGTAAAACATGTTGCTTTCCTTTACTACTACTACTACTGAGCATTTGTATAGCACTACAAGATGTACGCAGCGCTGCACAGACATGTAAGAGACAGTCCCTGCTCATCAGAGCTTACAATCTAGTCAAGAAAAACAACACAGTAGGTGTAGACATGGGATACATCTAGGGGGAATGGTAAGAACATTCAATGCATGGTGAACCTGTCCCTTTCTCAGGGCATCATGCCCGATGCTCTAAAGCTCACAACGCTTCGCCCAATAATAAAAAAACAACAAACTTGACTCTAAAGACCCCAATTCATACAGACCGATAGCTAGCATTCCATTTATCGCTAAAATAATAGAAAAAAAACAATTCAATTACAATTACAAGAGTATATTGATGAACATAAACCCCTTGACTCACACCAGTTTGGTTTTTGCCCTTTCCACGGAGTGGAAACCCTCTTGATTACACTGATGGACCACCTCATCAAAGGCACAGATGTCAACAATCAAGGTTTCTTACTACTCTTTACAGACTAGAAAACTTAGGAATAGGTGGAACCGTTCTCAAATGGTTCAAGTCCTACATCACACATAGACTAATACGTGTCCAAATAGATCAAGAAGCATCAGAAACCTTCCCCCAAGGACAAGGTATACCACAGGGATCAGCCCTTTCTGCCCTCCTATTCAACTTATACCTGCAACCTATCACAAACATATTTAGAAAACACAGGATTAATCACTTTATATATGCTGATGATATCATGCTCGCTATCCCCATAACCACAAAAAACCACACTTACGACAACCTAGATGAATGCATGGCTGAGACCACCTCTTGGATGGAAACCAATTACCTCAGCATTAACCTAAAAAAAACGGAAGCAATGTTCGTTACAAGAACACCTGTGACTGAGGATACTTTTCCAACAACAATCTCAATTAACAATACATCTATACCTGTTAAAAAAAGAGGTAAAATACTTGGGTGTAATAATAGATCATACTCTCACCATGCTACCACACATAAAGCAGACAGTAAGAACCATATTTCTTAAACTCAAAACCATACAACACCTAAGGCCCCTCTTGGACACACATGACTTTAGATCGGTTGTCAATACACTCATCACAACCCATTTTGATTATTGCAACAGTCTCCTGATTGGCCTACCACAGAAAAACACATACCTATTACAAAGAGCCCAGAACATCTGTGCAAAGGTAATTACTAAAGCTCGTCTAACAGACCATGTGACCCCTATACTCCTAGAACTACACTGGCTCCCTATAAACAGCCGTATCAGATACAAAATTCTCCTAACAACATTCAAGCTCCTAAATGACATCGCCCCATTACATCTATCAACACTACTACAGACCCCATCTGAATCAAGAGCTCGCAGACAAAATGCAGCCCACTCACTTGATATGCCAAAATCATTCACGAAGACTAAAAAATCCTCAAGTGACAGAGCCTTCATGTTCACTGCCCCCATGCTCTGGAATGATCTCCCACTAGACCTCCGCACCATAAAAGACCTCTCCCAATTTCGGAAGGAACTCAAAACATACCTATTCTTCGAACATTTCCAAATCCCCTACCCCCCAAGCCCTGTCCCACAACATCCACAGACACACCAACTCAGAATTCCCTAAACCACAATTAGATAACCCCACACAGTCCCCTCACACACACTCAAAATTCTTGATAAAAATGGAAATAAATTCCTCCACCTACACATGATACACGATTATTCTGTAACCCATTGTATAGAACCACTTGTAAATAACTTATGTAAATAGTTTGGACAGTTTTTTACATCTGTCACTATTTGTAAAAAGTTAGAAAGTTTCTCTTTTCAATGTAATGTATACAGAAGTATACATAATTTGTTCCATGTAACCGCCCTTGATCACTGGAAGGGGCGGTATAGAAGAAATAAAGAAATATGCCATACTGGGTCAGACCAAGGTCCATCAAGCCCAGTATCCTGTTTCCAACAGTGGCCAATCTAGGTCATACGTACCTAGCAGTTTCCCCAAAAGACACAGGTTCTGCAATGCTTGTACTTGGTCAAGCATTGATATCCTGGGTCCCTTCTTAATAATGGTTTATGGACCTTTCCTCCAGGAACTTGTCCAAACCTTTTTTAAACCCAGCTACACTAACAGCCTTTACTACATCCTCCGGTAACAAATTCCAGAGTTTGATTACACGTTGAGTGAAAAAAAATTTTCTTTTATTAGTCTTAAATAGTTTACCCTGTAGCTTCATTGCATGTCCCCTAGTCTTTCTATATTCTGATAACGTAAACAATCGATCTACGTTTACCCGTTCCACTCCGTTCATTAATTTATAGACTTCTATCATATCTCCCCTCAGCCGTCTCTTTTCCAGGTTAAAGAGCCCTAACCTTTTTAGCCTTTCTTCATAGGGTGCTCAGTTTGTTTATAAGTTGCCTGTGAGGAACAGTGTCAAAGGCCTTACTGAAATCTAAATACACCACATCTAGAGCTCTCCCTCTGTCCAACTCCCTGGTCACCCTGTCAAAGAAATCAATCAGATTTGTCTGACAAGACCTGCCTCTGTGAATCCATGCTGCCTCGGATTCTGTAATCTGCTGGACTCCAGAAACCTCACTATTTTCTCTTTCAGCAGCGTTTCCAATAATTTATTCACCACCGAAGTTAAACTAACCGGCCTGTAGTTTTCAACCACATCCTTACTTCCGCTTTTGTGTAAAGGCACCACAACGAGCCTCTCTCCAGTCCTTTGGCACCACTCCCAACTCCAACGAGGCATTGAAAAGGTCAGTCAGTGGAGTTGCTAGAACGTCCCCAAGTTCCCTCGGTATTCTAGGGTGTATCCCATCCGGTCCCATCGCTTTAATGGACCAACTGACTCTCTCACAGGTTTTTTGCTACGAATGTACTTGAAAAAATCCTTATTTCGCGTTTTTGCTTCCACAGCAAGCTTCTTCTCAAATTCTCCCTTTGCCTGTTTTATTAATGCCTTGCATTTGACTTGCCAGTGCTTGTGCTGTTTCCAGGTTTCGTCGTTTGGCTCTTTTTTCCATTTCCTGAAAGATGCTTTTTGGCAACAGCCTCTCTGACCTCACCTTTAAACCATGCTGGCAGTTTTTTGGACTTCCTTCCACGTTTCTTAAAGCGTGGAATACAGCTGGTCTGGGCTGCCCAGATAGTATTTTTTAAGAACACCCAAGCTTGATGTAAGTCTTTAACCTTTGCAACTGCTCCTTTGAGTTTTTTCTTAAATATTTTCCTCATTTTTTCATAGTCTCCCTTTCGAAAGTTAAAAGGTAGTACTGTGGATTTCCGTACTATCCCTCCTCCACTAATTAAATCAAAGGCGATCATGCTATGATCAGTATTGCCAAGTGGCCCCAACACGCTTATCTCTTGCACTAGATCTGGTGTTCCACTAAGGACTAGGTCTAATATGGCTTCCCCTCTGGTCGGTTCATGAACCAGCTGCTCCAAGAAGCAGTCATTTATGTCATCTAGGAACGTTATCTCCCTAGCATGTCCTGCCGTGACACTGACCCAGTCGATACTGGGGTAATTGAAATCACCCATTTATTATTACTGCGCTGTAACTTTTGTTAGCTTCCTTGATTTCTTTGAGCATTTTATCATCCATTTGTTCATTCTGGCCCGGTGGTCGATAGTTCACCCCCACTGCCATCACCTTCCCCTTTTTACATGGAATTTCAATCCATAGAGATTCTACAGCAAATTTTGTTTCCTGCAAAACTTTAATCCTTTCTGACTCGGTGCCCTCTCTAACATAGAGCGCAACCCCTCCACCAGTTTGATCAGCTCTATCATTACGATATAGTTTGTACCCAGGTATCAGTGTCCCACTGGTTGTCCTCCTTCCACCATGTCTCTGGGATTTCAATGATATCTAACCTCTCATTTAGTGCTATATATTCTAACTCTCCCATCTTATTTTTTAGACTTCTAGCATTTGCATACAAGCATTTTAGAGACTATTTTATTCATATTAATTTGGCTATTGGTAGACATGGGTAATTTGGGATCTTTAAGCTCTGCTTGCTCCATACTCAAGGGCATTTGGGCTACTTTACTCTTTTTTGGAACCTCTCTGCTTTTGGTAGTATCCTTCAAAGATACATTCTTCCGAACCATCCGCTCTTGGGCGACTGTCTGCTTTCCCCTATTATCTAGTTTAAAAGCTGCTCTATCTCCTTTTTAAAGGTTAATGCCAGCAGCCTGGTTCCATCCCGGTTAAGGTGAAGCCCATCCCTTTGGAAGAGCCCCTCCTTTCCCCAGAATGTTCCCCAGTTCCTAACAAATCCAAAACCCTCATCTCTGCACCATTGTCTCATCCACACATTCAGACTCCGGAGCTCTGCCTGCCTTTTGGGTCCTGCATGTGGAACTGGAAGCATTTCGGAGAACGCTACCCTGGAAGTTCTGGATTTCAACTTCCTACCTAAAAGCCTAAATTTAGCCTCCAGAACCTCCCTACCACATTTTCCTATGTCATTTGTACCGACATGTATCAAGACAGCAGACTCCTCCCCAGCACTATCTAAGGAAGCACAAAGGAGATCATATGAGTCAAGATCCGAAAGCGGCAGCGAAAAGGTGAGTTTTCAGCCTGGATGTGAAAAGGACCAGAGAAGGCACCTGACATACAGACTCAGGTAGTTTGTTCCAGGCATAAGAAGCAATAAGGTGAAAGGAGCGGTCTGGAGTTAGCAGAAGAAGAGAAGAACACAGATAAAAATGATTTGCTAGAAGAGCGGCGTTCCCGAGGAGGGTATAGGGAGAGATAAGAGAAAAAAGGTAGAGAGGAGCTACAGAGTGAATGCAGTTACAAGTCAGCAGGAGAAGTTTGAATTGGATGTGGAAACGGATAGAAAGTCAAGAGTCTTGAGAAGAGGAGTAATATGAGGCTGGCGGAAGATTAGCCGTGCAGCAGTGTGTTGAACAGACTGAAGGGGAGAGAGATGATTCAGCAGGAGACCAGCAAAGAAGTAAATTACAGTAGTCAAGACCGGAGGTGATTAAGGAGTGGATAAGTGTCTTAGTAGTGTATTCAGGAAGGAATGGGCAGATTTTGTTTGTCATTGTAGCGAAAGAAATGGCAGGTGTTAGCTATCAGATAGATGTGTTTGGAGAAGGAGAGAGATGAGTCAAAAGATGACCCCAAGGGTGTGAGCCGAGGAAACGGGGAGGAGTAGAGAGGAGGAAGAGGAGAGGAGGTTTTATGGGGAAAAATAAGAAGCTCTGTTTTGGCCATGTTCAATTTCAAGTGGCGGTGAGACATCCAAGCAGCAATGTCAGAAAGGCAAGCAGAGATCCAGGCCTGGATTGCCATAGAAATTTCAGGTGTAGAAAGGTAGATCTGGGATTCATCAGCATAAACATGGTACTGAAAGCCACGGGAAGAGATGAGCGCACCAAGGGATTGGATATAGAGAAAAAAGGAGTGGACCCAAGATAGATCCTTGGGGTACACAAACTTAGAGTGGGATAGCAGCAGAAAAGGATCCACCAGAACAAACACTGAAAGAACGATGGGAGAGATAAGAGGAGAACTAGGATAGTACAGAGCCTTTACAACCAAGCGAGTACAGGGTATCAAGAAGAAGATTATGGTCAAAAGTGAAAGAATACTCTGCACCTCCCCTCACCTACAACGAGGCAGGGCTCTTGGGTATAACAGAAATCCACACACAAGGCAATGAGAAAGTTAATTGATAAATCATTAAATAATGCACAACACACTTGTATTATAAAAACAAACCAAAGCTTTGGGAGAGCAAGCCAGGCCTCTGCCTATGTTTACTCTGATATCATAGCTTTAGGCCACTTTATTTATAGGTAAAAATTCCATTACACAGCATAATTTCACTTTATTATTCTACGTCTCACATCACATATATTCATAATATACATATTCTATTCTACGTCTAGTGTCACGTATATTCATAACATACTTTTCTATAGGCATGCACGTCATAGACAATCATGAAAAGACATACATATATTCTCAGACATGACTATGTAGGCCTTAATTCTAATTAATTCTAACACTGACAGTTTGATATCTCTGACCAGAGACTGAGAAGCTGGGTAAACAACTTGCCTTTTACTTGTCTTTCTAATAACAAGACTAATGTTTATGTTATCTGGAACCTTTCACCCAGTTACTTCTACAGAGTTTTCAAGGATGGTATTAAGGAGCTACAAATGATATCAACTCTTTCTTAGGGCTCATAGTAATAAAGGACTGAGTAAAGGTCCTTGGAGTTTGCCTGGAACAAATCATTGGAGACTTTGGCAAGAGCCGTTTCAGTAGAATGTAAAGGACGAAAGCCAGATTGTAAAGAATCTAGGAGGGCTTGAGAGGAGAGAACATCAAGGCAACGATGGTGAACTGCACATTTAAAGTCATTAGAAATGAAGGGGAGGAGGGAGATGGGTCGCTAGTTAGAAGGACAGTAGGTTCCAGTGAGGGTTTCTTGAGGAGAGGTATATAAAAACATAAGATATGCCATACTGGTTCAGACCAAGGTCCATCAAGCCCAATATCTTGTTTCCAACAGTGGCCAATCTAGGTCATAAGTACCTAGCAGTTTCCCCAAAAGACACAGGTTCCACAATGCTTGTATTGGGTCAAGCATTAATAATGGTTTATGGACCTGTCTTCCAGGAACTTGTCCAAACCTTTTTTAAACCCGGCTACGCTAACAGCTTTTATTACATCCTCAGGTAACAAATTCCAGAGTTTGATTACACATTGAGTGAAAAATATTTTCTCTTATTAGTCTTAAATAGGTTACCCTGTAGCTTCATTGCATGCCCCCTAGTCTTTCTATATTCTGATGACGTAAACAATCTATCTACATTTACCCGTTCCAATCCATTCATTAATTTATAGACCTCTATCATATCTCCCCTCAGCCGTCTCTTTTCCAGGTTGAAGAGCCCTAATCATTTTAGCCTCTCTTCATTGGGTATCCTTCCATCCCCTTTACCATTTTGGTGGCTCTTCTCTGTACCTTTTCTAATAACGCTATATCCTTTTTAAGATACAGTGACCAGAATTGCACACAGTATTCAAGGTGCGGTCGGACCATGGAACAGTACAGAGGCATAATATCCTTTGTTTTATTTTCCATTCCTTTCCTTATGATGCCTAGCATTCTGTTTGCTCTCTTGGCTGCTGCTGCACACTGGGCAGAGGGTTTTAACATGTTATCCACGATGACGCCTAAATCTTTTTCCTGGGTGGTGATTCCTAATGTGGAACCTTGCATCGTGTAACCATAGTTTGGGTTGTTCTTTCCTAGGTGCATAACTTTGCACTTGTCTACATTAAATTTCATTTGGATGTCTAGTCTTCCAATTTATCAAGATCCTCTTGCAATTTTCCACAATCCTCATGAGTTTTAACAACTTTAAATAATTTTATGTCATCTGCAAATTTGATAACCTCGCTCATTATTCCCATTTCCAGGTCATTTATGAATATGTTAAAAAGCAGCAGACCCAGCACAGAGCCCTGGGATACTCCACTATTCACCTTTCTCTATTGGGAAAATTGGCCATTTAGCCCTACCCTCTGCTTTCTATCTTTTAACCAGTTCAACTACAGCATGCTTGAAGACTGCAGGGACAGTCGCAGTTGGGAGCTATAGGTTGAGAATATATGAGATGGAAGGGACAACAGTGGAGAAGATGGGGCTTAGGAGACGGGTGGTAATAGGATTAAAGGAGCAGGTAGTGAGTTTGGAGGAGGAAAAAAGGTGCGCGGTTTCCTCCTCAGAGATCATAGAAAAGGAAAAAAGGGTAGCAGAGGTAGAGGGGAAAAGTTGGGAGTGAAGAGGGGGATGAGGGGAAGTAGCTGACTTTGTGGGGAATTGGAGGATAATCTTGTGGATTTTATCATGGAAGTAGTCTGCCAGAGTTTGGGCAGAAAGGGAGGGAGGAGTTTGAGGCTGAGGCACCTTGAGGAGATACTTGAGAGTAGTAAAGAGACGGTGAGAGTCAGAGGCGAGAGTTAGATGGATATAAGAGTCCCTTCAGTCCAGTCGGTTATCACCTTCCACCAGCAAATGGAGGCTAAGAAGCATTGGTTTGATCTTTCTGATGTCATGATAAAAAGGGATCTGCAGCCTCAATCTTGCCAGTATTTCTCAGTCTCCAGCAAATGGAGGTTGTGCAGACTGGAATGAAAAGGATGATTATGGATTTGAGGGCACAGGTCAGTTGTTGGCCGGTAGCATGCCATGGCTGCCTCTGTTCTTTGGCTGACTTCTCCTCCTTAAGTGGAGAGAAAGCTGGTGGTGATGGGTCCATCAGCCGCTGCCTCCTAGGAGGTAAATGGGCCAATTAGCAGGAGTATGTCAAAGGCTCCTGCTTCCTTTGGTGGGAGGGCAGTCAGACAGAGTGAAGGGAACCTTCGTGTTTCCTCTCAAGTGCTCTCTCCTAGCCTGCTGCGGCACCATTGTGTTTTAGCACAGTACTTGAGAGCTTGATTGCTGGGCAGCGGACCTCTGTAGTACAGTGCGGACTGTTGGCTCAGCAGCGGGTTAATTCTTTTTTGGGTTTCTCTCTCTCATTCTACAGCTGTCATTTTCTTTGCCTGCAGTTCAGGTTATTCACAGGCTGCTTAGTCATGTGTCAAGTTCTCAGTTTGTTGTATTTCAATGTCTGCTTTATTGTTCAGGGTTTCAGCTGTCTGGTTCTTTCCTTCCCAGCACTTCTCCTCTCTGCTCGACTGAGAGGGGGTGGTCCTTCCCACAGATCAGGCTCTTTGAGGGTCAATCTGGGTTTGGGGCTTCCTCGGGAGCTTTTCAGCACAATGAGTGGCCATTTTCCTAGGTTCCTATTCCTATCGGGCTCTTTGAGGTAGTTGCTGGGACGGTGGAATGCGTTTGATTAAACGAGTACAGTGGTATTGGATGATTTGTTCCTGTCTGTAGAGGATATGTCGGCAAGGTTTGGTCCTTTGTTTTTCCATGTCTGGGGCAAGACTTGACAGCGGTGTCATGTCTGCATGTGGTTTATTTGGGCAGGAACTTGGCTGTCGTGGAGCAGGTTCCTCCTTTTTGTGCTCAATGTGTCTTTCAGGTAAAGGATTACACTTGTTTTTGTGTTTTCTTGTTTTTCTAGCCCTGTCTTCTCTGAAACGGTTCCTTTGGCCTCTAGCTTGGAGTCAGATTTATTTACGGACATCTCTTTGCATTTATTTCAGCAGATCCTTCCCTTCGAGACAGGTCCTCTCCCAAGGAGGTTTCCTACTCATGACTAGTCTGTTCAGTATTTGTTTTCGTATATTTCAGTTGTTTTGAGTGCAGTGCTTGATCCTAGCCTAGCTTTTAGCTCTGGACTTGATGGTTAAAGGCTGTGTCTGTATTGGTTGCTGTTCAGAGCATTAATTCCACCAAGGCCAGCCTCAGATTGGTCTAGGGCCAGTTCGTTCTCTATGGTACCCTATTATGCTTTGAATCTTAAGAGACTTAAGCTCTCAAAGGCTAGCTTCAGGGTATGAGTGCTACCCCCTTCCCCTGCTGTGTGAAGACAGTGGGATTGGGAGGAAAAATGAGAAGGATGATATCTGGAGAAGGATGATGGAATATGATGAAAAATAATGAAATAAAGTACAATAAGGTAAAATAAATGGGATTTTCTTGAGGCGCTTCTCCCTGAGCTCGAGGGGGCCATGGGGGGAATTAGAAAGCTTATCATACTTGAATGTAACTGCTTGAGAATCCAGGCGATGAGGCATGCACTTGACTGTAGTTCCGCTATAGGATTTGGCAGGTCCTTTAGTGGCTAGGCTGCTATAAGCACTGTTGGCAATCACTGGTTCAGGCCGCTACTAGGTGGAGGTTTCTGGCCACTACCTTGCCCTGCGCTCAGCCGTGTGGGGAGGGGGGTGGGGGCAGAGGCAGGGCCAGTGTGCTGCGCTTGTTCGGGCTGAAGGTTTTGTGAGTTTTCTTTGTGGTGTTTTTTGCCTTCCCTGTTTACCTGAGGGATGTGGAATGCCTATGGGGATGGTTTCAGGAGGATGCTTGGAATTCTGCACCTGGCTCCCTAGGCTAGGCGACAGATGCGCTGGACCTCTACGCCATTGCGCACTGCTTGACTTGGCAGCCCTCAGATTCTATTGAGCACCTACTTCTCAAATAAGGAATTAGTGTTTTGTTTTTTTTGTTTTTTCCTATCATCCCTCCAGTCTAGTCCCGGAAACTCTAGGGTTGTCATCCTCTTCCAGCAGCTTGGAGACTGATAGATGTCATTCTTTGATGACACTGGTATAAGGACACAGGCACTGGCTCCTCCCACTCCAGTTATATCAGTCTCCAAGCAGCTGGAGGATGTGAGCCAGAGTTTTTGGCTCCCAAGAGAAACAATTAAGGACTTAGTGTAGTTATTTTAGTTCAGAGGGATTGAGTTAAATTTAATTGGGCATATTTGTGCTCACTGGAATTTTTATTTTTTACTTTCTTTTTACTTTATTGTTTTCTTTCAAGGGCTGTACCACTTTAATTTTTGGCAGCTGCAGGGCCTCTCTTCCATGCTTCCTCCCTCTTAGCAGAGAGTCAGAGGGTAAGAAGGTTTGAGGACCGGGTTAGGCCCGGCGGGGGGCCCGAATTCATTTGGCCAGCTGACTCCAGCTCAATGCAGCAGGGGTGCCTGCAGGTGCTTGGTTCAGTTTGGCAGCGGGGGAAAACGATAGCACACAGGTCTCTGATGTGCTCTTGATCGCAGCACCTTTGCCTTCCCGAATTGGGCACGGTGTTGTGGAGCAGCACGGACTCTTTCTTTCTTTCCTCGAGTCTGAGAGGTAAGGTAAGCTGCCTTCTAAATTACCTTGGCTGGTGAACTTGGAGCTGGTGGTCGGGGACTCAGGCCCGGGTAGGCAGCAGTTTCCCACTGCGTCCCGTTTTGAGCGGGAAAAGCCGGTAGAGGCTTCGGGGAAACAACATGAGGTTGTGGGGTCAGGAAGCTTCATTTTTCAGTATTTTGAGTGGATTTCAGGTCGGGGGCTTTCCTGCTTTCATTTATATTAAAAAAAAAAAAACAACAACAAAAAAAAAACCGGGTCTTAGACAACGCCCGTTGGGTTCTTTGAGGGCAGATCTCAGTTAAATATTTCTGCTAGTTCTGTGTGAGTGTCTTTGTTTTTTGGCAGCTTTCAGAATTTTGAGGCATTGAGTGGACACATTTACAAGTAGGATGCCTGCAAAGACCTTGTGCTTGCTATGTGGAGTCAAGCAGTCTGTAGTGTCAGAAGCAGGCATCTGTAAGACCTGTAGCCAGGGCTCAGCAGGGGAGCTCCAACGCTTAGATCCGGCGGAGGACCGGGACGTAGTGGCGCAGGTCCCGATGCCTCCTCTTGCAGACCCCATAGAACCGGTACCAGGTCCCTCTTCGGCTCCGGAGGTCCCGTGGGCTGCGGGCCCCTTGGCAGGGGATTTGGCATCAATCTTTTCTCCAGACTTTATAGCTCTTATTCAAAGGGCGTTCGTCGGTGCTCCTAGAGACTCTTCTGACTCGGCAGCGGGGGCTATGGTGGCAGATGTGAAGCAGAAGAGGCCGGGCACTCCACTATTGGGGACTCCTTCGACCTTAGGGCCAAAGAGGTCCCAGATAGAGCCGGATAAGCGGTATCTGTCTGAGTTTTCTGAGGATATGCTCACGGAAGGTGAAGAGCATGATCCAGAGATGGAAGAGGAGCTGGAAGAAGGAGAGATTTACGGAACAGGAGGATCAGGCTAGAGTAGTCCATATTTTTCGACGAGAGGAGTTACCCGCGCTGATTGCGGAGACACTGAAGGCGTTAAATGTGCCAGTGTCGGAGCCGGTGGAGGAGGCTACCTTGGAAGATCCTCTATTGCAGGCCTTTCGTAAGACACAAAAAGCTTTCCCCATGCATAGATTTATTAAAGAGATGATACAAAGTGAGTGGGATATGCCTGAGTCCACACTCGGAGGCTCACGGGTGATGTCTCGTCTTTATCCGTTAGTGGAACAAGATAAGGAGCTCTTTAAGTCACCCAAAGTGGATGCGGCTGTTTCAGCGGTGACCAAGAAGACCACCATCCCGGTGGAAGGCAGTGCAGCTCTTAAGGATACTCCAGGATAGGAAGCTGGATGTTTTGTTCAGGCAGGTTTTTGAGGTTAATGCTCTTTCGATGCAAGCTTCCATTTGTGGAGCTTGGGTGGCTCGAGCCTGTCTCCGTTGAGTTCAGGGAGAGCACGCTGAGGACTCAGTTAGTGAGGCAGCTCGCTTGGAGTCTGGAGCTGCATATTTGGCAGACATTCATTATGATCTCATAAGAGGGCTATCGAACAGTATGGCTTCAGCGGTTGCCGCAAGGAGATATCTCTGGCTGCGGAATTGGGCAGCAGATGCCTCTTCCAAGGCCAGGTTAAGTAAACTTCCCTTCAAAGGACGACTGTTATTTGGAGAGGATTTGGAAAAGATAGTTAAAGATCTGGGAGAGTCCAAAGTTGGAAGGCTACCAGAAGATAAGCAGAAGCAGGGAAAATTCCTGCCGTTGGCTAGATTTCCTCAGAGAGATTTTCGGCAGTTTCGCCCCTCCAGGTTTCCCCAGAGTCAGCGAGGGCGCTTTCCATTTCGAGGCCAAAGCTTTCGGGCCTTCCGCGGTGCCAGCAGAGGTTTTGCTGCCGCCACGTCGGGTGCCAAAAAGCCACAATGAAGTCAGGCAGGCCCAGGTGGACGTAGCAGTAGGGGGTCGTCAAGAGTTTTACGCTGCCTGGGTCAGGATTACGTCAGATCAGTGGGTGCTGGAAGTGATTCGAGAAGGCTATGCCTTTAGAGTTTCAAAGGCCGGTGACCGATGCTTTCGTTCAGTCTCCTTGCAAGGCCCGTTGCAAACGCGAGGCAGTCAAACAGACCTTGCAAAGATTGCTAGATCTCAAGGCGGTAGTGCCGGTGCCTCCGGATCAATGCGGGTTAGGTCGATACTCCATTTATTTTGTAGTTCCCAAAAAAGAGGGAACTTATCGTCCAATTTTGGATTTAAAAAAGGTAAACAAGTGTCTCAGAGTTTCTCACTTTCACATGGAAACTCTGAGGTCCGTCATTGGAGCAGTCAGGAAAGGAGAGTATCTGACGTCCCTGGATTTGTCTGAGGCATATCTGCACATTCCGATTCAGCACGAGCATCAGAAGTTCCTCAGGTTTGCTCTAGCAATGGGACATTTCCAGTTTCGAACGCTGCCCTTTGGACTAGCAACGGCGCCAAGAACCTTTACCAAGGTCATGGTGGTCGTGGCAGCGGAACTGCGGAAGAAGGGTGTTCTGGTGCATCCGAATCTGGACGACTGGCTGATTCAGGTGAAGTCTCTCAAAGAAAGCGAGGAGGCTACTGCCAAGGTGGTCCACTGTCTGCAGCAGCTAGGTTGGGTGGTCAAAGTGGCCAAGAGCAGTTTGGTTCCTTCTCAGAATCTCGAGTATTTAGGCACGCATTTCCAGACCAGGATAGGCAGAGTTTTTCTGCCCCCGCATCGTGTGTTAGCCGTGCAAAGATTGATTCGGCGGTTCCTCGGCCGACTGCGTCCGAAAGCGTGGCATTACTTACAAGTCCTAGGGACGATGGCGGCAACGATCGACTTGGTGCCCTGGGCGAGAGCACATATGAGACCCTTGCAAAGGGCGTTGCTCAGGAGATGGTCTCATCAGAACGATCCACTCTCCAAGAGGCTGCTTTGCCCAGACGCGACGCGAGCAGCGTTGCAGTGGTGGTTACTTCCGGGGTCTCTGGAGAAGGGCATGCCCTTGGACGTGCCAGACTGGGTGCCGCTGACTACGGATGCAAGTCTCCTAGGTTGGGGGGCACACTGTCAAGGACGGTTCGCGCAAGGACAGTGGACAGTTCAGGAGAAATCTTGGTCGATCAACAGGTTGGAACTTCGAGCGGTGGGATTGGCATTGCTGGAGTTCCAGCGGTATCTGAAGGGGGCAGCGATCAGAGTGTTTTCGGACAATGCGACAACAGTAGCTTACATCAACAGGCAAGGGGGCACCGGCAGCGCTCCCTTTAGAGGCCGAGGCAGATCAGCTGTTTCATTGGGTTGAGCAAAACCTTCAGGCGCTGTCGGCGGCACATGTCGCAGGAGTGGAAAATGTAGCGGCCGATTTTCTAAGTTGGGTGAGAGTAGATCCGGGAGCGTGGACATTTCATCCGGAGGTTTACGAGGTGGTCGTTTGGCGATGGGGCACGCCCGTTATGGATCTCATGGCAACGTTCAATTCCGCGAAGGTGGAACGGTTTTTCAGCAGACGCAGAGAGAGGATGTCAGAAGGTCTGGATGCTCTCGTCCAAGCGTGGCCAGCAGATCAGCTTCTTTACGTCTTTCCGCCATGGGTGTTAATCGGCCAGATAGTGTGGCGAATAGAGCGTAACAGAGGCTTCGTGATTCTGATAGCGCCGGATTGGCCGAGAAGGCCTTGGTACGTGGATCTCCGGAGACTAGTAGTGGGGAAGCCGTGTCGTCTACCGGACAGGCAGGATCTCCTGAAACAAGGTCCGTTGTGTATGCCTCAGGTAGCTCGGTTCTGGCTTACGGCCTGGCTCTTGAGAGGGCGAGGTTAAGAGCGAAAGGATATTCGGCGGAAGTGATTGCGACGTTGGTGAGGGCGCGCAGAAAGTCTACTTCGTTGGCGTATGTTTGTGTATGGTGTGTCTTTGAAGCTTGGTGTGTAGATAGGAACTGTGAAGCCTTGCGGGCCAGTATACTGCAGGTATTGGCGTTTTTGCAGGACGGGTTCCAAAAAGGATTAGCGACGGCATCCTTGAAAGTGAATTTAGCGGCTCTTTCCTGTTATAGAGGGAAGATTAAGGGGCAGGCACTGTGTTCCCATCCAGATGTTAAAAGATTTCTGAAAGCGGTGGGTGTGTTGAGGCCACCGTGCAGACAAGTAGTTCCGATGTGGGATCTGCAGTTGGTGTTGACGGCGTTAGGTTCTTCGCCGTTTGAGCCTTTGGCAAAAGCGACCTTGAAGGATCTCTCTGAAGGTAGTGTTCTTAGTAGCCATTACGTCGGCGAGGCAAATTTCGGAGTTACAGTCGTTATCTTGTAGGGAGCCGTTCTTGGCTTTTCATGAGTCGAAGGTGGTCTTATGGCCGGTTCCGTCCTTTTTGCCGAAAGTCCTGTCACCTTTTCATGTGAATCAGGTTGTTTCGCTGCCAGTGTTCCGTACAGCTTCAGGTGGTTCTGCGAATCCGCAGTTGCATCTTTTGGATGTACAGAGGGCATTGAAAAGGTATCTCAAGCGCACGGCGAATTTCAGAAAGTTGGACAGATTGTTTGTCTTATTCGGCGGCCCTCGCAAATGGGAAACTGCGTCCAAAGTGTCGATTGCTAGATGGATAAAGGATCATAGTTATAGGATCATAGCCCACGTTTATTTAGAAGGATTACTTCATTTTGAGATGGATAAAGGAAGCAATAGGTTCGGCATACCTCCTAAAAGGAAAAGCGGTGCCGGACGGTTTAAGAGCACACTCTACTAGAGCGCAAGCAGCGTCCTGGGCGGAATACAGTTTTGTACCAGCGGCTGAAATTTGCAAGGCCGCGACGTGGTCGTCGTTGAATTCCTTCGTGAAGCACTATCGTTTGGATATTCAGGCGAGTCGGGATACCTGTTTTGGGTCAACGGTGCTTCAGGCTGCTCTAGCAGGTCCCGCCCATTGAGTTCTTTTATTGCTCTGTTACATCCCTAGAGTTTCCGGGACTAGACTGGAGGGATGGTTAAATTAGACTTACCTGCTAATTGTAGTTCCTGAAGGAACTCCAGTCTAGTCCCGGATCCCGTCCCGATTCTTTCAGAGAGTTTGAGCCTGAAGCGCAGATTTTACAGGTAAGAGCACATGGAGTTCTGTGTGCTTTGGGTTCAGGGGCGGGTTGGGAGTCTTATAGGGTTTGAGAGACTCCAGACAATTTTTCTCTTCCTGGCAGGG
Organism: Ichthyophis bannanicus; assembly: GCA_033557465.1. Lineage (NCBI taxonomy): Eukaryota > Metazoa > Chordata > Amphibia > Gymnophiona > Ichthyophiidae > Ichthyophis > Ichthyophis bannanicus. Next base: position 358,748,665 of record CM066036.1, on the reverse strand, counting down.
AAGCGAGACCCTTCACAGTCAAGCTAAATATCATTGTGGGGAATGTTGTTTTGCTATCTGGTTATCGTTCAGTAGTTGTATAGTTAGTAGGCACTAGCTTCAGTGTCGGTTCAATATTAATTGTTGCTCTGGTGAGTCTACTTTGTCAATAGGTTACTGGAGTGGGAGGAGCCGGTGCCTGTGTCCTTATACCAGTGTCATCAAAGAATGACATCTATCAGTCTCCAAGCTACTGGAAGAGGATGACAACCCTAGAGTTTCCGGGAGTAGACTGGAGTTCCTTCAGGAACTACAATTAGCAGGTAAGTCTAATTTACACTTTCCTCACTGAGATCAATCTGAGCTATGGTTGAAGAGAGACTCTTCATGTTCTTGTATCGTGCTCTGGGGCCAGAGGTTGGTCGGGTAGGCTCCTCTTGCTTCTCAGGTATTCAACTTTGTTCTGGAACAATATTTGGGTTTTAGCGGCAATTTCGGTGTTTAGACTGTTGCGTTGGCCTAGTCCCTCAGAGTTTGTCAGTTTACTTTTTTGCCAGGGGAAGGAGGTTTGCCTCTTGTTTAAAAGATGGTCTCCTTTTATCTCAACCTGATAGAAATCAGTCTGTTAAGAGTGTTTCTGGAGCCCTTCCGGGTTCGGCTTAGAGTGTCAGGTGACATCTGGTCCTCATAGTTATCATAGTTTATCGTTTTCCTCTTGGCTACTTTCACGTAATATACTAGTATGGTTGATACCTGGCAAGAACAGCTAGTTTGACTGACTGCCTGGCAACTGCTAGGAGCACAGCAAGGGCCTTTGCCTGGCAGTCCTTGCCTTCTGTCTCTGCTTCGCTGGCCTTGCATTCTCTCAAGCTTGTCAGCAGTCCAGGAGGTTTTTTGAACATATAAGGGGCCCAAGGAGGGAATAGCACTAAATTAATGTAGAGGTCCAGTTCCCTGTGGGATTTAGTCCTCTCAGCGGTAGTACAGTGCCAATCAGTTACGAGCGACTCGCCAGAAGGCCTAGCTTATTCGAGGGCACTTTTGAAATCTTGGGTCAACAAGATTTGAGATTGGGGGGAATCTATGAATGTCAGTCATTCCCAGGATGGTTTCTGTGTTACCACTATTGTTCCTGGTAGGTCTCCTATCCTTCCAGGGGACTGAGATACTTGGAATTGTAAGAGAGATCTCAGTCCTGTTAACGTGGTACTGGTTGCAGAGTGCCAAGTTCTAGGTGACAAGACAGAGGCGATCATGATGATTTTGGATGAAAGCAGGAGGGTCAGTACCCCTCCCTCAATCTTGCCTTACCTGCAGAATATGGAGTCTCTCATGCATGTCTAGGAAGATTTTGTTGGAGGATAACAGGCAAATTTTTCATTTGGCATTCCTCGATGCTCATCCCTATCGGTGGAATTTTGGAGGAGTGTTGTTAGCTGACAGCAGCTGCCTCTAAGTTCAGTTGGTGTTGCTTGACTGCTCCCTTTGAGGGGTCAAACAGCATGGTTGGTCTGTCAGGTTGGCTCTCTGTATTTCTGTCAGAGGGCTGCTTGCCTTTGGGTTCCCATTATGCACATGGCTTTTTTTTTTTGTCTGTTTAGCATGGATGCCATGATGGGCATATCTTTCTAGAGGTAGTTTTGCCCTCTCTGCTTGTATTTCAAGACAGCTGAGCTGGAAGAGGAAGCCCACGCTTCCATGGCCGACTCTTTCGAGGTGGGGCAGCTCTTGTCCTTGGGTTTCGCTATCTGGTCTAGTTGCATGTTTTTAGTCGTTTGTGTGAACGTGGGAAGTTAGTGATCTCAGGACTCCAGTAGTCTCCTTGTTAGATGGGTTCACAGTCACGGCTTTTTAAAATGGATAAACCAGCTAGTGGTTTCAAAAAGTGTTCCAAATGTAGCGGTACCATCTCTGCTACCGACACCCATGACTGGTGTCTCAAATGTTTGGGACCAGACCATCTGCTGTCGGAATGCTTTCTCTGCAGGAATATGACAGAGGGGTCTGCAGAATAGAGCTGTGAAACTCAGCATCCTCTTTTGCCACCAATGCAATGTCAGTTGCATCGACGTCGTCAAGAGCTTCATCTTCCTCCCATGGATCTCAGGTATTGAAACCCAAGTCTTCCTCAAAGACTGGCCGATCTTTCAAGGGTAGATCTCCTTCTAAGCATCGAGGTGCCTTAGGCGTTGCCCTGGAGGGGAATACACCGGCCAAACAACCCCGACGGGAGGTCCTTGCCTCCAAAGCATTAACGGGGTCCCAAGATGCTCCCAAGGCCTCCACCTGAGCGGAGTTTAGCAGCCTTGCTAGCAGCTTCGGTACCACTAAAACCTCTGTAATTGGATCCGCAGCCATCAGTACCGACACCGGTACCGAACGTATCTGCATCGACCATTGCGCCGCTCTCCACCCTACCACCCATGCCGGCCTTAGAATCAGCGTCCGGCATTGAGGGTCTGGTACTGAGGCATCCAGATGCTGACTTTGATCGGTATTGTCGACGGGCTGGGCGGAAGCACCCAGCCTGCTGATACTTTAAGTCCTCCGATTCTGATTTGTTCGATGAATTGATCGGTACCAGGGAAATGGAAGCTCTTCCGGAAGATCATTCTCCTTCCCCACAGCACCGTATGTCTTCAAAGCTTTATACGGGATGTGGCTCTGGGCCTCTCCATTATGGTGATCTTAGAGAAAGATCCAAGAGCTGAAGAACTTGAAATTCTTCAGTATCCAGCAGCCCCGAAGAGGCTGCTACCCTACCTATTCACCGGATATTGTATGACCTCATGCTTAGGATGTGGGAGACACCCTTAACTGTCTCTCCACATTCTTGGAGGCTCGATACCATGTACCAGGTACCACAGTATCCCGGTTTCCAGAAGATACAGTTACCACACCACTCCATGGTAGTGGAATCAGCAGTGTGTTGAATCAAAAGTGCCAAGACACATTTCTTAAATCATCCGGGCCGGGAGGCAAGAACTCTCGATGCCTTCGGTCATCGATGTTTTCAGTCCTCCATGTTATCGGCCAGAATAAGTTCTTACATACTCCTACATGGGTATGTTCCTTCGGGAGGTTGCTAAGGATTTAGAACTAATGGCTCCTCTTCTCCCTAATGACAAGAGAGCTGATTATCTGACACTTGTAAACATGCCCAGAATGTTTCCAAATTTATGAACAGGGCAACCTTTGACTGCTTTGAGTGTATTTGCATCGGTGCATGTCGCATTGCTTGGTTGCAAGCATCCGATCTTGAACAGTGGGTGCAAGATAAGCTGGGGAACATTCCTTGCATAGGGGAAAACCTTTTTCGCAAGGATTGGCAGGACAAGGCTTCTCAGTTGGAATCCGAGAATACCACGCTTTAATAGGCTTTCTAGAACCACTGCCAACCCAGCTAAGAAAAAGACTATAAAGAAGCCTTTTCAACAAGAAAAATAAGTTTTACCCTTCTTATTCCCACACTGTGCACTGTCTGGTCCATGCTTTCCAGAAGGGACAGCAACAACCGAAGCAACAAAGGAAGGCTCAGACCCCCAGGGCTCAGCCAACTCAACATATATGCATATACTCGTATCCTTATTCACGCAGAACACAGGAGGTTTCTACAGTTCAACTTTCAAGGAAGACATTACCAATACTGTTCTACCCTTCGGCCTGGCCTCTGCCCCAAGAGTCTTTACAAAATGCATGACAGTAGTGGCAGCACTCCTGAGATCTCTAGGGATATTTGTCTTCCCCAAGACACTTTTCAAACTCCAAAGAGACAGGAGTTACATGACCCTCGTAGCCTCACGTTGGTCATGACAAACGTGGTATCCACTGCATCTACGTCCCTCTCAAGCCAGACCTCTGGAGTTGGGATGTGCTCCAGATCTCCTATCTCAGGAGAACGGGCCGCTTCTGCATCCAAACCCGCAGTCCTTACATCTGACAGCATGGCTGCTTAGAGCTCCAGGACATCAATCTCTCTCAACAGGTTAGAGATATCCTATTGGCTTCAAGGAAACCTTCCACAAGGCGTTCTTATGCGTTCAAGTGGCGAAGGTTTTTAATCTGGTGTGCAAAAAAGGATCTTAATTCTTTTTCTGTTCCCGTGGAAGCGTTACTTGAGTATCTCCTCTACCTCTCGTCCTCTGGACTCAAGACCAATTCGGTAAGAGTCCACCTAAGTGCCATTGCGGCATCTCACATGCCCTTAGATGGACAACCTGTCTTCTCTCAGCCGCTTGTAGCATGCTTCATGAGGGGCCTACTCTTAATTAAGCCTCCCATTAGGCCCCCACCAGTGGCATGGGATCTCAGTGTTGTCCTCGGACAGCTTATGAAGCCACTCTTTGAACCCCTAGCCACTACGTCTCTGAAGGTTTTCTTGGAAGGTCACCTTCCTAATTGCCCTCACTTCTGCAAAATGCATCAGTGAACTCCAGGCTTTAGTGGCTGACCCTCCTTATACACGGTTTCACCATGATAAGGTAGTCCTTAGGACTCCCCTTCACTTTATGCTAAAGGTGGTTTTGTCTTTTCATTTAAACCAGTCGGTTTACCTTCCTGTTTTCTTCCCTAGACCTCATGCCTCTAGTGCAGAAAGAAGTCTACATACTCTGGATTGCAAACGTGCCTTGGCCTTTTATCTACAGAGAACTAGGCAGCACAGGAAAGCTTCACAGCTTTTTATTGCTTTTGATTCCAGTCACCTTGGTCTACCATTTTCCAAGAGAACACTCTCTCCAAATGGATTGCAGACTGTATGTCTTTTGCATATGAGAGTGCAGGACTGTCCCTTTTTAAAGATCATTTTCACAGCACACAATGTGAAAGCAATAGCTGCCTCCACGGCAAACCTACGTTCTGTGGCGATTGATGAAATATGCAAAGCAGCCACCTGGTCCTCTGTCCACACCGTTGCGGCCCATTACTGCTTGGACAAGGACTCCCGCCAGGATGCCTCATTTGGCCAGGCTGTTCTCCAGCATCTCTTTCCGACTTAGATCAACTCCTACCCCCCGTCCCGGGTTTCGATACCAGACATCCTTGGAGGATACCTGACCCACTTAGGCCTATGTTTCACAGCTCTCTCTGTGGTCATCTCCCTGGCATCTCCAAGCTAGGGAGTCCCATATGTGAAGATTACATTCCTGTGTGTTCCTGGAGATCACCTGTTACAGATGAGTAACTATGCTTTCCACCCTTTGGCGGTGATGTTGCATCCATTTATTTTTATGGGTGTTAAAACAAAACAAAAAGGAACCAACATTGAGATATCTGTTAATAGAATGATAACATCTTCATGGAAAAAAAAAGAAAAGAATAGTGGTAGGAAAGTATGAGAGCAATACCCGCGGTATATTAAGAACTGTTTCATTCTGGCACAAAGGCGATTGGCACAAAGGGGGGCTTTCGCTCTTAGATCCTCTAGTACCTTCCAAATGGTTTCTCCCTTGGGGTGGACTTCTGATCTTGTCTCCTGTTCAGCTTGTGAAGTTGGTGTTGATTATGGGGGGGCTTGATTTGTTCCTATTCTTGGCTTGCCTTAAGTAAGATTCTGTTCCTTACCTGTTTTTCCTTCTGGATTCTTGGGGAGATGTATCTTGTCTCCATCCCCAGGCTAGTGCCTGCTGTGTTTACTTGTTATCCCATTGGGATGGGGCTTTATTCAGTGGTTCCACCTTAATGAATGTGCATGCGTTCCGCAGCATGATATTAAATCTCACATTCTTCTCTGGTGGGGCTCTTTTTATAACAATTCGCCTTGTGTCAGGACTCGCTCCTCTGTTCCTGTGGCAGGTATTGTCATCCTCCAGGGTGGAGGTGTTTGCATTCCAGATCTTCCTGCTGGGCTCTTCTTTTCCCTCCCTTGGTGGGCTACTGCTTTGTTACATCCCACGTGTCTGGATTGGACTGGAGGGACAATAAGAAACTAGGTAAGGTCAAATTTCATCTAATTCTTTCCTTGAGTCCCTCCAGTCCAGTCCAGGACCCTCCCTAGAGTTCTTGCTTTGCTTCTGACCATTCTGTCTTTGGGCAATTGCTTCGTGAGGAGGAGCTGGACCTGGCTCTGGGTGGTTGTTTTGCCTTCCAGATTTCAGTGGCTTGCAGTTTGGCGCTTGTGTTTGCCCTGCTGTTGGTACACGTGGATGTGTTTCGTTCTGGGTCCTATTTCTTTCTCTCTGGGGAGCTTGAGAGCTTTGATTTTATTCTGTTTATTTAACCAGTTTTATATACCACCTTATCCTTCCATCAAAGTGGTTTACAGTAACTTGTGTGGGTGCATTTATATAGGACTGGGTAGGAGAGGAGGTGGGGTGGGGTGGGTAGTGTTATAAACATATATTTGTAAACTATTTACAGTTGATTCATTGTAAGCAATGTGTCCACTGAGCTCAGTAGCTTGTTATGACTATGGTTCTCTGTGAAAAGGAAGGTCTTGAATGTCTTGCGGAAATCCTTGATGCCTCCCAGCACTCTCATTCCTTCCGGAAGGGAGTTCTATACTGTGAGTGAAGGTGCCCTTCTGGATGTGGCGTGATTGGTTCTTTGATATCCTGCGGGTGTTACAAGCATGTTCACCTTGTTGCTTCTCCTGGGTGTCATGCTGGAGTCTCTGATTATTAATTTCTGAAGAGTATCTGCTGAACAGTGGTGAATGATTTTAAATATGTTAAGGGTTGCTTTAAACTTTGCAAGGGTGTGGATCGGCAGCCAGTGTAGTGTTGGAGTATAGGTGTGATGTGCTCATTTCTCACAGTGTCAGTGATGATTCATGTTGCTGTATTCTGCATGACTTAGAAGGGGTGGATGGTCTGCTTAGGGAGACCTTGGTATAGTGAATTGCCATAATCCAGTATAGGGTTGATAATGGCCTGGCACTTTGAGCAGAAGTGATCCTGACTTAGGACTGGTTTAAGTCTTCTAATGAGTTTTAATCTGTGGTATGCTTTTGCAGTCGTTATGTTGATATGTGCCTGGAGGTTGAGGTTCTTGTCCAGGGTAATCTCACTTCGTCTTTTATCGTTATTGTATTGTGTAGGATGTTGATTGTTTGTGATGGGTTAAAAATAGTGCTTCTAGAGATGAACAGTGCTTCTATCTTGTTATAGTTCACTGACAGGCTGTTGCTGGCGAGCCAGGAGGTCACGTCTTCAAGGCATTTAGTTATAGGTGTTAGGTCAGGTGTGCATAGGTGTATAAACCATGATATCGTCCGCATATATATGATAGTACATCTTGTGTCGTTGAATGATGTTGCAGATGGGCTGTATGTATAAGTTAAAGAGGCTTGCGGAGAGTGCAGATCCTTGCGGGATACCTTGAGGAATGGAGAACGGTGTTGATTGATTTGGGCCACATTTGACTTACTGGGTTCGGTTATGTAGCTGTGAGCCAAACCATTTTATGGCAGTGTTGCATAGCCCAATCTCTTAAAGACGTTGTAACAGTATGGTGTGGGATACCTATCAAACGCAACAGAGATGTCCATGAAGATTAGCAGGAATCCATTCTTGATATTGTCAATGCCCTTTATGATGTTGTCGAAGAGGGAGGTTAGAAGTGTTTCAACATTGTGTTGTGGCTTGAAGCCATGTTGACGAGTATCTAGTGGTGCGTTCAGGTTGATGTGGTCTTGCAGTTGCTTTTGGACTACCTTTTCAATGATTTTCATGCCGAATGGCAGGCGGACGATTGAGTAATACGATTTTGGGTTGTCTGAATTTAGCGAGGCGTTTTTAAGAACCAGTTGTATCGTTGTTTGAGGGCAGGGGGCATGTAGCCTTGTTGTAGAGACTTCTTTACTGTCTTATGGAGGAATTGGCTGAGTTGGTCCCTTGCGGATTTGATCCACATAGCTGGGCATGGGTCGACCTGTGAGGTTGTTGTGTTCAAGGTATCCACAATGTGTTCTGTTTGTTGCACTGAAGATAAGGTGAAGTCATCCCAGGTTTGTTGGATTTTCAGTCAATGTCTTGTTGTTTACTGTGGAAGAAGCGTTTAGTGTATGGTTTGTCAGACGGCTGCCTGGGTGAGAATGTTCACAGTCTTGGCAAGTGCATATATCAATATGATTTGCACGGGATTGTGGGAAATGCAGTCCATTCACACCAGACACAGCCACTCACAATAATTAGTTGTGCTTGAGTGTAAAGCCAATAAGATATTTATTTATGGGGTTATTTCTCCCAACACAGATATGCTTGGTAGCACATAAAACAGGATACTTGCTTTCAGTGTTAAACTTGGAAAAACAAAATCAGGAAAACAGCTGAACTTGTCAGGCAATCAAATGAAAAGAATAAAGACCTGGTTGGTAACAAACTGGTCTTCTCTGTAGGCTCTAGCTAATATTTTCTTAGCAGTGCTCTAAACAACAAGCAAAACCCACAAAGAAGGGAAAAACTGTTCTTTTCAGGTTAACTTCTTATATCTTCACACGTAGACTCAGAAGTGATTTCCTCAGAGCTCACAAGCAATTAGGTAAGGCTCAATTGCTAGCAGTTACTCAGCTGAAACCCCTTAGCTGGCTTGCTTTCTACTGCGTGGCTCAAAATCTTACTCAGGAGCTTTTCTGAGTAGATTAAAGAACAAGTTTGTATTTCTTTGTGATGTACTTTGTAACAGTAAATTACCAAAGGAGTTTAGACAGAGAGCAATCCATGTATTCACAGCCTGTATCTATAACCTCTTCTTCAACAATCATGGGTTCAATATCATGGATTGGCACAGAGGAATTTCTCAATGGAGCACTCTCCGGAGAATACTTGTTTCCCTGCTGTCTTTCAAGGGTATAGCTAGGGCATAGATCAGTGTTCATACCTGAGCTTCCATTGCTGTTAGAGTTCCTCTCTAAATAGCCTGGCCAGTATGTAGTCCAGTTCTTATGTCCAGCTTTCCAATCCAGATCCCTGGACACTGGATCTCTCTTCACATACCTTCTGGCACGGGTCCTAGGGTCCCTTCCAAGTGCAGCCGTCTCCCTCACAGGTACCGTCGGGAGATGCCTAGCTCTGCAGCACCACTCCTCTGGTTTTCCCCAGTCCAATGGTGTACGCCTTTTGAATGTCTCCCAGTATACGTACTGCTCAGGACTCCTTTAGACCTCCCAAATGCTTTTCTCTTCTTTCTTCCAAAGGGTTTCTTGCCCTCTCTGTCCGTCCGCTCTGGCTTCTGCTTCTGATGATCCTCCAGATGATGAAGCTGTCCAAGATACTGAGGATCTCCAAGACAAGGATCTCCAAGCTGATTCTGAGGATCTCCCAGATGAAACTGAGGATAATTCTCTGTAGAATAAACTCTACCTTTATTCTGCTTAGATGAGTGCTCCACCCTAGCACAGCGCAGCTGTGCTGAATCAGGCCCTGCCCTTTGAGATGAGTGCTTGGGGATTACCTCATAGCCCTCCTGATTGAACACACGTTTCCCCACTTCAGCTCCTCTAATGGCTGTTGGAAACCTGGTGTATTCTGGGACTGGTAGTCTTTTATGGAAAAATTCTGTTTTCTTATTTCTACCAGAACTGACAGGTTGCTTGTTCAGAGTCACTTCACCTTTACTATAGCTCCTTCCTGAGCTATGATAAGCTTCCTTATCACAGGTTGCCATGTTTGTTCATTATGTAGTTTGCAAATTCTTGAGGGTGTATGCTCGAGGTACTTTGTTGTGTTGTGTCTCTGGTGAGCTTCTGTACGATGCTAAATAGTTCTCTCAGTCTATTTGCCGATTTCAAAATGATATTGGTGTAGTATTGTTGCTTGGATCCATTGATCAGGTTGTTATATTCCAGCTGTTTGGTTCCGTGTTGTAGCAATGTCTCCTGTGCCTTGTTTCGCCTCCATTTTCTTTCAAGTCACCTCAATACTCGCTTTACATCCCAGATTGCATTGGAATACCAGGGTGCGTTGGTTCTCCTGCATGTGTGTGCGGGCTTTCTGCTTGTGGCTGCTGCTGCTTTAGATACAATGTGGTCCCAGTTCTTGATCTTGTCAAGATCATCAAAATCGTTTTCGAGTTTTGGGATTATTTCCTGTAGGAATGCTTCTTTGTGAAAGGTCCTGAATCTTCTGCCCTTGGCTGCTTTTTGTTGTTTATTGAGGCTGTTAATTAGCATTGTGACCATGGTGGTCCGACCAGGGTATTGGTGTAATTGTTTGGACTGAGTACTGCCCTTGTTTAGTAGCTCATTTAGTATGAATATGAGGTCCGGAGTTGTTCCATGTTGTTGCATGGGTGCATCAACTGTTTGGGTGTATTGTAATGATTCCATTGCTTTGAAGAGCACTTTAGCTTCTTTGTTGGGTGAGGAGGGTAAGTTGTAGTCTCCTAATGCAATGAGCGGCTTGTGCGCAGATTGATAGTTCTTCAGACTTGGCCTTAGGTGGTCTGTATGTGAAGCATACACTGAGGTATTTGTTAGATACGGTGATTGTGTTGGCTTCTGTCGAGTTGTTCGAGGAGATAGTTTTAAATTTGTAGTAGCTTCTAGCCAGGTTTAATACTCCCCCTTCCTCTTTTTTATATTCTAGGGCAGTTGAATGCCGAGTAATCTGGCGGGGTGATTTGGTTTTAGATGATCTGATCCGTGTCAGCAAGCCAAGTTTCTATGATGCATATGATGTCTGGCTTTTGGCTCTGAATGTAGTCAGAGATGGTATTTGGTTTGTTTCTGATTGATCTAGCATTAATAAGGGTGCATTTGATGGCCAAGTCAACGATTGGTGTGCATGGTTTTTGGGGAATGTGTAGATGTTGCCTATATTGTAGTATTTGCTTTGCGCATTATATGCTTGGGTCAGTAGTGGAACAGGGTAGTGGATAGAGTGAGGAGCAGAAGAAGCAGAGGGTCTGGGGAAGTATGTCTTTTGACATGTGTGCCGCCTGCTTGGTGCAATATGGTGTGTTTGTAGTAGGAGGCCGAATATGAATCGGTGGTAGTAGGTGCACATGTTGTTGGTGCTAGAGCTCTAACACGGGCTAGGGCTATCTTTGAGTTAGATCGGTTCGTCTTGGATAGTTGTAGCCTTCCGTCTCCTTTTGTCTCCTCCTTTTATCTGTGGGCCACGCCAAAGGGTTTTTGGGCAGTGAGGCTTCTTTGGGGCTTCCCATTGCTGGCTCCTAGGCACTGGCACATAAAAGGGACCATTTAGGCTTGAAATCATTGCTCTCTGTCTCTTATTCCTCACGCTCTGGGGAGCTCAAAGACAACAGCAGTGAGTATGATGTGAAAAGTTGGGAGGTATAGTAGCAGCGTTTGATATTCCTTGGAGATCTGCTTTGTTACAGAAATACTGTGAGAGCAAGGCTGCACAGATCCCTTTGTACGATGATGCCAGAAAGATCAAGCCAATGCTTCTCAGTCTCTATCTGCTGGTGGACAGTGTCTAGTCCCTCCAGTCCAGATGCATGGGTTAAGGAAAAACAATTAGCAGCAGGTAAGGTCTAATTTCACCCTTTTGGGTATTGCCCTATGTGGGTGGGGGGCAATTGGTTCAGCTCCACATCCTTATCTTGTTGAGCAGCCAGAAATTTGGAAAATTATTATTTGCCTTACACAACCTTAGTGCCTCCTCTTTCCTCCTTTCCTCTGGATCTCCTATGAAGATTAGAAGGATCCTGGGGGAAGTATGTATCTGTGGGCCCTGACAGCAGGGGAGTAGCAATCAGCCTGGCACAGTCATCCTACTTTGGGCTTCCTGAGGGTGAGTACCAAAACTAAGGGGTATGTTTACTAAACAGCGTTAAGGGAGCTAGTGTGCCATTAACGCCTGTTATCGGAACCCTGGCGCCCTTAATGCAATAAGACGCTTTAACGGGCATTAGAAGCTTCAGTAGCGTTAAGGGCTCAGTAAGTGGAGAGTGGGTGGTAACAACATGTGCTCCATTAAGAACATAAGATATGCCATACTGGGTCTGACCAAGCTCCATCAAGCCCTGTATCCTGTTTCCAACAGTGGCCAATCTAGGTCGTAAGTACCTAGCAGTTTCCCCAAAAGACACAGGTTCCTCAATGCTTGTATCCGGTCAAGCAGTGATATTCCGGGTCCCTTTTAATAATGGTTTATGGACCTTTTCTCCAGGAACTTGTCCAAATCTTTTTTTAAACCCAGCTACACTAACAGCTTTTACTACATCCTCCGTTAACAAATTCCAGAGTTTGATTACACGTTGAGTGAAAAAATATTTTCTCTTATTAATCTTAAATAGGTTACCCTGTAGCTTCATTGCATGTCCCCTAGTCTTTTTATATTCTGATGACATAAACAATCTATCTTCGTTTACCCATTCCATTCATTAATTTATAGACCTCTATCATATCTCCCCTCAGCTATCTCTTTTCCAGGTTGAAGAGCCTTATCCTTTTAGCCTCTCTTCATAGGAGTATCCTTCCATCCCCTTTACCATTTTGGTGGCTCTTCTCTGTACCTTTTCTAATAATGCTATATCCTTTTTAAGATACGGCGACCAGAACTGCACACAATATTCAAGGTGCGGTCGCACTATGGAACGATACAGAGACATTATAATATCCTTTGTTTTATTTTCCATTCCTTTCCTTATGATACCTAGAATTCTATTTGCTTTCTTGGCCGCCCCGCTGCACACTGGGCGGAGGGTTTTAACAACATGTTATTCACAATGATGCCTAAATCTTTTTCCTGGGTGGTGGTTCCCAATGTGGAACCTTGCATCGTGTAACCATAGTTTGGGTTGTCCTTTCCTAGGTGCATAACTTTGCACTTGTCCACATTAAATTTCATCTGCCAATTGGATGCCCAGTCTTCTAATTTATCAAAATCCTCTTGCAATTTTCCACAATCCTCTTGGGTTTTAACAATTTTAAATAGTTTTTTGTGTCATCTGCAAATTTGATAATCTCGCTCGTTATCCCCTTTTCCAGGTCATTTATGAATATATAAAAAAGCAGTGGACCCAGCACAGAATAGTGCACCCCTGGGGTACTCCACTATTCACCTTTCTCCATTGGGAAAATTAGCCATTTAGTCCTACCCTCTGCTTTCTATCTTTTAACCAGCTCCTGATCCACAATAGTACACTGCCTCCTATCCCATGACTTTTAGTTTTGCCAAAAGTCTCTGATGAGGGACCTTGTCAAAGGCTTTCTGAAAGTCCAGATACAGTATATCAACCGACTCACCTTTGTCTACCTGTTTATTCATACCTTCAAAAAGCATAACATATTATTAGTAAGACAAGATCTTCCTTGTCTAAAGCCATGTTGGCTGTCTCCCATTAAGCAATGACTATCTACATGTTGAGTAATTTTATTCTTTGATGGTTTCTACCATTTTTCCCGGTACTGACGTCAGGCTCACTGGTCTTTAGTTTCCCGGATCACCCCTGGAACCCTTTTTAAAAATTGGCATTACATTGGCCATCCTCTAATCTTCAGGTATTAGAGATGATTTTAATGATGGTTCACAGATTATTAATAGCAGGTCTGCAATCTCATATTTCGGTTCTTTCAACACCCTTGGATGTATACCATCTGGTCCAGGTGATTTGCTATTCTTCAGTTTATCAAATAGTTGTAATACATCTTCCGAGTGTATCGATATTTCTTTCTTTCAATTCTTCCGCAGTATCTCCTTTAAATACCACTTCAGTCTTGGGTAACATCCCTACATCTTCTTCAGTAAAGACCGAAGCACAGAATTCATTCAGTCTCTCCACTATAGCCTTGTCCCCTTTTACTGCCCCTTTTTACCCCTCTATCATCTAATGGTCCAACTGACTGTCTCACAGGTTTTTTGCTACGAATGTACTTGAAAAGTTCTTCATTGCATGTTTTTGCTTCCACAGCAAGTTTCTTCTCAAATTCTCTCTTTGCCTGCCTTATCAATACCTTGCATTTAATTTGTCAGTGATTGTGCTGTTTCCCGTTTTCGTCATTTGGCTCTTTTTGTCCATTTCCTGAAAGATGCTTTTTTGACAACAGCCTCTCTGACCTCACCTTTAAACCATGCTGGCAGTTTTTGGACTTCCTTCCACTTTTCTTAAAGCGTGGCATACAGCTGGTCTGGGCTTCCAAGATAGTATTTTTAAAACCATATTTTATTAAACTTTGCGAAAGACAGGGAAATTACATACAATGCGAAACTATTCCAGTACCCTCATAACATTTACGTACAATGCCTACCATCCTTAACATATCGGATAAGTTTCACTTACCAGCAATCTCATTCCCATTACATATCGACTAATCTTTGTATACATCTTTTTCCCCTTTTATACCTTTTGGGGTCTACTTACCCTCCTTTCCCCCACTTATATATCTAATCATAACTCATTAACTCATTTCAACTCATAACAGGTAGTTCGTGCTGTTTTCCGGTCCCTTGTTGCCTCACGTGCGTGTGTCCCCCTCCTATATTCAGTTGCCTCCTTCTTGCGTCCTTTAAGTAAGGGTCCCATATTTTATGAATGTCCATTCCTTCCCCCTCAACCTGTACGTTAGCAAATAAATCTTACCGCCTCCTCTATTTTTAAGTTCCAATCCTCCCTCGATTGCCCTTTTTCGCCCTTCCATTTCCATGCCACAGCCACTCTTGTTGCAAGTTTAAGTTTCTCCTCCAAACAGCCCTCCCCATTTCCCCATTCTCTCCTTCTCCCCATCTCCCAATATCAAGTCTTGCATACTCCCCTGTCGAGACCCCTCTTTTCTCCTCCCGAGACTCCCTCACCATCCCCCAGTATCTCTGGATCACCGGGCACTCCCAGCACATATGGATAAACGTCCCCACCCCTCCGCATCCCCTCCAACATAGGTCTGTTTGTCTCCCCCTGGCTAAAAATAGCTTCCTTGAGGGATATACGCCCCATGTCTTATTTGGAGCTGAGTCTGTCTCCATGAGGAAACCCCAGTGTTCCTATATGTGCTCTCATGGATCTTCCTCCACTCTTGTTCTTCTAACTCTTTCCCCCAACCAACTGTGCCACTTATTCTTGTGCACCTGCTCCTCTCGATCTTCCTCCTCCCTTAATTGGATTTTATATAGCTCCGATATGAGGGCTTTGTCCGTGTTCCCCTGATATAATGCTAACTCCATTTGCGAACTGGGCCTGTTCATCATCTGTTTTTTAATCTCCCCCTTATTTAAGAAATGTCCAAGTTGAAAATATTGATAGAAAGGAATTTTCCTTTGGGTTCTGCTTTCCAACTCCCGAAGTGAACAAACCACCCCTCTCTCCAAGAGATCCACAAATTTTCCGATGTTTTTTTTTTTTGTTTTTTTTTTTTTTTTTTTTTTTTTTTTTTTTTTTCCCCCCCCCTTCTTACTCTGCATCCCCCTCTTTAACCAATCCATGTGTCCCCAAAGGGAAAGTAATCTCCAATTCTGGACCAAGGTGACATTGAGGAAGGAAACCACCCATGTTTCATCCCTGTTTTATTAAGCTTCGACATGGCCTCTATTAATGGGTGCTCGTTCCCCCTTACCCCTTTACCCATCTCCTCTCCCTTCTCTAACCATTGAAATAGCGACTGGGAGCCCATCATAATCCTTTCCATTTCTACCCACGCCACTTCTTCTCTTCTGCGATAGTGATCTCTCCATGCTTTTACTATACAGGCCTTATAATACCAGTTTAGGGATGGGAATCGAATCCCACCTTGATCCTTAGAAAGTAACAACCTTCTCACTTTTATCCGTGCCCTTCTGCCACCCCACACAAATCTCACCAATTTAGCCTCCCACTTCTTAATAATTTACCCCAGGATCCGAATGGATTGCTGAGAAAAAGGAAGATAAATTTTGGAACAATATTCATCTTGATAGCCTCTACCCGCCCTACCCAACTCAGTTGTAGCGATGACCACCCCGCCAATTGCTCACTAAGCTTACCTGCCATTGGTTTATAATTAAGCTCAAAGAGCTTCTCCGGGTCCTCCGTTATTCTTATCCCTAGTTATTTAATATCCCCATGAGTCCACCAAAATGGAATGTTATCAATCTCCTCCTTTCTCATCTCCCCATTGCCTCTGTCTTCGTTAAATTCACCTTAAAGCCCAACATAAGAACATAAGAACATAAGAAATGCCATACTGGGTCAGACCGAGGTCCATCAAGCCCAGTATCCTGTTTCCAACAGTGGCCAATCTAGGTCATACGTACCTAGCAGTTTCCCCAAAAGACACAGGTTCTGCAGTGCTTGTACTAGGTCAAGCATTGATATCCTGGGTCCCTTTTTAATAGTGGTTTATGGACCTTTCCTCCAGGAACTTGTCCAAACCTTTTTTAAACCCAGCTATACTAACAGCCCTTACTACATCCTCCGGTAACAGATTCCAGAGTTTGATTACACGTTGAGTGAAGAAATATTTTCTCTTATTTGTCTTAAATAGTTTACCCTGTAGCTTCATTACATGTCCCCTAGTCCTTCTATATTCTGATAGCGTAAACAATTGATCCACGTTTATCCGTTCCACTCCATTCATTAATTTATAGACCTCTATCATATCTCCCCTCAGCCGTCTCTTTTCCAGGTTAAAGAGCCCTAACCTTTTTAGCCTCTCTTCATAGGAGTAGCCTTCCATCCCCTTCACCAATTTGGTGGCTCTTCTCTGTACTTTTTCTAATAACTCTATGTCCTTTTTAAGATACGGTGACCAGAATTGCACACAATATTCAAGGTGCGGTCGTACCATGGAGCGATACAGAGGCATTATAATATCCTTTGTTTTATTCTCCATCCCTTTCCTTATGATACCTAGCATTCTATTTGCTTTCTTGGCCGCCGCTGCACACTGGGCGGAGGGTTTTAAACATGTTATCCACAATGACTCCTAAATCTTTTTCCTGGGTGGTGGTTTCTAATGTGGAGCCTTGCATCGTGTAACTATAGTGTGGGTTGTTCTTTCCTAGGTGCATAACTTTGCACTTGTCCACATTAAATTTCATCTGCCATTTGGATGCCCAGTCTTCCAATTTATCCAGATCCTCCTGCAGTTTTCCACAATCCTCTTGGGTTTTAACAACTTTAAACAGTTTTGTGTCATCTGCAAATTTGATAACCTCACTAGTTATTCCTTTTTCCAGGTCATTTATGAATATGTCAAAAAGTAGGGGACCCAGTACAGATCCCTGGGGTACTCCACTATTCACCTTTTTCCATTGGGAATATTGGCCATTTAGCCCTACCCTCTGCTTTCTATCTTTTAACCAGTTCCCGATCCACAATAGTACACTGCCTCCTATCCCATGACTTTTTAGCTTTGCCAAAAGTCTCTGATGGGGGACCTTGTCAAAAGCTTTCTGAAAGTCCAGATACACTATATCAACAGACTCACCTTTGTCTACCTGTTTATGCACACCTTCAAAAAAACAGATCAGATTAGTAAGACAAGATCTTCCTTGTCTAAAGCCATGTTGGCTGTCTCCCATTAGGCCATGGCTATCCACATGCTGTGTAATTTTGTTCTTTATGATGGTTTCTACCATTTTCCCTGGTACTGACGTCAGGCTCACCGGTCTGTAATTTCCCGGGTCACCCCTGGAACCCTTTTTAAAAATTGGTGTTACGTTGGCGACCCTCCAATCTTCAGGTATTACAGATGATTTTAATGAAAGTTCACAGATTACCAATAGCAGGTCTGCAATCTCATATTTCAGTTCTTTCAACACTCTGGGATGTATACCATCCGGTCCAGGTGATTTGTTACTATTCAGTTTATCAAATAGTTGTAATATATCTTCCCGGTGTAGCGATATTTTCTCTCAATTCCTCTGCAGTATCACCTTTAAATACCACTTCAGTCTTGGGTAACATCCCTACATCTTCCTCAGTAAAGACTGAAGCAAAGAATTCATTCAGTCTCTCTGCTATAGCCTTGTCCCCTCTTACTGCCCCTTTTACCCCTCTATCATCTAATGGTCCAATTGACTCTCTCACAGGCCTTTTGCTACGAATGTACTTGAAAAAGTCTTTATTTCGTGTTTTTGCTTCCGTAGCAAGTTTCTTCTCAAATTCCCGCTTTGCCTGCCTTATCAATGCTTTGCATTTAACTTGCCAGTGCTTGTGTTGTTTCCGAAAAATCTCCCAGCTCTTTCACTAACACCAGGAGAGACTCCGCCGGCCTTGTCATAAATATCGATGTGTCATCCGCATACAAAAGGATCTTATGCTAAGTATTCCCTACTTTCAATGACACTATGTTTTGTTGTTCCCTTATATGAATCGCGAGCGCCTTAATCACTATGGCGAATAACAGGGCGACAAGGGACAAACTTGCCTCATCCCACGCTGAAGCTCAAATAATTCTGAGCAATGGTCATTCACCATGATCCTTGCCAAAGGGCTCTGGTACAGGGCTCTTACCCTCTGTATAAAGTTCCTACTCATTCCCATCCTCCCCATCACCTCAAATAAAAATGCCCACTCTTTCTTGGTGTCGAGCACCACCCACAACGTTGGTAACTTTTTTTTGCCTCGACAAAGTGGAGGAGTCCCACTGCCCTCCTTACGTTATCCGTTATGGCCCTACCCTTAATGAACCCTGTCTGATCAGGATGAATTAAATCCGGCAGGATCCCCTCCAGTCTACTCGCCAATATCTTTGCATACAATTTAGCATCACTATTAATCTGTGCAATTGGCCCGTAATTTTCACATCTGTTAGGAGGTCTTCCCTCTTTAGGAATTACGACTGTTAGCTTGAGCCATCGAAGCCGGCATCCTGTTACCATGCATGAGACCTGTGAATAACCTAGCCAAGAAAGGTGCTACTTCCTCTTGCATCATGTGATAGTATTCCGCCTGGAATCCATCTTCACCTGCCACCTTCCCCTTCGGTAATTACTTGATTCCATTAATTACCTCCTCCGCACTGATAGGTCTCCCCATCCAGGCTGCCGTCTCCTCCACTACCCTAGGCACCCTAATCCTATCCAGATAATCCCCAATCTTCTCCCGACTTTGCCCCTCTTGTCCTCTATATAGTGACTCATAAAATTGCCGGAATTCTCTACAGATTCCTTGGCTTTCTACTACCTTCTTACCCTCTTTGTTTAGAATCTCCATCACTGTCCGAATTTTCCATCCTCTTTTGCAGCTGCCTGGCCAGCATTCTACCCGCTTTATTTCCCCCTTCCATAAAATTTATTTTCGAAGCTCTCATCATCCTCTTCACCTCCTCCGTATCTAAAGTGTTTAGTCTCGCTTGAACCTGACAGAGCCCTTGCAGGGTGGTTTTTGCCCCGGTTCTACTGTGTTCCAATTGCAACTCTTCCAACTCCTTCATCCATTGTTGCCTCACAGCCTCCCTTTCTCTTTTCTTCTCGCTCCCAAATTGAATCATTACTCCCCTCATGAACGCTTTCCCCCCGTCCCACACCATAGCGTCCGACACCTCCCCGTTATCATTCAGTTCTAAATAATGCCGCCAGGCACGTCGAAATTTAGCCTTCCCTTCCTCTGATTGGATCAACGATACATTTCCCCTCCACCCTCCCTGCCCCCCCCCCCTCTTCTTTTCACCTGCGGACTCCACTCTCCCGTGATCATTCCATGATCTGATGATGTAATAAGATGTTTCCTATTTGTCTCTCCGGGCCCGTCCAGGACATTAGGGTAGTCAACCTCCTCCAGCAGCTGAGGACTGAATACTGAAAGTCTTGCTGACAGCCTATCCAACTCCCTCTGGTGTCAGTCAGTCTTTCAGTCCTCAGCAGCTGAACAGGATGTGTGGCTGACAGGCTCCCAAGAGATACGAATAGTCATAAGCAATTAGAATTGTAGTGGTAAAAGAAAAAAAAAAAAAGAACAGTTTTGCTTAGTTGCCCTAGTAGGGTAGTAAGGCAGAAAAGGTTGTTTTTTTTTTTCAATTAAAAAAATAAATAAATAAAAAAGGAAGGGACGGTTCTCAGCTGCCAGAAGGAGTTTAAGCAGCACAAGGGGCAGAGCCTGCCTCAAATTGAGGATCCGTCGCTCAGGGGGGTTGGGGGAAGTAGCTGGGAGCCCCAGAATCCTCTTCCCTACCTCCGATTGCTTCAGTCTCCATGTGTCCGCTAGCAGCGGAGAGCAGGAGCTCCAACGCGTTTCTCTCAGGTAGGAGGGTAACAGTGGTGAAGGGGCTTAGTTTTGCCGGCGAGGGTTCAAAGATTGCCGTTGCGAGTGTTTAGCACATTGCAGAGTTGTGTTACAGCGTTTCTTTTGGTGATCGGAGATATCTGCAGCGTGCTGTGCAGTCTTGGATCGCCGCGCTCGCCAGGGGCCGGTCTGTACCGATCGGAGTTTTTGCTTTTTAGGAACAAGTGCAGGCGGGGTTATGGACCATATGTTCTCTGCGGAGGAGGTTGTGGAGAGGCCTCAAGGCTCGTTGGAAAAAGCGGGAACGTCAGCCATTTTGGCTGAGCCTGCCATTTCTCCCGCGCTTCAGGCAAAATCGGGAAAGAAAAAATCAAAGTCCCACAGAGCGCCTCCTGCTGAGGTGCTGGTCCAGCAGCTGTCACCTGGAGTGCAGGGAACCTTGGACTCGTTGTTTTCAGCAGGATTTATACTAGCACTGCATAATGCATATGTATTAAAGATGGCTCAGTCATTAGGCAACCCGTCTGCTCCCAGCCTGTTAGAATCACAGAAGGGGGGGTCCAAGGTGGCAGACCCGGTGGAAGGGGTCTCTGCTAAAGTCAAAGGTTTAGAGGCAGGCTTTGATGGCTTCGGGCCACAGGTCTCTATTCCTCAGATGGTGGAAAAAGGAGAGATTCTTTCTGAGACAGGTTTGGACTCCTGGCCAGTGGATTTAGAGGAAGGTGAGATTCGGCCAGGCGAAGATCCAAATGTATTCAGGGTGTTTAGGAAGGAAGAGCTGGGGGCTTTGATCGCTCAGTCTCTCGCAGCATTGAATATAGTGCTCCTGGCAGTTCAACAGGAGCCACTAGAGGATCCCTTGTTGCAGGGATTTAATACAGAACAGCGCTGTTTCCCAATACACAGGGTAATTTAAACAGATGATAGAATCAAGTGGGAATGCCCTGAAGCTACCCTGAGAGGGGGTCGTGCCATTGCGCACCTTTTACCCGGTTCCCCAAGAGGAGAAGGAGTTGTTGCAAATGCCTAAGGTGGATGCGCTAGTTTCAGCGGTCACCAAGAAGACTATGATTCCGGTAAAAGGGGAGACAGCCCTTAAGGATCTTCAGGATCGTAGGTTAGAGGCGCTTCTGAAGCAGGCTTTTGATTCCAGTGTTCTAGCTGTACAGGCTTCTGTTTGTGGGGTGTGTGTGTCAAGGGCCTCTATCCGTTGGCTGCAAGGGGAACCAGGCCCGGATAAGGAGGAGGAATCTTCCTCGGAAGGAGCAAAGCTGGAGTCGGCGGCAGCTTATCTGGCAGACGCCTTCTATGATTTGGTAAGGATATCAGCAAAGTCCATGGCGTCAGTGATTGCCGCTAGACGATTTCTCTGGCTAAGAAATTTGGCGGCGGATGCGTCTTCTAAGTCTCGCCTCAGTAAGCATCCTACAAGGGCAAGTTGCTCTTTGGAATCGCCCATAGCTTTCATAATTTTCTCCAATGTCTCTCCAAAGGGTGTTGGCTTCCTGAGGACCGACCGAGAGCGGCAAAGATGGGATCGATGTAGAGAGGTCAAGGAAGAGATTTTCACAGGTTCCAAGGACCTCGGTTTGCGCCTTATCAACAAGGCCGTTTTGTGGCCAGGGGGCAGTCCTTTCGAGGAGCCAGGGGGTTCGGCAGGGGCTATTTTAATGCCCAGCAGAATTCTGTTAAGAAACCACAATGAAGGGCGGCTGGTCCAGGCAGAGATTCTGGTAGGAGGACGTTTGCAGGGATTTCTCTCCGCCTGGGCTGCCATAACTACAGACCAGTGGGTGCTGGAGATTATCTGAGAGGGGTATGGGCTAGAGTTCACTCACCCGCTGGCGGAAGCTTTTGTGTTGTCTCCGTGTGGCCCTCAGGCAAAGAGGGCAGCGGTCAGTGACACGGTGAAGCGCTTGTTGCGCCTTCAAGTGGTGGTGACAGTACTTCAAGACCAGTACGGCTTAGGTCGACACTCAATTTATTTTGTAGTTCCCAAAAAAGAAGGATCTTTTTGGCCAATTCTGGATCTTAAGCACGTGAACCGCTGCTTGAGGGTGCCTCATTTTTGGATGGCAACTCTAAGATCGGTTATCCAGGCGGTAAAGCCGGGAGAAGTGCTTTTGTCCATAGATCTAACAGAAGCTTATCTGCACATTCCAATCAGAAGGGATCATCAAACGTTTCTACGCTTTGCAATACTAATGGGTCATTTCCAGTTCCGAGCATTGCCGTTCGGACTGGCTACAGCGCCTCGGCCTTTCACCAAAGTAATGGTGGTAGCGGCAGCGGCGCTGCGGAAGGAAGGGATTCAGGTGCATCCCTACCTGGACGATTGGCTGATCCGGGCAGGGTCTATAGTGGAGTCAATAGCAGCTACCTCTCGGGTAGTGGAGTTCCTGGAACAGCTAGGTTGGGTCATCAACTGTGAAAAGAGTCATTTACAACTGGTGAAGCAGTTGACATATCTTGGGGCCTTATTCGACACAGAGATAGGGTCGGTGTTCCTTCCTATAGACAGGGTGCAGAAGAGTTTGGCTCAGGTAGGGGCGTTCTTGCAAATGAAGGCTCCAACGGCTTGGAGGGTTCAGTTGTTGGGTTCAGTGGCGGCGTCCTTGGACCTGGTTCCGTGGGCCAGAGCTCATATGTGTCCACTTCAGCAGGCGTTACTTTCCAGATGGTCTCCGCAGGATCATCCTCTTTCCCAGAGGCTGGTATGTCCGGGAGAAGTGCGCAACAGTCTGCAGTGGTGGTTGGTCCCAGCGCATCTTCAAGCGGGCGTACCTCTGGAGCACCCGGAGTGGGTGTTGCTCACTACAGACGCCAGCCTTTCCTGTTGGGGGGGCTCATTGTCTGTCAAAAATAACGCAGGGGACCTGGTCTGCGGAGGAGAGCAGTTGGTCGATAAATCATTTAGAGCTGAGAGCAGTGCGTTTCGCCCTGCTGGATTTTGTCGGTCTGCTCGAAGGGCAAGCGGTGCACATGATCTCTGACAATTTGGTGACGGTTTCCTACATCAACAGGCAAGGGGGCATGGGCAGTGCGGTGCTGCTGGAAGAGAGTCAATGGTTGTTAAAGTGGGCAGAGGTCCATCTCTTAGCGCTCTCGGCAGCACATGTAGCGGGAAAAGACAACATTCAGGCCGACTATCTCAGTCAAAATGTTCTGGATCCCAGAGAATGGGAGCTGAACTTGGCGGTCTTTCACAAAATCACAGTACAATGGGGTCAGCCAGTCATGGATCTCATGGCTACCCTGGCCAATACCAAGGCGGCCCGGTTTTACAGCAGGTGCAGAGAGCACATATCGGAAGGACTCGACGGCCTGGTGCAACCCTGGCCTTCGGGAGAGATGCTTTACGTGTGTCCCCCATGGCCACTGTTAGGGCGGGTCATTCAGAGAATAACTAGGTACAATGGGAAGGTTATTCTCATTGCTCCGGATTGGTCCAGACGGCCATGGTATGCGGATCTGATGCTGCTTCTAGTGGTGCCTCCATGGAGGCTGCCCACTGGAGTCAATCTCTTGAGCCAAGGTCCCATGTTAATGCTGCAGGTGGATTGGTTCTTGCTTACGGCCTGGCTCTTGAAAGGGAACGGTTGTGACGTCGAGGATACTTGGTGTCAGTAATAGTTACTATGTTAAGGTCCAGGAGAAGGTCGACCGTTCTTGGCATATGTTAGTGTGTGGCGCATTTTTGAAGCGTGGTGTGAGGAGCGTAAGGTTAAGCCTTGTTCCGCGAGGTTACCAGATATCCTGTTCCTTCAAGGGGGGCTAGAAAAGGGGCTAGCCCTCAGCACTCTCAAGGTGCACTTGGCAGCTCTGGCTTGTTAGAGGAGAAGAGTGCAGGTGGGCACTCTCTCGTCACACCCAGATGTTCAACGTTTCCTTAGGGCAGCCAGGAATATTAGGTCTCTGGTTAGGCAGGTAGTGCTTCCTTGGGACTTGAACTTGGTGCTAGAGGCTTTGACGGGGCCTCATTTTGCTTGAAGGTCGGCAGGGAATCTGAGAAAATTGTCATGGAAAACTGCCTTCCTAGTGGCGTTGTGTTCCGCAACGAGAGTTTCGGATCTGCAAGCACTCTCGTGTAGGGAGCCATACATTCAATTTACGGCGGAAAAAGTGGTGTTAATGCCGGTGCCATCCTTTCTTCCTAAAGTGATGTCCGGTTTTCACATGAATCAAGCAGTTTCGCTTCCCACCTTTGTTGGACAGGAGGGGAGTGAAGTGGATCGGTCGCTTAGGAAGTTGGATTTGGGACGCGTGCTGCGAAGGTACCTCAGGGAAATGGAGCCGTTTCGGAGGTCAGATAGGTTGTTCATGCTCTTTAGTGGTCCGCGTAAAGGGAAGGCGGTCACCGAGGCTTCTATCGCCCGCTGGGTGAAACAGGCGATAGGGGCGGCTTATGAAGCAAAAGATAAGTCTGCTCCAGAGGGGCTTAGAGCGCATTCTACTAAAGGCCAGGCAGCGTCTTGGGCTGAGTTTGCTTTGATTCCGCCAGTGGATATCTGTCGAGCGGCTACGTGGTCTTCCCTTCATACGTTTGCGAAGCACTATAGGTTGGATGTTCAGGCAAGGGGAGATGCGAAGGTTGGGGCCTCGGCCATTGTGGCAGGGCTCGCAGGACCCTCCCGAGTTTAGGTACTGCTTTGGTACTGCCCTAATTTATTTATTTAATATTTCTTATATACTGCACTATTGTCATCAGCGCGGTTCACGTGGAACAAAAACATATATACATACAGGATAATACTAATATATATAATATACATACAGGACATACTAATGTCCTGGACTGGCCCGGAGAGACGACTAGGAAGGAGAAATTAGACCTTACCTGCTAATTGTCTTTCCTTGAGTTCTCTCCGGGCCAGTCCTGGACCCACCCAGTGCATCTGCGAATGATGGACAAGCCTAGGAACTCGGCCATTAGTTCAGAGAGAGAGTGGTTTGATGCGCTAGTGTCCGGAGCTGGAGAAAATTGGATGGCATAGTCAAAGTGGTTTTTGGAGGTTCCTCTAGAGTTAGGAGGGCTTCTTTTGAGTCATACAAAAAAAAGAAATCTAAGAGGATGCTTCTTAAAGATATAAGTAAGGTTCCTAGAGGCCTAGGGTAATGTTTTTTTCAGAGTTTATAGTTATAGTTCCACTGCTTTGACAATAGTAGACTGACTATCTGACACCAGAGGGAGCTGGATAGGCTGTCAGCAAGACTTTCAGTATTCAGTCCTCAGCTGCTGGAGGAGGTTGACTACCCTAATGTCCTGGACTGGCCCGGTGAGAACTTAAGGAAAGACAATTAGCAGGTAAGGTCTAATTTCTCCATCTTTACCTTCGTAATCACTCCCAGTTGTCCTCTTTTCCCCAGAAACATATACGGTCGAGAGTATGTCCCCTGCCTCGTGGTGTAGCAGGTATATTCCTGCCCCTTGGGATTTTCCCACCGCCATATATCCACCAGATCAAACTCCTCTAGGCTCTTCCTTAATTCTTTTCCTTCTTTCCTATGCAATTTTGACTGGAAATTTAGATCTATCTTTAGGCCACACCACACAATTCATATCCCTCCCCCCCCCCCCCCCGATCCAGTCCCTTTTTGCTTTGTCTCCAAACTCCTGCATAGCTTTTGTAAAAAAAGGACCCTTTCTGCCCATTGGGGGCATATAAATTAAGAAGCGGCACCTCCATCTGGTCTACCCTCCCCACTACCCACACTATCTTACCCATAGTATCCCCCCCCCCCCTGACCCATAAGGGACAAACCTGACCCTTTTGTGTATGAGAAACATAGAAACATGATGACAGAAAAAGACCACATGGCCTATCTAGTCTGTCCTTCCATATCAACAACTACAACAGTCCACTTTTTACCTTTAGAGATCCTCTGTGTTGGTCCCATGCTTTTTTGAATTCAGTTACTGTCCTGATCTCTACCACCTCCACTGGGAGACTATTCCATGGATCCACTACTACGTAAAGAAATATTTCCGCATATCACTCCCTTCTCTTGGAATGAGGATCACCCCCTCTTGGAATGAGGATCACCACCCTTCTCTTGGAATTATATGCCGATCCAAATAGTTGTACAAACCCCTGGGACTTCAATTTCTCTTGTTCCTTCTTTATCAGGTGTGTCTCTTGCAGCATGGTAATATCTATCTTATTCTTATTCAATTGTGTGAGAATCCTTTTCCTTTTAATAGGGCTGTTAGCCTCCTTTAATGTGCGGGGGATTATCTTATACCCCACCCTTATGGACATCGCAGCTTATTAACATCCTCTTTGCTCTCCCTTCCTTCACTCTCCAAATGGACACCTGACAGCATGAGCTTAAATTCAACAATTTCATAACTTAACACTCAATTAAACAGTATAAAGTCTTTCCACCCCCTCCTTCCTTTCACAAATTTTTTGTTTGACCTCCATTAGCCCAGCCACTCGCACATCATACCTCTCTCTCTTTCCCCGCACCATTCTTCCCCCCACGTCCCGTTCCCCCCCCCCCCCCCCGTCCTCCTGCTTTACTTCTTTACTCTCCCCCACAACACCACTCCCTTCTACATTACCTTCCCATCCATTACCCGCTGAAGGATAATGGCGGGGGACGTTTCCTCATCATACAGTTTCCCCCTTTGTTTCTCCCCCCACTTCTCCCTTTCTCCTTCCCCCCCCCCCCACCCCCATTCTTTTCCACACATCTCTCTCCCTCCAATACATCATGTATGGCGTTTCTCCCCCCTTCCACTGTACAAAACTTAGCTTCTTTTTAATTTTAAAACTCCTCTTCTCATTTTTCCACCTTGCAGTAGCACCAGCAGTCCAACCATCACGCTCCCATTCAGATATTGTCCTCTTATTCCGCCGGCGTCGGCAGCTCGTCCTCAACTTCTTCCTGTGACACCTGGTTACCCCTTGCGCTGCATTGTCCTCCAGAGCACGCCCTCTTTGTGCCTTTAGAAATTTCTCCAAAGCGTCTGTTGTATTGAAAAATCTCCTCGTGTCTCTCACCACCATTGTGAGCCTTGCTGGGTACCAGATCGCCACTTGTATTCCTTTTTTCGCCAGAGTCCTTTACTTTTAGCAAATCCTTCCTTCTTTTAACAGTTTCAGCAGCCAAGTCTGGGAACACATATACTTTCCAGTCGTTATAAAGCACAAACTTCGATCTCCGAGCTGCTCTGATAACATGCTCCCTGTCTTGAAAACAGAGAAATTTTACAATGATGGCACATGGATTCGCTGATGCCTCAGGCCTAGGTCTCAGTTCCCTATGTGCCTTCCACCTCAAATGGCGTCGACGAAGGGGGATCTGGAAAGCACTTAAGCAGCATTTCTGTTACAAATCTCATAGTATCCTCCCCCTCCGCTCCCTCCAGCATACCAAAGAGTCTAAGATTAGACGTTCTCCATATCCTCCGATTTTGATTGCAACCATCTGACTTGTTGCTGCAGGGAGATCACCATGCTCTGAAGGGCTGCTTGGGAGTCCTCCGTTTGGCTGACCCTTGCTTCTACTTCCTGCAGGCGTTGCCCTATCCCGGCAAATTTTTCCTCCAGCTTATTAAAAACTCTCTCCACGATTTCCTCTTTCGACTCCCGTATTTTTCTCATAATCGCTGCCAGATCTGCCTGGGATCCATCTTTTTCTACGTCTCGCGGCTCCACCAAGGATAATGGCGGCATCGGCAGGGCCCTCTTTTCTTCCGAGGTGTTTTTTTCCCTGCACCCGTTTTCACCGCATACAGATCTTTTTTAGTGGCACCTTGCTTTATTTTGACCACTTTTGGCATATTAACTCCTTCCTTATCATCTCTCAAGTCCAGTCCCTCTCTTCTGGGTTGTGTAAGCCTTCCAGCAGCTTGGAGGCTGAGCCTATCATCGTTTTGATGATGCTCTGGTATAAGTACCACTGGCACCACCCACTAGCACCAGTAAACTCGGCCTCCAAGCAGCTGGAGGGTGCCAGTAAGCCAGAGGGCTTACAGGAGAGACTGCAGGCAGGGAGTTAGTTTTTAGGGGCTCCCAAAGCTAGAACTTATTTTAATTTTGTTAATTTGGCTTTAAAATCTACTATAAAATTTACTTTTAAGTTTTAGCACTGTAGCTTTAAATTTAAACTCCCTCCTCCCTCCCCCCACCTCCTCCTCCCGCCTGCCCTCTGTTGAGAGGGCGGCAGAGGCCCGATCTCCCGGATACAATCGCGGAGGAGAATTGCCTACTGCCACGCGGGGGAGAGAAGGAGAAGCCTCCCCTCGCGAGCAGAGCCGGCCGACACTCCAGGACTCTTAGATGCGGCCTGCCCTGCCTCGTGCCAAAGCCCTCTGGGTGGCTGAGCGCTAGAGGCGGCTCCGGAGGCTCCAAGAGCAGCACGAAGGAAGACAGAACAGACCGCCGCCGTCGGAGAGCTCACAGGAGCGTTGGAAGTGGCAGGGGAGACAGCAACTGGCGGTGTGAGTGAGGCCTTACGACTGCCGGGCTGAACGCCGCGTGGCCGCAGCCTAGCACATGGAAATCAGCAGAGGACGGCTGATTTCCTCGCGGCTGTAAGACAAGGGGAGAGGAGCAGGAGTATCAGCAAGTATATTATTTCATTCAAGGCTTATTCAGTTATTTAACTTTATTTACGTTTTTAAGCTTTAATTTAGTTTATTCAGATTTTACTTTAAATTTAAATTTAGATAGAGTTAGCTTGGAGCTAATCTCCCCTAATTTATATCAAATTTGTTTGGGCTAATTAATTTATTTATTGCCCGGCAAGCCACGGTGTCCGGTCTGTGGCACACGTCGGGGCACGGTGTCAGAAGCAGGAATCTGCAGGGGTTGCACTGCAGAGGCTGCTTCTGTGGAACAAGAAATCCAATTGGCTTTATCCCAAAATTCCCAGGGATCAGGAGACCCTCTGGAGGAGGGGGGTGAACGATCCTCATCTCCACCTTCAACCATGGATTTGTCCGGAACTTCCCTGTCCTACCCCTCCACATCATCAGGGGAAGAGGGAGGCTGGGAACACTTCTCACCTGAATTTGTCGTCCTGCTGCACAAGGCCTATTGCATGTGCCAGCAGAGGTCAGGAGGGTCTGGGGCGTCGCAGGCAAATGTACCTTCCAAACGGGTGATGGCGGGGACCCAGGACGCGGGGGTCCCTCCCAAGTGCGCTAGACTGATGAACGAAGAGATCCTTACGTCCCCTATACCGGACACTCTGGAAGAGGAGGTCCGGACAAGGAAGTAGGGGAAGATGAAGAAGAGCTCGAAGAGGGAGAGATCCCAGAGGAGGAACAAGCCCGAATAGTACGAGTATTTCATCAGGAGGAAGTCCCAGCATTGATTACTGAATCGCTGAAAGTGCTCAATATAGCTCCTGACATGCCAGCAGATGAGGAGGCCTTGGAGGACCCATTGATCCAAGCTGTTAGGAAGTCCCAGAAGGTGTTCCCAGTGCACAGAGTGGTGCGGCAGATGATTCAGGAGGAATGGAATCAATCAGAATCCAGCCTGATGAGAGTACGATCTATGGCTCATCTGTACCCATTGCCAGAGCTAGACAAGGAGTTGCTGAAGTCCCCCAGGGTGGATGCGGCAGTGTCAGCAGTCACAAAAAAGATGACTATCCTGGTCGAGGGCAGTGCGGCCCTGAAGGATACCCAGGATAGAAAACTAGATATGATGCTGAAGCAAGCTTTTGATGTTAGTGCTCTCACCTTACAGGCTTCGGTGTCAGGGGCTTGGGTGGCAAGAGCCTGTCTGAGGTGATCTCAACAACTTCAGTTAGCAGGTGGTCTGGCCGGAAACGTGCATACAGAAGCTGCTAGGATGGAGTCCGGAGCAGCCTACCTGGCAGATAGTCAGTCGACCTCATTAGGAGCCTAGCAAAGAATATGGCCTCGGTGATATTTGTGGTTGCACAACTGGGCAGCGGATGCCTCTTCAAAGGCACACCCCCCTTTAAGGGAAAGTTGCTCTTTGGAGAAGACTTGGATAAGTTGGTAAAGCAACTAGGCGAGACTAAGGGAGGCAGGCTCCCGGAGGATAGACCTAAGCAAGGCCGTTCGCCGGCCCCCACTCGTAGCCAACCAAGGGATTTCCGGAGGTTTCGACCTTCTAGGTCGACATCCTTTCACAGGGGGGGTTTCCCCTCGAGAGGACAAAGCTTCATATTCTTCAAAGCTACAATTCTTCATAGCTGATACTGTACTTTGAATAATGATTAAGTCCCACATAATGTGTATTTGTATATAATGTATATAGTTTGCACGGTTCTATGCTGTTCAGTATTAACTTTGGTTGTTTACTTTACTGCTTTTGGCCACATGTTATATGTAAAACAAACTCCGATTTGTTAACTGTTGTTTATTGTGAACCGCAACTGAACTATGGAAGATGCGGTATATAAATCATTGTTAAATAAATAAATAAAGCTTCCGGGGGTTTCGCATAGCGGGAAGAGGCTTTGGGGCCTCTTCTTCCTCCGCGGGTCCTAGAAAACCGCAATGAAACAACGAGGGTCCGGGTGCCTGCTGGTGGTAGGTCGATTAAGGCAGTTTCTTCCCGCCTGGGCCCGGGTCACATCCGATCAATGGGTTCTGGAAGTGGTCCGAGAGGGTTATGCTCTCGAGTTTGCAAAGCAGGTACGACCAGCATTTGTTCAGTCTCCCTGCAGATTGCCAACAAAGAGAGCAGCAGTAGAAGACACTCTTTTAAGGCTACTGTTGCTAGGGGGGGGGCAGTGGTCCCCGTTCCAGCAGACCAATGCGGATCTGGTCGGTACTCAATTTATTTTGTAGTACCAAAGAAAGAAGGGACCTTTCGACCAATCCTTGACCTAAAACAAATCAATCGTTGTCTCAAGAGTACCACACGTTCGAATGGAAACCCTGAAGTCGGTAATTGTGGCCTTTCGGCGGGGGGAGTTCTTGACTTCCTTAGACCTGACAGAAGCGTATTTGCATATTCCCATCCAAAAGGCTCATCAGCAGTTTCTGAGATTTGCCGTCCCAAGAGGACATTTTCAGTTTCAGGCTCTGCCCTTCGGCCTGGTAACGGCCCCTCGGACTTTCACCAAGGTGATGGTGGTGGTGGCCGCAGCCCTACGAAAGGAGGGAATTTTGGTACATCCCTACCTGGACGACTGGCTGATCCGGGCGAAATCAGAGGCGAAGAGTCGCAAGGCGACGGCCAGAGTGGTGGTATTCCTGGAGGAGCTGAGGTGGGTCATCAATCGGGCAAAGAGCAGATTAGCACCCACGCAGGAGATAGAGTACCTCGGAGCAAGGTTCAACACCGCGAGAGGAAAGGTGTTCCTGCCGAAGCAGAGGTTAAGGGATCTGAGGAGACTCATGTCACAATTTCTGGACAGGCAGAACCCTACGGCCTGGCATTACCTACAAGTGCTGGGAACCATGGCGGCAATGATAAGAGGTGGTGCCGTGGGCCAGAGCACATATGAGGCCGCTTCAACGGGCCTTGCTGCGATGATGGTCCCATCAGCATCATCCATTGTCTGAGGTTACTCTACCCCCAACTGACCAGAAAGACCTTACAGTGGTGGCGTTGCCCAAAGAACTTGGAATGCGGAATGCCCCTCGAACCTCCCCCTGTGGGTGCAGTTGACGACTGATGCAAGCCTGGCCGGCTGGGGGGCTCATTACGAGGGCCAGTTCGCCCAGGGTCGCTGGAGTCCGGTGGAGGCTCAGTGGTCCATCAACAGACTGGAACTGCGGGCAGTGGCCTTAGCACTCAGAGCATTCAAGCCCTTAGTCCGACAAAGAGCAGTCCACGTCCTCTCCGACAACGTCACGACAGTAGCCTACATCAACCGCCATGGAGGAACAAGCAGTCCTCCTTTGGAGGAGGAAATGGACAGCCTGTTGCAGTGTTTAGAAGCCCATTTAACAGCTCTATTGACACAGCATGTGGCCGATTACCTGAGCAGGTGCAAGATAGACCACGGAGAGTGGGAACTGGCTCAGGAGGTGTTCGACCAGGTGGTAGCCCATTGGGGGACTCCGATCATGGACCTCATGGCAAGATG
This sequence comes from Ichthyophis bannanicus, assembly GCA_033557465.1. NCBI lineage: Eukaryota > Metazoa > Chordata > Amphibia > Gymnophiona > Ichthyophiidae > Ichthyophis > Ichthyophis bannanicus. Next base: position 358,716,613 of record CM066036.1, on the reverse strand, counting down.
GGAATCAGCCAAGGCAAATCGATTTTTCACTCGCAGGAAAGAAAGGATGTCGGAAGGCTTGGACGCTCTGGTCCAGAAGTGGCCTTCAGAAAGCCTCCTGTATGTTTTCCCTCCCTGGGCTCTCATAGGGAGAGTCCTACAGTGGGTGGAAGCCCAGCAAGGATTTGTAATTCTCATAGCCCTGGACTGGCCACGACGCCCATGGTATGCAGATTTGGTGAGACTAATGGCCGGACGACCATGGCAGCTCCCCTGCAGGAACGAGCTATTACTACAGGGGCCAGTTCGGATGCCCCAAGTGGGTCGATTCTTGCTTACAGCCTGGCTATTGAAAGGGCGCAGCTCCAGAAGCGGGGATATTCAGGAGCAGTAATTTCGACCTTGTTGAGCACGCGGAAGCGCTTGTCCTGCCTCTCGTATGTGAGGGTATGGCATATATTTGAGGCATGGTGTGCGGGATAAGAGAAAAAGCCCCTATCGGTCTCCTTCTCGGAGATCCTGTATTTTTTGCAGGCAGGATTCGAGAAAGGCCTAGGAGCTAGCTCCTTGTGGGTTCAGTTAGCGGCCATTTCGTGTTATAGGGGTAAGATCCGTGGAAAGCCCTTAGGGGACAACGCTGACATTAGCAGGTTCCTACGAGCGGTTAGGCATTTGCGGCCCCGCAGAAGTTAGTGATTTCCCCCATGGGACCTCAATCTAATGTTGAATGTGTTAACCGGGAAACCTTTCAAACCGGGGGGGAAAATCCTCATTGAAGGATTTGACCCTAAAAACAGTTTTTCTGGTACCTATCTGCTCAGCTAGACGTATTTCCGAACTTCAGCCTCTGTCTTCTTTGCCACCCTTCCTCTCTTTCTTCAAGGAGAAGGTGGTCTTGTGAACAGTTCCTTCCTTCTTGCCTAAAGTCGTTTCTCCCTTTCATGTGAATCAGGTTGTATCTCTCCCCTCTTTTTCTAGTGACGGGAGAAAGGTGGATGAGGGGGACGTGCGCAGTGTTGAAGCGTTATCTGACTCACACGGCATCCTTTCGAAATTCCGAACAGTTATTCATTCATTTTGGAGGGCCGCACAAAGGGGAGGCGGCAGCCAAGGCTTCCATTTCTAGATGGATCAGGGAGACTATTGCGTCGGTCTATATCCTGAAAGGGAAACAGGTCCCGGTGGGTCTTCAAGCGCATTCAACTCGAGCCCAGGTGGCTTCTTGGGCGGAACATAGTTTGGTTCCACCACTGGACATTTGCAGAGAGGCCTCTTGGTCATCGCTGCATACCTTTGCCAAACACTACAGGCTAGATGTCCAGGCAGCAGTGGATGCTGTGTTTGGGGATGCAGTGCTTCGGTCCGGGATGGCGAACCCCTCCCAGGCTTGAACTGCTCTGATACATCCCAGAAGAGAGGGACTGGACTGGAGAGACGATAAGGAAGAAGTAATTAGACCTTACCTGCTAATTAGTGTTCCTGAAGGAACTCCAGTCCAGTTCCTGATCCCACCCGGTTTCTTCAGTTGCAGAATTCCTTTTTTTCCCAGAGGAAGAACACCGGACTGAAGACAGGGAGCGAAGAAGAGGTCGAAGAGTTCCTTGCGAAGGTTCCGGAGACAAGGTGGGATGCTATGGCAGGGCCCTTTTGGAGTGTGGGTGAAGGCTAGTGCAGATTCAGGTAAGCCTCCTCCCCCCTCCTCCCCTTCCTTTCCAGGGGCTGGAAAAAGTTCCTACCGGGAGGGAGGACAGAGGATAGTCTGAGAAAAAAAAAACAATTTTTAATACTTCCTTAAAAAGTTATGGTTACTTAATTGTTTCTCCGATTAAGTCTGCTTTTTCAATAGTTTACTGGTGCCAGTAGGTGGTGCCAGTGGTACTTATACCAGAGCATCATCAAAACAATGATAGGCTCAGCCTCCAAGCTGCTGGAAGGGTTACACAACCCAGAACAGAAGGACTGGACTGGAGTTCCTTCAGGAACACTAATTAGCAGGTAAGGTCTAATTACTTCTTCTTTTGAATTTCTCATAGGGGGGAACTGTTTCTCCCTGTTCCTAATGGTGCGGGTCGGAGAGCGCTCTCACCCACGTCCTTCTTCCACCGTGGCTTTACCGGAAGAAGATGGTATTTTAAAACACCCAAGCTTGATGTAAGTCTTTAAACTTTGCAGCTGCTCCTTTTAGTTTTTCTGAACTATTTTCGTCATTTTATCATAGTCTCCCTTTTGAAAGTTAAAAGGTCGTACTGTGGATTTCCTTACCATCCCTCCTCTATTAAGTAAATCAAACGCGATCATGTTATGATCACTATTGCCAAGTGGCCCCAACACCCTTATCTCTTGCACCAGATCTGGTGTTCCACTAAGGACTAAGTCCAAAATGGCTTCCCCCTCTGTTCGGTTCATGAACCAGCTGCTCCAAGAAACAGTCATTTATTTCATCTAAAAACGTTATCTCCCTAGCATATCCTGCCATGGCACTGACCCAATCAATACCGGGGTAATTGATATCACCCATTATTATTACTGTTCTGTAACTTTTGTTTGCTTCCCTGATTTCTTTGAACAAATGGATGATGAAATGCTCATTCTGGCCAGGCGGTCGATAGTACAACCCCACTGCCATCGCCTTCCCCTTTTGACATGGAATTTAAATCCATAGAGATTCTACAGCAAATTTTGTTTCCTGCAAAACTTTAATCCTTTGTGACTCAATGCCCTCTCTAACATAGAGCGCAACCCATCCACCCGTTTGATCAGCTCTATTATTACGATATAGTTTGTACCCATGTATCAGTGTCCCACTTGTTGTCCTCCTTCCACCATGTCTCTGAGATTCCAATCATATCTAACCTCTCATTTAGTGCTATATATTCTAACTCTCCAATCTTATTTTTAGACTTCTAGCATTTTCATACATGCATTTTAGAGACTGTATTTTATTCATATTAATCTGGTTATCGGTAGGCAGGGGTCATTTGGAATCTTTAAACTCTGTCTGCTCTGTACTCAAGGGCATTTGGGCTATCTTTGTCTTTATTGGAACTTCTCTGCTGGTGTGCCCTAACGTCATTATTTTTGGTAGTATCCTTCAAGGATACATTATTCCGAACCATGAACTCTTGGGCGACTGTCGGCTCTCCCCTATTACCTAGTTTAAAAGCTGCTCTATCTTCTTTTTAAAGGCTAATGCCAGCAGCCTGGTTCCTTCCCGGTTAAGGTGAAGCCCATCCTTTCGGAAGAGCCCCTCCTTTCGGAAGAGCCCCCTCCTTTCCCCAGAATGTTCCCCAGTTCCTAACAAATCCAAAACCCTCATCCTTGCACCATCGTCTCATCCACGCATTGACTCCGGAGCTCTGCCTGCCTTTTGGGTCCTGCGCGTGGAACGGGAAGCATTTCGGAGAACACTACCCTAGAAGTTCTGGATTTCAACTTCCTACCTAAAAGCCTAAATTTAGCCTCCAGAACCTCCCTACCACATTTTCCTATGTCATTGGTACCGACATATACCAAGACAGCATACTCCTCCCCAGCACTATCTAAGACCTTATCTAGGTGGCGCGTGAGGTCTGCTACCTTCGCACCAGGCAAGCATGTTACCAGGTGATCCTCACGTCCACCATCCACCCATGTATCTACATGCCTAGTGCTCGAATCACCAACTATAAGTGCTGTCCTAACCCTTTCCTCATGGGCACATGGCCCTGGAGAAACCTCCTCAGTGCGAGAGGGTTTTACATCACCTGGAGGACAGATCCTAGCTATAGGATCACTTCCTGCCACACCAGGGTGATGCTCTCCTGTCACGTGACCTCTCTCCTCCATGGCAACATGGATGCTGCCAGACTGGAGGTGGGACTTCAGGACTATATCCCTGTAGGTCTTGTCTGTGTACCTCTTTGTCTTTCTTATGTCTTACAAGTCTGCTACTCTTGCCTCCAGAGATCAGACTCGTTCCCTGATAGCATAGAGCTCCTTGCATCTTGTGCACATGTTAGACCCCCTCACCAACTGGGAGAAAATCATACATGTGGCACTCAATGCAAAAGACTGGAAAGCCCCCATCTCGCTGCTGGACTGCTGTTTTGCATCTTCATTTTAAGGTTGTGTTTAGATATTTACTTACTTTAGATATTTACTTACTAAGGGTTGCTGGGGATACCTATACTAATAAAACTATACCTAATATGTTTAATGTACTTTGTTCACCTGAAATTTAATTAATCTCAGGTCCTTAATATATGCTGATGAGAATAAATAGCTGCACCTGAGAGTGAATATAAGCTATGATTACCCCAGGGGTGGGTGGGTGTCGGGGAGGGAGGAAAAGAAGACTTATTAAAAGTTGGTTGTTACACAGTACCCTGTTCTGTGCTTCTAAGGTAATCTGACCAATACCCAGGGGGAGTCTCACAGCTCTTGCTTGGATAGAGGGAGTCTTGGGTTCTAAATTTAACCAGAAAGCTCTCTTCTGTGTTTTAACTTTAAACTGAGAACTCTTAGCTGCTACTAGGCCTTGAATGATTTAACAAATACACTGGGTTCACAGATTAAACAGCTTTAATCTAAAGAATTCCTTTTCCCCAAGATTTAGAAAAATTCCCAGAAGTAAATACTTACAATTGCAGATCTCTCTCCAGAAGCAGCAGTCCCCTTTTGTAGTCCTTCAAGACTCTAAGGAACATGTGGGAATTGAACCTGCTCCCTAGGGTGCCCAAACACACTCTCTAACCACTATGTGAGCCCTTGTGGGGGGTAGAAATCTATGTGTACCTGAGGCAACGGAGGGTTATGGCTTGCCCAAGGCCACAAGGAGGGCCTATAGCACTAGAAACCCCAGTCCCTCCAGCCTGTGATTGCTGTCCCCAGGTGGGACTTGAACCCCTGTCCCTCCAGCCTGAGGTACCGTATCCTAACCACTAGGCTACTCCTCCTCCCCTTAATGCATGTTGCACAACATGCCTAAAAGCCCTTTAATGCTGGGAACACTAACTCCAAATAAAACCTCGTGGAAAGGGTGTATTTAGAGCCCATTTAAACGTCTGCAATGTGATGCATGGACAGCGATAGTAGTGTTCCATTATCAGCATGGTGCCTAAGTATGAAAGGGCACTATGTTGATGGGGCAAAGGCGGTGGCACATGGGCCTTTCAGTGCACAGTGGGGGCCATGCTGGTGCACAGAGGGTTCCAGGCAGCTGCCCAGGTGGCACATAAGAACAGTAGATCATATGATATACCAGACTGAGTCAGAGCAAGGTCCATTATGCCCAGTATCCTCTGTGTCCAACAGTGGCCAATCTAGGTCACAAGTACCTAGCAGTTTCCCCAAAAGACACACAGTTTCCACAATGCCTGCAGTGGGGCAAGCAGTGGATTTCCCGGGTCCCCTTGAATAATGGGTTGTGGACATTTCCTCCAGGAACCTGTCCAAACCTTTTTGAAACCCAACTACACAAACTGCTTTTACTACATTCTCCAGTAATGAATTCCAGAGTTCAATTACTCGTTGACTGACAAAATATTTGCACTCATTAGTCTTAAATGGGTTACACTGTAGCGTCATTGCATGTCCCCTGGTCGTTTTACTTTTTTTTTTTTTTTTTATTGAAAGGCAGCCATTAGATACATAGGAACAGAAATCATAAGCATAATACAATATCAAAAGAGAACAGAGCCAAAGTCACTAACAAGGAACATAAGGCGGGCTAACGGTACGCCTTCTTTTATTTTTATAGTAAACATTTATTTTTTTATTTGCCCCCTATGTATCCTTCCCCCTTCCTGTATCCCGCAACCCCCCCCCACCCTGCATCAGGCCACAAATTACACACCCCAAAAGAAAACATCCACCCCCCATCCTCCCACATCCCCACCCACCCCTACGCCCCCCTACCCTATCTCCCTCTCTCCCCCCCCCCCCGCAAATCTCAACATCATTCCATAAAAAGGAAAGTACGCCAACCAATCTGCGCACAGAGAGCAAAAGGTGGTATCGCCAACAAGCTTCTCACTGCCCAGCAGACAACCCAACACTTTCTAGGGCAGCCCACAGCCTTAAGCAATCAGGAGCCATAACGAAGGACGAAGGGCTCCCACACCTGCTCAAAGCGCGTCAAACGCATCCTCCCAGCAGCCACCCCACGCTCCATTGTATACGTGTCCCACATCCGGTCCAACCAAGCAGAAAAGGAGGGCGGGAGGGTCTGCTTCCAAACAGAAGCTAGCAACAAGCGAGCCACATTCAGACCATGGCGAAGCAATGCCAGTTGTGGGCTACGTGCCCCAGGCACAGCAACCCCAAATAGAAAGATACCGGGGTCCCAGGGGATGCTCAACCCAATAAGCTGCTGTAAGCGAGCTTGAATCCCCCTCCAAAAGGTTTGAACGCGAGGGCAAGACCACTATATGTGCTCCAACACCCCTTTCTGCCCACACCGTCGCCAACACAGGTCCGAACCCCCCGGATAAACGCGGGCAATCCGCACAGGGGTCATGTACCACCTGTATAATAATTTGTAGTTAGTTTCGCGAACATTAACTGCCACCGAGCTCTTCCACATCCTGCCCTCCACCTGTTCCCACTGTTGCTCAGAATAAAGACGATTCAAATCGGTATTCCAAATTTCTCGGTGCTTAACATAGTGCGGTTGCTGCCCTTGCAGCTGGGCATACAAGGCGGCTATAAGACCTTTTGTGATAGTGCACCCCTCACAAAAACGCTCCAAATCCGTCAACTCTCGGGCCACATGAGGCCGAATGGTTCTAGTTTGAACCCAGTGAGCCACCTGCGTATATTGGAAGAGGTGGCTATCGGGAAGACCAAATTCCTCCTGGAGCATTCGAAACATTTGCAATTTACCCTCATCAAACAGTTGTCCTGCACGGCTAAGGCCCTTATGGCCCCACATCCTGAACACCGGATCAACCAGCCCCGGGGGAAAGGAGGCTTTATCCGCTATAGGCGCCAAAGGGGTCAGGTCCATCCCTCGAGGCCGAAAGAATTGATACCAACAGCGGAGGGTATGCAGGATATAGGGATTACATAAACGCTTACCAACTTCGTAGTTTGGGACCAAGCCACAGCCGGTCCCCCAATCCCGCTCCCCCCGCGATAGTCATTTCCAGTTGCACCCATCGCTTGGAGCTATCCGCGATCATCCACTCAACCCCGCCGCGGCACTGCGCCGCCACATAATACCAGTGAAGATTTGGAGCCCCCATCCCCCCAGTACGCGAACGAGCATAAAGAAATTGGCGCGCCAAACGCGGCCGACGGTACTGCCAGATAAATTTCATAAGCAGGGTTTGCCAGGTGGCCAATATTCCCCGGGTCAACGAGATAGGGAGAACCTGAAAGAGGTACAAAAAACGGAGAATGACAACCATCTTAACCACCGCAATACGCCCAAACCAAGATAGTATTAACCTATTCCAGGCCTCCAAATCGCGCCGAACCTGCCGAAGTAAAGGCTCATAATTAGCCTTAAAAAGGGCCGCCCGTTCCACTGTCAGGTTCACCCCTAAATATCGCAAAGCACCCGACACCCAGCGGAAGGGATAGGCAGCACGCAGCTCCTCACAGACCGCATCCGAAACCCCCACATTTAGAACTTCAGATTTAGTATAATTGATTTTGAATCCCGACACCTGGGAGAAGGCATCAAAAAGCTGCATAGCGACAGAAAGAGACGCAGTGGGATTCACCAGAGATAAAATGATATCGTCCGCAAAAAGCGCGATCCGGTAATCCATGGAGCCCACGCGGACGCCCCATATGCCCGAATGATCACGGAAACTCTGCGCCAAGGGTTCCATCACCAGTGCAAACAGCGGCGACAGAGGACAACCCTGGCGAGTGCCCCGTTCCAGCGAAAAAGGCCTGGATTGACCTCCATTAGCCCGAAAACATGCCTTAGGGTCTTGGTATAAGCTATGAACCCAGCGTATGAAATTAGGACCAAAGCCCAACTTCTCCAGCACACACCAAAGAAAACCCCAGCTGACACGGTCAAAGGCCTTTTCAGCATCAACCCCCACCACTAGCATTCGCTGAATATTATCTGCAGCCTGGCGGCCTGGCACAAACCCAACCTGGTCGGGATGTACCAGAGATGGGAGAACCCGGTTCAAACGCGCAGCCAGCACAGAAACAAGTATTTTGACATCCGTATTTAATAAGGAAATGGGGCGGTAGGAGGCCACGTCCTGCAGGGGCTTACCGGGCTTAGGAATCATAACTATCAAAGCCTCTCGCTGAGATGGAGGCAGAGGCGCCCCCCTCAGGACCTCATTGAAGAGTACTACCAAAGTCGGCGCTAGTTGCACACGGAACTTTTTATAGTACTCCGCAGGGAAGCCATCATTACCCGGCGCTCCCCCGGTCTTCAGCCGCCGGATTGCAAGTTCCACCTCCTCCACTGTAAGTTCAGAGTCTAAATGCTCCCGATCAGAATCAGTCAACTGGGGCAAGGTGATCTTCCGCAAGAAGCTCTGCACACAGGCCAAATCAAGAGGTTCGGCTTTATATAACCGCTCCAAAAAAGTAGCAAAGACATCGCGTATCTCTCGAGAGATCACCTTCTTCTGCCCCCCAGAATCATGAAGCTCGCGGACCACCCGCCCAGATTGCTGTTGCCGGAGCCGTAAGGCGAGGTAGTGACCAGTCTTATTCCCCTGCTCATAAAATATCTGGCGCAGTTTCCGACGCTTATTGTCTAATTCTCTTTGTAAACAGGCATCCAGGTTAGCCCGGACGGCCCGCCATTGACGAAAGACCCGCTTCGATCCGGTCCGGGCATGCTCTAAGCGCAGCCGGGAAGAGTCTCCCACTAATTGACAATATTCCCGTCTCCATGCCCTCCGCGTACGAGCCGCCTCCGCCATAAAGTGGCCCCGAGCCACGGCCTTGAAAGCGTCCCAAACCATAGGAAGCGGAACTTCCCCAGTATCGTTTAACTCAAAAAACATCAGCTATGAAATGGCCATGATCCTGCACAGCGCACTGCCGCCGAAGAAATCGCACATCAAGTCTCCAAAGCCACTGGCGGTCACTATACACTTCCCCCGGAAGGGTGAGCCAGCACGGGGCATGATCCGACCAGGTCAATGCCCCGTGACCAGCCTTCACCCTCCCATCCATCAGGCGCTGGTCCAATAAAAAATAATCTATGCGGGTATGCACCTGATGGACAGGAGAATAATGTGTAGCTTCTCTCCCCCTCATGGGTATCCCTCCACACATCGCGCAAGCCCAGCTCGGTCAGAAGGTTCTGCAAGGCCTTACCAGGTCCGCCCGCCACCCTCCCACCACTACCCGTGGAGTCCAAATGTGGCACCAGATGGGCATCACAATCCCCGCCGAGTATGATGGGGCCTTTCGCAAAATCAGCTAGCAAGGCCTTCAACCATGAAAAGAAGGATCCCTGTCCCTCATTTGGCGCATAAATGTTAGCTAAGATTAACATGTGACCCTCCAAGCGTATATTTGCAAAGAGCCACCTTCCCAGGGTATCCCTTTTAACCTTCTCCACCCGGAGAGAGAAGCTTTGATGAAATAAAAAGGCCACCCCGCGTTTCTTCCGCCCATTCACATCCGAAGCCACCCACACCTCAGTATAAGGGTTACGCTTTAACCATCCCTGTTTGCTAGCTCGGAGATGTGTCTCCTGCAAAAAGACAATGTCCCCCTGCAGGGTCCGCAGCTCCGAGAACAGCAAAGATTGCTTTTGAGGGGAATTAAGACCCTTAACATTCAAAGAAATCAAGCGCACCATTGATATTCAGCCACCATACCCCCTCCCCCCCCCCCCCGCCTTTTACCTCCCCTCTGGCCCACAATATGCAGCCCTCACCCCTCTTGGAACAGGTGGCCTGCCTACCAGCACCTAAAGCCCTCACCTTGAAAGCCCCAGGTTGACTATAGAGATTCACCTCCCCCACCCTCACGTTCCTTATCCCGGACAAAACTGCTAGGGCCCACCCCCATCCCGTCAGTACCACCCACCTGTTAAGGAAAAAACAGGACACGGTAAACTGACCCCAAACTAAACTCCGTCCAGGCCCCCACATTGCCAAACAACAAGCATAGCATGTAAAAACATTTCCCCCGAACACATTGCATCAATACAATATCATGCCATGTACGCCCCTTTAACAGAAAAAGAGAAAATCTTTTGCTTTTCCTCCTTTTTTTTTTTTTTCCTCCCCCTCCCCCCATCCCTCCCCCTCTTTTCTTTTCTTTTTTTTTTTCTTCCTTGCCCAGCTTCAACATACCCCCCATCACCCCCATGTGATATTGGGCATATGTCCAGGACCCCCTAAGACCAAGAGTCGGAATCTCAGCAAGAGCGGGCACGGAGAGCAGTAAAACTCTCAAAACTAGGAGTTGTGGCAGTGCATTATCTTCGACCAGACCTAGTATCCTATTTCCAACAGTGGCCAATCTAGGTCATAGGTACCCAGCAGTTTTTCCCCAAAAGACACAGGTTCCACAATGCTTGTATTGGGTCAAGCATTGATATCCCGGGTCCCTTCTTAATAACGGTTTATGGTCCTTTCGTCCAGGAACGTGTCCAAACCTACCTTAAACCCAGCTACACTAACAGCCTTTACTACATCCTCTGGTAACAAATTCCAGAGTTTGATTACACGTTGAGTGAAAAAATATTTTCTTTTATTAGTCTTAAATAGTTTACCCTGTAGCTTCATTGCATGTCCCCTAGTCTTTCTATATTCTGATAACGTAAACAGTCGATCTATGTTTACCCATTCCACTCCATTCATTAATTTATAGACTTCTATCATATCTTCCCTCAGCCGTCTCTTTTGCAGGTTAAAGAGCCCTAACCTTTTTAGCCTTTCTTCATAGGGGTATCCTTCCATCCCCTTTACCATTTTGGTGGCTCTTCTCTGAACCTTTTCTAATAACGCTATATCCTTTTTAAGATACGGCGACCAGAATTGCACACAATATTCAAGGTGCGGTCTCACCATTGAGCGATATAGAGGCATTATAATATCCTTTGTTTTATTTTCCATTCCTTTCCTTTTGATACCTAGCATTCTATTTGCTCTCTTGGCCGCCGCTGCACACTGGGCCGAGGGTTTTAACATGTTATCCACAAAGATGCCTAAATCTTTTTCCTGAGTGGTGGTTCCTAATGTGGAACCTTGCATCGTGTAACCATAGTTTGGGTTGTTCTTCCCTATGTGCATAACTTTGCACTTGTCCACATTAAATTTCATCTGCCATTTTGATGCCCATTCTTCCAATTTATCAAGATCCTCTTGCGATTTTCCACAATCCTCTTGGGTTTTAACAATTTTAAATAGTTTTGTGTCATCTGCAAATTTGATAACTTCACTCGTTATAAATGTCAAAAAGCAGTGGACCCAGCACAGATCCCTGGGGTACACCACTATTCACCTTTCTCCATTGGGAAAATTGGCCATTTAGCCCTACCCTCTGCTTTCTATCTTTTAACCAGTTCCTGATCCACAATAGAACACTGCCTCCTATCCCATTACTCTTTAGTTTTGCCAAAAGTCTCTGATGAGGGACCTTGTCAAAGGCTTTCTGAAAGTCCAGATACACTATATCAACCGACTCACCTTTGTCTACCTGTTTATTCACACCTTCAAAAAAACATAACAGATTAGTAAGACAAGATCTTCCTTGTCTAAAGCCATGTTGGCTGTCTCCCATTAAGCCATGTTCAGCAGTTTTGTTCTTTATGATGGTTTCTACCATTTTTCCTGGAACCCTTTATAAAAACTGGTGTTACGTTCGCCATCCTCCAATCTTCAGGTATTACAGATGATTTTAATGATAGTTCACAGATTACTAATAGAACTGAAATATGAGATTGCAGACCTGCTTTCAACACCTTTGGATGTATATCATCCGGCCCATGTGATTTGCCACTCGTTTATCCAATAGTTGTAATACAGCTTCCCGATGTATCGATATTTCCTCCAATTCTTCTTCACCTTTAAATACCACTTCAGTCATGGGTAACATCCCTACATCTTCCTCAATAGAGACCAAAGCAAAGAATTCATTCAGTCTCTCCGCTATCGCCTTGTCGCCTCTTAGTGCCCCTTTAACCCCTCTATCATCTAATGGACCAACTGACTCTCTCACAGGTTTTTTACTACGAATGTACTTGAAAAAGTCTTTATTACACGTTTTTGCTTCCGCAGCAAGCTTCTTCTCAAACTCTCCCTTTGCCTGCCTTATCAATGCCTTGCATTTAACTTGTCAGTGCTTGTGCTGTTTCCAGGTTTCGTTGTTTGGCTTTTTTTTCTATTTCCTGAAAGATGCTTTTTTGGCAACAGCCTCTCTGACCTCACCTCTAAACCATGCTGGCAGTTTTCTGGACTTCCCTCCACTTTTCTTAAAGTGTGGAATACAGCTGGTCTGGGCTTCCAAGATAGTGTTTTTCAACACCCAAGTTTGATATAAGTCTTTAACCTTTTGCAACTGCTCCTTTTTTATTTTTTTTTCTTAACTATTTTTTACTCATTTTATCATAGTCTCCCTTTCGAAAGTTAAGTTAAAAGGTAGTACTGTGGATTTCCTTAGCATCCCTCCTCCATTAATTAGATCAAACGCGATCATGCTATGATCACTATTGCCAAGTGGCCCCAACAACCTTATCTCTTGCACTAGATCTGGTGTCCCACTAAGGGCTAGGTCCAGTATGGCTTCCTCTCTGGTCGGTTCATGAACCAGCTGCTCCAAGAAGCAGTCATTTATTTCATCTAGGAACTTTATCTCCCTAGCATGTCCTGCCCTGACACTGACCCAGTCGATACCGGGGTGATTATTATTACTGTGCTGTAACTTTTGTTAGCTTCCTTGATTTCTTTGAGCATTTCATCATCCATTTGTTTATTCTGGCCAGGCAGTCAATAGTACACCCCCCCCTGCCATCACCTTCCACTTTTTACATGGAATTGTAATCCATAGAGATTCTACAGCAAATTTTGTTTCCTGCAAAACTTTAATCCTTTCTGACTCAATGCCCCCTCTAACATAGAGCGCAACCCCTCCACCAATTTGATCAGCTTTATCATTACGATATAGTTTGTACTCAGGTATCACAGTGTCCCACTGGTTGTCCTCCTTCCACCATGTCTCTGAGATTCCATTTATATCTAACCTCTCATTTAGTGCTATATATTCTAACTATCCCTTCTTATTTTTTAGACTTCTAGCATTTGCATACAAGCATTTTAGAGACTATTTTACCCATATATTAATTTGGCTATTGGTAGGCATGGGTAATTTGGGATCTTTAAGTTCTGTCTGCTCCATACTCGAGGGTATTTGGGCTACTCTTTTTTTGGAACCTCTCTGCTTTTGGTAGTATCCTTCAAGGATACATTCTTCCAAACCATGCGCTCTTGTGCTACTGTCGGCTCTCTCCTATTAGCTAGTTTAAAAGCTGCTCTTTTTCCTTTTTAAAGGTTAATGCCCGCAGCCTGGTTCCATCCCGGTTAAGGTGAAGCCCATCCCTTCAGAAGAGCCCCTCCTTTCCCCAGAATGTTCCTTAGTTCCTAACAAATCCAAACCCCCTCGTCCTTGCACCATTGTCTCATCCACGCATTGAGACTCTGGAGCTCTGCCTGCCTTTTGGGTCCTGCGTGTATAACGGGAAGCATTTCAGAGAAGGCTACCCTGGAAGTTCTGGATTTCAACTTCCTACCTAAAAGCCTAAATTTAGCCTCCAGAACCTCCCTACCACATTTTCCTATGTCATTGGTACCGACATGTACCAAGACAGCAGACTCCTCCCCAGCACTATCTAAGACCTTGTCTAGGTGGCGCGTGAGGTCCACTACCTTCACACCCGGCAGGCATGTTACCAGGCGATCCTCACGTCCACCAGCCACCCAGCTATCTATATGCCTAATGATCGAATCACCAACTATAATGGCTGTCCTAATCCTTCCCTCATGGGCACATGGCCCTGGAGAAACTTCCTTTGTGCGAGAGGGTTTTACATCACCAGGAGGCCATGTGGTCTTTTTCTGTCGTCATTTTTCTATGTTTCTGCAGTTTTAGAGACATCTCACTCTGGAATTGCTAAACCTGCGACCCTGATTTTGACTTTTGCCATACCATCAGACCAAGACTGGGTCATGTGGCTCTTCTTTAGCCACAAAGATGGCTTCTTTCTTGCTAACAAAATAAGGATATATCCAGTTTCGAGGGAAGTTCTAAGGCGGAGGAGGGAGTTTCTGCTATTGAGACCTGGAATTGTTCAGCTTGGGGCTCTGTTCTTTTTAATGTTCCATTGCAAATGTGGTGTTCGATACAACTCTGCTAGATATGTCTTTATTGCTCAGTTGACCTCTTTTTGTGTCAGCCCCAGCAGGCTATTTCCAGCTCAATTTAATGTATTTCCATCTTTAAATCTGTACTATATTGAGTTTTCTGTTACCAGTCGCCTGCTTCCTCCTTTTTTCCTTGGTTTCATAATACTGGACTTAATTTCCTAGTTCTATTTTTGATTTGGTCAGCCTCCGTGTATTGTGGACCTCTGTCCTTTTGGTAGGTTTAATTTCCTTATGTATTTAATTTAATTTAATTGGCGAGTTTTTATATACCGCACCTTCCATTGATCAGTTGCGGTTTACATGGATCAACAGTTAACAGGCAATGCTGTTTTTACATATAACAATGTGAAACTACAAGCAGTTCAATCTTACAATTAACAAGTTGTAAACTATGTACAAAGAACCGGATTATAACTATGTACAAGGTATGTATGTTTACAAAACTTCGGTTTGGGGTTTTAGCACTTATTTCAGTTCAGAGGTGGGTTATGTCAGCTGGTGAAACTATCCTTTTTCTTGTTGAAAAGGTGAGTTCGACAAGGATCCGTAGTATGTTGCGAATAAATGTGTTAAGTTTTTTCCTGAACTCCATGATTTGAGGTAAGGATCTTAATTCCAAAGGAATGTTGTTCCAAGTTATAGGGGCAGCATGAGAGAATGCTTTCTTGTTTGTTGATTTTTTGGCCTTTATAAATTCCTTTGGTGTTATTAGTTTATTTAGTTGGTCTCATCTTTGATGATTATGATTGGGTTCTTTATTGATAAGGTTATTTAAAGTAAGAGGTGCTGTGTTATTTAGGACTTTGTAAGTAGAAAAGAGTTTTATACTGAATCCGGCATTGAATCGGGAGCCAGTGTAAATATTCTAAAATAGGTGTTATATGTATTGTGAGTTTTCGTTTTCTATACCATTTTGGACTTTACTGTACAAGGATTGTTGCTTGATAAAGTTTGTAAAATTGCATTAAAGATAAAATAACTAAAATATTTTCACAGATTAATTTTTTTTTCATTCAATGCATAATCACTCTAGAATTTGTTGCTGAAGGATGTAGTGTAAAAAAAAATCCTCCTACCTTCCATTTTAAATTGCATTTTTTAGTGCCAATTTTAAAATTGCTAATTTGACTACTGGACAATAGTCTGTCATTCTTTTAAGCTGAAAATTAACTTACATTACAGTAGTTCAAAATTGGTACTAAGAACTTAGCACAATTTAAGTGCTAGCCTTATGTTGTCCCCGTCATGATGGCAATTTTATCCTCCCAGTTATACTGGGCCTGGAGCTTGCCAGTGCTAGATAACATGCTGCCACTAAATAGATTTGAAAATCCCATCTCATGTTCTTTCAGGAGAGATTTCTACCGCATCCTGGGCGTATCCCAGAGCGCCTCTGTGAAGGAAATTAAAAAGGCCTATCGCAAATTGGCATTGCAGCTTCATCCAGATCGTAATCCTGATGACCCTGAAGCACAAGCCAAGTTTCAGGACCTGGGTGCAGCTTATGAGGTTAGTTTCTATTTCTGCCAAAGGAATTTTTTAAAAACTCTGTTAACTTCCTACCTCCCCAGCCTAGATAACTTGGTCAGCTGTACATGTGTTCAAGAATGTTCTGTGCTAGCACCTTCCAGAAGAGCAGCTGTAACAGTCTCTCAGTAACCATAACATTTCATTTTATACCTGGTTTTGGAACAAATTCTGCTGATCCTTCACAAAAATGGTAAGTCTGTAATGTATAGTCCATATCGTCCTGCTAAACCAGTCCATACAAGTGGGTTGTGTTCCCCTACCAGCAGATGGATTCTTGGTCTCCACCAATGAAAAACCCAGGTTTCAATAACATCATTCCTATGCCTCTGTCTGAGCCCCCAGAGGTCTTTTCAGTATTTCTTTGCCTCCAGCAGATGGTAGATGGATTTTCCTCTCTGAACAAAATCTGAAGAACTGAGAGGAAAAAATTGATTTAAATGCTCGTGAACGACCACCTTGTGACTCTCTCACTTGAGTGCAATTTGGAGGCTTGACCAAACTGCAGTCTTTTCAGTAGCCATAGAGGGAGGGAAAATTGGTTCAGCTCCACGCTCTCACCCAGATAAAAGCCTCTTGAGGAGCCAGAAAAAAAACAAATTGGAAGCTCTGGAAGGATATGAAAAGTTCAGCAGCTGCACACGACCTCTGCGCCCTCCCTCCTCCTCCATTCCACACTGCTCTCTCCTGAAGATTGTAGAAGGCTCTGAGGGATCTGCCTGCCAGCCACCTTTTTTTTTTTATCTACAAAGCCAAAGAAAAACCCAACTTCAGGGGAGTAGAGCTGAGCGCAGCATGGATTCTCTGCCTGGGGCTCTCAGGAGGAGACTACAAAGGCTTGACTGTGCTTGTTGGGGGCTCCCGATTCTATCTGTCTGTAGCGTAATTTGGGGTAGACTTGGCACGGTGTGGGGGTTTCCCACAGTTTTCTGCAGCATTAATTGCGTTTTTTCCTATTATGCACATGACAATCATGTGGTCTGTGCATGCGTTCCACACAAGCGACTCCAACATGCATTCCCATCCTAGCAACCATAATGCACGTTGCTGTAATAGCGCTGTTAACATGCGCCTTCCAGGTCCCTGCAGCCTTAGCATGCACAGTTGAGATACTTGCCTTAACTCTGCCTTTTTCCAGGAAACGTAGTTTGACCTGTGCAAGTGAAGTGCCTCATCTCCGGCTTCTGTTCTTGCTGCATGGCAGCTTCTGAGCCATCCCTAGAGGGCTTGCTCCGCATCTCAGCTGGGGGATGCAGTTAGTCTGGCTTTGCTTGCCTCAGGGCACAAGATGGCAGATGGCACTGTGGGTAAGAATAACAAGCTGGCCGGAGGTTCCGGAGGCCGTGCTGTGGGCCGCTACCCGTCCTCAAGGGGGATCTGCAGTGGCTATGTCCCATGGTGTGAGGAGTCATTTCCGAGAGGAGAGGAGAGCTTCCAGATTCTAGATTGTCTTCCCCAGAGTACTTTTCCTTTTTACAGCAGGCCTGGTCATTCTGGTATGGAAATTCAGAACCTGCAGCCTCTGGGTGCTCCAAAGTGCAGTCTCGTGAGGAGTGGAAGCGCTGTTTGGTTGCCTACAGCTAAATATCCCTGGCAAATGTCTCATCCTGGAGATGGGGATCAGCTGGGATCTACCCAAGTCGATGTCATGGTGCTGGGCTCTGATGTGGACAAAGAAGTACCCATGCCTTCAGAGAACTGTGAAGAGGCCTTTGCTATCTCTCTGTTCCAGAAGGAGGAACTGGCAGTGTTCATTGCCAGGATCTCATCTACCTTGAACTTGGCAGATGTTCCAGCCACTCAGCAGGAGCAGAAGGTGCATCCACTCCTGAAAGGGCTGCAGAAGTCTACTGTCTTCTGTTTCCCAGAGGTGATCAAAGACATGAACCGGTCTGAGTGGGATTCCTTCAACTCCCCGCCTAAGGGGCTACGGGCATATAAGATGTACACTGTCCTAGAGAAGGCGTGCATTGTGTGCTTTGCATTTCCCAATGTAGATGCGCAGATCATGGCAGTTACCAGACGGACCACTATTCCTATGGAAGGCGGATCTGCCTTTAAGGATTTTTTGGACCAAAAAGTGGATGCCTTGTTGAAGAGCCGGTTCGCCGTGGTGGCTGCTATTCTTCAGTTAGTGGTACGCGCAGGCCTTGCATCTTGAGCCCTGCTCCAGTGGATTCAGTCTCTTCTGCTGGATGATACTTCATTTTTGGAATAAGCTAGGACCTTCCTTTCTAATGCCAAGTATGACCTGGTATGTTTAGCGTCCAACACAAAAGCACAAATCCACATGCAACCAACACACCCAGTCCAAAACGTGGATAGCAGAGGAAGGTAACTTTTATTGAACACCTATTAGCCAAGGCCCAACACAGGCCGTGTTTCACTATGCCTTCATCAGGGGCTTATCTGGCTAGAATTACAACACATAAACACACAAATGAATAAAAACACAAAAATTTAAAAATTTAAATTAATCAACTGAAATAAGGCACCATAAAATCATACATATGATACATATATAATTGTTATTAAAAAACATGTATACAGTAATGTAAATGTAATATTTAATGTACAGCTAACAAGAACACTGTAGTGGTGATTATATACTAAAACCAATGTATTATAAAACCTGTATATAAATAACTGAAACCAATAAACTTTTATGATTTTTAAAAAAACAACAAATACCACTTGGAAGTGACTTAAAATACTCATATTCATTATGAAGTAAAATAAAACATACCTGTATATTCTATTTTTAAATTCAATACAATCTGTATTTTCTACAAAAAGAGGATAAAAACTCAATAGTAATCCTATTCTATGTAATCCATTATTAACAGAGAAGAAACGCAATAGCGAAAAGGGGGGGTTGTACTCCATAATTACTGAATTTGCCTTTTCAACATAAAAAGTTTTCATATGTAGAAATGGGTTGAAACTCTTAAGAACACAATGGTTTTCATAATACTGTACTAAACGAGAAAAGCAACTAAGCGAAAAATGGCAGCAAACCAAAATGAGAATATTTTCAATAATGAGCATTTTCTTTCTAATCTAAAATATTAAAGCTAATATCAAATTATTACTTATCATTTTTTGAACATGCATATATTGTTAGTAAGGCGATGTACATATCCCAAAGCGCTATTGTCGTTAGATGCACAATCATCAGTGATTCAATCTACCGTTATGTAACTATATGATTCTATTAAAAAACAGCCGCTACTCACAAAAGGTACCGTCCAGGAATCATAAGTCAATAGTGATTTCCAAGACGTGAAGTCCACCAGTGTAATTCTTTTAAAAGAATATATTAATTTTAAAATAAGACGTATGTTTGAAATGCACTAGGCATTAACTAAAATGAGGACCCTATTGTCTAAACAGTTTAAATACGTTATCATTGGTATTCCGGATACGTTCCCATAAAAATTTCTTATGAAGCCGATCTTATACTGAGAGGACCATCATTAAAAGTTTCCTTCAAAATCAACCATAAGACTCTCTTACTCACAGTATAATACCAAGATCATAAATTGCAGTGTCTATCACTTCGCTGCTCAAACTGAAATTCACAAAAGCCTCTTCTGCCGGGGACACCGGCGTCTGCGCTTTGGGTGAAAAGGTTTTGGTGGGAAATATAACCATTCTCAGGATTGACAGGAGTATGTAAATCACGACCAGGTAGGATACCCGATTCCGAAAAGTGGCTTAATGTAAACCCCTGCACTTTATATAAATAAACAATTTATAATCGGGGACAAGGGTGAAAATGCTAAATGTCAGATATTAAAATATAAACTTGGTTATGCATATGGGTCATCAGAATTAAATAAGGATCGCAAGATTGATGGTATAAAATCACACAAACCGACCATAGGGGGATATGGACGGTCGTGATACATTACTGTAAGACCAAACCATCCCCCTATTTTAAAATTAATATATTTTTTTAAAAGAATTACGCTGGTGGACTTCACGTCTTGGAAATCACTATTGACTTATTCCTGGACGGTACCTTTTGTGAGTAGCAGCTGTTTTTTAATAGAATCATATAGTTATATAACGGTAGATTGAATCACTGATGATTGTGCATCTAACGACAATAGCGCTTTGGGATATATACATCGCCTTACTAACAATATATGCGTGTTCAAAAAATGATAAGTAATAATTTGATATTAGCTTTAATATTTTAGATTAGAAAGAAAACGCTCATTATTGAAAATATTCTCATTTTGGTTTGCTGCTGTTTTTTGCTTAGTTACCTTTCTCGTTTAGAATAGTGTTATGAAAACCATTGTGTTCTTAAGAATTTCAATCCATTTCTACATATGAAAACATTTTATGTTGAAAAGGCAAATTCAGTAACTATGGAGTACAACCCCCCCCCCCCTTTTTTTTTGCTATTGCGTTTCTTCTCTGTTAATAATGGATTACACAGAATAGGATTACTATTGAGTTTTTATCCTCTTTTTGTAGAAAATACAGATTGCATTGAATTTAAAAATAGAATATACAGGTATGTTTTATTTTACTTCATAATGAATATGAGTATTTTAAGTCACTTCCAAGTGGTATTTGTTGTTTTTAAAAATCATAGAAGTTTATTGGTTTCAGTTATTTATATACAGGTTTTATAATACATTGGTTTTGGTATATAATCATCACTACAGTGTTCTTGTTACTGTAGCTGTACATTAAATATTACGTTTGCATTATTGTATATATGTCTTTTAATAACAATTATATATGTATCATATGTATGATTTTATGGTGCCTTATTTCAGTTGATTGATTTAAATGTTTTACATTTTTATGTTTTTATTCATTTGTGTGTTTTTTATGTTGTAATTCTAGCCAGATAAGCCCCTGATGAAGGCATAGTGAAACACGGCCTGTGTCGGGCCTTGGCTAATAGGTGTTCAATAAAAGTTACCTTCCTCTGCTATCCACTTTTCTGGTATGTTTAGCGGCCAGGATAGTGCCCTGTTTGCAGTGAGACTGAGCTGGATTTGGCTCAGACATTGGGCAGTGGACACATCCTCCAAAGCCTGATTGGTCCAACTGGCCTTTAAAGGGAAGCTGTTTTTTTTGGGGCTGATTTGGAAAAGCTGGTGAAGGACCTGGGCAAGATAAAATCTTACCGCCCTCCAGAGGACAGTTTCAGGGGGCCTGTGAAGCGGGCAGAAAATCCCATCAGCCTCTGCCCTCTCCCTGTGGGTGTGTTAGTTGGACTCTGAGAAAGCCCCCTTCCCTACTGCTTCCAGATTGCAGACTCATACTCAGTCCTTTTGTGGAGCACGTAGACCTGGGGACATGGTCCCCTCCAGAGTAGGACCCTCCCAGGCCACGCAGTGAAAGTTTGGAGGCCCATTCCCTGGTTACTCTGTTTGAGGGCAGATTTCGCCTCTTCTTTCAGGAACGAACCCAGGTCACTAATGATCACTGGATGCTAGATACCACTCAGTACAGCTATGTCCTGGAATTTAAAGAGATGGTCTTGGATGCCTTCGTCATCTCCCCTTCTGGGTCCGCAATCAAAAGTTCTGCTGTGTGGACCCTTTGGACATGTTGCTGATTCTGAAGGCAGTGGTGCCAATCCAGCTGGGCAGGGGCAGATACTCCATCTATTTCATGGTGCTAAAGGACAGATCGATCCAGCCCATTCTGGACCTCAAGGGTGACAACGAACACTTGCGCTTCTAGATGGAAACCTTGTGATCAAACGGTGTGCCGAGAGGAGTTCCTGGAATCTTTGGATTTAGCCAAGGCATATTTTCATATTTCAATTGGGAGGATTAGCAAAAGTGTCTGCATTTTTTACCATGCATGGCTCTCTCACTTTGTTCACAGCCCCTCCTGTTCAGTCTCTCCACTGCCCCACGGACTTTCTCCAAGGTCATGTTGGTGGTAACTGCAGTTCTATGACGCCAAGGGATTTGTGTGCACCCATATCTGGATGACTGGCCCATCCGAGCCTGTTCTCTTTCAGAGGCAACTCTGGTAGTAACTTGAGTGGTGGCTTTTTGGAAAGCCTCAACTGGGTGATCAATTAGAGGTAGAGCCAGTTGTTGCCTTCCCAGTTCCTGCGAGCATGTTTTAATACTTGAGTGGGCAGTCATCCTACTAGAAGAGAAAGTCAAAAGCCTGTTTGATTGCTTGGCACTCTTCTGTTCATAGCAGGCTTCCTGAGTTGGGGCTCCTCAGATTGATTGTGGCAACAATCGAGATTGTGCCATGGGTGCGTGCTCATATTTCGCTGCTCCAGTGGTCCTTGCTGACTCAGTGGTCCCCAAGTTCTCAGGAGCTCGAGGTTGGGTTCTCGCTCCCAGTGATGATGGTGGCAGCAGCAGCCCTGTTAACTGAGGAAGGACGTGCAGCTGGACAATTTCTCATGGATCCTTCTGACTGATGCCAGTCTTTCGAGCTGGGGAGCCCATTGCCAAGACCGCATGACCCAGGGTATTGGAACTGCAGGAAAGCGGTGTGGCTCATTAAATTCCTCAAGGCGGGGTCATCATAAGAACATAAGAAATGCCATACTGGGTCAAACAAAAGTCCATCACATCCAGTATCCTGTTTCCAACAGTGGTCAATCTAGGTCACAAGTACCTGACAGGTTCCCAAAAAGGTACATAGGTTCCACAACATTTATCACGGAGTAAGAAGTGGATTACCCTGGTCCTCTTTAATAATGGTTTCTTGACCCTTCCTCTAGGAACTTGTCAAACCTTTTTTAAAACCCTGCTATACTAACAGCTTTTCCCATATCCTTCGATATTCCAGAGTTCAAATACATGTTGAGTGACAAAATATTTTCTCTTATTAGTCCTAAATGGGCTACATAGTAGCTTCATTGAGTGCTCCCTAGCCTTTCTACTTTTTGAAGGAATGAACAACTGATCTAGGTTTACCCCTTCTACTCCATTTATTAATTTGTAGACCTCTATCATATCTCCATTCAACTGTCCTTTTTCAAGCTGAAGAGCCCTAGGGGTATGTTTACTAAAGGGCGCTATTTGCGCTGCTGTCACGTTATCGGGCGATAAGGCATGTTATCGGGCGCAAAGGTACCTTAGCGCGCGATAATGCACGCAGCGGTGCAAACGAGCGCTGAAGGCGGAGAAAGGCTCCCCAGGGGCGGAGGAAGGCTCCCCAGGGGCAGAGAGAGAGGGTCAATGGGTGGAGAGTGGGAGGGGAGAGGCTCCCTGCACACTAACGCTGTGGATTCCGGGTCTGAAAACTAACGCCAGTGAAACCCTGGCGTTAGAGCAGATTTAAAGGGAAGAGAAACCATTTCTGTCAGCAATGTACAGCAAAGCCAGGGAAACCTACAGAAAGTGATGTGTGATACATGTACACGGAACAAAAGGGCAAATAAACATTGACAAGGACCTGAACAAAATGGAAAAAAAACATAACCAAGCTGACCAATAGTGATATTAATGGGAAACAGCAAAAAACACTACCGAGAAAGCTAAAAAAAAAAAAAGATATTATTTTTGGAAGGGTCTATGCTCTGTCCCCATACAAGGTGAATGGTCCCACAGTGAAATAGCGCTGATCAGGGTTTTTCCTTGTTATTGGACAGGTTTCCTATGGCGTGCACATTTTCCGCAACAGTAGGGTGGGCATGTCAGAACGGGCAACTGGACAGATGCTGGAAAAGGGGATACAGAGGGCTGCAGGCGGCACATGCTGTGGTGCAGCTGGGCCACAGTGCGGACTAGGGTGATGCCTAGGTGGCCCATAGGAATGCTGAAACAGTAGAGCAGCCAGACAGCAACTGATGAGGGCCCAACATGGGCACGAGTGTGTTTCCCACAGTGTCACAGGAGATAGTACCCAGCAGGTACCCCCAAGGGCACAGAACATTGGCAGGCGGTGCTGGGGGGAAGCGTGGACATCTATGCAGGCACCCCTACCCCAGAACCCGCACCATAGGCAGCTGTCTACCGTCACACTGGATGGCCTGAGACTGTGCACCACCAGCACTACCAGCAGAAGGGCATGTCAGCATGGTGGCAGAGGGGTACTGGTGGTGGAGGGGGCAGTGGCTGCTGCCCACAGCAGACCGTGGCCTAGCCCTGTTTAGGTGGGTGCTGTGCACTGCAACAGACAGGCTCTGTCTGACAAGCAGTCATGGTATCCCCAGGGAATGAACTGTCCCTGTGGTGACAGTGTGGTGCAGTACACATAGCCAGTGTGTTCAGGAGCGGAAGGTCACAGGTTCAAGTCCCAGCTGTGGTTCCTGCCAACCCAGTCCCACTACTAAACCGTGGTAATAAAGACGGAACCTTTATTACAGATAACATAAACATGCCTCAAACGCCTATATTTTACCCTACAGAGAGCACAGACACCATAAACATGCACATTACCTAGAGCAGAGTCTCCCAAATGCAGTCCTGGAGGGCCAAACACCATTCAGGTTCCATGCTGTCTCTAATAAAGATGCCTGTGCTGCATTTCTATGCGCCGCCCCCATGGTATGCAGATGTATCTCATGCATATTCATTAGGGACAGCATGAAAACCCGAACAGTGTTTGGCACACCAGGACTGGAGTTGGGAACCTCTGCCCTAGAGCAGCGGCCAACAGGGGCAGAAACACCCGCACCCACAGGCTCCATTATCCAAAGCCACCTGGAGAGGCAGGATGTTGGGCCCTGCGTGCATCTCCCAATACTAGCACTTGCATACCTTAGCAATGCCACCCTAAAACTGGGAATACGGTTCACGTATATCAAAAGGTTGCTATGATTACTGGCAGATAGCAGTTCCTAAGTTAAGCACAATCTGCTCATTGAGCTGTATCATACCAACCTCTCTGACGTCTGTGGAGTGTGTTTCAGGTCTGGTGTCTGACAGTGTTCACCACCCCGGGGAGTGACCCCAACAGTATTGCGTACCACAGCCATGCCTGCACTGTCCCCAGGACTGGTGCGGTGGCCAGGGCTGCCAAAAGCCTCTATAGTTGCACAATGCTGGCATAGGTGTGGGAGTATGTGTCTGTCTATCCAGTGTGTGGTGGCTGCCAACACCTTACTCAGTCCACACTGCTTGCACTGTTTCCAGTGTTAGCCTGCCAATGTGCATAATGAGGAGCAAGGTACCGTGGGTATAGCCCGGACAGGGCGGCCTGGGCAGGATGCATCTGCACAGGGCATAGGGCAATGGCTGGGACATTGTAGTGCCCAGCCACCACCTGCACGGACAGGGTGGCCACAGCATGTCCTGCTGGGAGGTCACTCTCACCCTGACTGAGCAGTGACCACAGCATGGCTAGGTTCCCCCATAGTGCTATATAGTATTTCTCTCAAGTGATATTTATGGGTTCTCCTTCTGGGGCCTAATCACTGACTCATCTGCTTGGTGAGTGTACTCGCATCCCAGTTTTGGGTGCACACATCTCCTCCAGGAACATGCACTGTGGACTAGCTAGCAGACTGTCTGCAGTTAGTATGTGTATGGCTGGAGACTCACTGTGCTCGCTGCTGGAGAATGTCAGATAGTGGTGGGGGGCAACTGAGCATTTCCAGGCCTACTGTCTGTCTGCTATTGCTTTATGGATGTGTACAGATCTGCATTGACTGCCCTGTAGTGTGTCTGTTCCCCAGCAGGACTGGGGTTGATGGTCCCCTCTACTGCCACCATTGCAGGGATGTAGAATGTGGATCTGTTGGTGGGAGATCCTGTCCCCCACCCTGAGCCCCAGAGGTTGGGTGGTACTACATAATCCGCCTATGGGTCCAAAACCCCCCCCCCCCCACTTAAATCATGTGTGACCATGGCACCCACACAGGATATGCACTATTCTGGATGCATCATAGTCCATAAGGGCTAGACGTGACTGGGAAATACAGATGGACACAGGTGTATCCTAGGTGTGTTTGCAAGGACTACCTGTCATACACTGGCACTGATGATGACCTGCAGCATATCCAGCTCAGCTAAGCCAGGTGCTGCGGACCCCCACCTCACCCTCAGGGTGAGCACAGTACCCGCACAATGTGACGGTCTGTAGCCACTCTGTGCCAGTAACACACACGGTCAGTTCCCCCTACCAGGCCGAGGTGCTGTGGGGGTGCATACCCCATCTTGTGATCATCTGTAGACTGCTGATCTGCATATGCAGTGCATCATGGGTACGGGTGGGTTAACCCTATCCTGGTAACCACAGCAGACAGTTTGTATGGTCCCTCTGTAGCCAGCCAGGGGTGTGTTAGTAGCAATAGAGATGTAGCCCACTGGTTACTTCACTGCCTGTGGAGCCAGAGGTCATGGGTTTGATCCCACAGTGGGGTTATTTGATAGGGCTGTCCAAGGCATTGTCTATTTTTAATGTAAATTAGTGCTGCCAGCAAAAACACCCTCACCGTGCTGTAACCTTAAGGTGCCTCATAAGGCAGCCTATAAAGCGCCTTATAAGGCGCCCTATAAAGCGCCTTATAAGGCGCCGTATAGGGGACATTATAGGGTGCCTTGGCGGACAGTGCACTTTTTATAATGTGCCCTCTGGAGTGCCTTATAGAGCGCCTTATGCGGCACCTTAGGTTACGGCACTGTAATGGTGTGTTTTCTGGCAGCACTAATTAAAATAAAACTAAAATGCCTCACAAAGCACTGCTTAAACATAAAGGGTAATGCCTCAGCCAGCCTTATTCATTAGGCACACTGGGGGATCGAACCTATGACCCCTGTACCATCAGTCAGTGTATTAACCATTGTGCTACACCTCTGCTGCTCTGTTTGCATGTCAGCGCGCCTACTTAAGGTTAACGCGCGTTAACGTGCATAGCTCAATCCATTGCCGGATAATGTGCGCAGTGCTCGTTATCGCGCGATAATCCCTGTTTGCTACGTTTAGACCGGAACGCCCACTCCTTTTATGGCATCCTGCACACTATCGCCAGGCGCATGTTAAGACTGCTTAGTAAACATACCCCCTAATCTTTTTAAGCCTATTCTCTTAGGGATATCCTTCATCACCTTTACCATTTTGGTGGCTCTTCTCTGTACCTTTTTCTAATTCTGCTATATCCTTTTTAAAATATGTCGACCAGAATTGCACACAAAATTCAAGGTGGTTGTACCATGGAGCAATACAGCGGCATTATAATGTCCTTTGTTTTATTCTCCACTCCTTTCATTATGATTCCTAGCATTCTATTTGCTTTCTTGTTTGCTGCTGCATAATGGGCAGAGGCTTCAACATATTATTGATGATGATGCGCAGATTCTTTTCCTCTGCGTTTGATTCCTAATGTGGAACTTTGCATCATGTAACAAATAGTTTGGGTTATTCTTCCCTAAGTGCATAACTTCGCACTTGTCCACATTTAAATTCCATCTGCTATTTGGACATCCATTCTCCCAGTTTATCAAGGTCCTCTTGCAGTTTTTTACAATCTTCTGTTTTAACAGCTTTGAATAATTTTGGTGTCATCTGCAAATTTGATTACCTCTATTTGTTCTTCCCATTTACAGATCATTTATAAATGTTAAAAAAAGAAGCAGGCCCAGCACAATCCCAGAGGTACTCCATTATTTTCCAAGGCCTACCAAAGTACATGCTACAACCACTTCATATGGCACTGAACACTGCTGCCTGAATCCTACATGGTGCCTCCAGATCAGAACATGTCACACACATTTTAGCACAGCTACATTGGCTCTCAATAGCAAGCCGTATAAAATATAACACACTAATGACATTCAAAATAATAATTTGTCTGCAGACACTCTCTGACATCATACATCTAACTCCAAACAGAATGAGGAGAAAAGGCTTGGCAAATATGCTCATCATCCCTGGAGCGATGACTAAAAGTACACAAACTTCCAGTAACCAGGTTCTCGCTATATGCACCAACCCTTTGGAATACCCTCCCGGATCAAATCCAAACCATTTCTGATCTCTCAACCTTCCATAAGGCAGTAAAGACTTATCTATTCTAACAGTTCTACGATCACATACCTTAAACCTAATCAACAATCTTGGATGGCCCCACGTTGCTGACAGTCCTTAAGCCTAAGACACTATAGGAAAAGCACACCATTATGTAATATAGTTCAACCCTGTTTAACCTCCAAGTTGACATCCCTATTCAATATGAAATGTTTGCTTTATTGTTATATGTAAACCACTCTGATTATAAAATAGAGCGGTATAAAAACAAATCAAATAAATAATATTCACCTTTCTCCATTGAGAAAATTGGCCATTTAGCCCTACTCTTTGTTTTCTATCTTTTAGACAGTTGCTGATCCACAATAATACATTGCCTCCTATCCCATGACTTTAATTTTGCCAAGAGTCTCTCATGAGGGACTTTATCAAAGGCTTTTTGAAAATCCAGCTACACTATATCAACAGGCTCATCTTTTTATCTACCAAAAAACTGCCAGCATGGTTTAAAGGTGAGGTCAGAGGCTGTTGTAGCCAAAAAATCATCTTTCAGGAAATGGAAAAAGGAGCCAAATGACAAACTGGAAACAATATAAGCACTGGCAAGTTAGATGCAAGGCATTGATAAGGCAGGCAGAGGGAGAATTTGAAAAATAAGCTTGCTATGGAAGCAAAAGCACACAATAAAAACTTTTCAAGTACATTCGTAGCAAAGAACCTGTGAGAGTCAGTTGGACTTTTAGAGGGGTAAAAGGAGCGCTAAAGGAGGACAAGGCTATAGCAGAGAGAGACAATGAATTCTATGCCTCGGTCTTTACTGAAGAAGATGTAGGGAAGTTAATTGTGCCTGAAATGGTATTTAGAGGTGATTTATTTATTTAACAATTTTTCTATACCGCCTTATCTTATAATCAAGGTGGTTTACATTATAACTTCAATTATTACAGAGAACTTGCGAGAGAAACAGTAAAAACTCAGCCCATTACAGAATAACTTTCTTAGCAAACAAAGGGGAGGAGGTAAAACAAGGAGTGCTAAAGCATAACTTTTATGTACAAGGTAACATATATACATATGATTGTGAATTGTGAGCATGGGACCCAAGTAAAACTGGGGAGTTAGGGGTGATAGTGACATAGTAAATGACAGCAGATAAAGACCAGTATGCTCCATCTAGTCTGCCTAGTAAGATGGCAAAATGTAGGTGCTCCTGCTGCTCTGTGCAGGCCACCCCTCCCATGTCTTTGTTTAAGGGTGAACCCACTGCTCCGTATAGGACACCCCTGTTTATTGAGAAATTAGATAGTTATGTTTCTTTTGATTTTATCCTGTTGCTGTAAAGGGATCCACTGTCTGTCCCATGGTTAATGCTCGGGAAACCAATTATAAGCTTCTCTACGAGTGGTATATGACCCCTGTGTGGCTAACTAGGGCATTCCCGGAACCTCAGATCAGTGTTTATTTAAAAGGATTTCTATACCGCCTTTTCATTGAATCAAGGCAGTTTTCACAGCAAACAATCACAAATGTGTTTTTGGGGGGGTCATGCAGTATTCCATGTGTGCGAGTGTGTTAGGGTATATTAGATTTGTGATGCACTATTTACATTATGCGCTATTATACAAGTAGTGGGGGCGGGGGATTGGTCGTCTGTGTAGATTTGGATCATGTGACGTCCCCATAGTGTTCAATGAATAGTGTTGTCTTTAGTTGCTTCCGGAAGTCCTTGATGTCTGTATTTAGTCGAAGTTCCAAATTGTTGGTGCAGCCTGGTAGCTTGTTCCAAATTGTTGGTGCAGCCAGGGAAATGGCTCGTTTTGAGGTGTCCTTCCGTACCTTAGTTATCTCCTTTGGTGTGTTGATGTGGATGCAGTATGTGTGGGACCCTGGTGCCTGTCTGGTGGACTTTCCCCGGTGTATAGGGTTATTGGAAGGGTGTCCAGCATAGGGTGGAACAACTTTTAGGCTGGGACATGCCCTGGGATCCGGGGATTTTTCTGTTTGGGAGGTCATTTCCCAGGGTCTGATCGTTGCAGCTGGCATTGGTCCACCATTGCACAAATGTCACCGAGTTGAACTTGGCTTCTGCTTGGAAGCAGATGGCAGCCCCCATGCTGATGAGATGGTTAGTGCATATGTGGGACCTGTATACAACGGAGTAGGGGGTAGTCTCAAGACTATGCCCTGCTTCAAGCAGATTTGGGAGCCCTTTATGAAGTTGTATAGTACGTGGGATACTCTCTAATGTGGCCAGTAGGGTGCTGGTATGGGCAGGTCCCTCTCCCCGGAGGGGCCATGCTTTGATGTGACAGTGGGTGTGTGGGGATGTGGTGGGGGGGGGGAGGCGGGTGGGATCTTTGAGATTGCTTACATGGGCAAATTGAAAAACTTTAAAAAGAAGGGGCTGTTCCATTGCATATTTTTTCTGTGTTGTGGCTTTGTATTTCGCCGCGTTGAATTGATCTGTATTTTTGTTTTTTTGCTACATTAAAGCCTGGATGGGGGGGAGAGCTAGGGCTCTTCAACTTGGGGGGAAAAATACTCCTGATGGAAGATGATATAGAGGTCTATAAAATAATGAATGGAGTGGAACGGATAAACAGAGATCAGGTTTTTTTACTCCTTTAAGAAGTAGAAAGAATAGGGACATGCATGAAAGCTACACTGTACCCCTTTTAAGGCTAATAGGAGAAAATGTATTTTTTCACTAAATGCATCATTATTTATTTATACCGGAGGATGTAGTAAAAGCTGATAAGTGTAGCTGAATTTAAAAAAGGTTTGCACAGATTCCTGGAGGAAAAGTCCATAAATCATTATTAAAGAGGACCAGGGACATCCACTGTGTGCAATGTGGAGTCTGTGTACCTTTGTGGGAACCTGACAGCCATTTGTGACCTGGATTGACCAGTGTTTGAAACCAGATACTGTTTTTTTGGGGCCTTTGTCTGACCCAGTATGGCTTGTCTTTTGTTCTTATGTAGGGAGTCCAGAAGGCTGTTTGAATTTGAGAACATAAGAACATAAGATATGCCGTACTGGGTCAGACCAAGATCCATCAAGCCCAGTATCCTGTTTCCAATAGTGGCCAATCTAGGTCACAAGTACCTAGCAGTTTCCCCAAAAGACACAATGCTTGTATTGGGGCAAGCAGTGGATATTCTGGGTCCACTTTAATAATGGTTTATGGACCTTTCCTCCAGGAACTTGTCCGAACCTTTTTTAAACCCCCTACACTAAGAGGTTGTTAAGAAGCTATGTGGGATGCAAGCATAGCATTCTGAAAACATTTTCTCCTGAAAGACTTCAATGTCTGAGCTTCTCTCCCTGGGGGCACTTGTGTGTGAAACTTAGAATTCTCAGCCTTTTTGAAAGTGTATTCAATTACCATGGAATGGTGAGAAAGCTGCTGGGCAAACTATTTAAGACTAATAAGAGAAAATATTTTTTCCCTTAACGTGTAATCAAATTCTGGAATTTGCTACCGGGGGATGTAGTAAAAGCTGTTAATGTCTGTATGCTTGTGGAATATTATACACAAAATGCAGGAGTGTGCAGACATTTCCCTAAGAAAACTGAGCAACTGTTTGCTCAGATCATGTATTTTCCATATTCTTTTCCTTTGTCTAGTGGCATTGTTAAGTGCCTAAGAATCTATAATATCTATTGAAAAGGCACCAAGAGCTTTTTCCATGGATATTGGTTCCTGGAGACATTTGTGGCTCTGGGCATCAGATTTAAGATGCAATGTGGAGGAGAAGCTTGTTGATGTGACCTGATGTGCCACACACCTGTCGTTTTTATTTTCTCTGTTACATCAGCAAAATTCATCCCTTCCTTTCTGAACATACTACTAAGACCTTCATCCACTCTAGTCTCCTCCCTTCTTGACTATTGCAACCTCTGAGTCATCTCTTCCCAGTTCAGTCTGTTGAAAACTCAGCTGCACAGCTAATCTTCCACAAGTGTCTCTAAGCTCTTGTAACCCCTTTTCTCAAGTTGCTACACTCACTCCCTATCCACTTCCTTATCCAGTATGAACTTCTCCTTCTGATCTATAAGTTTTCTGCTGCTCCTCACTACCTTTCCTCTTAAGTCTTGCTATACCCCTCCTCGGGAACTCCATTCTTCTGGCAGATCCCTTCTGTCTGTGCCCTTCTCTTCCATTGCCAACTCCAGACTTCATTCTTTCCACCTTGCTGCTCCTTATGCTTGGAACAAACTACCCAAGTCAATACATCAGGCTAGAAGTCTAAACAATAAGATGGGAGAGTTAGAATATATAGCACTAAACAAGAGGTTAGATATGATTGCAATCTTAGAGACATGGTGGAAGGAGGATAACCAGTGGGACACTGTGATACCTGGATACAAACTATATCGTAATGATAGAACTGATCAAATTGGTGGAGGGGTTGCGCTCTTTTGTTAGAGAGGGCATTGATTCAGAAAGGATTAAAGTTTTGCAGGAAACAAAATTTGCTGTAGAATCTCTATGGATTGAAATTCCATGTATGAAGGGGAAGGTGATGGCAGTTGGGGTGTACTATCGATCACCTGGCCAAAATGAACAAATGGATGATGAAATGCTCAAAGAAATCAAGGAAGCTAACAAAAATCACAGCACAGTAATAATAATGGGTGATTTCAGTTACCCCGGTGTCGACTGGGTCAGTGTCACGGCAGGACATGCTAGGGAGATAAATTTTCTAGATGAAATAAATGACTGCTTCTTGGAGCAGCTGGTTCATGAACCGACCAGAGGGGAAGCCATACTGGGCCTAGTCCTTAGTGGAACACCAGATCTGGTGCAAGAAATAAGGGTGCTGGGGCCACTTGGCAATAGTGATCATAGCATGATCGTGTTTGATTTAATTAGTGGAGGAGGGATAGTAAAGAAATCCACAGTACTACCTTTTAACTTTCTAAAGGGAGACTATGATAAAATGAGGAATATAGTTAAGAAAAAACTAAAAGGAGCGGTTGCAAAGGTTAAAGACTTACATCAAGCTTGGGTGTTGTTTAAAAATACTATCCTGGAAGCCCAAACCAGCTGTATTCCACGCATTAAGAAAAGTGGAAAAGTCCAAAAAATTGCCAGCATAGTTTAAAGGTGAGGTCAGAGGCTGTTGCTGCCAAAAAAACATCTTTCAGGAAATGGAAAAAGAGCCAAACGACGAAACCTGGAAACAGCACAAGCATTGGCAAGTCAAATGCAAAGCATTGATAAGGCAGGCAAAGGGAGAATTTGAGAAGGAACTTGCTATGGAAGCAAAAACACGAAATAAAGACTTCCTTATCGTTCCTCCAGTTCAGTCCTCTACCTCTGGGTTGTCAACCTCCTCCTGCAGCCTGGAGACTGGTATGTCAGAATCATGACATCACTGGATATAGCCTGCTGATCTCTCTCCTCAGTCCCAGTGTGACCAGTCTCCATGCAGCAGGAGGACGTTGTGAGCCTTGGATGGGGCTCACATCAGGAACAGATAAGGAGAGTGTAGCTTAGTGTAGTTTGGGTTATTGATATGCCTTTTCAAAATTGGGGTACTTTCCTTAAAAAAAAAACAAAACCAAAAAAAACCGATTAGCTCTCTTGCTCCCTGCCTGTTACCAAAAAAAAAAAAAAAGATATATATATATATATATATATATATATAACGAAAGCAAAGGGGGACTCTTTAGCCTACTTCTAGCTGGAAGATCTCTTCCCCCCCCCCCTCCCCTCGGATTGTACGGGGGAGAGCCCTTCCTTGCGGGTGATCACCTCCCCGATCCGCGGAGGCCGCATAGATGTGGCTCCGGGAGACCTGTTGGTCAGGCTGGTGAGACTGCACAGCTCAGGAGGAGATCGGATATTGGCGCAGACCTGGCCAGTAAGCACTTCACCAGAGGCAGGCTGCGCTTACAGAGGGGGGAGATCAGCCAACGCTCGGAGTGCTGGGCTGGCTTGTATTTTGGCGCCTTTGCTCCGGTGTTACCGGTGGCTATTTTGTGCTACGTGGGAAGCCTTTTGGCTGTGGGGCAGCTGAGAGACCGGATCTCTTAGGTTGGTAGGTGTTTTTATTGCCCGTTTTTAATTTCTTTAGGCTTGTTTCTTTTATTTTCTTTTGTTTGTTTATAAAGCCGCTGAGCGGGGGAGGGAGTCCTTCTCGGGGCTTAATAGTTCAGCACGGTGTGGAGGGGAATTTCCTGCATAGAGATGGAGGGGAAATTCTTGCCGGTTAAAGTTTTTTGGGATTAGGTGTGCCTGGTTTCAGCTGGAGTTTGGTTTTATTTTACTCTGAGTTAGAAAAAAAAAAAAGGGAATAGGACAGCAGTCAGGACAACTAAATAGCCTAACGCAATTCAGAAAAAGCCTCAAACATCATCTCTTCCAAAGCTATTTCCCAATCTAATCTTTTGCACATGAAAGTATATTACAGCCACTTTCCCACTATGACATTATCCAATTGATATATCCAGATTTGAATAACGTACTTGAATATTCTGTAAATAGTTAGCTAGTTTATATAGCTTTACCCTGTTGTTCCCAAGTTTAAAAAACCCTGTTACCTGTAAAATGCATTTTTCAGTTCTATGTATGCATATGTTTTGTTCCATGTAAACCGAGCTGATGACAATAGCGCGGTATATAAAAAGATGTTAAATAAATAAAAAATAAATAAATAAACTCATTCTGTTAGTGTGATTTCCTACTCTATGGCGGGGCGACCACAGTGTGTTGTCTGTGGCACCCGGAGGGGCACGGTGGCAGATTCAGGAGTGTACCGCGGCTGTGCAACCCTTTCTTCCACAGTGGAGCAGCAAATGGACTTTAAAGACTCTCTAGATGCGCAGGGGGCGCCGATGGGGACGGTGGCTGAATCTCTGCAGCCACTCGGGCAGGGGTCCGCCTTGGAAGAACCGGCAGGGTCCTCAGCAGCTATGCAGGAGCCGCAGTCGGCGGATCTTGGAGAGTTTTGTCCTGAGTTCATTTTAATGATGCACCAAGCCTTTTGTTTGCGGCGTCGGGGTAAGTTGCTAGGGGCTTCGACGCTTGCAGTTTCGGTCACGCATATGGCGGGGTCTGATGAGGTTGCTGAGGGACCGCCGGCACCCAAGAGAGCTAGGGCTCGAGCTCCGTCTTCTGCGGAAGGCGATTGGCAGGAAATCGAGGATCCCGACTGTGAGAATGAAGAGAGTGCATAGGATCTGAAAGAAGGGGAGATCCTGGAACCTGAAGATCAAGCTAAGATCATTAGAGTCTTCCGTAGAGAGGAGTTGCCGGCGTTGATCACGGAATCGATGCAGATGTTGAATCTCGCTACGCAGACATCCGCGGAGGAGGAAGTTGAGGATCCTGTTATTCCGGCGGTTTGGCAGACATAGGTGGTGTTTCCAGTGCACAGGGTGGTCGCCAAGATGATTCAAGATGAATGTGACCAGCCAGAAGCGGGGCTCAGAGGTGTGCGCACGATGAATAGGCTCTATCCTCTGGCCGATAAGGATAAGGAAAGGTTCCGGGCACCGCGAGTGGACGCAGTGGTGTCGGCAGTGACGAAGAAGACCACCATTCTGGTGGAGGGCAGTGCAGCCTTGAAGGATGCTCAGGACCGTAGAGTTGACGAGCTCCTGAAGCAGACCTTTGAGGTGGACTCACTTTCGTTGCAGGTGTCTATATGTGGAGCTTGGGTGGCGCGGGCATGCTTGTGCTGGGTGCAGCAGTTGTGCCACTCGACGCACCTGGATCTCGAGGAGCTCAAGGAGCTCGGTCGCCTGGAATCCGGGACGGCATATTTAGCGGACGTGCATTATGATTTGATCAGGGCACTCGCGAATAGCATAACTTCCGTCGTGGCCGCCCACAGATCGCTGTGGTTGCGAAAATGGACGGCAGACGGTTCTTCAAAGTCTCGACTCAGTAAGTTACCGTTTAAAGGGAAGTTGCTGTTTGGGGAAGATCTCGATAAGTTGGTAAAGGACCTCAGAGTCCAAGGCTGGTAGGCTTCCAGAGGATACGCCGAAACAGGGAAAGGCCGGTCAGGGCTTTAGGGGCTAGTTTCGGGATTTCCGGAGATTTCGCTCCCTGTGGTTGGGATCTTTCCAGAGGGGCCGCTTTTCGTCTCAAGCCCAAGGATTTCGAGAGTTCCGGGGAGCTAAAAGAGGTTTCTCCTCAAGTCCCGCAACAACAGCTCTCAAGGTGCAATGAGATGAGGCGGGTCCCGGCGGAAGAAGCTTCCATAGGGGGGCGACTCCGGGAGTTTCTTTCTGCTTGGACTCTCATCACGTCTGACCAGTGGGTGTTGGAGATAATTCGACAAGGATATGCGCTGGAGCTGGCACGGCCCGTGCAGGATTTCTTCGTCATGTCCCCCTGCAGGGGCCAAAAGAAGACCCTAGCGATCCACAGTACTTTGGGGCGGCTTTTGCGCTTAGGAGCGGTCGTGGAGGTACCAAAAGCAGAGTACGGTGTGGGTCGGTACTCCATTTATTTTGTGGTGCCAAAGAAAGGCGGGGTGCTGCGGCCCATTTTAGATCTCAAATGCGTAAACCGTTGTCTGAGGGTGCCGCATTTCCGTATGGAAATTTTGCGATTGGTCGTTGTGGCGGTGCGTCAGGGAGAGTTCTTGACGTCACTGGATCTCACGGAGGCCTATTTGCACATACCCATTTGGGCAGCACATCAGAAGTTTCTAAGGTTTGCCTTTCCTTGGGGGCACTATCAGTTCCAGGCGTTGCCCTTCGTCTGGCAACGGCGCTGCAAACTTTCACCAAAATTATGGTGGTGGTGGCGGCGGCGTTGCACAAAGAAGGGATTCTTGTGCACCCGTACCTCGACGATTGGTTGATTCGGGCGAAGTCTGAAGCAGAGAGCATACAGGTGACAAGCAGGGTAGTGGAGTTCTTGCAGAGTCTCGGTTGGGTGGTCAATCCGACCAAAAGCCATCTGGAGTCCTCTCAGGACCTCAAGTATCTGGGGGTTTGGTTCAACACAAGCAAAGGACAGGTGTTTTTACCGCACAAGAGAGCTCAGGTGCTTCGCAGTCTGGTGCGCAAGTTCAGAGCCACTCCAGCACCGTCGGCATGGACTTATCTCCACGTGCTGGGGACAATGGCGGCGACTCTGGAGGCGGTGCTTTGGGCCAAAGTGCATATGCGGCCTCTGCAAAGGGCTCTGCTTTGCCGCTGGTCGCATCAGTCGGATCCTTTGAGCAAACGGCTTCCGTGTCCTATCAAGGTCAGGCAGTCTCTTCGGTGGTGGCTGCTCCTGTCATGATTGTCGGCCGGAATGCCGCTGGAGCAACCGGAGTGGCTTCCGTTGTTGACGGACGCCAGCCTCGCAGGCTGGGGAGCCCACTGCGGGAGCGAGTTCACGCAGGGCGTTTGGTCTCCGTTAGAGGCTTCTTGGTCGATTAAATCGTTTGGAACTGCGAGCAGTTGCCCGAGCGCTTCAGGCATTCGGGGACTTGGTGCTAGGCCGAGCAGTTCGTGTTCTGTCCGACAACTCTGCAACGGTCGCCTACATCAATCGTCAGGGTGGCACGGGGAGTTAAGTGATGGAAGAAGAGGCGGATTTGCTGTTCGCTTCGGTGGAAAGTCGGTTGACGGCACTTTTGGCGGCACACATTGCAGGAAAGGACAGACTTCCTCTGCAGAGTTCGGGTAGATGCAGGAGAGTGGGAGTTGCACCCCGACATTTTTGCGTAGATACTGACTGGGGATGCCAATAATGGATTTAATGGCAGCCTTTCAGTCAGCGAAGATCAGCCAATTCTTCAGCAGGAGACG
The DNA here is from genome assembly GCA_033557465.1 of Ichthyophis bannanicus. Classification (NCBI taxonomy): domain Eukaryota; kingdom Metazoa; phylum Chordata; class Amphibia; order Gymnophiona; family Ichthyophiidae; genus Ichthyophis; species Ichthyophis bannanicus. The sequence goes on along the minus strand of CM066036.1, from coordinate 358,679,075 downwards.
CAAAAGAATGTCGGAGGGCATAGACGCGCTGTTGCATCGGTGGCCGACCTCGGGTCTCCTGTATTTTATTTATTTATTTTTATTTACATTTCTTCTATACCGCACTATTTGCGATCAGCGCGGTTTACATAGAACTATCAGTTTCCGACAAAAAACAAGAGTCAGGTCATTACAAAGAACAGGAGCATCAACTTGGCTCCTGTATGTCTTTCCGCCGTGGGCGTTGATAGGCCGAGTGATTCAGCAAATTGAAGCTCACCCGGGAAGGGTGCTTCTGGTGGCTCCCGACTGGCTGAGACGCCTGTGGTACGCAGATCTCGTACGTCTCCTAGACGGACAACCCTGGCGGCTGCCGGCAAGAGCGGACCTATTGCTGCAAGGGTCTCTCTTCATGCCCCAGGTGGATCGGTTCTCGCTTACGGTATGGCCATTGAAAGGGCCAGGCTAAGGAAGAAAGGGTATTCGGCGTCTGTCGTTGCTACGCTGCTTAGGGCTCGGAAGCAGTCCACCTCCTTGGCGTATGTGCAAGTCTGGCGTGTTTTTGAAGATTGGTGCTCGAGGCATCAGATTAGGGCGTCCACGGTCTCCATTCCTTCTATTTTAAGCTTTCTGGAAGACGGCTTTGATAAAGATCTGGCAGCTAGTTCTTTGCACGTTCAATTGGTGGCTCTTTCCTGCTATCGCGGCAAGATTCAGGACGTGGCTCTCGGAGCTCATGCTGATGTGGTGCGTTTCCTTAAGGAGGTTGCTAGATTGCGGCCGTCGCGCAGAGTGACGGTTCCGCCTTGGGATGTCAATCTGGTGTTGACGGCGCTGGCCAAACCACCTTTTGAGCCGTTGCATCAGGCGTCGGTGAAGGACTTAACGTTAAAAACTATTCCTGGTGGGGATCTGCTCAGCTAGGCGCATCTCGGAGTTGCAAGCTTTGTCCTCTAGGGAACCGTTTTTGTCGTCCTCGAGGGGAAAAGGTCATTCTGCGTCCAGTGCCTTCGTTCTTACCTAAAGTGGTGTCTCCCTTTCACTTGAATCAGTCAGTGTGCTTGCCAGTTCTGGGGTCGTTAGAAGAGAGCGCCTTGGACCGCAGTTTGCGCCGTTTGGACATTAAGCGGGTGTTGTGTCAGTATCTGAAGGTCACAACGTTTTTTCGCAAGTCGGACCGGCTGTTTGTGTTGTTCGGAGGTGTGCGCAAGGGAAAGCCGGCATCAAAGGCTTCCATTGCCAGGTGGATTCGGGAGGGGAGTGCTTCCGCCTATATGCTTCACGGTCGGTCCGTACCTGGAGGTTTGGAAGCTCATTCCACCAGGGCGCAAGTGTCTTCTTGGGCGGAGCACGGTTTGGTTCCGCCAGGTGAGATTTGTAGGGTGGCGACTTTGTCGTCTCTGCATACATTTAGTAAGCATTACCGTCTTGACGACGTGGCTGCGAATGATGCCTGTTTCGGTTCAGCGGTGTTGCGTGCCGGCTGGAAGGGTCCCTCCCAATGATTACTGCTCTGGCACATCCCTGAGGTAGAGGACTGAACTGGAGGAACGATAAGGAAACGATAATTACACTTACCTGGTAATTGTAGTTCCTTGAGTGACGCCAGTTCAGTCCTCAATCCCGCCTGGAGTTCTTTCACAAGGCGGGAGATTTAACGGCTCGAGGAGAACCACTACAGGTAGGTCGGTCTTCGAACTGTTTCTGTTCGCTGTATTTTCTAGTTGATTCTGTGTGTGGCAGTGAAGGGCGTAAGACAGCCTGGTCTGCAGGTTTACTTTGTTCTCATGTTAGTTAGGTTAGGTTAGGTTAAAGATGTATTCTAGCTACTTATTTGTTGCTCCTTTGAGTCTGCTTTGTTAATAGTTCACACTGGGACTGAGGAGAGAGATCAGCAGGCTATATCCAGTGATGTCATAATTCTGACATACCAGTCTCCAGGCTGCAGGAGGAGGTTGACAACCCAGAGGTAGAGGACTGAACTATTGTCACTCAAGGAACTACAATTATCAGGTAAGTGTAATTATCATTTTTTCAAGTACATTCGTAGCAAAAGGCCTGTGAGAGAGTCAATTGGACCGTTAGATGATAGAGAGGTAAAAGGGGCAGTAAGAGGAGACAAGGCTATAGCGGAGAGACTGAATGAATTCTTTGCTTCGGTCTTGACTGAGGAAGATGTAGGGATGTTACCCAAGACTGAAGTGGTATTTAAAGGTGATACTGCAGAGGAATTGAGAGAAATATCGCTACACTGGGAAGATGTATTACAAATATTTGATAAACTGAATAGTAGCAAATCACCTGGACCGGATGGTATACATCCAAGAGTGTTGAAAGAACTGAAATATTAGATTTCAGACCTGCTATTAGTAATCTGTGAACTTTCATTAAAATCATCTGTAATACCTGAAGATTGGAGGATCGCCAATGTAACACCAATTTTTAAAAAGGGTTCCAGGGGTGATCCGGGAAACTACAGACCGGTGAGCCTGACGTCAGTACTGGGGAAAATGGTAGAAACCATCATAAAGAACAAAATTACACAGCTTGTAGATAGTCATGGCCTAATGGGAGACAGCCAACATGGCTTTAGACAAGGAAGATGTTTTTTTGAAGGTGTGAATAAACAGGTAGACAAAGATGAGTCAGTTGATAAAGTGTATTTGGACTTTCAGAAAGCCTTTGACAAGGTCCCTCATCAGAGACTTTTGGCAAAACTAAAGAGTAATGGGATAGGAGGCAGTGTTCTATTGTGGATCAGGAACTGGTTAAAAGATAGAAAGCAGAGGGTAGGGCTAAATGGCCAATTTTCCCAATGGAGAAAGGTGAATAGTGGTGTACCCCAGGGATCTGTGCTGGGTCCACTGCTTTTTGACATATTCATAAATGACCTGGAAAAGGGAATAACTAGTGAGGTTATCAAATTGCAGACGACACAAAACTGTTTAAAGTTGTTAAAACCCAAGAGGATTGTGGAAAACTGCAGGAGGATCTGGATAAATTGGAAGACTGGGCATCCAAATGGCAGATGAAATTTAATGTGGACAAGTGCAAAGTTATGCACCTAGGAAAGAACAACCCATACTATGGTTCCACAATGCAAGGTTCCACATTAGGAACCACCACCCAGGAAAAAGATTTAGGAGTCAGCGTAGATAACATGTTAAAACCCTCCACCCAGTGTGCAGCGGCGGCCAAGAAAGCAAATAGAATGCTAGGTATCATAAGGAAAGGATTGGAAAATAAAACAAAGGATATTATAATACCTCTGTATCGTTCCATGGAACGACCGCACCTTGAATATTGTGTGCAATTCTGGTCGCGTTATTAGAAAAGGTACAGAGAAGAGCCACCAAAATGGTAAAGTGGATGGAAGGCTACTCCTATGAAGAGAGGCTAAAAAGGTTAGGGCTCTCAACCTGGAAAAGAGACGGCTGAGGGGAGATATGATAGAGGTCTATAAATTAATGAATGGAGTGGAACGGGTAAATGTAGATTGCTTGTTTACGCTATCAGAATAAAGAAAAACTAGGAGACATGTAATGAAGCTACAACTATTTAAGACAAATAAGAGAAAATGTTTTTTCACTCAACGTGTAATCAAACTCTGGAATTTGTTACCGGAGGATGTAGTAAAGGCTGTTAGTGTAGCTGGGTTTAAAAAAGGTTTGGACAAGATCCTGGAGGAAAGGTCCATAAACCATTATTAAAAAGGGACCCAGGATATCAATGCTTGACCCAATACAAGCATTGTGGAATCTGTGTCTCTTGGGGATACTGCTAGGTACGTATGACCTAGACTGGCCACTGTTGGAAACAGGATACTGGGCTTGATGGACCTTGGTCTGACCCAGTATGGCATATCTTATGTTCTCCATTTGTGGCTCTATTCAAATCCAGGCTAAAAACCACCTCATCAAAACTGCTTTTGGATTCTAATCCCCTTAGTTTACCGCCTGTGTTTTTCCTTACCATTCCCCTAGATGCATCCTATTCCCCAGTTGTCTGTTTTGACTAGACTGTAAGCTCTGATGAGCAGGAACAGTTTTGCATGTCTCTGTACAGCACTGCATATGCCTTGTAGTACTATACAAATAGTTAGTAATAGTAGCATTATGGCTACTGTCATGACAGCGTCCCCTGGTGGCCAATGGCGGTAAGGGGCGGCTGCACATCACACTTATTTTTCAAGGAGCGTGGGGTATGTAAGGTCAAGTGCAGATTGGTCTTATGGATTTTAGCTCCTTGTGAGCACACAATAATTAAGCCACGAGTGTAGGGAAACAAGGCTTTTATTTTCCCTCGGTGCAAGGGTTCAATAAGACAATGGAAATCAAAGAATGTCCTTTTATCAAGGTCCCAGTAATAAACAGGCAAACCAACTGTTGATATCTTCACAATTAGGTGCAAAGGATAAATGGAGGAATTCAATTCATTCCAGGGTAAAAACAACTAAACAAGGCTTCTTCTTATTTACAATGCCGCTATGGATTCCAGGCTAGTAGCCATACACAAACTGCAATCCATAACCTCTTCCTGAGGAATGGGAATAGTATCTGCACCTTCTATCTCCATAGATTCTGCTTCACTAGTTTCCCCCTCAGAGCAAACGCTGTCCCTGGATGTTACAAGTTTACATGGACTGTCTCTTGTATCTCGGCTCCAATAAGACTGTGCTCTAAAGTCTTTTGGTATTTCTTTAAACTGCTCTGGTTTCTTTCCTCTTCTTACAAACTGTGGTTCAATTTTAGCAGTGCTTTTAGGAGTTAAGCTTTCTCTAACAGAAATAAAGCCACCATACCTTGAGTTCCTGTAGCTTGAAGCTCTGGAGCCTTCTCTCTCAAGAACGTCTCTCTGACAACAGGTTTTCTGTCGGTAGCTTCTGGGGAGTGCTGGACTTCCTGAAAGCTTAGGAAAACCTGGCGAGGATTCCCCAGTCCTGTACTTCAGTGAAAAAGTAGCTTTGCTAGAAACTCCTTTCTTTCTGGTACCTGGTGAAGCTTGTTCAGCATACTCCAATGACTGCAGGCTTTCCCCCAAGCCTGGCTCTCTGGCTCTCTGTATAGTGGACTCAGGAACGTTGCTTAAGCAGGGAGTGGCACACCCTCCAGCCTGACTGCTTTCCTTAGCAGACTCCCTCTGAACATTGGCTCCCGTAGCATGGCCCCTCTGAACTCTACCTCTGTGAATTCTGTCCTTTTGGGCTTGCTCAGGAAGGATTCCTTCCTTCAGGACTCTTTCCTTCTTCAGCCGTGCTTTCTGTTCCTTCTCTTTCAGCTGCTGCTTCTCCCGCTGCTCCAGCTTCTCTCGCAGTTCTTCTTCTTTTGCTGGCATTAAGCTTCCGTTTATAAAGTGATTTTTCCTTTGAATCTCCCGGGCTTACTTCCAGGTGCAACTGGTTAGCTCTCCTACCCTCATTAGCCTCTGTAGGATCACTCCTGCCCCCTCTAGCTGTGCTTTGAGGTAATTGCACATCTAGAGCTCTGTGAGAAACAGGGTTTCTTTTCAACTCTGCATCTTTATTAGCACCAGCCTCATGACACTACTAATATCTGCAAATAGTGCTATGTGTACCAAAATCAACATTTCCTTATTGGTCAAGTCAGCACTTGCTGTACGTGTTTCCTCTGTGAGCCCTAGTGGGGCATGTGATTCGGCATGTAGAACACCACCCTGGCAGGATTGTCCTGGTGGCACTGGATTGGCAGAGGAGAGCATGGTTTGGATACCTGATGTGACTCCTGCAGGCACCTCCTCTTTGTTTCCCTCGTTCTCTGGGCCTATTACGGCAGGGACAGATTGTCCTGAAGGACCCAGTTTCCTTCTCGCTTACAGCTTGGCTCTTGAAAAGAGATGACTAACATATAAGGGTGTTCTCCGGTGGTGGTCTCCACTCTTCCCAGAGCCCAGAAGAGGTCTACCAAGCTAGCATACGTGCAGGTCTGGTGCCTCTTTGAGTGATGGCATGGAGCTAGGCAGATGGCACCTTGGCCGCCTCAGGAGCCAACTGAATTTTTTATAGAATGGCATGGAGAAGGGTCTTTTTCTTAGCTCCCTGACAGTTCAAGTGGCAACTTTGGCCTGTTTCTGATGTCCAGTGGCTGGTTAGTTTCTAGCCTTGTACCTGGATGTCTTGTGTTTTCTCCAGGGGGCTCAGTATCAGAATCCTCCTCTCTGGTCTGGGGCCCCTTCCTGGGGTCTGTCTGGTGCTCAGGGCCCTGATGTCGATGTCTTTTGAGCTGTTGAAGCGCACTACCTGAAGGGTTTGATGCTCAAGATTATCGTCTTGATTGTGATTTGATCCGCAAGGCAGATTTCCAAGCAGCAGGCTCTGTCTTGCCAAGATACTTATCTGTGTTTTTCAAAGGAGTCAGTTTCCATTCGATCTGTACCTTCCATCTTGTCTAAGGTGATTTCTCCCTTTCATGTGAACCAGGTAGTCTGCCTGCCCTCCTTCTCTAAGGGGCAGTGTCGGGGGAAGGATAATGGTCATCACCTTGTGGATGTCTGTAGGGTGCTTTTCCGATACTTGGAGATTACAAATGCCTTTAGTAAGTCTGACCATCTTTTTGTGCTGTTTTCTGGCCTGCGCAAGGGTGATGTGGTGACTGGGGTGCTAGATTAAGGAGGCCATTGCTTCGACGGGGTTTGCATGCCAATTCTACCCGAGTGCAAATGTCCTCGTGGGCAGAGCAGAGCTCAGTAGCCCCTGCAGACATTTTTCGGGCGCAGCGTGGACATCACTTTCCACTTTTGTCAAGCATTATTGCTTGGATGTCCACGCATGGGCAGACATGGCCTTTGGCGCAAGGATTTTGTGAGCTGCTGTCTTCCCGTCCAGTGGAGACATAACTTTGGTACATCCCACTTGTCTTGACTGGTCTAGGAGGACGATATGGAAGGTGACATTTTACTTACCAGTTAATGTCCTTTTATTTATTTAAACAAATTTGTATACCACCTTATCCTTCAATCATGGTGGTCAGATCACATCACAATTGGTAGGTTACATTTAACATTAGGATACTTAACAACATTTAGGCCATGTATTTAACAACATTTAGACAGTACAATTGAAGGGTTACATTTAACAAGAGGGTGATTAACTGTGATTTACAGTGATCTCATATGTGTGGGTGTCTAGTTGGCGGAGGTAGTTGTATTACTCTTGTCTGTGTGCTCATATGTTTCTATAAATAGCTGGGTTTTGAGGGCTTTGCGGAAGTCTGTGATGTCATCTAATGCTCTTAGGCTCATTGGGAGGGTATTCCACAGTGTTGACGCCAGTAGTGATGGAGCGCTTTTTGAAGTTGTTTGTTTAGTCTTATGATAGCCTGTAGGCGTGACGATCATGTTGTCCTTATTGGTCCTTCTTGGTGTATTGCTGATATCCCTTGTTATGATGTTTTGGAGTCCTGCTAGACCAGTCCAGGTCCCACCCCTGGAACTTTATTTATTCTGTTCTCCTGCTGCGGTACCCTTGAATCCACTATGATTTCTATACTTGGTTCAGCAGGTTCATCTTCTACTGACCAGCCTTCTGTTTTATGCTTTCCTGTACATAGTTCTCTACTGTTGATTACTCATTTTTGCCTTTGATTGAGGTTGTGTGAGGCTTACCATGTTTCTACTACTACTACTAATCATTTGTATAGCACTACAAGGTATACGCAGAGCAGTACATAAAGATGTAAGACACAGTCCTTGCTTATCAGAGCTTACAATCTAATCAAGATGAAAAAACATCACAAAACTGGGGACTAGAGTATGGCAGGATACATATAAGTAGTGGACAAGAGAATGAGGAGCATCAGGATCCAAAAGCAGCCTCAGGGGTAGGTCTTCAGCCTGGACTTGAATAGGGCCAGAGAAGGAGCACGACACACCAACTCAGATAGTTTTGTTCCAGGTATATGGAGCAGCAAAGTGAAATGAAGTGTTGGCAGTGGCAGAGAAGGACAGAGATAAAAGAGATCTGCCAGAGAAGCAGAGTTCCTGAGGAGGAGTGTAGAGTGAGATAAGAAAGGAAAGATAGTGAGGAGCCGCAGAATGAATGCACTTATAGGTAAGTAGGAAAAGTTTGAACTGGTTGTGGAAATCGATAGGAAGCCAGTGTATGTAGTCCCCACATGTATGATTTTCTCCCAGTTGGTGAGAGGTCTTACATGTGCACTAAGTGCAAGGAGCTCTTTGCTCTCAAACGAGTCCGTTCTCTAGAGGCTAGAGTAGCAGACTTGGAAGACATAAGAAAGACAGAGAGGTACATAGACGAGACCTACAGGGATATAGTCCTGAAGTCCCACTTTCAGTCTGGCAGCATCCCTGTTGCCATGGAGGAGAGAGGTCACGTAACATGAGAGCATCACCCTGGTGTGGCAGGAAGTGATCCTATAGCTAGGATCTGTCCTCCAGGTGATGTAAAACCCTCTCGCGCTGAGGAAGTTTCTCCAGGGCCATGTGCCCATGAGGGAAGGGTTAGGACAGCCGTTTATGGTTGGTGATTTGATCATTAGGCATGTAGATAGCTGGGTGGCTGGTGGACGTGAGGATCGCCTGGTAACATGCCCGCCTGGTGCGAAGGTAGTGGACCTCACGCGCCACCTAGATAAGGTCTTAGATAGTGCTGGGGAGGAGTCTGCTGTCTTGGTACTGCACATGTCAGTACCAGTGACATAGGAAAATGTGTTAGGGAGGTTCTGGAGGCTAAATTTAGGCTTTTAGGTAGGAAGTTGAAATCCAGAACTTCCAGGGTAGCGTTCTCCGAAATGCTTCCCGTTCCACGCACAGTACCCCAAAAGGCAGGCAGAGCTCCTGAGTCTCAATGCGTGGATGAGACGATGGTGCAAGGATGAGAGTTTTGGATTTGTTAGGAACTGGGGAACATTTTGGGGAAAGCAGGGGCTCTTCCAAAGGGATGGGCTTCACCTTAACCGGGATGGAACCAGGCTGTTGGCATTAACCTTTAAAAAGAAGATAGAGCAGCTTTTAAACTAGATAAAAGGAGAAAGCCGACTGTCGCCCAAGAGCGCATGGTTCGAAAGAATGTATCCTTGAAGGATACTACCAAAAACAGAAAGGTTTCAAGAGAGTAAAGTAGCCCAAATGCCCTTGAATATGGTGCAGACAGAGTGTAAAGATTCCAAATTACCCATGCCTACCAATAGCCAGATTAATATTAATAAATACAGTCTCTAAAATGCTTGTATGCAAATGCTAGAAGTCTAAAAAATAAGATTGGAGAGTTAGAATATATAGCACTAAATGAGAGGTTATATATGATTGGAATCTCAGAGACATGGTGGAAGGAGGACGACCGGTGGGACACTGTGATACCTGGGTACAAACTATATCATAATGATATAACCAATCAAATTGGTGGAGGTGTTGCACTCTATGTTAGAGAGGGCATTGAGTCAGAAAGGATTAAAGTTTTGCAGGAAACAAAATTTGCTGTAGAATCTCTATGGATTGATATTCTATGTAAGAAGGCTTGACGAGTGCTATGGCTGATTGCAAAAAGGTTAATATGAATTTGAAATGTAGGTAGTAAACAAGTGTATGTGATTTAAGACAAAGACGCTCAGCTGAGCAGGCACAGGAACGTAGCGGGTTGTTGGACAGCCAGGATTCAGGTACGGTAGGCCTCACAGGGCATTGAATGGGAGGAGCAAGTGCATCCAGAGCAGAGGAGAGTATAGTGTTTTTAGGAGGATAGTGCCCCATCAACAGACTTGGGTGATATAGTGAAGGGAAGAGGCGATAAGACAGCAGTGGAGAGAGCTGAAGGGTTGATAGATGAAGATTCCTAAACATGTTAGAGGAACATAAGAACATAAGATATGCCATACTGGGTCAGACCAAGGTCCATCAAGCCCAGTATCCTGTTTCCAACAGTGGCCAATCTAGGTCATACGTACCTAGCAGTTTCCCCAAAAGACACAGGTTCCGCAATGCTTGTACTGGGTCAAGCATTGATATCCTGGGTCCCTGCTTAATAATGGTTTATGGACCTTTCCTCCAGGAACTTGTCCAAACCTTTTTTAAACCCAGCTACACTAACAGCCTTTACTACATCCTCCGGTAACAAATTCCAGAGTTTGATTACACGTTGAGTGAAAAATATTTTATTTTATTAGTCTTAAATAGTTTACCCTGTAGCTTCATTGCATGTCCCCTAGTCTTTCTATATTCTGATAACGTAAACAATCGATCTACGTTTACCCGTTCCACTCCGTTCATTAATTTATAGACTTCTATCATATCTCCCCTCAGCCGTCTCTTTTCCAGGTTAAAGAGCCCTAACCTTTTTAGCCTTTCTTCATAGGAGTATCCTTCCATCCCCTTTACCATTTTGGTGGCTCTTCTCTGAACTTTTTCTAATAACACTATATCCTTTTTAAGATACGGCGACCAGAGAGAGAGGAAATGACGTCACCAGCCTGAGAGGCAGCAGTAACACGGAGCTCCGTGAATGAGTGAGTGACTGGGGCACCCCTTGTTGGAAAGCGGGGTCCGGAGAGTCAGGAAAACGGTGGAGAGCGGTGCGAAATACAGGATTAACTGGGGATGAAAAAAAGTAGCACCGAATTAAAGGCGTTTGCCTACAAAGGAGCGGCAGTCGCGGGGGCCGCGGGAAAATCTAAGATGGCGACGGTGCACGCGGGCAGCGAAGATGAGGCCCCCAAGGTGGAGAAAGCAAAGGGAAGTGAAATGGAGGTACTCCGGGGAGAGTTGCATGGATGGTTCTCTACCCTCCGACAAGATATGTCCTTGTTTAAAACAGATGTCCAGGGTTGGTTAGAGGACCTGCGGGGAGAAATCCGTGAAGTGGGCCAACGGCTGGAGGATTTGGAGAACAAGGTGGAAACACAGGACAATGTGTTGCTGAAGCTGCAAGAGCAGGTGGAGAGTATGGAAGGAGAGCATGAGGAGTTGTGGTCCAAAGTGGAGGACTTAGAAAACCGTTCCCGGAGGGCAAATGTCCGACTGCGGGGCATAGCTGAAACGGCGGAGAACATTGACTGTGCACAGTTGGTAGAGAGAATCTGCAAACAACTGGTGCTAGAGGCGGGAGTGCCGGCGGAGGGCATATGCTGGAAAATTGATCACGCTCATAGAGCGTTGGGCTCACGAAAGGAAGGATTTCACAGAGACATTATTGTATGTTTCCACGAGTACGCTACCAAAACCACAGTGGTGGAAGCAGCCCGGAAAGTTAAGCACTTTCAGTGGGATAACCAACGTGTGGAGATATATGCAGACCTCTCCGCGATTACAATGAGGAAGCGACGGGACTTTGCACCGATTACTGCTCAGTTGCGGGAGAGGGCCATTAGATACAAATGGCTATTCCCGTTTGGGCTGCAATTCTGCATTGATGGTGTTACGTCCTATGTAAAGACCACAGCGGAAGCAGGTAAGGCTATGGAGAAGGCGGGTTGGACGGGGATACCAGCGATCGCGCAGACGGACCGCCCAAAAACGCAACGGAAGAGGCCCGGGGAGAGTGGATGGAGGAGAGCACCTCAGGGGGACCGGCGGTTGCGGCGCAATCAGCAGAAGTTGGTGGAGGATTCCGAGGGATGAAGGTGGAGGAGCTGACTCTCTGGTCAATATAGTAATGCGACCGTATGGGACATTGTGGTGGAAAATGTGTTGCTGTTTAAATCCTAATATGGGATCGGGGGGGGAGGCCCTGTGTGTATAAGTTTGCAGGGAATGCGGGCTCGGGCTGGTGGGTCATGCCTCGGGTTTTCGAGGTGGTGGTGCCTTGGATAGAAGGGGGGGAGGGGGGTTAGATAGGGGGTGTGCAGCCAAACAGCACAGGGTATGGAGAGGTGAGAAACGGAGGGATGATGGATAAATTCCGGGTAGTAACATTGAATGTGCGTGGCCTAAATTCCCCAATGAAGAGGCAAAGGGTCTACAAGGAGATTGAGAGATTAAAAAGTGATGTGGTGTTCCTACAAGAGACTCATCTGTTGAAAAGGGACGAATGGCGGATGGTAAATAAAAAATTTGTGGGACGGTGGTTTGCTTCCAACCGGGTGGAATTAAAAAAGGGGGGTGTAGGTATCTTGGTGCATGCTCACGTACCTTACCGGGTGCAGGAGATACTACAAGATAAAGAAGGGAGATTCCTGATGATTAAAATGTGGATTAAAGATCAGAAATTTACCCTGGTGAATATCTATGGGCCAAATGTGGCTCAGGGGGCATTCTTTGAGGAATTAACCCGAAGAGTGATGGATTTTGCTGAGGGGCAGGTAATAGTGCGGGGAGACTTTAATTTAACAAGTTGCCCTATCTTGGATAACTCTAGGGGGAAAGCACTGGGGAATGGGAAAAGTAGAAGGGCGTTGCGAACCATGGGGGCACAATTGGGGGTGGTGGATGTATGGCGAGAGTTGAGGGGGCGGAGGCGGGATTACACATACTGGTCCCCCGTGCATGATTCGTTATCTAGATTGGATATGATATGGGTGGCCAAGACACTGGTTAAGGATCTGGGAGGGTGTGAGATTGGTGAGCGCACGTTGTCAGATCATGCGCCGTTTTGGGTGGAGATTGAGCTGGCGGGAGGGGGGGGGGAAGGTGCGAGGTGGTGTTTAAATGAATCATTGTTGGAGGTCCCGGAGATTGTACTCCAAGTGAAGGAACAGATTAAAGAATATTTACAATTTAATGATACCGATGAGTGTCAAATAGGCACTATCTGGGACTGTTTGAAGGTAGTGGTGCGTGGGAAGTTGATATCTCTTGGTTCCTACCGGAAGAAGATGCAGGATAGGCAAAAAAGGATAATCTATGATAAGATCAAGGAACTGGAGGGGCGGCAGAAAAGGGGTGAGCTGGGTGGGTTAGGCCGGAGGGAGTTGGCTCAGGCACGGAGGGACTTAGGGGAGTTGGAGCTTGGTGAGATTAAATATGCCCAGGACAAACTGAAACAGGATTTTTTTGAATGGGGCAATAAACCCGGGAGATTATTGGCACATAAGTTAAAGCAACAACGTCAGCGCAACTATATAACAAAAATTAAGGATGCCAACGGGAAGGATCTGCGGCAGTTGAGGGAACTCCAGGAGAGGTTTGTTGAGTATTATAAACAGTTGTATACTCCAGACAAGGAGGGGGAGCCGAAGGGGATGGAGGAGTTGTTACGTCTGAACCTCCCAGGGTTGAGTGCGGGACAAGCAGAGTGGCTTTCTCGGCCTATTGAGGTGGGGGAGGTGCTGGCTGTTATTAAGCATTTACCGGCACATAAGGCACCTGGCCTGGACAGTTACACCAATAAATTTTATTAAAAAATTTGGGGAGGAGCTGGGGGAAATTTTGACTCGGCTCTTTAATTCCTTTTCGGTTGGGGGGGCCATGCCAGAAACTATGCGTACTGCTGGAATTACCGTACTCCCAAAGGAGGGGAAAGATTTAACGCTATGTGGCTCATACCGGCCTATCTCCCTGTTGGGGACGGACTTCAAAATTTATACTAAGGTATTGGCCAATCGGCTTTTGCCTCATCTACCATATCTGGTGCATGAGAACCAGGCTGGCTTTATACCGGGGCGGCACACTTCTGACAATATTAGGAAAGTGATGAATGCTTTGTGGGGAGGGAAGAGGGGGGAAACAACAGATGTTGTTCTTAACAATAGATGCCGAGAAAGCCTTTGACCGGGTGGCCTGGCCCTTTCTTTTTAAGGTATTAGAGAAAATGGGGATAGGAGGGAACTATTTGAGGTGGGTTCAAGCAATTTATACCCAACCGCGGGCGAGGCTTCACATTAATGGGGAATATACGGCGGCTTTCGAGTTGAGGAGGGGGACGAGGCAAGGGTGCCCCTTATCACCCATTCTGTTTGTTTTATCGATGGAACCCTTAGCCCAATGGGTACGGGAATGTGGGGAGGTAAGGGGGGTGCGATGGCGGGATTTGGAAAGTAAGGTGGCTCTCTTCGCAGATGATTTGCTGTTTATGGTAACTGAGCCACAGCAGTCACTCCCGGCCCTCTATGATCTTTTAGTAAAATTTGGGGAATATTCAAGGTTTAAAATTAATGCGACTAAATCCCAGATATTGAATGTTTCGGTTCCGGAGGAAACCGTGCTCCTTTTAAAGGAACGGCTGCCATTTAAATGGGCTAGGCATAGCATTACTTATTTGGGCATTAAAGTGACGGCGAGGGAGGAGGACCTGTTCGAGGCTAACTATGGGGCCATGGATAAACGGGTGCGGAGGGACCTGGAAAGCTGGGGGAGTAAGGGGCTATCATGGTATGGCTGGTTGTCGGCAGTGAAAATGACGATATTGCCTAAATGGCTGTATCTATTTACGGTGTTGCCAATTGGGGTGCCTAAACGGTGCCTATCGCAATGGCAACGGGTGATTGTGAAATATGTGGGGGGGGGTGAGGAAAAATAGAATAGCTGGGCGCATTTTGACACACCGGAAGGATAGCGGGGGCTTGGCGCTTCCAGATCTGGGGAAATATTGGGAGGCAGCAAGACTGAGTGCCTGTGTGGACTGGTGTGGGGATGAGAAGAAAGAATGGGTGTGGATGGAGTCTGCGGAGATGCGGGAGGGTCAGTTAGATGATTTGATGTGGTTGCCAAGGGAGGGAAATAGAGGTTTTAAAGGGCAGAACCCCTTTGTGCAATTAACCTTGAAGGTGTGGAATAAGTGGAAGCATGTGTGGCTGGGGAAGGAGGGGTTATCGCGACTGATACCAATTTGGGGAAATCCGGCCTTTCCCCCGGGGGTGGGGGGTTCGGTCTTTAAGCTTTGGGCACGGAAAGGGTTGGAGCGGGTAGGGCAATTATTAGAGGGGAGGGTGCTGAAAGGCTTCGCAACAGTGCAGAAGCAATACGGGTTGGAGGATACCGAAGTTTTTCAGTATCAACAACTGGCCCACTATATCCGCCATAAGATAATTTCGGGGTTGCAGGGGGACCCTACTGAGGTGGAGCAGATGTTTCTGGGGGGGTGGCGGAAGGGGGTGGTGACTAAATTTTATGCCATGATGCAGGAGGGTGGGGGTAAGGAATCATATCAGAGGAGGTGGGAGGCGGACTTGGGTGTTGAGTGGGGGGAGGATACCTGGAAGCAAATCTACCGATCTCGCTATAAAGGCCTGCTGGCGGTCTCTTTAATTGAAAATAATTATAAGATTTTGTATAGGTGGCATTTGACACCGGTGAGGTTAAACCAGATGTATCATACTACCACTGCTCAGTGCTGGAGGGAATGTGGGGAAAGGGGCACATATATACATATTTGGTGGACTTGTAAACTGATTCAGGGAGTGTGGGAGGAGGTGTTCCGCCAGTTGGGCCGGATTTTGGAGAAGGAGATACTGCCCTCACCGGCTTTGGCGCTCCTTGGAGGGAGGGTGGAAGAGCTTACTCGGTGGGAGGGGGACTTTTTGAACTTTGGGTGTACTGCTTTGAGGGTCCTGATTGCAAAGAAGTGGAAACTGGTGGGGGTTCCTACTTTGGAGGAGTTCTGGAGCTCCCTTGACCACCTATACTTGATGAGTAAACTTACGGCCATGAAAAAAGAAAATAGGCAAAAGTTTATGCAGGTGTGGGGAAGGTATACTACCTGGAAGTCTACGCCATAATATTGTTTCTTACTTGAATACTAATGCTGTTTGGTGAGGGTGGGGGGGGGGTGGGGGGGTTTATTAACAAAATACTATGTTAGTTGTTTGATGTGTTAGGATGCATATACTGATATGTGGTGAGCGAAGTACATGGTGGCTAACGAGGTTGTTATGTTTTGTTGGTGTGAAATAAAAATAAAATTAAAAAAAAAAAAAAAAAAAGATACGGCGACCAGAATTGCACACAATATTCAAGGTGCGGTCTCACCATGGAACGATATAGAGGCATTATAATATCTTTTGTTTTATTTTCCATTCCTTTCCCTATGATACCTAGCATTCTATTTGCTCTCTTGGCCGCCACTGCACACTGGGCCGAGGGTTTTAACATGTTATCCACAATGACGCCTAAATCTTTTTCCTGAGTGGTGGTTCCTAATGTGGAACCTTGCATTGTGTAACCATAGTTTGGGTTGTTCTTCCCTAGGTGCATAACTTTGCACTTGTCCACATTAAATTTCATCTGCCATTTTGATGCCCAGTCTTCTAATTTATCAAGATCCTCTTGCAATTTTCCACAATCCTCTTGGGTTTTAACAACTTTAAATAGTTTTGTGTCATCTGCAAATTTGATAACCTCACTCGTTATTCCACTTTCCAGGTCATTTATGAATATGTCAAAAAGCAGCGGACCCAGCACAGATCCCTGGGGTACACCACTGTTCACCTTTCTCCATTGGGAAAATTGGCCATTTAGCCCTACCCTCTGCTTTGGAGATTGGGTGAGACCAATTGGGGGGGGGGGGGGTTTAAGGGTGAAGGTTAGCAGGTGATGGTCAGATAAGGACAGAACTGAGATGGAGAAGTTTGAAGGAGAAGGCGAGGTCAAGGCAGTGGCCATACTTGTGAGTAGGAGTGGTAAAGCACAACTGAAGGTTGAATGAGGAGGTTAGGGAAAGGAGCTTTAAGACATAAAGGTCATCGACGTGAATGTTAAAATCCCCAAGAAAAAGGGAAAGGGAAGATTCATCCAGAAAGGAGGAGAGCCAGGAATCAAAGATGGTGAGAAAGGTAGCAGTGGACTTGTTGGGGGGTTGATAAAAGACAGATACCCAGAGAGGTAGTGGAGAAAATAGGCAGAAGGCATGGACTGCAAAGGAATTAGATGGAGGCAGAAGTAGGGTCTGAAATTTGGCAGGCATGAGCGAGTAGGAACCCAACACCGCCACCTTGGCCAATGAGCCGAAGTGTATGGGGGAAAAAGGGTAGCCTCCATGATAGAGGGAAGAATCTTTAGGGAGAAGCCTAAGTTTCAGCGAGAGCCAAGAGATGCAGAGTTGCAGAGTATTCATCCCATATGCTTTGGTCTGCTGAAGAGATCTCTAGTGACTGAGGCAGATAGAGGCCTGGGAGTGATGTCATTGAAACCTGGGCTTCCTAATCGTCTCTCCGGGCCAGTCCAGGAACCTTAGGGTAGTCAACCTCCTTCAGCAGCTGAGGACTGAATACTGAAAGTTTTTGCTGACAGCCAATCCAGCTCCCTCTGGTGTCAGACCTCAGTCTTTCAGTCCTCAGCAGCTGAATAGGACGTGTGCTGACAGGCTCCCAGAACTTATAGGATTAGGCAGAGGCATTTTTGCAGGGGTGCTGTATGAAGGAGATTATGGAGGAGAAGGCATATTAATCTCTGTTGTCCTAGCAGGACAGTTTACAGAGAGGGGCTCTTTAACACTTCAATCGTAAAAAAAAACAAAAAAAAACCACAAGATCAACCAGGAAAAGCCCAGAGCGCATGAGGCAGAGCCTGTCTCAGCTCAATTTACTTTTTGCCTTGCTCCGGTGTTGAAAGAAAACACAGAACAGGGGGGTGATACTGGAAGCTCCAGGGTTCACTGCTCCTTGCTGAATCGCCTGCTGCTCTGGTTACCGCTAGCAGCGGGAAACCGGCGTTCGAGGGCTTACTCTCTCCTTAGCACGCATTTTGGTCAGAGGTAGGCGCTTGTGCGGTCCAGTGCTGATTGCAGTGTTTGCTTAGCGGGGGGGGCGGTTTTCGGCTGGTCCGTGGTTTTGAAGTGCGCCAGTGGTTTTATTTCAGTGTGCGGTGCTGGTTAGTGCGATCAGGGGCAATGGACGGCAAACTAGCTTCGGAGGTGCAGGAAGGGCCTCAGGAACCCGCAGAAGTGGCGGGAAAGTCGGCCATTTTAGTTGCCTCTGCTCTTTCTTCAGCGCGGTCCTCTAAATCAGGTAAGAAGAAAGAGAAGTCAAACTGAGCATCGGTGGCTGAGATAAAGGATCAGCAGAGGATCCCTGAGCAGGGAAACTTGCAGGCCTTATTTACTCCGGACTTCATTTTGGCCATGCATCATGCTTATTGCTTAAAAATGGCGCAGGCTGCAGAGGGACCTTTGACCTCCAAGGTACTGGAGGTGCAGGAAGCTCTCCGGAAGGATTCAGACCCAGGGGAAGGGGTCTCTAAGGATAGGTTGCCTGCTGAGCCCGTGGGGGAGAGTCTCGGCCCGCAGGGCTCTTTGCCGCCGGCGGCGGAGGAAGGAGAAGTCCTTTCTGAAGCTGGTATGGCTGCTTGGGCTTTAGGCCTTGAGGAAGGTGAGCTAGGAGCTGGCGAAGACCCGAATATCTTCCGGGTATTTCGTAAGGAAGAGCTCGGTGCTCTTATCTCACAGTCCCTCGCGGCTTTGAACATTGTGGTTCCGGCAGTGCAGCAGGAGCCGCTAGAGGATCCCCTGTTGCAGGGTTTTAAGTCAGAACAGCAGTGTTTCCCTGTGCACAGAGTGATTAAGCAGATGATAGACTCTGAATGGGAATGCCCAGAGGCTACCCTCAGAGGCAGTCGCACTATGGCACGGCTATATCCGGTGCCACAGGAGGAGAGAGAGTTGTTGCGCATGCCGAAAGTGGATGCGTTGGTGGCGGCGGTAACTAAGAAGACAACGATCCCGGTGGAGGGGGGTGCTGCCCTAAAGGATCTTCAGGACTGTCGTCTGGAGGCGCTGTTGAAGCAAGCATTTGACTCCAGCGCTTTGGCCTTACAGGCTTCTATTTGTGGAGCTTATGTGTCTCGGGCCTCTATTCGGTGGCTGCAAGGAGAGCCAGGTTCGGAGAGAACTGAGGAAGCTCCCTTGGAAGGGGCAAAGCTGGAATCGGCTGCAGCCTATCTGGCGGATGCCTTCTATGATTTGGTGCAGTTGTCAGCAAAGGCCATGGCATCTGTTATTGCGGCTCGTCGGTTTCTTTGGTTACGGAATTGGGCGTCGGATGCGTCCTCTAAGTCACGCCTCAGTAAGCTCCCCTACAAGGGCAAGCTACTCTTTTTGGGGAAGCTTTGGAAAAGATTGTGAAGGACCTGGGGGACTCAAAAGGAGGACGACTTCCAGAGGACCGTCCAAAAGTGCTCGTCAGGTCCATTGCAGAGAGGTAAAGGTAGAGATTTTCGTAGGTTTCGCGGCTCGCAGTATGCCCCGTATCAGAGGTCGTTTTGTAGCCAGGGGTCAGTCCTTTCGGGGTGCCAGGGGACTTAGCAGAGGCTTTGGTTCTTCTCAGCAGAACTCCGGCAGGAAGCCGCAATGAAGGTCAGCAGATCCAGGCGGAGATTCCCGTGGGGGGGCATCTGCGGGAGTTCCTCTCCATCTGGGCCTCTATAACTACAGACCGGTGGGTGCTGGAGATTATTCGAGACGGTTACGCGTTGGAGTTCGCCCATCCGGTGTCGGACGCCTTTGTGCGGTCTCCCTGTGGGACTCAGGAAAAGCGGTTAGCGGTGCAGGTCACGCTGCAGTGGTTGTTGCGGCTCCAGGCGGTGGTACCAGTGCCTACCGACCAGTGCGGCTCAGGTCAATACTCGATTTACTTTGTGGTTCCGAAGAAAGAAGGTTCTTTTCGGCCAATTCTGGACCTCAAACATGTCAACCGCTGCTTGAGGGTCCCGCATTTTCGGATGGAAACTCTGCGGTCCGTTATTCGAGCAGTCCAGCCGGGAGAGGTTCTCTCCTCTATAGACCTCACGGAAGCTTACCTACACCTTCCTATCAGAGAAGAGCATCAAAGATTTTTGAGATTTGCGGTGCCCATGGGCCATTTTCCATTCCGAGCTCTACCGTTCGGCCTTGCCACGGCCCCGCGGACCTTCACAAAAGTGATGGTGGTAGTAGCGGCGGCCCTGCGTACCGAGGGTATTCAGGTGCATCCATACTTAGATGATTGGCTGATCAGGGCGGAGTCGCGAGAAGCTTCGGTGAGAGCTACAGCTCGTGTGGTGGAGTTCTTGGAACAGCTCGGTTGGGTCATCAATCGAGCAAAGAGTCAGTTGCAGCCAGTGCAATGGCTGAAGTACCTCGGAGCCTTGTTCGACACAGAGGCGGGAACGGTGTTCCTTCCCGAGGACAGGGTTCAAAAGATTTTGAAACAAGTGCAGGCCTTCCTGCGTCTGAAAGTGCCCACAGCGTGGAGGTATTTACAGTTGTTGGGGTCCATGGCGGCAGCCTTGAACTTAGTGCAGTGGGCCAGGGTACATATGCGGCCTCTGCAACAGGCGTTGCTTTCCAGATGGTCTCCGCAAGAACATCCCCTGTCGCGGAGGCTAGTGTGTCCGCCGGAGGTACGCGCCAGCCTGCAGTAGTGGCTAGTTCCGGGTCATCTTCAGAAGGGAATGCCATTGGATCACCCAGAGTGGGTGTTGGTCACCACGGACGCCAGCCTTGGCGGCTGGGGAGCGCATTGCCTAGCCCAGGTAATGCAGGGCTCCTGGTCGGAGCGAGAAGGAGCTTGATCGATCAATTGCCTCGAACTGAGGGCAGTGCGTCTTGCGTTAGTGAACTTTACCTCTCTCCTCGAAGGAAGAGCGGTTCGGGTGTTCTCAGACAATTTGGTAACAGTTTCCTACATCAACAAGCAGGGAGGCACGGGCAGCGAGGCGCTGCTCGAGGAGAGTCGGTTGTTGTTTCAGTGGGCCAAGGTCCATCTGGAGGCGCTTTCGGCGGCGCATGTCACGGGGAAGGACAACGTCCAGGTCGACTACCTCAGCCGGAACCGTCTGGATCCCGGAGAGTGGGAATTGAACAGCGCGATATTTCACGGCATCACGAGTCGCTGGGGGCAGCCAGTTATGGATCTCATGGCTACCCTAGTCAATACCAAGGCAGCTCGGTTTTTCAGCAGGCGCAGAGAGCACATGTCGGAGGGACTCGACGGTCTAGTGCAGCCTTGGCCATCGGGACAACTTCTTTATGTCTTTCCTCCATGGCCGCTGATCAGCCATGTAATTCGCAGAATTGCGAGTTACGATGGGACGGTGATTCTCATAGCTCCGGATTGGCCCAGGCGACCTTGGTACGCGGATCTGGTGCAACTCCTAGTGGAGCCTCCTTGGAGACTTCCCGTCTGGAGCAACCTGCTGAACCAGAGACCAGTTTTAATGCCGCAGGTGGATCGGTTCTCGCTTACGGCTTGGCTCTTGAAAGGAACCGCTTGCGTCGGCGAGGGTACTAGCCCTCGGTGATTAACACCATGTTGATGTCCAGAAAGAGATCGACTTCCATGGCATATGTGAGGGTTTGGCGGATCTTTGAGGCATGGTGTAAGAACCGCAAGGTTAGGCCCTGCTCGGCGGGTTTGCCCGATATTCTCCTTTTTCTGCAGGGGGGCCTCGAAAGGTGTTTGGCCCTCAGCACGCTCAAGTTTCAGCTAGCTGCTCTGGCCTATTTTAGAGGACAGGTGCAGGGTTCCGCGCTCTCGTCACATCTGGATGTGCTACGGTTTCTTAGGGCGGCTAGGAACATTCGCCCTCCGGTTCGGCAGGTGGTGCCCGCTTGGGATCTCAACCTGGTGTTGGAAGCGTTGACGGTGCCGCCCTTTGAGGGTAAGGCAGTGAGTCTTCGAGAGCTCTCATGGAAAACTGCCTTCCTCATAGCCTTGTGTTCGGCGCGGCGCATTTCAGATTTGCAAGCGCTTTCCTGTAAGGAACCGTACTTGCAGTTTTCAGAGGAGAAGGTGGTCTTACAGCCAGTCCCGTCTTTTTTGCCTATGGTGGTCTCTGCTTTTCACTTGAATCAGTCGGTCTCCCTTCCTACATTTCCTAGGCAGAACGAGTATAAGATGGACCGAGCGCTTCATGGGTTGGATCTCGGTCGAGTGTTGCAGAGGTATCTCAGGAAGACGGAGCCGTTTCGGAGGTCGGATTGCTTGTTCATGCTTTTTGGCGGTCAGCGTAAAGGTGCAGCAGCGTCCAAGGCGTTTTTGCTCGGTGGGTAAAGCAGGCAGTAGCGGCGGATTATGAAGCATCCGGAAGGTCTCCTCCAGAGGGACTCAGAGCTCATTCTAGTAGGGGCCAGGCGGCATCTTGGGCGGAGTTGTCTTTAGTTCCACCAGTCGATATCTGTCGGGCTGCGACATGGTCCTCGCTGCATACCTTTGCGAAGCATTGTAGACTGGATGTTCAAGCCAGAGGTGATGCCAGAGTAGGGGCCGCAGCCATTGTGGCGGGGCTCGCAGGGCCCTCCCGTGTTTAGGTACTGCTTTGGTACTGCCCTAAGGTTCCTGGACTGGCCCGGAGAGACGATTAGGAAAAAGAAATTAGACCTTACCTGCTAATTGTCTTTCCTTGAGTCCTCTCCGGGCCAGTCCAGGTCCCACCCAGTTTGGTCTGCGAGTTTTTTTCGAGCGATTTGGGCAGCCCAGGCATGCGTTTCAGGTCTAGCGTACAGTTCCTGTGGTAGCGCTTGCAGCTGCAGTCGAGTTGCAGGTGGAGACGGAGTGTACCTTGGAGGGATCCACTAGAATAGGAGGGTTCCTCTCCCAAGAGATGGAATAAAAAGCATTATATTCTGCGGGGGAAAAAAAAAAAAAAGAAAGACGGATAAGAGACGTTACCTAGCAATGGCATAGAGATCAATGTTACTTTTATTTGGTTATGGGGTTTCCCGGATTTGAAATTGACGCTTCAGGATTCCACTTTTCCTTTTTGGTTGAGTTCGCTGCTTGGATACCATTAGACTGAGGTCTGACACCAGAGGGAGCTGGATTGGCTGTCAGCAAAAACTTTCAGTATTTAGTCCTCAGCTGCTGAAGGAGGTTGACTACCCTAAGGTTCCTGGACTGGCCCGGAGAGGACTCAAGGAAAGACAATTAGCAGGTAAGGTCTTATTTCTTCTTTTCACTGTTTTTGTGTCTCCACCAACCTGCTGGTAGGGGAACACAACTCACTTGTCTGTACTGGTCTAGCAGGACTCAAGGAAAGGAAGTTAACTGGTAAGAAAAATGTCACCTTGCATTTATTGCTACTGCTCTCCACAGTACTTGCATCATGCTAAAGAGACCCTCCTTCTGGATTTCATAAGATGTAACATGGATAGGCAATTTGTCGAGGTGTTCTTGAAAATTCCTTTTAATCAAGCCTGTAGCACCCAATGCAATGGGAAACATTTTTGTATCCTTCTGCAACATTTTCTTAATTTCTTACCGTATTGCTTGACACTTAAAGATTTTTCCTTTCTTGACTTGATGAATGAAATAATCACCGAAACCTCTATCATTCTGTTCTCGTGTTCTTCATCATAACGTCTGGTTTTTCTGGCTTCCAGCTTTTTGTCAGTTGGAATGGGAATGTCCCAGGTGATCAAAACCTTGTCATTTTCAATAGTTTTCTTAGGGTTGTGATCCAAATGCTTTTGCGGTACAGCATGTTGTAATATTTGGATAGTTTCCAGTGGATGAGGCGCCACCTTATTGTGCGTTTATGTATAGAGATGTTCTCCCATCAGAACTTTGCTGATCTTGTAGCTGACTGCAACCATTTCCAGCTCTTCCTTACAGAATCTACATATGGTTCCCCCACCATCAGTTTTTTTTGTATTCGTGCTCTAAACCATCTCGTCAGTAATCCACTATTCTGGGCTGTAATTATCGATCTCATCCTTAGGTTTCAATTCACCTCTCCTTAACTTGCAAGCTGGTCAGATCATGTGATTGGCTCCATCAAATGCCCAAGATTACTACATAAAGATTACCAGGAGCAGGTCCTGCTCTGTGGGCAAACTTCTTGAGGTGACTCCAGCATTTCCGTGGCTCCACCCGTGACATCCTCCTCAGTGACTGCCTCCCCTGCACCTTGCTAATCTGGACTATCGCTGCTCCTATCTCTGCTCACATTTTCAGTCTTTACATGGCTGCCATCCCAATGCACTGAGGCTGATGCCCCCCCTCACCCCATGCGACTTTTCTCTCATCCAGAGCCCCGAACTGTAACTTGTTTCCCTTCCCTCTCACTTCTGTTGCTTCACACGGTTGGGATTTTGTTTCCCAGCTCTCACTCTGGTTAGCTCTCCTGAATTTTAGGTCTCTTAGAGCAAAAATTGTGCTAGATGATGACTTAATACTTCGACATCGTTTCGATTGTCTCTCTTCCTCACTGAAATCTGGCTTTGAGAGTGTGAAGATCCCATCTTAAACTGTTGCCTCCCTATAGGCTATTTTTTTTTCTATTCCACATGCCAACTGTAGCAGAGATGGTATTGCAGCTGTCTTTCAGACGTCACTACTCATCTTCGAAATCTCCTCTCCTGTTCTCCACTATCCAGAGGCACTGCTTCTTAATCTATGCTCTTCCCTGCCTCTCCATCTAATTCTGATCTACTTCTCACCTGCTCTTCATCCTCACCTTTGGGACTCCTTATTCCGCTGAGGTGACCCTTCTCTACCCTCACCTCCGCATCACTGGATTTCAATATTTGTTTTGTCCACACAGTCAAAGCTCGGGATTGGTCATTTCTCATTCTCCTTCAGGATCTTTTGCTCACTTAGCGCGTACACTTTCCTACTCTTGCTGCTCGACACACTCCTTATCTTATGCTCTCTTTCCCCCTGTCTGACAACTAGAGATCTTCCATGGACAGACCATTTCTTCATTCTTTTCTCTCTTTGGGCAAGCACCCTCTGTACTACCTCTGACATGGGGCGTCTGTCCCCTGTGTCAGGCATGCTGTCCCAAAGGATCACTCCCCAAACCCTGGAGCATTTTCCTACCTCCACCACATGCCTTTCCAGTGATTTCTTCTCCCTCCCAGTCAACTATCAGGTCCAGACCTGGCATTCCTCTGACTGTCGCTCTGGACTGTCTAGCCCCACTTCAGCCCAGATGTCCACCATTGAAGTGCCAACACCCCTGGTATCACCCAGGGCTCCAACTCCATTGAACCTATCTCCGACATGCCGAGAGAGTCTGGAAGAAGCATCCTCCTCCTAGTTCGCTGCAATATTTCAAGCAATCCGACAATCTCTCACTCCCTACTAGTCTCTACTAAAAAAAGGCCTACTATTCTAACCTCATTTCCTCTTCAGCTATTCATCCCCAGCAGCTATACTCTGTTCTTTCTACTTCTGCTCCATCTGACAGATCTGCAGACGGTACTCTTGCCTCAGACCACTTCACCCAATTCTTCCATGACAAGATTACAAGGATTCACTCTGTGTTTCCTGACTGCCCACCCCCACTTCCCCTCAGCCCCCTGTGCCCAGTTCTCCCTCTCACACCAGCCTTGACCCATGTCTAGTGCTCCTTTTGTGCGATATTCTCTGTGGAGTTACCTAAGACCATAACCTCCTCTCACAAGACCACCTGTTGTTCTGATCCAGTCCTATCTACCTGGCTCACCGAGACCTCCATGACCCTTCTACTCACCATTCTTTCCTTCATTAACAGCAGACTGACCTCTGGTATTTTTGCAGCCTTATGGAAAAAGGCCCTGATCCTGTCCCATCTTAAAAAATCCTTCTTTAGACCTTTTCCCCAGTTCTCTAATCTCCCCTTTTTGTCTAAAATTCTGGAGAAGGTAGTATTTGCCCAACATATTACACACTTGAACTCCACATATACCCTACATCCCCGTCAATCTGGTTTTTGCCCAGGACACAGCACTGAGACAATACTACTTTCTTTTCTGAACAAAGTTCGTGAATCCCATGACTGAGGCAATATCTCCCTTGCAGTTTTCCTGGATCTTTCTTCCACTTTTGACCTTGTGGACCACACCATTCTCTTCTGTCTCCATGATTTCAGCCTGCGCTGTTCTGTTCATCACTGGTTCCCTTCACTCCTTTCTCACAGGTCCTTCTCCATAATTTCTGACACCTCCACATCCCCTTTCCACCCCACTTCCCTGTGTGTCCCACGGCTCGGTACTAGCCCCTCTGTTATTCAACATCTTCCTTGTTCCTCTTACCCTCTTGGTACAACAGTGATCTCAGCATAGTATGCCAGCGGCATAATACTACTCCTTCACACAAGTTTAAAGTTAGCACACAGCTATCAAGAAGCTTCAAACAACAACAAGGTATACTGCAGGGATCAGCACTCTTTGCTGTGCTCTTCAACATATACATCCAACCTATATGTGCAATACTAAGAAAATTCCAGTACATCTTATATGCTCACTATATTATGTTCTACACCTGCTTCTCCACAAAATCCCCTGCCTTTACAGCTATATCAGCCTGCTTCACTGCTGTCACACAAGGTCTCATAAACATGAACCTGGTGGTTAACCACAGCAAATCTGAAGTGCTCCAAATAACAAGGGACTCCTCCTTCACCCCCCCTCCCCATCCCCCAACAATAAGGATCAACCACACAGAGTTAACATTCAATCTGAAGTCAAATACTTGGGCATCACACCCAACCAGAACCTAAATATGCTCTCACATATAAAGAAGACGGCTATCGCAGCATATATCAAGATGAGAATGTTAAAAAAAAACAACCTATGTCCACTGCTGGAGCAAGCAACTTTAGAACAGCTTGCCAGACTGTTATCACACCTAGACTACGGCAATATTCTTTACCAGGGCCTACCAAAACATGCACTGGACCCCTACAGATGGCACAAAATGCTGCTGCCAAAATAGTAGTAAGGGCATCCAGATTTGAACATATTGCACCCATCCTGAAGAATCTCTACTGGTTGCTGATACCTCTTGGAGCAAAATACAAAGTCATCACTACTATTTTTTATTTATTTATTTATTTATACTTTTCTTCTATACCGCTTTTTCCCAAGATCAAAGGCGGTTTACAAATAACATAATGAACAGTTTACAATTAACATAATGAACATTGTTTTACATAGAACATAGTGTTTTCTTTAAATTATGTACAATTAACTTTTTTATGAACAATAACATTAACTTTTCATGAACAATAACATGGCGCATATAATTATACATATGCTGAACTATTTACATCAGTCAAATATTTACATTAGTCAATTATTAATCATGGTTTCGAAGGGTTGTTTTTCTTATGTGTGTTGAGGTTTGAGGCTTTTTGATCTGTGTTTAGGGAGGATTTTTATGTAGGTGTGGTGAGGAGGATGGAGGGGGTTCATTAAGGTTTATGAAGTGTTCTTTAAACAGATATGTTTTTAGTTCTTTCCGGAATGTCTGAAGATCCTTTATTTTGCGGAGGTTTAGTGGGAGTTTATTCCATATGGTGGGGGCTGCATATGAGAATGCTCTTGAGCTTGTGGTTTTTTTTGTTTTTCGAATTGATTTTTTTATGTCTAGTGAGTGGGTTGCATTTTGTCTGCGGGTTCTATGTTCTTTTGGAGCATGTAGTAGAGTGGTTAGATGTGAAGGTGATATGTCGTTGATAAGTTTAAATGTGGTTAAGAGTATTTTGTATGATATTCTACTATTTATGGGAAGCCAGTGTAGTTCAGCGAGGATGGGAGTTATGTGGTCAGTGAGGCGGGCTTTTGCTGTTACTCGGGCACAGATGTTTTGAGCTCGTTGGAGTAAGTACTATAAAAGTACTATAAAAAGTAAAAGTACTATAGTTAAGATAGATAAGATAACTATAGTACATAAAAGTACTATAGTTAAGATATTACACAATAAATTGGCCACCTGCCTGAAAACACTAATAAACAAAGCTCCCATACTCCAATCAAGAAGGTGTATCAACCAAAAGTTGCTTTCCATACCATCTCTCAAGACAAAGTGCAAACAACAAACTTTCAACAGATCTTTTACTTTATTCACACCCTTCATATGGAACTCTCTTCCCGAACCCATAAGATCAGCCCAAACAATACAAGAACTGTGAAAGAGACTCAAAACACACCTCTTCATAGAATACTACGGAACGGTCACAAATATATAACACTAGGGGCCCCCCTCCCCCCAAAGATGCAATACCAAACGCTCTCCAAGTTACTACCCCCCTCCCATTTATCTCCAAGTTGCATATACCCTAAGTTCTGTGTAAAACCCTAATTCAGTTGAGTCATGTTTCCCTGTTCAGGCAGAAAGCAGTTTGTTCTTGCGGAACTCATACTCGCTGATTTGGGAGAATCCACACAGATACGATATTCCAGTTTTTTACTTTTTGGCTTATTTTTTATATAGACTTTCTATTGCCTACCTCTTATGTGTTTAAACTATTTTATCGAGAGAAAAAAAACTTATTGGCATTGATACATTACAGAAATTACATGAACAATACATCCATGCCTCTTTACATTTTTACACTTATATTTGTATATACTCTCCCCTGCCCATCCCTCCTTCCATATCCTCCCTTCTAACATACCTCTACCTACTTCTATACCAGTAATAGTACCATTGAAACTCGCCGGCAGGTAGGTACTCTTACACACTGCCGGAGAATTTTATATATATAGCAGATCTATTAATAATTATACCTAGACTTAACCTTAACCTTTATCTATCCCACTACTCCATATGTCATACTGGTTGACTCCACTCCTTCCCCCTCCCATTCCTTCCCCTGGTGCTGTGCAGATCTCCAACTGTCTATAATTCTTACTCCTCATCTATAGTGATTAAGTACTGTACTGCGGGACCCTGGAGTCAATGTCTCTAAATAGGGACCCCATACCTCTAAGAATTGATCGCACCGCAGGGCATTACCCCGTGCCCTTTCCCGTTCCATTAAAAGAATGCCATGCAGACTTTCATGCCATCGCCAGTAGACTGGGCCTCCAGGGGCTGGCCAAGCTTGAAGAATTACTTTCCGGACAATTAATAATGCCAAACTGATTTAAATTTATAGTTTACCACCTGGGTGTTGCTCTTTGGGCCATACATCTAAAATAGTGGACTCAGCTGGTAGCTGTGCTACTGTAGGGAATAACCATTGTACAGAGTGCATCACCTGGACCCAAAAATTCTTCACGACCGGGCGATGCCAAAACATGTGGCCAGGAGTCGCCGCTACTGCCGCACACCAAGGACAGGTATCCGAACTTGCTATTCCGGCCCGCCATGCCCTCCTAGGAGCAAAGTACGCATGCCGTAGCAGTTTATATTGTAAATCTCTCAAATCTACCTTAGTAGTGAAGGGCACCACCTCCCCCTGCTGTCAACTCTTGTTCGTCAATCTTTACCTTCAAATCTTGGCTCCATTGCACTCCCAACTTTGTTTCCATCACTTCTGGCATTATTTCCAAGATGGTCTTGTGAAGACTCATGACTTTTACCTTCTGTTCTCCTTCTAATAACAATTCTTCTAACTTAGAGAAAAAGCTGCCTCGAAAGGCCGTAATTGGTATTGTGCGAATGTAGCTATGTACCTGCAAATATGGGAATATATCCTCTCTTTGCAGTGCATATTGTTTCTGCATGTCTTTGAATGAGAGCATCTCCCCTTCATCCGAGAGGAGTTGTTCTATATTGACTATGCCTTTCTCCCCCCATTCTGCATATCTAGCTGTGTCTATTCCGGGCTGAAAATCCCCATTGCTCCGAATTGGTAAGTATGGTGACCAAGCAGGTGGTTGCCCTAGCAGTTTTGTAAAATATTGCCAGGCTTGTCTAACAGGAAGGAAAAGTATGTTTGTTTTTTTTACTTTGCCTCTGGATATGGGTGCATGCAAAATGTATCACAGGTGGTGTGGTCAGCTATGCCCTGCTCTAAAGTCAGAGGTGTGTGGCTATGAGACAAATTGGATCAATCTCGAACATGCCTTAATAGGCATGCCATATTATACCAGGCCAAATTTTTTTATTTATTTAACAGGTTTTATATACTGCTTTATCATTTCCATCAAAGCGGTTTACATTGAAACTTAAACTTGGATTACATTAAAAAGGGACATTGATAACTTGGATTTTTCCAAATCCGGGACTCCCATTCCTCCCCGCCCCCATGATTGCTGTAGTATCTTTAATTTGATCTAGGACA
This sequence comes from Ichthyophis bannanicus, assembly GCA_033557465.1. Lineage (NCBI taxonomy): Eukaryota > Metazoa > Chordata > Amphibia > Gymnophiona > Ichthyophiidae > Ichthyophis > Ichthyophis bannanicus. Next base: position 358,649,285 of record CM066036.1, on the reverse strand, counting down.
CCGGCCCCTCCACAGCAAGATATTCAGCTGCTGCCCCAAGATTCACAGATCAAGACTTTTAATTATTATCTGTATCATTTGCAAGGTATATAGCCACCTTGGGAACAGTACCATTTTGTACAATGCTATACAATCTCCTAGCGATAAAGGAAGATCCCTCCAATGCTGCACAAATCGGATCTGTCAAATGAACCAATATGTCGTCTGCGAACGCAGCTACCCAAAACTCCTCACCCTGTCCCATTTTAATCCCCACCATATCCGGATTCATACGAATCATGCACAACAGGAGTTCTAAAGTTAGTACAAAAAGTAGGGGTGAGAGTGGGCATCCCTGCCGCGTACCTCTTCTCAGTGGGAATGTCTGAGTACTTTTGCCGTTAACCAATTTGGCCACACACGGGTCAGCATGTAACAGGTGGGTCACCTCTAAGAAGAAACCTTTAATCCCTATCGCTTCTAATACCTGACCCTTTCGAATGCTTTTTCAGCATCAAAGCTAATTAAGAGACGGATGCGCTCTCTGTTCACTCATATACATAGACGCCAGAGTGTGCCAAAAATTTGTCACACTGCAGCCTTTTACAAAGCCAACCTGATTCTCGTGAATAAGAGTCTGAAGTAGATTGGTAGACGGTCTGCCATGATCTTGGCAAGAAGCTTAATGTCAACATTAAGTAATGATATTGGGTGGTTAGACCCCGCCAGAGTTGGGTCTCTCCTCGGCTTGGCTGTAACTGTTATGAGCGCCTTGTTAGGTTCATACGGAAAATGTCTTTTCTCCACCAGGTCGGAGAGGTACTCAACCAGAGGAAGCGCCACCCTGTCCTGGAGGAGCTCTTAGAATTCCCCCCCATAGCCCATCAGGTCCAGGTGCCCTACCATTTCTTAGTCCCTTAATACTGCGTTGCACTTCTTGCGGCTTGATAGGGGCGTTCAATTTTATTATTTGTTCTTGGGCTAATCTCGGTAGCCCAGATTGGAGACGATAACCTGCTCCATTGTCACCTTGGGGCGCATTGGCTTGATATAGCGTTTTGATAGAACTCACGAAAAACTCGCTCCACTCCTTCCAGGGTGGACTGTAAACAGCCAGTAGCATCCCACAGTGCTCTAACGCACTTTGGGACTTCCTTAGCCTTAATAAGAGATGACATGAGCTTACCCGCTGTAAAGACTATATCAATAGAAGAATATCTACTTCCGAGCTCTAGAACGGAGTAAAGAGTTTAACTCCTGCTGCATACTCAGCATTTCCTTCCAAGTTTCTATATTTGGCTTAGCTATGTGACTCTGCTGAGCTTGCCTTATTTATTTATTTAACAAGATTTTATATACCGCCCCTTCCAGAGATCAGGGGCAGTTTACATAGAACATCACAACAACTTTTACATTGAACATTGGAATTATATATATTGAACATTGGAATTATATACATTAACATTCCAAAACTATATACAGCTAGTTATGTACAATTTGGTTGCATATGATTTTTAATATGAGGTTAACCACATGATGCAGTAGTGTTGAATTAAAGGATAGGGTTGTTTTAGGTTTTTAGTTATTTTGGGCATTAGTGAGATTGTGTGCAACACCAAAATGTTCAATGAAAAGGTATGTTTTTAGGTCCTTGCGGAATTGTAGGAGGTCTTTTGTATCTCTTAGTTTATTGGGGAGTGAATTCCATAATATTGGGGCCACATAGGAGAAGGCTCTGGTGCTTGTGCATTGGTTTGTATTACGGATGTGTGCAGGAATTTTATATTTATTTATTTTATTTATTTACGTTCTCTTATATACCGCGCTATTCTGCATCAGTGCGGTTTACATTGAACAAACTGAAATTACATTGAACAGGGCATTATAACTTGGAAATAACTATTTTACAGGGAACATGGGCTATGGAAGGTTAAGTAGCTTGCCCAAGACCACAAGGAGCACCTGTGGGACTAGAAACCCCAGTCCTTCCGGCCCAAGGTTGCTGTCCTCTAGTGGGATTTGAACCTCCGACCTTCCGGCCTGAAGTACCTTGCCCCAACCATTAGGCCACTCCTCCACTCCGAGTATATGTATTTTGGGAGCAGTTTCTTCTTTCTCTTGAGGCGTTTGGTGTTGTAAGGAGTGTGGTTAAGGTGGTGGAGGCAATTTTGGAATGATGCTTAAAGATAATTATGTATTTGTATTTAACCCTTGAGGTGACTGGAAGCCAGTGACGATCACGGAGTATAGAGGTGATGTGATCTGTGCGTCTAGTATTAGATGCTATACATGCTGCAAGGTTTTGTGCTAGTTGGAGCTGGTGTGTTGTTTTTTTGGGAAGTCCCTGGAGAATACAATTACAATAAATGAGAGGGGTTATTAGGGATTGTAACACTGTTCTAAAATCGTGGTCTTCTAACAGAGATCTGAGGCGTTGAATTGTTCTCAGTTTAAAGTATATATTTCTTTGTAACTGTTTTTATGTGTGGAATGATGCTTAGCGTCTTGTCTAGTATTACTCCAAGATATCTAACTTCCTCCTTGACTTCCTTAGAGTCTTCTCTAATTATATTACGTGGTTATTCAACTTTTTTCGCTTTGCCTGCACGTATCCAATTATATCCCCTCTTAAGATCACCTTCCCTGCTTCCCAGAACAGGGCTGGATTATCCACGTGCTGCGCATTTAAGTGTACATATTCCTCCCACTTAGTTTGTTGAGGACTTTAAGCCTCAGCCCCTTCTTTACTGATATGACAGCTCCTCCTTTCCTACCGTGCGCAAGAGCTCCATATAACTCACCTACCACCATCTACATAACTTGGCATGTTCCTCAGCCGATTAGCGAGTCTCCTGTAGGAGCGCAATGTCCACATGGCGATCCCACAATCTTTTTAACAACTTGTGGCATTTAATGGGGGACCCAATGCCACACACGTTCCATGTCACAACCTTGAATTCCTTAGCCTGCATTTAATTCCTTATCATGTTAAACTAAACTATTTCCATTATGTTCGTGGTGCCAGCGCCCCCCCCCCCCCCAGCCTAGGGCCCACCACCCTCCTTGCCCAACATTCCCAATATTGTACTTGCTCTCTTCTATGCAGCACCTATTTCTCCTCCCTCCCCAGTTCCAATAAGAACATAAGATATGCCATACTGGGTCAGACCAAGGTCCATCAAGCCCAGTATTCTGTTTCCAACAGTGGCCAATCTAGGTCATATGTACTTAGCAGTTTCCCCAAGAGACACAAGTTCCACAATGCTTGTACTGGGTCAAGCATTGATATCTTCGGTCACTTCTTAATAATAGTTTATGGACCTTTCCTCCAGGAACTTGTACAAACCTTTTTTAAACCCAGCTACATTAACAGCCTTTACTACATCCTCTGGTAACAAATTCCAGAGTTTGATTACACGTTGAGTGAAAAAATATTTTCTTTTATTAGTCTTAAATAGTTTACCCTGTAGCTTCATTGCATGTCCCCTAGTCTTTCTATATTCTGATAAGGTAAACAATCGATCTACGTTTACCCGTTCCACTCCGTTCATTAATTTATAGACTTCTATCATATCTCCCCTCAGCCGTCTCTTTTCCAGGTTAAAGATCCCTAACCTTTTTAGCCTTTCTTCATAGGAGTATCCTTCCATCCTCGTTACCATTTTGGTGGCTCTTCTCTGAACCTTTTCTAAAATCGCTATATCCTTTTTAAGATACGGTGACCAGAATTGCACACAATATTCAAGGTGCGGTCCCACCATGGAACGATATAGAGGCATTATAATATCTTTTGTTTTCTTTTATTTTCCATTCCTTTTCTTATCATACCTAGCATTCTGTTTGCTCTCTTGGCCGCCGCTGCACACTGGGCCGAGGGTTTTAGCATGGTATCCACAATGACGCCTAAATCTTTTTCCTGGGTGGTGGATCCTAATGTGGAACCTTGCATCGTGTAACCATAGTTTGGGTTGTTCTTCCCTAGGTGCATAACCTTGCACTTGTCCACATTAAATTTCATCTGCCATTTTGATGCCCAGTCTTCCAATTTATCAAGATCCTCTTGCAATTTTTCACAATCCTCTTGGGTTTTAACAACTTTAAATAGTTTTGTCTCATCTGCAAATTTGATAACCTCACTCGTTATTCCACTTTCCAGGTCATTTATGAATATGTCAAAGCAGCGGACCCAGCACAGATCCCTGGGGTACACCACTATTCACCTTTCTCCATTGGGAAAATTGGCCATTTAGCCCTACCCTCTGCTTTCTATCTTTTAACCAGTTCCTGATCCACAATAGTACATTGCCTCCTATCCCATGACTCTTTAGTTTTGCCAAACGTCTCTGATGAGGGACCTTGTCAAAGGCTTTCTGAAAGTCCAGATACACAATATCAACCGACTCACCTTTGTCCACCTGTTTATTCACTCCTTCAAAAAAACATAACAGATTAGTAAGACAAGATCTTCCTTGTCTAAAGCCATGTTGGCTATCTCCCATTAGGTTGTGATTATCTACATGCTGAGTAATTTTATTCTTTATGATGGTTTCTACCATTTTTCCCGGTACTGACGTCAGGCTCACCGGTCTGTAGTTTCCCGGATCACCCCTGGAACCCTTTTTAAAAATTGGTGTTACATTGGCGATCCTCCAATCTTCAGGTATTAGAGATGATTTTAATGATAGTTCACAGATTACTGATAGCAGTTCTGCAATCTCATATTTCAGTTCTTTCAACACCCTTGGATGTATACCATCCGGCCCAGGTGATTTGCTACTCTTCAGTTTATCTAATAGTTGTAAGACATCTTCCCGATGTATCGATATTTCCTTCAATTCTTCCGCACCTTTAAATACCACATCAGTCATGGGTAACATCCCTACATCTTCCTCAGTAAAGACCGAAGCAAAGAATTCATTCAGTCTCTCCGCTATCGCCTTGTCGCCTCTTAGTGCTCCTTTAACCCCTTTATCATCTAATGGACCAACTGACTCTCTCACAGGTTTTTTGCTACGAATGTACTTGAAAAGGTCTTTATTTCGCGTTTTTGCTTCCGCAGCAAGCTTCTTCTCAAATTCTCTCTTTGCCTGCCTTATCAATGCCTTGCATTTGACTTGCCAGTGCTTGTGCTGTTTCCAGGTTTCGTCGTTTGGCTCTTTTTTCCATTTCCTGAAAGATGCTTTTTTGGCAACAACAACCTCTCTGACCTCACCTTTAAACCATGCTGGCAGTTTTTTGGACTTCCTTCCACTTTTCTTAAAGCATGGAATACAGCTGGTCTGGGCTTCCAAGATAGTATTTTTCAACAACACCCAAGCTTGATGTACGTCTTTAACCTTTGCAACTGCTCCTTTTAGTTTTTTCTTAACTGTTTTCCTCATTATATCATAGTCTCGCTTTCGAAAATTAAAAGGTAGTACTGTGGATTTCCTTACTATCCCTCCTCCACTAATTAAATCAAAGGCGATCATGCTATGATCACTATTGCCAAGTGGCCCCAACACCCTTATCTCTTGCACTAGATCTGGTGTTCCACTAAGGACTAGGTCTAATATGGCTTCCCCTCTGGTCGGTTCATGAACCAGCTGCTCCAAGAAGCAGTCATTTATTTCATCTAGGAACTTTATCTCCCTAGCATGTCCTGACGTGACACTGACCCAGTCGATACCGGGGTAATTGAAATCACCCATTATTATTACTGCGCTGTAACTTTTGTTAGCTTCCTTGATTTCTTTGAGCATTTCATCATCCATTTGGTCATTCTGGCCAGGTGCTCGATAGTACACCCCACTGCCATCGCCTTCCCCCTTTTATATGGAATTTCAATCCATATAGATTCTACAGCAGATTTTGTTTCCTGCAAAACTTTAATCCTTTCTGAGTCAATGCCCTCTCTAACATAGAGTGCAACCCCTCCACCAATTTGATCAGCTCTATCATTACGATATAGTTTGTACCCAGGTATCAGTGTCCCACTGGTTGTCCTCCTTCCACCATGTCTCTGATATTCCAGTCATATCTAACCTTTCATTTAGTGCTATATATTCTAACTCTCCCATCTTATTCTTTAGACTTCTAGCATTTGCATACAAGCATTTTAGAGAATGTATTTTATTCATGTTAATTTGGCTATTGTTAGACATGGGTAAAGTGGGATCTTTAAGCTCTGTCTGCTCCATACTTGAGGGCATTTGGGCTACTTTACTCTTTTGTGGAACCTCTCTGCTTTTGGTAGTATCCTTCAAGGATACATTCTTCCGAGCCATCCGCTCTTGTGCGACTGTCGGCTTTCCCCTATCTCCTTTTTAAAGGTTAATGCCAGCAGCCTGGTTCCATCCCGGTTAAGGTGAAGCCTATCCCTTCGGAAGAGCCCCTCCTTTCCCCAGAATGTTCCCCAGTTCCTAACAAATCCAAAACCCTCATCTCTGCACCATTGTCTCATCCACGCATTGAGACTACGGAGCTCTGCCTGCCTTTTGGGTCCTGCGCGTGGAACAGGAAGCATTTCGGAGAATGCTACCCTGGAAGTTCTGGATTTCAACTTCCTACCTAAAAGCCTAAATTTTGCCTCCAGAACCTCCCTACCACATTTTCCTATGTCATTGGTACCGACATGTACCAAGACAGCAGACTCCTCCCCAGCACTATCTAAGACCTTATCTAGGTGGCGCGTGAGGTCTGCTACCTTTGCACCAGGCAGGCATGTTACCAGGCGATCCTCACGTCCACCAGCCACCCAGCTATCTACATGCCTAATGATCGAATCACCAACTATAACGGCTGTCCTAACCCTTCCCTCATGGGCACGTGGCCCTGGAGAAACTTCCTCGGTGCGAGAGGGTTTTACATCACCTGGAGGACAGGTCCTAGTTACAGGATCACTTCCTGCTACACCAGGGTGATGCTCTCTTGTCACGTGACCTCTCTCCTCCATGGCAACAGGTGTGCTGCCAGACTGGAGGTGGGACCTCAGGACTATATCCCTGTAGGTCTCGTCTATGTACCTCTCTCTCTGTCTTATGTTTTCCAAGTCTGCTACTTTAGCCTCTAGAGAACGGACTTGTTCTCTGAGAGAAAAGAGCTCCTTGCACCGAGTGCACACGTAAGACCTCTCACCAACTGGGAGAAAATCATACATGTGACACTCAATGCAAAAGACTGGAAAGCCCCCATCCTGCTGCTGGACTGCTGTCTGCATCTTAGTTTAAGTTTGTGTCTAGATCTTTAAGTTCTTACTTACTAGGGGTTGCTATGGGTATTTATACCAATAAAACTGTACCTAATACGTTTAATATACCTTGTTCACCTGAAGCTTATTTAATCTCAGGTCCTTAGTGTATGACTGATTTGGGTAATGAGCTTCACCTGAAAGCACCTCCTGTCTTTTAAGATGTGTAAGTACCTATAAAGCTATGATTATCCCAGGGGAGGGTGGGTGTGGGGAGGGAGGGAGGGAAATAACACTTATTAAAAGAGGGCTGCTACACAGTACCCTGTCTTGTGCTGCTGAGGTAAGCTAAATTCTGATTTGATTTAAATTATAGCTCTTAGCTGCTGCTAGGCTCTAACTTCTTATGACATTTAAACTACAAGCTCTCTGCTGGGTACTAAATTTAACCAGAAAGCTCTCTTCTGTGTGTTAAATTTAAACTAAAAGTACTTTGCTGTTACTTGGCCCTGAGTGACTATTAAATTTAAACTACAAGCTCTCTGCTGGGTATGAAATGTAACCAGAAAGCTCTCCTCTGTGTTTTAAATTCAAACTTTAATTGCTGCTACTAGGCCCTAACTGATCCAACAAAAAACAGTGGGTTCACAGATTAAGTAGCTTTAATACAAATAATTATTTTTAGAAAATTACCAGAAGTATATACTCACAGTTGCAGATTTCTCTCCAGAAGTAACATTCCCCCTTTCTAGTCCTTCAAGACCAATCCACATCCCATCCCTATGGTCTCCTTCCCTTCCCTCCCCCCTCCTTCTCCCTTATCTCCATCGATCTCTTAGGACCTCTCCTTTGAGGTGACGGTGGCATCCAGGCCCTCCTTGCCTCTCCTTTCTATTCCCCCTAGCCTAGTTACCTTCCTAACACTAGTATTTACCTGCCTCTAACTAAAGCCTAGTCCTCTCCCCTCTACCATACATCTCGATTCCCAGCAATTCTCCCCTTAAACAGCCCCTTAACCTTCTACGTATCCTTATCTGGCTCTTGTCCAGCTACTATCCCATCCTCCCTTCTCATGACCTTCTTGCCCACCATCTAAGCCTGCCCCTCTTTTATTCAGCAACCTATTCTCCAACTCTTTAGCCCATATCACATCTCTAAATTGCTATATCCCATCCTTTCTATGATCCCCCAATCCCACACTAAAGAGAGATAATCCCAAGGTACAGGAGTTTATCCAGAGTTAATCTCAGCAGGTCGTGTATAGCTACTGGCTTGCACAAGTCCAAACTTACGTTAGAAATGGCTAGAGAACGGGCCCCACCCCAACCCACCTTCCCCTTATCCCACAGTGTCGTCTCTTGCATTCAGTACATATTTCTCTATATTGCCCTGCACAATGTATGCTTACTCCAGTACAGTCCTACAAAAAAAATGTTTCTGGTCGCCCTCATAAATCTTTATCTTTCTTTATTCAAAACATTTGATATACGCCCATTGCCGGAGCGTCAAAGCGGTGCACAATAATAACCAAGTGCAACTGGTGAAAGTAAAGGAGGAAGAAGGAATGCCATTGGTATGATAGGAGAGCCAATAGAAAAGAAGAGAGAAGGATAGTAAGGACAGCGGTAGACCCAGGGGGACGCTACAAATAAAGACCAAGACAAGAGGTGGTAGACCAAACTGGTGGGGGATGGGAGGGGCTGTAACCTGAATACCAGAGAATTGTGATGGCGCAGCTGGGTTAAACGCTAGTGAAAGGAGGAGAAACCACTCTCTTTCCCCTGTAGCCAAGATCAGTGCAGGAAGGGAAAGGGTTAAACCTTCAACTTATGAAAAAAACTCCATGCACAGAAAGCAAGAGAGAGAGCCACACCTCAGCTCCATGGCAACCAGGGGAGCTGACGTGAGAGGCAGGGGGGCGGAGCCAAAGCCTATAGGACAGCCCCAAACATTTAGGCAGGAGGAACCAGTTAGAAAACAACACGCTGAAAAACGTTCTGAGAGGGACGGTGAAAGGAGTTCTGAGAGGAGCTGTGAAAGGAAGTCTGAGAGGACGTCTGAGAGGAACCGAGAAGGGAAGTGTGAGGAAGAGAGAAGAAGGAATAGTCCTCAGGAGAAAAGGCTGGAAACTTGGTACAAAGGCCAGAGGAATTCTTCTCAGGAGTCTTCCATTGAAGCTGTTGTAAAAGGTGGGAAATTTAAGCAGGAACAAAGCTCCATTTGAAAGGCTGCACAGACACTCTGATTGCAGGCAGCGTGTATGTAGCTCCAGTTCAGAGAGAAGCACAGCTGACAGGGAGCAAGTTGTTGATTGGAAGCTCTGGAGACAGGAGTCAGAGTCAGACCCTGTTGAGAAGCTTAACGGCAGAGAGCAGAGGAAGCAGTCTGGGGACAAGAGGTTGCCTGTAAGCCTACCAGAAAGGGTAAGGAAGGCCAGGAAAAAGGTGAGCCCTTTTGAATCCATTAAGTCAGTGCTAAAGGAAACTGGTGTCCTAAGTTCCTCCCCCATACCTCAGAGTAAAGAAGAGTCCCGTTGGAAACAGATTAAAGCTTTTTTAGAGCAGTGGAAGCCTGCTCAGGAGAAGCCTGTAATGGAACAAGGCATATCAGACTCAGAGGGAGAGCCCATGCAGATTGAAGAAGCTGTTATTGGAAGCGAGGGTTCTGATATGGAAACAGATTTGTGCATTTTGCCAGAGAAGGTAAAAGCTGTAAAATGTTATGCTAATAGTAAGTGCTGGAAGAAGCCTGAGATTGTGCTGGTGGGATTTTACACGGGAAGAGGCAGAGAGCTGCCGAAGTGTAAAAGCCAGGCAATTAGGCAACCGGGGAAGAAAAGAACATTACTGTTTTATGGTTTAAGAAAGCATTTGTTGCTGGAGGAGAAAGCAGTGAATGTTTAGTAACAGAAAGAAGCTTGAAGAAAGTGCTTTGAAAGAAACATGCCTGTATGTTTAACAGGGGAATAATGCTGTATCAGTTAAAGACACTTTGGTTTGGAGAAGAATCCTTTATTTCTGTTTATTGGGATAGTAGATAGACACTTGTGCAACAATAACAATAAAACTTATTGTTAACCCAATTCCTTGCTGACTCCGTCTTTGCCACAACTACAAGGGAACAAAGGCCGCAGCACTTAAAAAGGATACAATAAATATGTGGTCCGTCCATTCCCACTAGGCAACCGCCTATACCAAGGGGTGGACGCGACAGAATGTAAGGCGATATTGCAGAGGAGAGTAGTTCAGTGGCATCTTGGTGAGTGGAAATCAGGAGGAATAGGGAGCTCGTAGGCCTGGCAGTAGAGGTGGGTCTTGAGAAGGGCTTTGAACCTGAGTAATAGTGAGAAGCTTGTTCAGGAAACAAACTTTGATAGGAAGCCAGTGAAGGGAAAGACAGGGAGTCACATGATCCCGAGGGGAGGAGTGAGTGAGAAGACGTGCAGCTGTGTTCTGAACTAGTTGGAGCCGATGAAGCTGATATTGGGGGAGACTTGCAATAAGTGAATTGCAGTAATCGAGTCGAGAAATCACCAAAGATAGGACAAGAGTAGTAAGAGAGGAGAGGGGAAGAAAAGGACGAACAGCCCGGATTCTACGAAGATGGAAGAATGAACTACGTACAAGTGTGGAGATGTGTTGGTGAAAGGAGAGGGAGGAATCAAGAGTAACACCGAGGTAGCAAAGAATAGAGACCAGAGGCATCGGGGAAGCAGCCATAAGAGGCGCCAAAGTGGGGGAAGGGCCACCAAGAGTGAACCAAATAGCGGCTGACTTTGAGGGATTAACATGTAGGTAGTTGCTAGCAAACCAGTCAGAAACAGAGGTAAGGCAGGTGTTGAGAGCAGAGAGATCCAGGGCTGAGGGACTTGTATGGTGGACCAGAAGAATATCATCGGCAAAGAAGTAGGCCGAGATGCCAGCCTGTTGTATAAGCAGGGCCAGGAGAGTAAGGAAGACATTAAAGAGAAGGGGAGCGAGGATAGAACCCTGGGGAACATCACAATGAAGAGGGAAGGAGGGGAGAGGTGATGGATCCTGAACAGACAGCAAAAGTGTGAGACGAAAGGAAGGACCAAAACCTTTGTAGAACAGTACCGTGGATATCAAGATCTGACAGACTAGTGAGGAGTGTGCGGTGATCTACCACATCGAACGCAACAGAGAGGTGCAAAGAAACAGCAATAGATATGTCACCACGGTCGTGAGCGGTGCAACGCGCTAAGAAGTGCCAAGAGAATAGTTTTCAGTACTATGGCCGGTCCGGAATCCGGATTGGTGAGGGTGAAGAGAGAGAGTGGAATCGAGGTGAGAGGTAAGTTGGTGAAAAACAAGTCTTTCAAGAATTTTTGACAGAAAAGGAAGGTTGGAGACAGGACGCCAGTTTGCAGGAACAGAGGGGTCAAGATTTGACATTCTTGTACCTCCCACATAATTACCCCATGTTGGATCACCCCCGGACCGTTTGTGTTAACAATATTGAGTTCTTACTTAATTCTATCAGGGATGCTTCGCCCTTCTGTCCCAGAGACATACGCTCTAAGTGTTCATTATTTGTACTTATCTTTGTTCCTGAGGGCGATTCGCATTACTGCTGAGTTCACTAACATACTCCATACATCTGTCAGGTTCCAGCGGGGTATTTATTGCTACAACTTAACACTCAAAATAGTTTCAAAATTTTGCTCCATTCCCGCCTTCACCAGACTCGTTGTTTCAGGGCCCCCGGTTAACAAGGACCTTTCGATCCCTTTGTTCGGAAACCCCTATCCAGAGTTACCATCTCACACACCTCCTTGTCTCGCTGGGCAAAACTCACTGTTGTCAAATTTCTAGCTTTATTGACTCATCTGTCCAGAGCTATCAGAATTGCTGGGCCTGCTTTAATTTGCGTTCATTATATTCCAAAATATTATATCACTGACATTCTCCACCAGACGTTATGTCTTAGGGCTTCAGCTGCTTCTTCCGGTGTCTCCATATATAGCATGTACTGCCCACATATCGCTGAGAGCCTGCCATTTATGGCTCACCAAAATGGAGTAGTCTTGAAATATGAGAAGCTTCCTCGCCCACCCTTCTATGCCAGTTTGTGCTTTTCGAGCTCGGCCTGCTCGTAGTATGGCTTCCTTTTGTCTGAACTCATGAAATCATGCAATTACCGCTCTGGGTTGCTGATTTGTCCCACACCAAGCTCCAAGGCAGTGCACCCTTCTATTTTGACGGGGCCTAGTTGGCTATCAGGGGTTAAGTGTATCAATATCCAGGTCTCCATAAGAATATAAGATATGCCATACTGGGTCAGACTAAGGTCCATCAAGCCCAGTATTCTGTTTCCAACAGTAGCCAATCTAGGTCACAAGTGCCTAGCAGTTTCCTCAAAATGCACAGGTTCCACAATGCTTGTATTGGGTCAAGCAGTGGATATTCTGGGTCCCCTTTAATAATGTTTTATGGACCTTTCCTCCATGAACTTGTCCAAACTTTTTTTTAAACCCGGCTACACTAACAACTTCTACTACATCCTCTGGTAGCAAATTCCAGAGTTTGATTACACGTTGAGTGAAAAAAAATATTTTCTCTTATTAGTCTTAAATAGGTTACCCTGTAGCTTCATTGCACACCCCCTGGTCTTTCTATATTTTGATGGCGTAACAATCGACCTACGTTTACCCGTTCCACTCCATTCATTAATTTATAGACCTCTATCATATCTCCCCTCAGCCGTCTCTTTTCCAGGTTGAAGAGCCCTAACCTTTTTAGCCGTTTTCATAGGGGTACCATTCCATCCCCTTTACCATTTTAGTGGCTCTTCTGTATCTTTTCTAATAACGCTATATCCTTTTTAAGATACGGTGACCAGAATTGCACAGAATATTCAAGGTACAATCGCACTGTGGAACTATACAGAGGCATTATAATATCCTTTGTTTTATTCTCCATTCTTTTCCTTATGATACCTAGCATTCTATTTGCCCTCTTGGCCGCTGCTACACACTGGGCAGAGGGTTTTAACATGTTATCCATGATGATGCCTAAATCTTTTTCCTGGATGGTGGTTCCTAATGTGGAACCTTGCATTGTGTAACCATAGTTTTGGGTTTTTCTTTCCTAGGTGCATAACTTTGCACTTGTCCACATTAAATTTCATCTGCCATTTGGATGCCCAGTCTTCAATTTTATCAAGATCCTCTTGCAATTTTCCACAATCCTCTTGGGTTTTAACAACTTTGAATAGTTTTTTTCATCTGCAAATTTGATAGCCTCACTTGTTATTCCCATTTCCAGGTCATTTATGAATATGTTCGAAAGCAACGGACCCAGCACAGATCCCTGCGGTACTCCACTATTCAGCTTTCTCCATTGGGAAAATTGGCCATTAAGCCCTACCCTCTGCTTTCTATCGTTTAACCATTTCCTGATCCACAATAGTACACTGCCTCCTATCCCATGACTTTTTAAATTTTGCCAAAAGCCTCTCAGTTCGCTATCTGTCACGGATTCCTCAATATCAACAAACTGTAGATTTTTCAGTCTCCCTCTGTTTTCTAAATCGTCCATCTTATCGCGTTGTTGATTTACCAGTTTCTCTAAAGACTTTATCTTAGCAGTCTGAGATTGTTGGTTGTCCTCAAGGTCCGAGATCCTTTGCTCCGCCTGATCCATTTGACCGGTGAATCCTGCAACTGCTTGCCCAACCTGAGTTGCTGCTCTGAAAGCCTGCAGAATCTCACCTCCAATGCCAGAGACTTCGGTTATCGTTGTTTACACAGTGTCGACCTGTGGGCTCACTGGTGCATTCTCTCTCTCTGCCATCTTGCCCTCCAGATCTCATCCTCTTTTTCTTTTCCTCATCCTCATCCTCTGCTTTAGTTGTCATCTGCACACCGAACAACCCACGTTTTACAGCATGCATGATAGTCTGTTTTGCATGCTTAGTCTTTTTTAATCAGAAATTTCAGTGCACCCTCAACTCATATAAGGTCTACTTCTGGGACACTTAAATTCCCACCCACCCTACCTCTCACCCCACCCACCCCACCTCTCACCCCACCCACCCCAGAGTTGCATTTGACCATATAGTCTTCATATCATAAATAGTCACCTGTCCTCCAATTAAGCAGAATGCCCACCTTTTTCCTTCTTTTACAGCTGCTTTATAACTCGCATAATCAACATGTCGTGTATTCAGTGCAAATAACTGTGGTACCTTCTTTTCTAAAAACATTTGGAGCCTTAGAGTTTGCCTTATGTCTTTACTTTATTCATAAAGGACAGGGTAGGAAGAAGGGGCGGAGGAGTGGCACTATATGTAAAAACTACTATTAAAGCTTTGGAATTACAGAGCTTAAAAGGGAGAGAGGAGGCATTGTGGGTTAAACTAGAAAGAGGGAAAGAGAAATCTATTTGCATTGGTGTGATATACAGACCTCCCTCACAAGAGGAAGAGGTGGACAGAGAGTTAATTGAAGACATACGCAGCATTGCTAGGAAAGGGGAAGTGCTACTGATAGGAGATTTCAATATGCCAGATGTTGTTTGGCACATTCCTGCTGCAGTATCATCTAGAAGTAAGGAGATCCTGGATTCTCTACAGGGAGAACTATTCAGGCAATTGGTAACAGACCCCACACGTGAAGGGGCCATACTGGACTTGGTGCTTACCAATGGTGAAAGTGTTTCTGATGTTGTAGTGGGAGATCACTTTGCATTCAGTGATCACCAGATGGTGTGGTTCAGTATTAGGACTAGGGCTGTTAGAATCCATTCCAAGGTGAGGATCTTAGACTTTAGGAAGACTAACTTTGCGAAGATGGGCCAATACCTCAGGGAGTCGTTAGTGGGATGGGAACAGCTGGGGGATGTAGTAAAACGGTGGGCAAAACTGAAAGGGGGTATTTTAAAGAAAACCAACCTTTTTGTTAAAATGGTAAATAAAGGCAAAAGGAACAGGAGACCGCTATGGTTTTCGAAGGAAGTAGCTGAAAAAGTGAAGAAAAAGAGGGAGGCCTTCATGAAATACAAGAGATCACAGAGAGAGGAAGACAGGCATCTGTATTTGGAAAAACTTAGAGAAGCTAGCAAAGTAGTCAAGAAGGCAAAGATTCAAAAGGAGGAGGAAATAGCCAATGCAATAAAATGGGGGGATAAGACATTTTTCAGATATATTAGTGAGAAGAGGAAGGGCAAAAGTGGTATTGTCAGACTCAAGGGTGCAGGGGGGGAATATGTAAAAGCTGATAAGGATAAAGCGGAATTGCTTAACAAATAGTTTTGTTCTGTGTTCACAGATGAAGAACCAGGAGCAGGACCTCAGAAAACACCCACAAATAAGAACAGAAGCGAGGGACATCTTGAACAATTTTCAGAAGACTGTGTTCATGAGAAACTAGCTCAAAAAGTAGACAAAGCGATGGGACCGGATGGGATACACTCTAGAATACTGAAGGAACTTGGGGACGTTCTAGCAACTCCACTGACTGACCTTTTCAATGCCTCGTTGGAGTCGGGAGTGGTGCCAAAGGACTGGAGAGAGGCACATGTGGTGCCTTTACACAAAAGCGGAAGTAAGGATGTGGTTGAAAACTACAGGCTGGTTAGTTTAACTTCGGTGGTGAGTAAATTATTGGAAACGCTGCTGAAAGAGAAAATAGTGAGGTTTCTGGAGTCCAGCGGATTACAGGATCCGAGGCAGCATGGATTCACCAGAGGCAGGTCTTGTCAGACAAATCTGATTGATTTCTTTGACTGGGTGACCAGGGAGTTGGACCGAGGGAGAGCTCTAGATGTGGTGTATTTAGATTTCAGTAAAGCCTTTGACACTGTTCCTCACAGGCGACTTATAAACAAACTGAGCACCCTAGGGATGGACCCTAAAGTTACTGCTTGGGTTAGAAATTGGTTGGGTGGGAGGCGACAAAGAGTACAAGTAAATGGAGCTCACTCTGAGGAGAAGGATGTTATCAGTGGTGTGCCCCAGGGATCTGTCCTTGGTCCGATTCTTTTTAACATCTTTGTTAGTGATATAGCGGAAGGGCTGTCGGGTAAGGTTTGCCTCTTTGCGGATTATACCAAAATCTGCAATAGAGTAGACACCCAGGAAGGTGTAGATAACATGAGGAGGGATCTAGCTAAGCTTGAAGAATGGTCTAGAATTTGGCAGCTGGGATTTAATGTTAAAAAATGTAAGGTCATGCATTTGGGCTGCAGCAATCCAAGGGAGCAATACAGTATAGGAGGTGAAGTACTTTTGTCCACTAAAGAAGAGCGGGACCTAGGCATGGTTGTGTCTGATGATCTTAAAGTAGCTAAACGGGTAGAAAAGGCGACGGCAAAAGCTAGAAGGATGCTTGGGTGCATATGGAGAGGAATGGCTAGCAGAAAAAAGGAGGTGATAATGCCTCTGTATAAGTCTTTGGTGCGACCTCATTTGGAGTATGGTGTGCAATTCTGGAGACCGCACCTTCAAAAGGATGTGAACAGGATGGAGTCGGTGCAGAGGGTTGCTACTAAAATGATTAATGGGCTTCATTATAAAGCATATGAGGACAGACTTAAGGATATTAATATGTACACCTTAGAGGAAAGGCGGCATAGAGGTGATATGATTGAGATGTTTAAATACCTCCGTGGCATAAACGTTCAGGGAGAGAGCCTCTTTCAATTGAAAGCAAGTTCTGCTACGAGGGGACATGGGATGAGGGTGAAGGGAGATAGATTCAGGAGTGATATGCGGAAATATTTCTTTACAGAAAGAGTAATGGATCCATGGAATAGTCTCCCAGTGGAGGTGGTAGAGATGAGGACAGTAACTGAATTCAAAAAAGCATGGGACCAACACAAAGGATCTCCTAAAGGTAAAAAGTGGACTGTTGTAGTTGTTGTTATTTAAGGACAGACTAGATAGGCCATGTCTTTTTCTGTCATCATGTTTCTATGTCTCAAGCTATCTGCTATGAATAAAGAATTGACTCTAGTAGGTAAAGAATTAGCTGCAATGAAATGCACCTCTTTTAGGGTACAAATTGGAAACAACTCGCCACACTCCCACAAAGAATCAAGCAACCCAGGAACAAATGGATCACAGTGAGGTCTAGTAGGTTGTGATCTGTAAAACTGAGACATCCTCTCTATCAAGAGATTTCCCTGCACTATGCCTTGGAAAATGAGTGTGCCCAATTAGTGGAAACTGAAGTAATCTTAAATGAGAAGGTTAATGCTGAATCTGCTGGTTATACCCCAAACAGAAAACTCGTATTGCTTGGAGACGTCATCATGAGATGGATTAACTTGGGAACACAGTCAAAAGGACAGAAGATGGTCAAATGCCTCACCAAACCAAATTGTTAGCATAGTCAGTGCGGAAAGTAACCATTCCAAAACTGATGTTATCCACATGGGTAGAAATGACCTGGCTAGAAACGGTATCTCTACAGTACAAAGGGACTTTCAGCTTTTGGAGGGAAACTTAAATGCATTGTCAACACTATAGCTTTATTTAACTTTATTTTATTTATTTAACTAGGCTTATATACCACTTTTCTACCAGTCAAAGCGGTGTACATTCAGGTACTGTATATATATTTTTTCCTCGTTCCCTAAGGGTTCACAATCTATTTTTGTACCTGAGGCAACAGAGGGTTAAGTGGCTTGCCCAAGGCCATAAGGAGCACCTGTGAGACTAGAAACCCCAGTCCTTCCAGTCCAAGGTTGCTCTCCTGTAGCGGGATTCGAACCTCTGGCTCTCTGGCCCAAGGTATCTTGCCCCAACCACAAGGCCACCTCCCTTTCTCAGAAGTTCTTCCTATTCATGATAAAGGGGAAGAGAGGCTGCATCACATAACCAACTTTAATATGTGGCTCCAAACCTGGTGTAAATATGAAGGATTTAAATAGATATATAGTGAACTAGGGCAGTAGATGCAACAGCAAGAGACTGTGCTGTGTTGATGGGCTGCATCTCTCTGTGGCAGGAAAAAGAATCCTAAGTGAAAAATTCAGACAGTATGTGAACAAGCATTTAAACTAGAGAAAGGAGGTGACTGATGGGGGGAAAAAACACAAATTTAGGACATCAATCCTAGCAAGAACATAACATTGATAATGGTGGTCATATTAATTTACTCATCAGTGACAATAGGAAGGTGGAGTCTGGAACAAAATTTGTCCAAAATACAAGCAAGCCACCCAACAATTGCTGGAAGGCATTGAGCACAAATGCTCAAAGTCTAGCCAACAAAGTTCCTGACCTGGAAGCACTGGTGGTGGAAATGGACTTGGGCTTCGTGGCCATTACAGAAACATGGTTTAACGAGTCGCATGAATGAGATATAGCCATAGCTGGCTATAATTTATTTAGAAGAGGGAGAGAAGGCAGAAAAGGAGGAGTAGCAGCACTATGTCAAAGGCAATATTAACGCCGCTGAAATGCAGGGGACGTGGGGAGGAAAAGAAGTGCTGTGAATTGTGTTGGCAAGAGATGGCAATATCATCCACACTGAGTTGGAGACCTGTAGACTATACCAAACTGAGGAAATGGACAGAGACTTGATCAGTGATATTGCAAAAGTAGCTAGGAAGGGAGACGTGATTTTATTGGGTAACTTTAACCTACCAGATGTGGATTGGAGTATTCCTTCTGCAAATCTGGAAGGAAGTAAAAATTGTAGATGCCTTCCAAGAAGCATTGCTCAGACAACTGGTGATAGAACCAACTAGGGAAAGTTCGATGCTGGATTTAGTACTCGCCAATGGAGGTAGCATGTTGAATGTCTGGGTGGGAGCCCACTTGAGTAGGAGTGATCATCACACAGTGTGGTTTGAGGTAAAGGCCAAGGCAGAGTCCCTAGACTTCAAAAACACTGACCTCAGTAAAATGTGGAAGTACCCGAAGGAGAAGTTGACAGGATAGGAGGAGATAAAGGAAGTGGAATTACAGTGGGCTAAACTTAGAGGCAATAAAAGGGGCAACAGATATATATGTAAATTGAGTAAATAAAAACAAGAGGAAAAGAAAATCTATATGTTTCACCAAAGAAGTGGCTACACAAATGCAAAAAAACACAGCCTTCACAAAATTCAGAAGATCACAAAACAGGAACACAGAAAAAAATGCAGGATAATGCTAAAAGTGACAAAGAGAAAAATAAGGATAGCAAAAGCAAAGGTGGATGAAATTATGACTAAAGATGTGAAGGATGGAGACAAAATGTTTCAGGTATATTCAGGAGAGGAGAAGAAGATGAGAGGTGGAATTGCTAGTCTCAAAAGTACCATAAGAACATAAGATATGCCATACTGGGTCTGACCAAGGTCCATCAAGCCCAGTATTCTGTTTCCAACAGTGGCCAATCTAGGTCATATGTACCTAGCAGTTTCCCCAAGAGAGACAGGTTCCACAATAGCATTGATATCCTGGGTCCCTTCTTAATAATGGTTTATGGACCTTTCCTCCAGGAACTTGTCCAAACCTTTTTTAAACCCAGCTACACTAACAGCCTTTACTACATCCTCCGGTAACAAATTCCAGAGTTTGATTACACGTTGAGTGAAAAAATATTTTCTTTTATTAGTCTTAAATAGTTTACCCTGTAGCTTCATTGCATGTCCCCTAGTCTTTCTATATTCTGATAAGGTAAACAATCGATCTATGTTTATCCGTTCCACTCCGTTCATTAATTTATAGACCTCTATCATATCTCCCCTCAGCCATCTCTTTTCCAGGTTAAAGAGCCCTAACCTTTTTAGCCTTTCTTCATAGTAGTATCCTTCCATCCCCTTTACCATTTTGGTGGCTCTTCTCTGAACCTTTTCTAAAATCGCTATATCCTTTCTAAGATAGGGCGACCAGAATTGCACACAATATTCAAGGTGCGGTCTCACCATGGAACGATATAGAGGCATTATAATATCTTTTGTTTTATTTTCCATTCCTTTCCTTATCATACCTAGCATTCTATTTGCTCTCTTGGCCGCCGCTGCACACTGGGCCGAGGGTTTTAACATGGTATCCACAATGAGGCCTAAATCTTTTTCCTGGGTGGTGGTTCCTAATGTGGAATCTTGCATCGTGTAACCATAGTTTGGGTTGTTCTTCCCTAGGTGCATAACCTTGCACTTGTCCACATTAAATTTCATCTGCCATTTTGATGCCCAGTCTTCCAATTTATCAAGATCCTCTTGCAATTTTCCACAATCCTCTTGGGTTTTAACAGCTTTAAATAGTTTTGTGTCATCTGCAAATTTGATAACCTCACTCTTTATTCCACTTTCCAGGTCATTTATGAATATGTCAAAAAGCAGCGGACCCAGCATAGATCCCTGAGGTACACCACTATTCACCTTTCTCCATTGGGAAAATTGGCCATTTAACCCTACCCTCTGCTTTCTATCTTTTAACCAGTTCCTGATCCACAATAGTACACTGCCTCCTATCCCATGACTCTTTAGTTTTGCCAAAAGTCTCTGATGAGGGACCTTGTCAAAGGCTTTCTGAAAGTCCAGATACACAATATCAACCGACTCACCTTTGTCCACTTGTTTATTCACACCTTCAAAAAAACATAACAGATTAGTAAGACAAGATCTTCCTTGTCTAAAGCCATGTTGGCTGTCTCCCATTAGGCCATGACTATCTACATGCTGAGTAATTTTATTCTTTATGATGGTTTCTACCATTTTTCCCGATACAGACGTCAGGCTCGCTGGTCTGTAGTTTCCCGGATCACCCCTGGAACCCTTTTTAAAAATTGGTGTTACATTGGCGATCCTCCAATCTTCAGGTAATAGAGATGATTTTAATGATAGTTCACAGGTAAATAATAGCAGGTCTGCAATCTCATATTTCAGTTCTTTCAACATCCTTGGATGTATACCATCCGGCCCAGGTGATTTGCTACTCTTCAGTTTATCTAATAGTTGTAATACATCTTCCCGATGTATCGATATTTCCTTCAATTCTTCCGCACCTTTAAATACCACTTCAGCCATGGGTAACATCCCTACATCTTCCTCAGTAAAGACCGAAGCAAAGAATTCATTCAGTCTCTCCTCTATCGCCTTGTCGCCTCTTAGTGCTCCTTTAACCCCTCTATCATCTAATGGGCCAACTGACTCTCTCACAGGTTTTTTGCTACGAATGTACTTGAAAAAGTCTTTATTTCGCGTTTTTGCTTCCGCAGCAAGCTTCTTCTCAAATTCTCCCTTTGCCTGTCTTATCAATGCCTTGCATTTGACTTGCCAGTGCTTGTGCTGTTTCCAGGTTTCGTCATTTGGCTCTTTTTTCCATTTCCTGAAAGATGCTTTTTTGGCAACAACAGCCTCTCTGACCTCACCTTTAAACCATGCTGGCAGTTTTTTGGACTTCCTTCCACTTTTCTTAAAGCGTGGAATACAGCTGGTCTGGGCTTCCAAGATAGTATTTTTCAACACCACCCAAGCTTGATGTACGTCTTTAACTTTTGCAACTGCTCCTTTTAGTTTTTTCTTAACTATTTTCCTCATTTTATCATAGTCTCCCTTTCGAAAGTTAAAAGGTAGTACTGTGGATTTCCTTACTATCCCTCCTCCACTAATTAAATCAAAGGCAATCATGCTATGATCACTATTGCTAAGTGGCCCCAACAACCTTATCTCTTGCACTAGATCTGGTGTTCCACTAAGGACTAGGTCTAATATGGCTTCCCCTCTGGTCGGTTCATGAACCAGCTGCTCCAAGAAGCAGTCATTTATTTTATCTAGGAACTTTATCTCCCTAGTATGTCCTGATGTGACACTGACCCAGTCGATACCGGGGCAATTGAAATCGCCCATTATTATTACTGCACTGTAACTTTTGTTAGCTTCCTTGATTTCTTTGAGCATTTCATCATCCATTTGGTCATTCTGGCCAGGCGCTCGATAGTACACCCCCACTGCCATTGCCTTCCCCCTTTTACATGGAATTTCAATCTATAGAGATTCTACAGCAAATTTTGTTTCCTGCAAAACTACCGAGGACGGATTTGTGGAAAGTGACATTGAAAAAGCAAAAATGCTAAACAAATATTTCTATTCTGTATTCACTCAAGAAAATCCTGGAGAAGAACCATGTAAGATTGACAGATATACAAATGGAGAGGGAGAGGTGAGGTCTAATCAAGATGGCTGCTGAGGTTTGAGTGAGCTGCAATGCCTAAACGTAAGGGTAAACTAAGAGCTTCCCCCGTCAAGCCCTTATCTTCCTCGATTGGCCCTATGGACCGCTTTGTGCAGCTTTCCGAGGCTACGAGAAGGGAGATCAGAGCAGGATTTGTGGCGCTGCTGGAAGGGAACTCAGTAACCTCTGGCCTGGATGCGACTCTCCCCGGATGTACGTGACCCGCCGGCTCTCTCGGGCTCTCCTGATCCACCCCCCCCCCCCCCCCCCCGGTGTTTCCAGCTGCTGACCTGTCGGAATGTGTCGAGGCTGTGGCTGAAGGACAGGGGAAACCAGCTGAGGATGATGCAGGACGGTCTTTGGAAGGTCGGATCGATCAGCCCGCAGTGAATGTTCCAGCGGCGGCGGGTGCTTCCTTCCAGGGGGCTCTGAGGTTGGTGCAGCAAAGCTATTAATACCTGAAGTATCGTCAGCTGCGGCTCCATTTTCTTTTCTTTTACTTTATCTCGCCCCGAGTCGGTCACCCTTGATGATATCTGGGAAGCTATTGCTGGTCTGTCTCAGGTTATTGCCCAGCAGCTAACATTGTCTTCCATAAGACTTTCCAGTTTGGAGGGATCGATTACAAAATTGAACGCTGACATGGTTGAGTCCCAAGGGAACACTAGTGCTATGGAACAGAAAGTGAATCAAGTTTCTGATTTGACTTTGACTCTGGTTAAAGACAACACTGCCCTACAGGGGAAGATTGAAACGCTGGAAAATAGTGTAAGGGCTTTGAATGTTCGTATTCTGAACTTTCCTATGATTCTGGGAGTAGCTCCTATAGAAGTATTTAAAAAGTATTTGCAAGAAGTTTTGTCTGTTCCTCTAGATCTGATACTGCCTGTTACAAAAGCGTTTCATTTGCCTTCTAGGAGAAGGGAGTCTAATGTTACAGATGTGAATGCTGCTAATGTTAATGTTAATCTTGAAGCAGATTTTCTTAATGTATCGGATCTCCTTCAGTCATCTGCACTGGATAAGTTGAAGGTTGTAGTGCTACATTACTTGTTTTTGCCTTACCATCTGATAGAGATTGGTTACTTAGGATATACTACAAGAAAAGGGCAAACCTGTTTTATGGGCAGAAAATTCTAATGTTTCCTGATGTTACAAGGGAGACGCAAAAGAGACATAGGCAATTTTTACTGTTTAAACCTGGAGTGCAGCGATCGTGCTTCCTTTCTGTTATGTTTTCCGTGTAAGTGTGGTGGTGTTTATAAAGTTCAGAGTACATTTTCTTTATACCAGAAGACCTTTCTGCTTTTTTAAGTGCTTGATTGCCTGTAGCATCTTCCTCTGTTGAGGAGGGTGTCATCCATAGTTAAGATGTAGTCTTGGGCCCTGGTTTGCTATCTTGTTACTGTGTCATGTTTCCTAATGATTAGTGGGGCTTTTTCCCTCCCCATCTGATCTATTTCTTCTCACCTCTCTAAACGGGGACTATAGGTATTTCTTTCTTTATTTTTTTTTGCTATGTATTGTATTTACCTAAAAATTTATTGTAAGATCTACCTTTGCTGTACAAGCTTGTTTGCTTGATTAATTTGTAAAATTAAAATTCTCAATTAAAAAAAAAATATATATATATACATACATACAAATGGGAAGGGAATAGATACCATACCATTCACAGAAGATGTTTTTGAGCAGCTTGCAAAACTAAAAGTGGACAAGGCCATGGGATTAGATGAGATACATCCCAGGATACTGAAGGAGCTCAGCGAGGTTCTGGCAGGGCCTTTAAAGAATGTTTTTAATAGATCCTTGGAGGCTATTGAGGCTCTGCAGAACTGGAGAAGGGCTAATGTGGTACCTCGTCACAAAAGTGGTAATAGGAAGAGGTGAAAAACTATAGGCTGATAAGTCTTACTTCTGTGGTGGGGAAAAGTAATGGAGGCGCTCTTGAAAGAGAATAGTTGACTTTCTGGAAATCAATGGATTGCATGATACGAGGCAACATGGTTTTTATCAGGGACAAATCATGCCAAACAAAGTTGGTTGAGTTTTATGACTGAGAGTCCAGAGAACTGGATCAAGGACATGTGGTGGATATGATATACCTAGATTTCAGCAAAGCCTTCAATACTGTTCCTCCATAGGATACTTATCAATAAACTGAGCAGCCTGGGGAGAGGTCCTAAGATAAACTGGATCAAAAATTGACTGACTGACTGACTGACAGACAACAGAAGGTGGTGGTAAATGGAACTCACTCAGAAGAAAGGAACGTGCACAGTGGTGTGCCTCAGGGATCGTTCCTGGGACAGATACTGTTTATCATATTTGTGATGTTGTGGAATGACTGAATGGAAAGGTCTGCCTTTTTGCAGATGACACGAAAATTTGCAGCAGTGTGTGGACACTTCCAAGGAAGTGGACAACATGAAGAAAGCTCTACAAACACTGGAAGGATGGTCTAATGCTTGGCAGTTAAGATTTAATGCAAAGAAGTGGAGAGTCATGCATGTGATATACAGAAATCCAAAGGAATTCTATGTGATAGGAGAAGAGCGGTTGATGTGCATGGATCAGTAGAAGGACCTCAGAGTGCTAATGTCAGAGGATCTCAAGGTGGCGAAACAGTGCAACAAGGCGGTAGCCAAAACCAGAAGGAAGCTGGGCTGCATACAGAGAGGAATAACCAGCAGAAAGGAGGAGGTGTTGATGCCCCTGTACAAGTCATTGGTGTGGCTTCACTTGGAGTATTGTGTTCAGTTTTGGAGACTGTATCTCACAAAGGATATAAAAAGACTTGAAACTGTTCAGAGGAAGGCCACCAAAATTATTTGGAGCCTGCGCCAGAAGACATATGAGAAGAGACCTGAAGACCTAGAGGAGCGAAGGAACAGGGGAGATATGATACAGACCTTTAAATACTTAAATTCTCCTCACCACCCTCTCCTCGCTTTGTTTCAAGGGCTCCGTTTTATCCTGGTTTTCCTCCTACATCTCCCATCGCTTCTTTAGTGTGTGCTCTGGTGGCTCCTCCTCCTCTCCCACCCCGCTCCATGTCGGTGTACCCAGGGATCCGTCGGGCCCCCTCCTTTTCTCTCTCTATACCCAATCCCTTGGTGCGCTTATCTCCTCCCATGGATTTCAATACCATCTCTATGCTGATGACTCCCAAATCTACCTCTCTACACACAATATCTCTCCAGCAATCCAGACCAAGATCTCTGCCTGCCTCTCTGACATCGCTGCCTGGATGTCTCATCGCCGCTTGAAACTGAACATGGCCAAGACGGAACTCCTCATCTTTCCCCCCCCCCCCCCAACTCCTCCCCTCCTCTTCCCCCTTCTCAGTCTCTGTGGATGGATCCACAATCCTCCCTGTTCCCTCAGCCCGCAATCTGGGGGTTATCTTTGACACCTCTCTCTCCTTCTCCACTCATATCCAACTCGTAGCGAAGACCTGCCGCTTCTTTCTCTACAACATCAGCAAAATTCGCCCCTTCCTGTCTGAACAAACTACGAAAACGCTTGTCCACTCCTTAATCTCCTCTCGCCTCGACTATTGCAACATACTCCTTGCTGGTCTCCCTGCGAGCCATCTCTTCCCCCTTCAATCCATACAAAATTATGCTGCTCGACTAATCTTCTGCCTGTCTCGCCATGCCCACATCACTCCCCTTCTCAAGTCGCTTCATTGGCTTCCCATCCAAGCCCGCATCCAATTCAAACTCGTCCTGCTGACCTATAAATGTGCTCACTCTACAGCCCCTCATTACCTCTCATCTCTTATCTCTCCCTACATCCCCACTCGGCAGCTTCACTCCACTAACAAACTATTTCTTTCTAGGCCTTTCACTCGCACCGCTAACTCCCGACTTCGCTCCTTTCACCTCGCTGCACCCCACACCTGGAACAGTTCGCCTATGTCTATACGCCAAGCATCCTCTCTGGCCCTCTTCAAATCCAGGTTAAAGACCCACCTCTTCACTATCTCATTCAGATCCTGACTTCTATCCGTCATCTTAACCTAACCCGCACCTCATGACTGAACTGACCGAACACACTATCAAAATGCTTTTAGTGTGTAACAATCATATTGTACTTTGCACTGATTGAATAATGCTCTGTACTGTTGTAACTAGATTGTAAGCTCTGATAAGCAGGGACTGTCTCTTGTATGTATGTCTGTACAGCGCTGCGTGCGTGGCGCTATATAAGTGTTGAATAGTAGTAGTAAATACTTAAGTTATCGATGAACAAACAAACCATTTTCAAAGAAGGGGAAGCTGAAAAACTAGAGAGCATACATGAAGCTTGTCAGACGGCTGCCTGGGTGAGAATCTTCACAGTCTTGGCAAGTGCATATATCTATATGATTTGCAAGGGATTGTGGGCAATGCAGTTCATTCACACCAGACACAGCTGCTCACAATAATTAGTTGTGCTTTTGGGTAAAGCCAATAAGATATTTATTTATGGGGTTATTTCTCCCAACACAGATATGCTTGGTAGCACATAAATCAGGTTACTTGCTTTCAGTGTTAAACTTGAAAAAACAAAATCAAGAAAACAACATTTGAACTTGTCAGGCAATCAAAGCAAAAGAAATAAGACCTGGTTGGCAACAAACTGGTCTTTTCTGTAGGCTTTAGCTAATATTCTCTTAGCAATATATCAAACAACAAACAAAAGCCACAAAGAAAGGAAAAACTTCTTCTCAGGTTAACTTCTTGTATCTTCCCACATAGATTCAGAAGTGATTCTCTCAGAGCCCACAAGCAATTAGGTAAGGCTCAATTGCTAGCAGTTATCCAGCTGAAACCCCTTAGCTGGCTTGCTTTCTACTGCGTGGCTAGAAATCCTACACAGGAGCTTTTCTGAGTAGATTAAAGAAAAAGTTTGTATTTCTTTGTGATGGTTGCTGTACTTTATAACAGAAAATCACCAAAGGAATTTAGACAGAGAGCAGTCCATGTAAACAGATTCTTCATCTGCTATCACCCCCTCTTCTTCAACAAGCATGGGTTCAATATCATGGATTGGCACAGATGAATCTCCCAATGGAGCACTTTCAGGAGAATACTTGTTTCCCTGCTGTCTTTCAAGGTTATAGCTAGGGCATAGATCAGTGTTCATACCTGAGCTTCCATTGCTGTTAGAGTTCCTCTCTATATAGCCTGGCCAGTATGTAGTCCAGTTCTTATGTCCAGCCTTCCAATCCAGATCCCTGGACACTGGATCTCTCTTCACATACCTTCTGGCATGGGTCTTAGGGTCCCTTCCACGTGCAGCCGTCTCCCTCACAGGTACCGTCTGGAGATTCCTAGCTCTGCAGCACCATTCCTCTGGCTTTCCCCAGTCCAATGGTGTATGCTGGCCCTTGGAATGCCTCCCAGTATACGTACTGCTCTGGACTCTTCTAGACCTCTCAAAGGCTTTTCTCCTCTTTCTTCCAAAGGGTTTCTTTCCCTCTCTGTTCGTCCGTTTTGGCTTCTGCTTCTGATGATGATGATCCTGAGGATAATTCTCTGTAGAATAAACTCTACCTTTATTCTGCTTAGATGAGGGCTCCTCCCTAACACAGCGCAGCTGTGCTGAATCAGGCCCTGCCCTTTGAGATGAGTGCTTAGGGATTACCTCATAGCCCTCCTGATTGAACACACGTTTCCCCACTTCAGCTCCTCTAAGGGCTGTTGGAAACCTGGTGCATTCTGGGACTGGTAGTCTTTTATGGGAAAATTCTGTTTTCTTATTTCTACCAGAACTGACAGCTTGCTTGTTCAGAGTCACTTCACCTTTCCTATAGCTCCTTCCTGAGCTATGATAAGCTTCTTTATCACAAGCTGCAAGGCAGTAAACTTAAAAGCAACATCTGCAAATACTTTTTCACTGAGAGTGGTGGATGCTTGGAATGTCATCCCGATGGAGGTGTGTAAACAGGGGCGCTGGTCGTGAAAGTCCACAGTCTTAGCAAAGGCAAAATATTATGACTTGCAAAGGATTGTGGGAAATGTAGTTCATTCATACCAGAATCAGCCGTTCACAAAATACTGAGTTGTGATGCTCGAGTGTAAGCAAAGAAAAACAGATTTTATTCATGGGGTTAATTCTCCCACACAGATTTACTTGGTAACACAAAAGGACACTTGCTTCAAGTATTGTACTTAGGAAAACAAAACATGATATACGGTAACTGAACTTCTTAAGCAATAAATCAATAAAGACCTTGATGGGAAACAGAAAAGGTCTTTTTGATGGCTCCTGCTAATGACCTTCTTAGCAGTGCTCCAAAAGGCAAAAACAAAACCCAAAAAACTGTTCTTTTTCAAGGATAACTTTCTTCTATTTACACACACAAAAAAAAGAAGTTTCCTTCCAGAGCTCACGTGCATTTGTGCCTGGCTCAATTACCAATAATTAGCCAGCTGCAAACCCCTTTGCTGGTTCACTCTCTCTACGTGGCTCAATCCTACCCTAAAGCTTTCTTGCAGAGACTTTTCTGGGTAGATAAAAGAACAAGTTACTGTTCCTTTTGGTGGTTTGTTGTATTAGTGAGAAACTACTTTAAAACAGCAGCCTAGACAGAGAGCAATCCATGTATTCATTCTGATCATTTGATATATCTCCTTCTTCCTCATATATCATGGAATCAATATCATGGTCTGGCACAGAGGAATTCCTTAATTAATCACTCTCAGGATAATATTTGTTTCCCTGTTGTCTTCCTGGAGAAGAGCTAGGGCATAGATCAAAGTTCATACCTGAGCTTCCTTTGCTGTTAGGTTTCCTCTCCAGGTATCCTGGCCAGTAAGTAATCCAGCTTTTATGTCCAGCCTTCCAATCAAGATCCCTGGACACTGGGTCTCTCTTCACATACCTTCTTGCACCGGTCTTAAGGCCCCTTCCAAATGCAGCCGTCTCCTTCAAAGGTGCCGTTTGGGAGTTAATGGCTCTATAACCCCAGTCCTCTGGTTTCCTCCAGTCCAAAGGAGTATGCTTGCCTCTGGAATCACACCCAACACACGTACTGCTGTGGCCTCTTTCTTTAGATCTCCAAGATGTCTTTCTGTTCTTCCTTCCACGTTGCTTCTGCTGTTGTAGTCCTCTCTCTTCTTTCTCCAATGGCTTCTGCTTCTGTCTCTCCTTGTTCTCCTGGTTCTGACTGATCTCCAGGAACAAGCAGGCATGAGTCTTCACATATGGGAGACGTCGCCGACGGAGCCCGCACGGGAATGCTCCCCAGCATCCAATCAGAAAGCCTTTGGGAGCATCCCCCGCGCCTGCGCGGTGGCTTCCCGCCCTTCCTACTGCCTCTCCCCAGTTTTTCGTTTTCTGCGGAGCAGGCAGGACGTCCCTCCTGCCACCGCAGAACTTTTACCTTTTTTTTTTCTTTTCTTTTCTTGTTCTGTAGTCGCGGCTTTTCCCGCCGACAGCGGCACCTCTGTGCCCTTTTGTTTTTCTTTTCTCACTTATTTTCGTCGCCTAGTGGGACCCTTTTTTCCCTCTGGGTGCCAAGGCCTACCGGGCTTACAGCATGGACTCCAATGCCTGGTGCCTCTCTTGTTTGGGGCCTGACCCTTCCCCCTGGGTCCTCCGGGCTACAGTGTCGGGAGAAGACCTTCCCTTTTTCGGGTATCCCTCGATGACGTTTTCATGCCCAAGGCGCGGTCATCGGGTTTTTCTTCTCTCCAGGATCAGGTAACCACGCAACAGTCTGTTAAGACTAGCCAAGTCTTGAGGGGCGAGTCTCATGCGCGGCATGGCGACGGCTCCGGCCAACCCCTCAAGTCCCCCTTGGCTACTATACCCCGGCGGGAGTCCTCGGGCCCCAAAGCATTTACGGGGTTTCGGGATGTTCCTGGGGTTCGCTCCTCACAGAACATTCCCGAGCCGTGCTTGAGGGAGGTACCCGCTTCGAGCGGTGCCGATTCCCCGGCGTCGGCGCCGGCGTCGAGTGTTCCACTCCTCGCCAGGGATCGTCAGCTGGTGTCCTCGGCACCTCCGGGGCCGATCAACTCAACCGAGTCTGACCTCCCTATGTCCAAGCCGTGCTCGGGGGAGGTACCCGCTTCTAGCGGTGCAGACCCCCAGGCGTCGGTGTCGAGCGTCCCGCTACTCACCGTGGATCGCCCGGGGCCGATCAAATCGGTCCAGCCTGGCATTCCGTCATCCCTGCCATGCGCAGGGGTGGTATCCGCCACGGGCGGTGCCGACCCCCCGACGCCGGCGTCGACCGTTCCGGTATGGCGTTCCTACCGGGGTGGTATCCGCGCCTGGCGGTGCCGACCCGTCAGCATCGGGGTCGAGTGACCCGCTCCCCACCGGGGATCACCTGCCGCTGCCCTCGGCAGCTCTAGGGCCGACCGACTCGACACAGTCTGGCGGCCCTACATTCAGGCCATGCGCGGAGGTGGTACCCGCTTCGGGCGCGTCGGCGTCGGTGGTTCCACTCTTCGCCGGGGATGGTCATCTGGCCTCGGGGCCGGTCGCCTCGACCTGCGCGAGGGTGGTACCAGGTTTGCGCGGCACCGCTCCGCCGGAGATGGCAGGGGCGTTGAGCGCCAGGGGCCGCCATCGGCCTCCCCCGGGAGCCTCGGGGTATGTCTATCAGCCCCAGACGGGCGACCCACCGGCATCGTCGTGGCCGTCGAGGGCCCCGCCCTTTCCGAGAAAGGGGGCCCCGGGGTCTTCGATCGCTTCGATCCAGCCTGGATCCGCGCCGTCCCGCAATGGTACCCCGGCGTCGGCGCAGGAGTCTAGCACTTCCCTTCCCGCAGGGGCTCGTCAACAGGTGACCTGGGTACCCTCGGGGATGGGTCGTATGTCCCGGAAGGATTCCCCCCCGGCTCAGCATCAGGCAGTGCCCGCCGCCCGACGTCGGCGCCGGCGCCGGCTGGGCCCCTCTCAACCGAGCTTCGTCTTCGGGGGCCCTTGATGCTCGCGACGCCGATCGACGCGGTTCCTATCTGCTCCCCGGGATCAGCACCGCCAACGCGGCCGCCCCCGCCGGGGCCCTCTAGCAGGGAGTCTATTTCATCGCTCGGTTCGATGCCCAGCCTGGAATCGGTATCCAGCCTCGAAGACTTGGCCACGGCACGTCTCGGGATCGGCCCCTGTCCCCTCCCGCGACGCAGAGCGGAGATCGTTGGCCACTGCCCTCCGGCTGCCACGGAACCGCTTCAGTCGCCGGGGGCGGCGCCTCCCCCGGGTTCGGGGCCGGGGCCAATTCCGGCGGCTCCGTCAGCGCCATCGACCCCTTTGATGCCTAGCTTGGAATCAATTCCAGGAGCCGACGACGCCTTGTTGACCACCCCAGTCCGGGACTGTTGGTCCCCTCCTCTGCCCAGCGGGCAGCAGCCCGAGAGGCTTCTCGGTGCCCTGGCGGCCTCTCACGCCACCGCCTCCCTCGGCATAGCCCCTCCGGGAGAGCTGTCTTTTCAGAATTTCCTCCTTGACATGGCGGACTTGCTGGCCATCCCTATCCCGGACCTAACTCCAGGCCCTGCGGAACGGGCCACCGTGATGCTTCCTCTGCATCCCTCCCTGCAGGATCTCCTGCTGGGGGCTTGGCGGTCGCCTTTGAGGGTTCCGGCACCGTCGACTGCGATGCATGCTCTGTATCGGGTGCCTCCCTCCCCAGGGTTTCGGCAGCACCAACTTCCACATCGTTCCAGTGTGGTGGAATCGGCGCTGAGGAAGGCCGGCAGCAAGGAAAAGCATTCTTCTCGCCCGCCAGGCCGCACCTCAAAGACGCTAGATACCCTAGGACGTCAAACCTTCCGAACGTCTATGCTGGCGTCCAGAATTATTTCATATATTTTTTATATGAGTCTGTCGCTCCGGGAGGTCACCGAGAGATTATCTCAGTTGTCTCCCTTCTTGTCTGCAACCAAGGCCTTTGAATATTCCTTGCTTCTTTATCACTGCAGGAATATCTCTGGGTTCCTTTCTCGCGCTTCTCTAGACTCCTTCCTTGTCGGTCAGCAGATGCTCTGCTGTTGCTATTAGAGCACGCCGTACAGCATGGTTGCAGGCATCCGAGTTGTGTAGACGGGCACAGCATAACCTGGGTAATTCTCCCTGTGACGGAGATCACCTCTTCAATAGCGAAGCCTTACGTCAGGTCGCGCAGTGCTTCGCTAACCTTCCCAGCGTTAGAAGCCATCCTAGGGCCCGGCTTCCCCCCTGCGGTGGTGCGCGCCTCACCAGGCCCTCCTTCCCTAGGAAGAGGAAATGTCACCCCTCCGCCCAACCGCCAGGTGCGCCCAAGCAAGGGACCCCTCGCCCTGGGTTGAAGTCCCCGGGGCCGCACCAGTACTCTCATACCAAGCAGTTTTAGGCTCCGGTGGGCGGCTGCCTGCAATTACCTTCTTACCAGAAGTTTACAATTGAGCTCTACTCTGGGGTTCGTTCAGTAGGGCAAATGGTTCGGGGGCTTATCCAGGGGTTCAGGTACTCTCCTTCCGTTGGTAGAGGGAGACCACCTCTACTCCATGATAGCTCTGGCACACGGTCAGCTGGCATACACTTAGGTACGTCCCCGAACCCGTCTCGGCAGTATCCCCTGCTGATTGCTTCCGTACCGGTATTTTTCCTTCCAGCCGCTATAGTTCCCCTATGCTTACCGGGGGCTATGCCCTCATGTCCCCCGATTAGTGCGGGGGTGAGTTTCTGCGTGCAGGTCCTGGGGACACCTATAGGGCCTCGAGCCCCCTGGTGTGTTCTTCCGGACTGATGCTATCCTTTGTCCTTCACGCTACCGTTCGCCGATCTGCCCGTGTTCCACCAGAATAGATCCCTCTCCCGGACGGATCTTGACGCCCCCTCTCCAGGTGGACATTCTGTGGATCACTGGCAGGTCCGCCTTACCAGTGTTATGCTCATGGAGGTAGGTTCCTCAGCGTACCTGCATTACTGCGGGGGGGGGGCGTTCTCCACAGATATCGCCTGCGCGATAGGAGTGTTTGGGGCTGCCCACAGTGCCTGTGTTCTGCCGCCTATTTTTTTCCAATGGCCAGTACTCACGCCCCCCACACCCCACCTCCGGGGTCCGGCCAGTCCGCCTGCCTATTCCTTAGATCGGCCCTCGGACTGGTTGTACTCTACTGCTGTGAAGTCAACAGCTTCTATTTTCAGTTATGCCCTCCTCCCAGAGGTTCAGACCCTTGTCTACCTATCTCTTAGCTAGGGCAGGCTGTGTACTCCTTCTGCTCCGGGGTACACCCCTACTCTTCTCCGGAATAGGCCATCCAGATCGGCCAGTCTTCTACTGTTAGTCCTCTGAGTTATGGACTCTGCTCCTAAGGGAGTGCTCAGCTTTGCATAAAGCTTCCTCGAAGACCTGCCGTCCTTCTCCTGACCCAGCTGATTCCTGGATCTCCTGGCCTTCCGGATTTGGAACTTCCTCCTCGCTGCGGTGAAGTTCCCTTGAAGACCTCGCTACTACGTCTACAGTACCTCCATCACAGTCCTACTTCCTACAACTCAGTAGGTAAGCTTTACATGGTACTAAGTCATTAATTCATTAAAAACTTAATGATGCTCCATGCACTCTAATGACTACTCTCCCTGTAGTCTTTGGGTTTTGCTGTTCTTCTCCTCTCAACTCCTACCCTCCATCCCTCGGGGGATGCCGGGGATTCAGGTTGGGCAAATGCCCTCCCGTCCTGGGCCGGGCTTACGAGATCTCCCCCAGGCATCCTCAGCTAGGGAGTCCCCATATGTGAAGACTCATTCCTGCTTGTTCCTGGAGATAGCACAGTTACTTACCTATAACAGGTGATCTCCGGAACAGCAGGAATTAGTCTTCACAACCCGCCCACCTCCCCTAGGAGTTGTATCTCTTTCTCTCTATTCCTTCCTCTCCTCTCCTTCTGGCTCAGCTATGAAACTCAACTGGGGAGAGGCAGTAGGAAGGGCGGGAAACCACCGCGCAGGCTCGGGGGATGCTCCCAAAGGCTTTCTGATTGGATGCTGGGGAGCATTCCCGTGCGGGCTCCGTCGGCGACGTCTCCCATATGTGAAGACTAATTCCTGCTGTTCCGGAGATCACCTGTTACAGGTAAGTAACTGTGCTTTCTGTCTCTGTGTAGAATATCCTTTACTTTTAATGTGCTTAGAGGGACACTCCACCCTAGCACAGCCCAGGTGTGCTGAATCAAGCCCTGCCCTTGGAGATGAGTGATTGGGGATTACCTCATAGCTCTCCTGATTGAACACACGTTTCCCCACTTCAGCTCTTCTAGAGGCTGTTTGAAACCTGGTGCATTCTGGGACTGGTAGTCTTTTATGAAAACTTTGTTTTAGTATTTCTACCAGCAAAGACAGGTTGCTTGTTCAGAGCCAATTCACCTCTTTTATAGCTCCCTCCTGAGCTATGATAAGCTTCCTTATCACAGGTGGTAGGGCCAAATACAGTAACAGAATTCAAAATAGCATGGGACAGACACAGTGGATCTCTTTGTAGCTAGAGGATAAAATCAAAGCAAACTTAAGTATCTTATACTCCCACACCTCAGTACCTTGCAGACCTTCTCCACTACCATAATTCCTACCACCTCCTCTGCTCTATCCACAATTTTCATTTGGTTCTCCCTTCTGCCGCTCAGGCTTGACTTGAAAGCCCCCGGTCCTCTGCTTTTTTTTCTCCTGGGCCCCTCCCTCTGGAATTCCCTGCCACTTTCCGTCTGCTCCGAGCCTTCCTATGCGAGGTTCAAGGTGGCCCTGAAAACCCTTCTATTTCATCTGGCTTTTAATCTTCCTTATACTGGTCCCTGATCATCCTGTTTATCTCTCCCTGTCCTTTCTTTGTTTCTCTTCCTTGTTCTTTCAGTCTTTTCCTCTTTCCTATCAATAATTGGTCTTCCTTTCCTTTTCTAAGCAGTCTTTTTTTTTTTTTTTTTTGTATTGTGCACTGCTTTTTTGCTCTGGCTTAAGCAGTATATCAAGTTTCCTAATAAAGATAAAGATAATAGAGGGGGGCTGACCTGCACTGAGCAGCAGGTACAACCCTAAGCACAGGCATAGAGGGAAGTGACCTGCACGGAACTGCAGTTACAACCATTAGCCACTTTATTGGGCAGACTAGATGGACCATACTGGTCTATCTCCAGGAACAAGCAGGAATAAGTCCTCACATATGGGTACGTCGGAACCGACGGAGCCTGCGCGGGAAAGCTCCCCAGCTTCCCAGAAAGGAAGCTTTTGGGGCCTCCCACTGCACATGCGCGCTGCCTTCCCGCCTTCCTGACCAGCTCTCCTCAGTTTCTCTTTTTCCGCGGAGCCAGCAGGTCGTGTTCCTGTCACCGCTGAAGAAATTCTTGTTTTAGTTTGTTTCTTTAGACCGCATACCTGCCTTCCCCATACCGAAACCGGTACCGCCGGTCTCTCTCTTTCTTTCTTTCAAAAAAAAAAAAAAAAATCTTTATTTTTGCACAACTTGGTGACTTCGGTTAGGCCTCAGGCCTACACAAATTCTCCTCATGGAGAAACCAGCCCCTGGTTTCAAGAAGTGTACCAAGTGTAGTGCTGTTATTTCTGTCACAGACACCCATGACTGGTGTCTTAAATGTTTGGGACCTGACCACTCCATTCCGGACTGCCCATCCTGCTCCCAGATGTCTAAACGTGGTTTGCAGAACCGGGCCAACAAATTCCATGTACTGTTTGCTTCAGATAATCCAGCATCACAGTCATCCAGGTCTTCCTCTCCGGATGGATCTCAGGTAACCAAACCTTCTTCGGGCAGGTCCTCAAAGAGCAAATCTCCTTCAAAGCATCGAGAGGCTCTCACTTTTGAATCTGAGGATCCTGCCCCAGCCAAACAACCCCGGCGGGAAGCTCTGGCTTCCAAAGCTCCATCTATGGGGTTACAGGTTGACATCGATGGCACGGCCTCGACTGATCACCTGTTAGACTGCTCTGGGGTACCGGCCCATACCGGTACCGACATCCAGGCAGCAGTGGCGTCTATGAGCAATACTGTTCAGACCATGCAGCAGGCCATGCTGGCTTTCATTAAAGTTGCGACGCCCTCGGTACCGCATCCAGCGGTTCCGGTTCCGGTTCCGGTATCGTTTCCCATATCGGAACCGAGACCATCATCTTCCAAACGCAGATCGGTTCCGCATGCCGGATCCGGGTTTTCACCCGATACCGATCCCATACCCGGTATGCCCGATGTCGATACCGAACGGTATGCGTATCGTGCGTTGGAAGCAAATAGAGGATACTCTGATTCTTCTGAGGATTTTGACTCCTCTGAGGACTCTGATGAGCTGTCTCTAGTTCTTCCTGAAGACCCTTCTTCCCCAAAGAGGAGAATGTCTCCACCAGAGGATTTGTCCTTTCAAGACTTTATTATAGAACTAGCTAAAGGACTTTCTATTACCACATCCTCTGAAAAAGAACCTAGATCAAAGAAACTGGATATTTTAGGATACCCTAAGGTTCCTAAAGAGGCAGTCACCCTGCCTATCCATGAAATCCTTCAAGAACACTTGATGGACTTATGGGAGGCTCCTCAACGTTGTCTCCTTATTCTCGTAGGTTGGACACCATGTACCGGGTCCCTCCTTCTCCTGGTTTTCAAAAGACTCAGCTGCCTCACCATTCCATTGTGGTAAAGTCTGCGCTGAAAAAGATTAAGAGTACCAAAAGGCACTCTTCTACCCCTCCAGGGCGAGAATGTAAGACCCTAGACTCTTTTGGTAGGAAAATCTTCCAGGCTAGTATGCTTATAGCCAGGATTAATTCATACAGTCTGTATATGGGCATGTTTCTCAGGGAACTTGCCCTAAAGGTACGGCATTTTGCCCCCTTTATCCCTGAGGATAAAAAGGAGGAGTTCATTTCTATAGTGAAACAGCTTCTAGATGTTTCTAAGTTCTCCAACAGAGCAGCCTTTGATTCCTTTGAAGGTGCCGATAGAGCTTCGGGCATTGCCATTGCAGCCCGACGACTTGCTTGGCTCCAGGCCTCTGACCTAGAACCCTGGGTCCTTGATGGCTTACGGAATCTGCCCTGTACAGGTGAGAACTTATTTGGTAAAGACTGGCAAATTAAAGCCACTCAAATGGACGCAGAAAATGCTACCTTAGATAGACTTTCTAAGTCTACCTCTACTCCTGCCAAGAAAAAGTCTTTCAAGAGGCCTTACTACAAGAAGGCCAGATTTTCCACAAATACTGGCCAACAATCTTCTCAGCCTCGCTTTGCTGCTAAACGTCAGCAGCCTAAACAGGCAAGGTCAAAGCCTGCAGTGTCTGCCACTCCTCAGCAGGCTCAACCCCCTCAGGGGTTTTGACTTGCCCCTAGAGAACTTAACCTTTCTGGCTCTAGAACAGCCAGAGCCCCTCACCATTCCCAGAAGGTTAGCTCACTTTGCTTCCAGATGGGAGCAAATTACATCAGAGCAATGGACCCTCTCTATCATCAGAGAGGGCTACAAACTTCATTTTTCCAACCATCCTCCATATACCATGGTGAGGCACTTCAATTCTCCCCCATCTCTCCTGGGCCTGTTGGGTCAGGAAGTCTCTTCTCTCCTTGCCCAAGGGGCAATAGAAGAGGTTCCTCTTCTTCAACAAGGGACAGGATTCTACTCCCCTTATTTTCTCATACCAAAGAAGACAGGGGGATTCAGACCTATCCTAGATCTGAGAGAATTGAACAAATTTCTGTACAAGGAGAAATTCAAAATGCTTTCTCTAAGCATTCTCCTTCCATACCTTCAGAGTCAGGATTGGCTTTGTTCTCTAGATCTCAAGGATGCGTACACACATATACTCATCCACCCATCCCACAGAAAATATCTAAGATTTCTGTTTCAGGGAAAACATTTCCAGTACAGAGTACTTCCCTTCGGTCTAGCCTCTGCTCCAAGAGTGTTCACCAAATGCATGGCAGTTGTTGCCGCATTTCTAAGAGGTCTGGGAATTTTTGTATTCTCATATCTGGACGACTGGCTTATCCGAGCTCCATCTCAGTCAGAGGCCCAGATTTCCCTGGACCGCACAAGGCACATTCTGCAGTATCTGGGACTGGTGGTAAACCTTCCCAAGTCTCAACTTATCTCTACTCAGTCTCTGGAATTCATAGGGGCCCAGTTGGACACCACCACTGCAAGGGCCTACCTACTTCAAGTCCAGGGCCAACGTCTGGTGTGCTTGGCCTCCCAAGCTCAGTCCAGCAGTCACTTGACAGCCAGAAAAATGCTGCGACTTCTGGGCCACATGGCCTCCACGGTTCACGTGGTGCCCCACGCTCGTCTTCATATGAGAGCAGCTCAATGGACCTTGGCCACCCAGTGGACTCAAGCATCAGGAGCGCTCTCCGACCAAATCCTCACCTCAAAGCGTCTGTTTTGGTCCCTCCAATGGTGGATGTCCACCAAGAATCTGTTGTTGGGGGCCCCCTTCCAACCTTTGTTGCCCCAAGCAACCCTCACAACAGATGCCTCCCAAACAGGGTGGGGAGCCCATCTACAATCCCTCTCCACTCAGGGTACTTGGTCTCCACAGGAGACCACCCTTCACATCAACCTCCTGGAACTGCGAGCAATCTTCTTTGCCCTCAAAGTCTTCCATACCCTCCTTGTCAACCTGACCGTCCTAGTTCAGACAGACAATCAGGTGGCCATGTTCTACGTAAACAAACAAGGAGGGACAGGCTCTCTGTCGCTTTGCAACGAAGCTCTCAGATTATGGGCCTTCGCCAGAGAGCATCAAATTCATCTTCTGGCAGTGTATCTTCCAGGGGTTCAAAACTCTCGGGCAGACAGACTCAGTCGAGTTCTGCTTCCACACGAATGGTCCTTGCATATGGACCAGATACGCAGAATCTTTCAGGAATGGGGAACCCCGGACATAGACCTCTTTGCAAGTCCGTGGAATGCCAAACTTCCCCGGTTCTGTTCCAGGACTCCGTGTCAGGGAGCTCAGGCCAACGACGCCTTTCTCCTGCATTGGGGTCAGGAATTCCTATATGCCTTTCCACCCATTCCTTTGATTCCCAAGACTCTGTTCAAACTCCAGAGGGATCACGGATCAATGATCCTCATAGCTCCACGCTGGCCACGCCAAGTGTGGTTCCCTCTACTTCTGCATCTCTCCCAGGGACCCTCCCTGGACCTGGGAGCTGCGCCAGACCTTCTGTCTCAGGAGGAGGGGACTTTGTGGCACCCAGACCCCAAGTCCCTACACCTCAGAGCTTGGTTACTGAAGGCCTAAGCCTTCATGACTTCAATCTTTCTCAACCAGTGAAAGATATCCTTCATGCCTCTAGGAAACCCTCCACGAGGCGTTCCTATGCTTTCAAATGGAAACGCTTTTCCATTTGGTGTGCTCAACAGGGTCTTGACCCTCTAGCACTTCCTTTGAATTCTCTATTAGACTATCTCCTGCATCTTTCTAATGCAGGCCTTAAGACGAATTCAGTACGAGTCCATTTGAGTGCTATTGCAGCATCTTTAAAACCTATAAATGGACAACCTGTCTCCTCTCATCCTCTTATTGCAAGGTTCATGAGAGGCCTGACTCTAACTAAGCCTCCCATCCGGCCTCCTCCGGTAGCATGGGATTTGAACCTAGTTCTAGGTCAGCTTATGAAGCCACCTTTTGAACTGTTGGTTTCTACCTCCTTGAAATTTCTTTCCTGGAAGGTCCTTTTCCTTATTGCAGTCACTTCGGCTCGCCGCATCAGTGAACTACAGGCCTTAGTGGCTCATCCACCTTATACTAGGTTCCATCATGATAAGGTGGTCCTTAGGACGAATCCCCACTTTATGCCCAAAGTGGTCTCGCCTTTTCATCTTAATCAAGAGGTATATCTACCTGTCTTTTTCCCGGCTCCTCATGCATCCAGTGCAGAGAGGAACCTTCATACTCTGGATTGTAAAAGAGCTCTTGCCTTTTACCTCAACAGGACTCAGCCACATCGAAAGTCTTCCCAGCTTTTTGTGGCTTTTGATCCTTCTCATTTGGGACTTCCAGTCTCCAAACGTACACTTTCCAATTGGATTGCTCAGTGTATTTCCTTTGCTTACCAGAGTAAAAACATTTCTCTGGAAGGCCATGTCACAGCTCACAATGTGAGAGCCATGGCCACTTCTATGGCTCATCTTCACTCTGTATCCATAGATCAGATCTGTCGAGCCGCCACCTGGGCCTCGGTTTATCCCGTGATACCAGCAACAGACCTAGAAGATTATCCACCTCAAACACCCTCAATACCCCAAGAAACTTTGCTAAATCACGCAAATGTACATCACAACGAGCAATTTCTTTGGCTGCCCCTTTGATTTGGAACTCTCTCCCCCCTGATTTACGTGCAATTGATGTTTTAAGTGACTTTCGTAAGCAATTAAAAACTTTACTTTTTATTGAGCACTATGGATCAACAAATGACTAAGATATCATCTATTGTATATATTTTATAAATAATCCACTATTTTGTTAACCCTTGTTATTTTTCCTACATTACCATATGTTGTCATGTCTATACTGTTTGTTTCCCTTGTTTATACCTTGTATTTCTTGTGACCGCTTTGATTGAAGGAAAAGGCGGTATAAAAAACTTGTTAAATAAATAAATACCTTCAAAGCCCATTACTGTTTGGACAAGGACTCCCGCCGGGATGCCTTGTTTGGTCAGGCTGTCCTCAAACACCTGTTCCATACTTGAACAACTCCTGCCCACCTTCCCAGGATGGATGCCTGAGATCCATACGAAGATGGCGAACCCTTGGAAGGGGATCTCCCAGGCATCTTAGCTAGGGAGTCCCCATATGTGAGGACTTATTCCTGCTTGTTCCTGGAGATAGCACAGTTACTTACCTGTAACAGGTGATCTCTGGGAACAGCAGGAATTAGTCCTCACAACCCACCCACCTCCCCTAGGAGTTGTATCTTCTATCTATCTTCCTTTCCTCTCTCTATTGTCTCAGCTATAAACTCAAATTGAGGAGAGCTGGTCGGGAAGGCAGCGCGCATGTGCAGTGGGAGGCCCCAAAAGCTTCCTTTCTGGGAAGCTGGGGAGCTTTCCCGCGCAGGCTCCGTCGGTTCCGACGTACCCATATGTGAGGACTAATTCCTGCTGTTCCCAGAGATCACCTGTTACAGGTAAGTAACTGTGCTTTATCTGCCGTCATATACTATGTTACAATGTAAGCCACTTTGATTTAAGAAAAGCAATCTTGCACTCCTCCCTGACCTTTCAGGACCATCTTGCTACTGTTGTCTGCCGCTTCTTCCACTCACTCCATCAGATCCGTACTCTTGACTGCTCCTTTCCACATCCTCCCTGTCTACTCTACTCTACCTAGTCTCCTATCGCATTGAGTATAAACTTCTCACCCTGGTCCACACGGACCTTCACATGGGCACTCCACTCTATCTTTCTAATTTCCTCATTTTGCACTTTCCACGCCAGGTTCTCTGCTCCATTCATGCAGCTGCCTACATCTCCCTCCTGTCACATGAGCCAGGCTAGAGCACCTGTCACATTGCCTTCTATTTCCTGGGTCCAGCTTGCCTCCTGACCCCAGATTGGAACTGTCCTATATTCAGTTTAAGTCACAACTCAAAACTGACCTTTTTCAGAAAGCCTTTGACCTTCCAGCTGCTTAACTCCCCACCCTTCTCACCCTGGCCCTCTATTCTGTATGAATGCTCCTATCTTTCCTTCCTTCTCAACTCTACTGGGTTTTCGTGGCAAGGTATGACCGGAAGTAGATTGCCAGGACTTTTCTTCCAAGACAATGGAGGGTAAAGTGAATTTCCCAAGGTCACAAAGTGTGCCAGTGAGAATCAAACTCTGATCTCTTTGGTACTAGGCTGTTTCTCTAACCATTAGGCTACTCCTTTGTAGATATTTGTGTATATATATATTACTGTTCAAATTCCTTAAAATCACAATAATCAGAGAAATATTTCTATTCGCTCAATTTTCCTCTAAGAAAGATTGTGGAGGAGTGGCCTAGTGGTTGGGGTAAGATACCTCAGGCCAGAAGGCCAGGGGTTCAAATCCCACTAGAGGACAGCAACCTTGGGCCGGAAGGACTGGTGTTTCTAGTCCCACAGGTGCTCCTTGTGGTCTTGGGCAAGCCACTTAACCCTCCATTGCCCATGTTCCCTATAAAATAATTATCTCCAAGTTATAATGCCCTGTTCAATGTAATTTCAGTTTGTTCAATGTAAACCATCTTGATATCATGAAAGGCGGTATATAAGAAATGTTAAATAAATAAATAAAATTGTCTTGGCACATTTGTCAAGGTTAAAAGTCATCTTGATATCTGAGAAGCTTTTCACTACATGGAGATTTTCTGCTAATTGTTGATCACTGGAGCTGTGGAGCTTTATCTACAAACCAGTAAGTGTGATATTTCTGGATTTTACCATATTCGGGATTTAAGGCTAAATCCATATCCCAAAGAATTAAAGTACTTAGATTTAAGCACCATTCAATACAAAAGTGGCGAAAAGAAGTGTCCCTGAAAATTGATCGTGATGCTAGGAATAATGAAGTGTCTATATTTCAGATAGTGTGTCATTTTTCACATTTTCATGGTAATTTTGATGTACTGTCAATTTGGAATTCATTTTGTATATTTTAAGACATGTTATCAGAAGCATTCTCATAGTAAATCCATGCTACACTGAAATTTCTGCTTTTCTTAGCACTGGCATTAATAGCTTTACTCAGCATTAACTGGTCACTGGTTCTATAAATTCTTTTCTTGCCCTTCTGCTCTATTGTGCAAAGGAGAGCACTACCACCCACAGACAAGGACAGAAACAAACAAAAACAGGTGTGCCAAGATAGTGGTAGGTCATGCAGTCTTTATTCAACCACCCCAACCGTTTCAGCTGACTCCTTCAGGGGGAAATACACCTCAAATAAAATTAAAAACATATACAAAAAGTCATAAACTAAACAATAGAGCATTAAAAATAAATTTAAAAGCAAGTAAGACAATAATAAATTGTTATAAGAATAAATAATCAAAAGAGAAAAGCGGAAGAATTAACCACGGCCTACCAGATGATGATTTAAATCCTTTATTGAGAACCTCAATAAAGGATTTTAATCATCATCTGGTAGGCCATGGTTAATTCTTCCGCTTTTCTCTTTTGGTTGTCCAATTTGCGGAAGACTTTCTTCTTTTCTTCTCCATAACAATAAATAATCTCAAACAATGATAAAAATCATATGCTGAGCGAGTAAAAATTATATTAAAACTATATAATCAATTACAGACTCTCCAAACGTGAACTGAACAAACCATGCATAAAAGTCTCACCAAAAGGTGCTTAAACAGAAGGGACGAGGAGGATCACATGTAAGCCCCTAGAACAAACTGTGCGTGTATACTATATTGTCAGAAATACCTTCATCAAAATTAGATAAGCCATGTCGGAAAGAGCCATTGGTTCACTGGGAAACAAAACTATAAGAATACGTAAATCTGCAACCAGTTCTGTGATATTCAGTGTTAAAAAGTGTGGGGAGAGCAGGAAACAGTATAGATTTTAAAACCTTACTTAATCACTACAAACCACAAACGCTATGCAATGGCCACCAATTCTAAAATCTAATGGGAGGAGAAAACAAAGAACATATTAGAGAACTAATGGTAACAAAATAACGTTCGGTTATGCCTATAAAGTTGAAAAAGAAAGCAGAGAAACTTGCCACACCACAATGTCTTCCAGGTTTGCACAATGCTGGCATTACGGACTGCTCTAGCTCAAGCAGCTCTTATAGCTTAGAGCTGCTTTTTTTAATCTGCTTTCCAGTTCTGTAGTTACTTAAAGCCATGCCATTGGTTTTATTGTTTGCCTTTTCCAAGTTCTGCCACATGCAGGGTAACCATTGAACGTCTTGATTGTCCTCTCTAGTGTCCTTGTATAAGGCTCCCCAGAATGTTTGTTTCAGCTTTCGTCAATGGTATTTTCACCATACTGAAGCTCTTCCCTGGTGCCCTGTAGAACTTTTCAGGTTCTCTCTAAATTGTTTATTTTGATCTCTTTTATAGTGTGGGGGGGTTTTATGTCCATAAAGTTGTGCCGCTGCTGTTTTTCAATTATTGAATCGTACTATTTTAAAGTCTTCTATTAATGCAGCATGTTTCAGTTTGATGTTATGGGTCTCCCTCATCTTTGATCTTAATTCTTTTTTGATACCAGTTTTTCAGGGACACTTTTGTATGCAATGATTTTAGTTTCCCTTCAGTATGCTTTTCTCTAAAAAGGAGTAGGGTTTTTTTTGGGGGGGGTAGGGGTTCTTCTGAGCCTAAACTCTGAGGTGGTGCTTGTGGTGGGTTTTAATCCAAATCCTAAATTCTTTGGGACAGTGCATTATTAATCCAATTAAGTTGGCCTTTGGGATGCTCTGGTTCATTTTAATATGTCCAGCTTTCCAACTTTGCTTCCTGTACAGGTGTTATCAGATGAGGAGAAGCGGAAGCAATATGATGCCTATGGAGAAGAAGGCTTGAAAGATGGACACCACAGCTCCCATGGAGATATTTTCTCACAGT
Source organism: Ichthyophis bannanicus (assembly GCA_033557465.1). NCBI lineage: Eukaryota > Metazoa > Chordata > Amphibia > Gymnophiona > Ichthyophiidae > Ichthyophis > Ichthyophis bannanicus. Next base: position 358,604,466 of record CM066036.1, on the reverse strand, counting down.
GAGTAGCTGAGAACTTGATATAAAGGAATTGAAGACAAGGGAGGGGGTTCCCTACAATAGGCGCTGAAAGAGATAAGCAAACTTGATTAGAAATATGACTCAGAATTTCCTTTTTTAAACGCACTCTCCTTCCTTCCTTCATTACATATATCTGAAAGTAGAGAACATCTACTGCTTAAGAGCAGAAAGAGAAGGTAAGGATGGAGAATGCAGACTGCAGCATGATGATGTAGTGCTGCAGAACTTCTTCCAACATTCCAGTAATTGACTGTCTGTAATCTATGGTATCTTGTTAGATAATCTGCACCAGTGGTGTAAATTCCACCCAAATAGCCTTTGCAATAAGGAAGAGGGGGACCTGGGCAGGAAGGGGGCCCATACAGCAGCAGTAAGACAGCACAACAAACTTACTTTAACATGTTTACCATGCTGCCTGTAAGTTTGCAGCAGGCCCAATGGCTGTTAACCACTGGACCAAACTCTTGTGATAACTGCCGCATCGTGAGACTTCAGCCCAGCAGGTAACAGTTGCTGAGCCTACTGCAAATGTACAAGAGTGGAAGCAGAAGCAGGAACTAGTAAGAGACGTGGGAAGCGATGGAAGACCACTTTATTAATAATTAGACCAAAGCCTAGGCCCGACACAGGCCGTGTTTCGTATTCTTCCTCAGGGGCAGGCTACAAAACAGCAGCAAAATGTTAAAACAATATAATAATAAACATGTATGTATAATTAAAAACTTAACAACAGTACATACTAAATAAATACATTAATTATTACCAACACATAAAGATCACAAGATCCAAGAAAACCAACGAGAGATGTATGACGAATATAACATCAAATAAATAGAAATGAAAATAAGCATAATAAATAAACAAATCAGTGATTAGTTAAAGAGAAAAAAGGTGATAAAAGATCAGCACAGCACCACCAATAAGAAATAGTTATTGTACACATACAAGCATTTAAAATTGTACTACATCAATGATACATATAAATATGTATAAAAAACATATATAAAAAATATATATAAATATCTTATGAACACATAATCATAAGGGACAATTATAATCAACAAGGCCAACCAGTGTAAATGAAAAAACAGGAGTAATGACAAACAATATGGTACGATTACATAGTTATGTATTGAATACTAGATCATAAATAAAAGGTAAAAAATAATGAATAAACAAACATAGATAATATATTCGAAAACATATTAAAAATTAATAAAAACTAAAGATAAAAGATAAATAATAAAAATATATATATAATAACTAATAAATAAGTAAAAAAAAAAATATATATATATAATAAATTATTTAAAAATACATATTTAATTAATTTAAAAAAATATAATAATAAATAAAAAAATAAATACAGTATTAGTATTACCAATAAGAAAAAATAAGAACAAATATACACTGGAAGAATGACTACCACTAAAATGATGAATAAAAGGAAAAGATAAAGAAAAGAAATAAATAAGTAAATTGTGACCACCATTATCTACCTTAAAAAGGCCTTTCTCACATCCGTGGATTACTGTGAAAATAGTAAGGGACAAGGATGAGAACCATAGGACATGCTTTACTTAAAACCAATGCACTCCCGATCAACTTACTAAAACAAAAGCTGGGGAAAAGGAACGGTATTGAATAAATTATGGATGAGGGAGAATTGTGACCTCATATCCTATATCTCCATGAAATTCTTATTTCAAAAGGCATTAAAGGTTTATATACTGCAGGCGGAGAGCCATTGCTAAAATGACGTTGTGAGTAAACAAAAAGTGAGAATACATTGTACGGAGGTGGCAGAGGTGATTGCAAGTTGCATACTGCTCAAGCTTTTTGTCTGAAAATTAGACCAGTAAAAACTTACTATGCAATCTGGAGTTGTGCAAGCACCAGCACCATTCAATGCCGTCGAAGAAATATCACTTTTAGCAGTCACAACCCTACAAAACATTCATATGCAGGCATCAGATGTTATACGAACTTTCTGTCACTCAGTCGGAAAATAAACATCAAACCGCAAGAGAGCTGCAGCCACTGGGCAAATCGTATTTACTTTTCTAGGGGGATCTTTTCAAACCCCAAATGCAACCATTTAAAGACTTACTTTGTGCAAGGGCACTCAGCACACACATGCGCTAGGATCGTCTGGCAGCAAATCGGAAGTAAAAACGCCGGCGGCTGCGCACAGTGTACTTTTGTTTCCCGCGGTATGTAAATCATTCGGACATCTCTCCCTATCCGTGAAAAACGGCCTATGTCCCATAACTAATACATCGGTGCTTACTTCAACACCACCTCAATCCACTTATAAAAGATGCACCGCCGGTGTATCTTTAATTCATTCGGCAAATCCGAGAGTAAGTAGCAGAGGAGGGCTAAAAACCGGACCAAACTTACCTATCGATGATTAAAACTACCAGTACCCCACCCAGTTGTATTGCATTAATTGCTCCATGGGTATAATAAAAATAATATTTAAAAATAATAATACTCATTTTATTCCTTCCAAATACCTTGAATAAAAAGGAAGAAAGGGGACATAAAATCAATCCAAACGGAAAACTAGAACCGCAGCCCTAGTGACAGTAAGCATGGGGAGAACTAATAACAATTATAAAAATATAAAAAATAAACAATAAATAAACAATGAAAAATAAAAAATAAATAAATAATATTAAATAAAAATATAAAATATAGATAATTAATAAATAAAAAATAAAAATAAAAACAACAATAAACATATAATAGTATAGTAGTACTACTAATAAATAATATAATATATGTGGACACAAATTAAAAGTAATAAAAAGTAATAAAAATAATTAAAAATAAAAATAAATAAAATTAAAATTAAAAACTACAACTAAAAAACAATAAATTGGGACTAATGAAAAATAATGCATAATAATAAAAATAATAAAAAATAAATAAAGTAAAAACCACTAAAGGGTGGGGCTACAAAAACTGGGGCAATAAATAATTGAAACATAAATTCATAGATAAATAACCGATCCAATGTAATCATAAAAACACTGATAAGTCCGTATCCATATTTAAACCATTAGGAGTCAAACTGTTAAAACTAAAGATATAACGTTCCTCCAACCGGCGAATGGCTGCATCAACATTTCCTCCTCTCCAGTTTATCTTGACCTTTTTCACAATAAAAAATTTTAAATCTGAAATGTTGTGAGACATCTCCTGCCAGTGTGCAACCAGGGGTTTTTCAACAACACCTCTCTTAATACAGCTCCTATGTTCAATAACCCTATGACGAACAGGACGAGTAGTTTTACCGACATAATATTTCTTACAAGGGCAAACAATCACATAGATGACATGGCTAGTCGAACAATTGGTGAAGTCATCCAAGGGAAATATCTGACCGGTGTCAGGATGAACAAATTGTTTCCTAACAACCAAACCATGGCTACATATAGAACATTTCCCGCATTGAAAATGACCTTTGTAACGAGACAAAGGGGTCCTTTCTGTAAATGCTGACGGCACAAGGAGGTTCTTAAGATTAACATTTCGCTTATGTGCTATCGTAAGCTTAAGGTCCTGAAAAGAAGGAATAGCTTGGATCAAATTCCAATATTTTCTGATGATTCTGGCAATTTTTTGTGTCTGGTAGGAGTACAACAGTGGACATACTATACCAACCTCATCCATCTTTTTCTTCTTGTGTAACAACTCTTTCCGGGAACACTGTGTTGCCCTATTCAGTGCCTTCTCAACAGGGGGAAGGGGATAGCCTCTAACCAAAAATCTATCCTTCATCAGTTCTGCTTGTTTTTTAAACTCCTGATCCGGTTCAAGGAGAGACCCTATTGCTGACACTATGGGTCGGCCTGGCGGATTGGTGAGAGATTTGTGGACCTTTGGCAGGATATAGATGGTGGGTGTGACAGGGTGATCAACCATGAGAAAGGATTTTGATCTAATCTACGTTTTCAACTAACCTTCCATGATAAGATGATTTCCTACTTAGACTTACTTATTATGAAGACTGATAGTGGATTCATCACTACATTATACAAAAAACCAACAGACCGTAATCAATTGCTCCACTTTCAAAGCTTCCACAACACGTCCTTAAAACATAACCTCCCGGTGGGGCAGTTTTTGAGAATACGTAGGGTCTGCACCTCGGATCAGGAGTTTAAAAAACAAGCAGAACTGATGAAGGATAGATTTTTGGTTAGAGGCTATCCCCTTCCCCCTGTTGAGAAGGCACTGAATAGGGCAACACAGTGTTCCCGGAAAGAGTTGTTACACAAGAAGAAAAAGATGGATGAGGTTGGTATAGTATGTCCACTGTTGTACTCCTACCAGACACAAAAAATTGCCAGAATCATCAGAAAATATTGGAATTTGATCCAAGCTATTCCTTCTTTTCAGGACCTTAAGCTTACGATAGCACATAAGCGAAATGTTAATCTTAAGAACCTCCTCGTGCCGTCAGCATTTACAGAAAGGACCCCTTTGTCTCGTTACAAAGGTCATTTTCAATGCGGGAAATGTTCTATATGTAGCCATGGTTTGGTTGTTAGGAAACAATTTGTTCATCCTGACACCGGTCAGATATTTCCCTTGGATGACTTCACCAATTGTTCGACTAGCCATGTCATCTACGTGATTGTTTGCCCTTGTAAGAAATATTATGTCGGTAAAACTACTCGTCCTGTTCGTCATAGGGTTATCGAACATAGGAGCTGTATTAAGAGAGATGTTGTTGAAAAACCCCTGGTTGCACACTGGCAGGAGATGTCTCACAACATTTCAGATTTAAAATTTTTTATTGTGAAAAAGGTCAAGATAAACTGGAGAGGAGGAAATGTTGATGCAGCCATTCGCTGGTTGGAGGAACGTTATATCTTTAGTTTTAACAGTTTGACTCCTAATGGTTTAAATATGGATACGGACTTTTCAGTGTTTTTATGATTACATTGGATCGGTTATTTATCTATGAATTTATGTTTCAATTATTTATTGCCCCAGTTTTTGTAGCCCCACCCTTTAGTGGTTTTTACTTTATTTATTTTTTATTATTTTTATTATTATGCATTATTTTTCATTAGTCCCAATTTATTGTTTTTTAGTTGTAGTTTTTAATTTTTATTTTATTTTTATTTTTAATTATTTTTATTACTTTTTATTACTTTTAATTTGTGTCCACATATATTATATTATTTATTAGTAGTACTACTATACTATTATATGTTTATTGTTGTTTTTATTTTTATTTTTTATTTATTAATTATCTATATTTTATATTTTATATTTTTATTTAATATTATTTATTTATTTTTTATTTTTCATTGTTTATTTATTGTTTATTTTTTATTTTTTATATTTTTATAATTGTTATTAGTTCTCCCCATGCTTACTGTCACTAGGGCTGCGGTTCTAGTTTTCCGTTTGGATTGATTTTATGTCCCCTTTCTTCCTTTTTATTCAAGGTATTTGGAAGGAATAAAATGAGTATTATTATTTTTAAATATTATTTTTATTATACCCATGGAGCAATTAATGCAATACAACTGGGTGGGGTACTGGTAGTTTTAATCATCGATAGGTAAGTTTGGTCCGGTTTTTAGCCCTCCTCTGCTACTTACTCTCGGATTTGCCAAATGAATTAAAGATACACCGGCGGTGCATCTTTTATAAGTGGATTGAGGTGGTGTTGAAGTAAGCACCGATGTATTAGTTATGGGACATAGGCCGTTTTTCACGGATAGGGAGAGATGTCCGAATGATTTACATACCGCGGGAAACAAAAGTACACTGTGCGCAGCCGCCGGCGTTTTTACTTCCGATTTGCTGCCAGACGATCCTAGCGCATGTGTGTGCTGAGTGCCCTTGCACAAAGTAAGTCTTTAAATGGTTGCATTTGGGGTTTGAGAAGATCCCCCTAGAAAAGTAAATACGATTTGCCCAGTGGCTGCAGCTCTCTTGCGGTTTGATGTTTATTTTCCGACTGAGTGACAGAAAGTTCGTATAACATCTGATGCCTGCATATGAATGTTTTGTAGGGTTGTGACTGCTAAAAGTGATATTTCTTCGACGGCATTGAATGGTGCTGGTGCTTGCACAACTCCAGATTGCATAGTAAGTTTTTACTGGTCTAATTTTCAGACAAAAAGCTTGAGCAGTATGCAACTTGCAATCACCTCTGCCACCTCCGTACAATGTATTCTCACTTTTTGTTTACTCACAACGTCATTTTAGCAATGGCTCTCCGCCTGCAGTATATAAACCTTTAATGCCTTTTGAAATAAGAATTTCATGGAGATATAGGATATGAGGTCACAATTCTCCCTCATCCATAATTTATTCAATACCGTTCCTTTTCCCCAGCTTTTGTTTTAGTAAGTTGATCGGGAGTGCATTGGTTTTAAGTAAAGCATGTCCTATGGTTCTCATCCTTGTCCCTTACTATTTTCACAGTAATCCACGGATGTGAGAAAGGCCTTTTTAAGGTAGATAATGGTGGTCACAATTTACTTATTTATTTCTTTTCTTTATCTTTTCCTTTTATTCATCATTTTAGTGGTAGTCATTCTTCCAGTGTATATTTGTTCTTATTTTTTCTTATTGGTAATACTAATACTGTATTTATTTTTTTATTTATTATTATATTTTTTTTAATTAATTAAATATGTATTTTTAAATAATTTATTATATATATATTTTTTTTACTTATTTATTAGTTATTATATATATATTTTTTATTATTTATCTTTTATCTTTAGTTTTTATTAATTTTTAATATGTTTTCGAATATATTATCTATGTTTGTTTATTCATTATTTTTTACCTTTTATTTATGATCTAGTATTCAATACATAACTATGTAATCGTACCATATTGTTTGTCATTACTCCTGTTTTTTCATTTACACTGGTTGGCCTTGTTGATTATAATTGTCCCTTATGATTATGTGTTCATAAGATAAATATTTGGTTTCATCTCATTTTATATATATTTTTTTATATATGTTTTTTATACATATTTATATGTATCATTGATGTAGTACGATTTTAAATGCTTGTATGTGTACAATAACTATTTCTTATTGGTGGTGCTGTGCTGATCTTTTATCACCTTTTTTCTCTTTAACTAATCACTGATTTGTTTATTTATTATGCTTATTTTCATTTCTATTTATTTGATGTTATATTCGTCATACATCTCTCGTTGGTTTTCTTGGATCTTGTGATCTTTATGTGTTGGTAATAATTAATTAATGTATTTATTTAGTATGTACTGTTGTTAAGTTTTTAATTATACATACATGTTTATTATTATTATATTGTTTTAACATTTTGCTGCTGTTTTGTAGCCTGCCCCTGAGGAAGAATACGAAACACGGCCTGTGTCGGGCCTAGGCTTTGGTCTAATTATTAATAAAGTGGTCTTCCATCGCTTCCCACATCTCTTACTGGGTCCTCATTAGCACGTGGTTCGTGCCCCCCGTTGGTACCAAGAGTGGAAGCAGCACACATGATAAAGTAAGTTTGCTGTTACTGCCATTGCATGTGGGGGTGCGCCACCATGACAGTGGGGAACCCTCTGCAAAATATTTCTTGGAGGGGGGCCCTCATTGGAAATTACACCATTGATCTGCACCATGTTATATGATTAAATATATATGTTTGTTATGGATATAGTATACATCAAAAATATCAAAGCAGTTCACAAAATTCAAAATTGAAAAAGGAAAATCTTCATAATTTGGTAGGACCACAGAAGCATGAAAGAACGAAGGGCAAAGTAGTGTGAGAAGGAAGCTAAAGTGGAGTGGAGGAGTAGCCCAGTGGTTACAGCACTGGCTTGGAAATGAAGGCAGCAAAAAAGGCGAGAAATAAAACCAATGGTCCTTTTATTAAGATTCCGATATGACTGTATTTTGGCTGCGCCTTTGTCAGGGGGAACCTCAAAGAGAACAATTGCACGATTAGTTAAATACATGTAAAACATGAGTACAAATATAATAATAAATAAAAGTGAAAAAAAAAGTATGTTAAAAATTAAGATTGTGCTGTTAGAACTCATCTGAAGAGTATAAAGAATAAAATAAATCAAATATTATAATGCAAAATGATTAATAAATAACAATTCGATTATTTATGCATGAATTGATTTGCTTTTTAAAGTTATGACACACACTTTGATATTGGACAAAACCGGAACAGTTATCCTTACTGCTAATCGTCATAAAAGAAAAGGTTCTAAATATTTGTGTGCTTTTATTTAGCAACCCACTGTAAAATAGTAACCCTACAAGAATTAGGGGAGGAGAGGGGAAAAAAGAGCTACCGAAAACTTACTTATGCATAGTAGGACAAGGAATACATTGACAATTTTGAGTAATAAAAGCATGAGCACTACTATCTATAATATAAAAACAGAACACTCACATTTTTATTAAAATGAAAGTGGAAGGCTATTTAACGTAATATCCTTATTAAAATAAAAATTATACGTATAAACCACATATAAATAAAAAGCAATGATAAAATGAAATATAACATGAGATAAAAATAATAAGATGACAATAAAAGTAAAAAAGGAAACGTCACAGCAATCATAGAAGATCAGCACTGATAGTATGAAATGTATAAAGGAGGAGTCATATAAATAAAACAAATTGAGAAGAGTTTACACTACTTGTATAATGGCATATTAAATAGCTAGGGCTTGCATGGCAGCGAATCCATAATATCATGCTTCAAAAAAAAGGGGGACGGAGAACTAAAAATGATAAAATGCAAAGCGTTGTTTCTCCGTGGTGCTTTCATTCTCAGAAGAATCATTTGGATCCTAAGTTCTCCAAGACCAAGCAGGAAGTCAGTCCTCACATATGGGTGTCATCGGCGCCGATGAAGCCCCAGCGGAACATTTCCCCAGCTTTCTATGAAATCCTTTGGGAATGCAGGCACGCATGCGCGGTTCCCTTCCCGCCTAAAGGTGCCATCTTACCTCAGTCTCTTTTTTTCCGAGAAACCCACCGGACGTGTGTCCTGTCATCCCGGATAAAAGTGATTTTTTTCGGCGAGTCTCGCTGTTTTTTCTCCAGGTTCGACGTTGGTTCCCCTCCCACAGGGTTCGGTACACCGGTATTGAGCCTGATTTCTTCTTTTTCGGTTTTTACCCTTCGTGGCTGGCGTTCGCGCCCTTTTTTCCCTGGAAGGCTGGTCCTTTGACCTCGTGGGGACTCTATTTTTATCCCGATGGCTTCCAGCGGTTTCAAGAAGTGTGATCGGTGTAAGAAGTTAATGTCTCTCACCGACACACACGACTGCTGCCTTCGGTGCCTCGGTCCTGATCACGACCCTAAGCCGTGTGGACCATGTGGGAAGATGTCTTCCAAGGCACTCCGAAGTCGCCAGCAGCAGAAAGAAAGGCTTTTCTCGGACTCAGCCTCCAGCCGGGCCCAGACCTCGTCTGAGGCCTCGACATCTCGGGATTCGGATCCCGAGCGCTGTCGAAGCTCCTCGGACAAGGGGTCCCCCGACCGGGAACGCAAGAGGAAGAAGCGGCTCGCGAGGGCGTCGTTGGAGGAGGTCCCTGGCTCCTCGAGGGCCAGGTCTAAGACCCCCGACCGTCACCCCGGGCCCGTGGAACAAGAGAAGCCTGCCAAAGTTCCTCGCGTGGAGCTGGAGTCTGCTGGACACGTAAGCTCCATAGTCCTCGAGGACTCTCCTCCCAGAGAGCCGACATCGGGCCCGGCGCTGCCGGGGCCCAAGTCGGTGGCTGCTGCGTCTCCCGAGCTGAGTCTCAGGATGACAGCCTTGGAGAGCAGACTGTCTGCTTTCATGGAGCAGCAGCGGGCACTGATGGCCAGCCTGTCTGGCGCATCTTCCCCGACCACCGGGACATCGACTTCGAAGTCGACCCCAGAGACCGAGCCGATACTCGAGTCCATCATGGCTCGAAGTCGACCTCAGTTGAGGTCTCCCACGACCTCCCGTTCGGGACCGAGGGCATCGATGCCGGTACCTCCGGCGTCGGGGCGGGTGCTCCAGGGCCCCGCGGGGTCGAACCCTGACTCCTCGTCGGACGGGTCTGCCTGGGAGACGGAGGATGAGGACTCTCCCGATACGTTCAAGACTCTGTGCGTCCCGTCAGACTCACCGCAGTCAGCCCCGGAGTAGATCCCCTCCAGAGGATACTCGGTTCTTGGAGTTCGTCCTGGATATAGCCACTGCCTTGGCTATTCCGGCGGACCCCGAGGAAGAGCCTCGAGCTGAAGAGCTCGAGGCGCTGCAGTATGACTCTCCTCCGAATGAAGCCTTTACTGTCCCGGTTCCTCCGATGCTGGAATGGCTCCTCTTCCGTATGTGGGAGGCACCGGCCTCGGCGCCGATTTTGAGCAAGCGAGTCGACTCGATCTATCGACTCAGAAAGAGCCCTGGCTTTCAAAAGGCACAGCTACCACACCATTCCATGGTTGTGGAATCGGCCATGCATCGTCTGAAGAGCCAGAAGATGCACTCTGCGGTGCCCCCCGGCAGGGAGGCCCGAAACCTCGATGGCGTCGGTAGAAAGTGCTTCCAGGGCTCGATGCTTGCTTGCCGTGTCCAGTCTTACCAGCTGTACATGGGCATGTACTTGCGGGACCTGTCCAAGGAGTTGGCCGGGTTCTCTGCTGGACTCTCCGGGGAAGACTGCTCGAAGTTCATGTCCCGCGCTGCCTACGATGGCTTCGAGGCTTCAGCCCGAGTTGCGGCAGCCGGCATCACGGCTTGACGCCAGACGTGGCTGCAGTCATCGGACCTCGAGCCATGGGTTCAGGACAAGTTGCAAAGTGCCTGGCAGTGGTGGCGGCCTACCTGAGAAATCAGGGAATCTTTGTCTTCCCCTGTCTGGACGACTGGCTCATCAGGGGTCAGACGTGCCAGGAGGCCAGACAGGCCACCCTCAGAACAATTGCTCTTCTTCAAAGCCTGGGGTTTGTCATAAACTTTGCAAAGTCCACTTTGCTCCCCTCCCAGAACTTGGAGTTCATAGGGGCAAGGTTGGACTCTGCTAGCAAAGGCTTTCTTGTCAGAAGACAGGGCCAAAAGATTGATAGCCTTGGCAAATCAGTTTCTCAACAGGTCATTGGTCTCCGCCAGACCCTGCCTGAGGCTGCTTGGCCACATGGCTTCGACAGTGCATGTGACCTCAAATGCCAGGCTCCATTTGAGGCCTGCACAGTGGTGCCTTCGGACTCGGTGGTCACAGGCCACAGGCAGCCTCAGAGACAGGATAAGGGTGTCCAAACAATTTCTGAACTCCCTGAACTGGTGGCTACACCCACCCAATCTACTGAAGGGGGGTGCCTTTTCAGATTCCTGGGTACACGGTGGTACTGACCACAAACGCCTCCCTGCAGGGCTGGGGAGCTCATTGTCTGAACAAGTGCACCCAGGTCCTGTGGTCTCCTTGGGAAGCTGCACAGCAGATCAATCTCCTCGAACTCAGAGCTATTCGATTAGCACTCAAAGCTTTCTCTCCTGCCCTGGCTCATCAATCTGTCCTGGTTCAGACAGACAACCAAATAGCCATGTTTTATGTGAACAAACAGGGCGGGACTGGGTCCAGAGTCCTTTGTCGGGAGGCTCAGGACCTTTGTTTGCCCTCAAGCACAATATGCTCCTCAAGGCTGTGTACCTTCCAGGCCAGGACAACTACCTGGCCGACACGTTAAGCAGAATTCTGCAGCCCCACGAGTGGCAGCTGCATCCTTCAGTAGTTCAGAAGATCTTCCTAAAATGGGGTCTCCCTTTGGTAGATCTCTTTGCCAGCCCAATGAACAATCAACTGCCTAAGTTCTGCTCCAGGCAACCACATCCTCTGAGAATAGCAGCAGATGCTTTTCTGATTCCATGGTCTCAGGGCCTCCTGTATGCGTTTCCTCCCACGCCCTTGGTGGCCCGAACTCTCTTCAAAATTCTTCAGGACAAGGCCTTGGTCCTGCTGGTGGCTCCCAAGTGGCCGAGACAACCTTGGTTTCCTCTTCTGCTTAAGCTGGCAGTGGATCCCCCACTGCCTCTGGGGTTGCAACCCGACCTTCTCTCACAGGAGCAGGGTTCCCTTCTGCACCCCAATCTCAAAGGCTGCAATTTGATGGCCTGGAGGCTGTAGTTTTGGCTCCCTGGGGCCTCCCTCAGGAAGTTGAGGAGATTGTCCTAGCCTCTAGAAAACAGTCCACTAGGAAAACCTATGCTCTCAAATGGAAAAGGTTTTCTGTGTGGTGTCAGCTACATACAGAGGATCCTTTCTCCTGTACTGTGCCAGTAGTGCTTCAGTACTTACTGCACTTATCAAATCAGGGACTTAAGTCCAATTCTGTTCGGGTCCACCTCTCAGCTCTAGCAGCTCACCACTCACTGGTGGAGGGACATTCTCTGTCAGGTCACCCCTTGGTGTCCCATTTTCTCAGGGGCTTGCTTTTGCTCAAGCCTCCAATCCGTCCTCTTTCCCCTGAGTGGGAGTTGAATGTGGTCTTGCAGCAGCTGACTCGCCCACCTTTTGAGCCGATGGCTACTTGTCCACTACGCTTCCTATCCTTGAAAACACTCTTCCTGATAGCCCTTACCTCAGCTAGGCGAGTAAGTGAGCTTCAGGCCCTGGTCTGTGATAGGCCTTACACCAGGATTTATAGGAACAGGGTAGTCCTCAGGACTCATCCAAAGTTCCTCCCAAAGGTTGTCTTCTCTTTCCACCTCAATCAGGAGGTGGTTCTTCCAACGTTCTTCCCTAGGCCTCATGCAAGCCAGGCTGAAGCAGTCCTGCATACCCTGGACTGTAGGAGGGCCCGAATGGGATTTCAATGTGGTGTTGGGGCAGCTCACCCGGCCGCCCTTCAAACCGTTGGCCATATGCCACCTCCGTTATCTCTCCTGGAAGGTGGTTTTCTAGTGAGTAAGCTCCAGGCCCTCGTGGCGGAGAGGCCTTATACCAGGTTCTACAAGAATAGGGTGCTGCTTCGCACGCACCCCAAGTTCCTTCCAAAGGTGGTCTCCTCGTTCCACCTCAACCAGGAGGTGGTCCTTCCTACCTTCTTTCCAGACCGCATGCCAGTTGGGCAGAGGCGGTCCTCCATACCTTGGACTGTAAGAGGGCTTTGTCCTACATTCAACGTACTCAGGTCACCGGAAAGCCTCTCAGCTTTTCGTTTCCTACGACCTCAGTAAGCTGGGGGAGGCGGTGACCAAGCGTACGCTATCCACATGGGTGGCGGACTGTATTGCCCGGGCTTATGAGGAAGCGAGGCTTCCACTGGAAGGCTGTGTTACAGCTCATAGAGTTAGGGCCATAGCAGCATCAGTGGCTCACCAGCGCTCTGTTCCTCTGGCAGACATCTGCCAGGCCGCCACCTGGTCTTCGGTTCATACCTTTTACAGCTCACTACTGCCTGGATAGAGAGTCCCGATGGGACAGTGCCTCCGGCCAGGCCGTACTCCGTAACCTTTTCAGGGTCTAGGCAACTACTGCCCTTCGACCCTTCTGTGTTCAGGCTACCGGAGTGCTACTTTCCTTGGATGCAGGTCCTATTTCCCTTGCGGCTGCTTGTGGCTCTCGATGAGGAAGCCTGTTTTGGCTATAGGTTCATGGTAGCCTGTAGCTGGGGAGTCCCATATATGAGGACTGACTTCCTGCTTGTTCCCAGAGAAAGCGTAGTTACTCACCTGTAACAGGTGTTCTCCGGGGACAGCAGGAATCGGTCCACACAACCCTCTCTCCTCCCCTTGGAATTGCAGTCCTATTATCTTTTTTTTTTTTTTGCCGTCTTTTTAGCTATGTCATTTGACTGAGCAAGATGGCACCCTTGGGCGGGAAGGGGACCACGCATTCATGTTAGCAATTCCCAAAGGCTTTCTATGAAAGTTGGGGATTTGCTCCGCGCTGGCTCTGTCATCGTCGACGTCACCCATATATGAGGACTGATTTCTGCTGTCCCCGGAGAACACCTGTTACAGGTGAGTAACTACGCTTTTTCCGGGGACAGCAGGAATCAGTCCTTATACCCCTCCCTCTTCCCTTGGAATTGCTCCTTACCATATTTTATTTTTTTGCCGTCTTTTGATTATGTCATCTGACTGAGCAAGATGGCACCCTTGGGTGGGAAGGGGACCATGCATGCGTGGTGGCATCTCCCAAAGGTTTTCTTTGAAAGCTGGGAGGATGCTTCCATGAGGGCTCTATCGGCGCCGACTTCACCCATATGCGAGGACTGATTCCTGCTGTCCCTGGAGAACACCTGTTACAGGTGAGTAACTACGTTTTATTCCCTGCTGCACCCCAAGCCACTGAGGCTTCTTCTGCTGCTTCACCATATCGTATCATGTATATCTGCTTAGATCTGTAGTTCTTCTTCCCTATCTAGCCCCATGGCTCCACATTACATTGCCCTCTTAATGCTAACTCTTCCCAGTCATCTGTTCTCTTTATTAACACAACTTCAAATCCAAGCCCTAACTGCCTATCGCCTACTTTCTTCACTCCTCCATCCATTTTGCTTTCAACCGTACCATCTGCTTTTCAGCTTTGTTTTCTTCCTCTCATTCGGCCATCTCCACTCTGAGACCAAGTCATTTTTGTCACCATTATGCCTCCTCTTCCTTGTACTCCTTATTCTGCTTTCTTCTGGGTATATTATTCCCTATCCTGGTCCACCTAGGCATCTCCCATACTCCTTGCACAGATTCAGCTGCAACCTCTCTAATCTTATTCATTTTTGCCCTTCTATTCCTCTCTTATGAGCCCTATGGCATGCCCACTCTGCCTCCAACAAACTTACCCACAGGATATTCAATGGCACTAACGCGGTTAGTGCTGCTGAATATCCATGGTTTCAGCCACTAAGCACTCTAATGCTAGCTGGCTTGCGTTGGGGTGTTCTGGAGGTAGAGAGGTGGTGGCACTTGAGGAAAACCAGCTAGTTGTGATATTAAGCTATTAGCTGGTTATCCTAAACTAGCTAAAGTTAGGATTTTTAATAGCTGGCCTAACTTTAGCCATTTTAACGAACCGGCCAGGGGCTGAATATCGTGGCTGATCACTTTGCTCCATGACAGCCTGAAGCTATCTAGAGTTGTGGTTTCAACCCACACTATATGCCACGCACTAAAAAAAAAAAGAATCTCATGGGCGAAGGCCAAGGAGGACTCCACTGCTGAAAGACAGACTTAAAAAGCACGCCTGATCTTTGCCCAAACTCACCTTGAAACCACAGTCTTTCTGGGAAAATGTTCTGTGGACAGATGAAACCAGACTTGAGCTCTTTGGCAGTGCAGACCAGCGATACATTTACAGGCCAATAAATGAAGCTTATAAGGAAAAAAAAACACCCTTCCTATAGTTAAATATGGTTGAGGTTCTGTGATGTTGTGGGGCTGTTTTGCTGCCTCAGGAACTGGAGGCCTAGGACGTATTAAAAGAATCATGAAGTCAGAGGACTACCAAGGTATTTTGGAGTGAAATGTGCTACCTAGTTTCTGAAAGCTAGGTCTGGGTCGCAGGTTTAGTAGGACAATGACCCAAAACATATGTCCAAAAGTAGAAAAGAATGGTTAAAAGGAAAAAAATGGACTGTTTTAAACTGACCAGAAATGAGTTCTGATCTCAATCCAGTCAAGAACCTTTAGAAAGACCTGAAATCTGCCATTGGTAAAAGGAATCCTGGAAACCTTCATGAACTGGAACAAATAGCAGTTGAAGAGTGGGAGAAACTACCAGCAGATAAATGTATGAAACTTATAGATTTATTTATTTATTTTATTTTATTTATTTATTATTTTATTACAAGTTCTTATATACCGCACTATTCGGCATCAGCGCGGTTTACATTATAACATAAAGACCATAACAACAAGCTGTTTGGTTTACATCGAACAGGAGTACCAACTTGGAGAACCGGGTTAAACTATATACATGAGATATTTACATAGAACAGAATAGAGTCATAGTAATATAGAGAACGGAAGGGTGGTTTCATGAGTGAGTCACTTCTTCTGGTTCAATTGCTGGTAGGGTAGTATTGAAGGAAGAGGTGGTATTTGAGTGCCTTCCTGAACTGGGGTAGGACAGTAATGGCCCTTATGTCGGAGGGTAGAGCGTTCCAGCATTTGGGGGCATATAAACTGAACGCTCTGTTTGAGGTTGTCATGTTGCACTTTGTTGATGCCTTCGAGGTTGTTAGTAGGTTTATGGCTGTTGCTCTTCTGGATCTGTTGGGGGGTACAGTGTGAATCAGATCTGTGAGTGAGGAGGATGAGATACCCTTGATTGCCTTGAATGATAGGACTAGGGTTTTAAAGATGATCCTCCCATGGATGGGGAGCCAGTGAAGCTGTTTAAGAATGGGAGTTACGTGGTCGCTTCTGGATGCTCCGTAGAGGACTCTTGCTGCGGCATTCATGGCCATCTGTAAAGGGCTAAGAGTGGATTGAGGGAGACCTTGTAAGATGGCATTTGCAAAATCGAAGTGTGGCAGGATTAGCGCTTGGTATATGGTCCGGAAGTCGTCCGGGTCCAACAGGGAGCGTATATGCCTGAGAGAGCGGATTTTGAAGTATACAGCTTTGACTATGTTATTTATGTGATGTTTCATATCCAGACGTTGGTCCAATGTAACTCCAAGGTATCTTATTGTTTCTTTAGTTTGTAGGTCCGCTTCCTTGACACTGACGTGGGCTGGAGGAGTGAAGTTGGGGTCTCTGGCGATGAAAAGCACCTCTGTTTTTTTATGCTGAATGCGTAGGTTTTGTGATTGGAGCCACTCAGAGACCGTATTGAGGCAGTCTACTAGTGGTGCCAGGTCTAATTGAGTTGTAGAGAAAGGCATATATAAGAGAATGTCATCTGCGTATATCAAGCAGTTGACTTTGAATGATCTTATGATGTCGCAGATGGGCTGCATGTATATATTAAATAGTAGGGAAGACAATGAGGAACCTTGAGGCACACCTTGCTTTTGATGGAAGCGTTTTGACTCTTCTGAACCAGACTTCACATATTGCCATCTTCCATCCAGATAAGAGTTACACCATTCTAATGCACTGTTGCAGATACCTTTCTCTTTCAGTCGTCCGAGGAGAATTTCGTGGCTTACAGAGTCGAACGCCGCAGCGATGTCTAAGAAGACGAGTACAAATCCTTGTCGGATGTTGTTAATGCCTGTGATAATGTCGTTGAATAGGTTAGTGAGTAGGGTCTCGACCCCATGATATTCTCTGAACCCATGTTGGCAGTGATCTAGGGGAGCTGTGGTGTCTATATGCTCTTGGATTTGCCGTTGTGCCTCCTTCTCAATTATCTTGGCTAAGAGGGGAATGCTAGCTATAGGCCTATAAGATTCGACCTTTTGCGGGTCTAGCTTGGGGTTTTTCAAAAGTGGCCTAATGGAAGTCTGCTTGAGTGCTGCGGGGAAGTAACCTGTTGTGAATGAGAGGTTCATTAGATTTGTAATAAAGGGGCTGAACACACAACGTAGCTCCTTAATCCAAAAAGCTGGGCATGGGTCCGTTTGTGCAGTGGAGGTGTTGAGAGATGCTATGGTATCCTCGATGCATTTAGTGGATGGAGTGGAGAATTTATTTAGTGAGGTTGCATTCGCTGGTTCTTGGAACGGGACTGTTGACACCTTGTTAGTTTGCACGATCTTGGATTGCATGTAGTCAGCGAATTTCTGTGGATGAATCTCACTGTGTTGTTCGGGAGAAGGTTCCTTTGAAAGGGATTTGACAAGGTTGAAGAGGTCACGTGGTTTATTCAGTGATCTCTTTAGTGTGTCCGTGTGATATTGTTTCATTGTGGTTGTGATTGCTTCACGGTGTGTGGAGAGGTGGGTACGGTAGGCGGTCTGATCTTCAGTAGAAAGCGATCGGCGCCAGCGACGCTCCAGTCTGCGGAGTTGAGTCAGAGAGGATCGCAATTCAGGAGAGAACCATGGGGCGGTGCTTCTTTTTCTCCTCTTTGTGTTATTGGAAATTGGAGGTTGTGATATGGCAAGCAGATTGGAGTTCCAGGAGGTGATTAGTTCGTCGAGGTCCGGTACAGTTTTGTTGAGGAGTGATTGGGTCTCAGCCACGATGTGTTCCCTGTTAAATGGTCTAAATCTTCTTGTGGGCGTCCGTGATGTGCTGTGCATGTTTTGGCTTCTGTGCAGCTGCTCGTTGATGATGGGGATCTGGAAAATGATCAGTTTGTGGTCTGACCAGGGTACATCAACGATTGATATTGGTAGGTTGTGGTTTTGCTCGAAGACTGGCTGAGGAGCAAATACCAAATCCAGAATGTTTCCCTTTATATGAGTTGGTTTAGTGATAATTTGCTTGAGTCCCAGGTCTTCCATAGCACCAAGGAAGGCATTTGCGTGGTTTTGGGATAGATGGAGGCTGTCATCACTGCTGAGGTTTGTGCAACCAAATATTAGTGAAGGATGCCATTAATCCTGTCCAGGTCTTTTTATTTATTTATTTATTTCTCTCAGAAATGAGTATGTCTAAGTTGCACAGACATCTCTGGGGGTTTTTTTGTTTGTTTTTTAATTTTTGTATACCTTTAGAGTATATTATTAAAATATTATGATGACATACAGTTGGAATATTTCCAATTATTTCTCAAGATATTGTATACATCATACCTGAAGTGCAAGGGTGCCAGTAATGTTGACCACAATTGTATATTCCTTATCGTCTCTCCAGTCCAGTCCCGGAACATCTGGGTTGTGTACCTCTTCCAGCAGCTTGGAGACTGAGCAATGACACTCTTTTGATGTCACTAGTATAAATACCCAAGGGACCGCCTCCTTGCTCCAGTTATCTCAGTCTCCAAGCAGCTGGAGGTTGTATGAGCCCAGAGGTTCCGGGCTCACTAGGGGGATAATTAAGCAGAGTAGTGTTTAAATTTAAGGTTAAGGGTTAATCTAATTGATTATCTAATTAATCATTTAATTGATTACATTTGGTTTGGAAGTTAAGGTATAGTTAACTAATTCTAAGGATAGTCTAGCTTTGGCCTAAGAGGCTTAGCAGTCCTGAGGTGCTCCCCCACCCTCTCTCTCTCCCCCCCTCCTTCTTACCGCTTCTGCTTCATAGACAGTGTCTGCGGAAGCTTAAAGCACAACTTGAAGCAGTGCTCCAGCTCCGAAACCCACCTGTTTGGATGAGGAGACGGGGATCTAAGGAGCCGCTGGCGTTGAAAAGCGCAAAGGGCAGACTGGAAGGACAGCGCCGAGCGGCAGCTCCAGAAAAGCATCCGGTCTCTCCTCCGACAGTGAAGCCGCGATTACGGCCGAGCATGGGGAGAGACGGACAGATCGGCGAAGTAATCAGCGGCAAAGCGGGCCTAAGGTAAGAGGGCCTGTTAGCACACTTTGCGAAGGAGTGAGAATGGGGGTTTTCGGCACCATTTAGTTCGAGCTGTTGGTCAGGTACAGGCTGCGCTGCGTGGCGCGCGCGCACAGGAGAGCCTTTGAGATACCAGAGGGCTCTGGTTAAAGGGGGGGGGGGGCCCTCATTTTGTTTTTTTGACTGTCAGAGGTTGCTGGGTGAGAGAGCTAGGTGCTGTTGGTCAATTTTGGGGCAGGGTTAAGAAAAAAGAAAAAAAAAGATTTTTGGTTTCCTTTTAATACAGAAGTTGTTTAAACAAAGATTTAGAGCAGCTTGCAGGGGGTTGCTGCTGTGGCGGAGCTTACTGACAGTTACCTGGCGGACTGGTCACAGAGGAGAATCGTAGTGGCGTAATGCCTTCTAGGCCACAGTGCTTGGTCTGTGGCACTAGAAGAGGAGCCGTGTCAGACACAGGAGTGTGTAGAGGCTGCGTCCAGGTGGCGGCAGCTATGGAGCAAGCTTTGGAGGTCAGTGTAGACGGTGCTAAAGGGACATCCCTGACTCTGCTGGACGCTGCGTCACCCGCTGTGCCATTGCCAGAACCGGTGGCAGGACCTTCCTCCACTCCAGATTTGCCTCCGTCACACTCAATTTTACCTGGAGGTTTGGCGGCGTTATTTTCACCAGAGTTCATAGCTCTGCTTCAGCAGGCCTTTGGGAATGGACAAAAGGGTCCACAGCCCTCCTCCACCAGGGGGGGAACCCGGAGGGAAGCATCTGGAGGTTCCTCTGGAAGTTGCAGAGGGCACAGTTCCTTCAAAGAAGTCTAGAGGCGGGAAGGAAAGACAGGAGAATTTGGTAACCTCGGAGGAGGTCCACTCTGAGGATATGGATCCATATTTAGAAATGGAGGACGAATTAGAGGAAGGAGAACTCACAGAACAAGAGGACCAGGTGAGAGTGGTTCGTGTTTTCTGCAGAGACGAGTTGCCGGCGCTGATTGCGGAAATGCTTAAGGTGCTTAATATTCTCCAGGACCAAGCAGGAAGTCAGTCCTCGCATATGTGTGACGTCGGTGCCGATGGAGCCCCGTGCGGAGCATTTCCCCAGCTTTCAAAGAAAGCCTTTGAGAATGCAGCACGCCTGCGCGGTCCCCTTCCCGCCCAAGAGTGCCATCTTGCTCAGTATTTATTTTTCCGTGGAGCCCAACAGACATAGTTCGTGTCACCCAGGACAAGTAGATTTTTTTCTGCGATTTTTCGCATTTCTTTATTTGGTTCGACGCCGGTTCTCTGTCCCGCCTGGGCTCGGTACACCGGTATCGAGTCTGGAACTTCTTTTTCGTTTTTTGTCCTTTGTGACTAGCGTTCGTGCTTTTTCTGTTATTTTCACTAGCAGCCCGGTCTTTTGACCTTGCAGGGGCCCTTTTTCCCCCGATGGCTGCCAGCGGGTTCAAAAAATGTGATTGGTGCAAGAAACTTATTTCTCTCACCGACACACATGACTGCTGCCTCCGATGCCTCAGGCCCGACCATGACCCGCTGGTCTGTGGCCCGTGCGGCAAAATGTCGTTGAAGGCGAAAATAGCAGACCATTTATCTCCTATTCTTTACGCTCTACACTGGCTACCTGTATCATGCAGAATCATTTACAAATCTTTAGTTACTACATTCAAGATCCTTAACAATCTAGCACCATCTTTCCTTTCAACGCTCATCAACATCCCTCATGAAAACAGGACAAGAAGAAGAATTAATCTACATATGATCCAAGTCCCAGATTCCATTAAAAAGACTAACCAGAAGACAAGTAAAACAGCTTTTTCATTCTTCGCTCCCACATTATGGAATAACCTCCCAATTGAAATTAGAGAAATCAAAGACCTTCTATCATTCAGAAAAGAACTAAAAACCCATCTTTTTACTATGCATTACCATAATCTTCAGCATGATATTGTTCCGAACTCACAGAAAAGCAATGCTCAACAATCATACTCAGACCCTACCTAGACAATGACCACTACTACATCTCTCATAATCATTCCATCTCATAGATCACCTAACTTTTGAATACAATATTATTATCATTTATGTAACAATCACCTTTTAAGGCTATTGTTAATTTTTATTTGAAGCATTACCAAATGTTACTCCAAGTTCATTGTTTGTTATCAATAGTTTCTATATGGTTTTGAGTTCTATGTTAACTCTGTTCTAAAATGAAAAATTGTTCACTGTAAAATAATAGCTTCTCTATTATCTTTTGTTACATGTAAACCGCTACTGATCTCTGGAAGTGGCGGTATAGAAAAATTGTATAAATAAATAAAGGCACTTCGGAGCCGTCAGCATCAACGTGAAATAATTTTTTCAGAGTCCGCATCCGGTAGGGCCCGGACTTCATCAGAGGCCTCAACATCTCGGGAGTCTGACCCCGAGCGCCATCGTGGTTCCTCTGAGAGGGGGGTCTCCCACCTCGGAGTACAAAACTAAGAAGAAGCTCGTGAGGGCGGCATCAGTGGAGGTCCCTGGGTCCTCGAGGGCCAGGTCACTTAGCCCTGACCGCCGCCCCGGGCTCTCAGAGTTGGAGAGGCCGTCCAAACTACCTCGCATGGAGCCGGAATCCCCGAGTCATGTAAGTTCTGTTGTCCTCGTGGACTCTCCTCCGGGAGAACTGACATCGGGGGCTGCTGAGTCTCCTGAGCTCGGACTCAGGCTGACGGCCTTGGAGAGCAGCTTGGCTGCCTTCATGGAACAGCAGCAGGTACTGATTGTGGGTCTAATCGGTGCATCTGCCCCAACCACAGGGACCTCGATGTCTAAGTCGACCCCGGAGGCCAAGCTGATCCTCGAGTCCATCAAGTCTCAAGTCGATCCTCGGCCAAGGTCCCCTTTGACCTCCCGTGCGGGGCCAAGGTCGTCGACGCCGGTGCCCTCGGCGTCGGGGCGGGTGGCACAGAGGCCCACACAGCTGGAGCCGCTTGATTCCTCCTCGGAGGAGTCGGCGTGGGAGACGGAGGATGAGGAGTCTCCTGACACCTTCCGGAACTGGTGCATCCCTTCGGACTCCCTGGAGTCCGAGCCTCGGAGAAGGTCCCCCCCCCCCCCCACCCGGAGGATACCCGGTTCTCGGACTTCGTGAGGGATATGGCCAAGGCTTTGGCATTTCCTGCGGACGCCGAGGAGGAGCCTCGAGCCGAGGAGCTCGATGCCCTCCAGTATGATTTTCCTCCGAAGGAAGCCTTTACTGTACCGGCTCCTCCGATGCTGGAACGGCTGCTCTTCCGTATGTGGGAGGCACTGGCCTTGGCGCCAGTTCTTAGCAAACGGGTCAATTCCATTTATCAAGTCCGTAAGAGCCCTGGGTTCCAAAAGGCGCAGCTACCGCACAATTCCATGGTTGTGGAATCGGCCATGCACCGCCTAAAGAATCAGAATATGCACTCCTCGGTGCCTCCCAGCCGGGAGGCATGGAACCTTGATGCCCTTGGTAGAAAGTGCTTATGGGACCTGGCAAAGGAGATTGCCAGGTTCTCAGCTGGCCTCTCCGAGGAACCCTTGCAGAGGTTCAAAGCCTTGTCTACAGGGATCTGAGAGTGCTCAAAGTTTATCTCTCGAGCAGCCTATGATGTTTTCGAGGCTTCGGCCCGGGTTGCCGCGGCCGGCATCGGTGCACGCCGTCAGGCCTGGCTACAGTCATCGGACCTGGAGTCATGGGTGCAGGACAAGTTGGTCGATGTCCCCTGCCGAGGTGACAACCTATTCGGTAAGCCCATGACGGAAAAGGCTGCAGAAATCGAGACTGAGACTCTCACCAGGACAAGGCTGTCCAGAACTGCCCCTTCTCAAAAAAAGGAAGGGCTCTGGAAAGAAGCCCTTTTTCCCGAGGAAGGGTGTTGCCTACAAAACCTACCCTCAGTATCAGGCCTCTCCAGCTCCCTAACAGGGCCAGCAGGCCAAGGGGCAGGGGCATGGGCCCCGTAGCAGAAGACCCCCAAGCCGCCAGCTCCGGCTCCTGCACAGCAGGGAGCGGTGTTTTGACTTACACAGCATAGCCTCTCCTCCGCCGGTGGCTCCACTCAGCACAGGAGGTCAACTGACCCTGCACGCCTACAGGGGGCCAGCCATCACAGGGGATACCTGGGTACTGAGCATAGTCCAAAAGGGTTACATGCTCCACTTCCACCAGCTACCCCCTCCTACTATGTGGGGGCGTTCTCAGAGGATATTCTTATTATGAATGCTGAGGCTCGAGAGGGAGCCATTTTTTCAGCTTTGGGTTCCCGGTAGCCTAGAGCTGGGGAGTCCCATATGTGAGGACTGACTTCCTGCTTGGTTCTTGAGAAAGATTAGTTACTCACCTGTAACAGGTGTTCTCCAGGAGCAGCAGGAATCAGTCCTCACGACCCTCCCTCCTCCCCTGGAGTTGGTCATATCATTCATTTTGATTTTTTGCCGTCTTTAGCTATGTCATCTGACTGAGCAAGATGGCACCCTTGGGTGGGAAGGAGACCGCGCAGGCGCGCTGCATTCCCAATGGCTTTTTTTGAAAGTTGGGGCAATGCTCCGTACGGGGGCTCCGTCGGCGCCGACGTCAGCCATATGTGAGGACTGATTGCTGCTGCTCCTGGAGAACACCTGTTACAGGTGAGTAACTACTCTTGCCGGCCTCGGAGCCGACGGAGGATTCCACCTTAGAAGACCCGTTGTTGCAGGCATTTCGGAAGACGCAAAGGGCCTTTCCAGTGCACAGAGTAATGCGGGAGATGATTCAACAGGAATGGGACTTGCCCGAAGCAGGACTAAAAGGGTCCAGGGTTATGACTCGCCTGAACCCTTTGGTGGATCAGGATCGGGAGTTGTTTAAGTCTCCCAAAGTGGATGCAGCGGTCTTGGCGGTTACCAAGAAGACTACACTTCCGGTGGAAGGTAGTGCCGCTCTTAAAGATGTCCAGGATAGAAAGCTGGATACATTGTTGAAACAGGTATTTGATGTCAATGCGTTATCCATTCAGGCTTCAATATGTGGAGCATGGGTAGCCAGAGCCTGTCTTCGCTGGTCTCAGCGGGTTCAGGGAGAACACATGGAGGATTCTGCAGCAGAAGCATCCCGGTTAGAGTCTGGGGCAGCTTATTTGGCTGACATTCATTATGACCTTATTAGGGGCTGTCGAAGAGTATGGCCTCGGTAATTGCGGCAAGAAGATATCTCTGGTTGCGGAACTGGGCGGCAGATGGTTCTTCTAAAGCAAGGCTCAGTAAGCTTCCTTTCAGGGGTAAACTTCTGTTTGGTGAAGACTTAGATAAGCTGGTAAAGGATTTAGGGGAGTCCAAAGGCGGCAGACTGCCAAAGGACAAGCAGAAGCTGGGGCATTCGACTCCAGCGACCAGGGGCCAGCAGATGGACTTTCGTTGTTTTCATTTCCCTCGGTTTGGACAATTTCAGAGAGGACGTCCTCCTTACAGGTGCCAGGATTTCGAGGAGCAGGCAGTAGTTTTGCCGCCTCCTCTTCCTCGAATCTTAGGAAGTCACAATGAAGCCAGACGGGCCCAGGCAAGTTTGGTGCCCGTGGGAGGTCGTCTATGGGATTTTTATCCGGCCTGGGTCCAGATCACATCAGATCAGTGGTTGTTGGAGGTCATTCGGGAAGGATGTGCTCTGGAGTTTCAACGCCCAGTGGTCGATTCTTGCATTCAGTCTCCTTGTAAGGTGTGCAATAAGTGCAAAGCAGTGCGAGAGACCTTGCAAAGATTTCTAAACCTGAACGCGGTCGTTCTAGTACCACCAGACCAGTGCGGCTGCGGTCGATACTCCATCTACTTTGTGGTTCCAAAAAAGGAAGGATCTTTTCGGCCAATTTTGGATCTCCAAAGAGTAGATCGTTGTCTTCGGGTGACTCATTTTCGTATGGAGACACTGAGGTCTGTCATAGTGGCGGTATGGAAAGGAGAGTTTCTTACATCTCTGGATTTGTTGGAGGCGTATCTGCACATTCCGATTCATCTGGAACATCAGACGTTTCTAAGGTTTGCAGTGCCCATGGGACATTTACAGTTCCGGGCTTTGCCGTTCGGTTTGGCAACAGCTCCACGAACATTCACCAAGGTGATGGTGGTAGTAGCGGCGGCAGCATTGCGAAAGGAAGGAGTGTTAGTTCACCCCTACCTGGACGACTGGTTAATTCGGGCAAAGTCCAAAAGAGAGAGCGAGTTGGCAACCGCCAGAGTAGTAGAATTGTTACCAAGTCTGGATTGGGTAGTCAATGTGACAAAGAGCAGGTTGATTCCATCGCAGAGCCTAGAATACCTGGGAGCTCACTTCAATACAAGGGTAGGAAAGGTGTTTCTTCCTCAGCTGTGGGCGCTAGGGTTAAGAAAGCTGGTCCGCAGTTTCCTGGGGAGAAAGGATCCCACTGCATGACATTATCTACAGCTGCTCGGTACCATGGCGGCGACGCTCAAGCTAGTTCCATGAGCACGGGCCCATATGCGTCCATTACAGAGAGCGCTGCTCAGAAGGTAGTTGCACCAAGAGGAACCCCTCTCACGGAGAATACCCTGTCCGCTGGAGACACGTCAGGCTGTTCAGTGGTGGTTAAGTCCAGGGGTTCTGGAAGTGGGAATGTCCCTGGAATCACCCGCTTGGATTCCTCTTACGACGGATGCCAGACTCGTGGGCTGGGGAGCTCACTTCGAAGGACGGTTTGTTCAAGGCCAATGGACTGAACAAGAGAGGGTTTGGTCAATCAACAGATTGGAATTGAGAGTGGTAGCATTAGCGCTGCGAGCGTTCCAACGTTACCTTCAGGGAAAAGCCATTTGGGTACTGTCCGACAATGCCACCGCAGTGGCTTACATCAATTGCTAAGGGGGCACAAGCAGTGTCTCCCTGGAAGCTGAGGCCGAACAGCTGTTCGTGTGGGCCGAGGTGAATTTGGGGGCGTTGTCGGCATCACATGTAGCGCACACACACCTCGCTGAGCGAGCGCACGTAACTTACAACAGAGCGCACAAAAATTACAGAGGGGAAACAGCTGCAGAGAAGGGAGAGCAAGCGGCAGTGGCAGCACGCATAGAGAACTGCCAGAGAGAGAGCCGTGCAATCTGCGCGCTGCGGTGAAGAGGACAAGCAGACGGGCAGCATTGGAGGAGGCGGAGGGCAAGCAGCAGGTCAGCGGAACACAGAGGGGGAGAGCGTGCACAGTCTTGCAGTGGCAGGAAAAAAGCGCGGGTGCACGGCCAAATAAAAATGTATTGAAGTGAGGGAGCGAGAACGGCGATCGGAGCACCGGATTCGGATCGGAGCACCGGATTCAGAAGGGAGCACAGATGAGGCACAGCAGACCGGCGTTGAATCGGGTATTGAGAGGGTGAAAAAGCAGCAGTAAAGGCCGAGTTCTAACGGGGGAATTGAGACCGCATAGCAGACAAGATGGCTGCGCTGGAGCATGTCTGTGCTTCAGAAGGCAGTGCTTTAGGGCATTCCATATCTTTAAGAGCGGTATAAAATTAATAAGCATTGTCAATAGCAATAAAGTAAATTAGACAGACTAGATAGGCCCATGTGGTCTTTATTTACCATCATAGTCTATGCTTCTTTGGATGACCTTTTTACTGTTTTGTCTTTTTACAGTCAAATATGAATCTAAAATGCTGAAGAGATTTGATTTGCCTCATTGCTTTCCCTTGTGCATTACCATTAAAGTGTCAAGAATGTGCTTTCATGGAGTGTGACCAAAAGCCATTAAAGTGCTATTTGCATGAGAATGACTGATAGGTGTAGAAAGAAAACTTCCAGTAAGGGTTTTCCCTGTAACCCAACCTAAGTGAGGACATGGACTCTGGCCCCTCCATAAATGTCAGGCCAGGGCAACGTCTTGTAATGGTGATCTGTTTCAACCAATCTGAAAAATGCCAGGGACTGAAAAATATTGAATCAGCATTATTAATTTTTTTATTACATTGAAAACTGAATAAAGTTAATTTTTAAAATGTCGAAACCAATAGCGATGAGAGGTACAAAACGTAAGAGAACAGCCAGAGCTTTTAAGCCTGAATGGCTTGAAGAAATTGTTGAAACGGGGACACCGAAATCTCGGGATAAAACATGCATTCAACTGCGTGAAATATTCACTTACGAAGAGGATGACGGAGTAGTCTGTTCATACTGCCGAGATGCAAAAAACATCTGAGAGTTTTCGAGTGGCAAATTTTGGGATGATGTGTGGAAACTGGACTTTTTGAAACAACATCTGTCTAGTAAGACTCATACTGAAAGTGTTAAGAAACTTAGAGCTAAAAATCCAAATTTAAGAGGAGGATTATTTAACTTGTTGCTTGAGAGTACCGCTGAAAAAGAGAAAAGGCAAATTAGTAATGAACAGAAGCGTTCTACACCAGAAGAAATTTAATTTCTAATTGATAGTGTTTTGCTGGCTGTTCGGATGAATATTTCCATGCTCTCTGTTCAAGATATTGATGAACACATGTCCAAGTACATAACCATACCTGAAAGCTGGAGAAGCAAAAACTGTTTGTTTGAATTTCTTGAAATTATAAACATCAATGTCCAAGATAAGCTCATAGCAGATGTTGCATCAGCAGCGTATCATACATTAACTATTGATGAAAGCACAGACATTTCTGTCAACAAATACTTAATACTGTACTTCAAATATCGGCCAGTAAATTCATGTCTGTATAAAACTTCATTTGGTGGGATGCTACAGTTGGAAGCATGTGATGCTGCATCAATAGTCAGTGCACTCCGGGAATTCTATGGGAAATACAAGCTTGACCTTAACAAAATGGTTGTGTTTACTTCGGATGGTGCCTCTGTCATGTCAGGCAGAATAAATGGTGTTGCTGCGCAGCTAAAAAAAAATGTTTCACATTTAGTGCAGCAGCATTGTGTTGCCCATCATGAAGATTTGTGGGATCTCTGAATCATGGAAGGAAGTAAAGTTTGATGAAAGAAGTTGATACTTTCATGAGAACTGTTTACACAACCTTTTGTCAATCTTCTACTAAAAGGTCACAATTTAAAGAATTAGCTGATGCTTCTGAATGCGAGTCAATTGCTTTTAGACCTCTGAACGAAGTGCGGTGGTATCTAGACATTTTTGTTCTTCAAGCAATTATTCGAAATTATGATCCATTATTAAAATACTTTCAAGAAGAGAAGGATAATGATCCCATTGCAAAGTACTGTTATAAAAAGCTAAACAGCCATCAATTCCATATAACACTGCAAATTTTGAATGATGTTTTATCTGAACTAGCTTCATTAACAATGGCATTTCAAAAACGTGGGCTAACACCACTGGAAGCATATCATCTTGCACAGGGTAAGCTGAACAAAATCCGAATGCAATACTTGGGTGACACAGTTAAATGGAGTGATAATGTTAAAAATCTTCTCGACAAGATACCTGGAGACGTTTCAGTGGATACTGATTCCACACTTATTTTCATTAATATGCTGTGTCTGCATTTAGGGGAAAGATTTCCTGAAAATGAAATTGAAGAATGGTCTGCTTTTGACTTGACAGCAGTAGCACAGTGTGATTATGAATTTGGAAGTGAAAACGTCCGATCACTCTGCTTAAAGTACAAACAATTTCTTATGGAGGAACATATTGTTGTTCAGCAGTACAATGACTTGAAGTTCTTAGTCGCAGAAAAAATCAAAAGCAAACTGATAAACAGTTTTCCGGATATGGTGACTTTGGCGTTTTCAGAATGCTTCACTTTGCAGATTTAGCGAAATTGATGGATATTGGTGGAACATGTTTGGCTTCTAGTGCAGATTTTAAGCGTGAATCGCTTACAGTTAGAACATTTGGAAATGCTGATGTGTGTTAAGAGTCATCTTCAAGATGGCGGATCGGTAGACCTTGATAAAATTTATTCAGACTGATTAAATTTGAAAGATCGAAGAGAAAAATTTTGAGAATGAACTGTTAATAGTAAGCTCATTCTCTTCTTCCATACATAAATTATTTACATGAAATAACAATGACTTTCAATAAAAATTAACTGAAATAATACCGCATTTGTGATTGTAATTACTATAAATTTTCCGCTTCATTTAGTAATCGTCTGTTTTCATTTAATTTGATTACAGAAACATGGTTTAATGAATCACATGATTGGGATATAGCCATAGCTGGCTATAATCTATTCAGAAGAGACAGAGAAAATGGAAAAGGAGGAGGAGTAGCCTTGTATGTCAAAAGCAATATTAAAGCTACTGAAATGCAGGGGACATGGGGAAAAGAAGAAGCGCTCTGGATTGCGTTGGAAAGAGGAGATGGCACTGTCATCCATATTGCTGTAGTCTACAGACCTCCGACTCAAATTGAAGAGAGAGACAATGAATTGATTATAGATATTGCCAAGATAGCATCAAAGGGGGAAGCAATCATATTGGGTGACTTTAATCTACCTGATGTGGATTGGATTACTCCTTCTGCACATCTGGAAAGAAGCAAAAAAATTGTGGATGCTCTCCAAGATGCATTATTTAGACAAATGGTGATGGAACCAACCAGGGAAAGCTCAACGCTGGATGTAGTGCTCACCAACAGTGCTAGTGTGTCAAATGTCTGCGTGAGTGCCCCTGTGAGCAACAGCGACCATCACACGGTGTGGTTTGAAATAAAAGCCATGGTAAAGGCCAATCGTAGGAAGCTCAAAGTCCTAAACTTCAAATACACTGACTTCAATAAAATGGCAGAGTATTTAAAGGAGGAGATGACGGGGTGGGAGGAGATAAAGGAAGTGGAATTGCAATGAGCTAAACTAAAGGAGGCAATAAAAGGGGCAACAGATAAATATGTAAGAAAAGTAAATAAAAGCAAGAGGAGAAGGAAACCTATTTGGTTTTCCAAAGAGGTGGCTGCTCATATAAAGGCAAAAAGCACAACTTTTGCAAAATTCAAAAGCTTGCAAACAGAAGAACACAGAAATGAATACAGGATCCAACTCAAAGAGTCTAAAAGAGTAATAAGGATAGCAAACTCAAAGGCAGAGGAAAAGATGGCTAAAGATGTTAAGGGTGGCAACAAAAATTTCTTCAGGTATATTCAGGAAAGGAAAAAGATCAGAGTTGGAATTGCAGGATTCAGAAGTGCTGGGGAAGGACTCGTGGAAAGTGACACTGAAAAAGCGAAATTGCTAAACAATTACTTCTGCTCTGTGTTTACTAAAGAAGATCCTGGAGATGGACCAGCTGTGACTCCCAAATATAAAAATGGGAATGAAGTAGATACCACACCATTTACAGAAGAAGAGGTGTTAGAACAAATTGCTAAACTGAAAGTGGACAAAGCCATGGGACCGGATGGGATACATCCCAGGATACTGAAAGAGCTCAGAGAGGTTCTAGCAGGACCGTTAAAGGATGTCTTTAACAGATCCTTGGAAACAGGAGAGGTTCCTCAAGACTGGAGAATGGCTGATGTCGTACCTCTACACAAAAGTGTCAAACTACAGGCCCGTGAGCCTTACCTCAGTGGCGGGAAAAGTAATGGAGGCGCTCCTGAAAGAGCGAATAGTGAACTTTCTCAAAACCAACAGGTTGCAAGACCCGAGGCAACATGGTTTTACCGAAGGACGATCTTGCCAAACAAATCTGATTGAGTTCTTTGACTGGGTGACCAGGGAACTAGATCAGGGGCATGCGATGGATGTCATCTACCTGGATTTCAGCAAAGCCTTTGATACTGTTCCTCATCGGAGGCTTGTCAACAAACTCAGTAGCTTGGGGATTGGTCCCAAGATAGTAAACTGGATTAGAAATTGGTTGACTGACAGACGACAGAAGGTGATTGTACATGGAGCTCACTCGGATGAGAGGAAGGTGATTAGCGGGGTGCCCCAGGGTTCGGTCCTGGGCCCGGCACTGTTCAATGTATTTGTGAGTGATATTGCTGAAGGACTGAATGGAAAAGTCTGTCTTTTTGCAGACGACACAAAAATTTGCAACAGAGTGGACTCCCCCGAGGGAGTGGTTAACATGAAGAAAGATCTACAAAAGCTGGAAGACTGGTCTAATGCTTGGCAACTACGATTTAATGCAAAAAAGTGTAGTGTCATGCACTTGGGTAGCAGAAATCCAAGAGAAATGTACACGATAGGGGGCGAAAGGTTGGTATGCACGGTTCAGGAGAAAGACCTTGGTGTGATTATCTCTGATGATCTCAAGGTGGCAAAACAGTGCGACAAGGCGGTGGCAAAAGCCAGGAGGATGTTGGGTTGCATACAAAGAGGGATTACCAGCAGAAAAGAAGAGGTACTTATGCCACTGTATAGGTCACTGGTGAGGCCTCATTTGGAATACTGTGTTCAGTTTTGGAGACCATATCTTGCAAAGGATGTAAAAAGACTGGAGACTGTTCAGAGGAAGGCGACCAAAATGATTTGGAGCCTGCATCAGAAGCCTTATGAGAAGAGACTTGAAGACCTAAATATGTACACTTTGGAGGAAAGGAGGGACAGGGGAGATATGATTCAGACCTTTAAATACTTAAAGAGAAATGATGAACAAACAAACCTCTTCCAAAGACGGGGAACCTGTAAAACTAGAGGGCATAACATGAAGCTGCAAGGGGGTAAATTGAAAGGCAATATCAGGAAATGTTTTTTCACTGAAAGGGTGGTGGATGCTTGGAATGCCCTCCCAATGGAAGTGGTAGGGGTGAACACGGTGACGGAATTCAAAAAGGCATGGGACAAACACAGAGGATCCCTTTACAGCAATAGGATAAAAACAAAATAAACAGTACCATCTAACTTCTGAACCATATAACGTCTCAACAAATAGGGGTGTCCTACATGGAGTGGTAGGTTTACCCCTGAACAAGGATATGGGGAGGGGTGGCCTGCGCGGAGCAACAGGTGCACCTGCTCTTGCCATCTTGCTGGGCAGACTGGATGGACCATGCTGGTCTTTATCTGCCGTCAACTACTATGTTACTATGATTAAAATCAATGTGGTGTACATACTGTATTCTGACGTGTAGTCAAATTTTAAAGTATATAACTCCGAGTGTCATTATATGGCGCACAAAAATTTAACCTTCATTCAAAAGCTGCACAGCTGATATTTTCTGCGCACACAGCCTACAAAAAATTAGAGGGAACATTGTAGCAGGGGTAGACAATGAGGAGGCCGATTTTTTTTTAGTCTGGTTAAGGTGGACCCAGGAGAGTGGGTACTGCATCCGCAAGTGTTCGAGATGATAGTGTGTCGTTGGGGAGCCCCAGTAATGGATCTCATGGCAACTTTCGAGTCTGCGAAGGTCAACCGATTCTTCAGCCAAAGACGGGAGAGAATGTCGGAAGGCCTAGACGCTCTCATATAAAGGTGGCCAGAAGACCAACTTCTGTACGTCTTTCCTCCGTGGGTGTTGATAGGTCGTGCCCTGCAGAGAGTAGAACTACACAGGGGACACGTAATATTGATAGCGCCGGATTGGCCAAGGCAGCCATGGTATGCAGATCTGATAAGGTTATTAGTAGACCGACCATGGCTCCTACCAATTCGAGAGGACCTGTTACTACAAGGCCCATTACGCATGCCGCAGGTGGATCGATTCTCGCTTACGGCTTGGCTCTTGAGAGGGTGAGGCTAAGGGCCAGAGGGTACTCCTCTGCGGTGATTTCCACATTGTTGAAGGCAAGGAGGAGGTCTACCTTCTTGGCGTATATTCGAGTCTGGAGAGTCTTCGAAGCGTGGTGTGATAAGAAAAGTCTTGATGCATTAAAGGCTTCTGTTTCTCAAATTCTGTCTTTTTTTTACAGGACGGGTTTGAGAAAGGCTTAGCCGCTGCGTCCTTGAGAGTTCAGTTGGCAGCGCTCTCTTGTTATAGAGATAAGGTAAATGGGGATGTGCTAGGGGCACACCCTGATGTTAAGCGTTTTTTTGAGAGCAGTGTCGCTGTTGAGGCCACCGTGTAGACCGACAGTACCGACGTGGGATCTTCATTTGGTGTTGGAGGTGTTGGTACACGAGCCGTTTGAGCTGTTGTCACGAGCATCCTTAAAATATCTTACACTCAAAGTGGTTTTTCTAGTGGCTATATCATCGGTACGGAGGATTTCAGAGTTACAGGCTTTGTCCTGTAGAAAGCCTTTTTTCTCTTTTTACAAGAAAGTGGTGTTGAGGCCAGTACCTTCATTTTTGCCTAAGGTGGTGTCGGCTTTTCATGTGGTTTCTTTGCCAGTATTTGAGGACAGTGGCAAGGAGGTAGATTTCAGAAAATTGCATCTCTTAGACGTGCGTAGAGCATTAAAGACGTACTTGCGGCGAACACAGGGATTCCATAATACAGAAAGGCTGTTTGTTCTTTTTGAGGGGGGCAAGAAAAGGGCACGCAGCTTCCAAAGCATCTATTGCCAGATGGCTCAAAGAAACTATAGCTTCAGCGTATCTGTTGAAGGGCAGGACAATACCAGACAGGCTTCAAGCGCATTCACCGAGGGCGCAGGCGGCGTCCTGGGCTGAGTGCACTTTGGTACCGGCAGTTGACATCTGTAAGGCGGCTACTTGGTCATCGTTAAATTCCTTTGTCAAACATTATCGTCTAGATGTGCAGGAGGAAAGGGATACCTGTTTTGGATCGGTAGTACTTCAGGCTGGTCTAGCGGGTCCCTCCCGTTGAAGGTTTTTACTGCTCTGTTACATCCCCAGAGGTTCCGGGACTGGACTGGAAAGACGATAAGGAAGGTGAAATTAGACTTGCTAATTGTTGTTCCTTGAGGAACTCCAGTCCAGTCCCACATCCCTCTCTAATATTCTGTTGTTTGGACTATGGCCTGAAGCAGAGAGGTATAGTATTTGACACGGTAAGCTCAAGGGCCAATTATATGAGTTACAGTCCATAAGGGGAGGGTAAGTTAATGGAGATCTTAAGGCGGTCATATTCCTCTATTAAGACGAAGGGCGGACCATAGCAGGACAAAGGTAGTAGTACTTTAAAGACACATTCCGTGGCTTAGTTCATAGTTGTTAGTTAAAGTTTGATAGCGATGTTTGCTACTTAATTATTGCTCCAGTGAGTCTGCTTTATCAATAGGTTACTGGAGCAAGGAGGCAGTCCCTCGGGTATTTATACCAGTGACATCAAAAGATTGTCATTGCTCAGTCACCAAGCTGCTGGAAGAGGTACACAACCCAGAGGTTCCGGGACTGGACTGGAGTTCCTCAAGGAACAACAATTAGCAGGTAAGTCTAATTTCACCTTATGTTATGCTCAGTTACAGCTAGGGCAGAGTATTATTGTGTCATCCACAGGTTCGGTGGGACCTTCTAGTAATGAGCCAGCAGAGAGAGACAGTGCTGTGATGATGTCTTTGGTTTATTTTGGCTAAAAAAAAATAGAAGATTATACAAACAAGCACTAGAAAAATTGTAGCAGCGCTAAGATTACGTAGAGCAGTAACTTACTGATTAGCAATCAGATGTCACAAGCTTGCTCTGCACTTGGCTCTTTCCTGTACTTTCCCTATCTGAGTAATTCCCACCCCAGGGGTGAAGGCTGTGACACAGTAGCTCCTCAGGAACAGATGGATACAAGTGAGCAGCCGGTGGTAGAAGCCGGTACTGCAGGAGAAAGCAGGGATTTCTCTGCAGAAATAAAAAAACACAGTTTCAATCAAGCAAAACAGCTCACCTCGAGGGAGGAGAGTAGGAAGGCTTGTGATTGGGCACGCCCCAAGGGGAGGCGGGCAGTGCAGGCTAGAAGCACCTGGTTAAATACACAGGAACCAGGAAGTGAAAGGGAGACGCAGCTGCAGATGCAGACCCACGGGCAGATGCAGAGGGAGATCCACGGGCAGATGCAGATCCAGAGAGAGAAGCCAAGAGAGCAACGGAGGTTTCCTTGCTGTGATAATTTCCCTAACAGTCTGCAGCTGGAGGATAGCTTGGAGCAGCATTCAGATGAGGAAAGAAACTGCTGGAGGCAGAGCTCCTTTAGAACGCTGAGAAACCCAAGGCTACAGGACCAGGCAGAGCGGGGGAACAAAGGCAGAAGGATAAAGAATCCTCCAAGAGAGAAGCTCCTGTATAAGGTACCCAGAGAAAGAGGAGTTTATGCTCTAAAGCCAGAAAGTCTATGTTCTGCTTTTAAAAGCAAAGCCAGTCAAGATGGTGGCAGCTGGTGTCAGAAAAGAGAAGCTTTGAATGACAATAATTATTCTTTTAAACTAGCTGAGTCACCTAGCCAGGACAGGGCTGATATACATGCTTTTAAATATTCTCCTAGCACTGCTAAGTTTGAATGCACAGCACCCACGTGTAGGGAAAGGTGGGGAGCTAATGAAAGCCCAGCACATGTTTGTTTTCCAAATGCAAACAAACCTGATAAGGAGCCGGAGATAGATAGGCTCAGTCAATACCTATTCACCGAGGGGACAGGAAGACAGCTCAATGAAGAAAAGTTTCATGCTGAATCACTTCTTAAAGAGTTCCAGGATTATTTAGAACAGAAGAAGAGTTTTAACCACAGTGTTCCAGTTACTGGCTGTAAGGAAGAAAACTCTGTTCATAATTCTGTGTTTTCCCCTGCTGATGATGATGATGAGATGATGATGGACTGTTCTACCTGTTTAATTGATAGAGGCAATTAAGCAGAGAGAGGATTGTGCTGGTATATGAAGTAATATAACAGTGCCGTAACTTTGACCGACACAAGAAAGCTTGTGGAGGGAAACTGAATTAGAGCACTACTAGTGATTGATAGAACCTGAGCTTTATTAGTAAAGGACTTTTCTGTTATCAGCCTGTATGTTAAAAGCACATGAAAGGAATGTGAAGAAATACAGCATTTAAAGCCAGTCAGGCAAAGTTTCAGTTAATCCTGTTTTATTTGGTTTAAACTTCTGCACCGTCTGTAATCTTCTTTTGAACTGCACAATGGCAATATGAGCCACATGAAAATAAACCTCATGTAAATAAATAACTCTTGCCAGCCTTACTGCTCGAAGCATAACACAACTACAACTAACTGCCTCAAGGGCATAACAAGGCAACCCCTCCTTAACCCTCAAGGTTAAGGGGCGGGCGGTGTCATAAGGCATAAGACCGGTACCTTAACTCTGCCAGGTGGACAAATGCAGCTGGGATACAAGGCAGTCTCTGAAGCAGCATGAAGTCCAAAGGAGGCAGCTAGGCAAGCTACACTGGCTCAAGCTATTTGAGATGAGCCGCATGAGAGCACAGAACCTTATAGGTATCTGTGGGAGTCAGTGTCTCACGGGTTAGTGGAGCAGCCTTAGAATAACAGTGTGTCTTTGCTTCTAGAAGCAGCAAGAAGAGAAAAAGGCAAAATGGCCCCCAGTGGTTCTGTGCCTACTATATTCTTTGTTATGAGTCCTTATCACCTTTTGGTGATTGGTTGGCATGAGATACAGAGATGTGTCTTGGCAAATCAGGAGGTAGTCATGTGGTCCTCTTGTACACCAGGGGTCCATGATGAGAGAAGAAATGCAAAAGATGGTATGCAGTCTCATACATTGTTGCAGGTGTCCAAGGCCAGTAGAACAGTCTGTGGTTGAGAGAGGCCTAAAAAGCACATAGACACAGTTGAGAATAATAGTCTTCTGGATGCATACACGCAAACATTTAGGAGCCAGTTGCTTGGAGGTCAGCAGGTATGAGTCTTGGTATACAGCTGAGGTTTCTGTTGCAGGAATCCATTTGTTTGGTTCAGAGCAAGTCACATAGTACCAGTCCTACAGATCCAGGCATTCAATATTTGGATTCAGTTTCCAGCGACGACACCACTACTACTGCTAAGCTGGGGGGGGGGGTTGTTGTTTTTTTGTTTAGTACCTGGCTTCTCAGTGAGTCATTTTATTGATTTATCTCTTTATTCAAAATTTCAAAAGACAATAATACATTTCACTTGAAATAAAATACAGAAAACAATATAGTCCACATCCAGGGAAGTAGCCAATAACAGAAGAGAGTTAGTGCCCTAATTACTATACAAAACTCTGTTTTTTTTTAAACTTGCCGCACGATAACAGTTGTACAATCTACAGCGAGGAAACCTGATTTTTAAGAAAAGATTCCAAGGACGAAGTCTCAGAGAAAACATATTTGGTGCCCCCTAATGTAACCACACATTTACAAGGAAACTTAAGGAAAAAGGATGCACCAAGTGCCAAGACACGAGGCTTTAAAGACAAAAAAGCCTTGCGCCTAAGCTGGGTTTGCCTAGAGACATCAGGAAAAATATTAATTTTACCCCCACAAAATTCAGCATTCTTATTTAAAAAAAATAAATGCATAACAGTGTTTTTAGCAACCTCAGAAGAAAAAGATACAAGAAGAGTGGCCCGAGAAGAAATTAAATCCTGAGAAGATTCAATGAATTTGGAAACATCTAATGACTGTAACGCTATATTTGGAGCAGCTCCCAGGGCACCTCCATGAGAGGACGCCCCTATAGGCAAATAATATAACTTATTAATAACCGGTTTAATATTATCTCCATAACCCAAGACTTCAGATAAATATTTATCAAATAATATCTGAGGCGATAACAATCGAGTATAGAGAAAATTCAAACATCTGATATTTTCCAATAATTCTTGTTGAGTATGCAAGATAATGCTGTCCTTAATAAAAGACAAAGAGGATTCCTGTAAGGACACACATTGATTTTCCAACTTTTGACACTTAGGGGTATGTTTACTAAACCTTCTTAATGTGTGCCCAGCGTTAGTGTGCAGGATGCCATATAAGGAGTGGGCATTTCAGTTTAAAGTAGCAAAACGGGATTAGCGCGCGCGCTCTTGTGTGCAGCGCGCACATTAGCACACGAGTAACTCGTGCGGGAAGCATAAGCAGGCGCGCTGATGTGCAAACAGAGGAACAGGGCTGCAGTACAATGGTGAAGACACTGACAGATGGTGCAGGGGTCATGGGTTCAATCCCCCACTGTGCCCAATGAATAAGGCTGGCTGAGACACTACCGTGCTTCAAACGGCGGGGCGACAGAGAAGTTTCCTGCTGCGGTCCTTGACTGCCGATGCCTGCAGCTCCTTTCCTCATACTTTCAGTGGGAGAACGTTTCTGAAGAGTGCACAGTATTTAAATTTAAAAAAAAAAAAGGAATTTTTTCATATTGGGCCTGATCAGGGACTAGGCTCTGCATCAGGGTCTGGTGTATTTGTTGAGAGGCTCAGTTAAGCGGGATGCCTTCTAGGCCGCTTTGTTTATTGTGCGGCGCTAGAAGGGGGTCCATGTCTCGGGAGGGGGTTTGTAGAGGATGCCGTCAAGAGTCAGCGACTATGGAGCAGGATGCAGCCAGGGCCGGGGGTTCAGGAGGGGATAGCGTAGAGTCTTTTGGAACCCCTTTTGGACACAGGAGCCGAGTGGGAACCTGTGCCTAGCACGTCTGCGGCTTCGGACCCTGGGAATGCGCAACTGCCATTACCGGGAGGCCTGGCGGCGATTTTCGCACCGGATTTCATAGCCCTGCTTCAGCAGCACCTTCAGCGGCTCTCTATTTATTTATTTAACAGTATTTCTATACCGCCTTATCCTACAATCAAGGCGGTATCACAGCAAAACAATCAAAAGAGGTGAAAGTGTATTTCATGCAGTGAAAGCTATATCATGATTTGTGTGTGAGAAGTTATAGTGTGTTTGATTAGTTGAACTATGTACATAGTGCGCTATGATATAGCATGTGCTATAATACATTATTCTATACATTGGGTATTAAGATTCATCGAGTGCCATTATACAATTTCTTATCAGGGGGTCGGAGGGGGGTATGTTAGGAGTTCCTGGTAGTTAGATCAAGTGACGTGTCCATAGTGTTCTATGAACAGCGTTGTCTTCAGTTGTTTGCGGAAGTCTTTGAGGTCCGTCTTCGATCTGAGCTCGTCTGGGAGGGAGTTCCAGATTGTTGGGGCAGCCAGGGAGAGTGCTCTTTCTGTGGTGTCTGCGTGTTTTTCTGACGTCTCTTGGGGTGTTAACTTGGTTGGAGGTTCCTTTTCTTCTGGGGCGTGTGCTGGTGTCTGGTTGTATGAGGGTGTGTAAGCTGTTGGCTGAGGTGTGTTGTTTGATCTTAAATATGTTTGATTGTTTTGTATTAGATACGTGAACTAATTGGGAGCCAGTGAAGGTCTTTTAGAACAGGAGTAATGTGTTCATGTCTTGTTGATCCAGATATTATGCGGGCTGCCGTGTTTTGTGCTAGTTGAAGTGGCTTGAGTGTTTGTTTTGCTAGTCCAAGGTAGATGGGGTTGCAGAAGTCCAGTAAGGGGGTTATTAGAGCTTGGCATACATTAAGTAAACCTGCTGGCAGCACGCCCGAAGCAGGGCTTGGGGATAAGAGGCCGGCTACCTCTTTGTCAACAGCTGTGTCCGGCATTAGCTGCGAAGAGATCCAGAGAAGACAGGGACCGAGTAGATGGGTCGGTCATGTCGGAGGGTCTAAAGTCGGAGGATCTGGATCCTGACACGGGCCTAGATGAGGATCTCGAGGAAGGCGAGATTTGAGGAACAAGAGGACCAAGCGAGGGTGGTCCGCGTGTTTTGTAGAGAGGAGTTGTCGGCTCTCATTGCGGAGTCACTTAAGGCGCTTAATATGCCGCCCGAAGGGCCAGCGAGGACACTGTTCTGGAGGATCCTTTGTTGCAAGCTTTTCGGAAGACTCAAAGGGCTTTTCCCATTCATAGAGTGTTTAAAGAAATGATACAGGAAGAATGGGACATGCCAGAGGCCGTGCTTAAGGGTTCTAGAGTTATGGCCCGTCTTTACCCTCTGGTGGACCAGGAGAAGGAGTTGTTTAGGTCGCCTAGGGTAGATGCAGCGGTGTTGGCAGTTACTAAAAAGACCACAATTCCAGTAGAAGGTGGTGCGGCGCTCAAAGATGCGCAGGATCGCAATTTGGAGACCTTGCTGAAACAAGTCTTTGAGGTAAATGCCCTCTCTTTACAGGCGTCGATTTGCGGAGCCTGGGTGGCGAGGGCTTGCCTACGCTGGGCACAGCGGATTCAGGGGGGGCCATACGGTTGGTGCTGACAAGGAGGCCTCCAGACTAGAATCCGGAGCAGCTTATCTGGCCGACATTCATTATGACCTTATTAAGGGGTTAGCAAAGAGTATGGCTTCGGTGATAGCGGGGCGGCGATGTCTTTGGCTGCGTAATTGGGCAGCTGACGGCCCCTCTAAGGCGCGGTTAAGTAAGCTTCCCTTCAGGGGGAAACTGTTTGGTGAAGATTTAGATAAATTGGAATCCAAAGGAGGGAGATTGCCAGAGGAAAAGCAGAAGCAGGGACGGTCCACTTCCATGTTGCAAGGCCGGCAACGGGACTTTCGACGTTTCCGTTCCCCTAGGTTTTCCCCAAATCAGCGGGGCCGGTTTCCCGGTAGGATTTCATGGATTTAGAGGAGCAGGCAGGGAAGTTGCGGCCTCTTCCGCTTCCTCAAATTTCAAAAAAACACTATGAAGTGAGGGGGGCCCAGTTGGGATTGGTTCCCGTAGGGGGTCGATTACTGGAGTTTTACCCTGCCTGGGCCCGAGTCACGTCGGATCAGTGGGTGTTGGAGGTGGTCCGAGAAGGTTATGCGTTAGAATTTCAGAGTCTAGTAACCGACTCCTTTGTTCAGTCCCCGTGCAGATCAGACGCAAAACGCAAAGTAGTCGGGGAGACAGTGCAGAGACTGCTCTCTCTCAAAGCAATCGTGCTGGTTCCCCACGCCCAGTTAGGGTGCGGTCGATACTCCATTTATTTCGTAGTCCTGAAAAAGGAAGGAATGTTTCGGCCTATTTAGGATCTCAAGTGAGTGAATCGGTGTCTCAGGGTGTCTCATTTTCACATGGAGACCCTCAGATCTTTTATAACAGTGGTACGAAAGGGGGAATTTCTAACATCTTCAGACCTTTCAGAGGCGTATCTTCATATTCCAATTCGAAAGGAGCATCAGAGGTTTCTCAGGTTTGCCGTACCAATGGGACATTTCCAGTTCCGGGCTCTTCCCTTTGGCCTGGCTACGGCGCCATGTATGTTCACCAAGGTGATGATAGTAGTGGCAACGGTCTTGCGAAAGGAAGAAGTGTTGGTACACCCTTATCTGGACGATTGGTTGATCAGAGCGAAGTCCCGAGAAGAGAGTGTGTTAGCTACAGCCAAGGTGGTAGCGTTTTTGCAGCGTCTCGGCTAGGTAATCAACATGTCAAAGAGCAGGTTGGAACCGTCTTAGACTCTAGAGTACCTGGGGGCATGGTTCGATACAAGAGTGGGATGGATTTTTCTTCCACAGCAGCGGGTGCTGGGACTCAGGAGGTTGGTCATGCAGTTTCTCGCCAAGCAGGGCCCCTCGGCCTGGGATTATCTGCAGTTGCTAGGGACCATGGCGGCGACGCTCGAGTTGGTGCCATGGGCGAGAGCCCACATGAGACCATTGCAGAGGGCACTGTTGAGAAGGTGGTCGCATCAGAAGGATCAGCTGTCGCAACGGCTTCCGTGTCTGCCGCTGACACTCAAGGCGCTTCAGTGGTGGTTGCGGCCAGGGGTTCTGGAGAAAGGGATGCCCTTGGACTTGCCGGCATGAATGTCTGACAACAGATGCCAGCCTTTTGGGCTGGGGGGCTCACTTTCAGGGACAATTTGCGCAGGGGCAGTGGTCCAGACTGGAGAGGAGTTGGACGATCAACAGGCTGGAGTTGAGAGCGGTGGCTCTGGCGTTGCAAGAGTTTCGTCTGGCACTTCGAAGGAAGGCCATTCGGGTGTTTTCGGACAATGCAACCGCAGTGGCTTACGTCAACCGTCAGGGAGGCACCAGCAGCGTGGCACTGGAAGCCGAGGCCGAGAGCTTGTTGCTATGGGCCGAGGACAATCTGGTAGCCTTGTCGGCAGCACATGTGGCAGGGGTAGACAATGTGGAGGCTGACTTCTTGAGTCGGGTGCGCATAGACCCGGGAGAGTGGGTTCTAAATCCCGACGTATTCGCGATGCTAGTGCGTCGATGGGGGACTCCGGTGATGGATCTCATGGCGACATTCCAGTCGGCAAAGGTAGAACGCTTCTTCAGCAGAAGATGGGAGAGAATGGCCGAAGGCTTGGATGCCTGCGTGTTTCCACCTTGGGTGCTGATCGGACAGGTGCTTCAGCGCATAGAACGCCACAGGGGTCTGGTGATTTTAATAGCGCCAGATTGGCCCAGGAGGCCGTGGTACGCGGACCTAGTAAGGCTGTTGGTAGAACAACCATGGAAGCTCCCGGCTCAAAGGGATCTTCTAACGCAAGGGCCCCTGTGCATGCCTCAGGTAGATCGATTCTCGCTTACGGCTTGGCTCTTGAGAGGGCTAGGATGAGGGCGAGGGGTTATTCAGCGGGAGTGATTTCCATCTTGCTGAAAGCCCGGTGGCAGTCTACTTCATTGGCTTATGTTAGAGTCTGGCGTGTGTTTGAGGCTTGGTGTGAGGATAAAGGTTTCGTTCCCTTCAAGGCGTCGCTTCCACAAGTCCTATCGTTCCTGCAGGATGGTTTTCAGAAGGGCTTGGCGGCCGCTTCATTAAGGGTGCAGCTCACGGCATTATCCTGTTTTCGGGGCAAAGTGCAGGGCGAATCACTTGGGGTACATGCAGATGTTGAACGCTTTTTACGAGCGGTAACCCTGTTGCGGCCGCCTAGGAAGCAAATAGTTCCAACGTGGGATCTCCCTTTGGTGTTAGGGGCATTAGGGAGAGCCCCTTTTGAACCATTGGCAAAAGTGACTCTAAAGGATCTCACTCTGAAGGTGGTGTTCTTGGTGGCGATTGCTTCAGCGAGACGGATCTCAGAATTGCAAGCGCTATCCTGCTGAGGGCCCTTTCTGGTCTTCCTTGATAATAAGGTGGTGTTGAGGACAGTGCCCTCTTTTTTGCCAAAGGTGGTTTCGGGTTTTTCATGTGAATCAGGCATCGTTGTAGCCGGTGTTTGCGGCACAGCGCGAGGGTCAGACTGCGAGGCAGTTGCATCTCTTGGATATTCGACGAGCGTTGAAGAGGTATATCCACAGGATGGCCTGTTTCCGTAGGTCGGATAGGCTGTTTGTGTTGTATGAAGGAGCAAGAAAGGGCGAGGTGACATCTAAAGCTTCGTTGGCTCGTTCGTTGAAGGAGACAATCCCGTCGGCGTACTTGTTGAAAGGCCGAGTGGTTCCAGATGGGCTGAGAGCTCATTCCACGAGGGCACAGGCAGCCTCTTGGGCGGAATGCAGTCTGATGCCAGCGGCGGAGATATGTAAGGCGGCAACCTGGTCGTCTTTACATTCTTTTGTGAGGCATTACCATCTGGATGTTCAGGCGGAGAAGGACACCTGTTTTGGATCGGCGGTGCTTCAAGCTGGTCTAGCAGGGCCCTCCCGTTGAATCCATTCACTGCTCTGTTACAACCCCAGAGATTCTGGGACTAGACTGGAGGGACGATCAGGAAGATGAAATTAGACTTACCTGCTAATTGTAGTTCCTGGAGGAAATCCAGTCTAGTCCCGTATCCCGCCCAGATCTGTGAGTGGACTGCGGCCTGAAGCAGAACCAAGGTCACAGGTAAGCATCGCAGGTGGCTGTGCTGCGTTCTCAGTACTTTGATAGGTGGGTAGTTTAGGGGAGTGTTTTGGGGGAGGGCTCGACATCCCTTGCAGGGTAGGGAAGGTGGACCTCAGCAAGCATGGCACGTTTCAAAGTTTATGTATATAGTTGGCATGGCGCCCTTCAGGGGTCAATTGGTCGGTTAGGTTGTTGATTATGATTTAGTTTGCTATTTAATGGTTGCTCCGGTGAGTCTGCTTTGTCAATAGGTAACTGGTGAAAGGAGGCGGTTCCGGGGCGCTTATACCAGTGAGGTCATAAGAATGACAGTTCTCAGTCTCCAAGCTGCTGGAAGAGGATGACAACCCCAGAGATTCCAGGACTAGACTGGAGTTCCTCCAGGAACTACAATTAGCAGGTAAGTCTAATTTAATCTAAGTATTCTCTGAGCAATAAATTGTTTCTAGAGACCTTTACAAAGAGTCCTTCTAGATAGAAGACAAGAGATCTGTGAAATTGTATTAAATAGGTGTTAAAGCCAAGGGACAGATCAAAGGGGCATTTTGAAAGACTCCCTGTATCCAAGCAAGGGCTGTGTGAATCACCCAGGAAATTGGTCACAGGTTGCCTTAGAAGCACAGGACAAGGATACTGTGTAGCAGCCAGATTTTAATAAGTTGTCTTTCCCTCCCTCCCCAACCTCCACCCACCCCTGAGATAATTGTAGCTTTATAGGTACTTAAACCTCTAAAAGGAAAGGAGGTGCCATATTCACTCTAAGGTGAAGCTGTTTATCCTCATCAGGCATATATTAAGGATCTGAGATTAATTAAGTTTGATGTGAACAAAGTCCATTACACTTATTAGGAATACTTTTATTAGTATAAGTATCCCTAGCAAATCTAAGTAAGTAAACAACTTAAATACCTAAACGCAACCCTAAAAATAAGATGCAGACACCAGTCCAGCAGTGAGATGGGAGCTTTCCAGTCTCTTGCATTGAGTGTCACATGTATGATTTTCTCCCAGTTGGTGAG
Source organism: Ichthyophis bannanicus (assembly GCA_033557465.1). Taxonomy (NCBI): domain Eukaryota; kingdom Metazoa; phylum Chordata; class Amphibia; order Gymnophiona; family Ichthyophiidae; genus Ichthyophis; species Ichthyophis bannanicus. Next base: position 358,559,533 of record CM066036.1, on the reverse strand, counting down.
GGGTGTCACCAGCTCTCCTTAAACCCCCGAGTAGAGGTTAAGGGAGTGGGCTTTTCCCTATTGAAATAGCTGTTTTACAGATCCTGGAGCAATGCCCCGTGGGAAATGTAGTCTTTTCACCCAATCAATAAGGAGCAGTTGTGGAAAAAGTGGTTAAGCAACCAAAGGATTTTATTTCCCCTCCCGGGGTGGATTTTTACCATGAACAGAAAACACAATCCAGGTATTTATTGGTATTTGGACAAACAAAAGTTCTTTAACAGAAAAAAGGCTTTCTTCAGCATTAACCAAGGTGAAAACAAACATTCAAACAAAGCCACGCTGTTTCCTCACAGCTCTCTGTTTCCACGTGCTATCTGTGCTGTACTCTCTTTTCGAGCAGGCTTTCAACGCAATGAAACTATTCCATTGGCCAAAGATAATGTACAGTCCATTATATCTATATCTTCTCCAGTATCAATACACTCTGGTTCACAGTCCATCAATTCCTCCTGGTCATAAGGAAATGTTTGAACCGGCACTGCTGGTGCCACGCCCTTTCTTACTGCTCCAGGCTTTACACGATATGCTTGGGTCAAAAACTGGCTTTCACACAGATTATCAGGCCCAGTATTCTTTTCCCAGCACCACCCTTCTGGGTACAAACAGTCACTGTAATTAAGTATATTCAAGCCTTTTGGCTTACCTTTCAGCCTTACTGGTGGAGGTTTTCTCTGGTGCTTTTGAATAGCTGTAGGTTCCCAACCTAAGCCATGCTCATAGCATTTCACTTGCCTCCTAGGCTTTCTGTCTCTCCCGTGCTCCCCAGGATATTGCAGACAATCTCCTTGGCCCTTGTTATATCCTGTCCTCGGGGTTTCTTTCTTTCTCCTCAAGAAGGAATCTGTCTCTCCTTTCCATAGAGACTCTGGCTTACTCTGGGCATAGCTGTCTTCAGTGTAGCTCTCAATAGCTTCTCTCTCCAGCTCATATGCCTCACTTCCTGCTTCTTCAGCCAACTCTTCATTACCTCCTTCTCTGCCTACCTCCATGAGCTCCACTGCAGTTTCTTTAATAGGGTGAATTCTGGGGCCGTGCTCAACTCCACCTCCTAACAGGTGTCCTGCATTACCTTGTGATTCACCCCTTGAATGATAGCACCGGCGTTTCTCTTGCCTCTGTGCCTGGTTCCCACGGTAACCAGGAGCCATGTGCTTCTGTTTACAGCTCAGCTCTACTTTTGTTCCTGGCTTTTTAGCTTCATTAAACGGGCTAGAAGGACCCACTATGTCACAGGGGTCATACGTGCGCACTAAGTACAAGGAGCTCTTTCCTCTCAGGGAACGAGTCCGATCTCTGTAGCTAGATTAGCAGACTTAGAGGACATAAGGAAGACAGAGAGGTACATAGACAAGACCTACAGGGATGTAGTACTGAAGGCCCACCTCCAGTGTGGCAGCATCCCTGTTGCCATGGAGGAGAGCGGTCACTTGACAAGAGAGCATCACCCTGGTGTGGCAGGAAGTGATCCTGTAACTAGGACCTGTCCTGCAGGTGATGTAAAACCCTCTCGCACCGAGAAGATTTCTCCAGGGCCATGTGCCTACAAGGGAAGGGTTAGGACAGCCGTTATAGTTGGTGATTCGATCATTAGGCATGTAGATAGCTGGGTGGCTGGTGGACGTGAGGATCGCCTGGTAACATGCCTGCCTGGTGCGAAGGTAGCGGACCTCACGCGCCACCTAGATAAGGTCTTAGATAGTGCTGGGGAGGAGTCTGCTGTCTTGGTACATGTCAGTACCAATGACATAGGAAAATGTGGTAGGGAGGTTCTGGAGGCAAAATTTAGGCTTTTAGGTAGGAAGTTGAAATCCAGAACTTCCAGGGTAGCATTCTCCGAAATGTTTCCTGTTCCACGCGCAGGACCCAAAAGGCAGGCAGAGCTCCGGAGTCTCAATGCGTGGATGAGACAATGGTGCAGAGATGAGGGTTTTGGATTTGTTAGGAACTGGGGAACATTCTGGGGAAAGGAGGGGCTCTTCCGAAGGGATGGGCTTCACCTTAACCGGGATGGAACCAGGCTGCTGGCATTAACCTTTAAAAAGGAGATAGAGCAGCATTTAAACTAGATATTAGGGGAAAGCCGACAGTCGCCCAAGAGCGGATGGTTCGGAAGAATGTATCCTTGAAGGATACTACCAAAAGCAGAGAGGTTCCACAAAAGAGTAAAGTAGCCCAAATGCCCTCAAGTATGGAGCAGACAGAGCTTAAAGATCCCAATTTACATTTACATTCTCTAAAATGCTTGTATGCAAATGCTAGAAGTCTAAAGAATAAGATGGGAGAGTTAGAATATATAGCACTAAATGAAAGGTTAGATATGATTGGAATATCAGAGACATGGTGGAAGGAGGACAACCAGTGGGACACTGTGATACCTGGGTACAAACTATATCGTAATGATAGAGCTGATCAAATAGGTGGAGGGGTTGCGCTCTCTATGTTAGAGAGGGCATTGACTCAGAAAGGATTAAAGTTTTGGAGGAAATAAAATCTGCTGTAGAATCTATATGGATTGAAATTCCATATAAAAGGGGGAAGGCAGTGGCAGTGGGGGTGTACTATCGAGCACCTGGCCAGAATGACCAAATGGATGATGACAAGGAAGCTAACAAAAGTTACAGCGCAGTAATAATAATGGGTGAATTCAATTACCCCGGTATCGACTGGGTCAGTGTCACGTCAGGACATGCTAGGGAGATAAAGTTCCTAGATGAAATAAATGACTGCTTCTTGGAGCAGCTGGTTCATGAACCGACCAGAGGGGAAGCCATATTAGACCTAGTCCTTAGTGGAACACCAGATCTAGTGCAAGAGATAACGGTGTTGGGGCCGCTTGGCAATAGTGATCATAGCATGATCGCCTTTGTTTATGTTTCTGTTTATTAGATTTGATATACCGCTCAGGCCAGAGGCATCAGAGCGGTTTACAATGCAGTATCATTCTAGGAAATAGGAAAAGAACGCCATTATATAATAGGACAGAATAGAGGATAGAGACAGTCAAACAGATAATAGTAGAGAAGAAACATGAAACAGCAGGTTACCACATCACAGACGCATGTCAGCCCAGTCCACGCCATCAGTGCAACTCTCAACAACAAGCGCCACGGACCAGCACTTAAGGGCCATGCCAAAGGGCCCTCTGGCGAGGCCCGCAAGGCGCGGGCGCGTCTGAGAAGCGGCGGTTTTTATGGTGTTGAACGGTCGCTGAATAGGCAGGTCCGGGAGGTGAAGGGGAGCTCCTGCTCACTCCCTCTGTGACTGGCTGCTCTCCCACGCGCCTGAGAAGCGACGGTTTTTATGGTGTTGATTTAATTAGTGGAGGAGGGATAGTAAGGAAATCCACAGTACTACTGCTCATTGTGTTCCTACTGGTTCTGCAGGAGCCCTGATATCCTGTGTGCTGTCCGTGGGATGTTACCCATGACTGAAGTGGTATTTAAAGGTGCGGAAAAATTGAAGGAAATAGCGATACATCGGGAAGATGTCTTACAACTATTAGATAAACTGAAGAGTAGCAAATCACCTGGGCCGGATGGTATACATCCAAGGGTGTTGAAAGAACTGAAATATGAGATTGCAGACCTGCTATCAGTAATCTGTGAAATTAAAATCATCTCTAATACCTGAAGATTGGAGGATCGCCAATGTAACACCAATTTTTAAAAAGGGTTCCAGGGGTGATCCGGGAAACTACAGACCGGTGAGCCTGACGTCAGTACCGGGAAAAATGGTAGAAACCATCATAAAGAATAAAATTACTCAGCATGTAGATAGTCACAACCTAATGGGAGACAGCCAACATGGCTTTAGACAAGGAAGATCTTGTCTTACTAATCTGTTATGTTTTTTTGAAGGAGTGAATAAACAGGTGGACAAAGGTGATTCGGTTGATATTGTGTATCTGGACTTTCAGAAAGCCTTTGACAAGGTCCCTCATCAAAGACCTTTGGCAAAACTAAAGAGTCATGGGATAGGAGGCAGTGTACTATTGTGGATCAGGAACTGGTTAAAAGATAGAAAGCAGAGGGTAGGGCTAAATGGCCAGTTTTCCCAATGGAGAAAGGTGAATAGTGGTGTACCCCAGGGATCTGTGCTGGGTCCGCTGCTTTTTGACATATTCATAAATGACCTGGAAAGTGGAATAACGAGTGAGGTTATCAAATTTGCAGATGAGACAAAACTATTTAAAGTTGTTAAAACCCAAGAGGATTGTGAAAAATTGCAAGAGGATCTTGATAAATTGGAAGACTGGGCATCAAAATGGCAGATGAAATTTAATGTGGACAAGTGCAAGGTTATGCACCTAGGGAAGAACAACCCAAACTAGGGTTACGCGATGTAAGGTTCCACATTAGGAACCACCACCCAGGAAAAAGATTTAGGCGTCATTGTGGATACCATGTTAAAACCCTCGGCCCAGTGTGCAGTGGCGACCAAGAGAGCAAATAGAATGCTAGGTATGATAAGGAAAGGAATGGAAAATAAAACAAAAGATATTATAATGCCTCTATATCGTTCCATGGTGAGACCGCACCTTGAATACTGTGTGCAATTCTGGTCGCCGTATCTTAAAAAGGATATAGCAATTTTAGAAAAGGTTCAGAGAAGAGCCACCAAAATGGTAAAGGGGATGGAAGGATACTCCTATGAAGAAAGGCTAAAAAGGTTAGGGCTCTTTAACCTGGAAAAGAGACGGCTGAGGGGAGATATGATAGAAGTCTATAAATTAATGAACGGAGTGGAACGGGTAAATGTAGATCGATTGTTTACCTTATCAGAATATAGAAAGACTAGGGGACATGCAATGAAGCTACAGGGTGAACTATTTAAGACTAATAAAAGAAAATATTTTTTCAGTCAACGTGTAATCAAACTCTGGAATTTGTTGCCGGAGGATGTAGTAAAGGCTGTTAGTGTAGCTGGGTTTAAAAAAGGTTTGGACAAGTTCCTGGAGGAAAGGTCCATAAACCATTATTAAGAAGTGACCGAAGATATCAATGCTTGACCCAGTACAAGCATTGTGGAACTTGTGTCTCTTGGGGAAACTGCTAGGTACATTTGACCTAGATTGGCCACTGTTGGAAACAGAATACTGGGCTTGATGGACATTGGTCTGACCCAGTATGGCATATCTTATGTTCTTATGTTAGATGAAATAAATGATTGCTTCTTGGAGCAGCGAGTTCATGAAGAAACCAGAGGAGAAGCCATTTTAGCCTTAGTCCTTAGTGGAAGATAAGATCTGGTACCCCTAAGGGGCCACTTGGCAATAGTGATCATAGCATGATCACGTTCGATTTAATAAATGGAAGAAGGGGGGTAAGGAAATCCACAGTACTACCTTTTAACTTTCAAAAGGGAGACTATGATAAAATGAGGAAAATAGTTAAGAATAAACTAAAAGGAGCAGTTGGAAAGTTAAATATTTACATCAAGCATGGATGTTTAAAATAATATCTTGGAAGCCCAGACCAGCTGTATTTCACGCTTTAAAAAAAGTGGAAGAAAGTCCAAAAAACTGCCAGCATGATTTAAAGGTGAGATCAGAGAGGCTGTTGTTGCCCAAAAAACATCTTTCAGGAAATGGAAAAAGGAGACAAATGACAAACTGGAAACAACATAAGCACTGGCAAGTTAGATGCAAGGCATTGATAATGCAGGCAGAGAGAGAATTTGAGAAGAAGCTTGCTGTGTAAGCAAAAACGCCTAATAGATTTTTTTCAAGTACATTTGTAGCAAAAAACCTGTGAGAGAGTCAGTTGGAGCATTAGATGATAAGAGAGGTAAAAGGGGCACTAAGAGGAGACAAGGCCATTGCGGAGAGACTGAATGAATTCTTTGCTTCGGTCTTTACTGAGGAAGATGTAGGGATGTTACCCATAACTGAAATGGTATTTAAAGTAGATGTTGCAGAAGAATTGAAAGAAATATCGATACACCGGGAAGATGTATTACAACTATTAGATAAACTGAAGAGTAGCAAATCACCTGGACCAGATGGTATACATCCAAGGGTGTTGAAAGAACTGAAATATGAGATTGCAGACCGACTATTGGTAATCTGTGAACTATTATTAAAATCTGTAATACCTAAAATTGGAGGATGGCCAGTATAATGACAATTTTTAAAAAGGGTTCCAGGGGTGATCCGGGAAACTACAGACCAGTGAGCCTGACATCCGTACTGGGTAAAATGGTAGAAACCATTATAAAGAACAAAATTACTGAACATGTAGATGGTCATGGCTTTATGGGAGAAAGCCAACATGGTTTTAGCCAAGGAAGGTCTTGTCTTACTAACCAGTTATGGTTTTTTTTGAAGGTGTGAATAAACAGGTACACAAAGGTGAGTCAGTTGATTCCAGTGAATCTGGATTTTCAGAAAGCCTTTGAGAAGGTCCCTCATGAGAGGCTTTTGGCAAAATTAAAAAGTCATGGAATAGGAGGCAGTGTACTATTGTGGATCAGGAACTCCTTAAAAGATAGAAAGCAGAGGGAAGGCTAAATGGCCAGTTTTCCCAGTGGAGAAAGGTGAATAGTGGAATACCCCAGGGATCTGTGCTGGGCCTGCTGCGTTTTTTTGTGTTTTTTTTAATGATCATACATGTTATACAGGAAATAAAATAAACATAGCAAAAGATACACATTTTTTATCCAAGCAAAAGAAACACTTCAATACCCACATTAAGAGAGAGTGATTTAAACTTAACACATCACCAATGAAAGAAAAGGAAAACAGGAGCTAAATACTCCACTTATGGGGAACACTTTATTTTACCACCTTAACCCTCTGCTTTTCAGACAGAAAGGACTGTAATTGAGAAACATCAGTATAAACAAAGGTTTGTCCCTCAAAAGTAATTATACAACGACAAGGAAATTTTAGGAAAAAAGAGGCCCCCAATGCCACTCTTACAAAACCAGAAAATGGGGTAGCCCTACCCACATCCAGAAAAACTTGAATTTTTTGGCCACAAAATAAGATTTCTCAGTGTTTGAAATAAGCCCGCAGGACAAGCAACTTAATGGCTTCAGAACGAAAAGTCACCACAAGGGTGTTTGAATTGGTAATGGTATCCGTAGAATCTTCAAGAAAAGCAGTAAGGTCCTGCCCCACCGAGAAATCTGGTGGAGAAAGTAGATCCTTGTCCTTATCAGAAGGAGAGGATCTAGAGGAAAGGTAATACATATGGATAATGTCTAATCTCCCATCACTGTTCCCTCTAAACTGTGCGCATGTGCGCGCGCACACACCTCGACGAGCGAGCGCACATACTTTACAACAGAGCGCACAAAAATTACGGTTCTGATTCTGATAGAAAACAACACAGGCGTCTTAAAATTTAAAAGTTGTGATTGTAATTACTAGAAATTTTCCGCTTCATTTAGTAATCGTCTATTTTCATTTAATTTGATTAAAATCAATGTGGTGTACATACTGTATTCTGAAGTGTAGTCAAATTTTAAAGTATATAACTCCGAGTGTCGTTATGTGGTGCACAAAAATTTAACCTTCCTTCAAAAACTGCACAACTGATATTTTATGCACACACAGCCTACAGAAAATTAGAGGGAACATTGCCTCCCATCTAATTTTAGTATTTCAGTAAAATACTTTTTTAACAAAATATCATAAGATAGCAAATAGGTAATAGAAACATTGAAGAAACGCAAGTTCTTGGCAAGAGCTTGATTCTCAAGAACCTCCAATCGATGGGAAAATGCTAAGGAATTCCGCATTAGCACAGTATATTTATCAAAGCATAACTGGAGCTGAGATTCATTACGGGCCAAGATCTTAGCCAAATAATTTACTTGCTTGTCAGTAGATTGCATTTTACCTACAGCTTCATGAGTAAACTGACACAATGAGGATACAGTAGAAGACAACCGCATATCGATATTTTGAATAGCAGACCAAATATCCATAAGAGTTACTTCCCCAACTTGGGGGAGGGCCAAACCATCTGTTATTACCGGAGACACAGGTTTAGGAATTGGAGGACATATATCTGGAAACAAATCCAACAGAGTAGAAGAAAAGGGAGGCTGAGGAAACGGCGGTGGTGACTGAGAATGAGAGCTCAATGAAGCTTCTTCCAGTGGCGATACGGCAGGCAGCAGGGTAGTCAAATGTTTATCCATAGGGCCCACCATCTTACCTCCATGCTCCTTAGCTCCAGATTTAGCAGTCACCTTCACCTTCCGCTTGCCCATATGGACAAACACAGACCTCAGCTCGTGCCCCTTGTGACACGCCCCTTAGGACACGCCACGTAGGCCATGACACGCAGTCGCGTGAGGGAGCTGCCGGATGATATAGAGGCAGAGGGAGGGGTCTTTCACACCGGAGCCGTCCTCCGCGTGTCTGCCCCCAGACACCTGCAGCACTGCTCTCACGGCTCCAAACACCAGCCGCATCTGCTCCCCCGAACTCAAATCGCTCTCCCGGGCCCGCTGCTTTTTAACATATTCATAAATGACCTGGAAATGGGAATAACTTGTGAGGTAATCAAATTTTCAGATGATGCAAATTTATTCAAAGTTGTTAAAACCCATGAGGATCTTGATAAATTGGAAGAGTGGGCATCCAAATAGCAGAGGAAATTTAATGTGGACAAGTGCAAAGATATGCACCTAGGAAAGAACAACTCAAACTATGGTTACACGATGCAAAGGTTCCACATTAGGAACCACCACCCGGGAATAAGATTTAGGCGCCATCGTGAATAACGTGTTGCAATCCTCTGTCCAGTGTGCAGAGAGCAAATAGAATGCTAGGTATCATAAGGAAAGGAATGGAGAAAAACTAAAGATATTATAATGTCTCTGTATCGTTCCATGATGCGATCACACCTTGAATATTGTGTGCATTTATTTATTTATTTATTTATTTATTTATTTGTATTTCTTCTATACCGCACTCTTTTTCATCAGCGCGGTTTACATTAAACATTTCTGGTCACCGTATCTTAAAAAGGATATAGCGTTATTAGAAAAGATATAGAGAAGAGCCACCAAAATGGTAAAGGGGCTATGAAGAGAGGCTAAAAAAGGTTAGGGCTCTTCAACCTGGAAAAGAGACAGCTGAGGGGAGATATGATAGAGGTCTATAAATTAATGAATGGAATAGAACAGGTAAACATAGATCAATTGTTTATGCCATCAAAATATAGAAAGATTAGGGGACATGCAATGAAGCTACAGGGTAACCTATTTAAGACTAATAAGAGAAAATATTTTTTCACTCAACATGTAATCAAACTCTGGAATTCGTGACCGGAGAATGTAATAAAAGCTGCTATTGTAGCCAGGATTAAAAGAGGTTAGGACAAGTTCCTGGAGGAAAGGTCCATAAACCATCATGGGATAGGAGGCAGTGTACTACTGTGGATCAGGATATGGTTAAAAGATAGAAAGCAGAGGGTAGGGCTAAATGGCCAATTTTCCCAATGGAGAAAGGTGAATAGTGGTGTACCCCAGGGATATTCATAAATGACCTGGAAAGGGGATTAACGAGTGAGGTTATCAAATTTGCAGTTGATACAAAACTATTTAGAGTTGTTAAAATCCATGAGGATTGTGGAAAATTGCAAGAAGGTCTTGATAAACTGGAAGACTGGGCATCAAAATGTCAGATAAAATTTAATGTAGACAAGTGCAAAGTTATGCACCTAGGAAAGAACAACCCAAACTATGGTTGCACAATGCAAGGTTCCACATTAGGAACCACCACCCAGGAAAAAGATTTAGGTGTCATCGTGGATAACATGTTAAAACCCTTCGCCCAGTTTGCAGCGGCAGCCAAGAGAGCAAATAGAATGCTAGATATCATAAGTAAAGGAATGGAAAATAAAACAAAGGATATTATTATGCCTCTGTATCGTTCCATGGTGCGACCGCACCTTGAATATTGTGTGCAATTCTGGTTGCCGTATCTTAAAAAAGGATATATCGTTATTATTAAAGGTTCAGAGAAAAGCCAGCAAAATGGTAAAGGGGATGGAAGGATACCCCTATGAAGAAAGGCTAAAAAGGTTAGGGATCTTTAACCTGGAAAAGAGATGGCTGAGGGGAGATATGATAGAAGTCTATAAATTAATGAACGGAGTGGAACGGGTAAACGTAGATCGATTGTTTGTTAGCAGAATATAGAAAGACTAGGGGACATGCAATGAAGCTACAGGGTAAACTATTTAAGACTAATAAGAGATAATATTTTTTCACTCAACATGTAATCAAACTCTGGAATTTGTTACCGGAGGATGTAGTAAAGGCTGTTAGTGTAGCTGGGTTTAAAAAGGTTTGGACAAGTTCCTGGAGGAAAAATCCATAAACCATTATTAAAAAGGGACCCAGGATATCAATGCTTGACCCAATACAAACATTGTGGAACCTGTGTGTCTTTTGGGGAAACTGCTAGGTACGTATGACCTAGATTGACCACTGTTGGAAACAGGATACTGGGCTTGATGGACCTTGGTCTGACCCAGTATGGCATATCTTATGTTCTTATTATTAAAGGGGACCCAGGATATCCACTGCTGGCCCCAGTAGAAGCATTGTAGAACCTGTGTCTTTTAGGGAAATTGTTAGGTACTTGTGACCTAGATTGGCCACTGTTTGAAACCGGATACTGGGCTTTTTTGGACCTTCGTCTGACCCAGTATGGTATATCCTTATGTTCTTATGTCCCTATCTCAAATCTCTTGCAGACTGAAACAAGATTTCCTCAAGAATTGCCCTGTATTTAGAGCCATCCATCATTCTTTCAATCCTGACCAGTTTTCCTGTCCCTCCCAATGAAAAGCATCCCCACAGCATGATGCTGCCACCACCATGTTTCACTGTGGGAATGGTGTTCTCCGGGTGATGGGAAGTGTTGGGTTTCCACCACACATGGTGTTTCCTATTACGGCCAAAAAAGTTGAATTTTAGTTTAGTCTGACTAGAGAACCTTCTTCCATGTGTGTGTGTGGGGGGGGGGGGGGGGTCCGCCACCGCTTCCACATGCTGTTGTGCAAACTCCAGACGTGTTTTCTTCTTTCTTTCTTTAAGCAATGGCTTTTTTCTAGACACTTTTCCATAAAGCCCCACTCTGTGGAGTTATGGCCTAAAGTGGTCCTGTGGACAGATACTCCCATCTCCGCTGTGGATCTTTGCAGCTCCTTCATTGTTGTTATCCTTGTCTTTGTAGCATCTCTGATTAATGCACCATTAAATACATTATAACAAAAAGAACATGGCATCACTACAAACCTGACAAGAGAAAGCTGCCCTGTGAGTTTTAGTGGGCAGCTTTCTCTTGTCAGGTTTGTAGTGATGCCATATTCTTTCTGTTTTGTTATAATGTATTTATTCCTTATTGTCACTCCAGTCCAGTCCCTTTACTTCTGGGTTACGCAACCCTTCCAGCAGCTTGGAGGCTGAGCCCAACCTTTTTGGAGGTGGAGCGGTATAAATACCACTGGGACCACCCACCAACTCCAGTATACCCCCTGATCTATACGTCTCCACAAATCTGTCTCTAACCTGTTTGGAGTGCTCCTTGGTCTTCATGTTGCTTGCTTAGTGGTGTTGCAGAGTCAGGGGCCTTTCGGAACAGGTATATTTATACAGGCATCATGTGACACTGATTGCACACAGCTGCACCCTTATTATCTAATTATGTGACTTCTGAGGTTAATAGGTTGGACCAGGTCTTATTTAGGGGTTTCATAGCAAAAGGGATGAATACATATGCACTTACAACTTTTCAGTTTTTACTTGTTTTTTTATAGATACAAGATACTTTACTGTCATTTCACCTCATCAATTTGGGCTATATTGTTAGGTCCATTAGCTAACATCAAAATAAACCTGCATTTTCATTCCAGGTTGCATGCAATGTGACAAAACAAGACAGAAACCAAGAGGTTGAAGACTTTTGCAAGGCACTATCCTTAGATGCCAGCCTGGGTACTGCCTTGACCTTGTCTCTCTGGTTGCTCACCCTCAAGCTTCTCTACCTCAGCTCTTCTCTTATCTGACTTTATTTACTTTCACTCTTAGCCATGCCACATCACAGCCTTGACCAATCTCCATTAACTTATTTAGAAATACTCAGAGTGTTGACCCCTCAGCTCTCCTATCATCCCTCTCAGCCATTGTGTCCTAGGCAGACTCTTCCTATAACACTATACTCTATTCAGCTTTGGATGTTCATGCATTGTGAGGCGTACTGTACACGAGCTTTGGCTAACCTAAATCCATTACTTGTGTTCCTGTGCCCACTCTGCTGAGTGGTTTTTGGTTTAAATCCCATGCCTATGCTGTCCTTGCTAACCTCCTCCTGGTCTGCCTTCTAGAGATAGGAAGCGTTTCTGTTTATCTTCTTAAAAGATCACAGTGCTGGAACTGGAAGCACAGCATAAATGTAGGAAGGAAGGGAAATTCTCCTGTGCCTGTGGGGGGGGGGGGGGTTTAGGGGGGGAGAGGGGGAAGAAGCTGCTGTAGATCAGGCAGAGGCGGCAAGTGTCTGGGATGGGCAGTATGACTAAGTAGGGGGGGGCATGAGGCTTAAGATGGGCTGAGGCTGTGGATATATGCCTGGGGGAGGTAGGGAGAAATAAAGATAGAAGTATGTGCCTGGGAAGAAAAAGGTAAGGGAAAGCAGGATAGGTACATGGGGAGGAGCAAAAGGAGGTGAGGTGGGGTATATGCATGAGGGTAGATCTTATGAACAGACAGCTCTTGCTAGACATTAGAGGGAGGGAGAACTGGGGGTGCAGGGAAAGCTTGGTTTGGGGAGAGACACAGATTAAATGAATTATTTGCTTTGGTCTTTGTTGGTAAAGAAGTGAGGAAGCTAACCCAAGCCAGAAAAGGTATTTAATGGTGATGAGTTAGAAGAGCTGAATCAAATTTCAGTGAACCTGGAAGATGTAATAAAATAGACAAACTAAAGAGCAGCAGATCACCTGAACCAGATGGTATACACCCAGGAGTACTGAAAACTCAAGGCTGAAATCACAGAGCTGCTATTAAGTTGTAAATTAGCATTAAAATTGTCAATGGTATCAGAAGATTGAAGGGCGGCCAACGTAGCACCCACTTTTAAAAAGGGCTCCAGGGGTGATTCAGGAAACTACAGATTGAGCCTATCGTCTGTGCTGGCCAAAATGGTGGAAACCATTATAAAGAACAGAAATTATTGAACACGTGGACAAATGTGGTTTAAAGGGACAAAGTTAACATGTATTTAGCCAGGGGTAGTCTTGCCTCACCAATCTGTCCATCTCTTTGAGAGCATGAATAAATATGTAGATAAAGATGAGTCAGTATGGTATATTTAGACTTTCAGAAAGTGCTTTGACAAAGTCCCATATGAGACATTTTTGAGGAAATTAAAGTCATGGCATAGAAAGCAATGTACTATTGGTTGAGAGAGAGCAGAGTAGGGTTAAATGGTACATTTTTGCAGTGGAATTGAGTAAATAGTGGAGTGCCTCAAGGATTTCTGCTGGTGCTTTTTAACATATTCATAAATAATCCAGAATTAGAACAACAATCATGGAAATTAAAATTGCATATGGCAAGTCCTATTTTTTAGATCATTGTTTTAATATGCAATTTAGGAATGATTTAAATGTAATTGTTTTGTAATGTATTTATTATTGTGGATGTTTTTTGTAAATAGCACAAATGTTTCCACGGTATGTGCATGTGGGTGTATGTACTAGGAGTTGAAGAAATGAAGCTGTATTTAACTTCATGAACAGAGAGGGGTAACCTTTCTGGAGCGGCAGGTAGAAGCTTGAGCAAAGGCATAGAGGGAGAGGATTCCATCCTCTTGCTATATAGTGATCCTCTGTGTCTGTCCCACGCCTTTTTGAAGTTTGTCACTGATTTTGCTCCCACTACCTCCTTTGAGATGGATTGATACAATAACAGCAGCTATGAATGCGACTCTTATCAACTATGAGCCACCTGACAGAAGACTGAACACAGTATTTTAGGACAGTTATCCAGAGGGTCGCCTTGAGTCGACACAGACTTGATGGCACTTAACAACAGCAACCACCTCCTTTTGGGAAGACATTCCAGGCATCCACCAACCATTCTGTGAGAAAGTATTACCTGATGTTGCTTTTAGGTTTGTTTTACCACCTCGAACTTCATTTCATGTCCTCTAGTTCTACAACTTACCGGTCATTGGAAAAAGTTTACAGTATTTGTTCATTAACACCTTCAAAGTATTTAAATGGTTGGTCTTTATCTACGTCATTTACTATGTTATGTTAGATATCGGTAAAAGGATCTAGGCGCAATTGTGGTGAATATGTTGAAATGTTCTGTTCGGTGTGCAGCAGCAACCAAAAAATGCAAACCGAATGCTAAGAATCATTAGGACAGGAATAGAGAATAAAGAAAAGGACATTATAATGCCTCTATATCGCTCCCTGGTGCCCCACACCTTTACTGTGTGCAGTTCTGGTCTCTACATCCCAAAGATATAGCAGAGGTACCAAAGGTACAGAGAAGGACAGCCAAAATGATATAAGGGATAGGTCTACTCTCCTGTGAGGAAAGGCTAAAGAGGTTAGAACATTGTGGAGAAGAGCTGGCTGAACGGAGATATGATAAGAGGTCTATAAACTCCTGAATGTAAAGAAACTGATAAATGCAAATGAATTGTTAACTCTTCAAAAAGTACAAAGACTAGGGGACGTGTTGTGACGTTACACAGTAGTGTATTTAAAACAAATAGGAAAAATATTTTTTCTTTTTAATGAAAAATTAAGCTTTAGAACTCATTTCTGAAGGATGGGGTCAAAGCAACTTGAATCCCTCACAAAACAAAACAAGTGGAGGAGCTGAGAGAGGAGGTGGTGAGGTTGAGAAGCATCCGTGACAGCAAGAACTACATTGATGAAATCCTTCTTGAGGCATCAACGATCTCCAACCGAGATGAAAATTGGTTTGGTACAGAAAAAAAGAGCTGGATATGGGTCACCAGAACCTGAAGAATCGACACTCCAACTCAAACCAAAGATCGGGTTTGCAGCCCTGGAAATGGGAGGAGGTGAGAACATAAGCCATATGGTCTTTTTCTGCCATCTTGTTTCTATCTGGTCTGCCCTTCCATATCATCCCAGAATAAGCAGAACATCCCAGGAATAAGTGGAACTCCAACTCAAAACCCCCAAAGTTGCCAAATCTGTGACCACAAGGAAGTGAGCAGTAGTGATGGTTGGCTGTTGGGTAAGGTTTGCCTCTTTGCAGATGATACCAAAATCTGCATTAGAGTAGATACCCCAGGAAGAGTTGAAAACATGAGGAGGGATCTTGCTATATGGTCAAGAATTTGGAAGCTGAGATTTAACACTAAAACAAACTGCAGGGTCATGCCTCTGTATCGTTCCATGGTGAGACCGCACCTTGAATATTGTGTGCAATTCAGGTCGCCGTATCTTAAAAAGAATATAGCGATTTTAGAAAAGGTTCAAAGAAGAGTCACCAAAATGGTAAAGGGGATGGAAGGATACCCCTATGAAGAAAGGCTAAAAAGGTTAGGGCTCTTTAACCTGGAAGAGAGACGGCTGAGGAGAGATACGATAGAAGTCTATAAATTAATGAACGGAGTGAAACGGGTAAACGTAGATCGATTGTTTGTTATCAGAATATAGAAAGACTAGGGGACATGCAATGAAGCTACAGGGTAAACTATTTAAGACTAATAAAATAAAATATTTTTTCACTCAACGTGTAATCAAACTCTGGAATTTGTTACCGGAGGATGTGGTAAAAGCTGTTAGTGTAGCTGGGTTTAAAAAAGGTTTGGACAAGTTCCTGGAGGAAAGGTCCATAAACCATTATTAAAAGGGACCCAGGATATCACTGCTTGACCCAATACAAACATTGAGGAACCTGTGCCTTTTGGGGAGACTGCTAGGTACTTATGACCTAGTTTGGCCACTGTTGGAAACATGATACTGGGCTTGATGGACCTTGGTCTGACCCAGTATGGCATATGTTATGTTCTTATGTGATAGCCACACAAATGTCTCTAATAGGGCCTGCTGTCGTGTTAATCTGCCTTGCTAGTTACCCTTCAATTACCAATTTTCCTTTTGTGTCTAAATTTGTGTAAAGTGTGGTCTTCACTCAGCTATGTCACTTTGAGCACGTGGGAACGCTCCATACCCACCAGTCTGGCTTTCAACTGGACTTCAGTACTGACACCGTTCTAACAGCCCTGCTTAATGATATCCAGAGTGCACTGGATAGTGATAGGGCTGTCATTCTCGTTTCCCTCAATCAATCTAGCCTCTGCTTTTGGCTTGGTAGACTACCACTTAGTCCTACTCTATCCCACCTAAGTCGTTTTCTTCAAATTTAACCTCCAGGACATTGTTTGTTCTGGCTCCACCTTATTACCAGTTCATGCGCTTCAATATTGGGTCCCTCAGGAGTCAGTAATTGCACCACTATTATTTAATCTATTTGTTGCACTGATTAAACATTTGAAGTCACTGGTTATTATGCAGGATCCAGATTGCTCTTCCCTCAATTTGTGTCTTGATGCTTTTGCTCACTGGGCTAGTATGAGTAAATCAAAGTTAAATTGCTACAAATCCTTGGCCATGTGGATTACAGATAATTCTGATATCTAAAATATCATCTATCATGATGGGACTCCTGATTGGTATGGACTCTAAAAATTCTGGGCTTATACTTTTGACTCTATGCTCTCTTTTGATGACCAGGTTTCTGTTTGTGAAGAAAGCCTTTCTTTCTTTCTTTTTTGTGGTAATTAATGTGCTCTTTAGCCCTGTTTGAACAATGGAGTAATGAAAGACCCTTATGGTGCATGCTTTGGTTATTAGCCAGCTAGACTATTGTAACAGTCCTGTTAGAGCAGGGATTCTCAACCCAGTCCTCAGGACACACCTAGCCAGTCTGGTTTTCAGGATAACCACAATTAATTTGCATGAGAGAGATCTGCATTCTACAGAGGCAATGTATACAAATCTCTCACATGAATATTAATTGTGGTTTTCTCTAGGACAAAGCAGGAAGTCAGTCCTCACATATGGGTGACGTCAGTGCCGACAGAGCCCCCGTGCGGAGCATTTCCTCAGCTTTCAAGGAAAGCCTTTGGGAACGCAGAGCGCATGCATGGTCCCCTTCCCACCCAAGGGTGCCATCTTGCTCAGTCTTTCTTTTTCCGCGGAGCCCGACAGACGTGAGTTCGTGTCACCCAAGAAAAGTTGATTTTTTTTCTGCGATTTTCGCGTTGTCTTATCCGGTTCGACGCTGGTTCCCCTTCCCATCTGGGCTCGGTACACCAGTATTGAGTCCGGAGTTTTGATTTTCGTTTTTTGTCCTTTGTGACGTGTGTTCACGCTCTTTTTGTGTTTTCACTGGCAGCCCGGTCTTTTGACCTTGCAGGGGCCCTTTCCCCCCCCCCCCCCCCCGATGGCTGTCAGCGGGTTCAGAAAGTGTGATCGGTGCAAGAAACATATGTCTCTCACCGACACACATGACTGCTGCCTTGGGCCGACCATGACCCGCTGGCCTGTGGCCCATGCGGTAAAATGTCGTCAAGGCACTTCGGAGCAGTCAGCATCAACATGAGAGAATTTTCTCTGACTCTGCGTCCGGCCAGGCCCGGACTTCGTCAGAGGCCTCGACATCTCGGGAGTCCGACCCCGAGCGCCATTGGGGTTCCTCTGAAAGGGAGCCTCCCACCCAGGAGCACAGAAGGAAGAAAAAGCTTCTGAGGGCGGCATCGGTGGAGGCTCCTAGTTCCTGGAGGGCCAGGTCACGTAGCCCTGACCGCTGCCCCGGGCTCTCGGAGTCGGAGAGGCCTTCCAAGTTACCTCGTGTGGAGCCGGAGTCCCCGAGTCACGTAAGTGCAGTTGTCCTCGTGGACTCTCCTCTAGGGGAGCCAACGTCGGGCCCAATGCCGTCGGGGCCCGAGTCGGGGGCTGCTGAGTCTCCTGAGCTTGGACTCAGGTTGATGGCCTTGGAGAGCAGCTTGGCTGCCTTCATGGAACAGCAGCGGGTGCTAATCGCCGGTCTGACCAGTGCATCTGCCCTGACCATGGGGACCTCGACGTCTAAGTCGACCCCGGAGACCGAGCCGATCCTCGAGTCGTTCAAGTCTCGAGTCGATCCTCGGTCAAGGTCCCCCTCGACCTCCCGTGCGGGGCCGAGGACATCGACGCCGATACCCTCGGCGTCGGGGCGGGTGGCACCGAGACCCACATGGCCAGAGCCGCTCGATTCCTCCTCGGAGGAGTCGGAGTGGGAGATGGAGGACGAGGAGTCCCCGGACACCTTCCGGACCCAGTGCGTCCCTTCGGACTCACCAGAGTCCGAGCCTCGGAGACGGTCCCCCCCAGAGGATACCCGGTTCTTGGACTTCGTGAGGGATATGGCCAAAGCCTTGGCCTTCCCTGCGGATGCCGAGGAGGAGCCTCGAGCCTCGAGCCGAGGAGCTCGATGCCCTCCAGTATGGTTTTCCTCCGAAGAAAGCCTTTACTGTACCGGTTCCTCCAATGCTGGAACGGCTGCTCTTCCGTATGTGGGAGGCACCGGCCTCAACGCTGGTTCTTAGCAAACGGGTTGATTCCATTTATCGAGTCCGTAAGAGCCCTGGGTTCCAAAAGGCACAGCTACCGCACCACTCCATGGTTGTGGAATCGGCCATGCACTGTCTGAAAAGTCAGAAGATGCACTCCTCGGTGCACCCCCGGCCAGGAGGCCCGGAACCTGGATGCCCTCGGTTGAAAATGCTTCTAGGGCTCTATGCTAACTTGCCATGTCCAGACCTACCAGCTGTACATGGGCATGTACCTACGAGACCTGGCAAAGGAGATTGCCGGGTTCTAATCTGGCCTCTCCGAGGAACCTTTGCAGAGGTTCAAGGCTTTGCCAACAGGGATTCGAGAGTGCCCAAAGTTTATCTCTCAAGCAGCCTATGATGGCTTTGAGGCTTCGGCCTGGGTAGCCGCGGCCGGCATCGGTGCACGCCATCAGGCCTGGCTACAGTCATCAGACTGGGAGCCATGGGTGCAGAACAAGTTGGTCGATGTCCCCTGATGAGGTGAAAACCTTATCGGTAAGCCCATGACTGAAAAGGCTGCAGAAATCGAGACTGAGACTCTCACCAGGACAAAGCTGTCCAGGAAGACCTCTGCCCCTTCTCAGAAAAAGAAGGGCTTGGGAAAGAAGCCCTTTTTCCTGAGGAAGGGTGCTGCCTACAAATCCTACCCTCAATATCAGACCTCTCCAGCTCCCCAACAGGGCCAGCAGGCCAAGGGGCAGGGGCATGGGCCCCGTAGGCAGAAGACCCCCAAGCCGCCAGCTCCGGCTCCTGCACAGCAGGGAGCGGGGTTTTGACTCCCACAGCATAGCCTCTTCTCCACAGCTGGCTCCACTCAGCACAGGAGGTCAGCTTACCCTGTACACCTACAGGTGGCCAGCCATCACAGGGGATACCTGGGTTCTCAGCATAGTCCAGAAGGGCTACTTACTCCATTTCCACCAGATACCCCCCTCCTATTTTCCAGGGGAGTCTCCAAGACTCCCTCTGCAAAGAAATCTCCTCCTTCAGGAGTTGGCAAGTCTTCTAAAGGAACAGGCGGTGGAACCGGTGCCCCACCACCTGGAAGGGCAAAGCTTCTACTCCAGGTACTTCTTGGTACCAAAAAGGACAGGAGGCCTCCAGCCTATCCTAGACTTGCGAAACTTAAACAAGTTTCTGGAGAGGGAAAGGTTCAAGATGCTTACCCTTGGGATACTGCTGCCCTACCTCCAGCAGGGAGATTGGCTATGCTCCTTGGATCTAAAGGATGCTTATACTCACATCCTCATCCATCCAGACCACAGACAATATCTCAGATTTGTGGTGGAAGGGAAACCATTTCCAACACAGAGTACTTCCCTTTGGCCTAACTTCCGCCCCCAGGGTGTTCACCAAATGCCTGGCGGTGGTGGCGGCCTATCTCAGGAATCGGGGAATTTTCGTCTTTCCATATCTGGACGACTGGCTCATCAGGAGCCAATCTCTCCAGGAGGCCAGATAAGCCACTCTTTGCATTGTCTCTCTTCTTCAGCATCTGGGTTTTGTCATAAACTACGCAAAGTCCACTTTGCTCCCCTCACAAAACCTAGAGTTTATAGGGGCAAGGTTAGACACCCTGCAGGCAAGAGCCTACTTGCCCGAGGACAGGGCCCACAGACTGATGGACTTGGCCAACCAGTTCCAAAGCACTTCTCAGGTTTGCGGCTCCTGGGCCACATGGCATCCACAGTACATGTGACTCCGAATGCCTGTCTGCACATGCGGGCTGCTCAGTGGTGCCTCAGAGCTCAGTGGGCGCAGGCCACAGGCGACCTCAGAGACAGAGTAAAGGTGTCCAAACTACTTTTGGACTCCTTGCAGTGGTGTCTACATCTCCCAAACCTTCTCAGGGGGTACCTTTTCAGGCCCCAGCACATACAGGGGTGCTTACAACCGATGCTTCCTTAAAGGGCTGGGGTGCACATTGCCAGGGCTCGTGCACTCAAGGCCTCTGGTCTCCTCGGGACGCCACACAGCAGATCAATCTGCTCACAGCTCCAACAATCCGCTTGGCTCTCCAGACTTTTTCTCATGCCCTCTCTCACCAGTATGTCTTAGTTCAGACAGACAATCAGGTAGCAATGTTCTATGTGAACAAGCAAGGGGGCACAGGGTCCAGACTCCTATGTCAGGAGGCGCAGGCCCTTTGCTCCTTTGCAGTCAGACAAGGCATGTTTTTCAAAGCAGTTTATCTACCTGGTCAGGAGAACTTCTTGGCAGACAAACTAAGCAGGATTCTCCAGCCTCACAAATGGCAGTGGAATCCACTGGTGGTCCAGCAGATCTTTCTACAATGGGGACTTCCATCAATCGATCTCTTTGCAAGTCCACTGAACCGTCAGCTGCCCAGGTTTTGCTCCAGACAGCCGCATCACCTGAGAATGGCAGCAGATGCTTTTCTGATCTCTTGGTCTATGGGCCTCCCGTATGCATTTCCTCCCACGCCCCTGGTGGCCCGAACTCTGTTCAAGATCCTCCGGATCAAGGCCTCGGTGATTCTGATAGCCCCCAGATGGCCAAGGCAACCGTGGTTTCCACTTCTTCTGCAGTTGGCGGTGGAAACTCCATTCCCTCTGGGGTTGCATCCCGATCTCCTGTCTCAGGATCAGGGTTCCCTTTTGCATCCCAATCTCGATTCCTCAATCTGATGGCCTGGCTCCTGAAAGGATAGTGCTAGCTCCCTTACTTCTACCTAGGGAAGTAGAGGAGGTGGTCTTGGCCTCTAGGAGGCAGTCCACCAGAAAGTCCTATGCCCTCAAGTGGCGTAGGTTCTCAATATGATGTGTTCAGCGCAATGAAGACCCTTTCTCCTGCCTTGTGCCTAGGGTCTACAATACCTACTTCACCTGTCAGACCTAGGCCTTAAGTCCAACTCTGTTCGGATCCACCTCAGTGCTCTATCAGCACACCACTCACTGGTGGAGGGTCAGTCTCTGTTGGTTCACCCCTTGGTGTGTCCCACTTCCTCAGAGGCCTGTTTCTGCTCAAGCCTCCGATTCGTCCACCAGCCACTGAGTGGGATTTGAACGTGGTCTTGAAGCAACTTACTTGCCCACCGTTTGAGCCGATGGCTACTTGCCATTTACGCTTCCTTTCTTGGAAGGCGCTCTTCCTGGTAGCTCTCACCTCGGCCAGACATGTGAGTGAGCTACAAGCTCTGGTTTTTGATAGACCATACACACGGTTCTATAGGAACAGGGTGGTTCTACGGACCCATCTGAAGTTCCTTCCAAAAGTTGTCTCCTTCTTCCACCTCAACCTGGAGGTGGTTCTTCTGACCTTCTTTCCCAGGCTGCATACCAGCCGGGCTGAAACAGTCTTGGACTGTAAGAGGGTTTTGTCCTTTTACATAGAAGGTACGCGGGGGCACCGAAGGGCTACTCAGCTCTTTGTCTCCTTTGACCCTAATAAACTGGGGTTGCCTGTCTCCAAGCGTACGTTGTCCACTTGGGTAGCAGATTGTATCGCCTGGGCGTACAAGGCAGCCGGCCTTTTCTTGCAGGGTCGAGTCACGGCCCACCGTGTCAGGGCGAAAGCCGCGTCAGTAGCTCATCTCCGCTCTGTTCCATTGGCAGACATCTGTCGGGCCTCTACTTGGTCTTCAAGCCAGACTTTTGCAGCCCACTACTGCCTCGAGAGAGAGTCCCGAAGGGACAGTGCTTTCGCACAGGCAGTGCTCTGTAATCTCTTTGAGGTTTAGGCAACTCCTACCCTCCGGCCCTTGTGTTGGGCTACCGTACAGGGGCTTTCTCAGAGGATATTCTTATCACTGATGCTGAGGCTCTTGAGAGGGAGCCATTTTTTCAGCTTTGGGTTCCCGGTAGCCTAGTGCTGGGGAGTCCCATATGTGAGGACTGACTTCCTGCTTGGTCCTGGAGAAAGAGTGGTTACTCATCTGTAACAGGTGTTCTCCAGGAGCAGCAGGAATCAGTCCTCACGACCCTCCCTCCTCCCCTGGAGTTGCAGTCATATACTTCATTTTGCTTTTTGCTGTCTTTTAGCTATGTCATCAGACTGAGCAAGATGGCACCCTTGGGCGGGAAGGGGACCCCGCATGCGTGCTGCATTCCCAAAGGCTTTCCTTGAAAGCTGGGGAAATGCTCCGCACGGGAGGCTCCGTCGGCGCTGACGTCACCCATATGTGAGGACTGATTCCTGCTGTTCCTGGAGAACACCTGTTACAGGTGAGTAACTACTCTATCCTGAAACCCTGACTGGCTAGGTGCGTCCTGAGGACTGGATTGAGGACCCCTGCTTTAGGGGAATATTTGAAACCATAGCAGTCCGAATATATTTAAAAAAAAATATCTGACACAGTTACCTAATATTCAGATATTAGGCACCCATATATAGATAGCGAAGTGGAGGGGTAGCCTAATGGTTAGAGCACTGGCTTGGTAAGCAAGAGGCCAGGGTTTAGTTCCCACTGGCACTCCTTGTGGCCTTGGGCAAGTCACTTAACCGTCCATTGCCTCGAAAGAAAGGCCTGGCAATCTACTTCCAGTCGTACTTCCAAAAAAGCACAAGAGCTGCTGGGCTGCCAGGAATCAGCAGTGACTCAAAGGTACACATTGCATTGCATCCAGATAGCAGCTGGTGCTGAATATCATAAGAACATAAGATATGCCATACTGGGTCAGACCAAGGTCCATCAAGCCCAGTATTCTGTTTCCAACAGTGGCCAATCTAGGTCATACGTACTGTTACACAGTGGATAATACAGAGCCCATGGAGGTTAGTGAAAATGAGAAATTTACCTCAGATTTGGCTGAACAGGAAAGCTCAGTACACGGAGAAACAGCTGAGCAGCAAATGCCTCCAGCAGAAGAAAAGCCAAAAGACATTAGAAGGAATTTTCCCTGTAATAGTTGTGACGCAGGGAGAAACAGAAAGGCTCATCAGGAGCACCTGTGCCCAAAGTCCCACATAATGTGCAGGGAAGGGAAGCATATAAGTTCCTGGTTAGAACCAGGAAGGGGCAGTTCTCGAAAAGGCAGTCTGGGAAGAGGAAGTTCTGAAAGGGGCAGTCCTGAGGAGGAGAGTCCTGGAGAGGGCAGACCTGGAAACAGTCCTAGAGAGAGTCCCAGCAGGAGCAGGAGGAGGGGCAGCAACTCAGGAGGACTGAGCAAACAGCCAATGAGCACAGGTCATGCTGAAGGAAGTTTGCCGGTAGAAGGAAACTCTAAGCGTGACTTCAGAGCAAGGAGCAGCTGAAGAGGTAACCAGGAACTTGCTAGCTCGGAGGGAGGCTGGAGAGCCCGGGAGAAAGTCCTCAACAACCCAGAAGCAAAAGCCAGGAGCAAGGTAGAAAGGTGGGAACCGTGTTGTTCCAAAGAAGGGGTTAAAAGCTCTGAATGTTTTAAAGGGCGTGGCCCTGGACATAACCATAAAGCTGAAAGATATCCAGTGTTCTCACTAGGTGGGAAGGGACAGAAAACCCAGCAAGAAGCCATTCGTATACCAGGCAGTTATAGCCCTGGGCTTAAAGAACACTTTGTAGGAAAAGGTATTCGTGTGTCACAGGAAAGTGTGTCAGAAGCCAGCACATATAATGAGTGTGACTCTGGTAGTATCGGGAATGAACCTGAAGTAATGCAATGGGAAAATAACAGTTATTCTTCAGACCCAATTCCCATGGACTGTACGATATGTTTTTCGGATGACATCATTTCTTTGTGTTAACCTTGAAGAAAATAACCTTGTGACATTAACAAAGGAAAAGAAGATATTTATCTCTGTAGCCGTCTTTTGTTTGATGTTGGCTGTTGTGTTTGCATTCCTAAGAATATCTGTTTCAGGAAAGGGAATAAAGCCCTAATTTATTTACTTTACCACTCGACTGAAAGACTCTGTTTTAATAGCAAAGCAGATTGAAACCAAAAACCCTAGGCAGCCGCCTAAATAGGGTTCACCGGGGCTCTATCACACGGGCCCCATCACAGTACCTAGCAGTTTCCTCAAGAGACACAGGTTCCACAATGCTTGTATTGGTTCAAGCTTTGATATCCTGGGTCCCTTCTTAATAATGGTTTATGGACCTTTCCTCCAGGAACTTGTCCAAACCTTTTTTAAACCCAGCTACACTAACAGCCTTTACTACATCCTCCGGTAACAAATTCCAGAGTTTGATTACACGTTGAGTGAAAAAATATTTTCTTTTATTAGTCTTATATAGTTTACCCTGTAGCTTCATTGCATGTCCCCTAGTCTTTCTATATTCTGATAAGGTAAACAATCGATCTACGTTTACCCGTTCCACTCCGTTCATTAATTTATAGGCTTCTATCATATCACCCTTCAGCCGTCTCTTTTCCAGGTTAAAGAGCCCTAACCTTTTTAGCCTTTCTTCATAGGAGTATCTTTCCATCCCCTTTACCATTTTGGTGGCTCTTCTCTGAACCTCTTCTAATAACGCTATATCCTTTTTAAGATACGGCGACCAGAATTGCACACAATATTCAAGGTGCGGTCTCACCATGGAACGATATAGAGGCATTATAATATCTTTTGTTTTATTTTCCATTCCTTTCCTTATGATACCTAGCATTCTATTTGCTCTCTTGGCCACCGCTGCACATTGGGCCGAGGGTTTTAACATGTTATCCACAATGACGCCTAAATCTTTTTCCTGGGTGGTGGTTCCTAATGTGGAACCTTGCATCGTGTAACCATAGTTTGGGTTGTTCTTCCCTAGGTGCATAACTTTGCACTTGTCCACATTAAATTTCATCTGCCATTTTGATGCCCAGTCTTCCAATTTATCAAGATCCTCTTGCAATTTTCTACAATCCTCTTGGGTTTTAACAACTTTAAATAGTTTTGTGTCATCTGCAAATTTGATAACCTCACTCGTTATTCCACTTTCCAGGTCATTTATGAATATGTCAAAAAGCAGCGGACCCAGCACAGATCCCTGGGGTACAAAAAGCAGCGGACCCAGCACAGATCCCTGGGGTACACCACTATTCACCTTTCTCCATTGGGAAAATTGGCCATTTAGCCCTACCCTCTGCTTACTATCTTTTAACCAGTTCCTGATCCACAATAGTACACTGCCTCCTATCCCATGACTCTTTAGTTTTGCCAAAAGTCTCTGATGAGGGACCTTGTCAAAGGCTTTCTGAAAGTCCAGATACACAATATCAACTGACTCACCTTTGTCCACCTGATTATGCACTCCTTCAAAAAAACATAACAGATTAGTAAGACAAGATCTTCCTTGTCTAAAGCCATGTTGGCTGTCTCCCATTAGGTCATGACTATCTACATGCTGAGTAATTTTATTCTTTATGATGGTTTCTACCATTTTTCCCGGTACTGATGTCAGGCTCACCGGTCTGTAGTTTCCCGGATCACCCCTGGAACCCTTTTTAAAAATTGGTGTTACATTGGCGATCCTCCAATCTTCAGGTATTAGAGATGATTTTAATGATAGTTCACAGATTACTAATAGCAGGTCTGCAATCTCATATTTCAGTTCTTTCGACACCCTTGGATGTATACCATCTGGCCCAGGTGATTTGCTACTCTTCAGTTTATCTAATAGTTGTAATACATCTTCCTGATGTATCGATATTTCCTTCAATTCTTCCGCACCTTTAAATACCACTTCAGTCATGGGTAACATCCCTACATCTTCCTCAGTAAAGACTGAAGCAAAGAATTCATTCAATCTCTCCCCTATCGCCTTGTCGCCTCTTAGTGCTCCTTTAACCCCTTTATCATCTAATGGACCAACTGACTCTCTCACAGGTTTTTTGCTACAAATGTACTTGAAAAGGTCATTACTTCGCGTTTTTGCTTCCGCAGCAAGCTTCTTCTCAAATTCTCCCTTTGCCTGCCTTATCAATGCCTTGCATTTGACTTGCCAGTGCTTGTGCTGTTTCCAGGTTTCGTCGTTTGGCTCTTTTTCCATTTCCTGAAAGATGCTTTTTTGGCAACAGCCTCTCTGACCTCACCTTTAAACCATGCTGGCAGTTTTTTGGACTTCCTTCCACTTTTCCTAAAGCGTGGAATACAGCTGGTCTGGGCTTCCAAGATAGTATTTTTCAACAACAGCCAAGCCTGATGTACGTCTTTAACCTTTGCAACTGCTCCTTTTAGTTTTTCTTAACTGTTTTCCTCATTTTATCATAGTCTCCCTTTCGAAAGTTAAAAGGTAGTACTGTGGAGTTCCTTACTATCCCTCCTCCACTAATTAAATCAAAGGCGATCATGCTGTGATCACTATTGCCAAATGGCCCCAACAACCTAATCTGTTGCACTAGATCTGGTGTTCCACTAAGGACTAGATCTAATATGGCTTCCCCTCTGGTCGGTTCATGAACCAGCTGCTCCAAGAAGCAGTCATTTATTTCATCTAGGAACTTTATCTCCCTAGCATGTCCTGACGTGACACTGACCCAGTCGATACTGGGGTAGTTGAAATCACCCATTATTATTACTGCACTGTAACTTTTGTTAGCTTCCTTGATTTCTTTGAGCATTTCATCATCCATTTGGTCATTCTGGCAAGGCGCTCGATAGTACACCCCCACTGCCATTGCCTTCCCCCTTTTACATGGATCTATGGCCAGCACTGACATTTCCCAAATAGCAGTGATATTTAACCACTTATCAAAAAAAAAAAAACAGGTTTCTTACCATCCTAGGGTATGCAGATAGTTGTCCGGATAGTAGTGCTGAAAATACCCACTATCCAGAAAATTGCTAGCACCACCTTAGCTCTGCCTCTTGGACCATCCAGGCACTATTAAAAAGTGCTGAAGCAGTCTGTAGTGATATTCAGTGGCCCTCTCTGCAGTGTCACTAAATATTGGTCGTGGCAGGACTTATCCAGTTAGCAGGTCCTTTTTTAAATATCAGGTTTTTTTATTGTGGTTTAAGACTTGCTTGCTTTAAAAGAACTAACATAATATCCAAAGTACTTCAGTTTATTTATTTTATTTAGACAGTTTTGTATACCACCTTGTCCTTCAATCAAAGTGGTCACAACACACTTGGGGGTACATTTAACACAAGGGGATATGAGACACATACACTAATACTTACAGGGAACATGGGCAATGGAGGGTTAAGTGGCTTGCCCAAAACCACAAGGAGCACCTGTGGGACTAGAAACCCCAGTCCTTCCGGCCCAAGGTTGCTGTCTTCTGGTGGGTTTTGAACCCCCGACCTTCTGGTCTGAGGTAACTTGCCCCAACCACTAGGCCACTCCTCCCTTTAAACTACTGTATTCAACTAAACAACATAACTTTGTTGTTCTTCGCCTTAGTAGCAAATGCTGGCTACTAGTTTGCTGTATTAATTTTAAGATTCTATTGCTTCCTCATTAGCCTGTCTACTCAATGTCACAGATTGAAAACCTCCCTTCATCTTCTCCCTGTTTCATGACCCCGGTAATATACACATCAAGCTGCCTTTTTTTTTTTTTTTAAATTCTAGTGCTGTATTTTGGGTGATCACTTTCTGCATATCTTGAAGACTGTCACGCCACCACCACTCGCCTCTAGGTTAGAGGGGCATGGATTATTGAAGGAACTTTCTGCTGTATGCTTTTTCAGCTTTTTTTTAAAACTATTTCCCTGCAATGCCCTCT
The DNA here is from genome assembly GCA_033557465.1 of Ichthyophis bannanicus. Taxonomy (NCBI): domain Eukaryota; kingdom Metazoa; phylum Chordata; class Amphibia; order Gymnophiona; family Ichthyophiidae; genus Ichthyophis; species Ichthyophis bannanicus. The sequence goes on along the minus strand of CM066036.1, from coordinate 358,531,277 downwards.
GGGCACCCTACTCAGGTGACGGCAATCAGCCTGACTCCGGGCACCTGAGTGCTTGAAGCATTCACTGCCTAAAGGGTTCTGAGCCTTGTATCCTCTTCCCTTCATTCCACTAGGGGGAGCATGAAATGTTTTCCACGTGGAAGTTTTCTGATCCCTGGAGGTGTTTATGGCTTTCCTACCCTGTCTTGGTAAAAGGGGGCCCTTTACTAGGGTGAATTCCCTGTCTCTTTGTCCTCCCCTGAACTCTGGATAGGCCTCCTTGCCACATACCCTCCTACTTAAAATATTACGGGCTGGCGGAGGTTGTTGAAGCTCCTCCGAACAGTCCGTAATCCTGGATAAGGCATCTGCATTGTGGTGTAGCTTCCCTGCCCGATGCTCTACCTTAAAATCAAAAGCTTGCAGGGCCATGTACCATCTGGTTAATTGTGCATTGTGGTTCTTCATCTGCTGGAGCCACTTCAAGGGTGCGTGATCGGTAACTAGCAGGAATTTTCGTCCGGTGAGGTAGAACCGGAGGGTCTCTATTGCCCATTTGATGGCGAGGCACTCTTTCTCAATCGTAGAGTAGTGTTGCTCTGCCGGGGACAACTTCCTACTAAGGAACATCACAGGATGCTCATTTCCTTCATGATGGAAGCCTACCTCTGAGGCATCCGTCTGCACCATGAAGGCCAAAGGGCATCCTCTTAAATTGGAATAGCCCAATCGGGGTGCTGAAGGCAGTCTTCGGCTGAGATTCCCTATTCAACGGGATCTGCCAGTACCCCTTCGTCATGTCTAGGGTGGTCAAAAACTGGGCCTGCCCCAAGCGGTCGAAAAGCTCCTCGATATGGGGCATCGGGTAAGCGTCAAATACCGAGATGGCATTCACCTGTCTGAAATCTATACAGAAGCGTAATGTACCATCCGGTTTTGGAACCAGAACAATGGGACTGCACCACAGGCTTCTTGATTCTTCAATGACACCCATCTCCAACATCTCGCGCACCTGTGCCACGACCTCCTGCTTTTTAGCTTCTGGTAGGCGGTAGGGTCGTTGCCTGACCACCTTCCCTGGTGGCGTCAGGATCTCGTGTGCCACCAGTCGGGTTTCACCTGGGATCGGGGTCAGTACATCTGGGACCCTCTCCAATAGTCGAGCCAGATCCCGTCTCTGGATCAACGATAGTTCTTCCCCTACTTGGGGCTCCAGGTTCTTCCTGCAGTCTGCCACTTGAGGTCCTAGGTCGTCCTTTTCAGTCTCCCCCATTCTCTCTCCACAGGTGGCTATCAGGCTTTTCATCTCGGCCCCTCCGGTGGAACCAAATCCAGAGGCTCCCCGTTCCGTAGGAGACAACATGGGGACCTCTTCTAGTGGGGGAAACCCCACTCTCTTGCACAGCAGCTGGGCAATCCGGTCGCCTACCTTCACATGGTAGTCTTCGTTGCCAAAATTAAACAGCAATACTTTTACACTCCCTCTATAATCAGGGTCAATCACCCCAGCGCCGACGTCCAGGAAATATTTCAGAGCCAGAGCCGATCGCGGTGCTATCCGACCATAACATCCCACGGGTATCTCCATCTGAAGGCCAGTATCAACGAGAGCTTTTCCACGGCTGGGTATCACCCGATCCTCGGCGCTGCATAAATCATAGCCCGCGGCTTGTGGGGACGCCCTCCTGGGAGCCTGGGCCTTCTCGGATACCTTACAAAAATTTAATATGAACTTCTGTTTAAGGGGAGCAACACTTCCCAGGGGTTCTTTCCCTGGGTTTTCACTTGGCTTTCGGGGGTTCTCAAAAAGAGGGCCAGGGACCATCGTCATCATCCCCTCCCCTTTTCTCCCAAGGCCTTTCTCTAATCCTTCCCTAAATTGGGGCCAATCCCTTCCCAATACTAAATCATAAGGTAGTTTTGGAACCACTGCCACGAGAACGTCTTTCTGCACCCCAACCCTTTTATCACTACTCTGTACACAGGGTAGAAAGAAGCAGCTCCATGTATGCACCTAATTTGCACCTGCCCTTCCGGCTTCCTCTGGCGAGACTCATCCTGGGCCTCAATTGCCTGCCAAAGCTTTCGTGACACCATGCTTTGGTCGGCCCCAGAGTCGGGTAGAGCATGGGTAGTGACCCCCTGTATGTTAACATTTAAGAGAAATCCCTCTCCTAGATGTTTCACATTGGTACCAGTTAATCCCATGCGGGCTTTGCAGTCTCTCTGCAGGTGTCCCATCTCCCCACAACGATAGCATTTTTTCTCAGCCCACTTACCCTCATGAGCAGACACACAAGTTTTAAGACATTTTACATTATTTCCCTGTTTCTTTTCTAATAAATCAAAACTGGCCTCTGTCCCTACTTTTGGAGGGCCTACCTTTGGGGGAAACGCCAATTCAGCTTCCATGTAGCGCTCCACCAAAAGGGTTGCCTCACCTTTGCTCTGGCAGTTTTGTTGAATCAGAAAAGATTGTACCCTTTTAGGTACTGCAGCCATAAATTGCTCCAATATCACCATATCCACCACCATATCCATAGTTTTCCCTTCCGGGGCTAGCCACTTTAAAGCTAAACCTCAAATTCTCTGGCTTAAGGCCTTAGGTGTCTCTCCGGCCTTTAAGACCGTGGCTCTAAACATGCGGTGATACAACATTTTTGTTAATCCTAATCGGTCTCTAATTGCATTTTTTACTGCATTATAGTCCATGGCCTGGGCAGCTGGCATAGCCGTATATGCGGCTAGTGCTTCTCCTGTTAAGGAGGTTGCCAATCTCACCGCCCACTGGCTATCTGGCCAACCCACGGCTTGAGCCACCCTCTCAAATGACTCCAAGAAGTCATCTATATCATCATCAGGAGAAAGTTTTCCAAAATTAAACGCCCCACTGGTGTGTGGGCCTGCTATATTGTCCATTCGCAGCATCTCTGGTCCTTTCGGGGTTAGTGTTCCTCCACTTCCTTGCCTCTGGGAAGTAATAAGGGCTTCCACTAAGTCCAGGACAGGCTTTTTCTGCTCCCTCATAGCCACCGCTGCATTCTCCTGCGCTAGCTGGGCCAACTCCTGCTGGCGTTGAAATTGAGTGGCCATCCATTGCACCAGCTCTTTTGGATCCATCTCCAGCGATACCTTGCTCCTGTGTTGACTCTCGAAGGAAAAAAAACTTTGTCTTTTCCGCCAACCTTCTGTGCTATCACTCTTGTAAGTGTATATCCTGGATGGTAGAAAATCCTGAGTGGTAGAAAATCCTCACAACTACGCCACTGTCACGCCACCACTACTCGCCTCTAGGTTAGAGGGGCGTGGATTATTGAAGGAACTTTCTGCTGTATGCTTTTTCAGCTTTTTTTTAAACTATTTCCCTGCAATGCCCTCTGAGAAATGTAGTCCGTATTCAGCTGTATGAGTGCACCATGCAGAAAGCTGTAGTTAAGCTCAAGTAGGTAAGGCAAATGACAGAAATTTATTATTTTTATATACACAGTGGTTCAATCATACCACACATAGGATTGTTGGTTCAGGACTCTTGGAAGCAAAAATTGTCCAAAACATTTCCAACCACAAAATGCAGTTTTAAAGATTCTCTCTATTGCAGGATACACAGTCTTTACCAGCAAGCCTATTGTATTCCCTTCTTAGCCTTGCTGGCTAAAGCACAAAACAAAAAGCACATTTAAAGTCTGTGGTAAACTTCCCCTTTATAAACACATGGGATCTCAGCCACCTTGCTTGTGGAATAAGGGTACCTTTTTCCTGGATAACGTCCTTTCAGGACTGGCTTGCCTTCTCTATGTTCCCCAGTTTTATAGCTTGGCACAAGGAACAGTCCATGGGAGTGTCCTCCTCAATCAGCTTCACCTCGGGCTCTCCCGGCTGAATAGGCTCTGACTCCCCTTCCTGCTTAGCATGCTCAGCTAACAGCCTCCCGGGGGATTTTGGAGTCTCTCTTGTCCCTGGCTCCAAACTGTCCTGCAGCCATGCTGCATGCCAAATAGCGCACTCTCCAGCTGGAAGCTCCGTTCCTCTGCACTGCTCTGCTCAGCCTGGGTTCCTGCTTCTCCTCTCCTCCCCCCCTACTAAATCATACTCTGCTCTGGGTTTATACTTCCAGGGCTCTAGCTCCAACCCCACCCTACTCGGGTGACGGCAATCAGCCTGACTCCGGGCACCTGAGTGCTTGAAGCATTCACTGTCTAAAGGGTTCTGAGCCTTGTATCCTCTCCCCTTCATTCCACTAGGGGGAGCATGAAATGTTTTCCACGTGGAAGTTTTCTGATCCCTGGAGGTGTTTATGGCTTTCCTACCCTGTCTTGGTAAAAGGGAGCCCTTTACTAGGGTGAATTCCCTGTCTCTTTGTCCTCCCCTGGACTCTGGATAGGCCTCCTTGCCACAAGACCTAAAGATGTACACTTTGGAGGAGAGGAGGGACATGGGAGATATGATTCAGACCTTTAAAAACTTAAAGAGAAACAATGAACAAACAAACCTCTTCCAAAGACGGGGACGCTGTAAAACTAGAGGGCATAACATGAAGCTGCAAGGTGGTAAATTGAAAGGCAATGTCAGGAAATACTTTTTCAATAAAAAGGGTGGTGGATGCCTGAAATGCCCTCCCGATGGAAGTGGTGGGGGCAAACACAGTGACGGAATTCAAAATAGCATGGGACAGACACAGTGGATCCCTTTACAGCAACAGGATAAAATCAAAATAAACTGAACCATCTAATTCCTCAACAAATAGGGGTGTCCTGTATGGAGTAGTGGGTTCACCCCTAAACAAAGACATGGGGAAGGGTGGCCTGCACAGAGCGGCAGGTACACCTACTCTTGCCATCTTACTGGGCAGACTAGATGGACCATACCGGTCTTTATCTTCCGTCATTTACTATGTTACTATATGTTACTATCTCCATTCTGAATTTTCCTACTGAAAATTGAAGTAGGACCTTAAGACTTTTTTTCTTTGCTCTACTGCTTTGCAAATGCTTTGGTGAATCAGCCAGCAGCACTCCTTCCCCTTTCTCTTTGATAGCTCCCTCTTGCATTTCCTCATGGTTCTTTACTTGCCTCCTCATTGTGTTTTGAGCTTGTTAGTTACTTCCTTGGCCTTTCACTGTAATCCAAGCCTATTTTACTTAACTACTGTCTCTTGTGTCTTATGGTCTTCCTACCTGCTTTGAAGATTGCAGACTGCTCTGTCCCTGTGTTCTGTGCTTGTTTTATCTAGTTATTTTGTCTTGTGCATGTCCTCTTGTCTTTCTGTTTATTATGAGAATTGTAAACCACTTTGTTCCAGGTATGAAGTTGGTATATCTGTGAATAGCCAAAATTATTTGGCTTGCTTATTTTTCATAGTACCACCTTATAGCATCATGAGAGTAATTTTAGGGCACCTGTTTTTTAAAGACAACTTAACTGTCTATGTGCCTTTCTATAAACTAAATTCGTAGAGTGATTTCTAGTACCATGCAAAATCTGCATAAATTTTTACTTGCCCCAAAGATGATGAAATGATGTGCTTGCACTCGCATATTTTATAAAGTATTCATTTACATGTCAACTTTGTGCCTGTTCCAACCAGACTATGCCCTAGGAAGATATATATACCATCTTATCAGCTTGTGCATATTTACTTGTTCAGTTTTAGGAGAATCCTTACCATGCGTCATTCATGGTTCACAGGTGTAAAATGCATTATACAGTTACCCCCATATGCTGTTCTGTGCTGCCAGTTATCCTTGGTGTTCATATCCATACTTCAGTTTAATTGTAGTCAGTGTATGCAGTGTAATGGATTTGAACTTTACTTTCTTCTTATCTCTCCTCAGCTTCTTTGGTGATTTTGGATTTATGTTTGGTGGAAACCCACGACAGCAGGATCGGAACATTCCAAGAGGAAGTGACATTATCATGGAATTAGAGGTGACATTGGAAGAGGTCTATTCCGGGAATTTTGTAGAAGTAAGTAGCTGTACTACTCCATGGAGGCAGCATTGAAACTTGCAGTGAGAGGGGGACTCTTAATTAGTGGGCAGCAATTGGTGCTGGGTTGTATCCAATTGGGTTAGTTTATTCTCCGGGAACAAGCAGGCAGTCACTCTACACATATGGGTGACGGTACTGACAGAGCTCTTGCGGAAGCATCTCCCCAGCTTTCAAAGAAAGCCTTTGGGAGATGCTACCACACATGTGTGGTCCCCTTTTCGCCCAAGGGTGCCACCTTGTTCAGTCTCCTTTTTTCCGTGGAGCCCTTCAGACGTGCATAGGTTCTTTCTTCGGAAAAAGTCGATTTTCTTGACCTGAGTTTCGTACTTACTCTCTTCTGGTAGTGCACCGGGTCTCTTCCCACCACATGAGCCCACTGCCCCAGCATCAAGTCTCGGGTCCGTAGGTTTTTTCTTCTTTCTTGGCGCCTTTGTGCCTTTTTCTCCAACTGGCGGCACTGCGGGTCTTCGACCTCGCTGGGATACTTTTTTCTCACATGGCTACCAGTGGTTTTAAAAAGTGTGATCGGTGTGCCAAAATGTCCCTGACCAACACACACGACTGCTGCCTCCGTTGCCTGGGACCGGACTATGACCCCCACAGCATGCGGCCTCTGTAAGAAGATGTCCCTTAAGGCCCTCAAGAGCTGCCAGCAGCAGCATAAGTTTGGTTTTTTTTTTTGTTTTTGTTTTTTTCCTGGAGTTCTGGTACCTCCAAAGGCCAAGGCCTCCTGCGAAACTGCAGAATCCCAACCTAGTCTTACAGACCCTGACTGACATTGTGGTTCCTCGGAAAAGGGGTCTCCTTTGAGGGAACTCGAGAAGAAGAAAGCCTCGAAGGTGGCGTCCCTGGATGGCTCAGATGGGCCGGGTAAGTCCCGAGCCAGGTCCCACAGTCCTAAATGCTTGTCCAAGGGATTGGAGAAAGAGCGACCTATGAAGGTCCCCCGAAAGGGCTCTACTTTGGGCCAACCTCGGTTGCTTGAGACCATCCTCATCAAAGATTCCCCTTCAGGGGGACCGGCATTGGGCCCAATTCCCTTGGTGCCCGTTCCAATGGCTGCGGAGCCTTCTAGCCTGAAGTCCAGAATGGTGGCCCTGGGGCGCAGCTTGTCTACCTTCATGAACCAGTAGCAGGTGCTCTTTTCCGGTACTACCGGTTCCTCCGCCAGACCACGGGGCTCTTGATCTCAAGGACATTCCCGGAGGCCGAGATGATTCTTGAAGTCTTTCGGCCTCAAGTCGATCCTTAGCCGAGGTCTCGATCTGGCTTCCGTTCCATGGGGCTGCAATCTTCCCCAGCCACGGGGCCTCAGAGGGCCGCGGACATGGATCAGTCCCGGAGCCCGCGAGCCACCCTTGACGGACTATTCTGAGTGCGAAACAGAGGACGAGAAGTCGCCGGACACCCGTCGCAACCACGATGTCCCCTCAGACTCCTCTCCCTTGGAGCCCTGGCATCGGTCCTCACCCGAGGACATGGCGTTCCTCGACTTTGTCAGATACATGTCCAAGGCCCGTTTTCCTGATGGAATCTGTGGAGGACCCTCGGAAGGAGGAGCTAGAAATCCTCCAATACGAGTGCCCTCCGAGGGAATCTCTTATGTGGCCCATCCGCCCCATCCTGGAACGGCTAATGCTCTGTATATGGGAGTCACTGGCATTGGTGCCGGTGGTGAGCAAGCGGCTCGACTTGATGTATCGAGTCTTCTGGAGCCGAGGCTTCCAGAAATCACAGCTGCTGCACAACTCCATGGTAGTGGAGTCGGCCATGCATCGTCTAAAGAGTCAGAAGATGCACTCCTTGGTGCCCCCGGACAGGGAGGCATGCATCCTGGATGCCCTCAGCAGAAAGTGCTACCTGGGCTCGATGCCCATCAGCCAGATTCAGGCTTATCAGCTGTATATGGGCATGTGCCTGAGAGACCTGGCGAAGGAACTCGATGGGTTCTCAGTTGGTCTTTCCGAGGAACCCCTGCAGTGGTTCAATAACCTGGCGAAAACCGTCCGTGAGTGCTCCAGGTTTGTGTTGGGCAGCCAATGACGGCTTCAAGTCGGCGGCTCGAGTAGTGGCGGCGGGCATTGGTGGCCGACATCAGGCCTGTCTCAGTCATCCAATCTCGAGCAATGGGTTCAGGACAAATTTGGTCGATGTCCCATGCCAAGGAGAGAACCTCTTAGGCAAACCCATGACTGACAAGGCTGCCGAGTTGGAGACTGAGTTCATGACGAGGCCCAGGTTCTCTATAAAGACCGCTGCCCCTCCCTGACGGAAGGGCTTGGGTAAAAAGCCCTTCTACCCGAGGAAAGGAGCTGTTTACCCACCTTTTCAGGCCTCTCTGACTCCCTAGAAGCAGATCAAGGGACATGGGGATGGCACTCATAAGCAGAAGGCTCCCAAGCCCCAGGTGTCAGCCCCGGCCCAGCCAGGGGTGAGTATTTGAGTCCTTGGGCATAGCCTCTCCATCCCAAGGAGGTCAGCAGCCCACAGGAAGACGTCTCATTCACTATGCCCAAAGGTGACCAGCCATCACTACCGATTCTTGGGCACTCCAAGTGGTCAAGGAGTGCTACCTCCTCCACCTGGCCCAGATATCTCTCCCTTTTTTTTCCGGGAGAGGCCCCCCAGGTCTCCCCTTCAGTGGGATCTTCAACTGAAGGAACTAGCAGATCTCTCGAGGACAGAGCACTAGGACCAGTTCCCCACCATCTCAAGGGCAAAGGGTCATAAGAACATAAGATATGCCATATTGGGTCAGACCAAGGTCCATCAAGACCAATATCCTGTTTCCAACAGTGGCTAATCTAGGTCATACGTACCTAGCAGTTTCCCCAAAAGACACAGGTTCCACAATGCTTGTATTGGGTCAAGCAGTGATATCCTGGGTCCCTTCTTAATAATGGTTTATGGACCTTTCCTCCAGGAACTTGTCCAAACCTTTTTTTAAACCCAGCTATACTAACAGCCTTTACTACATCCTCTGGTAACAAATTCCAGAGTTTGATTGCACGTTGAGTGAAAAAATATTTTTTTTTATTAGTCTTAAATAGTTTACCCTGTAGCTTCATTGCATGTTCCCTAGTTTTTCTATATTCTGATAACGTAAACAATCGATCTCTGTTTACCCGTTCCACTCCGTTCATTAATTTATAGACTTCTATCATATCTCCCCTCAGCCATCTTTTTTCCAGGTTAAAGAGCCCTAACATTTTTAGCCTTTCTTCATAGTGGTATCCTTCCATCCCCTTTACCATTTTGGTGGCTTTTCTCTGAACCTTTTCTAATAACGCTATATCCTTTTTAAGATACGGCGACCAGAATTGCACACAATTTTCAAGGTGCGGTCTCACCATGGAACGATATAGAGACATTATAATATCCTTTGGTTTTATTTTCCATTCCTTTCCTTATGATACCTAGCATTCTATTTGCTCTCTTGGCCACCGCTGCACACTGGGCCAAGGGTTTTAACATGTTATCCATAATGACCCCTAAATCTTTTTCCTGGGTGGTGGTTCCTAATGCGGAACCTTGCATCGTGTAACCATAGTTTGGGTTGTTCTTCCCAAGGTGCATAACTTTGCACTTGTCCACATTAAATTTCATCTGCCATTTTGATGCCCAGTCTTCCAGTTTATCAAGATCCTCTTGCTATTTTCCACAATCCTCTTGGGTTTTAACAACTTTAAATAGTTTTGTGTCATCTGCAAATTTGATAACCTCACTCGTTATTCCCTTTTCCAGGTCATTTATGAATATATCAAAAAGCAGCGGACCCAGCACAGATCCCTGGGGTGCTCCACTATTCACCTTTCTCCATTGGGAAAATTGGCCATTTAGCCCTACCCTCTGCTTACTATCTTTTAACCAGTTCCTGATCCACAATAGTACACTCCCTCCTATCCCATGACTCTTTAGTTTTGCCAAAAGTCTCTGATGAGGGACCTTGTCATAGGCTTTCTGAAAGTCCAAATACACTATATCAACCGACTCACCTTTGTCTACCTGTTTATTCACACCTTCAAAAAAACATAACAGATTAGTAATACAAGATCTTCCTTGTCTAAAGCCATGTCGGCTGTCTCCCATTAAGCCATGACTATCTACGTGTTCAGCAGTTTTGTTCTTTATGATGGTTTCTACCATTTTTCCTGGTACTGACGTCAGGCTCACCGGTCTGTAGTTTCCCGGATCACCCTGGAGCCCTTTTTAAAAATTGGTGTTACGTTCGCCATCCTCCAATCTTCAGGTATTACAGATGATTTTAATGATAGTTCACAGATTACTAATAGAAGGTCTGCAATCTCATATTTCAGTTCTTTCAACACCCTTGGATGTATATCATCCGGCCCAGGTGATTTGCTATTCTTCAGTTTATCAAATAGCTGTAATACATCTTCCCGATGTATCGATATATCCTTCAGTTCTTCCGCACCTTTAAATACCACTTCAGTCATGGGTAACATCCCTATATCTTCCTCAGTAAAGACCGAAGCAAAACATTTGTTCAGTCTCTCAGCTATCGCCTTGTCGCCTCTTAGTGCCCCTTTAACCCCTCTATCATCTAATGGACCATCTGACTCTCTCACAGGTTTTTTGCTATGAATGTACTTGAAAAAGTCTATTACGCATTTTTGCTTCCGCAGCAAGCTTATTATTTATTATTTATTTATTACAGTTTCTTATATACCGCACTATTGTCAGCGCGGTTTACATACAACAAAATGACCATGACAAACTGGCTTCACATAGAACAGGAGAAAACAACTTGGATAACATGCTTATGCTTTACATAGAACAGGAGTAATAACTTGGATAACATGCTTATGCTTTACATAGAACAGGAGTAAACAGCTTCTTCTCAAATTCTCCCTTTGCCTGCCTTATCAATGCCTTGCATTTATCTTGCCAGTGCTTGTGCTGTTTCCAAGTTTTGTCATTTGGCTTTTTTTTCCATTTCCTGAAAGATGCTTTTTTGGCAACAGCCTCTCTGACCTCACCTTTAAACCATGCTGGCAGTTTTTTGGACTTCCTTCCACTTTTCTTAAAGCGTGGAATACAGCTGGTCTGGGCTTCCAAGATAGTATTTTTCAACAACACTCAAGCTTGATGTAAGTCTTTAACCTTTGCAGCTGCTCCTTTTAGTTTTTTCTTAACTATTTTCCTCTTTTTATCATAGTCTCCCTTTCGAAAGTTAAACGGTAGTACTGTGGATTTCCTTACTATCCCTCCTCCACTAATTAAATCAAATGTGATAATGCTTTGATCACTATTGCCAAGTGGCCCCAACACCCTTATCTCTTGCACCAGATCTGGTATTCCACTAAGGACTAGGTCCATTATGACGTCCCCTCTGGTCGTTTCATGAACCAGCTGCTCCAAGAAGCAGTCATTTATTTCATCTATGAACTTTATCTCTCTAGCATGTCCTGCCGTGACACTGACCCAGTCAATACCAGGGTAATTGAAATCACCCATTATTACTGTGCTGTAACTTTTGTTAGCTTCCTTGATTTCTTTGAGCATTTCATCATTCATTTGTTCATTCTGGCCAGGCGATTGATAGTACACCCCCACTGCCATCGCCTTCCCCTTTTTACATGGAATTTCAATCCATAGAGATTCTACAGCAAATTTTGTATCCTACAAAACATTTAATCCTTTCTGAATCAATGCCCTCTCTAACATAGAGCGCAACCCCTCCACCATTTGATCAGCTCTATCATTACAATATAGTTTGTACCCAGGTATCAGTGTCCCACTGGTTGTCCTCCTTCCACCATGTCTCTAAGATTCCAATCATACCTAACCTCTCATTTAGTGCTATATATTCTAACTTTCCCATCTTATTTTTTAGACATCTAGCATTTGCATACAAGCATTTTAAAGACTGTATTTTATTCATATTAATTTGGCTATTGGTAGGCATGGGTAATTTGGGGACCTACCGCATCCCCCCCTCAAATGCGCCCTACTCAACGTTCGCTCAGCTAGAAACAAAATCCCCTTACTTGCTGACCTCATTTCTGATTATGTCCTTGATATATTTTGCCTTACTGAAACCTGGTTCCATGACTCTGACATGGTCCTAATAAACCAACTATGCCCCAAAGAATACTCAATCAATATATGCAACAGGGCAACATGGCAGAGGAGGAGGTGTAGCCATTATATCTAAATCCAACTTACAACTCTCTACTGTTGAATCCACATCCACCACAGGCATGGACTCCATTACAGTCTCCAACTCCACGCTAACGCTCCATCTCCTATATCGCGCACCTCAGGCTGACTCATCTGACCTCTCCACGATCCTAGACACAGCCTGCTCCCCCCAACCTACCTCACGCCCTCTTGTAATACTAGGCGATTTAAACCTATACTCCATCTCAATCCTCTTCCTTCCTCCATGCAATGAAGGCCCTCCACTTCTCCCAATTACTGGAACACCCTACACATTCCAAAGGAAACATCCTTGACCTTATATTTATCCCACAACACTCGCTGATCAGGTTACACACACTATTCAGCCTGTACCCTGGTCTGATCATGCTCTCATCCTCTTCTCCTTCCCCTACTCCACTCACAGAATTCATCTCCCTTCTCAACCTCAACATACCCATAGATTTCAACAGTTCAATGCAACCAACTTCCTAGAGCAAACAATCCCACCTCTTGACTTACTAAATGGTAGGAGCCCGAACCTAGAGTCCCACATCTCTAAATGAAACGAAATGCAGCCTCTCTACTCCCACCTAGTCAATTTCCTCAAAAGCACCATGGAAGAGCCCCTTGGTTCTCTACAAACTTGAGAAGCCTCAAAAGAGAACTTAGACATCTTGAACGTAAATGGAGACGTTCTCAAGACCCTATAGCTCTCATTGCCTACACATCTAAACTCCAAACTTACTGCTCTGAAACCTCAACCATAAAAAAGAATACAATGAGAAGATTATCCAACGGTCTCTTAACAAACCTAGAGAACTTTTCTCTATTACCAAATCCTTAATAAATGAGCCCTTACAGCAGGACCAGACACCAAAAATATCTGCACAAGCCATAGCCAACCACCTTTATGTCCAAATTCCTCCCGCCCTCATCAACTAATAACCCACAACACCTTGCTGAATACAGCACCCTACCACATGAGCCAACTTCCGCAAACTCATGGAATGATTTTGACACCCTTACTTTAGATAACATTTCTAATGTTATAAAAGATTTGAATGCCTCGACCTCAGCTCTTGACCCTTGCCCTGTCCCCTGGATCAAATCTACTAGAAGTTCTCTCAGCCCATACATTCTACATATCTATCTATGCCCCAAATTTTCTGTCTTGATTCTTTGACAAATCCCAAACTTGTAATCAAACCGCTGCTGATCGCTGGAAGTAGCGGTATATAAGTATTTACTAAATAAATAAAAAATAAATAAATATTGTACAATCATCCCTCCAGACTGGTTCAGTACCGCCTCTACTTAAGTGTGCCACTATCCGTCCTATCCTAAAAGGAACAAAACTAGACCCAACTTCTCCTGTTTACTACAGACCCATCTCTAGTATCCCTTTTCTGGCAAAAATAACTGAAAAGGTAGTCCAAACCCAACTTCAGAACTTCATTGATGATCACTCTCCCCTCGACTTATTCCAACATGGTTTCAAAAAAAACCATGGTGTTGAAACCCTTCTTACCTCCCTACTAGATTCATTATACCTCCACACCCAGAACCCTTCCCAAGGATGTCTTTTCATATTCCTTGACTTATCTGCTGCTTTCGACTCCCTTCCCCACCACCAACTCCTAAACAGACTCTATGATATAGGACTGAGAGGCACAACTCTAAACTGGTTCCGTTCCTACCTAGAGGACAGAACCCAACAGGTTCGTATTGGAAACGATACCTCCCTTCCATTCGCCCTAAAGCAGGGTGTCCCCCAAGGATCCAGTCTATCCGCTCTTCTTTTCAATATCTTCCTTCAACCTGTCTGCAAGATTTTCCAAAACTATGGCATTCAATACCAGCTATATGCTGATGACATGATGTGCTTCACCCCATTTAACCTCTTTAACCCTAATTTTTCTAAACTAAATGAATGCTTAACCAGCCTTAAATCTTGGCTCTCCCAGCACAACCTCATAATCAATCAATCCAAAACTGAGGTTCTTCAGGTATTTTCTAATCCCGCATACACCCCACCTCCCACCCTTACTATTGGCGATCTCACACTCACCATAAAAAACCAAGTGAAATATCGTGGTATTATCCTTGATCAGTCCCTCTCCTTCACTGAACAAATAAAGAGAACTACCAATGCAAATATACGCTAAGCTACGTATCCTCCGGAACCTCAAGCCTCTCTTAAACCCTGACTCCTTCCGTACTGTCTGTCAGGCCCTCACAATCCCTTCTCTTGATTACTGCAACCATATCTATCATGGCCTTCCCAAGAACACTATACAGCCACTCCAACTAGCCCAAAATACGGTAGCGCGGCTTATAACCAACAACCCCAGGTGATCCCACATTACACCAGTTCTCTATGATCTCCACTGGCTCCCTGTTTAACACAGAGTTAAATTCAAGGTGATTGCTCTTATACATAAAATTATTTCCAACGAATCGGCTCCATGCCTCTCTCCACTCCTTCCCTCCTCCAACAACACAAGAACACGCCGCTCTATTACTAAAAACCTACTCACCATCCCGACAACTAAAAGACATTGCAAACAATTGACTAATAACAGGGCCTTCTCACTCTATGCTCCATCCTTATGGAATACCCTTCCCCACGAGCTGCGGAACTGTTCAAACCACTCTGAGTTCCGAAAGAAGTTAAAAACCTTTCTCTTCCTTGAACATTTTTCCCTTCCACCCTAGTAAAAAATTTGAAAACCTATCTATTTACAATGCATTACAACAATACAGATCATCCCTCAATTGATTTAGACAATGGCTAACCTGTATTTATCTGAGGTGATCAAAGACCTAAACAGACAGTGCTACCCAACTGAAACTGTACTATCCACAATGCTAAAACCCTACATAATGTGTATCTGTATATAATGTATATAGTTTTTCACTGTTCTGTTCTATTCAATCTTAATATTTTCTGTTTAATGTTGTTTGGTTATAAGAAGTTACATGTAAAACAAACGCTGCTTTGTTAATTGTTGTTTATTTGTGAACCGCAACTGATCTCAGGAAGATGCGGTATATAAATGTTTGTTAAATAAATAAAATAAAAAATAGTACTTAACCCCTATACACCTTCCTCCCCACATTTTGGCCTCTCAAATCCTATTATGCAGCCTTTTGGTCTCCTTGTAAATACCTATGTAAATAGTTAATCACTGTTCATTGTAATTAGTTCTCGTTGTTATCCTATGTATTCCTGTTACTTTGTTCCTTGTAAACAGTTGAAACATGCTGCCAAGAAATGTTCTGTGTAAAC
Source organism: Ichthyophis bannanicus (assembly GCA_033557465.1). Lineage (NCBI taxonomy): Eukaryota > Metazoa > Chordata > Amphibia > Gymnophiona > Ichthyophiidae > Ichthyophis > Ichthyophis bannanicus. The sequence continues at coordinate 358,515,856 of CM066036.1, read as the reverse complement.
CGTCTTGACTTGTAGAAAGACGGTATATAAATCTTGTTAAATAAATAAATCTCTAAGCTCTGTCTGCTCCATACTCAAGAAAAACACAGTCACAAATGTGAGTGAAACGGAAAGACAGAGTCCTTTATTAACTAAACGGCCGCCCGACACAGGCCGTGTTTCGTACCCTTCGTCAGGGGCTAGCCAGGCGAAAACTAAAAACATAAACATATTCATTATAAAGACAATAAAGGAACAAGCAAAACATCCTATAGTAAAGCATTACAAACACTAATAAATAAAAAACATAAAACAATAAATATTTAAAAACAATAAATATGTAAAAAAATATGTGTGTAAGAACATAAAAACAATCATATAACCATAAATACATATGCTGGAATCAAAATAAATGCTAGTGACCAAACATAAAATGTGCATAAATGAAATTAAAATACTAACCTCTGTTGCAGTTCATAAAGTGAATGTAACTTCACACTGTTTGTGCTAACATGTAAATTATGTGCTAAAGCTAAAAAATAAAAGGTACAATTAAAAAAACATATGAAAAATTATACTTGACAATTTTCCACTAACCAACTAAAAAGGAGAACACAGGAGGAGGACATAAAACAGGATATGTAATAAAATGCCAATAAAGAATGCAGTTAAAATAATAGGAACATATGACAAATAATGACTAGCAAAATGTCACTAAACTAACAAGAAAAAACACAAGAGGAGGACATGAAGCAGGATATGTGCAAATGTCAAGAGTAAACGCAACCATGGCTTATAAGAAAAAGGAAAAGAGGAATATTTAAAAACAATAGGGGTGAGTCAGTGAACCAAACGATGTGGAAGAACATTTCAATAAGTTGTTGTTTGGACCATATAGTGTCAAGAATCGGCAGTGGCAGCAGCATATGAATGTATAAAAAGGGCAGCCCAAAAGTATATCAACATATATAAACTGACTGTATGTTCGGAAGCTGTGAAACATAAGAAGCCATGTAATCATAACACCTAGAAGTGGCTATTAGTGGTGACACGCTGGTATTTGCAGTCTGACCAGAAAAATGTTAAACATCGCCGAAAAGAACGAAATGTAAAATTGAAGGGCACAATACGAGGGATAATGAAAATGTATCAAGCTCTGCAGAGACGGAATGTGGAAAGTAAAAAGCATAAAAAGTTAAAAGGAAGGCAACATACCTCCGAGAACCTGCCGTCAACGCACAATCGACGCGCAGCAGGGGAGAAGAACGCCCACACATGCGTGCTATGAGACAAGAGAAGGGGCGGAGCCTCCATTGGCGGGATGCATATAATTAAAAATGAAAACAATAAAAACGAATTCAAAACATTGTAACTAACACGCAGAAGTGGTCCGATATGATCCTCAGAATAATAAATAGATACTATTATGGTTAAAAGCAAACAAACGAACCTGAAAGGTTCGTGTTACCCATAAAAACTTTATATTACTGCCTGCTCCAAACAATTGTTCATTATAATAAAAGCCTCTTAAGAATAATAGGGGAAATATACCTCATAAAACAACTCAGACACATAGGTGAAATTCATAAGAACGGGATGGGACAAACGAAAAATAAATTAGGACAATCCAATAATGGCAAATTACAAATATGACACTTGAAAATATGCGTTCCTAACAGATGAAATAAATTAGAAAACCATTAAAAACTTGAACCGACTAAAGGGGTACAACCCATACCGTAAATAGCAATAACAGCACTAAGGTCATAAAATGCAGAGGTTATTACATACATAAAACCATAAATAAATTGATGAATACTAAAAGTATATTGCCATAATAGTATCCGAACATACAGTCAGTTTATATATGTTGATATACTTTTGGGCTGCCCTTTTTATACATTCATATGCTGTTGCCACTGCCGATTCTTGACACTATATGGTCCGAACAACAACTTATTGAAATGTTCTTCCACATCGTTTGGTTCACTGACTCACCCCTATTGTTTTTAAATATTCCTCTTTTCCTTTTTGTTATAAGCCATGGTTGCGTTTACTCTTGACATTTGCACATATCCTGCTTCATGTCCTCTTGTGTTTTTTCTTGTTAGTTTAGTGACATTTTGCTAGTCATTATTTGTCATATGTTCCTATTATTTTAACTGCATTCTTTATTGGCATTTTATTACATATCCTGTTTTATGTCCTCCTCCTGTGTTCTCCTTTTTAGTTGGTTAGTGGAAAATTGTCAAGTATAATTTTTCATATGTTTTTTAATTGTACCTTTTATTTTTTAGCTTTAGCATATAATTTACATGCTAGCACAAACAGCGTGAAGTTACATTCACTTTATGAACTGCAACAGAGGTTAGTATTTTAATTTCATTTATGCACATTTTATGTTTGGTCACTAGCACGTATTTTGATTCCAGTATATGTATTTATGGTTATATGATTGTTTTTATGCTCTTATACACACATTTTTTTACATATTTATTGTTTTTAAATATTTATTGTTTTATGTTTTTTATTTATTAGTGTTTGTAATGCTTTACTATAGGATGCTTTGCTTGTTCCTTTATTGTCTTTATAATGAATATGTTTGTTTTTAGTTTTCGCCTGGCTAGCCCCTGACGAAGGGTATGAAACACGGCCTGTCGGGTGGCCGTTTGGTTAATAAAGGACTCTGTCTTTCCGTTTCACTCACACTTGTGACTGTGTTTTTCTGTGTTCAGTGTGACTTGTGCTTTTGCGGTGTTGCTGCATACTCAAGGGCATTTGGGCTACTTTACTCTTTTTTGGAACTTCTCTGCTTTTGATAGTATCCTTCAAGGATACATTCTTCCGAACCATGCGCTCTTGTGCGACTGTCAGCTTTACCCTATTATCTAGTTTAAAAGCTGCTCTATCTCCATTTTAAAGGTTAATGCCAGCAACCTGGTTCCATCCCGGTTAAGGTGAAGCCCATCCCTTTGGAAGAGCTCCTCCTTTCCCCAGAATGTTCCCCAGTTCCTAACAAATCCAAAACCCTCATCCTTGCACCATCGTCTCATCCACGCATTGAGACTCTGGAGCTCTGCCTGCCTTTTGGGTCCTGCGCGTGGAACGGGAAGCATTTCGGAGAACAGTACCCTGGAAGTTCTGGATTTCAACTTCCTACCTAAAAGCCTAAATTTAGTCTCCAGAACCTCCCTACCACATTTTCCTATGTCATTGGTACCGACATGTACCAAGACAGCAGACTCCTCCCCAGCACTATCTAAGACCTTATCTAGGTGACACATGAGGCCCGCTACCTTCGCACCAGGCAGGCAGGTTACCAGGCGTTCCTCACGTCCACCAGCCACCCAGCCATCTACATGCCTAATGATCAAATCACCAACTATAATGGCTGTCCCATCCCTTCCCTCATGGGCCCATGGCCCGGGAAAAAATTCCTCGGTGCGAGAGGGTTTTACATCACCTGGAGGACAGGTCCTAGTTACAGGATCACGTCCTGCCACACCAGAGTGATTCTCTCCTGTCTCGTGACCTCTCTCCTCCATGGCAACAGGGATGCTGCCAGACTGGAGGTGGGACTTTAAGACTATATCCCTGTAGGTCTCGTCTATGTACCTCTCTGTCTTTCTTACATCTTCCAAGTCTGCTACTCTAGTCTCTAAAGAACGGACTCGTTCCCTGAGAGCAAACAGCTCCTAGCAGCTAGTGCACATGTAAGACCACTCACCAACTGGGAGAAAATCATACATGTGACACTCAATGCAAAAGACTGGAAAGCCCCCATCTTGCTGCTGGACTGCTGTCTGCATCTTAGTTTTAAGCTTGTGTTTAAATCTTTAAGTTCTTTGCTTACTAAGGGTTGTTATGGATCCTTATACTATTAAAATTGTACCTAATACGTTTAATATACCTTGTTCACCTAAAGCTTAATTAATCTCAGGTCCTTAGTGTATGACTGATTTGGATAACGAGCTGCACCTGAGAGCACCTCCTTTCCTACTTCAGGTACTTCTTTGGCCCATCCTCAGCCTACGCAATCTGAACAGATTCCTGGTGAGGGAGACATTCAAGATGCTCTTGGAACATTGCTGCCTTGATTCCAACAGAGAGATTGGCTATGCTCCTTGGATCTGAAGGATGCTTACACACACATCCTCATTCATCCCAACCACAGGCAGTACCTGAGGTTCATGGTGGGGGGCAGCCATTACCAGTACAGGGTACTGCCCTTCTTCTTGGCTTCCAGCCCAAGAGTCTTCACCAAGTGCCTTCAGTTTTGGCAGCTTCCTCCGCCTCCAGGGGTCTTTGTCTTCCCCCTACTTGGACGATTGCCTCATAAAGGGAGGTATGGCCTCCGAAGTGCAGCAGGCAACCGCAAGTACCATCCAGGTCCTGCAGCATCTGGGACTTGTAATTAATTACCCAATGTCCCCCCTCCTCCCGACCCAGTGTCTGGAGTTCATAGGGACAAGACTAGACACCTTCCAAGTAAAGGCCTTCCTTCTGGGGGACTGAGATGACCGCCTCAGGGCCTGGGACATACAACACCATCCCTCGGTGCCTGCTCAGCTCTGCTGCACCTACTTGGACACATGGCCTCAATGGTCCATGTCACTCCAGATGCCCGCCTCCACATGAGGGCCACACAGTGGTGCCTTTGGGATCAGTGGACGCAGGCCACAGGCTGTCTCCACGATAGAGTTGTAGTGACCCACCAGTTGGTAGAATCCCTGACCAGGTGGCAAAATCCCCAGTACCTCGAGGCAGCAATGCTCTTCCAGACTCCATGCTCCTTAAGGGTTCTCATGACAGACGCTTCCCTGCTGGGATGAGGAGCCACTGCGAGGACCTCTGCACCCAGGGCAGCTGGTCGCAGGGCGAGAGCAACCAGCAGATCAACCTCCTGGAACTATGGGCAATACACCTAGCCCTCCGAGCCTTTTGCCTCCACCTATGGCGACAGCCAGTTTTGGTCCAAACAGACAACCAGGTGGCTATGTTCTATCTGAACAAGCAGGGGAGCATGGGGTCCCACCCCCTCTGCCGCAAGGTGATGGCCCTCTGCTCCTACACAGTCCAGCAGGGCATACTCTTACGGGCAGTATACCTGCTGGGCCAGGACAACACACTGGCCGACAGGATAAGCAGGGTCCTCCAGCCACACTAGTGGAAGCTGGACCCCAGAGTGGCCAGCCGGCTCTTTCACTTTTGGGGGAACCGTGGATAGACCTGTTTGCCAGCCCAGACAACTATCAGGTGCCCTGCTTCTGCTCTCGCAAGCCCACCCTTCCCGGGTGGCGGCAGATGCATTCCTCATCTCGTGGTCGGAAGGTCTCCTGTATGCCTTCCCGCCCACACCACTAATTGCCAAAACATTATTCAGGACCTTCCGTGACAGGACCTCGCTGATCCTGATAGCCCCTCATTGGCCCAGGCAGCCATGGTTCCCGCTACTCCTCCAGCTGTTAGTGGTGTATCCTGTCTCATTGGGGAGCTCCCCAGGGCTCCTGTCGCAGGAGGAGGGCTCTCTTGCACCCCAACCCGGGGTCCCTGTCACTGACGGCATGGCTGCTGAAAGGGTGACCCTAGCCCCTTTCAACCTCTCAGAAGACGTGGAGGAGATCCTGCTGGCTTCCCATAAATCCTCCACCAGGAAGACATATGCCTTAAAGAGGCAGATTCTCAGTCTGGTGCTCAGAGCATGGGATTAGCCCTTTCTCCTGTCCGGTGCAGCTGGTGCGGCAGTACCTTCTCCATCTCTCGCACTCCTGACTCAAGTCAAACTCCGTCAGAATGCATCTAAGTGCCCTGGCGGCACATCACCACCCAATGGATGGCAAACCCCTCTTGGCCCAGCCGTTGGTAACTCACTTCATGAGGGGACTTCTTTTATCAAAACCCCTGGTACGCCCTCCGGTGACTGAGTGGGACCTTAATGTTGTACAGGTGCAGCTTACTCGCCCGCCTTTTGAGCCCCTGGCTACCTGCCACCTACGATACCTTTCGTGGAAGGTAGTGTTCCTGGTTGCGCTTACCTCCTCTTGCAGGGTCAGCGAGCTCCAAGCCTTGGTGGCAGAGGCGCCTTATACCAGGTTCTACAAGAACAGGGTTGTGCTCCGCACACACCCCAAATTCCTTCCAAAGGTGGTATCATCCTTTCTCCTCAACTAGGAGGTAGTGCTCCCCACCTTCTTCCCGAGGCCTCTCACCAGTAGGGCGGAAAATGTCCTCCACACCTGAATTGTAAGAGGGCCCTGTCCTTTTACATTCAGTGCACCCAGGACCACTGTAAAGCTTCTCAGCTTTTTGTCTCATATGACCCCAGTAGACTGGGGGAAGCGGTGACCAAGCATACGCTATCTTCCTGGATGGTGGGCTGCATCACCCTCGCCTATGAGCAGGCGGGGCTTTCGCTGGAAGGCCAGGACACTGTGCACTGTGTTGGGGCCATGGCGGCCTCTGTGGCAAACCTGCACTCCATCCTGATGGTGGACATCTGCCAGGCCACCACCTAGTCTTCCATCCATACCGTCGCAGCTCATTATTACCTAGAGAGAGATTTCCGATGGGACAGTGCCTTTGGCCAAGCCGTGCTTCGTAATCTTTTCAGGGTCTAGGCAACGCCGACCCTCCAGCCCTTCTGTGTTCCAGTTACCGGAGTGCTGGTTACCATCAGACATACGGGTTCTGCTATAGTCTGCACCTGCGGACTCAATTGCTGCTGCTCACGACTTCCCCTGAGAGTAACTGTGTTTTTCTCTATGGGCTTCCAGTAGCCTGTAGCTAGGAAGTCCCATATGTGAGGACTGACTTCCTGCTTGTTCCCAGAGAAAGCGTAGTTACTCACCTGTAACAGGTGTTCTCCGGCGACAGCAGGAATCAGTCCTCACAACCCTCCCTCCTCCCCTTGGAGTTGCTTCTTTGCCATATTTTACTTTTTTTTGCCATCTTTTAGCTATGTCATCTGACTGAGTAAGATGGTACACTTTGGCGAGAAAGGGACTACGCATGTGTGGTAGCATTTCCCAAAGCTTTTTTTTGAAAACTGGGGGGATACTTCCACGAGGGCTCCGTTGGCGCCGACGTCACCCACATGTGAGGACTGATTCCTGCTGTCCCCGGAGAACACCTGTTACAGGTGAGTATCTCTTCTTTTTGAGGTACCATTACTTGAATAAATGTCACTTATAAGCCACGGTATGTTTATTTATTTATTTGGTTACATTTGTGCACCGCTTCTTCTAGCGATCAGTAGCGGTTTTACATTAAACTTTTATCACAGCAATCCTTTTACATATAACAGTAGTCTAATTTGTTTACATATGCATAACACAAATTTGGAATTTTACAGTATGATCATTGCAAGCTTATGTGTATATTTACATACGTTTCATGGGTATTTACATAGCCTAGTGTTAGAAACATGTTTACACGCGTTTCATGGTTATTTACATAGCCCGATGTATTGCTGCATTAGGGTAAGTTGTAGTATTCCTGGAATAGATAGGTTTTTAAGTCTTTCCGGTAATCTTTTAGGTTATATGTTGGTCTCAGATTTACTGTTAGTGCTTATCCTAATACTTGCATTGTACCAAAGAGCGGTTCTTTCTGCAATCTGTAGTTGGATAATTTTTTTAAGGGTTTTTCCACATGTGAAACTCTTTTTTTTTTTTTTTTTTTTTTTTTTCCTCTTCCCAAATGTAGAAACATGCTTTTATAAAAGGATTACAGTGGACTAGGCCTTTAATAAACACCTTGCCTAAACAGTACCTGTAGAAAAATGCTTTATAGCATTGGAAATGAATAAAGGTTCAGCTGTTGTTTATGGAATATTATTAGACTTGAAGATATATTGTACATGAAACCCTAAAGTCATTGTTAAAACATTCCAAAACCAATGTCCTGCTAGGGGACTTCAGACAAATAGTGATGCAATCAACCAGGGAAGGGGCAATGCTGAATACAGTACTTAAAAATGAATACAGTTTGACTATTTTTCAGGTGAGTGCCCACCTGAACATGAGTGATCATAAAATAGTATGGTTTGATAAAAGCTAAGGTCAAGTTCAGATACACCAAGTTCAAAGTCATAAGAACATAAGATATGCCATACTGGGTCAGACCAAGGTCCATCAAGCCCAGTATCCTGTTTCCAACAGTGGCCAATCCAGGTCATAAGTACCCAGCAGTCTCCCCAAAAGACACAGGTTCCTCAATGCTTGCATTGGGTCAAGCAGTGACATCCTGGGTCCTTTCCAATAATGGCTCATGGACCTTTCCTCCAGGAACTTGTCCAAATCTTTTTTTAAATCCAGCTACACTAACAGCCTTCACTACATCCTCCAGTAACAAAATCCAGAGTTTGACTACACGTTGAGCGAAAAAATATTTTCTCTTATTAGTCCCAAATAGGCTACCCCGTAACTTCATTGCATGTCATTGCATGTTTCAATGTTGATTGCATGTTATACGCAGACGATGCCCTGCTTTACATTCCCTTCTCTACCGAGCATCTGGACCTCTCCCCACTGACGAGTTGCTTCAATGCAATATCTGACTGGCTCCTGTCTCAAAACCTCAGAATACAACATAAGAAAACAGAAGTACTCTTCATTACAAGGAATCCCAATTTTACCCCCCCACAATATCTTAAAGTAAAAGAAGCGGAGTTACAATCTAAATCCTCAATACGATATTTGGGAGTCACCCTAGATCAACGCCTTGACATGAAGGCCCACGTAGGAAACATAGTAAGATCAGTTTACTACAAGATCCGCTCACTTAGACATTTACGTTCCATTCTTGATCCAACTGATTTCCGTACAATCTTCCAGGCGTTGGTTATACCTCATTTCGACTATGCCAACGTCATATTACAAGGTCTTCCCCAATCTACATTAAACCCGCTTCAGCTAGCCATGAACGCGGCAGCAAGAGTCATTCACGGAGCCTCCAGGAATGACCACGTGACGCCTCTGCTGATACAGTTACATTGGCTACCCATTCAAGCTAGAATAGTTTTCAAGACCCTGATAATTACTTTTAAAGCTGTTAATAATCTCACATCTGCATCCTTATCCTCCCTCATCCATATCACATCTCCAAATAGAGCAAGAAGATCCATGGCTATAAACTCCCTAAAAATCCCGAAGGAACTTACTGTTTGCACTAAATCGACAGCCAACAGAGCCTTCAGTCTCAGTGCCCCAAAATGCTGGAATGCACTACCCCCTGATATCCGGGCTATTAAGAGCATAACACAGTTTAGGAAAGCCCTCAAATGCCACCTCTTCAACAAGTACCTTATAGAACCCAATGGCATCACCTAGAGCTCAATAGCACCCACTGATACCAGTCCCAGATACATTTATGGTATTTCAACAACACACCAAGTTTGATATTCAATCCTATAGTGGGCTGGTGTTTTCCTATGAAACCTCTGTGCATATGATTCCACGTAGTATGTTTTGTAAATAGTTACCCCGGTTATCCAAGTTATTTATGCCCTGTTACCTGTAAACTCATACGTGTTAAATGTACTGAGCATTTTGTTCCATGTGAACCGCGCTGATGATGAATAGTGCGGTATATAAGAGATTGTAAATAAATAAATAAATAAATGTCCCCTAGTCTTTCCATATTGTAATGATGTAAACAATCGATCTACGTTTACCCATTCCACTCCGTTCATTAATTTGTGGACCTTTATCATATCTCCCCTCAGCCGTCTCTTTTCCAAATTAAAGAGCCCTAACCTTCTCAGCCTCTTTCATGCATTCTGACCAAAGGAAAATGGGGACATACCTAAAGGAGCTGGCAGGATACAGGGCTGAACTACCGCTAGGTGGACTTAGGCATCTGCTTTTGAGGGATGGCATCAGTCCAGCAGTTATGATAGTAAACAAAAGTCAGAATGTTCAGCATGGAGCTTGATCATCTATGCATTCTCAAGGCCTCCCACCACCCACTAATCTCCCTCCGAGGATGTGGAAGGGAGCAGGCCTTGGACATGTGCTCAAGATCCCAAGCCGGCCATGCTAACTGTAGTTTAGTTTACTGCCTGGGCCTGTAGCACTAGTGATGCAGCAATAGTAACAGTGGAAGGAGTAATAAGGTAGGCCTGGCAAGAGGGAGGAAGGGGAAGGAAGAAGGGGTGCTAGACACCTCAGAAGGGGGGAGAAGGCACATGGATAAGAAACAGAGAAACATGTCAACAGAAAAAGACCATATGGCCTATCTAGTCTGCCCTTCCATATCAACAACTATATTCCTTTTTGTTTTGCCTTTGTGGATCTTCTATGTCTGTCCTCATCTCTACTTACCTCCACTGTTGGACTATTTAACACAGCTTTCTGTAAAGAAATATTTCTACATATTACTCCTGAGTCTATCCCCCTTTCACCCTCATTGTATGCACCCTTCTTGCAGAGCTTACTTTCGATTGAAAGGGGATCTCCTCTTGTGCATTTATGCTACGGAAGTATTTAAATGTCTCTATCATATCTCCTCTATCCTGTCTTTCTTCTAATGTACAATATGTTGTTAAGTGCCGTTGAGTCTGTGTTGACTCATGGTGACTGTCTAGATAGCTGTCCTAAATTGTGTTTGGTCTTCAGTAAGGCGGCTCATTGTTGATAGAGTGGCACCCATAGCTGCTGTTCTCCAGGAACAAGCAGGAAGTCAGTCCTCACATATGGGTGACGTCGGCGCCAACGGAGCCCATGTGGAGCACTTCCCCAGCTCTCAAGGAAAGCCTTTGGGAATGCTATCACGCATGCATGGTCCCCTTCCCACCCAAGGGTGCCATCTTGTTCAGTCTCCTTTTTTTCTGCAGAGCTCAATGGATGTGGTCCGCATCTCTCCTGGAAAAAGTGATTCTTTCTCTTCTAAATTCTTTTCGGTCCCTGTACCGCCTCAAGTTGGGAACCTCTGTGCCATTCTCGGCTTCGTGCGGTCCCTTTTTTGTCAGGGTTCTTCCTTGACCAGCATTCATGCCTTTTTTCGCTCGGGTCCTCGATCCCAGCTGGATGTTCTCCCACCATGACTTCTGGTGGGTTTAAAAAGTGTGACCGATGTGGCCAAACCATATCGATTACTGATAATTATAATTGCTGCTTCTGCTGTCTGGGCCCGGACCACGACAGCTCCTCCTGTGACCGGTGCCAGACAATGACTTCCAAGACCAATAGGAAATGTTCGGAGTTGCAGGGGAAGCTGTTTTCCAAACCAGACTCTGCTCCAGCGTACCCCTCTCCCAGGGTTCCTCAAGGGAGATCCGGGTGTCCTCGGAGTCACGCAACGGCAGCTCCCCGAGTTGCCGATGAAGCCTGGGAAGGTCCCATGGCGGGACTCGGGCAACTCGATGCAGTGCCCTCCTAAACTCTCGAGTCAGGAGCCCTCGGCTGGCAGTGACAGCGCCAGGGTTTGGGAACCCATAATCCTCCGAAGTGCCAGTGCCAGACCCAAGGCACTCGTTGTCCGCGCTGCAGGCTACTGAGCCATCGTGTCTCAAGGCCTATATGGCGGCCATGGAGCAGTCTCTCTCCTCCATTTTGGCCTTGCAGCAGGTGTTGATGTTTAGACTACCAGCATCATAGGCCTCGACTCCTGGTCCCCCGACCTTGGGGAGATACCCCGGGCGTCAAACCAGACACTGAGCACTGCTGGCCTCTCGGTCGAGGTCCCGGTCCTCAGGGCTGCGGTCTTCCCTGGCGAGCCTGCGGGGATCTGACCCCCGGTCCTCGGGTGGTACTCGACTCCTGAGGTTACCCTCCGAGGCTGAGTCCTCAACAACCTCGGGCTCTGAATGAGAGACCAAGGATGAGGCATCTCCCAAGACTTCCCGGCATCAGGACGTTCCCTCTGAGCCTTCACCCCCACAGCCTCAATGCTACTCCCCACCCGAGGATGTGGCATTCCATGATTTCATTCGGGACATGGCTCAGGCTCTCTCGGTGCAGACGGAGTCTGAGGAGGACCCACGCACCAAGGAATTGGACATTTTGCAGTACAAGTCTCCGCCTAAGGAGACTCTCACAGTCCTGATCCCACCCATCTTCAAGAGGCTCCTACTCCGGACTTGGGAGACTCCGGTCTCGGTGCCGGTGGTCAGTCAGCGTGTCGACGCCATTTACCGAGTCCAGAAGAATGCAGGGTTCCACAAGCCTCAGCTTCTCCACAACTCTATGGTGGTGGAGTCGTCGATAACATAACAAATGCCCACAATCTGGCACTCAACACCTCAAATCAACCCTCTTGCAATTACCACAGCAAGAGCACATTGTGCATAGTTAACACAAAAACACTTTGTATTTAGTTATCTAACCTCCGTTACCGTTATTGTACATAGTTTTACTGTTCCATGTAAACTGAATTGTACTACCCTGTATTTATTTATTTTATTTATTTATGCTTTTCTTCTATACCGCTTTTTCCCAAGATCAAAGGCGGTTTACAAGTAACACAATGAACAGTTTACAATTAAGATAATGAACATGGTTTTACATGGAACATCTTGTTTTTTTTCAAACTACGTACAATTAACTTTTCGTAAACAACAACAAGTAACATGGAATATATAATTATGCAAATGTTGTAACTATTTACATTAGTTAAATATTTACATTATTCAATTGTTAATCGTGGTTTTTAATACACTAGGGATTTCTAGGGATTTTAATACACTGAGGATTCTAGGTTGATTTTTCCTAAATGTGTTGTGGTTTGTGGCTTTTTGATCTGAGGTTATGGAGGATTTTTATGGAGGTGTGGTGAGGGTGCTGGAGGGGGTTCATTAAGATTTATAAAGTATTCTTTAAACAGATATGTTTTTAGTTCTTTCCGGAATGTCTGTAGGTCTTTTATTTTGCGGAGGCTTAGAGGGAGTTTATTCCATATGGTGGGGGCTGCATATGAGAATGCTCTTGAGCTTGTGGTTTTTTTTGTTTTTCGAATTGATTTTTTTATGTCTAGTGAGTGAGTTGCGTTTTGTCTGCGGGTTCTATGTTCTTTTGGAGTATGTAGTAGAGTGGTTAGATGTGAGGGTGATATGTCGTTGATTAGTTTAAATGTAGTTAATAGTATTTTGTATGATATTCTGCTATTTATGGGAAGCCAATGTAGTTCGGCGAGGATGGGAGTTATGTGGTCAGTAAGGCGTGCTTTTGCTGTTACTCGAGCACAGATGTTTTGAGCTCTTTGGAGTAAGTTGGTGCTTGTGAGGGGGAGGCCGATAAGTAGACTGTTACAATAGTCAAAGTGTGGAGTGATGAGTGTGCTGATAACAGATCTGAAGTCATGTGTGTGTCTAGTATTGGTCGTAGGTGTTGAATGGTCTTAAGTTTATAGAATATGGTTTTTACAGTTTGCTTTATGTGGGGGAGCATACTAAGTGTGTGGTCTATTATGATGCCTAGGTATTTTACTTCCTTTTTGATTGGGATTGTTGTGTTGTTAATTGTTATTGTTTCAGGGAGAGTAGTATCTGGTTTTCTTGTTACGAACATTGCTTCAGTTTTTTTTAGGTTGATGCTGAGGTTATTATTTTCTAACCAGGTATTTGCTTCGTTGATGCAGTCCAGTAAGTTCTGATAGGTGGGATTATTTGTGCTTATTGGTTGAGTGAGCATGATATCATCTGCGTATATGTAGTGGTTGACTTTATGTTTTTTAAATATATTTGTAATGGGTTGCAGATACAGGTTGAAAAGAAGGGCCGATAGGGCCGAACCCTGTGGAATACCTTGTCCTTGTACAAATGGTTCAGAGGTGTCTTGTCCTAATTTAACGCGTATTGATCGATTTGTGATGTATGATATAAACCATTGTAGAATTGTTCCTCCTATTCCTAGACTTAGGAGTCTGTTAATGAGGGTGTTGTGGTGGACATTGTCAAAGGCACCAGCTATATCAATGAATATGAGGATGTAGCCTTGGTTGCATGTGTCAGTGCCTTTTATGAGGTCATCCATGAGTGTTATAAGCAAAGTTTCGACCCCGTGGAATGGGCGGAAGCCGAATTGGTGTGAGTCTAGTGGTGCATGTGAGTCAATAAAATCTTGTAGTTGGAGCTGTATGATTTTTTCTATTACTTTGGCGATAAACGGTATGCTGGCTATGGGCCTGTAGGAGTTTGGGTCTGTAGGATTGAGTTTATTATTTTTTATTATTGGGTGTAAGGATGTGAGTTTCAGGGCATCTGGCATGATGCCCTGGGATAGTGATTGGTTCACTATATTTTGTATATGGTTAGCTAATTCTGTTTTGGTGTTTTTTATCCATGATACTGGGCATGGATCTAGGGGGGAGGTGGTGGTGTTGATCATTGATATGATATTGAGGAGGTGTTTTTTTTCAATGTCATGAAAGGTTGTCCATTTAATTGTTGGTTTTAAGTCCGTGGATATAGTTATGATTGTATTAGATGATTTGTTTTTTAATTTGTTAGCAAAATGATTTGCAAGAGTTTGTGCGCTTATTGTTGACTGTTCAGGCTCTGATGTTTGGGTTTTTGTTAGTGTTTTTATAATTGCAAATAATTCTCTCGGTCTATTGAGTGCCATATTTATGACTTTTGTGTGGTATTCTCTTTTCGATCTGTTAATAGTGTCTTTGTATTTGTTGAGAAGATTTAAGTAATGTGTTTTATTATCGTTGGTTTTAGATTTCCTCCACTGTTTTTCTTGTTTTCTTAGCTGCTTTTTCATATTATAGAGGTCTCTGTTGAACCATTTTTCTGACTTTCTTTTTGTAAATTGCTTTTGGGGACCTTGAGTTGGGGTTGCTGCTTCTTTTATTGTTGTGTTCCATTGGTTTATTATAGTGTTGATTTCTGTTGTGTTATTTATAAGGTTAGGTAATACATTGTCTAGGAAGGTGTCTTTGTTGAAATGAGTAAAGCGAGAATTATAAGGTGTTGGAGTAGTTTCGGTGTTGTTGTATGATAGTGAGAGTAAATTGAAGGTTATTAGATGATGATCTGACCATGGTACTTCTGTAATAAGAGGTGGGGATTGTAGTTGGTGTTTATTAAATGGGGTGGGAATGAATACAAGGTCTAGAGCGTTACCTTTTGTATGTGTAGATGTTTGTATAATTTGGTTGTAACCCATTTCTTTCATGGATTCCATAAAGTTGATTGTGTGTTGTGGGTTGAGTGATGGTAGGTTTAGATCACCTAATATAACAAGTGGTTTTCTCTGTGTAGCTGTACATGCAAGTTCTAGAATGGGGGTGAGATTTTTGTGGTCTGCTGTGGGGGGTCTGTAGATGAGGGACAGTGCGAGGGTTTTGTTTTCTATATTTATGATGTCCATACCATCTATGTTATTCACATTTTTTAGTGAGTATTTGAGCTCTTTTTTGGTGATGATTAGGGCCCCGCCTCCCCTTTTTGCTTCTCGATGGCAGTTGAAAAGATCATATTGATGTGTGTTGAGTTGGTTTAGGAGGATTGTGTCTGTGGGTGCGAGCCAGGTCTCTGTGATGAGAAGGATATCAGGTTTTTCATCGGTGATTATGTCATTAATTATTGGTATTTTATTTCGTATGGATCTTGCATTTATGAGGATGAATTTTATGATGGTGTTTGTTTCGGGGGATCTGTTTATGGGTTTGATTTGTACGAGGTTTATTTGAATTAGTCTTGAATGTCTAGGAGTGTTGGGGCGGTGTGTCTGGTTAAGTGTGTGTGGGTATGGTTGTAGTGTAGTTTTGTAAGGGTTATGAATGATGGGGATGGTGTTGTAAACTGGGATTTGGTTTAAGAGCGTAGATGTTTTGAGTTAGGTGAATGGTTAGTATGGTGATGATAAGGTATGATTGAAACTTTGTGAGATCCAGGTTTGTTTGAGATGTGTTGTGTTAAATAATAGTAAAGGATCATACAATGATTAATGATGAAGTTACTGTCAGCTGCGTAAATATAGGTATGTCTACTGACTGTAATTATAGTGCAGTAGTTGCTATATACTGACGACAGTTGCTAATGATGTAGAGGTTGCTAGAGACTGGTTACCATAGTACATACACGGTAAAATACTGACAAGAGTGATTACAGGGTAAGATACTGATAACAGTAAATTACAGGGCAAAATACTGACAACAGTAATAACAGGGCAAGACACTGATAACAGTAAATTACAGGGCAAAAATACTGACAACAGTAATTACAGGGCAAGATACTGATAACAGTAAACTATAGGGTAAAATACTGACAACAGTAATTCAGGGTGGGTTAGTTATTTGGTAGCAGTAGTGATTCTGTAATGCATTAATGGTAATAGAGAATTTGAGAGGATTTAAATAATAGGCAACTTGGGGTAAAATACTGACAACAGTAATATTCAAAGATATGTTGGGGACAGCGTGTATATGACTAACATCAGTGTGACCTTCAAGTTATAGTAGTAGTAGTAGTTAGTTTAGTCCGGCAATGTCGGCTGTTCAAAATGAGTCAGTTAAGAAAGTAACGTTATTCTGGTACGGTATACTTGCTGCGATTTGTGTTGTGCTTGGTTCCTTGCTTCTACGCGAGCTCAAACCTAAGGGAGCTCAGTGACACGTTGAGGAGGTTTGTTGGTCTTGGCGAGGCGAAGCTGCTTCTGTTCTTTGGAGACTCGAGATTCCTTGATGTGCCTTTGCCTAAGGGCCGTGCCAAAGGACCCTCTTGCGCGGCCCTCAGGCGCGGGCGCGCTTCTCGGCGCGAACTTTTAAAGTCCCCGTTTGAGCCCGGATTGGGCCTGGATCGTGCGGCTGCTCCTCCTACCGTCGGAGGCTCTATCCCCGGCTGGGGAGAGCTGTTGATGATGGTGGGAGGTAGAAAGGACCACGCGCTGCTCGGCGCGAACTTTTAAAGTCCCCGTTTGAGCCCGGATTGGGCCTGGATCGTGCGGCTGCTCCTCCTACCGTCGGAGGCTCTATCCCCGGCTGGGGAGAGCTGTTGATGATGGTGGGAGGTAGAGTACTGTTCACAATGTTCATATTGTTCACTGTAAACCACAATTGATCTGTAGGAAAACGCGGTATAAAAATGTTGTTAAAATAAATAAAATAAAAAGCTTAAAAGTCAAAAGACCTACTTGTCTGTGCCCCTGGGCAAGGAGGCCAGGGCCCTCCATGCCCTGGGCCGTAAGTGCTACCAGGGCGCCATGTTCAGGTGCCATATACAAGCCTACAAACTGTATATGGGGATGTATTTGAAGATCCTGGTCCAGAAGCCCCTCGGGGTTGTCGGCTGGCTTCGCCGGGGAACCTCTCTAACGCTTTTTGTCCCTGACCGGGGCTGTCCAGGACTGCTCTAAGTTTCTCTCTAGAGCCGCTTACGATGGGTTCGAGGACTCAGCCTGGGTGGTGACCGTGGGCATCGGGGCCCGTCGCCAGGTGTGGCTGCAGACCTCAGACCTGGAGCAGTGGGTGCAGGGGAAGCTCCTGCAATGGGGAGAATTTTTTTTTGGGGGGGGAAGCCGATGTCAGATAGGGCCGCCGAGATCAAGGCCGAGGTAGTTACCCAGCAGAGGCTTTCCAAAAAGACCTCGGCTCTCCCCAGGAAGAAGCCCTCGGGAAAGAAGACCTTTTCCCCGATGAAAAGGGGTTACCCCTCGGCCAGCCATTACCAGCCTTACCAGGGTTAGTCTCACCAACTCACACAGCCAAAGGGCCACAGGCATGGGCACAGGAAGCCCAAGGCCCCAAAACCCTAGGCACCAGCACCCCTTCAGTCAGGGGGAAGCTTTTGACTCGGTGGACAGGGTCTCCCACAAGAGACCCACCTCAGCCCATAGGGGGTTGACTGGCCTCCTTTGCCGACAGCTGAGCCACCATCACTACAGACCAGTGGGCCCTGTGGGTGGTGAGAGAGGGTTATTCCCTCCACTTGCAACAAAGCCCTCCAGAGTACTTTCCAGGGGAGCCACCCCGTCCCCTCCTTCACCAGGCCTTGCTCGTCACAGAGCTTGCGAACCTGCTCAGGGACAAGGCGGTGGAACCTTTGCCCCATCACCTCTGGGACAGGGGCTTCTACTCAAGGTATTTCGTTGTCCCAAAAAGAACAGGAGGTCTCCAGCCTATCCTGGATCAATGCAACCTCAAGTCCCTGATGAGGGAGCAGTTGAAGATGCTCTTCCATGAAACACTGCTGCCCTACCTCCTCCAAGGAGACTGGCCTAGCTCCTTGGATCTCAAGGACACTTATGCCCACATCCTGATTCATCCCTTCCTCAGACTATACCTGAGGTTTGTGGTGGGAGGTCTGCACTTCCAGTACAGAGTGCTCCCATTCGGGCTCACCTCTTCCCCAAGGGTTTCACAATGTGCCTGGCTGCAGTAGCCACACATGTGCGCCTTCAAGGAGCTAACGTCTTCCCCTATCTAGACGACTGGCTCGTCAAGGGCAGCACCACTGGGGAGGCAAACCGGGCCACAAGACTGACCATTCACACTCTCAGTCAGTTGGGCTTCGTCATCAATGACCCTAAGTCCAGGCTCTCCAGCTGGGCCCCTATAAATTCCAGGGTCTGCGTTGCGAACACTCTGCTGGCCAAAGCTTTCCTCCCAGAAGACAGGGCTCACCGCCTGGTGCAGTTGGCCGGGGATGCGCAAGTCTGCAGGTCGGTGCTGGCCCATTGACTCCTCCGCTTGCTGGGCCACATGGCCTCAATGGTGCACATTACGCCCCTAGCCTGCCTACACATGTGTGCGGCCCAATGTTGCCTCCGGTCTCAGTGGTTTAAGGCCACAGGTGGACTGAAGGACAGGGTGTGGGTCATCCGGAAGCTGGTGGCCTCCCTTACCTGGTGAAAGTCCCCGCACCACCTCAGGCGGGGATGCCTTTCCATGCACCAGCTCCTCAGAAGATTCTGACTACGGATGCCTCCCTGGAGGGCTGAGGTGTGCATTGCGAGGGCCAGCGCACTTAGGGCCACTGGTCTTCCGAGGAGTCTCTTCTGCAGATCAACCTCCTTGAGCTCCGGGCTAGCTTTCTGGCCCTGCAGGCATTCCACCACCTGCTCCGAGGTCTTTTGATCCTCATTCAGGTGGACAACCAGGTGGCCATGTTCTATGTGAACAAGCAGGACGGAACAGGCTCCTACTTCCTCTGTCAAGAGGCCGTAGCACTTCATTCCTTTGCAGTGCGCAACAGCATGACCCTAAGGGCGGTGTACCTACCGGGTCAGGACAACTCCCTGGCGAACAGTACCCCTGGGCCAGGCCCTGGGCCTCCTCTCGCAGGAGGAGGGCTCCCTCCTGCACCCCAACCTGAGGGCTCTAACGCTGACAGCATGGCTGCTAAACGGGTAGTGTTGGCCCCTTTCCACCTCACGAGGGAGGTTGAGGAGGTTCTCCTGGCCTCCAGGAAGCCCTCCACTAGCAGGGCTTATGCCTACAAGTGGAAAAAGTTCTCAATCTGGTGCGCAGACAGGAACATGAATCCGTTCTCCTGCCAGGTACAACTCGTTTTGCAGTACCTTTTGGCATCTTTTGCACTCAGGCCTGAAATCTAATTCAGTCAGGGTGCATCTCGGCACCATAGCGACGAACCACCAACCTATAGAGGGGAAGCCCCTCTCAACCCTGCTCCTGGTCTCTAGATTCCTCAGGGGCTTTCAGTTGTCAAGGCTTCCCCTCCACCCTCTAGTATTGGAATAGGACCTCAATGTGGTGCTGTCCCAGCTCACCAGACCACCATTTGAGCCTATGGCCACCTGTCACCTGATGAGATACCTCTCCTGGAAGGTGACTTTCCTGGTGGCTGTGACCTCGGCCCACAGGGTGAGTGAGCTGCAGGCACTGGTGGCGGATCCTCCCTACACATGGTTCTACACAAACAGAGTAGTGCTGTGGACTCATCTCACATTCCTTCCTAAAGTGGTGTCTATCTTTCGCCTCAACCAGGAGGTGGTTCTCCCTACCTTCTTTCCACGGCCTCACTCCGGCAAGGTGGAGTTGGTCTTGAACACCTTGGATTGCAAAAGGGCCCTGTCCTATCTTCATAGGACCAGAGACCATCGCAAAGCACCCCAACTCTTTGTCTCATTCGACCCCAGTAAACTGGGGCTGCCAGTAACCAAACGAACTCTGTCCTCTTGGGTGGCAGACTGCATCGCCATCGCTTACGAGCAGATGGGCCTTTCCTTGCAGCACCGGATCACTACTCATGGTGTCAGAGCCATGGCCGCTTCAGTGGCCCATCTGCGCTTAATACCAGTGATGGACATATGCAAGGCCGCCACATAGTCTTCAGTGCATACCTTTGCAACACATTACTGCCTAGAGAGTAAGTCCCGTAGGGATAGTGCCTTTGGCCAGGCAGTAATTCTTAGCATACTCAATGTCTAGGCAACTCCTTCCCTCCAACCCATCGATGGTCAGGCTCCCAGACTGTTGGCTACGAGGATTGCTGGGTGCTGCAGAGTTTCTGCGTAGGGACTTGTCCTCTGCAACTGGCGGCCTCCCCTGGTGGTCGCCATTGGTGCTGTCGTGGTTCAGGTCCTGGCAGCCTGGAGCTAGGGAGTCCCATTTGTGAGGACTGACTTCCTGCTTCTTCCTGGAGAAAGCATACTCACCTGTAACAGGTGTTCAACGGGAACAGCAGTTATCAGTCCTCACAACCCTCCCTCCTCCCCTAGGAGTTTCCTCCTCTATCTGTTTTTGTCTTTCACCTAACCTATGTCATCTGACTGAACAAGATGGCACCTTTGGGCAGGAAGGGGACCACGCATGCGTGGTAGCATTCCCATAGGCTTTCTTTGAAAGCTGGGGAAATGCTCCGCGCAGGCTCCGTCGGTGCCGACATCACTCATATATGAGGACTGATTCCTGCTGTTCCCAGAAAACACCTGTTACAAGTGAGTAACTACGCTTTTATTATATTGATTCATCTCATTGCTGGCCTTCGTTTTTTGTGTTGACCTTCTACTTTGCCAAGCATGATGACTTTCTCTAATGATCTCTCTTCACATTATGTGTCCAAACTATGAAATTTGAAGTCTTGTCATCTGAGCTCCTAAAGAAAGCTTAGGTTTGATCTCCTCTAGTACTGACTAGTTTGTTCTTTGGGCAGTCTATGGTATACACATATTCATCACTGGATCTATAATTCAAAGGCATCAGTTTTCTTCCTGTCTATCCTTTTCACTGTCCAACGTTTGCATCCATGTGACGTTCTCCAGGAACAAGCAGGAAGTCAGTCCTCACATATGGGTGACGTCGGTACAGATGGAGCCTGCACAGAGCATTTCCCCAGCTTTCAAGAAAGCCTTTGGAAATGCTACCGTGCATGAGTAGTCCCCTTCTCGCCCAAGGGTGCTATCTTGCTCAGTCTCCTCTTTTCCTCAGAGCCCAATGGACATTTGTCCTGTGTCCCCAGAAAAATCCTCAAAAACTACCTCAAAACTTGTTTTTTTCCCAGTTTGCGTATCAGTTCCTCTTCCCACCGCGAGTTGGCAGCATCCCCGACGCCATCCTCTGCTCTCCCTTTTTTTTCTTTTTTCGTCAAGACTTGTCTCAACATGCGTTCATGCCCTTTTTCACCTGGGGGTCGTTGACCCCACCTTGGTGTATCCCACCATATCTTCTAGTGGCTTCAAAAAAATCTGACTGCTGCAGTCAGATTATGTCTGCTATGGACACACAACTGCTGCTTGTACTGCCTCACTCTGGACCACAACAGTACCACCTGCGATTTGTGTTGGGCCATGACTCCGAGAACTAACTAATGTCGGAGCTGCAGGAGAAGATGTTCCCGTGGTCCGGCTCAGCCCTGGCTTCCCCGACACTGAGCCCCAAGCCAAGAGCCACTCGTGAGGCCTGGGCGTCTTCGGAGTTCTGTGGCGACAGCTCCTCTGTAAAGACGCTGGACCATGGAAGGAAAAAGAAAAAATCCTCAAAGCCAGTCGCACGAGTTCTGCCAGGGTACTTTATCGGGTTTCCATGATGGAACCTCAACTCCAAGCAGCGCCCCCCTAAGGTCTCTCGGAAGGAGTTCTCAGCCAGCGGTGACCATGGAAGGCTCTCCGAGGCTGTGGTCGTTGTCGAGGACACACTCGCCAGAGTGCCGGCACTGGGCCCGAGAATCTCTGAGCCTGCACCAGAATGGTGGCCCTGGAGCAGAATCTCTCTGCCATCCTGGCTTACAGCAGCAATGATGTCAGGTTTGTCCACATCATCTGCCCCAACAACCGGGCCCTCGACTGTGATGGCGTCCCCGGGCATCGAGCCAGGCCCCGAGCGCCACCAGCCTCGGGTGAGTCCTCTGCACCGATCGAGATCCCAATCCTCAGGTATCCGGTCCTCCCCAGCTAGTTTCCGAGAGTCTGACCTGAGACCAACCGAGCGGACCTCACTTCCTCGGAGCAGGCCTCGAGGAGCAGGAGCTCTGAGCCTCGGACTCCTTTATGCCCTCCAGCTCCAACTGGGAGACCGATGTCGAGGCCTTGCCCGAGACCTCTTGACAGAGACATCGCCTTGGAGCCATCTCCCCCAGAGTCCCGGCACAATTCCCCACCTGAAGATGTGGCCTTCCATAACTTCGTCCGAGATATGGCTTGAGCCCTCTCGGTCCCAACCAAGTCAGAGGAGGATCCACACACCGAAGAACTCGAGACCGTCCAGTATAAGTCTCCGCCAAAGGAGGGCTCTGTAGGTGCCTGTGTAACCCATTCTTGAGCGGCTTCTCCTACGATTGTGGGAAACCCCGGCCTCAGTGCCAATGGTCAGCCGGCGCCTTGATGCAATCTACTGCATCAAGAAGAGCCTGGGCTTCCAAAAGTCCCAACTCCCACACAATTCTATGGTGGTGGAGTCCTCGATGCAGAAGCTGAAGAGCCAGAAGAATTGTTCTCCTGTCCCCCCGGGTAGAGAGGCCAGAGCTCTCGTCATCCTAGGGCTGAGCTGCTGGATACAGGCATATGAGCTCTATATTGGCATGTATCTAAAGGGCCTCATTCAAGAGCTCACTGGTTTCTCAGCAGGGCTCGCTGGGGAACCCTTTCAGCGGTTCCAGATACTGGTCGCCGCCATCTGGGACTGCTGCAAGTTCTTGTCCTGGGCTGTCTACAATTTTTTTGAGTCTGCAGCCCGGACTGCGGCTTCAGGCAGTGGTACCCGACACCAGGCCAGGCTGCAGACCTCGGACCTTGAGCAGTGGGTCCAGGGCTACTGGACATCCCCTGCACCTGGGAGGTCCTGTCTGGAAAGCCTATGGCTGACAAGGTGGCTGAGATAGAGGCTGAAGTGGTGACCCGGAAGAGGCTCTCAAAGACCTCTGCCCCTGCCCGAAAGAAAGCATCTGGGAAAAGGTCACTTTTCTCGAGAACAAAAGGGCTTTTCACCAAAGTCACCATTACCAAGCCTTCTTGCATCAACAGCAGCAGGCCAGCCTAAAGGCCAGGGACATGGACCCAGGAAGCCAAAAGCCACAAGCCCCAGCTCCAGCTCAGCTGGGAGGAAGCTTTTGACTCCCGGGGCGGGGCAGGGCCTCCCCCCCCCCTCCCCCCCCCCCCCAGAGACCCTCTCCAGTCTACAGGGGCCATCTGGCACTTTTTGCCCACAAGTGGGCTGAGACCACCACAGACCAGTGGGCACTCCAGGTGGGGAGGGAGGGTTATCACCTCTGCTTCCAGCAGAAACCACCGGCCTATTTTCCAGGAGAGCCAGTGCGGCCTCTCCTCCACCAGACTCTCTCTTGCTCGCAGAGCTCATAGGCCTACTCGGGGACAAGGTAGTGGAGCCTGTACCCCAACACATGTGGGGAAAGGGCTTCTACTCCAGATATTTCCTTGTTCCCAAAAGAACTGGGGGCTTCAGGCCTATCCTAGACCTTCAAAACATAAACAGGTTTCTGGTGAGGGAGAAGTTCAAGATGCTCTCCCTTGGAACTTTGCTGCCATACCTTCACCAGGGAGACTGGCTATGCTCCTTGGATCTAAAGGATACCTACACTGACATCCTGATCCACTCCTCTCACAGGTAATTCCTAAGATTCGTGGTCTGAGGGGGTCACTACCAGTATAGAGTACTCCCCTTTGGTCTGGCCTCCTTGCCAAGAGTCTTCACAAAATGCCTAGCAGTAGTAGCCGTACACCTGTGCCTACAAGGGGTGTTAGTCTTCCCCTGTCTCCTGCAGCACCTAGGGTTCATCATCAACTACCCCAAATCACATTTCTCTCCAGCCCAAAACCTGGAGTTCATAGGTGTTCAGCTTGACAAAGTGCAGGCCAGGGCCCTCCTTCCTCATGACAGGACCAAAAGCCTCAAACAGCTGGCAGGAGAGATCCAGCACCGCAGAACAGTGCCAGCTCGTCACCTCCTCCATCTGCTGGGTCACATGGCCTCTACTGTCCATGTCACACCCCTAGCCCGCCTGCACATGCGCGCAGCCCAGTGGTGCCTACACTCATAGTGGACCAGACAACGGGCAGGCTTCAAGACAGGATCAGGATCACCTGCTACCTGGCGAGATCCCTCTACTGTTGGCAAGACTTGGGCCACCTCTGGGTGGAAATGCTATTCTGGGCGCCCTCTCCACAGAGGACCCTGTGCACAGATGCTTTTCTCTGGGGGTGGGGAGCTCACTGCAGAGCTCAGCACACACAGGGCTGCTGGTCCCAGGAGGAGTCCCTCTTACAGATCAACCTCCTATAGCTCTGTGCAGTCTCCCTAACCCTACGAGCATTCCGCTGCCAACTGCAACACCAGTCGGTGTTGATCCAAACAGACAATCAGGTTGCAATGTTCTATATCAACAAGCAGGGAGGAACGAGCTCGTACTCCCTCTGTCAGGAGGTGGGAGCCCTCCTCTCCTTTGCAGTGAGCAATGGCATGCTTCTGCATGCAATCTGTCTCCTGGGCCAGGACAACTGTCTGGCGACAGATTCAGCAGAGTCCTGCAGCCTCACGAGTGGTGCCTCGTCCCCACAGTGGCAGAAGGGCTCTTCCCCCTCTGGGGCTGGCCTGAGATAGACCTGTTCGCCTCTCCAGACAACACGCAGTTGATTCGCTTCTACTCCCATCCTCCACACCCGGAAAGATGCCTTCCTGATCTCGTGGTCCAAGGGACTACTCTATGCGTTCCCGCTGTTCCTCTGGTTGCCAAGGCTCTTTTCAAAGTCCAGAGTGAGAGGGCATCAGTGATACTGATCGCCCCCAGGTGGCCCAGGCAGCTCTGGTTCCCCCTGCTGCTCTCGTCGGCGGCACTCCCAGTCCCACTGGGGAGAGCCCCAGACCTCCTGACGCAGGAGGAGGGCTTCCTCCTACATCCCAATGTGGGGTCGCTGACACTGACGGCATGGCTACTGAGAGGATAGCCTTCGCCCCCCTCAACCTGCCAAAGGAAGTTGAAGAGATCCTGTTGGCCTCTAGAAAGCCCTCCACCAGGAGGGCCTATGCCTTTAAGTGGCAGAAGTTCACCGTCTGTGCGGAAAGGAAAGAGAATCCTTTCTCCTGCCATGTACGTCTGGTGTTTCAGTACTTGATGCATTTATCGTGCATGGGACTGAAGTCTAATTTTGTAAGGTTGCACTTGAGCGCTATAACCACTCGCCACCAGCCAATCGAGGGCAAGCCCCTCTCCAGCACCCCTTGATCTCACAGTTCCTACAGGGCCTCCTGCTATCCAAGCCCCCTCTCCGCCCAGCAGTGGGGATCTCAATGTGGTGCTCTTTCAGCTTACCAGACTGCTGTTTAAGCCCCTGGCCACATGCCACCTAAGGTACCTTTCCTGGAAGGTGGCCTTCCTAGTGGCCCTCACTTCAACTTGCAGAGTTAGTGAGCTTCAAGCCTTGGTGATGGACCCTCCATACACCAGGTTCTTCAAAGACAGGGTAGTGCTCTGCACTCACCTGAAGTTCCTCCCGAAGTTGGTATCCCCGTTCCACCTCAACCAAGAAGTGGTACTCCCCACCTTCTACCCGCAGCCTCACACCGGCAAAGAGGAGCTCATACTTCACACACTGGACTGCAGACGGGCCTTGTCCTATTTACAGTGGATCCAGGGCCACTGTAAAGCACCTCAGCTTTTTGTTTCTTATGACTACAGCAGATTGGGGCTTCTTGTAACCAAGCACACCTTGTCCTCCTGGGTGGCAGACTGTATTGCCCTCGCCTAACGAGCAACCGGGCTTCTCCCTTGAACACCAGATCACAGCGCATCTTGTGAGGGCGATGGCCACGTCGGTGGCCAACCTCCACTCTATGTTGTTGACAGAGATCTGCGGAGCCGCCACTTGGTCTTCAATTCTCATATTCGCAGCTCACTACTGCCTGGAGAACGAGTCCCACAGGGACTGTGTCTTCAGCCAAGCTGTACTCCATAACATTCTCAAGAGTATAGGCAACTCCTTCACTCTGACCCTCTGTGTTCAGGCTATCAGAGTGATAGTGTTGCTAGACGCTAGGATCGTGCTGAATCTCTCAGTGGGGACTCACCACCTGCAACTCATGGCTGCCTAACTGGTCGCAACTGGTACTGTCGTGGTTCAGTCCTCGGCAGTCTGGAGCTAGGGTGTCCCATATGTGAGGACTGACTTCCTGCTTGTTCCTAGAGAAAGTGTAATTACTCACCTTTCCTCCTGTTCCCGGAGAACACCTGTTAATCAGTCCTCACAACCCTCCCTCCTCCCCTTGGAGTTGCCTTCCCTACCTTACTGTAGTTCTAACTGCCGTCTTAGCTATGTCATTGACTGAGCAAGATGGCACCCTTGGGTGGGAATGGGACCACATATGCATGGTAGCATTTCCAAAGGCTTTCTTTGAAAACTGGGGAAATGCTCGGCACAGGCTCTGTCTGCGCTGATGTCACCCATATCTGAGGACTGATTCCTGCTGTTCCCAGAGAACACCTGTTACAGGTGAGTAACTACGCTTTATTGAAAATACCATGGCTTGAACAAGTCGAATCTTTGTATGGAGAGAGACATCTCTGCTCTTGAGAATCTTATCTAGGTCCTTCATAGCTATTCTGCCAAGCGCAATGCGTTATCAGATTTCTTGACTGCTTGTCATTTCTTTACTGATAGTTGATCCTAGTAGGTTAAAGTTGCTCACTATCTCAATTTCTTCTCATTCAATGATGAACTTATTGATTTTGCTAGTTGTCAGATCTTTGTCTTCTTTACATTAAGGTGCAGGCCCATTTTAAGACTGTTCCTTGATCTTGAGAAGCAAATGTTTCAGATTGTATTCACTTTCAGGCCAGTAATGTGGTATCATCAGCATAGCGAAGGTTGTTGATGAGTCTTCCACCAATCTTCAAACCTCAGTTGTCTTCATACAGTGCTGCTTATCTGTTGATTTCTTCTGCAGATAAATTAAACAGGTAGGGGGGAAGTATGCAGCCTTGTCATACACCTTTTGCTGATTTTTAAACCATTCTTTCTCCGGGAACAAGCAGGAAGTCAGTCCTCACATATGGGTGACGTCAGCACCAACGGAGCCCTCGCAGAAGCATACCCCCCCCCCCCAGCTTTCAAAGAAAGCCTTTGGGAGATGCCACCACGCATGCGTGGTCCCCTTCCCGCCCAGGGTTGCCATCTTGCTCAGTCTCTTTTTTTCCACTGAGCCCTTAAGACATTTGTCTGTCCTGTCCCCGGAAAAAGTTGATTTTTCTCTCCGAGTTCCATACTTATCTCCAGTATCACACCGGTACTCTTCCCGCTACCAACCTCATTGCCTCAGCGTCGAGTTCGGGCCTACTTTTATAGTTTTATGTTTTTTCTTTTCCTGGCATCTTCGCACCTTTTTTCTCCCACTGGCAGCCTGGAGAGTCTTCGACATCGCAGGGGTACTTCCCCTCCCCCCCCCCATGGCTACCAATGGCTTTAAGAAGTGTGATCGGTGCTCTAAAATTGTCTTTGACCGACACAAATGACTACTCTCTTCACTGTCTTGGGCCAGACAACAACCCAGCAGCCTACGATCTCTGCAAAAGGATGTCCAGTAAGGCTATCAAGATCCGCCAGCAGCAGCATGATAAGTTTTTCCCCGAGTCCCCAGTGCCTCCGAAAGCCACTGCCTCGTCTGAGGCCCCGACGTCTCGGGCGGAGCCTCCTGAAC
The DNA here is from genome assembly GCA_033557465.1 of Ichthyophis bannanicus. Lineage (NCBI taxonomy): Eukaryota > Metazoa > Chordata > Amphibia > Gymnophiona > Ichthyophiidae > Ichthyophis > Ichthyophis bannanicus. The sequence continues at coordinate 358,487,830 of CM066036.1, read as the reverse complement.
TCGAGCCCCGTCGTGAGTCCTCAGAAAGGGGGTCTCCCTTGAGGGAAACCAGAAAGAAGAAGAAACTCTCGAAGGCGGCATCCTTGCACGGTTCCGACCGGCCGGGTGCTCCCCGGCACCATAGTCCGAGGCTTCAGAGAGGAAGCGGCCTGCAAAGGTCCCCCGATAGGATAGAATCACAGACCGGCCTCTGTCCCCAGACACCATCCTCGTTGAAGATTCCCCTTCAGGGGAACTGGCGTCAGACCAGAGTCCCTCAGTGCCCACGCCGAAGGCTGCTGAGACTTATGGTCTGGAGTCCAGAATGGCGGCCCTGGAGCTCAGTTTGTCTTTATTCATGGACCAGCAGTGGGAGCTGTTGTCCGGCACGATCAGTTCATCTGCCCCAACTACCGGGCCCGAGATGTCCCTGGAGGCTGAGCCAATCCTTGGCCGAGGTCGTGTTCAGAGTCCCACTCGATGGGACCACAGTCATCCTCGGCAAGTATGCTGGGTGTCGGCTGCAGGGCATCGGGGGCCCCAAGGCCCACTGAGCAGCTCTCCTACGATTCCTCGACTGACTACTCCGAGTGGGAGATGGAGGATGAGGAGTCCCCGATATCCGTCACCTCAACGTCCCATCTGACTCTCCCATCTTGGAGCCTCGACGGCAGTCCCCGCCATAAGATATGGGCTTCCTTGATTTCATAAAGGATATGTTAAAGGCCCTGGCATTCCCTACCGAGTCGGGCAGATGAGTTGGAAATCCTCCAGTATGAGGCTCCTCCAAGGTAATCGCTCACGGTACCCATTCCTCCCATCCTGGAACAGCTGATGCTTCGGATGTGGGAGACACCAGCATCGCTACCGGTGGTGAGCAAATGGCTCGACTTGATGTACAGAGTCCCCTGGAGTCCAGGCTTCAAAAAATCACAGCTGCCGCATAACTCCATGGTGGTGGAGTCTGCCATGCATCGGCTGAAAAGCAAGAAGATGCACTCTTTGGTACCCCCCAGCAGGGAGGCCCGCCCCCTAGATGCCCTCTGCAGAAAGTGCTGCCAGGGCTCAATGCTCATCAGCCGTAATCAGGCCTAACAGCTGTACAAGGGCATGTACCTGAGAGATCTGGCAAAGGAATTCGCCGGGTTCTCAGCTGGCTTCTCCGAGGAACCCTTTCAGCGGTTCAAGAACTTGGCCAAGGCAGTCCATGAATGCTCCAAATTCATGTCTTGAGCTGTCTATGACAGGTTTGAGTCGGCAGTTTGAGTAGCAGCAGCGGACATCGGTGCACGCCGCCAAGCTTGGCTACAGTTGTCCGACCTCGAGCAGTGAATTCAGGACAAATTGGTCGATGTCCCCTGCCAAGGAGAAGAACCTCTTTGGCAAACCCATGACTGACAAGGCTGCCGAGCTGGAGACCGAGTTCATGACGAGAACCAGGCTCTCAAAAAAGACCGCTGCTCCTCCCCGACGGAAGGGCTCAGGTAAAATGTCCTTCTACCTGAGGAAAGGGGCTGCTAACAGAAACTACCCACCTTTTCAGGCTTTCCACGGCTCCCCAACAGGGTCAGCAGGCCAAGGGCCATGGGCATGGCCCTTGTAAGCAGAAAGGCTTCAAAACCCCAGGCACCGGCTCCAGCCCAGCTGGAGGGCAGTTTTTGACTCCTTCAGCATAGACTGTCTACCCCAAGGAGATCAGCAGCCCACAGGGAGACGTTTGGCTCTCTGTGCACAGAGGTGGTTGACCATCGCCACCAACTCCTGGGCACTTTGGATAATCAGGGAGGGTTACCTCCTCCACCTGACTCGGACGCCTCCTCCTTATTTTCCGAGAGAGCCCTCAGGTCTCCCCTTCACCGGGACTTTCTACTGAAGGAGTTGGCAGGTCTTCTCAAGGACAAAACGGTGGAACCGGTCCCCCACTACCTCAAGGGCAAGGAGTTCTACTCCAGGTACTTCCTTGTGCCAAAAAGGACAGGGGGCCTAAGGTCCATCCTCGACCTGCGCAACCTCAACAAATTCCTGGTGAGGGAGAAGTTCAAGATGCTCTCCCTTGGAACATTGCTGCCATACTTTCAGCAGGGAGATTGGCTATGCTCCTTAGACCTCAAGGATTCTTATACTCGCATCCTCATCCACCCCCACCATAGACAGTACCTGCAGTTTATATTGGGGGGCAGGCATTTTCATTACAGGGTGCTCACCTTCAGCTTGGCCTTCACCCCAAGAGTCTTCACAAAATGCCTGGCAGTCGTGGCTGCCTTCCTCCGCCTCCAGGGGATCTTTGTCTCCCCCTACCTGGACGACTGGCTCATAAAGGGAAGCACAGCCTCAGAGGCGCACCATCCAGGTCCTGCAACACTTGGGTTTGTCATAAACTACCCCAGGTCTCATATCCTCCCGGCACAGTGCCTGAAGTTCATCGGGGCAAAGTTTGACATTCTCCAGTCGAAGGCCTTCTTGCCCAGGGACTGAGCCCAACCATCTCAGGACTCTGGCACGGGACATAGTGCCGTCCCTCGGTGCCCGCTCTGCTTCTTCTGCGCCTCCTTGGGCACATGGCCTCCACAGTCCACGTCACCCCAGACACTCGCCTCCACATGAGGGCGGCACAGTGGTGTCGCCGGGACCCGTGGTCTCAGGCCACTGGTCGCCTACAAGACAGAATCTCTGTAACGTGCCAACTGCCGAACTCCTTGGTCTGGTGGCAATCTCTCCAGCATCTCGAGGTGGGCATGCCTTTTCAGGCCCCAAGCCCCTCAAGAGTCCTCACCATAGATGCCTCCCTGCTCGGCTGGGGAGCCCACTGCGGAGAGTTCCGCACCCAGGGCAACTAGTTACCAGACGAGAGCACCCAGCAGATCAACCTCCTGGAGTTCTGAGCCATACACTTAGCCCTTTGAGTCTTCTGTCACCACCTGCATCACCAGCCGGTGCTGGTCCAGACAGACAACCAGGTGGCAACATTCTACATGAACAAACAGAGGAGCATGGGGTCTCGTACCCTTTGTCAGAAGGCACTGGTCCTCTACTTGTACGCAATCCAATTGGATATCCTCCTGTGGGCAGTGTAACTGCCAGGCCAGGACAACCATCTGGCTGACAGGCTGAGCAGAGTCCTCTATCTGCTTGAGTGGCAGCTGGACCCCAGAGTAGCCAGTCAGCTTTTCCAACTCTGGGGGGAAACTGTGATGGACCTCTTCGCCAGCCCAGACAACTTCCAGTTGCCCCACACTTGCTCCCGGAAGGCCCACCCCTACAGTGTGGCAGCGGATGTGTTCCTTGTCTTATGGTCGGAGGGCCTCATGTATGCCTTCCCTCCTATGCCGCTGATTGCCATGACCTTGTTCAGGATCCTTCGCAACAGGGCCTTGCTCATCCTGATAGCTCCTCGGTGGCCCAGGCAGCTGTGGTTTCCGCTGCTCCTCCAGTTGACTGTGGAGACCCCATTTCCCTTGGGGACCGCCCCGGGACTCCTGTCTCAGGAGGGGGGGCTCTCTTCTGCACCCCTATCTGTGGTCCTTGTCGCTGAGAGCGTGACTGCTGAGAGGGTGACTCTGGCCCTTTTCAACCTTTCGGTTGAGGTGGAAGACATTCTGCTGGCCTCTTGCAAGACCTCTACTACAAAGACTTACGCCCTCAAATGGCGCAGGTTCTCGGTTTGGTGTGCTGAGCATTGGGCTGACCCTTTCTCCTGCCCGCCTCTCTCAATCCATCTAACTCCGTCCAAGTGCACCTTAGTCCCCTTGCAGCGCACCACCATCCAGTGGATGGTAAGCCCCTCTCGGTCCAACCTTTGGTGACCCATTTTCTTCGGGGGCCTGCTCTTATCAAAGCCCCCAGTTTGCCCTCCGGCAACCGAATGGGACCTCAACATAGTGTTTAGGGCAGTTCACTTGCCCACCCTTCAAGCCTCTGGCTACTTGCCACCTTCGCTACCTCTCTTGGAAGGTGGCTTTTCTGGTTGCACTCACCTCCACTTGCAGAGTTTATTTAAATCTTTTTTTATACCGTGCTATTTAGAATCAGTTAGTGAGCTTCAGGCCCTTGTGGTGGATGCACCTTTCTACCAGGTTCTACAAGAACAGAGTGGTGCTTCGCACACACCCCATATTCTTGCTGAGGGTAGTATTCCTTTCCATCTCAACCAGGAAGTGGTGCTCCCTACCTTCTTTCCAAGACCTCACTCCAGTCGGGCGGAGACAGTCCTTCACACCTTGGACTGTAAGAGGGCTTTGTCCTTCTATATCCAATGCACTCGGGGCCACTGCAGAGCATCTCAGCTTTTCATCTCCTACAACACCAGTAGGCTGGGGGAGGCAGTGACGAAGCGTATGCTGTCCACATGGGTGGTGGACTGTATCACCCTCGCTTATGAGCAAGCGAGGCTCCCTCTGGAAGACCGCATCACGGCGCACCGTGTCCGGGCCATGGCAGTCTCAGTTGCAAACTTGCACTCTGTCCCGATGGTGGACATCTGCCAGGCCGCTACCTGGTCTTCAGTCTATACCTTCGCAGCCCATTACTGCCTGGAAAGAGAGTCCCGACGGGACAGTGCCTTCGGCCAGGCAGTAATCCATAATCTTTTTGGGGTTTAGGCAACTCCGACCCTCTGACCCTTCTGTGTTCAGGCTACCGGAGTGCTGGTTTCATCAGACACTGGGATCCTACTGTGGTCTGTGGACTCGGACTAAATTGCTGCTTCTTGTGGCTCCCCATGAGGGAGTCACTATTTTTGCTATGGACCTTCGGTAGCCTGTAGCTGGGGAGTCCCATATGTGAGGACTGACTTCCTGCTTGTTCCTGGAGAAAGCATAGTTACTCACCTGTAACAGGTGTTCTCCAGGGACAGCAGGAATCAGTCCTCACAACCCTCCCTCCTCCCCTTGGAGTTGCTCCTTATCTCCAGGAACAAGCAGGAATGAGTCCTCACATATGGGTACGTCGGTACCGATGGAGCCTGCGCGGGAAAGCTCCCCAGCTTCCCAGAAAGAAAGCTTTTGGGAGCCTCCCACAGCGCATGCGCACTGTTTTCCCGCCTTTCCTAACCAACTCTCCTCAGTTCTTCTTTTTCCGCGGAGCCAGCAGGTTGTGTTCCTGTCACCGCTGAAGAAGTTCTTTATTTTAATTTATTTCTTTGGTCGCGTGTCTGCCTTCCCCGACGCCGGACCGGTACCGCCGGTCTTTTCTTTTCTTTTCTTTTCTTTCAAAAAAAAAAAATTATACTTTTCCTCACTTGGTGTATTTTTCTTCTTAGGCCTACAGGCCCACAAGAAAATTTTCCCTCATGGAAAAACCAGCCTCTGGGTTCAAAAAATGCACTAAGTGTAGCGGTACAATTTCTGTTACAGATACCCATGAATGGTGTCTTAAATGTTTGGGTCCCGAACACTCCATTCCGGATTGCCAGTCCTGCTCCATAATGTCTAAAAGAAGGTTACAGAACCGAGCAGCCATGCTCCATGTGCTGTTTCCCACGGATGCACCGGCGGTGGCATCGACATCTTCCAGGTCTTCCTCTCCTGATGGGTCTCAGGTAACCAAACATAAACCTAGCAGGTCCTTGAAGGGCAAATCACCCTCTCAGCATCGAGATGCCTCCAGGCTTGCCCTCGAGGATCCTGCCCCAGCCAAACAAACCCGGCGGGAAGCTCCGGCTTTCAAAGCTCCTCCTATGGGGTTACAGGTTGACATCGATGGCACGGCCTCGACCGATCACCTGTTAGACTGCTCTGGGGTACCGGCACAATCTCCCGGTACCAACATCCAGGCAGTCGTGGCGTCCATGGATCACACTGTGCAATCCATGCAGCAGGCTATAATGGCTTTCATTCAAGCTGCGACGCCGTCGGTACCGCAACGAGTCCCGTTGTCGGTACCGGCGCCTGTACCGGTACCAATACAGATACCGGTACCGACTGCATCGACATCGGTCAGGATACCGACTCAGGTTCCTTGTCCAGGGCTATCTCTCGGTACCGATCCGGTACCGGGGACACCCGATGTCGGTACCGATCGATACGCGTATCGATCATTGGAAGGGGACAGACGATACTTCGATTCCTCTGATTCTGATTCATCAGATGAGTCTCCCGAAGTATCCATTACCCTTCCTGAGGAGCCTACTTCTCCAAAAAGGAGAATGTCTCCTCCAGAGGATTTGTCCTTTCAAGACTTCATAATAGAAGTGGCTAAAGGACTCTCTATTTCAGTAACCTCTGAAGCAGAGCCTAGAGCAAAAAAAATTGATATTTTAGGATACTCTAGGGCTCCCAGAGAGGCAGTCACCTTGCCAATTCATGAAATTCTTCATGAACATATGATTGACTTATGGGAGACTCCTCTCACCCTTTCTCCTCATTCTCGCAGTTTGGACACTATGTACCGTGTCCCTCCTTGTCCTGGATTTCAGAAAACTCAGCTTCCTCACCACTCCATTGTGGTGCAGTCAGCTATGAAAAGGAGAAAGAGTACCAAAAGACACTCTTCTGCTCCCCCAGGAAGAGAATGCAGGACCTTGAATGCTTTTGGTAGGAAAATCTTCCAAGCCAGTATGCTTATTGCCAGAATCAACTCATATAGCCTTTATATGGGTATGTTTCTAAAGGAAGTTGCACAAAAGCTGCACAACTTTCTCCCTTTTATTTATTGGACATGAGGGGCCTCTTGCTTTCATATTCACCGATCGACCACCGTCTGTGGCGTGGGACCTAAACGTGGTCCTCTGGCAGCTGATCTCTTTGCTTTTTGAGCCGCTTGCCACCTGCCCTCGTTCCTGTCCTGGAAGGTGATTTTCTTGGTGGCGCTTTCTTCGACACACAGAGTCTGTGAACTGCTGGCGCTGGTGGCACACATGCCCTATACTAGGTTCTACACAAACAGGATGGTCCTCCATACTTGTCCTAAATTTCTTCCTAAGATAGTTTTGCCTTTTCATCTCAACCAGTTGGTGGCACTTCCCACTTTCTTGCCCAGACCTCATGCAAACAGAGCAGAGGCCTCTCTCAATACGCTGGATTTTAAGAAGGTGTTGGCTTTTTATCTGGAACGAACGAAAACCCATCTCCTTTCCTTTCAGCTCTTTGTTTCTTATGATCTGAACAGGCTGGGTGTGGCAGCTTCTAAACGCACCCTTTCCATTTGGGTGACTGACTGCATCTCCTTTGCCTATGCTCAGGCTGGACTTTCCTTAGAGCACCATGTCACAGTGCACAATGTCTGTGCCATGGCAGCCTTTCAGCTAACCTGCGCTCTTTTCTCCTTGCTGGAGATCTGTAGAGCTGCAATGTGGTCGTCTGTCCATTCTTTGGCAGCACATTACTGCCTGGATGTGAATTCCCAGTGTGACAGCACTTTCGACCAGGCTTTTTGGGAAGTAATGAAACTCTTTCCCTCCAGCCCTTCTGTGTCTGTCCATGCTTCCGGAAAGTCATTCTCTTGCTTGATGCTGGAACCGTATGTCGACTCTTGGAACTTTACATCGCTTTTCCATTATTCTTCATGATTCTGTTTTTCTGGTTGCCCTGTGAGTGATTTACATTTTTTTTTCCAGTAGCCTGTAGCTATGGGAGTCCCATAAGTGAGGACTGACTTCCTGCTTGGTACTGGAGAAAGCGTGATTTTTCACCTGTAACAGGTGTTCGCCGGGAGCAGCAGGAATCTGTCCTCACTACCCTCCCTCCTCCTTGTGAAGTTTTTTTTTTCATTTAAGCTGTGTCATCATACAGAGGTAAAATAGCTCCGTTCAGATGAGAAGGCAGCCACGCATGCGTGCTGGATCGCCCAAAGGCTCTCTCTGAAAGCTGGGGAGGGTTCCCGCACTAGGGCTCTGTCGGTGATGTTATCCATAGGTGAGGACTGATTCCTGCTGCTCCCAGAGAACACCTGTTACAGGTGAGTAACCACGCTAGATGATGGCAGACGGGCTGTATAGGAACTTTTAAATTCTACAACCTCTTCTTTTGTAAATTCAGATAAGTTACCCACATCCACTGGGAGGATGTTTAGTATTTTTGAGCAATATTGCCAAGAGGTTAGAAGGAAACATTTATTGCATATCTTTGTGTCCTTTGCAGAAAGGCAGAGTGGACATCCCTGAAGGAGTAGGTAACATGATCTGCCAAAACTGGAAGATTGGTTGAATGCTAGACAATTAAACTTTTATTACAAAGAGGTGCAGTGTAATGGATTTGCTGTATGGGAATCATAAAGAGCTGTATATGGTGAGAGGGAAAAGGCTGATGTGCACAGAGACTAGAACAGATCTCGAGGCACTAGTGTCTGAAGATCTTGAGGTAACGAAATAATGCGATAAGCTGTGTGCATGCAAATTAAGAGTCCTGCCACTGAAGATTTGCCTTGGCATAAGAGCCTATAGTGAAGAGCCTAGGGGCAAAATTTGTGGATTGCTTAGATTGCTTATGATCTAAATCCCACAGGATCTGATAAGATACTTGTGATGAAGGCAACAAACCAAGAGAGCAGCAGTCAAGTCAAGCAGGGGCATTGTCAACCGTGAAAATGTCACTTGCTAAAATACAGCAGAGCAAAGGATCACGAGTGCAGAGCAAGAAGTAATAGAAGTGGCACCAAGAGCAGAGAGGCAAGGGGAGAGGAGAGAGAGGGGTTTATTTTTTTCCTCCTTTTTTTTGTTCCATCCCAGTAGAATTTGGAAATTACACAAAATGTGTCAAGAAAACCTTTCTTTTCTGTCCAGGGATAAAATAATTCTCAAATGTAACATAATGGGATGTAACTTAGGCATGTGGAGAACCCCCGTGAAAAGACATATTAGACTCAAACCTGACCAGGTTGGACCAGGGATTGCAGAGAAACAAGCTGTCCCCCCCTCCCCCTCAAAAAGGAAATGCACTGAGCCATCTTTGGGAGAAGCCGTTCAGCGTCTGTATCATAGAAACTTCTTTCAAAGTGCCTCTTCCTTGTTCTCTACTCTACCCATCTCTCAAACTACTCCTGTGCAACTGTGCCACCTACTCCTAAACTGTCTCGCCCCAGAATTACTCCCCTCACAGCTGCCCACCATTCCCAAAACAGATGTCTCCAGTAACATCTGTTGGAGAGCTGTCCATTGCTCCACTAACCTCAGCAGCATCTGATGGATGGAATACTTCTCATTCTAAATACTGAAGTCTGTGTGCAGGTATCCCTGCTGCTTTCTGCTTCAAATGCATGTCGTATCCACCTTTCACATTCCAGTGAAAATACCCTATTTTCCATCACTTCATGATCAGTAGTTTCAGGATCAAGTTGCCCCTTCACTTACTCCCCAAGCCTAAGAAGTCTCTTCCAACCCTGCTAAGCAAACATCAGATACACCATGAAAGCTGCCCTCCTTCATTGCCTTAACTTCCTTCCATCTGTAACTACCTTGTCCTGTCAACTGCTTGTAGTTCCCCTGTCTTTCTGTTGTATTTTTTGTAAATAATAGTATTTTGTTATGAATGGTGATATAGCAGACATAAGCATAAACATGTTTATGCCTCAATTTGTGGTCTAGTTACCAGCCCTGCAGCATTTTCCATAGATATGAACCCAGGTGTGGTTATCATATGTCACCTTGGTGTACAGTACAGTCCACTGATGCCCTCCTCTTACTGCACCGCCTCCCCCATACCTACAGCCTGTTCCTGCCTCATCTATTTGCCCCAGTATGCTGTCCAGGAGAGATGGCCGTGTGTAGCATTCTGACTAGTCCAGATGTCACTGATAAAATGCATGCTAGCACCCTCTTTATCATCTCTGGCTGCAACTAGGCACGTAACTGATGATGCAGGCTGCAGATTACCCACCTACTTAAAGTTGTCCTGCAGGCACTTGGTAATTGGGGAAAATAAAAGATGCAGTAGCCTCTTAAATCCATGTTATCAACCACCTGCAGGAGGGACTTGGTCATCCAAGGCAATCATTTCCCCAGTGTACTATCACAACATTCAATGCTGCTGACGTGATGTGCATAAAGCCTTTTGGCATGCCATCTTATTAGGGGAACAGTCTTGGGGGATCCACTTGGGAAACACATTTCCTTTTTAATGTAGCTTTCTCACCCCTGCCATTGCCAGCACCCTCCTTTGAACTTAGCTGGAAGGGGTGCTGTTTCTTCAAATAATGCTGCATTTCTTTGTTGGTAACATAGCAGAGGGAAGCTGATGAGCTAATGGCCTTCCTACAGTTTCCTTCCAGTTCCTGCAGCACTTGAAAATTCCTCCACATATCCTCTAAGTTTTTTTTACAAGACTTCCTCTCTATTTCTTGGGGGGGAGGGGGCTCGCGCCCTTTCTGCTTCTGCTGCTGGACCTTGGGGGCTGAAGACAGAAGAGAGGACGAGAGGCCAGGCGCATCCTTTTCACCCTCCACTGCTTGTATGGTACTCTTTGCACGGGCAGTGTCAGTATCACTTCCTACCTCCTCACCACTTAGCACGCTAATAAGATCTTCTCCAGGAACAAGCAGGAAGTCAGTCCTCACTTATGGGTGACGTCGGCACTGACGGAGCCTGCGCGGAGCAATTCCCCAGCTTTCAAAGAAAGCCTTTGGGATTGCTACCATGCATGCGTGGTCCTCTACCCGCCCAAGGGTGCCATCTTGCTCAGTCTCCCTTTTTCCGCGGAGCCCTTCGAGTGCAATTTCTCCTCTTCATAAAAAGTTTGGTTTTCCGAGTCTTAACAGGCTCTCTTTTTTCCGGTTGCAACGGTCCTCTTTCCATCCTTTCCCCTGATCTGCTTTAGAGCTTTTGGGGATACACATTTTCTTTAAAAAGAAAAGAATCTTTTTTGTCGGCTTCGCGCCCTTTTTTCCCCAACCGCTGGCTGTGTGGGTCTTCGACCTCGCAGGGGCCATTTTTGCCCCCATGGCCACCGGATTCAAAAAATGCAATAGATGCTCTAGGAACATGTCGCTTACAGACACTCATGACTGTTGTCTATGGTGCCTGGGAGCTGACCATGACCCAGAGCTTTGTTTGCTCTGCAAGAAAATGTTCTCTAAGGCCCTGCTCAGCCGTAAGCAAAAGTCCGAAGACGTTTACAGGAGGACATCTTGGAGTCTCCAGTGTCACCCTCGGTCGTCTCTTCTCCAGCGGGTTCTCCCCCTGCGGTCCCGCATTCTCGGCGGCACTCTGACCAGGGGTCCCCGGAGATGGAAAGACACAAAAAGAAGGCAGCCTCAAAGTCGCTGTCCGGGACTCATGACAAATGCGAGTGCTCCTGCGCCCGGTCGCTTAGTCCTCTTCAGCGTTCCGAGAGTTGGACAAGTAGCGGCCCTGCAAGGTACCTCACAGGGAAACGGAAGCCTCCGGCGAAGGCGCCCAGTCTCCTGAGGGTCGTCCAGGTGAGGATCCCCTCTCCTCCTCGACACCCAATCCGGTGACCCCGGTATCGGCGTCCCAGGGCCTCATGCCCACATGGAAGTCCCGTATGCTGGCGCTCGAAAGCAACGTTTCTGCCTTCATTGCTTCCCAGCAGGCGCTCACGGCCAGACCGTGGGTCCCTTGCGTGGGACACCCAAATCCGTCCAGGAAACCCCCGAGAGCCGCGGGCCTCGTGAGGGTCCTTGTCATCGGTCTTGCTTGCTCTCCCGTTCCTCGGAGGCGAGATCGTCCAGAGCCTCCGGCTCCAGGCCGCCGGCCATCAGACAGGGCGACCCGCCCGGCTCGGCTCCCTCAACCGATTTTTCGGACTGGGAGTCCAATGGGGACACCTCCCCGGAAACCCGTACCCACTGGGACTTTCCATCAGACCCCTTGCTGCCTGCATGCCAGCGACGCTCACCACCCAAAGACACCTCCTTCTTGGTGTTTATCCGGGACATGGCTCGAGCCCTCAGCCTGGTCACCCAGGCCAGGGAGGACCCTCATGCTGAAGAACTCGATATTCTTCAGTATGATTCCCCGCCCAGGGAATCCCTCACTGTGCCTGTACTGCCGATTCTATCTCGGCTGTTTCTCCACATGTGGGAGGCCCCAGCCTCGGTCCCCATTGTGAGCAAGCGCCTTGACACAATGTACAAGGTGCAAAGCGGACCCAGCTTCCGAAAGACCCAGTTCCCACACACCTCGATGGTGGTGGAATCTGCCATGAGGAAGCAGAAGAGCCCAAAGTATCGCTCATCGGTACCACTGGGCTGGGAATCAAGAGCCTTTGATGTCCTGGGCCGCAAGGCTTATCAAGGCTCCATGCTCTCTTGTCGCTTCCAAGCATACCAATTGTACATTGGTATGTTCCTACACGACTTGGCAAAGGAACTTGGAGGTTTCTCCGCAGGCCTTGAGGGAGAGCCCCTCGACAGATTCCACACCCTGTTAAAATCAGTGGCCGACTGCTCCAAGTGTATCTCTCGAGCCTCCTATGATGGCTTCGAGACATCGACTCGGGCAGCGACTGCGGGCATCAGGCTTGGCTCCAATCTTCGGATTTGAAACGGTGGGAACAGGATAAACTCCTGGACGAGCCCTGCCTCAGTGAACAACGTTTTGGTAAGCCGATGGAGAAGGCTGCAGAGATCGAGACGGAGTACGTCAGTAGGACCCATCTCTCCCGCAAGACCTCTACCTTGCCTCGGAAGAAGCAGCCAACCAAGAAGCCCTTCTTCCCCAGGAAAGGCCTCCAGTATCATGGCTACCCGCCCTACCCAGCTACCCCCACACCGACCACTCCGGCGCAGGGGAAGCCCGGCCAGGGCCACCGCAAACCAAAGGGCCCAAAGGCCCAGATGTCAGCTTCCTCGCAACCCCCTTAGGGGTTTTGACGCCAGCAGCATGGCCTCTCATCCTCCGATGAGACAGCAGTCAGTGGGGGGATGCCTGTCCTGCTTCGCCCCATTGTGGACGCTTATTATCTCGACCTCCAGGTCATCCGGAAGGGCTATCGCCTCCACTTCGACAGGCTTCCACCTCCTTTCTCCCTGGCAGAGCCTCCTCTACTTCCCGCATACCAGCTTTTGCTACAGCGGGAATTACACTCTCTTCTTGCCCAGCGGGCATTCGAGAAAGTCCCTCCCCACCTTCGAGGTCGGGGCTTTTATTCCGGGTACTTCCTCGTCCCGAAAAAGGCAGGGGGTCTTCGGCCCATCCTCGACCTCTGCAAGCTGAACAAGTTCCTGGTGTGAGAGAAATTCAAGATGTTATCTCTTGGAGTGCTGCTGCCCTTCCTCCGGCAGGGCTACTGGCTATGCTCCTTGGATCTGAAGGACGCTTACACCCATATCTTGATCCACCCCCAAAACAGGCAGTTCCTGTGTTTCAGGGTGCGGGGAGAGTACAGGGTGCTCCCCTTTGGCCTTGCGTCCACCCCACAGGTCTTCATGAAGTGCCTCGTCATGGCCGCCACTCACCTTCGGTGCCGGGGCATGCCAGTGTTTCCCTACCTCGACGACTGGCTCGTTACGTGCTCCTCCGTCGAGGAGGCCCGGCAAGCGATGTCCTTTTGGAGAGCTTGGGGTTCTTGGTCAACGTCCTCTGTCTAATTTTTTACTTTCTGTTCGAATCATCAATGTTGGCCCTTTTGGTGATGGCCCCCCCTTTTTTCTGTCGACTTGTTTACGCACCTCCCCCCCCCCCCCCCCCCATTTTTTGTTAAATTGCTTTGACCAGGTGAAAAGCGGGATATAAATGTTGCTAAATAAACTACCCAAAGTCTCACCTCAAGCCAACAAAGGCTCTTGAGTTCATTGGGGCACGCCTCGATACTCGGCAGGCCATTGCCTTCTTGCCGATGGATTGCGCCACCCGCCTCCGAGCTCTGGTGGCTCGCATCCAAAGCGCCCATCAGGTCACCGCTCGGTCCATGCTACGTCTCCTGGGCCACATGGCCTTGACCGTGTATGTGGTTCCTCACTCCCGCCTGCACATGCGGACGGCTCAGTGGTGTCTCAGTTCCCAATGGAGTCAGTCCCTCAGGGACACCATCAGGGTTCTTCCCGACCTCCGTTTGTCCCTGAGCTGGTGGCAAACCCCCCGCAACCTTCTGCAGGGATCGCCCTTCCAGGCTTCACAACACGATGTGGTGCTGACCACAGACAATTCCCCGTTAGGGTGGGGAGCCCTTTGCAGCTCTCTCTGCATGCAAAGGCAATGGTCACCCATGGAGGCTCAGCAGCAGATAAACCTGCTCGAGCTCCAGGCCATCCGGTGGGCCCTGAGGGCCTTCGCAAATCTCATCAGCAGGAAGTCGGTTCTGGTACAGACCGACAACCGGGTAGCGATGTTCTACATCAACAAAGAGGGGGGCATGGGGTCATGCTCCCTCTGCAGGGAAGCAGTCCTCATCTGCTCTTTCACCGCCCGACAGAGGATGTCCCTCAAGGCGACGTACCTCCCAGGTTAGGAGAATGGCCTGGCGGACAGACTCAGCAGGATCCTTCACCCCCATGAGTGGCGACTGGATCCCAGAGTCGCAGGCTGGCTGTTTCTATGCTGGGGCACTCCAGCAATGGACCTATTCGCCAGCCCCCAGAACACACAGCTCCCTCGCTTTTGCGGCCTGGTAGGGCACCCGGGCAGGGAGGGCCCCGATGCATTTCTCCTGGACTTGTCCTCTAATCTCCTATATGCATTCCATCCTTTCCCCCTCATTGCGAGGACTCTGTTCAAGGTTCAACGGACGGGACATCGCTGATTCTCGTGGCCCCCTCATGGCCTCAGCAGCCTTGGTTCCCCTGGGCTCTGCCAGGGACTTGCTAATGCAGGAGGAGGGTCGGGTACTACACCCGAACCTAGCCTCCCTATCCCTCACGGCCTGGCGCTGAACGGGTCTCTCTAGCCTCTCTGGCCCTTCCGGAGGAGGTTGAGGAAATCCTTCTTGCCTCGAGGAAGGACTCCACTAGGCGGGCTTACACCTTAAGTGAAAATGCTTCTCCGTTTGGTGCTCGGAACACCAGACCTTCTCGTGGCCGGTTCGGTGGGTTCTCCAGTACCTCCTCCATCTCTCGAGGGAAGGGCTGAAGTTGAACTCGGTTAGAGTTCATTTGAGCGCCATATCAGCTAATCATCTCCCTATCAAGGGGAAACCCCTCTCGGGGCAGCCACTAGTCTCCTGCTTCATGCGGGGTCTTCTGCTATCCAAGCTGCCCTTCTGTCCCCCTCCGGCGGAATGGGACTTAAACGTGGAGCTTACTCAGTTCACTCGTCCACCCTTCGAGCCAATGGTGATGTGTTCACTCCGGCACTTGTCCTGGAAGGTGGCCTTCCTGGTGGCACTGATCTCGGCTCGCCGAGTCAGTGAGCTTCAGGCGCTCATGGCTGGCACCCCTTACACCAGGTTTTATTGGTACGGACCCATCCTAAATTCTTACCCAAGGTCGTGTTTGCCTTTCATCTCAACCAAGAGATAGTGCCCCCGACCTCCTTTCCGAGGCCCCACACCAATCAGGCGTCGGCGGCTCTCCACTCCCTCAAAGCAAGTGGGCCCTCGCCTTCTACTTGCAGCGTACCCAGACTCACCGCAAGTCTGACAGACTCTTCGTGACCTCCTATCCTAATAGGCAGGGGCAAGCAGTCACCAAGCACACACACTATTGGGTGGCGGACTGCATCGCGTTCGCCAATGCGAAGGCGGGCGTCCCTCTGGATCATCTAGTCATTGCACATGGGGTCCGAGCCAAAGCGGCCTCGGTGGCCTAGCTGCGCTCTATGCCCACAATGGACATCTGCCGGGCGGCAACCTGGTCTTCTACGAATACCTTCGCCGCCCACTGCTGCCTGGAGAGGGAGTCCCACCAGGACAGCACCTTTGGCCAGGCTGTACTCTTTAACCTGTTTGGGATATAAGCAACTCCTGCCCTCTGATCCTTCTTCATGGCTACCAAGGACTTCGCTTCGAGGACGGGCTCCTTCATGCTTCGGCTTCTGCTTATTTCCTAGCGGAGGCATTTTTTGGTTACAGGTTCGGTAGCCTGTATCTAAGGAGTCCCATAAGTGAGGACTGACTTCCTGCTTGTTCCTGGAGAAAGCGTAGTTACTCACCTGTAACAGGTGTTCTCCAGGGACAGCAGGAATCCGTCCTCACTACCCTCCCGCCTCCCCTGATGAATTGCTGTATTTTTGTCCTTCCCTTGCCATCTGCTTGGTAGAGCTAAGGTACCTGACTGAGCAAGATGGCACCCTTAGGCGGGAAGAGGACTACGCATGCGTGGTAGCAATCCCAAAGGCTTTCTTTGAAAGCTGGGGAATTGCTCCACGCGGGCTCCGTCGGTGCTGACGTCACCCGTGAGGATTGATTCCTGCTGTCCCTGAAGAACACCTGATCTCCAGGAACAAGCAAGAATGTAGTCTTCACATATGGGTATCGTTGGTACCGACGGAGCCTGCGCGGGAATGCTCCCCAGCGTCCAATTAGAAAGCTTTTGGGAGCATCCCACAGTGCCTGCGTGCTGCCGTCCCGCCTTTCCCAACTGCCTGTCTCCAGTTCTTCGTTTTCCGCGGAGCCAGCAGGTCGTTTTTCTTGTCACCGCAGAAATTATGCCATCTTTTTATTCTTTTTTGTGGTAGCGTCTGCCTTCCTCGACGCTATACCGGTACCGCCGGTTCTTCTTTCTTCTTTTAAAAAAAAAAAATTGTAATCTTTTTTTCTGGAGTTTCCAGCCTCTTTTTTTTTTTTTTCTTTCTTTCGGGTGCCACGCGCCATTTTGGGCACTAGGCCCAATTTTTCCTTAAAAATGGAAAAACCCGCTTCGGGTTTTAAAACGTGTTCCAAGTGTGGCGGTACCATCTCCATCACCGACACTCACGAGTGGTGCCTCAAATGTTTAGGTCCTGACCACTCCATCTCGGAGTGTGTTGCCTGTGGGATGATGTCGAAGAGGGGTCGGCAAAACCGAGCTGCTAAGCTTAGCACCCTTTTTCCCTCCAATGCGACATCTGTGGCATCGATGTCTTCCAGGGCTTCGTCTTCCTCCCATGGATCTCAGGTAACTAAACATAAATCTGGCCGGTCCTCAAAGGGTAGATCTCCTTCCAATCATCGAGATGCCTCTGGCGTTGCCCTTGAGGGACTTGTACCGGCAAAATTGCCCCGGCGGGAGGCTTTGGCTTCCAAAGCACTATCGGGGCTCCAGGATGTTCTCGAGGCCTCAACCTCGGCAGAACTACTGGTGCCATGCACTGGGGTACCGGCTGCTTCGTCCGGTACCGGTACCCAGGCATTGGCAGCATCAATAGACCAGAGATTCTTGGCTATTGAACGCAGTCTGGTGGCTCTCCTTGCGGCTTCGGTGCCTTCGGGACCGCTTCAGACAGTTCAACCAGTATCGACACCGGTTCCAGCACCGATAGTGCGTGGCGTTTTTTGACACTATTGTGAGAGAAAGAGACGTGGGCAGCAGCATTAGTAGATTCTCCTGATGAACCTCCCTCAAGGAGAGAAACGCTAAAACGGGCGCCAGAGGAAGGCGTTGAGAACACATTTAGTTCAGGTTCAAAATAAGAAGAAAGTTCAATGGAGCTAAGATGAGCTGATTATTTTAAACCTTTTTAGATACACAAGATTGAGATAGTCTGGTGATAGAGGTGTAAGACATTTTCACTGCTCAAAAAATAAGATAAAAAAAGAGGAAAAACAGTTCATCAGTAGTCGTTGATGCAAATGAGGCACATTTGATTCTCCACAGAGATTGTGGTTCTGAGTGCCTTCAGAGTCTGAGATTACAGTTGCTCTTACAGAAATATTTTTTACGATAAGTTTTTTGAGTAATCATTCAAGAACTATTGCCAGAAGATATACATATTGACGTTTTGTTATATTAGAGTATTTACCTATAGATTACCTGAGAGTAGGCAGCTTGTCTAATACCTCCTGTATTAAATACCTTGCTATGTCTAGCAGGTCCCCTGTCCTGCACTGTACTGTCTCTAGTACTGTCTCTAGTGTTCTAGAGATAAACAAGTCTCCTTATGAGTCCAAACCTCGTGTCTTAGGTAGAGCAGCCACTACTGGGGGGGGAACCCAATATGCCACTTCCGTGCCCGTCTTAGAGAGAGTGAACAGTGCATAAGGTCTGCAGGAATTTTTAAGGAGGCTAAAACCAAAAGGTACCAGGATGCTATGAGTGAGGATAGGAAGCAATACTAGACTGCAGCTGACTCTGGTATTCAGTGTAATAGGAAATGCCAAATTAGCAGGCCAAATTAGCCTGGATGTAGGGTTGGATGCTGGAGAAGTTAAGTGTAACTACCTTAAAATGTTGTTGTTCTGTATGACATGCGCTGCAAGGAAATGTACATTTTTTTCATCTTACAGCACAGGAAAATTACGATAATGCATAGCAATATTTGTACAGCAGTTAAAATAATAATAGGGTGAATAAAATCATTAAAGACTTGATCAGCAGTAGGTGAGTAACCAAATAACAATTCCCATACAGACATATGAGCATCTTGTCGCAAGTGTCCAACAATTTGTTGAATGTGTCCATTCTCATAAGCGATGGTGTGATTCACTTCATTGGATGTTGTTTTAAGGTGATCCATATAGGCATGGAGTTCTGTAAAGTTGAGCAGTTTATGTAGTGTCTCTTCTCCCATGCCAAGTGGTAATGGATGCACAGCATATGAGATAAAGTCTGGAATGTCCATAGAGTCATTGGTAACCAGCGGTGTGGAATAAGTTGTCCCATTAATGGTGAGGGAGACCAGTGGTATATGACTGCACCAGGTATTGTTTGGTAAATAGTTTGAACTGTACAACAAAGTGTTCTTGGGAAGGCGAATGTCATGCATTCTGGGAGCAATCAAAAAAGAAACATTCTGTGGAAAGAACAGATGAAAACAAAAGTGCCCAGCTCCAAGGTAATACAAACTGTGTGAGGTAGTCAGGGAATATGAGAGCTCAACAGTCAGGGAGCAAGAGGAGGAATTGTTCCAGCAGGAGGTGTCAGCCTCTTTAAACTGGTGAGGTTGACACTTGAACTGAAATGTAGTCTGCTCACACAAACTGGGGTCCATCGGCTTGAATGAAGTCCAGGTGTCGTCCAGTGGCTGCACCCATGTGAGATGGTCCACAGGATACATAAGCATATTATCAAACTGCACCCCAATATTAACAATAGGATAAATAACTGTGTGTTGTCCTGACCATGGGATCAAAGTACAGATAGAGCAGCCTTGTGGTGAACAAATGGGAACACTAACTGTCCACCAATCAAGGTGAGCTATAGCAAATTCAGGTATTTTGGTACTAGCCATATGAATGAGAGATGGTGGCCAGTGTCCTAACTTAGCAGTGATCAGAATTTCCTTTAGTATAGTAATAAGCTCGATCTGTACTTGATCACAGGCAAGAGCCCAGGAAATATTCTTTCCCAATCTATATTCTGCATGTGCTAAGGTAACAATTTTCTGTTCTATAATGGGAGATATAAGAGCAAAGGTATCTACAACTACATTGGACAGTTTAGAGGAAGCTTCATTAATAATATGTTGTGAGGTAAAACCATAAAACATCGTGTGGTGCATCATATTTAATCTGAAAGGGATGTCCTTCCTGAAATGGGTGGATATCAGACAGGTAGAGTACAGGAGGAACAGAAGTGGGAGGGGTGGGATGAGGGGTGGTAGGTAAGCAAGATACATCCAAAAGGAATGAAGTCTCAGTGATGTGCTGTTGATCACTCACAACCCATGTATAAGTTATTTTCCAGGTACCTTTGTCCTGACAGGAAATATTGTACAAAATCAACGCAAGAGGACCTAGAAAGTAACGTTCTGGGCGTGCCCTCAATTCTTGTGTCCTTTCTAGAGAAGTGGAAACTGGTGGCTCCCACTGTACTTGAGTGATGTTTAATGAATAGAACACTGGCTTGTCCTGTACCGAACAGAAACTCAGGATGACCAGATCCTTTCCTTCCGGGAAAGGTGGGGGTATTTCTTGGTAGCGATACACTCCACCTGTGGAATTAGCTCAGCCAATCGTGCATATTCGGATGATAGTTCCTGTAATCAGGGGCGGCCCAAGGGGGGTGCGGGGCCATGTGCGGAGACTCGGTGCGGGGCCTCATTTGCATAAGTGGCCTTATTTGCATAAATATTTGCATAATGTTACCATACACTAACTTTTAGTAAACATGTCTCTTAATGAGTGTATGGATAAAGAAAGACTACAAGATTTCTACATTACTATAGTGCCAACCGCCAGGCACATTAGGAACTACTACAAACGCTGCCCATTTAGAACCCATAGCAAACCCGCCGTACCCTGACAGCATTACCAGGACTCACAAAGCACCATACCCTACCTATCAAAAGGCAACACTGCAAATATTAAACCAATACATTTCAGAGAATACTGGGGAAAGAGAACAAGTGGCAATGTCAAATAGGAATTACATAAATAGAATACCTCAGCTCAGTTACACATGCAGAACATAGACCATCACCAAACAAGGAATCACAATTTAGAAACAGGAAGGCAATAATTAAACTGGGAACCCCAAAAGCCAAACTTGGAATGTACAACACCACTGTAGAAATAAAACTATAAATTAATTTCCTCTTGTACCAAACAAAGCGCAGACGTTAATGATGCACATTTCCCAGAGCTTTCATATTCCAGTTAATAAATTCAAAATAAAGAGATATCTTTCTACCTTTTGTGCATTTTTTTCAGTTGCAATTGCTCCAGCCACTTTCTTCTGGTTTCTTCATATTTTCTGCTAACTGTCCATCGTCTGCTGTCCATTTGTTCTTTCTTCTCTCTTCTAGTTTTTTTTTTTCCATTCTCTCTCTCTACATCTGCTTTAACATACTAATCTTTCTCCTTTTGCTCTTTCCTCATTCCTATTTCATCCACACAAATTTTACCCCTCCATCCTCAATCCCCACTTACTCTCCCAATACCCGGCCAATTGTAGATTTTTCATCCCTCCCACACAAAATATATTTTTCCCCTCTCCATTTTACTCTCCCAGCCCCATCCCATTCTAATCCTTCCTCAACATCAGCTCCCTTCTAGTTCCAGTCTCATCCAGCATCCATTCCCTTCTAGTCCCTGCATCAGCCCATTTCCAGTCCTAGCCCCCCATCAACCCATTTCCAGTCCTAGCTCCCCCATCCATTTTCAGTCTGAGTCCCTTCATCAGCTCATTTCCAATCCTAGCCCCCATCAGCCCATTTCTAGTCATTTCCTAGCCCCACCATCAGCCCATGTCAAATCCTAGCTCCCCTCCACTCAGCCCAATTCCAGTCCAAGCCCCCCATGAGCCTACTTCCAGTTCTAGCCCCTCCATGAGTCCATTTCAATTCAAGCCCCCACCACAGCCCATTTCCAATCTTAGCTCCCCCAACAGCCCATTTCCAGTCCTATCCTAGCTGCTCCATCAGCCCATTTTCAGTCCTAGCTCCCTTCCCTCACAGCCCATTTCCATTCCAAGCTCTCTCCCCATCAGCTATTTGCAGTTCAAGCCTCCCCTTCCACTCAGCCCATTTCCAGTCATAGCAACCCCCCAACCCATTACCAGTCCTAGCCCCCCATCCACCCACTTCCAGTCCTAACCCCCATCACCCCATTTTCAGTTTAAGCCCCCCTATAACCCATTACCAGTCCTAACCCCCATCAGCCCACTTCCATTCTTAACCCCATCAGCCCATTTCCAGTCAGCCCCCCATAGCTCATTGCCAGTCCTAACCCCCCCCATCAGCCACAGCCCATTACCAGTCCTAACCCCTCCCCATCAGCCCATTTCCTGTCCTAGCCCCCATAGCCCATTATCAGTCCTAACCCCCCCATAGCCCATTAGCAGTCCTAACCCCCATCACCTCATTTCCAGAGAGCCCCCATCAGCCCACAGCGCATTACCAGTCTTAACCCCCCCCATAGCCCATTACCAGTCCTAACCCCCAACAGCCCACAGCCCATTACCAGTCCTACCCCCCCCCATAGCACATTACCTGTCCTAACCCCCCACAGCCCTCCCCATTCCCCCATCGCCCCCCCCCCTTGCCAGTCTTAACACCCCCCAGCCCATTGCCAGTCTTAAACTCCCCCCACCGCCCATTGCCAGACTTAAACTCCCCCCCTTCCCAGACTTAACACCCCCCCCGCCCATGGCCCGTCTTAAACTCCCCCCCCCGCCCATTGCCAGTCTTAACCCCCCCCGCCCATTGCCAGTCTTAAACTCCCCCCCCCCCGCCGCCGCCGCTTATGGAAAAATTAAAAAAAAAAAAAGACTGGCTCTAGCTGTTGCCGCTGCCGCTACCACCGCAGCAGCGGCAGAATGGAGTGTCCCGCGGGGCCTCCTCTTCTCTCGTTGAGCCCCTCTGCAAAGGCTTTCAGATTCGCGAAGGGAGAAAGTCTCCCTCGCGTCTCTGTTAAGCCCGCAAGGGCTAATGGGAAATTTCCCATCAGCCCCTCGCGTCTAAAGGGGCAGATGGGAAATTTCCCATTAGCCCCTGCGGGCTTAACAGACGCGAGGGAGACTTTCTCCCTTCGCGAATCTGAAAGCCTTTGCAGAAGGGCTGAACGAGAAGAGGAGGCCCCGCGGGACACTCCATTCTGCCGTTGCCGCGGTGGTAGCGGCAGCGGCAGCAGCCAGAGCCAGGTTTTTTTTTTAAAAGTAATTTTAAAAAAAAAGCAGAATGTTCTTTGCGCGGGGCCCCCTGAAACGCGGGGCCCTGTGCAAAAAACATTCTTGCTCAATGGACGGGCCGGCCCTGCCTGTAATGAGACTTGAGTAGAAGAGAGCAGCTACAAGAACAACAGGAAACCGAGACATAATAAAAGCAAATTTGTTTCACTCTACTAGGGAGTAATCTAATGCTCCCCACTTATACTATGTAACAACAAAACAAACAAAAAAAATTTTTTCTACTTATTTACATAACTATTAAACACATGTACAGCAGGAGTTAACTAGTTACCGTCCTCAAGCGACTTTTGTTCAGAAAGCAGCTGTCCGTGCTGTCTTCAGGTGGTGTCTGAAAACAAAGACTGATAAAACACGTATTACCCATATGGTTTTAACTGGGTGATGTGTTTCCAGTACAGCTGGTTGTCAGGCATTAGGATCTGGTATAGGCTTGGGCCTAACTAAGTACGGTACCTCCCACTGTGCAGTTCCAAAGGGGAGGTTTGGTCTAGGTCTCATCTCTGCAAGACACTAGTGACAGGGCTTCCTTCATGTATTCATGAAATATTGATGGGGAATCCTTATATCCCTGTGGAAGCAGAGTCCATGCATATTGTTTATTCAGCCACTGAAAGGCTGTTTTGTACTGGCATTCAAGGGCCAGGGGCAGACTCCAAAACCCATTGGATATGTCTAAAACAGAGAAAAATGTACATTTGGGGTTCAGTTTAGAGATCATTTCAGGGTATGAGGCTACCACGGGCACTACAGATTTTGAAACTTGATTCAGGGCACGGAAGTCCATAGTGAGCCTGAAGGAACCCCCCGGTTTAACTATCGGCCAGGCTGGTGAATTACATGTGGAAGAAATAGGTCTAATCAGACCCCTCTCCTCCAGTATCTTCACAATTTTAGTCACTGGTTCTATAGCCTGATGAGGTACTGGGTATTGCTTCTGTGGTGGAGGATCCTCACCTTCCAACAGTATTTCTGTGTGCATTTTCCCACAATCTAACTTGTCTTGAGCCCAGACTGGAATATCAGCCACTTCTGAGGGAATTACACACAGATCATGCTGCTGAGCTGCCTTAGTGCACTGAGTTGCTAACTGCATGGGAATGACTTCATGCACTACAGTTTTAGAAGCACTTGAAGTTCCTGAATACTGCCACAATTTAAGATTAGCCATATCCACCACCAAATTTAACTGGTTGAGAACATCAATTCCAATTATTTCTTTTGGTGTGTTCACTATAGTGGAGGCAGTGGTTTCTAACATTTCCTTGTTTTGTTCACTGTGCACAGGGATACCCCATTTAACTGGGATAGCCACACATTTGGAAGCTGTGTCATTAATTCCTTGAATTTCATAAATTTCCATATTTTTCTGATCTGCAGTGGGAGAAGCTCTGTTAGTAAAACTAATTCCAGCCCCTGTGTCAATCAAAGCTAATTTATCCTGACCCCCTACTCTACTGATAACATTGGGGCGTGCACAAGAGTCCAGTATCAAGGGTGTTACAAGCCTTAAATTGTGTCCTGGGCCTGTATCCATTTCATCATCCAGAGGCTCTGGAATTGAGTCCTCTGCTGAGATAAAGGAGGCAGGCTGGGCTATGAAGGCTTGAGACATTTTGATATCTGAACTCAAGAGGTCAGGACACCCCTATGCACTAGCCTTGTGTTTGTCCTGAGCTGCTTGTAAATCCTGTTTTAATTTATCTATTTCTATCTGCAGTATACGTTTGTCTTGTTCCCATTTAGTTTTCTCCTTTTCTAGCCCAACTCTCAGTGCTTTGAGCTCCTGAAAAGGAATGTAACCTGAGGAGTTTCTAAAAGTACCTCTGCCATGTGCTCTCCAAGGTGTGTGTCCTCTGTCTGTGTTTCTTATGTACTGAGAGGATTCCTTGGCTTGCCACTTCCGTGCTTCTGATACTGTAATGACCTGCGAGGGCTGGGTCTTCCAAACAGACCCAATTCTGAGCATTAAAGTATCAAAAGGTGTTGCTTCAGGGTCTTCAGAAAATAACAGAAGATGTTTTGTAATCTCAGGGGATAGCAATTCTAATAAAAATTCCTTATGCATGCTCTCCCCATAATCTTCTGCCTTGGGCCAGGACTCCTGCTCATTAAGAACTGCTTTTAAAATCCAGGCTCTATATGCAAACTGTTCCAGTGTATCATGTGGTAAAGGTGAAATAATTTTAAATACTTGCATTGGGGAACAGTGAAATAGTTTCTCAGTACCCCTTTTAACCAACTGGTATGGGTGAGTGAGAGAGCCAACTCTATAATAGTGTGGCCCCAGAGCCAAATGCATAAGTCTATCAAAGTCTGATTGTTTTCTTCTGTATTTCCCTAGACCCCAGTGAATCAGAATATCAATCGCCCATTTAACCCACTGATTTACATTAAGAGGCATAGGGCCAATTTTCTCAACTATTTTTTCTATATCTCTATCTTTTAAATTTTCATGCAACATTACTTTAACTGGTGCTTTGAGTTCAGTACTGGGTGCCATGTCTGTCATGTGAATTATCCTCCCGACAGAGATCCTGGTTATTGCTGGGATCTGGCTGAGATAAACTATCATGATTTTCCTGCTGTGATTCATCTGTGTTCTTCCCATTCCTAAGTCCAACTATGCATACTTCTGTATTCTTTTCTTGCTGTTCATAGGCATAGGGGGCTGAGGGAGGGGTGGGTGTTGGCTTTCTTGCAGAGGCCAATTGATCTTTAACGTGCCTCAATTCAAGTTTAAGTGCTTCTAATTGCTCACTAACAGTTATAAAATAATTTGTGGCTTGTATCACTTGAGTTCTTTGTATAGAGATGCAAATTTGTGCCTCCTCAAGGTCTTTGGTCAATTGGGTACACTGAGAAGTCAGTACAGAGTTTTCTTGTCTCATGCTAATGAGTCCCCTGCACATGCCTTGGATAAAAAGGCATTTTCTTTTATTTGTTTTCTTTTTGAATTCTTGATCATGGTTTAACATTTGTCTTTGAATATTATACCATGATGACTCAGGAAATTCCCCTTCAAATGGACCCCCTTTCCTCTTACAATATGAAATTAAACTTTCTTTAAGTTCTTTAAAATCAAAGGCTTCCATATTTGATACTGCAGAAAGGCTGTAGTTGACCCAGTACAAGCATTGTAGAACCTGTGTCTTTTGGGGATATTGCTAGGTACGTATGACCTAGATTGGCCACTGTTGGAAACAGGATACTGGGCTTGATGGACCTCGGTCTGACCCAGTATGGCATGTCTTATGTTCTTATAGCTGGGTTTAAAAAAGGTTTGGACAAGTTCCTGGAGGAAAGGTCCATAAACCACTATTAAAAAGGGACCCAGGATATCAATGCTTGACCCAGTACAAGCATTGTGGAACCTGTGTCTTTTGGGGATATTGCTAGGTACGTATGACCTAGATTGGCCACTGTTGGAAACAGGATACTGGGCTTGATGGACCTCGGTCTGACCCAGTATGGCATGTCTTATGTTCTAATGTGTAACCTTAGAAGGAGGAATGCTCACTTTTATGAAGAAGTGAGACTTAGAATTATAGTTGGAATGGTATAAATTTTATGGGTGTTCAGTAAAGAGTACTGGCATAAAGACCACACCTTAAAATTATACCTGAATAAAAAGTGCTTCTCATCTTTTAACAGGGTGGAAGTTTAGGGTGACGTTATAGTAAGAAGGGTGTTAGTTGATTATCAATTGCAGCCAGCTTTAAGCCTGCTCTCACTAAGATAGTTACTGACAGGATACAGAGAAATAAAAGTTAAAAGGGACAGGAGTTGTCAGATATTCCTGCTCTCACCAAGATATATACTGACAGGAGAGAGAAATAAAAGTCAAACAGACAGGAGGTAAATTAGTGTTACCAGGAAAGATGTATATTGTACTCTATGAGGGAATATTTAACTGTGTAACTCTGTATTTTCTTAGCAGCTCAAATACTATAGAAAAATCTTTAGCAAGCCTATACATCAAAATAACACCATTGCAAGCCACTCTGTGTGATGTCCTTAAAATTCTAGATTCTTACAGAGCCTTTTGACAATAAAAATCTCACCTTGTCTAACCCACAAAACAAAATTGTAATGGTCACACGGACTTTCGATTCTGTCTCACTCTGTCTGAAATCTACTGAATGTATTATACAAAATTATTACTTACCCAACTGGAGATCTGCTGTGAAATCCGAGAAGGCGAGCCCCCATATGTAATCATCTGAATATGTAATCTTCTGGTCTAGTCTCCGCTTGGTCCTGGGTTCATTTCACTTCACAGAGGCAGGAGGGCTTGTAATAAGACAACCAAACAGGTGTGGCTTGGAGAAAGATTTTTATGTAGAAATAGGCTTATTACATAGGTATTTAACAGAGGTATATAGTGATTGTTGCAGAGCTGTTTCAATGTGCATCAATGGATCTGTGTGTACATGTGCATGTGTGAGAGAGAGAGAGAGAGAACGAACATGTGGGTCAGGGCCTCATGGTAGGCCAGAACATGTGGGTCAGGGCCTCATGGTAGGCCAGAACATGTGGATCAGAGCCTCATGGTAGTGTCTAAACCTGTCCGATGAAGGAGAGAGAGAAGCAGGAAGTGTGTCTGTCCTTTATAGTGCCTCTCCAGCACTTCCCCTTGAGGTCTGCTATTGTCTTTGGCCACTCCCTTTGAGGTCTGCCCTTCTTGATTTAGCAAGGAGGGGCTGCAGACAGGTCCTAGAGACTGACATCACCAGGGGGTCAGAGTTTAAGTTTGGAGACTGAATTCACCAGAGTCCACAGCTGCATGAAATGTATGCTGACAGACAGATTGTCCGGAAGTCATCCAGTTCAAGCAGGAAGCGTAGATGCCGGAGAGATCGCATGTTATGGTATACTAAGAACATAAGAACCTAGGATATGCCATACTGGGTCAGACCAAGGTCCATCAAGCCCAGTATCCTGTTTCCAACAGTGGCCAATCTAGGTCAAACGTACCTAGCAGTTTCCCCAAAAGACACAGGTTTCGCAATGCTTGTACTGGGTCAAGCATTGATATCCTGGGTCCCTTCTTAATAATGGTTTATGGACCTTTCCTCCAGGAACTTGTCCAAACCTTTTTTAAACCCAGCTACACTAACAGCCCTTACTACATCCTCTGGTAACAAATTCCAGAGTTTGATTACACGTTGAGTGAAAAAATATTTTCTTTTATTAGTCTTAAATAGTTTACCCTGTAGCTTCATTGCATGTCCCTTAGTCTTTCTATATTCTGATAACGTAAACAATCGATCTACGTTTACCCGTTCCACTCCGTTCATTAATTTATAGACTTCTATCATATCTCCCCTCAGCCGTCTCTTTTCCAGGTTAAAGAGCCCTAACCTTTTTAACCTTTCTTCATAGGAGTATCCTTCCATCCCCTTTACCATTTTGGTGGCTCTTCTCTGAACGCTATATCCTTTTTAAGATACGGCGACCAGAATTGCACACAATATTCAAGGTGCGGTCTCACCATGGAACGGTATAGAGGCATTATAACATCTTTTGTTTTATTTTCCATTCCTTTCCTTATTTTACCTAGCATTCTATTTACTCTCTTGGCTGCCACAGCACACTGGGCCGAGGGTTTTAACATGTTATCCACAATGACGCCTAAATCTTTTTCCTGGGTGGTGGTTCCTAATGTGGAATCTTGCATCGTGTAACCATAGTTTGGGTTGTTGTTCCCTAGGTGCATAACTTTGCACTTGTCCACATTAAATTTCATCTGCCATTTTGATGCCCAGTCTTCCAATTTATCAAGATCCTCTTGCAATTTTCCACAATCCTCTTGGGTTTTAACAACTTTAAATAGTTTTGTGTCATCTGCAAATTTGATAACCTCACTCGTTATTCCACTTTCCAGGTCATTTATGAATATTTCAAAAAGCAGCAGACCCAGCACAGATCCCTGGGGTACACCACTATTCACCTTTCTCCATTGGGAAAATTGGCCATTTAGCCCAACCCTCTACTTTTTATCTTTTAACCAGCTCCTGATCCACAATAGTACACTGCCTCCTATCCCATGACTCTTTAGTTTTGCCAAAAGTCTCTGATGAGGGACCTTGTCAAAGGCTTTCTGAAAGTCCAGATACACTATATCAACCGACTCACCTTTGTCCACCTTTTATTCACACTTTCAAAAAAACATAACAGATTAGTAAGACAAGATCTTCCTTGTCTAAAGCCATGTTGGCTGTCTCCCATTAGGCCATGACTATCTACATGCTGAGTAATTTTATTCTTTATGATGGTTTCTACCATTTTTCCTGGTACTGACGTCAGGCTCACCGGTCTGTAGTTTCCCGGATCACCCCTGGAACCCTTTTTAAAGATTGGTGTTACATTGGTGATCCTCCAATCTTCAGGTATTAGAGATGATTTTAATGATAATCAACAGATTTCTAATAGCAGGTCTGCAATCTCATATTTCATTTCTTTCAACACCCTTGGATGTATACCATCCGGCCCAGGTGATTTGCTACTGTTCAGTTTATCTAATAGTTATAATACATCTTCTCGATGTATCTATTTCCTTCAATTCTTCCACACCTTTAAATACCACTTCAGTCATGGGTAACATCCCTACATCTTCCTCAGTAAAGACTGAAGCAAATAACACTTATTAAAAGAGGGCTGCTACACAGTACACTGTCCTGTGCTGCTGAGGTAAGCTATATTCTTATTTGATTTAAATTATAGCTCTTTGCTTCTGCTAGGCTCTAACTTATTATGAATTTTAAACTACAAGCTCTCTGCTGGGTTCTAAATTTAACCAGAAAGCTCTCTTCTGTGTTTTAAATTTAAACTAAAAGTACTTTGCTGATGCTAGGCCCTGAGTGACTATTACATTTAAACTACAGCTCTCTGCTGGGTTCCAAATTTAACCAGAAAGCTCTCTTCTGTGTTTTAAATTTCAACTAAAAGTACTTTGCTGATACTAGGCTCTAAGTGACTATTACATTAAAACTACAAGCTCTCTGCTGGGTATGAAATGTAACCAGAAAGTTTTCTTCTGTGTTTTAAATTTAAACTTAAACTGCTGCTACTAGGCCCTGACTGATTTAACAAAAAATAGTGGGTTCACAGATTACTGCTTTTTCTATATTGCTTATGTGCGTCTTCATGTCTAGTCGCTGGTCTAAGGTGACTCCGAGGTATCTGATAGAGGGTTTGGTTCGAAGTTCAGCTTCCTTGACCTTCAGGTATGGTGGTTTGATGAAGTTTGGATTTCTTGTGATGAATAGGACCTCTGTTTTCTTATGTTGAATTCGAAGATTTTGGTTTTGGAGCCAGGTGGATACGGCATTGAAACAGTCTGTCAGTGGGGAGAGGTCTGGGTTGTCTGTCGAGAATGGCATATAAAGGAGGACATCATCAGCGTATACTAAGCAGTTCACCTTGAAAGACCGTATGATGTCACATATTGGCTGCATGTATATGTTGAACATCAGCGCAGAGAGGGAAGATCCTTGTGGGACGCCTTGATTCTGGTGGAATGGTTCTGATGTTGAGGGCCCTGATCTTACGTGCTGCCATCTATCTGAGAGATACGACTTACACCATTCAAGTGCTGTGTCACATATTCCCTTCTCCTTGAGACGTCGCAGGAGGAGCTCGTGGCTTACTGAATCGAAAGCAGCTGCTATGTCCATGAACATGAGAACGCACCCTTGACGGATGTTGTCAATTCCAGCCATTATGTTGTTAAAGAGCGTGGTGAGGAGTGTTTCAACACCATGTGCCTCTCTAAAACCGTGTTGGCAGGGATCGAGGGGAGCAGATGCTTCGATGTGTTCTTGAATCTGACTGTGGACATCTTTGGCCTGGCCTCTGACTTTGGACATCTTTGGCCTGGCCTCAGCACCAAGGGTGTTTATGAAATGCATGGCTGTAGTAGCAGCATTTCTTCGCACTCTAGGAATATTCGTCTTCCCCTACTAGATGACTGGCTCATTCGAGCCCCATCAGAGTCAGAGGCCAGAATTTCCCTATCGAGCACAATGCGTATCCTTCAGTATTTGGGCCTGGTCATAAACATCCCAAAATCCAACCTAACTCCCACTCAATCTCTAGAGTTTATAGGAGCTATGCTGGATAACAGGAAAAGCAAGGGTCTATCTTCCACAGTCCCGCTGCCTTCGCATTGTGCAGTTAGCTTCCCAAGCATTGTTAAAAACTCATCTCACTGCTCGGGACATGTTACAATTGCTAGGCCACATGGCATCTACTGTGCATGTGGTCCCCTATGCTTGCCTCCACATGACAGCAGCCCAATAGACTCTATCCACTCAGTGGACTCAGGCATCAGGCTGCCTATCAGACAAAATAGCAAACACAAGTCGCCCTATTTTGTCCCTACAGTGGTGGCAGTCAACCCGAAACCTGTTGGTGGGATCCTGTTTCCAACAGCCCCCACCCCAGGTCACTCTAACAACAGATGCCTCACAGGTGGGTTGGGGAGCTCACCTGCAAGATCTCTCTACCCAAGGCACCTGGACTCCACAGGAGACCCATCTACACATCAGTCTCTTAGAACTCAGAGCAATCTTCCTTGCTCTTCAAGTGTTCCACACCCAACTGAGCTACAAGACAGTCCTGATTCAGACGGACAATCAAATAGCTATGTTCTATCTGAACAAGCAGGGAGGAACAGGCTCTCTCTCGCTTTGCAACAAAGCTTCGCCAGAGAGCATCAGATTCATCTCCTTGCGGTGTATCTGACAGGCATTCAAAACTCCTGGGCAGACAGACTCAGTCGAGTTCTGCTTCTACACGAATGGTCGCTTCATGCAGACCAGGTAGCCAAAATTTTCGAATTTGGGGAACTCCGGACATAGACCTCTTTGCAAGTCTGCTGAATGCCAAACTTCCCTGGTTCTGTTCCAGAATTCCGGCTCAGGGTTCTCAGGCCAGGGATGCTTTCCTCCTCCATTGGGGTCAGGACTTCCTATATGCCTTGCCACCCATTCCCCTAATTCCCAAAACCCTATTCAAGCTTCAGAGACAGAGGACATATGATTCTCATAGCTCCACATTGGCCATGGCAGGTGTGGTACCCTCTGCTCCTACATCTCTCTCAAGCTCCATCTCTGGAGTTAGGATCTGCTCCAGATCTCCTGTCTCAGGAGGATGGGATGTTGGGGCATCCCGATCCCCACTCTCTCCATCTCAGGGCCTGGTTGCTGAGAGCTTAGACCTTCATGGTCTTAACCTTTCTCAACAAGTAAAGGATATCCTTTATGCTTCCAGGAAACCTTCCACAAGACGCTCTTATGCTTTCAAGTGGAAAAGGTTTTCCATATGTTGTTCGCAGAAGGGTCTTGACCCCATGGCGATACCACTGGAATCATTATTGGAGTATCTCCTTCATTTATCTGATGCAGGCCTTAAGACTAACTCAGTAAGAGTCCATTTAAGTGCTATTTCAGCTTCTTTCAAGCCTTTAAATGGGCAACCTATTTCCTCTCATCCTCTCATAGCGAGATTTATGAGGGGCCTTCTTCTAACTAAGCCTCCCATTAGGCCACCACCGGTGGCATGGGACCTAAATCTGGTTCTTGGATAGCTCATGAAGCCGCCTTTTGAACCTCTAGCTACTACCTCCTTGAAATTCGTTTCCTGGAAGGTTGTCTTTCTCATTGCAATCACATCAGCATGTCGCATCAGTGAGTTGCAAGCATTGGTGGCTGATCCTCCTTATACGAGGTTCCATCACGATAAGGTAATCCTTAGGACTCATCCACACTTTATGCCAAAGGTGGTCTCACCTTTTCATTTAAACCAGGCGGTTTACCTGCCTGTATTTTTTCCAAGGCCTCATGCTTCAAATGCAGAAAGGAATCTTCATACTTTGGACTGTAAAAGAGCACTTGCTTTTTACTTACAAAGGACACAGCAACATAGAAAGTCCTTTCAACTCTTTGTTGTTTTTGATCCTTCTCATTTGGTACTTCCAGTCTCTAAGAGAACATTGTCCAATTGGATTGCACAGTGTATTTCTTTTACCTATCAGAGTAAGAACCTTTCTCTGGAAGGCCATGACACAGCTCACAATGTGAGAGCCATGGCAGCCTCAATGGCTCATCTACACGCTGTGTTTATCGACGACATCTGTCGAGCAGCTACTTAGGCCTCAGTTCATACCTTCACAGCCCATTACTGCTTAGACGAGGACTCCCGCCGGGATGCCTTGTTTGGTCAGGCTGTTCTACAACACCTGTTACATACTTAGTCAACTCCTACCCACCATTCCCTGTAGGATGCCAGAGATCCATGGGGGAAGTGGAGCCCTTTCACAGGGGCACACAACTTCTGGGGTCTCTCCCTGGCATCTGTAGCTAGGGAGTCCTCATATGTGAAGACTACATTCCTGCTTGTTCCTGGAGATAGCATTGTTACTCACCTGTAACAGATGATCTCCGGGAACAGCAGGAATTTAGTCTTCACAACCCACCCACCTCCCCTAGGAGTTGTATCTCTCTTTTCTTTTCTTTCCCTCTCTCTCTCTCTTTTGTCTCAGCTTTAAAACTCAACTGGAGAGAGGCAGTTGGGAAAGGTGGGAAGGCAGCACGCAGGCGCTGTGGGATGCTCCCAAAAGCTTTCTAATTGGACGCTGGGGAGCGTTCCCGTGCAGGCTCCGTCGGTACTGACGATACCCATATGTGAAGACTAAATTCCTGCTGTTCCCGGAGATCACCTGTTACAGGTAAGTTACTATGCTTTACAGGTGAGTAACTATGCATTCCAGACCCTCTTCTTCCATTAAATGTTCAATACCTGATTTCTGATGGAAACCCATAGCATGAGGGTTCATCAGACTGTGTACCTACCTAAACTACCTGCAGATGTTTCTCAGTAGGGAATAGAGTGTGCCTGCTGCTCTGCTCTTTTGGCTTACTTGCTGTTTTTCTCCTGTACCTCCCACCCTGCACTGTCAGTATCCTTTTTCATAGAGGGGCAAAGGAAGACAAACACCTTCTTTTTCACAGTTGTGCTGATAGAGCCAGTTGTGCTTCTCTCTTCTTTAAATCTCTTTAGCTTGGTTGGTGGACTACAAGGGGACATAGGCATTTATTTACCTGTCTCTTCTTCCACACTTGTGCTTCTCTTGGCCCCATACGTCTTGCCTGCCTTCCTTCCATGATCATTTTCACACTTACATTTTTAGGCTTTATGATGCAATTAAACTAGATTGCAAGCTCTATGGAAAGCGAACTGCCTCTTTGTTTGTCTTCAGCGCTGTGTAACCTGATACACAACTTTTTACTAATTTACAAATTGCTAACCCTTACTATGATATCTCATGTATTTAAACTAAGGTCACATTGAGACACTGGCAGATGGTCTTCAGCCACTTGTGGCCTCTTACTGATGATTTAGTAAGTTAGCTGAAACCTTTGAGCAGGCTGCAAATTAAGATTCCTTTAGGATTTTTACTACACTTTTTATATTATAATACATATTCCTTTCCTGTAGAGCCAATGGATGAGAGATTTGTTACATATCACTTCTCCCTGCTTGTACAACAGACACTGATACTAGTCCTGTCTCTTGAGTGTCCCTGGCAGTCTGATTTCCCCCCCCCCCTCCCCCTTTCAGCTGGCAGACACACCCATGCTTTACTTTCCTGCAATCTGCAGGAACTCTGAAAAACTTGTTAAGTACACTTTTCTCTGCTGCTAACATATTCAAAATAATTTAATCAGTTATCAGAACCTACTACATTGCAGCAGTCACGATATTCAGCAGTACTATCTAGATCAGGGGTCTCAAACACGCGGCCCGCGGGCCGCATGCGGCCCGCGAGAGACCTTTGTGCGGCCCGCGATACACAACCCGGCTTCTGCGCGCATGTCCCGCGGCCCCCGATCCCTTCCTGCTTGCCTGTCAGTTCTTCTCTGCTTCGGCTTTCAGAGCCGCGAAGGGAGAGCTGCTCCCTCGCGACTCTGTTAAGCTCGCCGGGGCAGATGGGAAATTTCCCATAAGCCCCAGCGGGCTTAACAGAGGCACGAGGGAGAATCTGTCCCTTCGCGGCTCTGAAAGCCGAAGCAGAGAAGAACTGACGGGCAAGGGGGGGGGCCGCGGGACATGCGGTATTGCTGCTACTGCCGCGGCAGCGGCAGGAGCAGCAGCTAGCTGTTTTCTAAAATTTGTTTCCCCGGGGGGGGGGAGCAGGATTGATGTGGGCTGCTGCTGGGGGGGGGAGCAGGATTGATGTGGGCTGCTGCTGGGGGGAGGAGCAGGATTGATGTGGGCTGCTGCTGGGGGGAGGAGCAGGATTGATGTGGGCTGCTGGGGGGGTAGGACTGGAAATGGGGTGATAGTACTGGTAATGGACAGATGGGGGTTAGGACTGGAGGTGGTCTGATTGGGGGGCTAAGAATGAAGATGGGGCGATGGAAGGGTTAGGCCTGGAAGTGGGCTGTTGGGGGGCTTAGGACCGATAATGGGCTATGAGGGGTGGGGCTAGAACTGGTAATGGACTGGGGGGGTGCTATGACTGGAAATGGGCCGAGTAGAAGGGGGAGCTTGAACTGCAAATAGCTGATGGGGACAGGGTCTTGGAATGGTAATGGGCTGAGTGGAAGGGGGCTTGGAATGGAAATGGGCTGATGGGGAGGGGGGCTTGGAAAGGAAATGGGCTGTGAGGGGAGGGAGCTAGGACTGGAAATGGGCTGATGATGCGGGGACTAGAAGGGAGCGGATGCTGGGTGGGGCAGGAGCTAGAAGGGAGTTGATGTTGGGGGACGATTAGAATGGGATGGGGCTGGGAGAGTGAAATGGAGAGGGGAAATATATTTTGTGTGGGAGGGAAGAAAAATCTACAATTGGCCGGGTATTGGGAGAGTAAGTGGGGATTGAGGATGGAGGGGTAAAATTTGAGTGGATGAAATAGGAATGAGGAAAGAGCAAAAGGAGAATGATTAGTATGTTAAAGCAGATGTAGAGAGAATGGAAAAAAACTGGGAAAGAAGAAAGGACAAATGGACAGCAGACGATGGAGAGTTAGCAGAAGACACAAAGCAACCAGAAGAAAGTGGCTGGAACAATTGCAACTGAAAAAAAATGCACAAAAGGTAGAAAAATATCTCTTTATTTTGAATTTATTAACTGAAATATGTCAGCTCTTGGAAATGTGCATCTTTAACGTCTGCACTTTATTTAATACAAGAGGAAATCAATGTATAGTTTTATTTCTACAGTGTTGTACATTCTAAGTTTGGCTTTTGGGGTTCCCAGTTTAATTGTCTTCCTGTTTCTAAATTGTGATTCCTTGTTTGGTGATGGTGTATGTTCTGCATGTGTAACTGAGCTGAGGTATTCTGTTTATGTAATTCCTATTTGACATTGCCACTTGTTCTCTTTCCCGAGTAGGTCATGTATTGTTATTCTCTGAAATGTGTTGATTTAATATTTGCAGTGTTGCCTTTTGATAGTTAGGGTATGGTGCTTTGTGAGTCCTGGTAGTGCTGTTAGGACATGGCAGGTTTGCTATGGGTTCTAAATGAGCAGTGTTTCTAGTAGTTCCTAATGTGCCTGGCGGTTGGCACTGGTTTATAGTAATGTAGAAATCTTTTAGTCTTTCTTTATCCATACACTCATTAAGAGGCATGTTTACTCAAAGTTAGTGTATGGTAACATTATGCAAATATTTATGCAAATGATCCCTTATGCAAATGATGCCCTTATGCAAATGAGGCCTGCGTCTTGTGCGGCCCCCGGGTTACTCTACAAGTCCTCATTTGGCCCTCAAAGCAATTTGAGTTTGAGACCCCTGATCTAGATAGTGCCATTGAATATCTCCACAGACCATAGAAAAGACACCCTGTTTAAAATCGGGCTGGTTTGTGGGTGGATTGGGGGCAGTCCGAGCAGCTATCTGGTCAGCAGTGATAGTCGGCCACTAATCAGATGATTAAACTGGATAAAGTTAGGGCAGGTCAATGGCTGTCCTAACATTATTTGGTTTTCGCTATCCAGTTAGTGGCTAAATATCGCCATTTTTCGGATAGTGACCATGCTGCCTAGTGAACTGATTTATTCAGCACCAGATGGCTGGATTCGCTCCAGCGCTGAATATCCTGTTTAGTTAAAGCAGCTGTGGCCAGGCGCTTTAAAAGCACTTGGCTGCTGCCGCTGAATATAAACCCCTGTGTGTTCTTTCTATGACTCTAACACCTTCTGAAATTCAGCAAGCATGGGATTTCTTTGAGAAAGCCTCATGCCCTGATACTGTGATCCCTCTTCCATTCTTCCATGGGATTTAGATAAGTCAGTCAGGGATAGGATTGTTTGGCTGGTTGTCAGAGTTTAAAGATGATTTGGCTAAACTGCCTCTTGCTTCTGGCTTGTCTCGCCCTCTTCTTGTTCTGCCGCTTCCAGAGTGATACCACTGTGTCTGTGCCACACACGTGTCCTCAACAAAATGGAATGAATGGTAGTTAGTGCAACTCACAAGCCCATGTACTCAGTTCTGCAGTGATGCAGCTAATTTTAAAATGCTGCCATTCATCACATTTTGCAATTAGTGCACAAACAAATGCACATCCTACTAAATGGCATGAGGATAGAAACAAACTTTGAACACTTTGGTTCAAAACAGCCATGAAAGGACTTTGCACTTTTAAAAAGATACGGGAAGAGGATAATTACAAGCCTTATCACATGCGAATATAAAAGCAATCATAATGGATCAGACCAAAGGTTCATCAAGCCCATTGGCTAATCTCTCAGTATTTAATCCACGTCACAAGTGCCTTGTTAGATTCCATGTTTCTTAGCCTCAAGGTTAGGCAGTGGCTTCCCCCTAGTCTTGTTCATATTATTTTTTTTAACCCAGCTGTAGCTACTTTTATCACATTCCAGCAACAAGTTTCAGGGCAGTGGTGATATTTAGATCTTCAGGAACAAGCAGGAATGTAGTCTTCACATATGGGTATTGTCGGTACCGACGGAGCCTGCGTGGGTACGCTCCCCAGCGTCCAATAGGAACACTTTTGGGAGCATCCCTCAGCACATGCGCGCTGCCTTCCCACCTTTCCAACTGTCCATCTTCAGTTCTTTGTTTTCCGCGGAGCCGACAGAACACATATCCTGTCACAGCAGAAAATTTCTTCTTTAATCTTGTGGTCGTGTTTGCCTCTGCACGACGCCTACCGGTACCGCCGGTTCTTTTCTTTCTTTTCTTCTTAAAAAAAAATTCTGAATTGTTTCTCTTCATAAACTTTCTTTTTCGGTGCTAGGCACCATTTTGGGCACTAGGCCCAATTTTTCCTTAAAGATGGAAAAACCAGCTAGTGGTTTTAAAAAAATGCACTAAGTGTGGCGGTACCATTTCCGTCACCGACACCCATGACACATGTCTTAAATGTTTAGGCCCTGACCATTCTCCATCCGAGTGTCTCTTGTATGGGAATGACTAAAAGAGGAAGACAGAACCGGGCTGCAAAGCTCGGTACCCTCTTTTCTTTGGATGCCAGATCCATTGCATCGACGTCTTCAAGAGCCTCTTCTTCCTCCCATGGATCTCAGGTAACTCAACATAAAAGCCGGTCCTCAAAGGGTAGCTGTCCTGCAAAGCATCGAGAGGCCATTGGCATAGCCCTTGAGGGAACCACACCGGCAAAACAGCCCCGGCGGGAGGCTTCGGCCTCCAAAGCATCAACGAGTTCCAGGATGTTCCTTATCATTCTTCCAGTTTAGTCCTACACCTCTGGGTTGTGCACCTTCTCCTGCAGCTTGGAGACTGGGCATGTCAAAGTCGTGACATCACAGGATATAGCCTGCTGGTATCTCCCATCAGCCCCCAGTGTGTCCATTCTCCATGCAGCAGGAGGACGTAGTAAGCCTAGCTTCTGGGCTCACTTGGGGGGAACAGATAAGGAACATTTTAATGTGACAAATTCTATTCTGATTTTACTTTTGATTTTTACTTTTAATTTTACTTTTAATTCAGTTACCTTTGGTTAATTGGCAATCAGGGATTAGTTCCCTTTAGTTGTTTGTTTGTTTTTTTTATACTTTATTTTATAACCACCAACAAATACAATACATCAGATAGACACATCTCCAAGAGGGGTGGACTCTGATCCCCCCTCGGAGTGGTAACAGAGCAGAACAGAGGAGGTGGAAGATCATTTTTCCCCCTTATATTCCCCCAACCCCACCCCCCGCCACCCCCCTCCCTTCCCCCCTCCACCCTCAGCACACTCCCCAAATACTTGGAACCCTCAGTGAGACAAATCCACCCCACATCTCCCACCAATAGCTCAGCTACCAACTTGTAGCATCTCATTACGACTCCGGGTACTTAACTGCTGAATGTAAGGCTCCCATACATGCATGAAGGCTGTCCAACGTTTGACACTGCCCCGCGCCCCCCATCTCTCTATTAACATCATTTGATGGAAGCAGTTACGCCACTCACCAAAGGTAGGCGTGCTGCAATCCCTCCA
The DNA here is from genome assembly GCA_033557465.1 of Ichthyophis bannanicus. NCBI lineage: Eukaryota > Metazoa > Chordata > Amphibia > Gymnophiona > Ichthyophiidae > Ichthyophis > Ichthyophis bannanicus. The sequence continues at coordinate 358,448,783 of CM066036.1, read as the reverse complement.
AAGGCAAAGAATGGGACCCTTCCCCACCAAACAGGCCTTGCGTACCAACAAGCGCTCCCCCTCTACCACCGGACAAGGGGGGTCAAGCCAATCGAGCACCACAAGGGCCCTGGACCAGCGCACCCGTCGCTGTAGCAATCGATTTAGAAAAGCACATATCTTGGCCCAATAAGAGCGCAATACTCTACAACCCCACCACATATGTAACAAGGTCGCAAGTGGTTCCGCGCATTTAGGGCAGCAGCCATCGGTGGTCAGTCGACTACGGAACGCCCTCTGCGGAGAAAAGTGCGCTCTGGTTACACATTTAAACTGTATCTCTCGCCAGCGTGTTTCCTGTGTCAGCCTCACAATCCCTTTTAAAACCTGCCGGACTGACCCGGGGGGCAAAACCTCTCCCAACTCCCCTTCCCAAGCCACCTCAACCCCTCGATAATCATGGCCTGTACTAAACTGAGCCAGACGCTTCTTAAGATCTTTGATCGACGGGGGATTTTCTCCCCCTAATCCAAAAAATTCCAATATTCGGGCTGACCTGTCAACATGTAACTCCTCTCGCGGCAGAGAGGACACATAATGAGCAATCTGCATATAGGCAAAGGAATGGTTATTGGGCAAATCATACTCCCTACTCAAGGTCAAAAAGGATTTGCACTGCCCGGACGGCTCCACTACGTGTCCAACATTCCGTATTCCCTGATTACTTCAGTCTCGAAAGGTCTCCGTATCTGAACCAGGCGTAAAAGCAGCATTGCCCTGTAAGGGCAGCCAACTAGAAACCTTCCAGGCTGTATTCCAGTGGATATTAAGTTGTTTCCAAATCTTGATAACCGAACCAATCAACTCACTCCGCACTACTTGACTAGGGAGAGTCTGATACGTCCCATGTAAGACTCCCAATAACGTCAATGGCGCCACAAAGCACTCCTCTAAAGCCCGGGGCGTATACACGTCTGTCCCTCCCAACCAATCTCCAAGATGCCGAGCCTGGCAGGCTAGAGCATAACCTACAAAATCTGGAAGACCCATCCCCCCGTCACGCCACGTCTCCAACATCCGCGACCAAGAAATACGCGCTTTCCCTCCTTTCCACAGGAAACATCGAATAGCGGCTTCAAAGTGGCGTACATCTCGGCGCAATAACCAAACAGGCAATGTCTGAAACCAATACAACAGCCGCGGTAGGAACACCATTTTAACCGCCGCTATCCTCCCTGATAAGGAGAGAGGCAGGGGATCCCAGGCTTTCAACTGTACCTGCAGCCGTCGCAGTGTTCGCTCGAGGTTACGCACATAAAGGACCCGGGGATTACGGGTTAGCACTATGCCGAGATAGGTAAATTCATCAATCGCCCACTTAAGAGGAAAGTCTCCCACCCAACTCCCCCGTAGTTGGTCCGAGACATCTAGGGCTTCAAATTTATCCTTATTGATCCGCAGCCCCTCAATGCCACCAAATCTCATAAATTCCTCTAACAACTTTGGCAGCGACTGGTCAGGGGTAAGCAGGTGTACCAAAAGATCATCCGCAAAGGCGGAGAGTTTGAACATCTGGGTGCCCATTCGCACTCCCTGTATCTCGCGGGAGGCTTCGATGGTCCGTATCAAGGGGTCGAGTGACAGGACAAACAATAAAGGGGAAAGGGGGCATCCCTAACGTGTACCCCGTTCCAAGGGGAAGTCTTCAGAGAGTACCCCATTGCACAAGACCCCAGCTGTTGGCTGGGCATAGAGACTCTCCACCATTCTACAAAACTGAACACCCAATCCGTAGCGCGGGAGAAGGTTACGTAGGTATTGCCAGTCCACCCTGTCAAAGGCCTTTTCCGCATCAAAGCTGACAAGCAGGGATGGTAGCCGATGGGCATGCACCCACTCCAAAGAAGCTAAGATCTTACGCAGGTTCCGAACTGCATAGCGCTCCTTGACAAACCCCACCTGCGAGTCATGTACCAAATGTCCTAAAACTGCTGCCAGTCGCAGTGCCAAAACTTTTGCATTTAATTTGATATCAAAATTAAGCAAGGATATAGGACGATATGATCCGACTAACAAAGGATCTTTACCCGGTTTAGGGATCAGCGTAAGATGGGCATGATTACGTCCCCAACAAAAGGCCCCCTGCTCCGCCCGCTTATTAAAGACCTCAGCCAGGACAGGGCTCACAGATTCATCTAGAAGTTTATAAAACTCGGCCCCCAAACCGTCTGGTCCAGGTGCTTTGTTACAATTAGCCGCCAAAATCGCGGAGTGCACCTCTTGTGTGGTTATAGGCTGCTCTAACATCTCCCGCTGTTCCACAGTAAGCTGCGGCAAATCCAACTCTTTCAAATAATCCCCCAGCTCCATAGTGGATGTAGGTTGCGCCTTATATAAATCCTGAAAAAAAACCTGAAAAACCCGGGCGATTGCCACGGACTCCCGTTGCAGTTGTCCCTGATCATCTCGGACGGCTGCCACTAACGAGGAGCCCCGTTGACCCTTCAGACAACGGGCCAGCAACTTCCCCGGTTTGTTCCCGTAACAGTGTAGCTGATATCTGTAATAAAGGATAGATTTCTTGGCTCTCTGATGTATCAGCTCATTGAGATCCACCTGAGCTTCCCAAAGCTTTTTCTTATTTGCGGGTACCGGACAGCGCGCACAGAGCTTGCCCAACTTGTTAACCAGTCGCTCTAAACTGATTATTTGCTCTGCTATTAGCCGACGTTTCCGGGCTGCAAATCCAATGATATCGCCCCGTAACACTACTTTTGCCATCTCCCACACCAACTCAGGATCCTCACTATGGCACTGGTGATCATTCATAAATTCCCTCCATCGCTGTCTCAGAAATTGCTGAAATCGAACATCCTGACACAGCCCCAGGGGAAGTCTCCAAAGTCGTGCCCGGGAATTGTCTATCCCCCAGTGCAGCTCCATTCGGACCATCGCATGATCGGATATCTCTAGTGGGCCAATCTGCACCTCCCCCGTGTGAGCAAACAAAACCCCCGACACCAAAATATAATCAATTCGAGCACTAGAGCCGTGTGCCCAGGACTGGTGGGTAAAATCCCTTTCCAAAGGATGTAGTAGGCGCCAGGGGTCGACCAAATCCATTCTACTACGAAACCGCTGTAACATCCGAGTCGTCGGGATCCTATCTCTCGCCTCCCCCCCCCCCCCCTAGAAGTGTCAAGGTCCACATCTAAAATCCCATTAAAATCCCCTGCAAGAAGCAGCGGGTATTCCGGGAGCTGCTCTATTTTGGAGGCCAGGCCATTGTAAAAGCTAGGGTCCATCACCTTAGGAGTTGTATCTCTCTATCTTTCCTTCCCTCTCTCTCTTTGTCTCAGCTTTAAAACTCTAACTGGAGAGAGGCGGTTGGGAAAGGCGGGAAGGCAACGCGCAGGCGCTGTGGGATGCTCCCAAAAGCTTTCTTACTGGACGCTGGGGAGCGTTCCCGCGCAGGCTCTGTCGGTACCGACGATACCCATATGTGAAGACTTATTCCTGCTGTTCCCAGAGATCACCTGTTACAGGTAAGTAACTGTGCTTTCCATGAAAGCCTTTGGGAATGCAGGCACACATGTGCAGTTCCCTTCCCGCCTAAAGGTGCCATCTTGCTTCAGTCTCTCTTTTTCCGTGAAGCCCACTGGACGTCTATCCTAGTCATCCCGGAAAATAGTTAGATTTTTTTTGGCGATCCTTCGCTGTTTTTTACTCCGGTTCGACGCTGGTTCCCCTCCCACCGGGTTCGGTACACCGGCATCGAGCCCGATCTTCTTTTTTCGGTTTTTGCCTTTCGTGGCTGACGTTCGCGCCCTTTTTTTCTTTTTCCCTGGAAGGCTGGTCCTTTGACCTCGCGGGGCTCTTTTTTTCCCCGATGGCTTCCAGTGGCTTTAGAAAGTGTGATCGGTGCATGAAGCTGATGTCTCTCACCGACACACACGACTGCTGCCTTTGGTGCCTCGATCCTGACCACGATCGTAAGACATGTGGACCATGTGGGAAGATGTCTTCCAAGGCACTGCGAAGTCGTTAGCACCAAAAGGAAAGGCTTTTTCCTGACTCGGCCTCTGGCAGGGCCCGGACCTCTCGGGAATCGGATCCCGAGCACCGTCGGGGCTCCTTGGACAGGGGGTCCCCTGACCTGGAACGAAAGAGGAAGAAGAGGCTCGCGAGGGCGTCGTCGGAAGAGGTCCCTGGCTCCTCGAGGGCTAGGTCTCAGACCCCCGACCATCGCCCCGGGCCCGTGGAGCAGGAGAAGCCTTCCAAAGTTCCTCGAGTGGAGCCGGAGTCTGCTGGACACGTAAGTCCTGTAGTCCTCTTGGACTCTCCTCCCAGAGAGCCGACGTCGGGTCCGGCACTGCTGGGGCCCGAGTCGGGGGCTGCTGAGTCTCCTGAGCTGGGTCTCAGGCTGACAGCCTTGGAGAGCAGACTGTCTGCCTTCATGGAACAGCAGCGGGCACTGATGGCCAGCCTGTCTGGCACATCTGCCCCGACCACCGGGACATCGACATCGAAGTCGACCCCGGAGACCGAGCCGATACTCGAGACCATGAAGGCTCGAGGTCAACCTCCGTCACGGTCTCTCTCGACCTCCCGTTTGGGACCGAGGGCGTCGATGCCGGTGCCTTCGGCATCGGGGCGGGTACTCACAGGCCCCGCGCGGTCGGACCCCGATTCCTCATCGGACGAGTCCGCCTGGGAGACGGAGGACGAGGAGTCCCACGACACCTTCAGGACTCTGTGCATCCCATCGGACTCACCGTAGTCTGAACCCCAGAGTAGATCCCCTCCGGAGGATACCCGGTTCTCGGAGTTCGTCTGGGATATGGCCACCGCGTTGGCTATCCCTGCGGACCCCAAGGAGGAGCCTCAGGCCGAGGAGCTCGAGGCACTGCAGTACGACTCTCCTCCGAATCAAGCCTTTACTGTTACGGTTCCTCCAATGCTGGAACGGCTCCTCTTCCGGATGTGGGAGGCACCGGTCTCGGCGCCGGTTCTAAGCAAGTGGGTCGATTCAATCTATCGACTCCGGAAGATTCCTGGCTTTCAAAAGGTGGTGGAATCAACCATGCATCGCCTGAAAAGTCAGAAGATGCACTCCGCGGTGCCCCCTGGCAGGGAGGCCCGAAACCTCGATGGTTTTAGTAGAAAGTACTTCCAGGGCTCGATGCTTGCTTTCCGTGTCCAGTCTTACCAGCTGTACATGGGCATGTACTTGCGTGACCTGGCCAAGGAGCTGGCCGGGTTCTCTGCTGGTCTCTCCGGGGAGCCCTTGCAGAGGTTCAAGTCCTTGTCCTCGGGGATCTGGGAATGCTCCAAGTTTATGTCCCGTGCTGCCTACGATGGCTTCAAGGCTTCGGCCCGTGTTGCGGCAGCCGGCATCACGGCTCGACGCCAGGCATGGCTGCAGTCATCGGACCTCGAGCCATGGGTTCAGGACAAGTTGGTCGATGTCCCTTGCCGAGGTGAGAATCTTTTTGGCAAGCCCATGACCGAGAAGGCCGCACAGCTCGAGACCGAGCACCTCACGAGCACAAGGCTGTCTAGAAAGACTTTTGCCCCTTCTCACAAGAAGAAGGGCTCAGGTAAAAAACCCTTTTACCCGAGGAAGGGCACTGCCTACAAACAGTACCCTCAGTACCAGGCTGCCCAAGCTGCCCCTCAGGGTCAGCAAGCCAAGGGGCAGGGTAATGGGCCCCGTAGGCAGAGGACCCCCAAGCCTCCGGCCCCTGCTCACACTCAGCAGGGTGGGGGTTTTTGACTCCTTAGGCATAGCCTCTCCGTCCCTGCTCTCCCAACCCTGCACAGGAGGTCGCCTCGCCCTGTTTGCCCACCAGTGGCCACTCATCACTGGAGACAGTTGGGTGTTAAGAATAGTCCACAAGGGCTATGCACTACACTTCCAACAACTGCCTCCTCCATACTTCCCAGGGGAGCCTTCAAGGCCTCCCCTGCACACAGATCTTCTCCTTCAGGAGCTCCAAGGTCTGTTGGTGGACAGGGCGGTGGAGCCTGTGCCTACCCACTTGCACGGTCGAGGGTTCTACTCCAGGTATTTCCTGGTACCCAAAAGACCTATTCTAGATCTCAGAAACCTCAACAAGTTCCTGGAGAAGGAAAAGTTCAAGATGCTTGCTCTTGGAACACTTCTGCCCTACCTCCAGCAGGGAGATTGGCTATGCTCATTAGATCTAAAGGATGCGTATACTCACATCCTCATTCATCCAGACCACATAAAGTACCTCCAGTTCATTGTGGGAGGAAACCATTATCAGTACAGAGTACTACCTTTTGGCCTCAGCTCCGCTCCCAGGGTCTTTACCAAGTGCCTGGCAGTGGTGGCGGTCTACCTGCGAAATCAGGGAGTCTTTGTTTTCCCATATCTGGACGATTGGCTCATAAGAGGTCAGACGTGCCAGGAGGCCCGACAGGCTACTCTCAGAACTATTGCTCTTCTTCAAAGCTTGGGGTTCGTCATAAACTTCGCAAAGTCCACTTTGCTCCCCTCCCAGAACTTGGAATTCATAGGGGCGAGGTTGGACTCTCGGCTGGCAAAGGCATTCCTGCCAGAAGACAGAGCCCAAAGGCTGATAAACTTAGCAAACTAGTTTCTCAGCAGGTCACTGGTCTCCGCCAGACTCTGCCTGAGGCTTCTTGGCCACATGGCTTCGACAGTGCATGTGACCCCCAATGCCAGGCTACATATGAGGCCTGCACAGTGGTGCCTTCGGACTCAGCGGTCACAGGCCACAGGCAGCCTCAGAGACAGGATAAGGGTGTCCAGACCATTTCTGAACTCCCTCAGCTGGTGGCTGCACCCACCCAATCTACTACAAGGGGTACCTTTTCAGATTCCTGGGTTCACAGTGGTGTTGACCACTGATGCCTCCCTGCAGGGTTGGGGAGCCCATTGTCTGGGCAAGTGCACCCAGGGTCTGTGGTCTCCCTGGGAAGCCGCACAGCAAATCAATCTCCTGGAACTCAGGGCTATTCGGTTAGCCCTCAAGACTTTTTCTCAAACCCTGGCTCATCAGTCTGTCCTAGTTCAAACAGACAACCAGGTAGCCATGTAGGGCAGAACTGGGTCCAGGCTCCTTTGTCAGGAGGCACAGGACCTTTGCTTGTTTGCTCTCAGACACAACATGCTCCTCAAGGCAGTGTATCTACCTGGCCAGGAGAACTACCTGGCAGACAGGTTGAGCAGGATTCTGCAGCCCCACGAGTGGCAGCTCCATTTTTTGGTAGTTCAGAAGATTTTCCTGAAATGGGGACTTCCATCCATAGACCTGTTTGCCAGTCCTCTGAACAAACAGCTGCCAAAGTTCTGCTCCAGGCAACCGCATCCTCTGCGGATAGCAGCAGATGCTTTTCTGATTCCCTGGTCTCAGGGCCTCCTGTATGCGTTTCCTCCCATGCCCTTGGTGGCCCAAACTCTGTTCAAGATTCTTCAGAACAAGGCCTCAGTCCTGCTGGTGGCTCCCAGGTGGCCCAGACAGCTTTGGCTTCCACTTCTGCTTCAGTTGGCAGTTTATCCCCCACTGCCTCTGGGGTTGCAACCCGACCTTCTATCTCAGGATCAGGGTTCCCTTCTGCACCCCAATCTCAAAGCTCTCAATTTGATGGCATGGAGGCTGCAAGGGTAGTTTTGGCTCCCTGGGGCCTACCTCAGGAAGTTGAGGAGGTTGTCCTAGCCTCTAGGAAACAGTCCACTAGGAAAACCTATGCTCTTAAATGGAAAAGGTTTTCCGTGTGGTGTCAGCTATGTACAGAGGATTCTTTCTCCTGTACTGTACCAGTAGTGCTTCAGTACTTACTGCACTTATCAAATCAAGGACTTAAGTCCAATTCTGTTCGGGTCCACCTCTCAGCTCTAGCAGCTCACCACTCACTGGTGGAAGGACATTCTCTATCAGTTCACCCCTTGGTGTCCCGGTTTCTTAGAGGCTTGCTTTTGCTGAAGCCTCCAATCCGTCCTCCTGCTCCTGAATGGGAGTTGAATGTGGTCTTGCAAGCAACTGACTCGTCCACCTTTTGAGCCAATGGCTACTTGTCCACTACACTTCCTGTCCTGGAAGACACTCTTCTTGGTAGCCCTTAACTCGGCTAGGTGAGTGAGTGAGCTTCAGGCCCTGGTCTGTGACAGGCCTTACACCAGATTTTATAGGAACAGGGTAGTCCTCAGGACTCATCCAAAGTTCCTCCCCAAGGTTGTCTCCTCTTTCCACCTCAACCAGGAGGTAGTTCTTCCAACATTCTTCCCTAGGCCTCATGCAAGCCAGGCTGAAGCAGTTCTGCATACCCTGGACTGTAGGAGGGCCTTATCCTTCTACCTTGACCATACGCAGGGACATAGAAGGGCTACTCAGCTCTTCATCTCTTTTGACCCTAATAATTTGGGGTTAGCTGTGTCCAAGCGTACCTTGTCCACCTGGGTGGCTGACTGTATCACCTGGGCTTACAGGGCGGCTGACCTTCCTTTGCAGGGTCGGGTCACGGCCCATCGTGTCAGGGCAATGGCTGCCTCAGTGGCTCATCTCTGCTCTGTACCATTGGTAGACATCTGCAGGGCTGCAACTTGGTCTTCAAGCTAGACCTTTGCGGCCCATTACTGTCTGGAGAGGGAGTCCCGTAGGGACAGTGCTTTTGACCAGGCAGTACTCCGCAATCTCTTTAAGGTTTAGGCAACTCCTGCCCTCCAGCCCTCCGTTGGGCTACTGGTGGAGGTTTTGTCAGTGAAAAGCCTTTCTTTGATGCTGGGACTAGAGGGAGTTCTCTTGTTCAGCCTGGATTCCTTGGTAGCCCAGAACTTGGGAGTCACCCATATGTGAGGACTGACTTCCTGCTTGGTCCTGGAGAAAGAGTAGTTACTCACCTGTAACAGGTGTTCTCCAGGAGCAGCAGGAATCAGTCCTCACAACCCTCCCTCCTCCCCTGGGAGTTGCAGTTGTACATAGTTTATTTTACATTTTTGTGTGCTGTTTTTAGCTATGTCATTTGACTGAAGCAAGATGGCACCTTTAGGCGGGAAGGGAACCGCGCATGCGTGCCTGCATTCCCAAAGGCTTTCATGGAAAGCTGGGGAAATGCTCCGCAAGGGCTCCATCGACGTCAATGTCACCCATATGTTAGGACTGATTCCTGCTGCTCCTGGAGAACACCTGTTACAGGTGAGTAACTACTCTTTCGTGTGGCCCTCATGTCCGCTCGAAGAGTGCGCGAACAGGCCCTGGTGGCAGATCCATCATTTACAAGGCTTTACAAGAACAGAGTAGTGCTCATCACACACCCCAAATTCCTCCTGAAGGTGGTGTCTCCTTTCCTCCTCAACCAAGATATGGTCGTCCCCACCTTCTTACCGCGGCCTCATGCTGGCAGTACTTCATACACGAGATTGCAACGGGCCCTATCCTTCTTACAGCGGACTTGGGCCCATTGAAAAGCTTCTCAGTTTTTCATGTGTTATGACCCCAGCAGACTGGGGCTCCCCGTGACTAACTCTGTCCACTTGGGTGGCGGACTGTATTGCCCTCGCTTATGAGTGAGCTGGCCTCTTCCTCGAGCACTGGATCAAAGCGCATCGCGTGAGGGCGATGGCCACATCGGTGGCCAAACTCCACTCAGTGACGGTGATGGAAAGCTGTAAGGCCGCCACATGATCTTTAGTTCATACATTCGCAGCTCACTACTGCCTGGAGAGCGTTCCCACGGGGACAGTGCCTTTGACCAGGCAGTACTCCGTAATATTCTCGGTGTGTAGGCAACTCCTGCCTTCCAACCCTTCTGTGTTCAGGCTACTGGAGTGATAGTATCGCTGGACGCTAGGGTCAGCAGAGTCTCTCAGTGGGGACTCGCCTTCTGCAACTCATGGCTACTCGATTGGTTGCCGGTGGTGTCGTGGTTCAATCCTTGGAAGTCTGGAGCTAGGGAGACCCATATGTGAGGACTGACTTCCTGCTTGTTGCTGGAGAAAGCATAGTTACTCACCTGTAACAGGTGTTTTCCAGGAACAGCAGGAATCAGTCCTCACAACCCTCCTTCCCCCTCTAGGAGTTGCCGTCCTACATTGTTTTAGTTTTTACTGCTGTCCTAGCAATGTCATCTGAGCAAGATGGCATCCTTGGGCCGGAAGGGGACCACGCTTGCGTGGTAGCATGTCCCAAAAATCTTTCTTTGAAATCTGGGGAAATGCTCCGCATGGGCTCTATTGGTGCCAACGTTACCCATACGTGAGGACTGATTTCCTGCTGTCCATGGAGAACATCTGTTACAGGTGAGTAATTATGCTTTCCCCTTTTAAATGCTCATAAAGCCAGCAATTTCAAAGTGATGTCTCCAAATGGGTTAGTTTTGAATGTTCCATCACAGCATGAATCTTAATCCTATGCAAGGGTATGTTAGTAATCTCATTATTTCAGTTTTTTTGCTAGTGCTTGTCTCAGCACTTGCTTTGAACCAAACAGCTGTCTTTTGATATTTATATCAAGATATATTTAGAAAGTTTTTTTTAATGAGACCAGTGGTGCTCAATAAAATTGGGACACTTTCTGTAATTTTCTACCACTTTCTTGATCTCTGCTTTTGGTGGTACTAGTGGATCTGCTCCTTTTTCACTGATTAGGGAATAGTCACTGATTAGGAGACAGCTCACATTCTTGTGAATGAGACTTAGAAGCTAATGCAGTGTGCTGATGTCAGTGGTGTTCTCGTCTCCTTTTGCAGGTGGTGAGAAACAAGCCTGTGGCACGTCAGGCACCAGGCAAACGCAAATGTAACTGCCGTCAAGAGATGAGGACTACCCAGCTAGGGCCTGGGCGCTTCCAAATGACACAAGAGGTGGTGTGTGATGAATGTCCAAATGTGAAGTGAGTACAGGACTTCATAAAATGAGTGTACTGCATTATATAGTAATCAGCATCAACTGCTTGATTTTCTTGGCCTAAGACTTGATCTCTGGGTGTTTTGTGGCCAAAGTAAACATTTGGTTCCAGGTTCTGCTTCTGCTCAATTTCATCTGATCTCTGAAGTTAAGTGGGATTGGGTCTAATTTAGTACTTAAATAGTATTCCAAGGTTGTTTCCCAGGTGCTGTAGGCCTACTGCAAGGAAGAAAGGCCTGGCAATCTACTTTCAGTCACACCTTTCCAAGAAATTCAAGAGATGTTCACAACATTGAGAAATATCCACAGAGTTGCCAGGAATTGACATAGACTTGCTGGCATTTAACGACAATCAAATGTTTAGGTTGATGCTCCTTCTATGCTCCCTGATTATTCCTCCTGCCACCCAAGCACCTACCTGGGGTTTCCATGGTGGCTAGTGAGAGAAGAGGTTTGCAGGAGAAATTTATAGTCTGTGCCCAGGTTCAGAATTGCTACTAGGGGAATTCTGGCGCCGTCTTCAGATATTTGGCAACTTGCTCTCCTAGTAGTAGTACTACGAGACTACTTCTAGGGAGATTTTGGTGCTATTTTTAACCTGGGCACCAACTGTCCCACACACACATTAGCCACCATAAAGATCCCCTCTAGTAGGTGCTGGGGAGGAGTAGGAGTCTGTTCAGGAGTGGGGTTACAATCTGTACTGGCCCTTTTGAAAGATAGCAAGCCTGACTTGAGGCCCCTTATCTTTGTGTTTTATGCAATTTTCCTGGCTACAGTAAAGCAAAGTGTATGAGTTTCCAATCTGTGGTATTCCTTATCGTCCTTCCAGTCCAGTCCCAGTACATATGGGTATTCACACCCCACCAGCAGCTTGGAGACTGAACACATCATAATTTATGATATCACAGTGGATAAGTAGCTGGCACTTCCCTCCAGCCCCTAGTATCTAAGCCTCCAAGCAGCTGGAGGGGTGTGATTCCTTAGGACTCACTGAAGAGATGCTAGGAACCCTTAATTTTTGTCAGTGTTTTTGGTTTTTGTTCCTATGAGCATCAGTACAAATTAAAGTACAATGAAGTTAAAAAAAAAAAAAAAAAAGGTAGACGGGGTGCTCCGGTGACAGCGGGTCTTACTGACAAGAGCCTGGCCGGTAAAGAGGGGGGTGGGGGTTGCCTTCAGAGCATGTAACTTTGATGGCAGCTCCAGATCCCAGGAAAAGGTGAGGAGTCTTCGTCGGAAGGGCAGCCACTGTTACTTTGGCTTCAGTCAGCAAAAGTAAGTAGGCTGAGCATCAGGAGGGCATCGCAGGCCAAGCACAGCTAATTTTCCCTTCTTTTATTTTTGAAGAGAGTGCTTGGTGCAGGAGTGCAGCTTGCTGTGGGCGTGTTAAATGGAGGTGCCAATCTAGATGTGTGGGTGGCAGAAGCCTTTTCCCGCTGAGCACGGGAACCACAGCCAAGTTAATTTGAGCCATGTTGGTTTTTTTTCTTTCAGTGGACAAGGTGCAAGCTTTGCAGTTTGGACGCTGGAGAACTTGGCTCTCGCGCTTTCTTGTTTTTTTTTTTCTAATAAGGGGACAAGACAAGTGGCAAAAATAAAAAAATAAAAAATCTCCATCAATTTTGCACACAGACAGCAGCACTCGGGTGCCTGTGGGCGAACCCAGCATGCCATCAAAGCCAGCATGCTTACTGTAGGGCGTGAAAAGGACCGGTCTAGGTCGCAGGCTTCTGCCAAGGCTGTGAAGCAAAGTTCACATCAGTGGAGACCAAACTTCGCAAACAGAGAATGGAGGGGGCCCCAGGGGGTTCAGAAACAGGAAAATTTTATTCTCAGCCCCTGACAGCTGATGGTTCCCCATCACTAGGGGCTACGGCGCACGGGGGTTGCGATGGGAGGGCAGTTCTCCCCTCGAAGACGGACAAGAGCAAAGGAAAAAAGGCTGGTAGGGTCTCCTCATCTAAGGGGGCACAAGAGCCTACCCTCCCTGAGGGGTTCACCCCAGAGTTCATCCTCTTCATGCATAAGGCCTTTTGTATGAAGCAGCATGGGAAGGAGTAATCGGAAGGGGTCCGGGACAAAGCTCCAAAGATGGGTTTTCCAGGGACCCTCTCAAGGGCACAGCTTGAGGACGAGCCGGGACCAAGAAAGCGGCGAATGGAGGAGGACCTTTGGGAGGAGATGGGGTCCTTTCCTTCTGAAGAAGCAGAGAAACCAGAGGCAGATCTCGAACCCGGGTCAGATCTGGAAGAAGGAGAAATTCCTCAGGGAGAGGATTCTCGCATTATCCGGCTCTTCAGAAGGGAGGAATTAGAAACTTTGCGCATTCTTCCAAGACCCTTAATGTGAGGGTGGAGGCCCCAGAAAAGGAATAGCCTCTAGAGGATCCCCTTTTTCTCCAGGACCAAGCAGGAAGTCCTCATATATGGGTGTTCTCCAGGACCAAGCAGGAAGTCAGTCCTCACATATGGGTGACGTCGGCGCCGACGGAGCCCTCGCGGAGCAATTTTCCCCAGCTTTCAAAGAAAGCCTTTGGGAATTGCAGCGCGCATGCGCGGTCCCCTTCCCGCCCAAGGGTGCCATCTTAGCCAGTCTTCTTTTTTCCGCGGAGCCCTTCAGACATGCCCGTCTTGTCCCCGCTGAAAAAGTTGATTTTTTCGTGTTTAATCTCTTTTTTCTCTATCGGTTCGACGCCGGTCCTTTTCCTGCCCGGACTCGCGACGCCGTTGCGAGTCCTTCTGTTATTTTTCGGTTTTTCTGATTTTCTGTCAGTTTCGTTTTCGGTTTTTCACTGGCAGCCCGGTCCTTTGACCTTGCAGGGGCCCTTTTTCCCCCGATGGCTGCCAGTGGTTTCAAGCGGTGTGTTCAGTGTGACAGAAATATGTCACTCACTGACACACATGATAATTGCCTCCGCTGCCTTGGCCCGGATCACGAGGAACTGATCTGTGGGGCCTGCAGCAAGATGTCCTCCAAAGCGTTAAGGAGTCGGCGGCATCAGCGGGAACGAATCTTCGCTGACCCGGCCGTACCCGGACCTCGTCGGAGGCCTCGGCGTCCAGAGGTTCCAGCTCTGACCATCGCCGGAGTTCCTCCGACAGGGGTTCTCCCTCCGGGGACCATCGTCGGAAGATGAAACCCGCGAGGGCGGCGTCGGTGGACGCTCCTGGTTCCGCGAGGGCCAGGTCGCATAGCCCCGATAGCCGTCCCGGGTCTTTGGAGAAGGAGCATCTGCCGAAGCGACCTCGTCTGGAGTCTGAGTTGCCTGCTCGGGTAAGTCCTGTAGTCCTCCTGGACTCGCCTCAGAGGGGTCCGACGTCGGGCCCGATGCCGTCGGGGCCCGAGTCGGGGGCTGCTGGGTCACCTGAGGTCGGACTCAGGTTGACGGCCTTGGAGAGCAGACTCTCTGCCTTCATGGACCAGCAGCGGGCACTGATCGCTAGCCTCGCTGGCGCCTCTGCCCCGACCGCCGGGACGTCGACGTCTAAGTCGACCCCGGAGACCGAGCCGATCCTCGAGTCCATGCGGGCTCGAGTCGATCCTCGGTTGAGGTCACCCTCGGCCTCCCGTTCGGGACCGAGGTCGTCGACGCCGACTCCCTCGGCGTCGGGGCGGCCGACGCCTCCGCCCGCCCGGACCGACCCCACCGATTCCTCCTCGGAGTCGGCCTGGGAGTCTGAAGAGGAAGAGTCACCTGATTCCTTTCGGACTCGGTGTGTCCCCTCGGACTCGCCTGAGTCCGAACCTCGGAAACAGTCCCCTCCGGAGGACGCCCGGTTCTCGGATTTCATCAGGGATATGGCCAAGGCTTTGGCCTTCCCTGCGGATCCCGAGGAGGAGCCCGAGCCGAAGAGCTCGATGCCCTTCAGTACGACTCTCCTGCCAGGGAGCACTTTACTGTACCGGTTCCTCCCATGCTGGAACGACTACTCTTCCGCATGTGGGAGAGTCCGGCATCGTCGCCGGTGTTAAGCAAGCGGGTCGATTCCATTTATCGAGTCCGCAAGAGCCCTGGCTTCCAAAAAGCACAGCTACCGCACCATTCCATGATGGTGGAATCGGCCATGCATAGGCTTAAGAGCCAGAAGATGCACTCCTCGGTGCCTCCTGGCAGGGAGGCCCGCAACCTGGATGGCCTAGGTAAGAAGTGTTTCCAGGGCTCTATGCTTGCTTGTCGAGTCCAGACCTACCAGCTCTACATGGGCATGTATCTCAGAGACCTGGCTAAAGAGATAGCCGGATTCTCCGCTGGGCTATCCGAGGAACCTTTGCGGAGGTTCCTAGCCTTGACAACTGGTATTCGGGAATGCTCCAAATTTATGTCTCGAGCAGCCTATGATGGCTTTGAAGCATCGGCACGAGTGGCCGCAGCCGGCATCGGTGCCCGCCGACAGGCTTGGCTTCAGTCGTCTGACCTTGAACCCTGGGTGCAGGACAAGTTGGTCGATGTCCCCTGCCGAGGTGAGAACCTCTTTGGCAAGCCCATGGCTGAAAAGGCTGCCCAAATCGAGACGGAGACTCTCACCAGAACTAGGCTTTCTAGAAAGACCTCCGCCCCTTCCCAGAAGAAGAAGGGCTCGGGAAAGAAGTCCTTTTACCCGAGAAAGGCGGCTGCCTATAAACACTACCCTCAATATCAGGCCTCCGCGGCTCCCCAACAGGGTCAGCAGGCCAAGGGACGGGGTAACGGGTCCCGTAGGCAGCAAGCCCCCAAGCCTGCACCACCGGCCCCTGCTCAGCAGGGTGGGGGTTTTTGACTTCATCAGCATAGCCTCTCCCCCTCAGCTGGTTCCTCCCAGCACAGAAGGCCGGCTGGTTCACTTTGCCCACAGGTGGTCCAACGTCACCTCAGATGCCTGGGTGCTTCAAGTGGTGAGAGAAGGCTATCTTCTCCACTTCCACCAGATCCCTCCCTCCTATTTCCCGGGAGAACCTCCACGACTCCCTCTGCACAGGGACTTACTCCTTCAGGAGTTAGCAAGTCTTCTTCAGGAACAGGCTGTGGAACCGGTGCCCCACCACCTGCGGGGTCAAGGCTTCTATTCCAGGTATTTCCTAATACCAAAAAGAACGGGAGGCCTCAGACCCATCCTGGACTTGCGCAACCTCAACAAGTTCCTCGTCAGGGAGAAGTTCAAGATGCTTACCCTTGGAATCCTTCTGCCCTACCTCCAGCAGGGAGATTGGCTATGCTCCTTGGATCTAAAGGATGCCTACACGCACATCCTCATCCACCCAAGCCACCGCCAATACCTAAGGTTTGTGGTGGCAGGAAATCATTACCAGTACAGAGTACTGCCCTTTGGCCTATCCTCCGCACCACGAGTCTTCACAAAATGTCTCGCGGTGGTGGCGGCTTATCTCCGGCTTCACGGCCTCTATGTCTTTCCGTACCTAGACGACTGGCTCATCAGAGCATCGTCCTCTCCAGAAGTCACAAAAGCCACACACCGCACTGTGACTCTTCTGCAATACTTGGGCTTTGTCATAAACTTCGCAAAGTCCACTTTGCTCCCCTCACAAGATCTCGAGTTCATCGGCGCAAGATTGCACACTCTTCAGGCACGAGCTTTCCTGCCTCTCGACAGGGCTCAACGGCTCATGGACCTAGCCGGCCGTTTTCGCAGCCAGTCCCTGGTCTCCGCCAGGCGCTTCCTGAGACTACTCGGCCATATGGCTTCCACCATCCACGTGACCCCCAATGCCCGCCTGAATATGCGGCCTGCTCAGTGGTGCCTTCGCAAGCAGTGGCAACAGGCCTCGGGTGGCCTAGCCGACTTAGTGCGTATCTCCGGCCCGCTGGCCTCTTCTCTACAGTGGTGGCTTCATCGGCCGAACCTGGTGCTCGGAATGCCTTTTCAGTCTCCTCCGCCGGCTCAAGTGCTGACAACCGATGCTTCTCTCCTAGGATGGGGAGCGCATTGCCAAGGGGCATGTACTCAAGGTCTCTGGACCACGTGGGAGTCTGCGCAGCAGATCAACTTCCTGGAGCTCAGAGCAATCCGTCTGGCTCTCCAGGCTTTCTCCCACCTGACTTCTCACCAGTCCGTCCTTGTCCAGACGGACAATCAAGTTGCCATGTTCTACGTGAACAAACAGGGGGGAACGGGCTCCTTCCTTCTCTGTCGGGAAGCACAGAAGCTCTGTTCTTGGGCCGTCAGCCACGGCATTCTTCTCAAGGCAGTTTATCTCCCAGGCCAAGAGAATTGCCTGGCGGACAAACTCAGCAGAATCCTCCAGCCGCACGAGTGGCGACTGGATCCCTTGGTAGTTCAGAAACGTTTTCTGAAGTGGGGCCTCCCCACGATGGATCTCTTTGCCAGTCCTCTCAACCGGCAACTTCCTCGCTTCTGCTCTCGGCAGCCGCATCCCCTTCGAGTAGCGGCGGATGCTTTTCTGCTCTCATGGTCGAAAAGCCTTCTGTATGCCTTTCCTCCCATACCGCTAGTCTCCCGAACTCTTTTCAAGGTTCTCCGAGACAAAGCTTCCATGATCCTGATAGCTCCTCGCTGGCCCAGACAGCCGTGGTTTCCACTCCTGCTGCAATTAGCGGTGGAGGATCCGTTCCCTCTGGGGTTTCAACCAGATCTCCTAACACAGGATCAGGGGTCCCTGCTACACCCCAACCTCAGATTTCTACATCTGATGGCCTGGCTGCTGAAAGGGTAGTCCTCGCTCCCCTTCTATTGCCGGCAGAGGTGGAAGAGGTCGTACTAGCTTCCCGGCGACCTTCTACCCGCAAATGCTACGCCCTTAAATGGCGTCGCTTTTCCGCTTGGTGTGCCCAGCAGTCTCAGGATCCCTTCTCCTGCTTGGTGTCGGTGATGCCCAGCAGTCTCAGGATCCCTTCTCCTGCTTGGTGTCGGTGATCTTGCAGTACTTGCTCTACCTCTCTAATCTGGGACTTAAGTCCAACTCCGTCAAAGTTCACCTCAGTGCTCTCTCAGCACATCATGTGCCGGTGGACGGCAGACCTCTTTCCAGCGACCCTCTCGTGGCGAGGTTTCTCCGAGGTCTCCTTCTACTAAAACCACCTCTGCGCCCGCCAGCTCCTGACTGGGATCTAAATGTGGTTTTGCAGCGGATCACCTGTCCGCCTTTTGAACCTATGGCTACCTGTTCTCTACGTTTTCTATCTTGGAAAACCTTGTTCCTGATAGCCCTCACTTCCGCTAGACGCGTAAGTGAATTGCAGGCCCTCGTGTCTGATCCCCCTTACACTCGGTTCTACAAGAATAGGGTAGTCCTACGGACTCACCCAAAATTTCTTCCAAAAGTGGTCTCCCCTTTTCACATCAATCAGGAGGTGGTACTTCCGACCTTCTTTCCCAGGCCACACTCCAGCCGAGCTGAAATGGTCCTGCATACCCAGGACTGTAGAAGGGCATTGAACTTCTACCTTGACCGTACGCGGGAGCACCGTAAAGCTGCTCAGCTTTTTGTATCTTTTGACCCCAATAAATTGGGGCTCCCGGTCTCCAAGCGTACTCTGTCCATATGGGTTGCTGACTGTATCGCTTGGGCTTATGGGGCAGCCGGACTCTCCTTAGAAAGTCGAGTCACGGCTCATTGTGTTCGGGCGAAGGCTACGTCAGTGGCTTACCTCCGCTCTGTTCCGTTGGCAGACATCTGCCGGGCCGCTACTTGGTCTTCGAGCCAGACTTTTGCGGTCCATTACTGCCTCGAGAGGGAGTCCCGCAGGGACAGTGCTTTCGGACAGGCAGTCCTCCGAAATCTCTTTGAGGTTTGAGCAACTCCTACCCTCCATCCCGGATGGGGGCTACCGGTGGGTAATAATTCAGCGAAGATTCCTTCCTTCTGTACTGCTGAGCTCGAGGGAGCTCATTTTTGTGCTTAGGGTCTCCGGTAGCCTTAAGCTTGGGAGTCCCATATGTGAGGACTGACTTCCTGCTTGGTCCTGGAGAAAGCGTAGTTACTCACCTGTAACAGGTGTTCTCCAGGAGCAGCAGGAATCAGTCCTCACAACCCTCCCTCCTCCCCTTGGAGTTGCGATTATCTGCTTTAGTTTTTTTGCAAATTTTTACGCTGTCTTTTAGCTATGTCATCTGACTGGCTAAGATGGCACCCTTGGGCGGGAAGGGGACCGCGCATGCGCGCTGCAATTCCCAAAGGCTTTCTTTGAAAGCTGGGGAAAATTGCTCCGCGAGGGCTCCGTCGGCGCCGACGTCACCCATATGTGAGGACTGATTCCTGCTGCTCATGGAGAACACCTGTTACAGGTGAGTAACTACGCTACGTCGGCGCCGACGGAGCCCCCGTGCGGAGCATTTCCCCAGCTTTCAAAGAAAGCCTTTGGGAATGCAGCGCGCATGCGCGGTCTCCTTCCCGCCCAAGGGTGCCATCTTGCTCAGTCTTTTTCCGCGGAGCCCGACGGACGTGTTTCGTTTTCACACGAGGAAAAAGTTGAATTTGTTCTGCGTGGACCCGTTTTCTTCGGTTCGACGCCGGTTTCCCTTTCCCGCCTGGGCCCGATACATCTGTATCGAGCCCGGACTTCTTTTTTCGGTTTTTGTCCTTCGTGACTAAAGTACGTGCCATTTTTCTGTTTTCACTGGCAGCCCTGTCTTTTGACCTCGCAGGGGCCCTTTTTCCCACGATGGCTGCCAGCGGGTTTAAAAAGTGTGATTGGTGTAAGAAACTTATGTCTCTCACCGACACACATGACTGCTGCCTCCGGTGCCTCTGTCTCGATCATGACCCGATGATCTGTGGCCCGTGTGGGAAAATGTCCTCGAAGGCTTTGAGGAATCGGCAGCACCAAAAGGAAAGAATCTTCTCTGACTCCGCGTCCGGACGTGCCCGGACTTCGTCAGAGGCCTCGACGTCTCTGGACTCCGGCCCCGAGCAGCGACGAGGCTCCTCTGAGAGGGGGTCTCCATCGCGGGAGCATCGCAAGAAGAAAAAACCCGCAAGGTGGACACACTCGAGGGCCAAGTCGCATAGCCCCGAGCACCGTCCCGGGTCTTCGGAGTCGGAGAGGCCTGCAAAACAACCTCGTGTGGAGATGGAGTCTCTGGGTCACATGAGTACTGTAGTCCTCATGGACTCATCTCCGGGGGAGCCGACGTCGGGTCCGATGCCGTCGGGGCCCGAGTCGGGGGCTGCTGAGTCTCCTGAGCTCGGACTCAGGTTGACAGCCTTGGAGTGCAGCTTGGCTGCCTTCATAGAACAGCAGCAGGCACTGATCGCCAGTCTCACCGGTGCATCTGCTCCGACCACCGGGACATCGACGTCCAAGTCGACCCCGGAGGCCGAGCCGATCTTCGAGTCCATGCGCGCTCGAGTCGATCCTCGGCCAAGGTCTCCCTCGGCCTCCCGCTCGGGAACGAGGTCGTCGACGCCAGTACCCTCAGCGTCGGGGTGGATGGCATCGGTGCCTGCCCGACCGAAGCCGCTTGATTCCTCCTCTGAGGGGTCCAGCTGGGAAACGGAGGATGAGGAGTCACCCAACACCTTTCGGACTCGGAGTGTCCCATCGGACTCACCGGAGTCCGAGCCTCGGAGACGGTCCCCACCGGAGGATACCCGGTTCTCGGACTTCGTGTGGGATATGGCCAAGCCCTTGGCCTTCCCCGCGGATCCCGAGGAGGAGCCTCGAGCCGAGGAGCTCAAGGCCCTACAGTATGACTCTCCCCCAAAGGAGGCCTTTACTGTACTGGTTCCTCCGATGCTGGAATGGTTGCTCTTCTGCATGTGGGAGGCGCCAGCCTCGACGCCAGTTTTGAGCAAGCGGGTCGATTCCATCTATCGAGTCCACAAGAGCCCCGGGTTCCAAAAGGCACAATTACCGCACCACTCCATGGTTGTGGAATCGGCCATGCATCGTCTGAAGAGTCAGAAGATGCACTCCTCGGTGCCTCCCGGCCGGGAGGCCCAGAACCTGGATGCCCTCAGTAAGAAGTGCTTCCAGGGCTCTATGCTTGCTTGCCGTGTCCAGACCTACCAGCTGTACATGAGCATGTACCTTCGAGACCTGGCAAAGGAGATTGCCGGGTTCTCTGCTGGTCTCTCCGAGGAACCTTTGCAGAGGTTCAATACTCTGTCCTTGGGTATTCGTGAGTGCTCGAAGTTTATCTCTCGAGCAGCCTATGATGGCTTCAACTCTTCGGCCCGAGTAGCCGTGGCCGACATCGGTGCACGCCGTCAGGCCTGGCTACAGTCATCGGACCTCGAGCCATGGGTGCAGGACAAGTTGGTCGATGTCCCCTGCCAAGGTGAAAACCCTTTTTGGCAAGCCCATGGCTGAAAAGGCTGCAGAACTCGAGACCGAGACTCTTACCCGGACAAGGCTGTCCAGGAAAACCTCTGCCCCTTCTCAGAAGAAGAAGGGCTCGGGAAAAAAGACCTTTTACCTGAGGAAGTCATCTGCCTATAAACAGTACCCTCATTTTCAGGCCTCTGTAGCTCCCCAACAGGGTCAGCAGGCCAAGGGACAGGGACATGGGCCCCGTAGGCAGAAAACCCCCAAGCCACCAGCTCCAGCTCTTGCTCAGCAGGGAGTGGGGTTTTGACTCCAGTGGCATAGCCTCTCCTCCTCAGCTGGCCCCTATCAGCACAGGAGGACGGCTAGCCCTGTATAGGTGGCCAGCCGTAACCAGGGATACCTGGGTACTTAGTAGTCCAGAAGGGCTATCTCCTCCACTTCCACCATGTACCCCCCTCCTATTTTCCAGGGGAGCCGCCAAGACTTCCTCTGCACAGGGACTTACTCCTGCAGGAGTTGGCAGGTCTTGTAAAGGAACAGGCAGTGGAACCGGTGCCCCACCACCTGAGGGATCAAGGCTTCTATTCCAGGTACTTTCTGGTACCAAAACGAACAGGAGGTCTCAAACCCATCCTAGACTTGCGGAATCTAAACAAGTTCCTGGAGAGGGAAAAGTTCAAGATGCTTACCCTTGGAATCCTGCTGCCCTACCTCCAGCAGGGAGATTGGCTATGCTCCTTAGATTTAAAGGATGCTTATATTCACATCCTCATTCATCCAGACCACAGACAATATCTCAGATTTGTAGTGGGAGGAAACCATTACCAGTACAGGGTCCTGCCTTTTGGCCTGACCTCTGCTCCCAGGGTATTCACCAAGTGCCTGGCGGTGGTGGCGGCCTACCTCAAGGTTCAAGGCCTTTTCGTCTTTCCATACCTGGACGACTGGCTTATCAGGGGTCAGTCCCCACAAGAGGCCAATCAAGCCACCCTCCGCACTGTCGCTCTGCTGTAGCATCTGGGCTTTGTTATAAACTTCGCAAAGTCCACTTTGCACCCTTCACAGAACATGGAGTTCATAGGAGCAGCACTGGACACCCTTCAGGCAAAGGCCTTTTTGCCCATAGACAGGGCACACAGGATCTGGCCAGTCGGTTCCACAGCAATTCTCTGGTCTCCGCCAGACAATTCCTGAGGCTCTTAGGCCACATGGCTTCCACGGTCCATGTGACTCCAAATGCCCATCTACACATGAGGCCGGCTCAATGGGACCTCAGAACTCAGTGGCACCAAGCCACGGGAAACCTCATGGACAGAGTGAGGGTGTCCACACTACTAGAGTCTTCTCTACAGTGGTGGCTTCATCTTCCGAATCTGGTGCAAGGGGTGTTTTTTCAGGCACCTCTACACTCTCAGTTGCTGACAACCGATGCTTCTCTTCAAGGTTGGGGTGCACATTGCCAGGGAGCATGTACTCAAGGCCTGTGGTCTCCTTGGGAGGCCACACAGCAGATCAATCTCTTAGAACTGAGAGCTATCCGCTTAGCCCTGAGAACTTTCTCCCATCTCATCTCTCACCAGTCCGTCTTAGTTCAGAAGGACAATCAGGTTGCTATGTTCTATGTGAACAAACAAGGGGGCACAGGGTCCCGCCTTCTATCTCAAGAAGCGCAGAAACTGTGCTCCTGGGCAGTCAATCACGGCATTCTTCTCAAAGCGGTCTATCTCCCAGGTCAGGAGAATTACCTGGCGGACAGATTGAGCAGGATCCTGCAGCCGCACGAATAGCAGTTGAACCCTTTAGTGGTTAAGCAGATTTTCCTGAGATGGGGTCTTCCAACCATAGATCTCTTTGCCAGTCCTCTGAACCGTCAACTTCCCAGGTTCTGTTCCAGACAGCCGCATCCTCTGAGTAGCAGCGGATGCGTTTCTCATTCCATGGTCTACAGGCCTCCTATATGCGTTTCCTCCCACGCCTCTAGTGTCCAAGACACTCTTCAAAGTGATCCGGGACAAGGCCTCGGTGATCCTGGTGGCCCCCAGGTGGCCAAGGCAACCTTGGTTCCCACTTCTTTTTCAACTAGCGGTGGACACTCCTCTTCCTCTGGGGATGCAACCCGATCTCCTTTCTCAGGAGCAGGGATCTCTCTTACACCCCAATCTCCAGTCCCTCAATTTGATGGCCTGGCTGCTGAAAGGGTAATTCTAGCGCCCTTACTACTGCCTAGAGAAGTGGAGGATGTGGTCTTGGCCTCTAGGAGACAGTCCACCCGAAAGTCTTATGCCCTTAAGTGGCGTAGATCCTCTGCATGGTGTACTCAACACAACGAGAATCCTTTCTCATGCCTAGTACCTGTGGTGCTGCAATATTTGCTTCACCTATCCAACCTAGGCCTTAAGTCCAATTCTGTGAGAGTTCATCTTAGTGCTCTTTCAGCACACCACTCCCCAGTGGAGGGTCAGTCTCTCTCAAGCCATCCTTTGGTGGCTCGCTTCCTCAGAGGCATGCTTTTGCTTAAGCCTCCAGTGCGTCCACCTGCCCCTGAATGGGATTTAAATGTGGTCTTGCAACGGCTTACTTGCCCACCATTTGAACCTATGGCTACTTGCCCTCTGCGTTTTCTCTCCTGGAAAGCGTTTTCTGGTAGCCCTTACCTCAGCAAGGCGAGTGAGTGAGCTTCAGGCCCTAGTATCAGATGCACCTTATACTAGGTTCTATAGGAACAGAGTAGTCTTACGGACTCACCCTAAGTTCCTTCCAAAGGTTGTTTCCTCCTTCCACCTCAATCAGGAGGTGGTTCTTCCGACTTTCTTTCCCAGGCCGCATGCTAGCCGGGCTGAGATGGTCTTGCATACCCTGGACTGTAGGAGGGCGTTGTCCTTCTACCTTGACCGTACGCGGCAGCACCGGAGGGCTGTTCAGCTCTTCATTTCTTTTGACCCCCAGTAAGTTGGGGTTGGCTGTCTCCAAGCGTACTTTGTCCATATGGATAGCCAACTGTATCGCCTGGGCTTACAGGGCAGCCGGCCTCTCCTTGCAGGGTCGAGTTACGGCTCACCGTGTCAGGGCGAAGGCTGCGTCAGTGGCTCATCTCCGCTCTGTTCCGTTGGCAGACATCTGCCAGGCCGCTGCTTGGTCTTCAAGCCAGACTTTTGCGGCCCACTACTGCCTCGAGAGGGAGTCCTGCAGGGACAGTGCTTTCGGACAGGCGGTACTCCATAATCTCTTTGGGGTTTAGCCAACTCCTCCCCTCCGGCCCTGGTGTTTGGCTACCGTTCGGGGGCGTTATCAGAGAAGATTTTTTTCTTGCATGCTGAGGCTCTAGAGGGAGCTCATTTTTTCAGCTTTGGGTCTCCGGTAGCCTTAAGCTGGGGAGTCCCATATGTGAGGACTGACTTCCTGCTTGGTCCTGGAGAAAGAGTAGTTACTCACCTGTAACAGGTGTTCTCCAGGAGCAGCAGGAATCAGTACTCACAACCCTCCCTCCTCCCCTTGGAGTTGCAGTCATATGATTTATTTTGTTATTTTTGCTGTCTTTTAGCTATGTCATCAGACTGAGCAAGATGGCACCCTTGGACGGGAAGGGGACCGCGCATGCGCACTGCATTCCCAAAGGCTTTCTTTGAAAGCTGGGGAAATGCTCCGCACGGGGGCTGCATCGGCGCCGACGTCACCCATATGTGAGGACTGATTCCTGCTGCTCCTGGAGAACACCTGTTACAGGTGAGTACTCCTTCAGGCCATCAGAAGAACACACAGGGGTTTTCCCCTGCAGAGTCATCTGACAGATGATTCAGGATGTGGAGGAGTAGCCTAATGCTTAGAGCACAGTTTTGGGAACCCAGAAACCAGGGGTCAATTCCCACTAGCACTCCTTGTGGCCCTGGGCAAGTCACTTAACCCTCCATTGCCTCAGAAAAAATGCAAGTTATCAATATCCCTGTTTAATGTACATTACCAAGTTTAAGTTACAATGTAAACCGCTTTGATTGAAATGATAAAGCAGTATATAAAACCTGTTAAATAAATAAATGGAATGTCCTGGAGGCTGCCCTGAGAGGTACAAGGACAATGTCCCGTTTGTACCCCTTACCGGACAAAGATAGGGAGATTTTGCACGCCCCTAAGATGGATGCTGTGGTCTCTGCAGTCACAAAGAAGACCACAATTCTGGTGGAGGGAGGTTCGGCTCTCAAGGATATGCAAGATAGGGAAATTGGAGATCCTTCTCAAGCAGGCTTGCAATATTAATGCCCTGTCCTTGTAGGCTATGGTTTGCTGTGCCATTTTAGCTAGGGCATGTCTGTGCTGGTCACAGGGACTTTTGCTGACTTCAGGAAATTCCAAGCTCCAACCACCAGAGGCAGCTAAGCCAGAGTGAGCCGTGTACATGGCGGATGCCTTCTATGACCTCATTCAATATTTGTCAAAAGGTATGGCTTCTGCGGTAGCCACTTGTGGCTACAGAATTTATTTATTTATTTAACTGTATTTATATCCCGCTTTTCACCGGGTCGAAGCAGTGTAACATAAAAAAAAGGGGGGGGGGCAGGAATCAGTTTTTGAGGTCGGGGCCATCACCAGGTGACCAACAGTAATGATTTCGACAAACAATTGGGATATAGACATGGACATTGTGACGCAGTCATTTAGAGCAAGATCTTCTGGGGGGTGGGGGGGTTTGGGGTAGTCAGTGTCGTGTGTTCTCATCAGTTCCGAGGTATTCCTGGAATAGAATGGTTTTCAGTTGTTTCTTGAATGCTAGGGGATCTCTGTTGGTGCGCGGATATCTCCTCCAAGTCCCGCCTCAATAAACTCCCATTTCGGGTAAGCTTCTCTTTGGGGAGGCTCTGGGCAAGTTAGTGAAAGATCTGGGTGGAGACTAAGGGTGGCAGGCTTCCTGAGGATAATCAGAAGTCTGTTTGCTCATTGGCTCCTATGAGTGGCCAGCCTAGGGATTTCAGGCGCTTTCGAGCTGTACATTTTGCCCCTTATCAGAAGGGGCATTTTCCTGCTTGGGGCCAGCCCTTTTGTGGTTTTTGAGGATCCGGTAGGGGTTTCTTCCCCTCGGCCTCCTCTGCTACCAAGAAATCACAATGAAGTGAGGGAGGATCAGGCAGACGTCGTTCACTGTGGACACTGGCTAAGTGATTTTTATGTTGCCTGGGCCCGGATCACTTCCAGCTAGTGGGTTCTGGAGGACATCAAGGAGGGATACTCCCTAGAGTTCATACGGCCCCTCAGAGAGGCCTTTGTCAATTTGCCTTGCAGAGCACCCAGAAAGTGTCAGTCTATTCGGCAAATGTTGTTGGCAGCTGTTAACCCTGCGGGCAGTGGTGCAGGTACCAGTATTTATGTGGTCAATACTCTATTTACTTCGTAGTTCCAAACAAAGAGGGATTCTTCTGCCCAATTTTGAACCTCAAGAGAGTGAATCTGTATCTAACAGTACTGCGGTTCCATATAGAGACACTGTGGTCGGTGATCATAGCAGTTCGGGCAGGAGAGTTCTTAACCTCACTTGACCTCACAGAGGCTTACTTGCATATTCCCATCTGAGAAGAACATCAACAGTTTCTGCGGTTTCTAGTTCCTATGGGGCATTTTCCGTTTTAGGCACTGCCATTCTGTTTGGCCACGACCCTTCAACCTTTCACCAAGGTCATGATAGTGATGGCTGCAATCCTTCACCAGGAAGGCATTTTAGTGCACCCATACTTGGACGATTCGCTCATTCGTGCAAACTCTCTATAGAGGAAAATGAATGGGTCACGGAAAGAGTCATCGCTTGCCTGCAAGATTTTGGCTGGGTGGTCAACTTTGCCAAGAGTCGTCTACAGCCGACCCAGGATTTGGAATATCTGGGGGCTTGATTCCAAATCAATCTTGGCCATGTATCCCTGCCGCTGGAGAGAGCATGCAAGTTACAGCAACAGATCAGACAGTTTCTCCAAATGCAGGTGCTAACAGTATGGCATTATCTGCAGGTCTTGGGTTCCATGGTGGCCGCAATCGAGTTGGTGCATTGGGCTTGGGGTCACATGCGGCCTTTACAGAGGGAATTGTTGCGGCAGTGGTTGGCACAGTACCACCCGCTCTCCCAACCGCTGCCCTGTCCAGCAAGGGTGAGGAAGGCCTTCAGATGGTGGTTATAACCCGCAAAGCTTTTAGCAGGCATGCCATTGGAGACACCTCAGTGGATACCGCTTCTCACAGATGCCAGTCTCTCGGGATGGGGAGCGCATTGCGAAGCCAACATTGCACAAGGCGTTTTTCTCCGGAGGAGAGTGTGTGGCGAATCAATCTCCTGGAATTACGGGCGATCTTCTTAGCACTGCAGGAGTTTCAGGCCTTTCTGAAAGGGAAGGTGGTGTGTTTTGACAATTCCACTGCTGTGTCCTACATCAGTCTGCAAGGCAGCACAAGCAGCGCAGAGTTAGAGAGCGAATAGGGACCATTGATTGACTGGGCGGAGAGGCACCTGGTGGCCATCTCTGCTATACACATGGCCAGCAAGGAAAATATAGCGTCAGACTATCTCAGCAGAGTGCGGATCGATCCCTGTGAATAGATAATCCATGGAACAGTATTTGTTCAGTTGGCTCGGAGATGGGATCTACCGAAGATGGATCTCATGGCAACGTTCAAGTCGGCAAAGACCTCTCGGTTTTACAGGTGGAGGGAGTGCATGTCGGAGGGGATCAACATGCTGGTGCAGCTGTGGCCCGCAGATGGGGCTGCTCTGTGTCCCCCCCCCCCTCACCGGCACTCATAGGTCTAGTGGTGCAGAGGATCGAGGCCCATCAAGAGCTAGTGCTACTGATTGTCCCGGATTGGCCAAGGGGGGCCATGATGGCATGGTACGCCAGTCTAGTGTGACTGGCAATCCTCCACCTATGGAGCGTACCAGTGCGAGCCAACCTGCTCTTGCAGGGCCCCATCATGATGCCTCAGGTGGTTTGGTTCTCACTTAAGGCATGGCTCTTGAGAGGGCTCGGTTGACACAGAAGGTTATTCGGCCTTGGTGATTACCACCTTGTTGAAAGTTGTAGACTGTCCACTTCACTGGCATATATGCAGATATGGAGAGTCTTTGAGAGCTGGTATGAAGAAAGGAACTATCGCCTGCAGAAGGTTACAGTGCTGGATGTGCACACCTTCCTGCAGGCTGGTCTAGACACGGTTAGCGTGCAGTTCGTTGTGGGTGCAAGTGGCTGCCATCTCCTGTTATCGAGGTAGACTATGTGGTGTCCACTTAGGGGCACACCCAGATATCATTCGTTTTCTTTGTGCAGTGAAGCAGGTTCAGCCTCGAGTGCAATTTGTGATCCCCTTTGGGATCTTAATATTGTGCTGTCGGTCTTGACAGACTCTCCTTTCGAACCACTGAGTACTTGCTCTTTGAAGGACCGTTTTTCTGGTAGCAATCTGTTCGGCCAGAAGAATTTCAGAACTTCAGGCAATATCTTGCCGGTCTCCTTTTCTTATTATGTCAAAGGAGAAGGTCATCTTGAGGCCAGTTCCTTTCTTCCCAAGGTGCTCTCGGTATTTCACCTCGGTCAGTATCGCTGCCAGTATTTTTGGGTGCAGGAGGGGGCAGTAGAGAATTCTCTTCTGCGCCAGTTGGATGTTCACTGCATCCTGTGGCACTATTTGAAGAGAACACAGTCCTTTCAGAAATTGGATTGTCTGTTCATCTTATTTGGTGGTCCGAGACAAGGTGAGGCATCTTCCAAAGCCTCTCTTTCTCAGTGGATAAGAGGCCATTTCATCAGCCTACCTTCTGTAGCATAGACTCCTGCCTCAAGGATTGCGGGCTCATTCAACCAGAGCTAAAGCAGAATCATGGGCAGAGTCCAGTTTAGTGCCACCCGTAGACCTTTGAAAGCAGTGATTTGGTCGTTGTTACATCCTTTTGTGAAACATTACCACTTGGATGTGCAGACAGTAGGGGACACAAGATTTGGCTCAGCAGTGCTTCAGGCCGGGCTCACGGGTCTGCTATTGTACATCCCATATATACTAGGACTGGACTGGAGGGATGATAAGGAAGAGGAAATTAGACCTTACCCGCTAATTGATCTTCCTTGAGTTCCTCCAGTCCAGTCCCAGATACCCTCCCCTCCCCTTCCTTTTCGTGGATCTGTAGGTATGGCGGTCTCGGGCCTGAAGAAATTAATCTGTGTCTTGGTTCAGGCAATGGACTGGAAGCCGTCTGAGTTTAAGGACTCCTTCAAAAAAAAAAAAAGTAAGCAGAAGAGAAGATTGTGTGCCATGCTAAAACGCATACACAGCATGCCTGCTAGCAGCAGTGGCCAGAGTAAGAGTTGCCTTTCGCTTATCACAGTCTAGCACTTTTTTACATAGGTGGGTGGTTTTGTTATTTTTCGATTCAGAGGGGTAAGACAGTGTATGCAACCAGCGAACATTTTTCATTATAGCAAAATTCTTATTTGTTGCTCCTGTGAGTCTGTTTTGTCAATAAGATACAGGAGGCTGGAGGGAGGTGCCAGTTACTTATCCTCGGTGATGTCATAAAACATGACCTGAACATAAGATATGCCATACTGGGTCAGACCAAGGTCCATCAAGCTCAGTATCCTGTTTCCAACAGTGGCCAATCCAGGTCACAAGTACCTAGCAGTTTCCACAAAAGACACAGGTTCCACAATACTTGTATTGGGTCAGGCAGTGATATCCCAGGTCCCTTTTAATAATGGTTTATGGACCTTTCCTCCAGGAACTTGTCCAAACCTTTTTTAAACCCAGCTACACTAACAGCATTGACTACATCCTCTGGTAACAAAGTTTGATTACACATTGAGTGAAAAACTATTTTCTCTTATTAGTCTTAAATAGGTTACTCTGTAGCTTCATTGCATCCCCCCTAGTCTTTCTATATTTTAATGATGTAAACAATTGATCTACGTTTGCCCGTTCCACTCCATTCATTAATCTATAGACCTCTATCATATCTCCCCTCAGTCGTCTCTTTTCCAGGTTGAAGAGCCCTAACCTTTTTAGCCTCTCTTCATAGGGGTATCATTCCATCTCCTTTACCATTTTGGTAGCTCTTCTCTGTACCTTTTCTAATAACGCTATGTTCTTTTTAAGATACGGCGATCAGAGTTGCATACAATATTCAAGGTGCGGTCACACCATGGAACGATACAGAGGCATTATGCTATCCTTTGTTTTATTCTCCATTCCTTTCCTTATAATACCTAGCATTCTTGGCTGCCGTTGCACACTGGGCCAAGGGTTTTAACATGTTGTCCACAATGACGCCTAAATCTTTTTCTTGGGTGGTGGTTCCTAATGTGGAACCTTGCATCGTGTAACCATAGTTTGGATTGTTCTATCTCCAGGAACAAGCAGGAATGTAGTCTTCACATGTGGGTATAGTGGGTACCGACGGAGTCTGCGCGGGAACGCTCCCCAGCGTCCAATAGGAAAGCTTTTGGGAGCATCCCACAGCCCCTGCGTGCTACTTTCCCGCCTTTCCCAACTGTCCCTCTCCAGTTCTTCGTTTTCCGCGGAGCCGACAGGTCGCACATCCTGTCACGGCAGAAAATTTCCCCCCTTCTTCTTTTTTTATTTTGGGCACTAGGCCCAAATTTTTCCTTCAAAATGGAAAAACACGCTTCAGGTTTTAGAAAGTGTTCTAGGTGTGGCGGTACCATCTCCGTCACCGACACCCATGAGTGGTGCCTCAAATGTTTAGGTCCTGGCCACTCTATTTCAGAGTGTGTTGCCTGTGGGATGATGTCGAAAAGGGGCAGGCAAAACCGAGCTGCTAAACTTAGCACCCTTTTTCCCTCTGATGCAGCCTCCGTGGCACCGACGTCTTCCAGGGCTTCATCTTCCTCCCATGGATCTCAGGTAACTAAACATAAATCTAGCCGGTCCTCAAAGGGTAGATCACCTTTTAAACATCGAGATGCCTCTGGCATTTCCCTTTAGGGACTTTCACCGGCAAAACTGCCCCGGCGGTAGGCTTTGGCTTCCAAAGCACTAACGGAGCTCCAGGATGTTCTTGAGGCTTCAACCTCGGCAGAACTACTGGTGCCATGCTCTGGGGTTCCGGCCGCTTCATCCGGCACCAATACCCAAGCATTGGCAGCATTGATAGACCAGAGATTCTTGGCTATTGAACGCAGTCTGGTGGCTCTTCTCACAGCCTCATGCCCCTGACAATTCAACTGGTACCGGCACCGACTGCATCGACATCGGCAGGTATTCTACCGGGACCGAGTCATGCGTCTCTATCCAGCATCAACAAGTCAGTACCGGACCACTCTGATGCCGACTTCAATCGGTACCGGTACCATGCCTTGCACGATCACCCGGATCGTAGATACTTCGAATCCTCGGATGAGTCTTAAGACTCTGAAAGCTCTGCCAATACCAGAGTACTTCTTCCTGAGGATTCCTCTTCTCCTCAGAGTAGGATGTCTCCACCAGAGGATATGTCCTTTCAGGATTTTATCCGAGATGTGGCCCAAGGTCTTTCCATCACAGTGGCTCCTGAAAAAGAGCCTAGGGAAAAGGAATTAGAAATCCTACAATACCCTAAAGCTCCCAAGGAGGCAGCTACCTTACCTATTCATGAGATCTTGCAAGATCTTATGTTAAGGATGTGGGAAACACTTCTGACCACATCTCCTCACTCTCGAAGACTCAACACCATGTATCGAGTTCCTCCTTGTCCTGGGTTTCAGAAGACTCAATTACCACACCATTCCATGGTGGTGGAATCAGCCATGAGACGGATAAAGAGTGCAAAAAGGCATGCATCTAATTCTCCAGGATGTGAGTGCCTTTCGACGTCGATCCTTCCAGGCTTTCATGCTTTCTGCTAGGATCAGTTCCTATATCTTGTATATGGGAATGTTCCTTAAGGAGGTCACAGGAGATTTAGAGCTTATGAGCCTTCTCCTTCCTGATGATAAAAGGCAAGATTATCTTGCTCTTGTTAAACATACTCAGGATGTTTCCAAGTTTGTGAATCGTGCAGCCTTTGACTGCTTTGAATGCATAAGCAGACCTCTGCTATTACCATAGGTGCACGTAGAATTGCCTGGCTCCAGGCATCCTACTTGGAAATCTGGGTACAGGACAAACTGGGGAATATACCTTGCACAGGAGAGAATCTCTTTGGCAAGAATTGGCAGGAAAAAGCTAATGAGATAGATGCTGACAATATCACTTTGGGATAGATTGTCTAAATCTACAGCTGATCCTGCGAGGAAAAGATCCTCTAAGAAACCATTCTTTGGCAAGAAGAAAGTTTTATCCCTCCTGTACCCAGCAGGGACATCGTTTAGGTCAGTCTGCCCAAAAGGGACAGCAGCAACAACCTAGGCAACAAAGGAAACCAAAAGCAGCTAAGCCTCAACCGGCTCAGCAGACTCAGCCTCCATAGGGGTTTTGACTCCTGTCTAGAGAACCTTGCCTTCCTGGCCCTGAATGGCCCAGAACCCTCCACCATCCCAGGAAGGTTATGTCATTTTGTCCCCAGATGGGGTCAGATAACAGCAGAAAATTGGACTCTGTCTATTTTAAGAGAGGGGTACAAGCTCAATTTCCTCAGCATGCCCCCTCCTACAGTGGTAACACAGTTCAATTCTCAGACCTCTCTCAACGACCGGTTAGGTCTAGAAGTCACTATGCTCCTTGCTCAAGGGGCCATAGAAGAGGTACCTTCCCCAACGGGGTACAGGGTTTTACTCCCTCTATTTCCTTATTCCAAAAAAACAAGGAGGACACAGACCCATTCTAGACCTCAGAGAATTGAACACATTTTTGTTCCGAGAGAAGTTCAAAATGGTCTCTCTAGGAACTCTGCTGCCATACCTTCAGAGTCAGGATTGGCTTTGTTCTCTAGATCTCAAGGATGCGTACCCTTATGTTCTCATCCATCCAACTCACCAAAAGTTCCTTCGATTCATGTTTCAAGGGAAGCACTACCAATACAGGGTTCTTCCTTTTGGCCTGGCCTCTGCATCAAGGGTGTTCACAAAATGCATGGCTGTGGTATCAGCATTTCTCCGCACCCTGGGAATATTCGTCTTCCCTTACTTAGACGACTGGCTCATTCGAGTCCCTTCAGAGCCAGAGGCCAAGGTTGCTCTGTCTCGCACAATGCGCATCCTTCAGTATTTGGGACTTGTCATAAACTTCCCAAAGTCCAACCTTGCTCCCACTCAATCCCTAGAGTTTTATAGGAGCTCTTCTGGATACCAGACAGACAAGGGCCTACCTTCCACAGCCCCGCTGCCTTCGCATTGTGCAGTTAGCTTCCCAAGCAGTGCTAAAACCTCACCTCACTGCTCGGGAAATGTTACAGTTGCTAGGTTACATGGCATCCCCTGTGCTTGTGGCTCCTTATGCTCGCCTCCATATGAGGGCAGCCCAGTGGACCTTATCCACTCAGGCGTCAGGTTGTCTGTCAGACAAAATAGCAAACTCAGATCACCTTATTTTGTCCCTCCAATGGTGGCAGTCACCCAAAAACCTTTTGGTGGGTTCTCCTTTTCAGCAACCCCAACCCCAAGCCACTCTAACAGATGCTTCACAGGTGGGTTGGGGAGCCCACCTGCAAGGCCTCTCTACCCAGGGTACCTGGACTCCACAGGAGGCCTATCTCCATATCAGTCTCCTGGAGCTCAGAGCAATCTTCCTTGCTCTTCGAGTATTTCACACCCAGCTCAGCTACAAGACAGTCCTAGTTCAAACGGACAATCAAGTAGCCATGTTCTATGTGAATACTGGGTCAGACCAAAGTTCATCAAGCCCAGTATCCTGTTTCTAACAGTGGACAATCCAGGTCTCTAGTACCTGACAGGTTCCCAAAAAGGTGCACAGGTTCTACAGTGCTTGTACTGGGGCAAGCAGTGGATTTCTTGGGTCCTCTTTTTTAATGATGGTTTATGGACCTTTCTTCCAGGAACTTGTCCAAACCTTTTTTAAACCCACTTGCATTAACAGCTTTTACTACATGCTCTGGTAACAAATTCCAGAGTTTAATTACGTATTGAGTGAAAATGTTTTCTCTTATTAGTCTTAAATTGGTCACATTGTAACTTAATTGCATGTCTCCTAGTCTTTCTACTTTTTGATGGCGTAAACAACTGATCTACGTTTACCCTTTTCATTCCATTCATTAATTGATAGACCTCTATCACATTTCCTCTCAGCTGTCTCTTTTCCAAGTCAAAAAGCCCTAATCTTTTAAGCCTTTCTTCATAAGGATATCCTTCCATCCCCTTTACCATTTTGGTGGCTCTTCTCTGTACCTTTTCTAATTCTGCTTCTTTTTGGCCCAGACCGCCATGGTTCCCTCTTCTTGAACTCTCCATTTGGGAACCAGTGCAGCTTGGCAAGCACCAGATTTGATTTTCGCAGGAGAACGAAGTGATGTTGCATCTCCCAACATATAAAGTCTCTGGCCCTCTTAGCTTGGATGTTGAAAGGCTAGCCTTATCCACTGTCAATCTGCCAGCTGGTGTCAACAGTGTCTTTTTGATCTCCAGCAGGGTCTCAACAAGAATTGTATTCTTTCAAATGGAAGAAATGTTCTTTGAACACCCAACAAAGGAGCACGGTACCACGTAAACCAACAGGGATCCAGTCCAGGCGTGGTAAGCTAAGGAAAGCCTTTATTAACAGTTCTTAACAGGGGCACCAATACAGAACCCCAAAGGGGAATCAGCAGCCAACCTTACCCAACACAGGCTGTGTTTTGGCTATGCCTTTTTCAGGGGTTTACTTGGCTTTACTAAAAATCATAAATAACAAAATGAACAAATTAAAACAAGAATAATACCCTCATAAAACATACCATATGCAAATAATAAAAAATAACATAAAACCTGATCAAATGTTCCAAAATATATAACATGATACAGCCAAAAGGAACTAAAACACCAATAGATAGATAAATAAAT
Organism: Ichthyophis bannanicus; assembly: GCA_033557465.1. Taxonomy (NCBI): domain Eukaryota; kingdom Metazoa; phylum Chordata; class Amphibia; order Gymnophiona; family Ichthyophiidae; genus Ichthyophis; species Ichthyophis bannanicus. Next base: position 358,413,736 of record CM066036.1, on the reverse strand, counting down.
AATGAATAAATTGTTACTAAAAAATCATCACACAAAATAAATAAAAAACTAAGTCCCCTTCTGTTATATCTTGCAACTATAGAGAGAGGAGAAAACATATTTCATCTGAATATGCATAGCTAACTATATATCCAAAACGGGTAGATAATGTATGCATGAAGTAGGAGTGGAAGAGAGCCAGACCGAAAGATAATCAATCATCTTATTAACTTTAAAAGAACCTATAACTTTCCTACTAGGTGTATGCTTCATACACAAACAAACTATGGAAAATGAGCATAAACTCAGGACACAGAAGAATTAGTCCTTCAGGGAGCTAATACAGTCCTGCACTTCCTCAAACAATCTGTTCAAAGATACAATTGTAACTCGACAGGAGGCTGTCCAAAAAATGTTTAATTTATCTAAAAAAACAACAAAAAGACATGGAGATGCAGGACTATATATCATACAGACCACACACAGAGCCCCTAAGCACTGAAGCGAACAATACCAGTCTAAGCTTGCGTTGTGGATTGTACCTATTCTTAGACTCTAAACGCCCTTAGATATAAAACTGAAATAAGAAAAAATTGTGCAGTACCTTCGCACTCTGTAGTTCTAGCTGGATACTCAAAATTCAAAAACGCACACACCTGCGCTGTTCAAATAACCTACTACCACGGGAAAACTGTGGTGTCAGCTGACCCACTAATACTACCAGGTATTGACCTATGTATGGGACCTTTTGTGTGCCGCAGCACTATAGTAAAAGTGCAAAATATATACCATTAGAATGCTGTAAACCGAGCTGATTTTAAAGAGCGCGGTATAGAAAAGACTTTAAATAAATAAATAAATTTAGACGTACCGATTCTTTTGTTGTCGTGCCCTCTGTTTTGTTCTATCTGTTGCTTTATTCTTCCTCTCCACTCTGTCCTTTTTCTTAATTCCATATGGCGTTCCTTTTCCTTTTTCAGCAGCTCATATATTTTGTTATTGTACACCGCTCTGGTGCCACTGGTAAAGAGCGGTATATTAAATGAACCAATAAAGATAAAGAAAGATAAATAAATCTTGTGTAGATGAAAATTTTAATAGATTCAGTCACTGGTCCCGTGTAACCAAAACATACATGCTAATCTTTTCAAACAACCATTGGTACGTGGCCACACTCAAAATAGCTGGTATTCCTATAGTGTCAACATCAAATTGTACCTAAAATCAGTCCACCAGGGCATAAAACTCACTCAACAACGGACCAATCTCAGAATCCGCACATAACCTTATAGAAACGGACTGGCATAGAGGCACAATATCATCTAAACCTCAATTTGACCACTAGTGCAGACAAATCCAGAAACAAAGTAGGAACAAAAACAAAAATAAAACCAATTTTAAAACTCTTCTATGATGCCATAAATGACATATTGTACCATAACACCTAATGCTTACCGATTAAAATATAGGATTCCTAAAAAAATAAAACCATAAAAAGGATTAAGAATATTGCCCAGTTACCCAGTATACCTAAATTCTCCAGGAACAAGCAGGAAGTCAGTCTGCACATTTGGGCGACATCTGCACTGACGGAGACCTCGCGGCAGCATCCCCCCAGCATTCAAAGAAAGCCTTTGGGAGATGCCATCACGCATGCGCAGTCTCCTTCCCACCCAAGGGTGCCATGTTGCTCAGTCTCCTTTTTTCCACGGAGCCCTTCAGACGCTGTCTGACTTTCCCCAGGAAAAAGGTTGTTTTTGTACCTGAGTTTCAAACTCGACTCCGGTCTTGCACCAGTACTCTTCCTGCCTACCGTCCTAGGTGCCAAGTTCGGTTCAATTTTATAGTCATCGTTCTTTTTATTTTCTGGCGCCTTCGTGCCCTTTTTCCCCCGCTGACAGCCCAAAGAGTCTTCGACCTCGCAGGGGTACTTATTTCCCCCATGGCTACCAGTGGCTTTAAAAAGTGTGATCGGTGCTCTAAATTAATGTCCTTAACTGACACACATGACTGCTGCCTCCGTTGCTTTGGGCCGGACCATGACCTGGCGGCCTGCGGTCTATGCAAACGGATGTCCAGCAAGGCCCTGAAGAACCGCCAGCAGCAGCACGATAGGTTCTTCCCTGAATCCTGATACCTCCGAAGGCCAGGGCCTTGTCTGAGGCCCAGACATCCCTGGTGACTGATTTTAGATACATTTTGATGTTGACACTATAGGAATGCCAGTTATTTTGAGTGTGGCCACGTACTGAAGGTTGTTTGAAGAGATTAGCATGTAAGTTTTGGTAACACGGGACCAGTGGCTGAATCTATTAAAATTTTCATCTACACAAGATCATTCTCATTGTATATGTTTTGCACTTTTAATATAGTACCGCGGCGCACAAAAGGTCCCATGCATAGGTCAATACCTGATAGTATTGACACCGCAGTTTTCCCGTGGTTGTAGGTTATTTGAACAGCATAGGTAGGGGCATTTCTTAATTTTGAGTATCCAGCTAGAACTACAGAGTGCAAAGGTACTGCACAATTTTGTTCTTATTTTAGTTTTATATCGAAGGGCATTTAGAGTCTAAGAATATGTACAATCCACAATGCCGGGTTAGACCGGTATTGTTCGCTTCAGTGCTTAGGGGCTCTGTGTATGGTCTTTGATATATAGTCCCGCATCCCTCCATGTCTTGCTGGTTTTTTTTTTAGATAAATTAAACATTTTTTGGATAGTCTCCTGAGAAGTTACAATAGTGTTTTTGAACAGATTGTTTTAGGAAGTGCAGGATTGTATTAGCTCCCTGAAGGTTTAATTCTTCTATGGAAAAAAGGTTGATATGGAAGGACAGACTAGGTAGGGTATGTGGTCTTTTTCTGTTGTCATGTTTCTGTGTTTCAACTCGCCGGGTTCTCAGCTGGTCTTTCCGAGGAACCCCTGTAGCAGTTCAATTTCCTAGCCAAGGCCATCTGTGAGTGCTCCAGGTTTGTCTCGAGCAGACTATGGCGGCTTAGAGTCAGCGGCTCGAGTAGCGGCGGCAGACATCGGTGCCCGAAGCCAGGCTTTGCTACAGTCATCCGACCTCAAGCAATGGGTTCAGGACAAGTTGTTTGATGTACCATGCCAAGGAGAGAACAAGGCTGCCAAGCTGGAGACTGAGTTCATGACGAGGACCAGGCTCACTAAAAAGACTGCTGCCCCTTCCCAATGGAAGGGCTCGGGTAAAAAGCCCTTCTACCCGAGGAAATGGGCTGCTTACAGAAACTACCCACCTTTTCAGGTCTCCCCGGTGCCCCAGGAAGGTCAGCAGGCCAAGGGACATGGGCAAGGCCCTTGTAAGCAGAAGGCTCCCAAGCCCCAGATGTCTGCCCCAGCCCAGCCAGGGGGGAAGGTTTTGGCATGATTCCTGTTCCACGCGCAGGACCCAAAAGGCAGGCAGAGCTCTGGAGTCTCAATGCGTGGATGAGACAATGGTGCAGAGATGAGGGTTTTGGATTTGTTAGGAACTGGGGAACATTCTGGGGAAAGGAGGGGCTCTTCCGAAGGGATGGGCTTCACCTTAACCGGGATGAAACCAGGCTGCTGGCATTAACCTTTACAAAGGAGATAGAGCAGCTTTTAAACTAGATATTAGGGGAAAGCCGACAGTCGCCCAAGAGCGATGGTTCGGAAGAATGTATCCTTGAAGGATACTACCAAAAGCAGAGAGGTTCCACAAAAGAGTAAAGTAGCCCAAATGCCCTCAAGTATGGAGCAGACAGAGCTTAAAGATCCCAATTTACCCATGTCTAACAATAGCCAAATTAACATGAATAAAATACATTCTCTAAAATGCTTGTATGCAAATGCTAGAAGTCTAAAGAATAAGATGGGAGAGTTAGAATATATAGCACTAAATGAAAGGTTAGATATGATTGGAATATCAGAGACATGGTGGAAGGAGGACAACCAGTGTGACACTGATACCTGGGTACAAACTATATCGTACTGACAGAGCTGATCAAATTGGTGGAAGGGTTGCGCTCTGTTAGAGAGGGCATTGATTCAGAAAGGATTAAAGTTTTGCAGGAAACAAAATCTGCTGTAGAATCTATATGGATTGAAATTCCATATAAAAGGGGGAAGGCGATGGCAGTGGGGGTGTACTATCGAGCACCTGGCCAGAATGACCAAATGGATGATCAAATGCTCAAAGAAATCAAGGAAGCTAACAAAAGTTACAGCGCAGTAATAATAATGGGTGATTTCAATTACCCCGGTATTGACTGGGTCAGTGTCACGTCAGGACATGCTAGGGAGATAAAGTTCCTAGATGAAATAAATGATTGCTTCTTGGAGCAGCTGGTTCATGAACCGACCAGAGGGGAAGCCATATTAAACCTAGTCCTTAGTGGAACACCAGATCTAGTGCAAGAGATAAGGGTGTTGGGGCCACTTGGCAATAGTGATCATAGCATGATCGCCTTTGATTTAATTAGTGGAGGAGGGATAGTAAGGAAATCCACAGTACTACCTTTTAACTTTCGAAAGGGAGACTATGATAAAATGAGGAAAACAGTTAAGAAAAAACTAAAAGGAGCAGTTGTGAAGGTTAAAGACGTACATCAAGCTTGGGTGTTGTTGAAAAATACTATCTTGGAAGCCCAGACCAGCTGTATTCCACGCTTTAAGAAAAGTGGACGGAAGTACAAAAAACTGCCAGCATGGTTTAAAGGTGAGGTCAGAGAGGCTGTTGCCAAAAAAGCATCTTTCAGGAAATGGAAAAAAGAGCCAAATGACGAAACCTGGAAACAGCACAAGCACTGGCAAGTCAAATGCAAGGCATTGATAAGGCAGGCAAAGAGAGAATTTGAAAAGAAGCTTGCTGCGGAAGCAATAACGCGAAATAAAGACCTTTTCAAGTACATTCATAGCAAAAAACCTGTGAGAGAGTCAGTTGGTCCATTAGATGATAAAGGGGTTAAAGGAGCATTAAGAGGCGACAAGGCAATAGCGGAGAGACTGAATGAATTCTTTGCTTCGGTCTTTACTGAGGAAGATGTAGGGATGTTTCTCCAGGACCAAGCAGGAAGTCAGTCCTCACTTATGGGTGACGTCGGCGCCGACGGAGCCCTCGCGGAGCAATTTTCCCCAGCTTTCAAAGAAAGCCTTTGGGAATTGCAGCGCGCATGCGCGGTCCTCTTCCCGCCCAAGGGTGCCATCTTAGCCAGTCTTCTTTTTTCCGCGGAGCCCTACAGACGTACCCGTCGTGTCCCCGCGAAAAAGTTGATATTTCTTCATAATTTACTCTTTTTTCCTTCGGTTCGACGCCGGTCTTTTTCCCGCCCGGACTCGCGACGCCGGTCACGAGTCCTCTTCTTCTTTTTCGGTTTTTCTGACTTAGTCAGTTTTCGTTTTCGGTTTTTCCCTGGCAGCCCGGTCCTTTGACCTCGCCGGGGCCCTTTTTCCCCCGATGGCTGCCAGTGGTTTCAAGCGGTGTGGTCAGTGTGACCGAAATATGTCACTAACTGACACACACGACCATTGCCTCCGCTGCCTGGGCCCGGATCATGAAGAAATGATCTGCGGGCCCTGCGGCAAACTGTCCTCCAAAGCGTTGAGAAGTCGGCGGCATCAGCGGGATAGGATCTTCACTGACCCCAGCCGTACCCGGACCTCGTCGGAGGCCTCCGCGTCCAGGGGTTCCAGCTCGGACCGTCGCCGGAGTTCCTCCGACAGGGGTTCTCCCTCCGGGGACCATCGACGTAAGGTGAAACCCGCGAGGGCGGCGTCGGTGGACGCTCCTGGCTCCGCGAGGGCCAGGTCGCATAGCCCCGATAGCCGTCCCGGGTCCTTGGAGAAGGAGCACCTCACGAAGCGACCTCGCCTGGAGTCGGAGCTGCCTGCTCGGGTAAGTCCTGTGGTCCTCCTGGACTCGCCTCCGCGACAGCCGACGTCGGGCCCGACGCCGTCGGGGCCCGAGTCGGGGGCTGCTGGGTCACCTGAGCTCGGACTCAGGTTGACGGCCTTGGAGAGCAGACTGTCTGCCTTCATGGAACAGCAGCGGGCACTGCTCGCTGGCGCCGCTGCCCCGACCGCCGGGACGTCGACGTCTAAGTCGACCCCGGAGACCGAGCCGATCCTCGAGTCGATGCGAACTCGAGTCGATCCTCAGTCGAGGTCACCCTCGGCCTCCCGTTCGGGACCGAGGTCGCCGACGCCGACTCCATCGGCGTCGGGGCGGCAGGCGCCGCGCCCTGCCCGGGCCGACCCCACCGAGTCCTCGTCGGAGTCGGTCTGGGAGTCTGAAGAGGAAGAGTCGCCTGATTCTTTCCGGACTCGGTGTGTCCCCTCGGACTCACCTGAGTCCGAACCTCGGAAGCAGTCCCCCCCGGAGGATGCCCGATTCTCGGACTTCGTCAGGGATATGGCCAAGGCTTTGGCCTTCCCTGCGGACCCCGAGGAGGAGCCTCGAGCCGAAGAGCTCGACGCCCTCCAGTATGACTCTCCCGCCAGGGAACACTTTACTGTACCGGTTCCTCCCATGCTGGAACGACTACTCTTCGGCATGTGGGAGAGTCCGGCCACCTCGCCGGTCCTGAGCAAGCGGGTCGATTCTATCTATCGAGTCCGCAAGAGCCCTGGCTTCCAAAAAGCACAGCTACCACACCATTCCATGGTAGTGGAATCAGCCATGCATCGTCTTAAGAGCCAGAAGATGCACTCCTCGGTGCCTCCTGGCAGGGAGGCCCGTAACCTGGATGGCCTTGGTAAGAAGTGTTTCCAGGGCTCTATGCTTGCGTGTCGTGTCCAGACCTACCAGCTATACATGGGCATGTATCTCCGAGACCTGGCTAAAGAGCTAGCCGGATTCTCCGCTGGTTTGTCCGAGGAACCCTTGCGGAGGTTCCTGGCCTTGTCCACTGGCATTCGGGAATGCTCAAAATTCATATCCCGAGCAGCCTATGATGGTTTTGAAGCATCGGCTCGAGTGGCCGCAGCCGGCATCGGTGCCCGCCGACAGGCTTGGCTTCAGTCGTCTGACCTTGAGCCCTGGGTGCAGGACAAGTTGGTCGATGTCCCCTGCCGAGGCGAAAACCTCTTTGGCAAGCCCATGGCTGACAAGGCTGCACAGATCGAGACGGAGACTCTCACCAGGACTAGGCTTTCTAGGAAGACCTCCGCCCCTTCCCAGAAAAAGAAGGGCTCGGGAAAGAAGTCCTTTTACCCGAGAAAGGCGGCTGCCTACAAACAATACCCCCAATATCAGGCCCCTGCAGCTCCCCAACAGGGCCAGCAGGCCAAGGGACGGGGTAACGGGTTCCGTAGGCAGCAAGCCCCCAAGCCTGCACCACCAGCCCCTGCTCAGCAGGGTGGGGGCTTTTGACTCCTTAAGCATAGCCTCTCCCCCTCCGCTGGTTCCTCCCAACACCGGAGGCCGGCTGGTTCACTTCGCCCACAGGTGGTCCAGCATCACCTCAGATGCCTGGGTGCTTCAAGTCGTGAGAGAAGGATATCTTCTCCACTTCCACCAGATCCCTCCCTCCTATTTTCCGGGAGAACCTCCACGACCCCCTCTGCACAGGGAACTACTCCTTCAGGAGTTAGCGGGTCTTCTGCAGGAGCAGGCGGTGGAACCGGTGCCCCACCACCTGAGAGGTCAAGGCTTTTATTCCAGGTACTTTCTAGTACCAAAGCGGACAGGAGGCCTCAGACCCATCCTGGACTTGCGCAACCTCAACAAGTTCCTCGTGCGGGAGAAGTTCAAGATGCTTACCCTTGGAATCCTTCTGCCCTACCTCCAGCAGGGAGATTGGCTATGCTCCTTGGATCTAAAGGATGCCTACACGCACATCCTCATCCACCCAAGCCACCGCCAATACCTAAGGTTTGTGGTGGCAGGAAATCATTACCAGTACAGAGTACTACCCTTTGGCCTGTCCTCCGCACCGCGAGTCTTCACAAAATGTCTCGCGGTGGTGGCAGCCCATCTCCGGCTTCACGGCCTCTGTCTTTCCGTACCTCGACGACTGGCTCATCAGAGCAGCGTCCGCTCCGGAGGTCACCAACGCCACATGCCGCACGGTGACTCTTCTGCAGTACTTGGGCTTTGTTATAAACTTCGCAAAGTCCACTTTGCTCCCCTCACAGGATCTCGAGTTCATCGGCGCAAGGCTGCACACTCCTCAGGCACGAGCGTTCCTACCGCTCGACAGGGCTCAACGGCTCATGGACCTAGCCGACCGTTTTCGCAGCCAGCCCCTGGTCTCCGCCAGGCGCTTCCTGAGACTACTCGGCCATATGGCTTCCACCGTCCATGTGACCCCCAATGCCCGCCTGAATATGCGGCCTACTCAATGGTGTCTCCGCAAGCAGTGGCAATAGGCCACAGGCGGCCTAACAGACCTAGTGCGCGTCTCCGAGCCGCTGGCCTCGTCTCTTCAGTGGTGGCTTCATCGGCCGAACCTGGTGCTCGGCATGCCTTTTCAGCCACCTCAGCCGGCCCGGGTGCTGACGACAGATGCATCCCTCCTGGGCTGGGGAGCACATTGCCAAGGGGCATGTACTCAAGGTCTCTGGACCACGTGGGAGTCTGCTCAGCAGATCAACTTCCTGGAGCTCAGAGCGATCCGCTTGGCTCTCAAGGCCTTCTCCCACCTGACCTCTCGCCAGTCCGTCCTTGTCCAGACGGACAATCAAGTTGCCATGTTCTACGTGAACAAGCAGGGGGGCACGGGCTCCTTCCTTCTCTGTCGGGAAGCACAGAAGCTCTGCTCTTGGGCCGTCAGTCACGGCATTCTTCTCAAGGCAGTTTATCTCCCAGGCCAAGAGAATTACCTGGCGGACAAACTCAGCAGGATCCTCCAGCCGCACGAGTGGCGTCTGGATCCCTTGGTAGTTCAGAAGCTCTTTCTAAAGTGGGGCCTCCCCACGATGGATCTCTTTGCCAGTCCTCACAACCGGCAACTTCCTCGCTTCTGCTCTCGTCAGCCACACCCCGTCGAGTTGCGGCGGACGCTTTTCTACTCTCATGGTCGGGGAGCCTTCTGTACGCTTTCCCTCCCATCCCGCTAGTCTCTCGGACTCTTTTCAAGGTTCTCCGAGACAAAGCCTTCATGATCCTGGTGGCCCCTCGCTGGCCCAGACAGCCGTGGTTTCCACTCCTGCTGCAATTAGCGGTAGAGGATCCATTCCCTCTGGGGTTACAACCGGATCTCCTCACTCAGGATCAGGGGTCTCTGCTACACCCCAACCTCAGGTCTCTCAACCTAATGGCCTGGCTGCTGAGAGGGTAGTCCTTGCTCCCCTTCTCCTGCCGGCAGAGGTGGAGGAGGTCGTCTTAGCTTCGCGACGACCTTCTACCCGCAAATGCTACGCCCTTAAATGGCGTCGTTTTTCCGTTTGGTGTACCCAACAGTCTCAGGATCCCTTCTCCTGCCCGGTGTCGGTGATCTTGCAGTACTTGCTATACCTCTCTAATCTGGGACTTAAGTCCAACTCCGTCAAAGTTCACCTCAGTGCTCTTTCAGCACATCATGTGCCGGTGGACGGCAGACCTCTCTCCAACGACCCTCTCGTAGCGAGGTTTCTCCGAGGTCTCCTTCTACTTAAACCACCTCTGCGCCCGCCAGCGCCTGACTGGGACCTGAATGTGGTTTTACAGCGGATCACCTGTCCGCCTTTTGAACCTATGGCTACCTGTTCTCTCCGTTTTCTTTCTTGGAAAACATTGTTCTTGATAGCCCTCACTTCTGCTAGACGCGTAAGTGAATTGCAGGCCCTCGTGTCTGATCCCCCTTACACTCGGTTCTACAAAAATAGGGTAGTCCTACGGACTCACCCAAAATTTCTTCCAAAAGTGGTCTCCCCTTTTCACATCAATCAGGAGGTGGTACTTCCAACCTTCTTTCCCAGACCACACTCCAGCCGAGCTGAAACGGTCCTCCATACCCTGGACTGTAGAAGGGCATTGAACTTCTACCTTGACCGTACGCGGGAGCACCGTAAAGCTGCTCAGCTTTTTGTGTCTTTTGACCCCAATAAATTGGGGCTCCCGGTCTCCAAGCATACTCTGTCCATCTGGGTTGCGGACTGTATCTCTTGGGCTTATGGGGCAGCCGGACTCTCCTTGGAAGGTCGAGTCACGGCTCATTGCGTTCGGGCAAAGGCTACGTCAGTGGCTTACCTCCGCTCTGTTCCGCTGGCAGACATCTGCCGGGCCGCTACTTGGTCTTTGAGCCAGACTTTTGCGGTCCATTACTGTCTCGAGAGGGAGTCCCGCAGGGACAGTGCTTTCGGACAGGCAGTCCTCCGTAATCTCTTTGAGGTCTGAGCAACTCCTACCCTCCATCCCGGATGTGGGCTACCGGTGGGTAATAATTCAGCGAAGATTCTTTCTTTCTGTGCTGCTGAGCTAGAGGGAGCTCATTTTTGTGCTTAGGGTCTCCGGTAGCCTTAAGCTTGGGAGTCCCATAAGTGAGGACTGACTTCCTGCTTGGTCCTGGAGAAAGCGTAGTTACTCACCTGTAACAAGTGTTCTCCAGGAGCAGCAGGAATCAGTCCTCACAACCCTCCCTCCTCCCCTTGGAGTTGCAATCACCTGCATTAGTTTTTTGCAAATTTTTATGCTGTCTTTTTTAGCTATGTCATCTGACTGGCTAAGATGGCACCCTTGGGCGGGAAGAGGACCGCGCATGCGCGCTGCAATTCCCAAAGGCTTTCTTTGAAAGCTGGGGAAAATTGCTCCGCGAGGGCTCCGTCGGCGCCGACGTCACCCATAAGTGAGGACTGATTCCTGCTGCTCCTGGAGAACACCTGTTACAGGTGAGTAACTACGCTTACCCATGACTGAAGTGGTATTTAAAGGTGCGGAAGAATTGAAGGAAATATCGATACATCGGGAAGATGTCTTACAACTATTAGATAAACTGAAGAGTAGCAAATCACCTGGGCCGGATGGTATACATCCAAGGGTGTTGAAAGAACTGAAATATGAGATTGCAGACCTGCTATCAGTAATCTGTGAACTATCATTAAAATCATCTCTAATACCTGAAGATTGGAGGATCGCCAATGTAACACCTATTTTTAAAAAGGGTTCCAGGGGTGATCCGGGAAACTACAGACCGGTGAGCCTGACGTCAGTACCGGGAAAAATGGTAGAAACCATCATAAAGAATAAAATTACTCAGCATGTTAGATAGTCACAACCTAATGGGAGACAGCCAACATGGCTTTAGACAAGGAAGATCTTGTCTTACTAATCTGTTATGTTTTTTTGAAGGAGTGAATAAACAGGTGGACAAAGGTGAGTTTGTTGATATTGTGTATCTGGACTTTCAGAAAGCCTTTGACAAGGTCCCTCATCAGAGACTTTTGGCAAAACTAAAGAGTCATGGGATAGGAGGCAGTGTACTATTGTGGATCAGGAACTGGTTAAAAGATAGAAAGCAGAGGGTAGGGCTAAATGGCCAATTTTCCCAATGGAGAAAGGTGAATAGTGGTGTACCCCAGGGATCTGTGCTGGGTTCGCTGCTTTTTGACATATTCATAAATGACCTGGAAAGTGGAATAACGAGTGAGGTTATCAAATTTGCAGATGACACAAAACTATTTAAAGTTGTTAAAACCCAAGAGGATTGTGAAAAATTGCAAGAGGATCTTGATAAATTGGAAGACTGGGCATCAAAATGGCAGATGAAATTTAATGTGGACAATTGCAAGGTTATGCACCTAGGGAAGAACAACCCAAACTATGGTTACACGATGCAAGGTTCCACATTAGGAACCACCACCCAGGAAAAAGATTTAGGCGTCATTGTGGATACCATGTTAAAACCCTCGGCCCAGTGTGCAGCGGCGGCCAAGAGAGCAAATAGAATGCTAGGTATGATAAGGAAAGGAATGGAAAATAAAACAAAAGATATTATAATGCCTCTATATCGTTCCATGGTGAGACCGCACCTTGAATATTGTGTGCAATTCTGGTCGCCGTATCTTAAAAAGGATATAGCGATTTTAGAAAGGTACAGAGAAGAGCCACCAAAATGGTAAAGGGGATGGAAGGATACTCCTATGAAGAGAGGCTAAAAAGGTTAGGGCTCTTTAACCTGGAAAAGAGACGGCTGAGGGGAGATATGATAGAAGTCTATAAATTAATGAACGGAGTGGAACGGGTAAACGTAGATCGATTGTTTACCTTATCAGAATATAAAAAGACTAGGGGACATGCAATGAAGCTACAGGGTAAACTATTTAAGACTAATAAAAGAAAATATTTTTTCACTCAACGTGTAATCAAACTCTGGAATTTGTTACCGGAGGATGTAGTAAAGGCTGTTAGTGTAGCTGGGTTTAAAAAAGGTTTGGACAAGTTCCTGGAGGAAAGGTCCATAAACCATTATTAAGAAGTGACCGAAGATATCAATGCTTGATCCAGTACAAGCATTGTGGAACTTGTGTCTCTTGGGGAAACTGCTAGGTACATATGACCTAGATTGGCCACTGTTGGAAACAGAATACTGGGCTTGATGGACCTTGGTCTGACCCAGTATGGCATATCTTATGTTCTTATGTTCTCCTTGGGCATAGCCTCTCCACCCCAAGGAGATTCAGCAGCCCACAGGGGGACATCTCATTCACTATGCCCAAAGGTGGCCAGCCATCTCCACACTGACTCTTGGGCAATCCAGGTGGTCAAGGAGGGCTACCTCTCCATCTGGCCCAGACACCTCCCCCTTTCTTCCCAGGAAAGCCCCCAGGTTTCCCTTTCACCGGGACCTTCTGTTGAAGGAACTGGCAGGTCTTCTTGAGGACAGAGCGGTAGAACCAGTTCCCCACCATCTCTGGGGCAAGGGGTTCTACTGCAGGTACTTCCTCGTACCAAAAAGAACAGAGGGCCTGAGGACCATCCTCGACCTGCGCAATCTGAACTAGTTCCTGGTGAGGGAGAAGCTCAAGATGCTCTCCCTTAGAACATTGCTGCCTTAGCCTCCAGCAGGGAGATTGGCTATGCTCCTTGGATCTGAAGGTTGCTTACACACACATCCTCATTCACCCAAACCACAGGCAGTACCTGAGGTTCATGGTGGGGAGCAGCCATTACCAGTACAGAGTGCTGCCCTTCAGATTGGCTTCCCCCCAAGAGTCTTCACCAAGTGCCTGGCAGTCGTGACTGCCTCCATCTCCAAGGGGTCTTTGTTTTCCCCTACCTGGACGATTGGCTCATAAAGGGAGGCATGGCCTCAGAGGTGCAGCAGGCAACCCACGCACCATCCAGGTCCTGCAGCATCTGGGGTTTGTAATAAAACTACCCTGTCCCACCTCCTCCCGACCCAGTGTCTGGAGTTCATAGGGGCAAGACTAGACACCCTTCAGACAAAGGCCTTCCTTCCAGGTGACCGAACCGACCGCCTCAGAGCAATGGCCCTCGACATACAACATCACTCTTCGGTGTCCACTCGACTGCTGCTACGCCTACTCGGACACCTGGCCTCCACGGTCCATGTCACCCGGATGCCTGCCACCTTATAAGGGACCGCACAGTGGTGACTTCGGGACCAGTGGACACAAGCCACAGGCCATCTCTGGGACAGGGTCTTAGTGACCCGGCAGTTGGCGGAATCTGTGACCTGGTGACAAAGCCCCCAATATCTCAAGACAGGGATGCCCTTCCAGACTCCGTGCCTCTTAAGGGTTCTCACTATGGACGCCTCTGGGCTGGGGTGGGGAGCCCACTGCGAGGAACTCCGTACCCAGGGCAGCTGGTCACCGGACGAGAGCAACCAGCAGATCAACCTTCTAGAATTGCGGGTGATTTGCCTAGCCCTTCAAGCTTTCCTCTTCTGCCTATGACGCCAACCAATGTTGGTCCAAACAGACTACCAGGTGGCTATGTTCTGTGTGAACAAGAAGGGGGACACAGGGTCGCACACCCTCTATCGCGAGGCGATGGCCTTCTGCTCCTACGCAGTCCAGCAGGACATTCTCTTACGGGCAGTATACCTGGCCAACAGATCAAGCAGGGTCCTCCAGCCACATGTGTGGCAGCTGGACCCAGAGTGACCAGCCAGCTCTTTCACCTCTGGAGGAAACCATGGATAGACCTGTTTGCCAGCCCGGATAACTACTAGTTGTCCCACTTCTGCTCCCGGGAAGGCCAAAATGTTGTCAAAATGTTATTCAGGACTCTCCATGACAAGGCTTCGCTAATCATGATAGCCCCTCGTTGGCCCAGGCAGCCGTGGTTTCCGCTACTCCTCCAGCTGTCAGTGGAGACTCCCATTCCATTGGGGAGCTCCACAGGCCTCCTGTCTCAGGAGGGGGATTTTCTCTTGCACCCCAACCTGTGGTCCCTGTCACTGACAGTGTGGCTGCTGAAAGGGTGACCCTAGCCCCATTCAACCTCTCGAGAGAAGTGGAGGAGATCCTGCTGGCGTCCCGTAAGACGTCTACCAGGAAAAGCATACACCTTCAAGAGGCGCAGATTTTCTCTTTGGTGCGCAGAGCACAGGGTTAACCTGTTCTCCAGCCCGGTGCAGCTAGTGCTGCAGTACCTTCTCCATCTCTCCCACTCTGGGCTGAAATTGAACTCTGTCAGAGTGCACCTCAGTACCTTGGCGGCGCACCACCACCTGGTGGATGGTAAACCCCTCTCGGCCCTGCCTCTGATGACTTACTTCATGAGGGGGCTCCTTCTTTCAAACCCCCGGTGTGACCCCCAATGACCAAGTGGGACCTCAGTGTGGTACTGGCCAGCTTACTCGCCCGCCCTTTGAGCCCCTGGCTACCTGCCACCTGCGATACCTCTCGTGGAAGGTGGTGGTCCTGGTTGCGCTCACCTCTGCTCTCAGGGTTAGAAAGCTCCAAGCCTTAGTGGCAGAGGCACCTTATACCAGGCTCTACAAAAACAGGGTTGTTCTCCACACACACCCCAAATTCCTTCCGAAGGTGGTATCGCCCTTTCGCTTCAACCAGGAAGTGGTATTGCCCACCTTCTTCCTGAGGCCTCACGCCATTAGGGCAGAAACTGTCCTCCACACCTTGGACTGTTAGAGGGCTCATGTCCTTCTATATCCAGTGTACTCAGGGCCACCGTAAAGCTTCTCAGCTTTTTGTCTCGTATGACCCCACTAGGCTGGGGTAGGCAGTGACCAAACATACACTGTCTACCTGGGTGGCGGACTGTATTACCCTCGCCTATGAGCAGGCGGGGCTCCCGCTGCAAGGCTGGGTCACAGGGAGTCCTGACGAGACAGTACCTTTGGCAAGGCCGTGCTCCGTAATCTTTTCAGGGTCTAAGCAACTCCTACCCTCCGACCCTTCTGTGTTCAGAAGTGCTGGTTTCCATCGGACACATGGGTCCTACAGCAGTCTGCTCTTGCGGTCTCAATTGCTGCTGTTCATGGCTTCCCCTGAGGGTAACCATATGTTTTTCTCTATGGGCTTTCGGTAGCCTGTAGCTAAGGAGTCCCATATGTGAGGACTGAATTCCTGCTTGTTCCCGGAGAAAACGTAGTTACTCATCTGTAACAGGTGTTCTCTGGGGACAGCAGGAATCAGTCCTTACAACCCTTCCTCCTCCCCTTGGAGTTGCTGCTTACCATTTTTTAAAAATTTGGCCGTCTTTTAGCTATGTCATCTGACTGAGCAAGATGGTACTCTTGGGAGGAAGGCGACTACGCATGCGTGGTGGCATCTCCCAAAGGCTTTCTTTGAAAGCTGGGATTCTTCCATGAGGGCTCCATCAGCGCCGACGTCACCCATATGTGAGGACTAATTCCTGTTGTCCCCGGAGAACACCTGTTACAGGTGAGTAACTACACAATATAGAGAGAGAGAGAGAGAGATTTATATTCTTACTACTACTAATCATTTGTTTAGCGCTACGCTGTACAGACACAGAGACAATCCCTGCTTATCAAAGAAAGCCTTTGGGAGATGCACCACGCATGCGGTGTCCCCTTCTTGTGCAAGGGTGCCATCTTGTATCAGTCTCCTTTTAACTGCGGAGCCCATTAGAAGTCTGTCCTGTTTCCTAGAGCAAAAGTCTCTCTTTTTGTCTTAAAATCTTTTCCTTTCCGGTACGTGTACAGGTTCCTCTTACCACCCCCGAGCCAGTTCGCCATAGCATCACTCCTCGGGTTCATTTCCTTGTTTTTTCTCGAGGTGTCTCTCTACCGGCACTTTGTGCCCTTTTTGGCCGGTAGGCCTCATACCCTGACCTGGGTTCAAGGATCTGTTTTTCCCCCATGGCCTTCAATGGCTTCAAGAAATGTGATCCATGCAGTAAGATGATATCCCTCACTGATCCATATGACTGCTGCCTCCGTTGCCTTGGGCCAGACCATGACAACTTGGGCTGCAATCTTTGTAAGTCCATGTCCGCAAAGGCCATCGAGCCACCAGCTGCAGCAGGAAAAGTTCTTCCATAGATCCAACTCTGCGCCGGAGTCCCCAGCAATGCCATGTTCCAGGGCCCCCTCCAGTACATCAGTGCCTCGGGATGCCTGGGCTGCATCAGAGTCCTGCGGCTGCAACCTCTCCGAGAAGAACTCCCCGGAAATGGAATGCAAGAAGAGCTTCAAGCCCTCGAAGACCACCTCGGAGGACAGTTCTGGAAAAGTGGGTAAATCCCACACCAGGCCCCACAGTCCCCAGCATGAATCCGATGGGTCGGAGTGGGAGCGGCCTCGCAAGCTGCTCTGGAAGGAGTCGTCAGTGTTGTGCGACCGGCCTCAGGCCCCTGAGTCCATGCAGGTTGAGGACACCCTCTTGACGGAACAGATGCCGGGACCAAAGCCATCAGTGTCTGCATCGAAGGCTGCAGAGCCATCTGGCATGGAGACCAGAATGGCAGTCTTGAAGCGCACTATCACTGCTTTCCTGACACAACAGCAGGTGCTGATGTCTGGTTCATCTGCCCTGATGACCGGACTGCCTGCCCTGACAACCGGACCCTTGACCTCGAGGGCGTCCCCGGTCATTGACCCGATCCTCGAGTGCCTTCCACCCCAAAAGACCCATTGGCATTGGACAAGGTCCCGGTCCTGTGCACACAGCTCAGACCATAGGTCCCCCAGGGATCGCAGGCCTTCGGGTCACAGCCCTACCATGGAAGCCGCAGAGCCTTGGATTCTTCCTCAGACTGGGAGACCGAAGACGAGGAGTCCCCGGACACACGGTGTTACAGAGATGTGCCCTTGGACCAGTCTCCACCAGTGTTACGGCACCATTCCTGCCCGAGGACATTGCCTTCCTCAACTTGGTGTGGGATTTGGCAAAGACACTTGCGTTCAAGGTGGAGGAGGACCCCCGCACGGAGGAACTTGAGATCCTCCAGTACGAGGCCCCTCTGAAGGATGCCCTCACAGTGCCCGTCCCTCCAATTCTTGAGCACCTCATTCTCTGTATGTGGGAAACACCAGCATCTGTGCCCATTGTGAGCTGATGGCTCGACACCATGTACAGAGTCCGCCGAAGCCTGGGGTTCCAGAAAACCCAGCTCCCTCACAGTTCTATGGTCATCGAGTTGGCCATGCGGCGACTCAAGAGCCAAAAGACTCCTTCATCGGTGCCTCCGGGTAGGGAGCCCCAGACCTTGGATGCCCTCAGCCAAAAATGCTACCAGAGCTCAATACTGGTTTGCCAAGTCCAGTCCTACCAGTTTTACATCAGCATGTACCTAAAGGAAATGGTGAGGGAGCTCGCCGGTTTCTCTGCAGGCCTTGATGGGGAACCCCTTTAGCAGTTCAAGTCACTGGCCTGGGCAGTCAAGGAGTTCTCGAAGTTCCTGTCTTGAGCAGCATACAGTGGCTTTGAATCCTCAGCCAGATCGGCCACTACGGGCATCGGGACCCGACATCATTCGTGGCTGCAGTTGTCTGACCTCGAGTAATGAGTCCAGGACAAACTCATAGATGCCCCTTGCATTTGAGAGAACCTCTTTGAGAAAACCCATGTCAGACAAAGCTGCTGAGATAAGAGACTGAGTTCCTGACCAGGACCAGACTATTGAAGAAGACCTCGGTGCACCCCCGGAAAAAGGCCCTGGGGAAGAAGTCTTCCCCAGGGGGTGTTTAGTAATGCTCTACAGTACCAAGCCTTCTCTGCCTGACAGCAGGTGCAACAGTCGAAGGGACAAGGGCATGGCCCCAGCCCAGCCTGGAAGAAGCTTTTGACTCCTTGAGTATGGCCTCCTCTCTCACAGATGGCCTTCATCAGCCTACAGGAGGGCGTCTGCCCTGTTTGCCCACAGGTGGTCCTCCATCACCACCAACTCTTGGGTGCTGCAAGTAGTCAAGGAGGGATACCTTTGCCACCTGCAACAGACACCAGCCCCGTTCTTCCCAGGAGAATCTGTAAGGCCTCTCCTTCACCAGATTCTGCTCCTCACAGAGCTCACAGCCCTCCTCAAGGACAAGGCAGTGGAGCCAGTGCCCAAACATCTTTGGGGCAAAGGCTTCTACTCCAGATATTTCCTCATCCCCAAGCGAACAGGGGGGTCTCAGGCCCATCCTGGACTTATGGGACTTGAACAGATTTCCAGTGAGGGAGACGTTCAAGATGCTGCCTTATCTCCATCAGGGAGACTGGCTATGTGTATTAGTTCTGAAGGATGCTTATACACACATCCTGATCCATCCCAACCACTGACAATAACTCCAGTTCATGGTGGGAGGAGGTCCCTACCAGCATAGAGTACTGCTCTTCGGACTGGTGTCATCACCAAGGGTCTTCACGAAGTGCCTTGCAGTGGTCGCAGCCCATCTTCATCTCCAAGGGGCCTTCATCTTTCCCTACCTGGATGACTGGCTCGTAAGTGGAGGCACAGTTGCAGAGAGTCACCATACCACTGAGCACACCATCCACATCCTGCAGTGTCTAGGGTTCATCATCAACTACCTCAAGTCCCACCTCTCTCTAACACAGTGCCAGGAGTTCATAGGGGCTCAGCTAAACATCCTCCAGGCTAAGGCCTTCCTTCCTCCCTCCGGAGAGGACAGAATGTCTCAGGGCGCTAGCTGCAGAAGTGCAACACTGCCAGTCTTTGCCTGCTCACCTTCTCCTCCGCCTGCTGGGCCACATGGTCTCCACGGTCCAGGTAACCCCATACGCCTGCCTGCACATGAGGGCAACTCAGTGGTGCTTCAGCTCCCAGTGGGCACAGGCAGGCTTCGAGACAGGGTAAGAGTGACCCGCTAACTGGCAGAATCCCTGGACTGGTGGCGTATCCCTGCCACCTTCAGGCTGGTATGCTCTTCCAAGCACCCACCCACCAGAGGTCCTTACTACAGATGCATCCCTGCAAGGATGGGAAGCTCATTGCGAGGACCTCCATACCCAGGGCATATTATCCCAGACGGAAGGTCTATTGCAGATGAACTTCATGGAGCTCCGGGCAATATTTTGGACCCTCCGAGCCTTTCGCCACCAGTTGCAGCACCAGTCAGTGCTGGTCCAGATGAACAATCAAGTCACAATGTTCTATGTCAACAGACAAGGAGGGACGGGATTGTACTCCCTCTGCCAGGAGGCCGTAGCCTCTCCTCATATGCGACATGCAATAGGATGCTCCTGTGGGCAGTCTACCTCCCGGCCTGGAAAACACCCTGGCGGACAGGCTGAGCAGAGTCCTCCAGCTGCACGAGTGGTGCCTAGACCTCCCGGCTTTTCTGACTCTGGAGCGTTCTCCTAATAGACCTGTTTGCCAGCCTGGACAACACTCAGTTGCTTCGCTTCTGCTCCTGCCAGCCACACCCGTCCTGGGTGGCGGTAGATGTGTTCCTCATCCCATGGACAGAAGGCTTCCTTTATGCTTTCCCACCGACACCGCTGGTTGCCAAGACCCTCTTCAAGTTCCAGCGCGATAGAGCATCACTGATTCTGGTGGCCCAGGCAACCATGGTTCCTGCTGCTTCTCTGTCAGCGGCACCTCAGATTCTCCTGGACTGCGTCCTGGGACTGCTCTCTCCTCCACCCCAACTTGGGGTACCTGTCACTCACAGCATGGCTGCTGAAGGTAGTGCTAGCTCCCTTCAATCTCCCAGATGATGTGGAGGAGGTCCTTCTGGCTTCCCGCATGTTCTCCATGATAAGGGCGTATGCCTTCAAATGGTGTCTATTTTCGGTGTGATGTGCCAAGAGACAGGCAAACCCTTTCTCCTGCTTGGTGCAACTTCTGCTCCATTACCTACTCCACCTCTCACAGGTGGGACTGAAGTCCAACTCAGTCAAAGTGCACCTGAGTGCTATTGCAGCGCACCACCATGCTGTCGAGGGGCTGAACCAAGAGAGAGACTTGCCCTTATCTCTCGTTTCCTATGTGGCCTTATGCTTTCCAATCCCCCCCCCCCCCCCCCGTCCACCCACCAAGAGCAGAGTGGGATTTCAATGTGGTGCTCTCACAGCTCACTAAGCCACCATTTGAGCCCCTGGCTACCTTCCACCTGCGGTATCTCTTGTTGAAGCTTGTCTTTCTCATGGCACTCATGTCCGCTCGCAGGGTCAGCAAGCTACAGGCTCTGAAGGCAGAGCTGCCCTACACGAGTTTCTATAAGAACAGGATGGTGCTCCGCACACACTCCAAGTTTCTGCCAAAGGTGGTGTCCCCCTGCCACTTTAATCAGGAGATGGTGCTTCCCACCTTCTTCCTGGGGCCTCACGCTGGCAAGGCGGAGACCATTCTCCATACACTGCTCTATCTGCAACGGACTCTGGGCCACCGCAAAGCACCTCAGCTCTCTCATGACCTGTCGACTGGGGTTTCCAGAAACTAAACATACTCTGTCCACTTGGATGGTGGACTCCATTCCCTCGCCTCTGAGCAGGCTGAGATCTCACTAGTCCAGCAGGTCCCGGTGCACCACATCAGAGCCATGGCTACCTCTGTAGCAAATCTCCGTTCTGTACCTATTATGGAAATCTGCTGGGCCACTACCTGGTCTTCAGTCCATATCTTCGCATCTCACTACTGCCTGGAGAGGGAGTCTCGACAGGACAGCACTTTTGGCCAGGCCGTGCTCCGTAATCTCTTTGGGGTGTAGGCAACTCCTGCCCTCCAATCCTTCTGTGTTCAGGCTACCGGAGTGCTGGTTTTCTGACAGACACTTGGGTTTTCTGAGAGTCTCTCAGTTGGGACTCAACTGCTGCAGCTCACAGCTCACCTTCTCTGGTCACCCGTGACGTTTTGTAGAGGTTCTCAGTAGCCTGTAGATGGAGAGTCCCATATGTGAGGACTGACTTCTTGGTTGTTTCCGGAGAAAGCATAGTTACTGATCTGTAACAGGTGTTCTCCAGGGACAGCAGGAATCATCCTCGCAGTCCTCCCTCCTCCCCTTGGAGTTGCTTCTTTATTGTCTTTTATTTTTGCCATCTTAGCTATA
Source organism: Ichthyophis bannanicus (assembly GCA_033557465.1). Classification (NCBI taxonomy): domain Eukaryota; kingdom Metazoa; phylum Chordata; class Amphibia; order Gymnophiona; family Ichthyophiidae; genus Ichthyophis; species Ichthyophis bannanicus. The sequence continues at coordinate 358,392,406 of CM066036.1, read as the reverse complement.
TTATTAGACTGAGGCACCCTTGGGCGGGAAGGAGACCACGCATGTGTGGTGCATCTCCCAAAGGCTTTCTTTGAAGGCTGGGGAGAAGCTTCCACATGGGCTCCATCGGCGCCGACATTACCCATTTATGAGGACCAATTCCTGCTGTCCCCAGAGAACACCTGTTACAGGTGAGTAACTACACTTTTCCTCCAAAAACTCATCCAAACCTGTTCCTTATCGTTCCTTCAGTTTAGTCCTCCACCTCTGGGTTGTGCACCTCCTCCTGCAGCTTGGAGACTGGGCATGTCAAAGTCATGGCATCACTGGATATAGCCTGCTGGTATCTCCCATCAGCCCCTAGTGTGTCCAGTCTCCATGCAGCAGAGGACGTAGTGAGCCTAGCTTCTGGGCTCACTTGGGGGGAACAGATAAGGAGCATTTAGTGTGACAAATTCTATTCTGATTTTGCTTTTGCTTTTTACTTTTAATTTTACTTTTGGTTAATTGGCAATCAGGGATTAGTTCCCTTTAGTTATTAGGAACAAATTTCCTTATATTTACAGTAATTTTAAATTTGAGCCTGGCTCTTTAAATTAGTAGCAGCTCTCGCCTTCCCTCCTTGTCAGTTGTTTTCACTTGCTGCAGGCATTCGCTGGTGCGGATCTCTCTCCCTGGACGGTACGGGAGAGAGCTCAGGGACCCATACAGCCACACTGAAGCTGTGTGAGACGGAGCCTCTCCGTTGCAGCGGGATTTTAATTTTACTCTGTGGAACTGGCTGAGAGGTCCTCGCTGCAGCTGCCAGGCGCATCAGCGCGGCTTGAGGATCGGAGGAATTCAAAGCGGTAGGAGAAGGCTGCTTGGCTTTCAGCCCTGCAGGTAAGGCCTTCGTGCTCGGTCGGTCTGCTGAGGCCTCCTTTTTGTAGCAGCTGTTGTTCTTGGCGCCAAAATTCATTGGCGAAGGGGCGGCCATTTTCTCTCTAGGTATTTGGACCGCATGGCGAGAGTTGCAGGGAGCTGCCTGTGTGAGGAAGACAACAGGCAGAATAGCTAGATTTTTGGGCCTAGTGTTTCTTTCTTTTGTTTGTAGGTTTTTTGAGGCTCGGGGGGTTCCTCAGCCTTAAGGGGGTTGTTGTCAGTCCTCTTTATTTTTACATTTATTCTTAGTTTTATAGGACAGCAGTTTTGGCATTGATCTCTGATGATACATGTTCTTTCCCTCCTAATCATGTCTCTGAGGAGCATCTGTTAAATCCCTGGATATTAGGCAAATTGCCAGCTTTTAGGTTTAAGAGCAGAGCCCTAACTGGTAGTTGGAAGGAGGGACAGGCTGGAAGTGTGCCTTTGTGTATTCTATAGTGAAAGTTGCCCAAATGCCTGTGGTTTCACAGGGACAGGTTTAGGAAACCTTAGGATATAAAAAAGTATGTAACAGTTAACTGTCAACCAAGAAGTGCCTGTGCTACGGTCTATGGCCACCAGAGGGCAGCTGGTACACTCAATAGTGCCTTTCTGTGACCATGTGTATGTATGCAGCCATATCAGATTGATCATTCTCTGCAAGTCAGGGAAGAAATAACCACAAGGCCACCTCATGGGCTCTCAGGGGTTAGTGACTAAAGCAGCAACTGTGATGTTCTGCAAATCAAGATTATATTACCAAGATTTAACCCTTTCCAGGCCGAGCCCAAAATTTTTGGATCCAAAATTCTGACTAAATATTCCTATCAAATGGTATATAATACATGACCATAGCAGAAGGAAAAGCACTATTAGAACATATTGAATAAGACGGGTACAATTTTCCTGAAATATGCAAAAAATTAACCCGGCTGCAGAATGTGGATTAAAAAATTTAAAGTAGGCCTTCAAATTGTTTTAAAGCTCTTCTGTATCGTTTGTTAGGCTCCGGTGCTCTAAAGGCCACTGGATGGCAGCGCTGCTCATGAATCACATATAGTATTCAGTGCCCCCATCCCTGGGGGGGGGTGGTAAAACACAAAATCGTATTACTCATCAGGTTCACACAGGCAGCAACCTCTAAGACCTCCATTTGCAAGGTTGTCGGTGTATCCCACTGCTGTTTCTCTGACTGCAGGAAGGCCGGGGGGTGCCTGTGTGTTTCATAACTCCACTTGGCATGCCCTTCCCAGGAAATTCTCATCTATTTCTAGAGCAGGATTTCATTTCATTTCATTTCTCTGGTTATGGTTAATGCACAGCGTTAAGGGGCTGTGTTCGAAGGCTTGGGTCCCACGGACTTCGGTGGGATTTCAAAAAGAAAAAGAAACTCTCTTTAGTGAGAGAGAGCCTTGTTCATTTTTAGCTAACACTGTTGATTTATTCGGTGGCCTTTTGCGTTCTGAACCCCAAGGTCGGGACACTGTTTGCTTCCAGGGGTTCTACTCTCTATTTCGCTCTTCAGCTCCCTGGCAGACACAGCAGGCTGGCAGGGGGTGCGCAACGCGTCCTGCAACGCTGAATCCCTCAGGATAAGGGGGGAAGGAAAGCTGGGTGCAGCGGGGGCTGGTGGCTTCCTGCAAAGCTATAGGAGCAGTTCGGGTAATTTTAGCTAATCTGCTTTGATTTCATTGGAGTTGGCGGAAACTTGGTTTTTGGAGTCCTATGCTTTAAAAAAAAAAAAAAGGGCATAGCTATGTTGATTTACAAGAATCTCCTTCCACTATCCATAGAAGGTCCTATAAAGTGTTAAAGTTGGTTTATATGGCAGGGTAATATTTTGGCTTAGCTGCTGTGATATAGCGCTATGATCCGCTGTAAACATATTCAAGTTAAAAGGAATTATGGTGATAACTCTCTTGGACAGTTGTAACAGGTGCTTGGGTGAGCGCCATGGCCAGTCCACAGATGTGAAATGCTCTGCCATAAGCTTTATGTCATGAGAGGGGTTATATAGTTGTGTGGTTTCTTAATGGAAAATATTCCCGTTTAGTTTGGCTTTGCCCAAATTATAAGATTTTATGGTAGATTTGTAATGTCTTAATTTTACCTATATGTGGTTTAATTTTACATATGGAAAAGGCAGCTCAGCGGAGAGAGGTTGCAAAATAGAACTCTGGCCTTTGAAGCTATCTATGCTCCCATTCCATTTATCAGAGGTTCTCCAGTATGGAGAGTATCTGCTAGTGTTCAGCGAATGCCTTAATGGGGACCAGAAGCATGCAGCCAGGCTAGTTCTCTAGCAGCAATAGCAGCAACTCAGATTCTAGTAGGCATACATCATATGCTGGGCTTACAAGATGGCTTCCATGCTGATCGGCATCAGCCAAGATGGCTGCCGGTTTAGACTGTGAATGTGGAGGCAGCCTGGATGAGGGACCTTGCGTTCTCTGGAAAATGCCCTGCATACACTGAATCATTTAAATTCTATCAGCTACTGGTAGGACACAATGCACTCTCGCATGCTTTTTTGTTTCAATGGTCTAAAACTGGAGTCTTTTCCAGGTGGTATAATGAGAACTTGTCTGCAGTATCTCAGCTTCTTCATTGCTGACTCAATTGCCACTGCGGAATGAGAAAGCTGTATTTCCTAACACCAGGTGCTAGTTGAACTTAAAATATAAAGTCCATCTTTGTGCAGTCAGACGGAATGGGGCGTTACTCTAGCAGGAAGGCCGTGGATTAGTATGCCTGTGATAGGGAGTTCTTTCTACTTCATATTGTTGGCACGGAAAGAGCTTCTCTTAACATATGCTGAAAGAATTTTTGGTTAAGAGATGTCTTTGTGAAAAAAAAAAAAAGTATTCAGCTGTCCTGAATTCGCCTGTTCTTGATTGACATTTTGAGGCTAAGCAGGGGCAGCCCTGGGTACTAAGTGGGTGGGTGCACACCTTGCACTACCAGGGTTTGTGGACTCACTGTATGGAAGAGAGCCCTAGCAATCTTCTTTAGCGCAAGATAGGAAAGTAGATGGTTCACTGAAGCGATCGTTGGGGGGGCAATGCTCTGTCCTTACAAGCTCCCATTTGTGGAGCCTGGGGGGGCGAGAGCATGCTTCAGGTGATTGCAGTGTTTACGGTGATCTACTCGCCTGGAACAGGAAAGGATCAGGGAGTTGAATCGACTAGAGCCTGATTTGCTTTATGTGGCAAATGTGCATTATGGTTTAATTCGAGCGCTAGCTAATATTATTGGCTTCCTTGGGGTTCACCCGGAGGTCTCTCTGGTGGAGGAATGGGGCGGCTGATGGTTTGTCCAAGTCGAGGCTCAGTAAGTTCCCAGTTAAAAGTCCATGTCTTGTCCTTTCCCGGTGGGCTCTCATAGGGCAAGTAGTTAGCGTATCAAGGCTTTCGGGGAAAGGTATTCTTGGTAGCGCCCAGTTGGACGAGACGGCCGTACTAGGCTGATCTCATTCGCCTACTCGACGGGCATTTCCTAGATGTTGCAGGTAGCGGACGTTCTGCTGCGGCTAGGTCTGCGACGAATGTCTCAGGTGGATCGGTGCCCGCCTATCTTTATCTTTATGTTTATTCGTTGCTTGATATACCGCCCAGGCAGGTGCATCAGGGCGGTTTACAATATAATCAATCAGTAAAATCAAGAAAAGGAAAAGGAATGCCATTATTTGGACAGGACAGTGAGAAACAGAAAAGCAAAAGTGAGAGAGACAGGTTAGGGAAGATACTCGTGGAAAGGCCAGTCACTCTTAAGGGTGTGGTAGATCAAAAGCCTGCTGAAAGAGATGGGTCTTGAGTAGGGACTTAAATCTTTGAAAGGAAGGCTCGGTACGGAGGGTAGGTGGGAGTGAATTCCAGAGTGCTGGGGCCAGAAAGTAAAAAGCGGAGTGACGTGTCATTTCCAAGTGAGCTGAGGATGGAGAAGGGAGATAGAGACGGTAACCATGTGCTGAGCGAAGAAGACGGGGGGAAGGTTGTAAACGGATGGAGTCGGCTATGTACTGAGGAGAACCAACGTGCAGTGCTTTGTGAGTGAGTATAAGTATTTTGTAGTGAAAACGGAAGTTAAGTGGGAGCCAGTGTAAACGGAGGAGGAGGGGAGTAATGTGGTCACGGGGGTAGGAGTAAGTGAGTAAACACGCGGCTGTATTCTGGACTAATTGAAGACGTTGAAGTTGATATTTTGGGAGACCTGCCAGAACAGTGTTACAGTAATCTAACCTTGATAGAACCAGGGAAATAACTAAAGAAGTGAGAGAGGAGGAAGGGAGAAAAGGGCGAACAGCTCGAATTTGACGGAGGAATAAGAAAGAATGACGAATAAGTGAAGAAATGTGGTGTTGAAACGAGAGGGAGACATCAAGGGTGACACCGAGATAGTGGAGGGAAGAGACTAAAGGAATAGGAGTAGAGAGAAAGAGTGGAGAGCAGGTGGGTGGAGATGTGTGAAAGGAAAGCCAAAGAGCAGCTGATTTAGCGGGGTTAACATGAAGAAAGTTATTGGTTATCCATGTAGCGACACGGGAGAGACAAAGGTTGAGTGCAGAGAGATCCGGTGAGAGGGAACTAGTGTGGTGAACAAGAAGGATTGGCCTTTGAATGGGCGGGGCTGAAGAAGAAGGGTTATATTCTGCGGCAGTCTTCGCCACCTTGTTGAGAGCAAGGAGGCAGGCTGCGTCTGGTACATAGGTCCGTGCTTAGCGTCTTTTTGAAGGCTGCTGTTCACGGTGGCAAGTCTGGGCGACAAAGGTGTCTGTATCCTTGGTCTGAGTTCTTTGCAGGACAGTGTCTGAAGGAACTAGCGGCCAGTTCCTTAGAGGGTCCAGCTGGCGACTGTTTCCAGCTGTAGAGGTTCTGTGGAGGGAATAGCGCTAGGTGTTCGGATCGATGTGTGGCGTTTCCTTAAGTTGGGACCAGACTGCGCTCCTCAAGGAGAGTTCGGGTTCCGCCATGGGAACCCGATTGGGCCTTAGAGGCGTTAACTAAAGAGCCCTTTGATTCTTTACTCCAGGTGTCGGTAAAGGATTTACTGTTATAGACAGTGGCTTTGATAGCTCTTTGTTCGGCGCGACGAGTTTCGGAGTTTCAGGCATTGTCATGTAATGAACCGTTTTCACCTTTTCTGGATAGAGGGTGGTGTTTGTGACCAGTCCCGTCATCCTTCCAAAAGGTGATATCTGATTTTTCTCCTGAGCCTATTGGTTTCTCTTCCAGTTCTCGGTATTTCTGGAAGGGGAGGTTTTTATTCGTAGCTTACGCCGATAGGAAACATAAAATGCAGGGTGCGGCGTTCATTTCTTTTTTTTTGTGTGTGTGTTGGTTGGAGATCCCTGCGAAGGGGAAGCAGCAGCGAAGGCGGCCATTTCGCACTGGGTTAAGGCGGTGGTTGCTTCAGCATTCTGGTGGCGAGGTTGTACGATTCCGGGGGGCTTTCTGACTCTTGCTACCAGGGTGCAAGCAGCTTCATGGGTGGATCACTGTGTCATTCCACCAGGGGGGATTGTTAGAGCAGCTTCCTGGTCTTCTCTTCATTCCCTCAGTAACCACTACTGCCTAAATGTTCTGGCAGTAAAGGATGCCTGTTCCAGGTCGACGGTGTGGTGAGTTGGCTGGATAGGTCCCTCCCAATGATTACTGCTCTGTTACATCCCAGAGGTGGAGGACTAAACTGGAGGAACGATAAGGAAATAGAAATTACACTTACCTGGTAATTGTCGTTCCTTGAATGACGACAGTTTAGTCCTCATTCCCGCCCAGGAGTGTGATTTCTTCAGAGTTTATTTTCAGGCGGAGTGGAGCATCAATCTCAAGGAGTAGACAGATCCTTTCAGATTCTAGATCGCAGTGAGTATCCCTCTGTTTCTTCCTTCTCTCTTATTTAAACGAGGGGATGGTATAGGAAACGTGTTTGCATAGAGGGAACGTGAATGTAAAAAAAAAAAGAAAGAAAATATAAGACTGATAAGGTTAAAAAGTTTCCTCAGGTTGAGGAATGGAGAGTTATTTAAAGTTATGGTATAGTTACTTATTTGTTCCTTTTGAGTTTGCTTTATCAATAGTACACTGGGGGCTGATGGGAGATACCAGCAGGCTATATCCAGTGATGTCACGACTTTGACATGCCCAGTCTCCAAGCTGCAGGAGGAGGTGCACAACCCAGAGGTGGAGGACTAAACTGTCGTCACTCAAGGAACGACAATTACCAGGTAAATGTAATTTCTATTTTTGAACCCTGCTATACTAACAGTTTTTTTCTACATTCTACAGTAAAGAATTCCAGATTTTGATTACACACTAAGTGAAAAAATATGTTCTCCAATTAATCTTAAATGTATCACATTGTAGCTGCATTGCGTATCCCTTAGCAGTAAACAACCAGTCTACGTTTATACATTCCACTCCATTCATTATTTTATAGACCTCTATCATATCTCCCCTCAGCAATCTCTTTTTCAAGTTGAAGAGCCCTAATCTTTTAAGACTTTCTTCATAGGGATATCCTTCCATACTCTTTACCATTTTGGTTGCTCTTCTCTGTACCTTTTCCAATTCTGCTATAGCCCTTTTAAGATACGGTGACCAGAATAACGCAGGCCTCATCACTCGGCGACACCACTCCCCATTTAAATGAGCTACTGCAGGCTAGAACTCTTTCTCTCACCACACTTGGCATCAGACACTCAGACGGATACCTGAAGCAAATGGACAACAGCAAGATATTCACACGCTGCAAAGTTCATCACACAGGAGTGCCGAGTAGAGCATTTCAAAAGGCGAGCCTTCCGATCGCAGCACTCATCTGCCGACATCATTGCAAAGTGCCAAGCTCCGCCCGCAGGCTTCAGCACCCGGCAACACTACTCCCCATTTAAACAAGTTACTGCAGGCGCCCCTATGCCTAAGGGTCACACCAAAGGGCCCTTATATGTGGCCATTGGATTGGCCCAAGCACGACAGAAGGTGCCCCACCAGATACCCAAACCACAAGAACACACCAAGGACGGATGAGCACAATTCCAAGTGAAAGATACCCTGAGTAAGAACTATACAGCCAGCAGGTGGTCTCACGGTATGAACATTGTAGTAATCCTCCTTCTGCTGCAAGTACTGTTATACCAAACAAGGGCCATACGCACCAAGATACACATAGTTCCATGCCCACTACTACCCCACATTCCGTGCACTATCCCGTGTTATCACCACAGCAAGCATACCTTACGCAAAACACAACCTAATACAGATAATTCCAGCCCATCCTCTGCATGCTACACAGACCAACCCTGTCCTTGATACCACCATCACATGCATGCTCATTAATGCAAGCTCTATAAGAAACAAAGCCAACACTATCACTGACTATTTGCAGACCTAAAAGATAGACATTCTATGCATTACAGAAACTTTGCTCAATGACACTGACCAGGTCATCCTAAACCAAATCACCCTGCCCGATTACTTAGCATTCAGCTGCCCCAGAACACACAGAAGGGAAGGGGGGTGCTAATACTAGCTAGAAGCCAATACATATTCAAGACTATCTCTTCAAGCAGCACAGTGGAGGTCAACATAATCACCATATCTAACAAGTATCGCATCATAGGCCTCGCATACTGACCCCCCAATGCCAAGACCGAAGAATTCTCCACAATACTGGAAACAATCTGCGCACACAACTCACTACATAAATTGCTCATTGCCATAGGTGACTTCAACCTCAGTGCCACAGCCAACAAAGAGGCTAAATCTTTCCTCAGAGCGATGGAATCCCTACAATACAGTCAATCAGTCAGAACCCCCACACACAGATTGGGAACAGCTCCTGGCCTCTCATTCATCCCATGGCTGCTACATGAATGCAATCAAATCACCACCCCAGCAATTAAACCGATATTGTGGTTAGACCGCTAATTAATAACATTCTCAATTGTTTGCCTCTCTCTGCTCTGGGAAGAGCAGTGCCTTCGCAAGTGCTCTGCTAGAGAGGTGGATTTTTAGCTCCTGTGGCGAATTTGCTGTGAGTTCTAGCTGTCTGTCTGCCTGCATATTATCTATTTATTTGTTTGTTTGTCTTATTGGTGTGCTCCTTCATCTCTCTGTCCCCCTTAGTTTTGCACTTTGTTCAGCTTTCTCAGCTGTATAACTTACTCTGCCTCGTTCAACTATCTGGCCTTTCTGTGTTGGCCAGGTTAACTGTTACTTTGAATTAAATATCTATCCCTGCTCTGTCCCCAGAATGTGCTGAGTTTTAAACTTTTTCTTGCTCTTGTCTATCTGAGTGACTAACCCCCTACCCCCTGCTGACGGTACAGGACAGGGTACTGTCATGCCCTCACCACTCGCCTCCAGCTTAGAGGGGCGTGGTTGCATGAGGAATTTTCCCCTTTCAGCCTTAATTGACTAATTCCCCGCAATGTTTTCTGGGAAATGTACTTTAATTGCGCTATATATGGGCTTCAGGTAGAAAGCTGTAGTCGGGCTCCTTGGGGTAAGGCAATGACAGAAATTTATTGAGCACAAATAAGGTTCATAAATACCACATTCAGGCATACTTCTCCAGGCTTCCTCAAAGTACAACAGGTTATAAGCAAAACAAAACCCCAAACCAAAGTGCAGCTTAAAGTATTCTTCAGCTCAGAAAAAAAAACATAGCCTTTTCACAGCAAGGCTTCCTTTAGCCTTGCTGGTTAAAGCACAAAACACACAAAACAGGCTTTCTTCTGTGGCAGTTTGCCTTCTTTTCCAGTCTCAAACCTTTTCAGGCTGTTTTCCAATTTACAAGCAAAAACAAAAGCTCCAAACAGGAACAAACTTTCAATGTGCAAGCAAAGTTCTATTGAGGGTTCTCAGGAAAAATTCAAGAGTAAAAGAAAGCTTTTTCCTCACAGTTAATTTGGCTTCTTGCCGTCTCACTTCACAGGTAGCAGGTGGTTAACAAGCACAATTCACAACTCCAGCTTGTTCTTACGTCTCAGTAAAACTTCCCCTCTTTACCACGTGGGAATTTACAATCCATCTACCTGCTTCTTATGTTTACCTTTCTCTAGAGGGCTTTCTCTCAGGTCTGGCTTTCCTTAAACCCTTCTGTGGCTAAGGCTTGGCACAAAGAGCAATCTCAGCATCAGGCTCTCCTAGCTGCATAGACTCTGGCTCTCTTTCTGGCTCACTGGGCTCAGCTGACAGCCTCTCGTTAGAGCTGAGAGTGTCTCCTGCACCTCTGCACTGCCCAGCATTAGTCAGGCTTCTTAGGCTCGTACCTGTGCCTCGGCTTGTATCAGCTTCTCTCCCTCTTTCTCCTCTTCTTGTCTTTGTCTTTGCCTCTGCCCTTGCTTCTGGCGTTCCTTCCACCCTCTCTCCTTCTCCTTTACTATAATCTAGCATAGGCTTATATCTCCAGGATTCTAGCCCCACCTCCTCTCTTCCCAGGTGATGGAGATCACTCTGCCTTCTGGCACCTGAGTAATCAGGGAGGTTACTGACGTAAGGTTCTTGGACCTTAGGTCTGTATTCACTCTCCCTTATTTCACTAGGGGAAACATGAAACCTGTTCCAGCTGGGGGTTTTCTGGTTCCTAGGTGAGGTGGTGGTTTTGTTACCCTGACCTTGTAAAAGGGGCCCTTTTACTAGGGTGAACTTTTGCCTTTTTCCCTTTCCCCTAACTCAGGATAGGCTTCCTTACCACAGTACCTTGTAGCAGCCCTCTTTTAATAAGTATTATTTCCCTCCCTCCCTCCCCAACACCCACCCACCCACCCCTGGGATAACCGTAGCTTTATAGGTACTTACACATCTTAGAGGGAAGGAGCTGCTCTCAGGTGCAGCTCTTTATCCACATCAGTCATACATTAAGGACCTGAGATTAATTAAGCTTCAGGTGAACAAGGTATATTAAACGTATTAGATACACTTTTATTAGTATAAGCATACACAGCAACCCTTAGTAAGTAAAGAATTTAAAGATCTAAACACAAGCTTTAAACTAAGATGCAGACAGCAGTCCAGCAGCGAGATGTGGACTTTCCAGTCATTTGCATTGAGTGTCACATGTATGATTTTCTCCTAGTTGGTGAGAGGTCTTGCGTGTGCACTAAGTGCAAGGAGCTCTTTGCTCTCAGGGAACCAGTCCGTTCTCTAGAGGCTAGAGTAGCAGACTTGGAAGACATAAGAAAGACAGAGAAGTACATAGACGAGACCTACAGGGATATAGTCCTGAAGTCCCACCTCCAGTCTGGCAGTAGCCCTGTTGCCATGGAGGTCACGTGACAGGAGAGCATCACCCTGGTGTGGCAGGAAGTGATCCTGTAACTAGGACCTGTCCTCCAGGTGATGTAAAACCCTCTCGCACCGAGGAAGTGTCTCCAGGGCCATGTGCCCATGAGGGAAGGGTTAGGACAGCTGTTATAGTTGGTGATTCTATCATTAGGCATGTAGATAGCTGGGTGGCTGGTGGACGTGAGGATCGCCTGGTAATATGCCTGCCTGGTGCGAAGGTAGCGGACCTCACGCGCCACCTAGATAAGGTCTTAGATAGTGCTGGGGAGGAGTCTGCTCTCTTGGTACATGTCGGTACCAATGACATAGGAAAAGTTGGTAGCAAGGTTCTGGAGGCTAAATTTAGGCTTTTAGGTAGGAAGTTAAAATCCAGAACTTCCAGGGTAGCGTTCTCCGAAATGCTTCCCGTTCCACGCGCAGGACCCAAAAGGCAGGCAGAGCTCTGGAGTCTCAATGCATGGATGAGACGATGGTGCAAGGATGAGGGTTTTGGATTTCTTAGGACCTGGGGAACATTCTGGGGAAAGGAGGGGCTCTTCCGAATGGATGGGCTTCACCTTAACTGGGATGGAACCAGGCTGCTTAGGGCATTAACTTTTAAAAAGGAGATAGAGCAGCTTTTAAACTAGATAATAGGGGAAAGCCGACAGTCGTCCAAGAGCGCATGGTTCGGAAGAAGGTATACTTGAAGGATACTACCAAAAGCAGAGAGGTTCCAAAAAAAAAAAGAGTAAAGTAGCACAAATGCCCTTGAGTATTGTGCAGACAGAGCGTAAAGATTCCAAATTACCCATGCCTACCAATAGCCAGATTAATATTAATAAAATACAGTCTCTAAAATGCTTGTATGCAAATGCTAGAAGTCTAAAAAATAAGATGGGAGAGTTAGAATATATAGCACTAAATAAGAGGTTAGATATAATTGGCATCTGAGAGAGATGTTGGAAGGAGGACAACCAGTGGGACACTGTGATACCTGGGTACAAACTATATCATAATGATAGAACCGATCAAATTGGTGGAGGGGTTGCACTCTGATAGAGAGGGCATTGAGTCAGAAAGGATTAAAGTTTTACAGAAATTAAAATTTGCTGTAGAATCTCTATGGATTGAAATTCCATGTAAGAAGGGGAAGGTGATGGCAGTTGGGGTGTACTATCGACTGCCTGGCCAGAATGAACAAATGGATGACGAAATGCTCAAAGAAATAAAGGAAGCTAACAAAAGTTACAACACAGTAATAATAATGGGTGATTTCAATTACCCCGGTATCGACTGGGTCAGTGTCACGGCAGGGCATGCTAGGGAGATAAAGTTTCTAGATGAAATAAATGACTGCTTCTTGGAGTAGCTGGTTCATGAACCGAACAGAGGGGAAGCCATATTGGACCTAGTCCTTAGTGGAACACCAGATCTGGTGCAAGAGATAAGGGTGATGGGGCCACTTGTCAATAGGGATCACAGCATGATCGTGTTTGATTTAATTAATGGAGGAGGAATGGTAAGGAAATCCATATTACTACCTTTTAACTTTCCAAACGGAGACTATGATAAAATGAGGAAAATAGTTAAGAAAAAACTAAAAGGAGCAGTTGCAAAGGTTAAAGACTTATATCAACCTTGGTTGTTGTTTAAAAATACTATCTTGGAAGCCCAGACCAGCTGTATTCCACGCATTAAGAAAAGTGGAAGGAAGTCCAAAAAACTGCCAGCATGGTTTAAAGGTGAGGTCAGAGAGGCTGTTGCCAAACACGTATCTTTCAGGAAATGGAAAAAAGAGCCAAAAGACGAAAACTGGAAACAACACAAGCACTGGCAAGTTAAATGCAAAGCATTGATAAGGCAGGCAAAGCGAGAATTTGAGAAGAAACTTGCTACGGAAGCAAAAACGCGAAATAAAGACTTTTTCAAGTATATTCATAGCAAAAAACCTGTGAAAGAGTCAGTTGGCCCGTTAGATGATAGAGGGGTAAAAGGGGCAGTAAGAAGGGACAAGGCTATAACGGAAAGACTGAATGAATTCTTTGCTTCGGTCTTTACTGAGGAAGATGTAGGAATGTTACCCATGACTGAAATGGTATTTAAAGGAGATGCTGCAGAAGAAATGAAAGAAATTTCAATACACTGGGAAGATGTATTACAACTATTTGATAAACTGAAGAGTAGCAAATCACCTGGACCGGATGGTATATATCCAAGGGTTTTGAAAGAACTGAAATATGAGATTGCAGACCTGCTATTAGTAATCTGTGAACTATCATTAAAATCATCTGTAATACCTGAAGATTGGAGGATGGCCAATGCAATACCAATTTTTAAAAAGGATTCCAGGTGTGATCCAGGAAACTACAGGCCGGTGATCCTGATGTCAGTACCAGGAAAAATGGTAGAAAACATCATAAATAACAAAATTACTGAACATGTAGATAGTCATAACTTAACATAATTTAACATAACTTAATGGGAGACAGCCAACATCGCTTTAGACAAGGAAGATCTTGTCTTACTTATATGTTATGTTTTTTGAAGGTGTGAATAAACAGGTAGAGAAAGGTGAGTCGGTTGATATAGTGTATCTGGACTTTCAGAAAGCCTTTGACAAGATCCCTCATCAGAGACTTTTGGCAAGACTAAAAAATCATGGGATAGGAGGCAGTGTACTATTGTGGATCAGGAACTGGTTAAAAGATAGAAATCAGAGGCTAGGGCTAAATAGCCAATTTTCCCAATGGAAAAAGGTGAATAGTGGAGTATCCCAGGGGTCTGTACTTGGGCCACTGCTCTTTGACATATTCATAAATGACCTGGAAAAGGGAATAACGAGTGAGGTTATCAAATTTGCAGATGACACAAAACTATTTAATGTTGTTAAAACCCAAGAGGATTGTGGAAAATTGCAGGAGGATCTTGATAAATTGGAAGACTGGGCATCCAAATGGCAGATGAAATTTAATGTGGACATGTGGAAAGTTATGCACCTAGGAAAGAACAACCCAAACTATGGTTACATGATGCAAGATTCCACATTAGGTACCACCATCCAGGAAAAAGATTTAGGCGTCATCGTGGATAACATGTTAAAACCCTCCGCCCAGTATGCAGCGGCGGCCAAGAGAGCAAATAGAATGCTATGTATCATAAGGAAAGGAATGGAAAATAAAACAAAGGATATTATAATGCCTCTGTACCTTTCCATGGTGCGCCCGCACTTTGAATATTGTGTGCAGTTCTGGTCGCTGTATCTTAAAAAGGATATAGCGTTATTAGAAAAGGTTCAGAGAAGAGCCACCAAAATGGTAAAGGGGAATGAAGGCTACTCCTATGAGGAGAGGCTACAAAGGTTAGGGCTCTTCAACCTGGAAAAGAGACAGCTGAGGGGAGATATGATAGAGGTCTATAAATTAATGAATGGAGTGGTACGGGTAAACGTAGATCGATTGTTTACGTTATCAGAATATAGAAGAGTAGGGGACATGCAATGAAGCTGCAGGGTAAACTATTTAAGACAAATAAGAGAAAATATTTTTTTCACTCAACGTGTAATCAAACTCTGGAATTTGTTACCGGAGGATGTAGTAAAGGCTGTTAGTGTAGCTGGGTTTAAAAAAGGTTTGGACAAGTTCCTGGAGGAAAGGTCCATAAACCATTATTAAAAAGGGACCCAGGATATCAGTGCTTGACCCAATACAAGCATTGTGGAACCTATGTCTTTTGGGGAAACTGCTAGGTACGTACGACCTAGATTGGCCACTGTTGGAAACAGGATACGGGGCTTTGACAGACCTTGGTCTGACCCAGTATGGCATATCTTATGTTCATATGTAAATCACCACCCCCATCAGCCACCAAGATGAGGATTGCCAGAAGATTCAAGATCGTTAGAAAGAAAGATTTCTACAGGAGATAATTCCGAAACTGCATCAGGATATTAATGATCTGGACAACACCACTGAAAACTGGAACCTTTTCATATCTACAGCAGCACCTGTCCCAAACAGGAACCATGCAAATACACATAAGAGAAACCACCATGCCGTGGTACTCCGAAGACATCCGAGAGGCAAAGCGAGCCCCAACGAAACTCAAAAGAAAATGGAGGCAAAACAAGGCCCCGGACACCCTACACCAGCGGTTCTCAACCTGTGGGTCGCGACCCCAACGGGGGTCGCCACAGGATTTAGCGGGGGTCGCTTAGCCTCCACCAAGTTTTAAAAAAAAAATTAAGATGTGCACAAGTTGCTGCCGAGTCCGCTTCTCGGCGGCAGCAGCAAACTCCGGCAAACTCACCGCCTTCTTCTGCAGCCGCGGCTCCCTGCCTCTTAGGGAACCGCGGCTGTACTTGTAAAATCGTTGCGGAGCCCTTCCTGTCTCGACGGGCTCCGTGCAGCATTGTCCCGCCTCCAAAGGAAGTGGTAAACAACATCCGTTGGAGGCGGGACAATGCTGCATGTATCCCATCGAGACAGGAAGGGCTCCGCAATGATTTTACAGGTACAGCCGCGGTTCCCAAAGAGGCAGAGAGCCGCGGCTGCATTAGAAGGGAGGCAGACAACCTGCAACACGGCTGACATCGACAGAGGGGGGCTGACATGGAGGGAGGGGCGCTGACATGGACAGATGGAAGGATGGGGCTGACATGGAGGGAGGGGGCTGATATGGATGGATGGAGGGAGGGGGCTGACATGGACAGATGGAGGGAGGGAGGGAGGGAGGGAGGGGGCTGACATGGACAGATGGAAGGATGGGGGCTGACATGGAGGGAGGGGGCTGACATGGATGGAGGGAGGGGGCTGACATGGACAGATGGAAGGATGGGGCTGACATGGAGGGAGGGAGGGAGGGAGGGGGGCTGACATGGACAGATGGAAGGATGGGGCTGACATGGAGGGAGGGAGGGAGGGAGGGAGGGAGGGGGGCTGACATGGACAGATGGAAGGATGGGGGCTGACATGGAGGGAGGGGGCTGATATGGATGGATGGATGGAGGGAGGGAGGGAGGGGGCTGACATGGACAGATGGAAGGATGGGGGCTGACATGGAGGGAGGGGGCTGATATGGATGGAGGGAGGGGGCTGACATGGACAGATGGAAGGATGGGGCTGACATGGAGGGAGGGAGGGAGGGAGGGGGGCTGACATGGACAGATGGAAGGATGGGGCTGATATGGAGGGAGGGAGGGCGGGGGGCTGACATGGACAGATGGAAGGATGGGGCTGACATGGAGGGAGGGAGGGAGGGAGGGGGGCTGACATGGACAGATGGAAGGATGGGGCTGACATGGAGGGAGGGAGGGAGGGAGGGAGGGGGCTGATATGGATGGATGGATGGAGGGAGGGAGGGGGCTGACATGGACAGATGGAAGGATGGGGGCTGACAGGGAGGGGGCTGACAGGGAGGGATGGGGGCTGATATGGATGGATGGAGGGAGGGAGGGAGGGATGGGGGCTGATATGGATGGATGGAGGGAGGGAGGGGGGGGGCTGACATGGACGGATGGAAGGATGGGGGCTGACATGGAGGGAGGGGGGGCTGACATGGAAGGATGGGGGCTGACGGAGGGAGGGAGGGAGGGGACTGACAGGGAGGGAGGGAGGGAGGGATGGGGGCTGATATGGATGGATGGAGGGAAGGAGGGAGGGAGGGGGCTGACAGGGAGGGAGGGAGGGAGGGGGCTGATATGGATGGATGGATGGAGGAGGGAGGGAGGGAGGGATGGGGGCTGATATGGATGGATGGAGGGAGGGAGGGAGGGATGGGGGCTGATATGGATGGATGGAGGGAGGGAGGGAGGGAGGGATGGGGGCTGATATGGATGGATGGAGGGAGGGAGGGAGGGATGGGGGCTGATATGGATGGATGGATGGAGGGAGGGAGGGAGGGGGGCTGACATGGAAGGATGGGGGCTGACATGGAGGGATGGATGGAGGGCGGGGGGCTGACATGGACGGATGGAAGGATGGGGCTGACATGGAGGGAGGGAGGGAGGTAGGGAGGGGGGCTGACATGGACAGATGGAAGGATGGGGCTGACAGGGAGGGAGGGAGGGGGGCTGACATGGACAGATGGAAGGATGGGGCTGACATGGAGGGAGGGAGGGAGGGAGGGGGGCTGACATGGACAGATGGAAGGATGGGGCTGACATGGAGGGAGGGAGGGAGGGGGCTGATATGGATGGATGGATGGAGGGAGGGGGCTGACATGGACAGATGGAAGGATGGGGGCTGACAGGGAGGGAGGGAGGGATGGGGGCTGATATGGATGGATGGAGGGAGGGAGGGAGGGATGGGGGCTGATATGGATGGATGGATGGAGGGAGGGAGGGGGGGGCTGACATGGACGGATGGAAGGATGGGGGCTGACATGGAGGGATGGATGGAGGGAGGGGGGCTGACATGGACGGATGGAAGGATGAGGGCTGACGGAGGGAGGGAGGGAGGGGACTGACAGGGAGGGAGGGAGGGAGGGATGGGGGCTGATATGGATGGATGGAGGGAAGGAGGGAGGGAGGGGCTGACAGGGAGGGAGGGAGGGAGGGGGCTGATATGGATGGAGGGAGGGATGGGGGCTGATATGGATGGATGGAGGGGAGGGAGGGAGGGAGGGATGGGGGCTGATATGGATGGATGGAGGGAGGGAGGGAGGGATGGGGGCTGATATGGATGGATGGATGGAGGGAGGGGGCTGACATGGACGGATGGAAGGATGGGGGCTGACATGGAGGGATGGATGGAGGGAGGGGGGCTGACATGGAGGGATGGATGGAGGGAGGGGGGATGACATGGACGGATGGAAGGATGGGGGCTGACATGGAGGGAGGGGGGCTGACATGGAGGGATGGATGGAGGGAGGGGGGCTGACATGGACGGATGGAAGGATGGGGGCTGACATGGAGGGAGGGAGGGAGGGGGCTGATATGGATGGATGGAGGGAGGGGGGCTGACATGGAGGGAGTAGGCTGGCATGGACAAAGGGGAGAGACATGGGGACATACTGGACAGACGGGATAAATGCTGGACAGAGGCGAGAGACAGTGCGGGTTAGGATTATAATGGGCTGATGGGGGTGCTAGCACTGGTAATGGGCAGATGGGGGGGCTACGAATGGTAATGGGTTGATTAGGGAAGGCTAGGACTGGGAATGGACTTATCAAGGGGGGGTAGGACTGGTAATGGACTGATGGGGGTCTAGCATTGGAAATGAGCTGATCAGTGAGGTTAGGACTGGAAATGGGCTGATTTTGGGGAGCCTAGCACTGGTAATGGGGTTGAGGGGGGGACTAGCACTGGAAATGAGCTGATGGGGGGTAGGACTGGTATTGGGCTGATTAGGGGGGGGGTAGGACTGGTAATGGGGTTGAGGGGGATTAGCACTAGAAGTGAGCTGATTAGGGGGCTTTGACTGGGAATGGGCTGATTGTGGGGAGGGGAGGATAGAGCTGCTGACCCTGGAAGAAAACTGGGGGCTAAGGCTACAAGTGGGCTGATACAAGGGGATGGGAGCATGGAACTGAAAGGGAGTGGATCTGAGAGGGGCTGCCATGGTATTTGTACTAGAAGGGACTGATCAGTGGGGAAGGAGGGGGACTGGAAGGGAATGGACACCAGTGGCAGTCATGGGAATGCAAGTTGACATTGGAAGGTACTGGGAGTGAGGACTGGAAAGGGGCTGATACTGGGGAGGGTTACTGGGACTGGAAATAGGCTGATGGAAAGAAGTGAAGAAAACAAAAGAGATAAGAACTGGCAGATGGACCATAGACCACAGAAAGAGAGCTAAGAGAAGACAGGAAAGCAGAAGCCTCAGATCGGGACCAGCATGATCAGAGAATAAATTGGTCAGACAAAGGTAGAAAAAATAATTTTATTTCATATTAGTGATTTGACTACAAAATCATCATAATTTTGAAATCAAATATTGTTACTTGTTGTTTTGATTATTTAAATAAGTATTTTATAAATAAAAACATATTGCAAAGGCCTATAATATATTAATAATTCAACAAATGATTACAGCGACAATGCGTTAATGGTAAAGGAAGAGAGACGCATTTGATTTTATCATTGGGGGTCACCACAAGTTGACCAACGGTAAAAGGGGTCACGGTACAAAAAAGGTTGAGAACCACTGCCCTACACCAATACAGAACCAAACAACTGGAATGCAATAGCTTGATCAACAAATGCAAGCAAGAATACCACAGCACTTATCAATCTGGGGTGACTTCATCATACCATCCGAGCAACAAATAGAACATATCGTGGACTCCCTTTACACAACCACCTCACTGGCAGACCCATGGATAAAATCTGCCAAGGAATAACTTAACCAGTATATACACAATATAGTAAAGACATCACTTTAACAAGGCTATATGCCATCTTCCGTCAAACAGACAACCTTACGGCTGATTCTTAAGAACAATTCACTCTGCATGGATGATCCTACAGCATTTCATCCAATCTCCAGCTTACCATTTATCACAAAAATCATTGAAAAAGCCATTCAAAGACAATTGTATGACCACATAGACCAGAATGCACCATTGGATCCCCACCAACATGGGTTCAAACCAGGACACAATGTAGAAACGCTGTTAACCTTCCTTTTCACCTCTAGACAGCATCAGGAACGGATTCCTCCTCATATTTATGGATGTTGCATCTGCCTTTGGCACTGTATCCGACAATATAATGTTGCAAGGTCTTCAAGAAATTGGACTACGCAATAACACACTGAAGTGGTTCGGCTTCTATTTAAGTAAGAGACTGCAGTAAGTCAAATACGAGGCAAACAATTCTACATAGTTACATATATCACAAGGCATCGCTCAAGGTTCCACATTCTTCTCAATCCTCTTTAACCTATACATACAACCCATCTGCAATATTATCAGATAATATAAATTACAGTACCACATATATGCTGACAATCTCATGGTCTATAACTCAGTCAACTACATGCCCCTGACCTCTCATCCATAACCCAATGTCTTGAAGACTTGACCATCTAGCTCAGTAACAACAGCCTGTCAGTAAACTACATCAAGACAGAAGCACTATAGAACACCAGAAACACCGCCTTCAATCCTCCACAATCAATCAACCTCCTGCACAAGACAATAGCAGTAAAAAGCAAAGTGAGAGAACTGGGAGTCACCCTGGACAAAAACCTTAACCTCCAGTCCCACATCAACAAAACTGCTGCAAAAGCATACCACAGACTAAAACTCATCAGGAGGCTAAAACCAGTCCTAAGTCAGGAGCATTTCCGCACAGTGTGCCAGGCTATCATCACCCCTTTACTGGACTATGGTAATGCACTTTACCAAGGACTTCCAAAGCAAGCCATCCATCTGTTACATCTGTCACAAAACACGGCAGCACGTTTCATCACGGGTACAGCCAAATATGACCTTATCACCCCTATTGTTAAATAAATAATGTTAATCATTGTTAAATAAATAAATAAATAAAATCACCCCTATACTCTACCAACTACACTGGCTTCCAACTCACGTCCATGCAAGATTTAAAACGACCCTAAATATATTTAAAATCATTCACCACTGCTCAGCAGACGTTTTACAGAACATGATTATTACAGATTCAGGCACATGACCCAGGCGAAACAACAAGGAAAATATGCTCATCATACCCACAGAATACAAAAAAACCCAAACATACCACGTCCAGAAGAGTGCCGTCACTCTCGGCACCTACATTATGAAACTCCCTTCCTGATGACATGCAAGCCTTAGGAGACATCAAGGACTTCTAGTAAAAGCTCAAGACCTCCCGTTCTTTGAATATTTTGGAAACGTTACATAGACTAGTAAATACAACAGATAGTAAATATGTAATAGTTACCCCGGTTTTACCCAAGTTTAAGCACCTGTTTATTGTAATGCGGAGCAGATTCCTGCACCGTATAAGTTTTGGTTGTCATGTAAACCGCACTGATGTTGAATAGCGCGGTATAAAAGAGGCTGTAAATAAATAAATAAATCTGCTGGAGACAGAAAAATACATGCTAATATTATACTACATGGCCTACCGAAAAACACCATCAACCCACTTCATTTGGCCATAAATTCAGCAGCTAGGATCCTCAAAGAGTGACCACATCTCCCCTATTCTAAAAGATCTTCATTGGCTTCCAATAAGCTCTAGGATTCATTTTAAAGCCCTCCTCACCACCTTCAAGGCCTTCAACAAACTATCTCCTTCAACCATCTCAGACCTCATCACACACACCGAGAGCTGCAGGCCTAAAAGATCTTCTGCCATTGATATGCTAATTACACCAAAAAATGCTGTAAAGTCTAATCAATCAACTATCAACAGAGCTTTTGTTAATTTTGCCCCCAGATGCTGGAATAAACTCCCCCCTCGCATTAGAGCAATTAAGGACCTTAAACAATTCAGAAAGGCCCTCAAACAACATCTCTTTATCATTCACTTTAAGCTTTCAGACTTACCTCCCACCCTCCCATACTTACCCACTTAACCCCATACCTATCCATATGAATGTACAAAGCTAACATAAATCATATCAGGTATTCTAATGATTGTAATTAGTTCCCCTGTTTACCACCATTTTATCTCCCTGTTATCTGTAAACGAAGGCCAGTCATCTGACCTATGTGTTTTATTGTTACACTGTGAACCGCACTGATGATAAATAGCGCGGTATATAAGAAATATTAAATTAAATAGGATCCCTCCTAAACCCTATACAGATCAATGGCACACACATTCCGATACACTGACCAAACTGTAAATAGCTTATCTATAATGTACGTACATAAATTCTACCTTAACTGTCCTGAATGACAACCCCTCTCCTATGTTCCAGACCAATGCTCTTGTTTAATATATTCATTTTAAGTTACTATGTAAACTGCTTTGATTGAAGGATAAGGTGGTATAAAATACTGGTTAAATAAATAAATATTCAAGGTGCAGTCTCACCATGGAACGATGCAGAGGCATTATAATATCCTTGGTGGTATTTTCTATTCCTTTCTTTATGATTCCTATTTGCTTTCTTGGCTGTGACTGACCTCTGGGCAAAGGATTTCAACAAACTATCCAGGTTGATGCCCAGATCCTTTTTCTGAGTGGTAATTCATAATGTGGAACCATGCATCATGTAATTGTAATTTGAGTTGTTCTTCCCTAAGTGCATAACTTTGCACTTTTCCACATTATATTTCATCTGCCACTTGGACGCCCAGTCTCCCAATTTTTCAAGATCATCTTGCAATTTTTCAGTCCTCTTCCGTTTTAACAACGTTGAATAATTTTGTCTGATCAGTAGATTTGATCACCTCACACTCTATTCCGTCGAAGCAGCGGGCCCAGCACAGATCCTTGGGGTATTCCATTATTCCCCTTTTCCATTGAGAAATTAGATGAGTTAAGTAACTAGCCTAAGATCACAAGCATTGGGATTTGAACCCTAGCCACCCTGATCCTAACCCACTACTCTAACCATTAGGCTGTTGAGGAGAAAGTGGTGATCAACAGTGTCAAAAGCAGCAGATAGAGTAAAGGCCCTTGGATTTGGCAAGAAACAAGTCATTGGAGACTTTGGCAAGAGCCATTTCAGTAGAATGTAGAGGGCAAAAGCCTAGATTGCAAAAAAAGATATTAAAGGCCATTGCTGCCGAAAACATTTGTTCCGTTGCCCCGGTTAGGCACTGTATTACTCCCATTTTTTTATTCAAGGTAGCCTGTAGCTAGGGAGTTCCATAAGTGAGGACTACTTTCCTGGTCCATTGAGAAAAATTAGTTACTCCCCTATAGCAGGTGTTCTCCTTAAACAATAGTTAAAATTCTTACAACCCACACATCTCCCCTAGAAGTTGAATTCTCCTTAGCTTTTTGATTGCACTGAAAAAAAAATGGCGCCACTGCAGTAGGTAGGAAGATGAGTGCATGTGCAGTGAGCTTCCAAATGCTTCTAGAAGGAGCTGGGAATACTGTGTAAGGACTCAGTCAGATGACGTCACCCATAAGTGAGAACATTACCTGCTGTCCACGGAGAACATCTGCAATAAGTGTGTAACTACCCGTACCTTTAGTTTACCGCATCTTAATTATTACCTCCACAAGATGCAGGTTTTTTCCAAAGTGCCCAAGTTCATCAAAACTTAACAGCAGCAGAAAACCTTGAATAAAGCATAGTTACTACACGGTCCATGTTTCACAGTTCATGCATATCTTTTTTTCTTAAAAGATGTATTTTTTTTTTTTTAAACTTTAAAATACAATAGCAATGGATGTCTTATCTGACGTACTGCATACAGGTCAAACTTGAATCTTGAATGGAAAGATTCAAGAGGGGAGGGGCTTGTAGAAAGTTGTTAATTCCTATGTTGACTTGGTAAATTAGTTACTTTTAACATATCTTTTATAAAATTAGCATGATTGGAAGTGGCTCTGGCACAGGGCTGGGCTACTTGGAAGGCAGAACTTCAGTGGCTAGAAGAGATAGGGGAAATCTAGGGCAATAGCCTTCAGTCTATGCCTAGCCTGTGAATAATTTGTGTCCCTCTTGGGTGATTACATAGGGAAAATTAATGTTCCTTATCATCCCTCCAGTCCAGTCCCGCACCTCAGGGTTGAGCACCCCTTCCAGCAGAATGGAGATTGAGCATGTCACAACTTTGATGACATCAGGATACTTAGGCAGCTGGCACCACACCCAGCCTTCCAGTAAGATCAGTCTCCAAGTAGCTGGAGCAGGTGAATCCTTAGGTTCGGACTCACTGAAGGGACAACTGAGTTTAGTTTGACTTACATTTAAATTGCCTGGGATTGGTAGTGTTCTTCCTCTGTTGGCTACTGTAAAATTTGAAGAAAAAAAATAAGGATCAAGCTCTTTTCCCTCCGTTCGGTGGGGGGGGAAAAAAAAAAGAGCAGATCATTTTATAGGTGTGGCTCTGAGTGCCGAGGAGCTGCCGGCTGGTGAGTCTTGGTCATCTGCCACTCCAGAACCCCCCGGGGCTGGGTGAGGAACGGTGATTCTGACAGTAAAGGCAGCCGCCAGTTAAAAAGGCAGCTACCTTCTTTCAAAACAGCAGAGGTTTTATAGTGCAAGATAGGAAAGTCGCGCAGGCCGGAGCTCCAGCTTTTTTGGCTGCAGGGAGGCCGAGATCACGTTGGGTCTTCAGCCGCGTGGCAGGGAACTGGGTAGGAGACATCCGGCATTTCTCGGCGCCATTTTCTTTGTGCAGGAAGAATGGATTGTGGTCGCGGTGGTAAAAGCAGCATCTTTAAAGTTTTAAAGTGTAAAGTATTGTTTTTATGGTGTTTTAAATCCCGGGTTTTTGTTTTTTTTGTTGGTTCTTAAGGACAGTTTCATGTTTGTTTCTTTTCAAGTTTGAATTGAAAAAAAAAGAGAGAAAAGGCAAGATTCTGTTTTCTTTTCTTTTGGGATGTCTTCTGTCAGGGAAATGCCGTCTAGGTCTCAATGTGGGGCATGTGAAGCGCGCAGAAGCACGCTTTCCACTGAGGGGGTCTGCAGGGGTTGCGCTGCAGAGACCCGCTCAGCGGAACAGAATATGCTGGAGCAGGCTACTATGGTCAGTGAACCTGCATCTCAACTGCCCGGTCCCTCGCCTCAGAGAGAAGGGGAGTGGTAGTGTGTCTCCATTGGGGCTGCAGCAGGATCAGCAGGAAATTTCTCCTGGCCCTTCTCCATGCCGGGGCCCAGAACAGCGGTGCCGGGTGATTTTTTTTTCCCGCGTTTGTATTGTTGCTTCATAAGGCGTTTTGCTTAAAGCAACAGGGTCAAGCTAAAGGCCATAAGGCGAAAAAGAGGGGGGCGCTCCGGTGGATGTTCTGGGTGCGGAGCCGGACCCATCATTACCTGGTGCCAAGAGGCGTCTGGAGAGTGAGTTAACTGAGGAGACTGGTTCTGTTTCATCAGAGGGAGAACAAGAGCTAGCGGTGGACCAGGATGATCTCGAGGAGGGAGAGATCCCGCAGGAAGATGAGTACCGGATTGTTAGGGTCTTCCGGAAAGAAGAAGTGGCCGTGCTCATTGCCAAGTTGCTCAAGACACTCAACATGCCTCCAGCGGGAGGTGTCAAAGAGGAGACGCTGGAAGATCCGATACTCCAGGCGGTGCGTATGCCTCAGAAGGTTTTTCCTCTGCACAGGGTCATTAAGCAGATGATCCTGGAGGAGTTGGAACCCTGAGATTGGGCTTAAGGGGTCACGCATCATGTTCCGCCTGTATCTCTTAATGGAGCTGGAAAGGGAGATGTTTAGGTCTCCAAGGATCGATGCTGCGGTGTTGGCAGTAGCTAAGAAAACCACATTTCCGGTTGAGGGCAGTGTGGCCCTCAAGGATGTTCAGGATAGGAAGCTGGATGCACTGTTGAAACAAGCGTTTGATGTGAGCGCTGTATCGCTACAGGCCTCGGCTTGCAGGGCGCTAGTGGTACGGGCATGTTTGCGTTGGGCGCAAGGCCTCCCGGGGTCGTCTGGTGAGACGCAGAGTCCAGAGGACGCAGCAAGGCTGGAATCGGGAGCGGCCTATCTTGCAGACACATTCTATGATTTGGTAAGGGCGCTTTCAAACAGTATGGGCGCTATGGTAGCAGCTTGTTATCTCTGGCTCTGCAACTGGTCGGCAGATGTGTCCTCAAAGGCTCGCTTGAGTAAGCTACCTTTCAAGGGGAGACAGTTGTTCGGAGAGGAGCTGGAGAAGTTGGTGAAAGATTTGGGGGAGTGCAAAGGTGGGCATCTTCCCAAGGATAAGCCAAAGCAAGTTCAGACTTCAGGGCCTAACCGGGGTCAGGCTAGGGAGTTTAGGCATTTTCAATTGGTAAGGTTTTCCCCTTTCCAGAGAGGTCATTTTGCAGCCAGGGCACCGACTTTTCGGGTGTTTCGGGGGGCTGGTAGAGGTTTATTTATTTATTTATTTAACAGTATTTCTAAACCGCCTTATCTTAATAATCAAGGTGGTATCACAGCAAACAATCAGGTCAAGTGAGTGTGTTATACATGCAGTGGGGGAGAAATTGAGTGTGTGTTGTGTTGTGTGTGCTAGAATGGTATGACCAATGTACACATTGGGCTATATACAGTGTTGCAAAAACATATTCCATACATACATTGGTTAGGCGGAATCATGTGCTGTTATTCATTCTCTGAAGTTATGTGATGTGTCCATAGTGTTCTATGAACAGCATGGTTTTCAGCTGTTTTCTAAAGTCTTTGAGGTCTGTAGCGGCCCTCAATTCGTCCGGGAGTTTGTTCCATATTGTTGGAGCGGCCATTGAGAGTGCTCTGTCTGTTGTGTCTTTGCGTGTGTGTTTGTATTCACTTGGGGTGCTGACTCGGTTGTGGGTTTGTTTTCTTCTGGGACGCGTATTGGTGTCTGATTGTATGAGGGTGTGTAGGCTGTTGGCTGATGTGTGGTGTTTTATCTTGAATAGGTTTATGATAGTTTTGTATTGATGCGTGCACCGATTGGAAGCCAGTGTAAGTCCTTTAAGGTGGGTGTGATGTGCTCCTGTTTTGCAGTTCCTGATATGATTCGTGCAGCAGTGTTTTGTGCTAGTTGTAGAGGCTTGAGGGCTTGTTTCGGTAGTCCGAGGGTATATCGGATTGCAGAAGTCCAGTAGTGGGGTTATCAGTGCTTGACAGACGGTACGGAAAGTGTTCCGGGGCGAGGAGCGGCTTCAGTCTCCTGATGATTCGCATCTTGTAGTAGGCTTTTTGGATTGTTTTGTCTATGTGTGGTTTGAGATTGAGTTTATTGTCCAGAGTAACTCCGAGGTATCTCACTTCTGATCTTATTGGTATAGTGGTGCTTTGTATCTTTAAATTTGGTGGGTGTATGAAGCTTTGGTTCCGGGTGATGATTAAGGCTTCGGTCTTGTTGTAGTTTATTGCTAGGTTGTTGTTTTGACACCAACTCTCCATTTGGGTGAGGCAGTCTGTTATCTTAGAGAAGTCCGGGTTGTCGATTGATATCGGGGTGTATATCATTATGTCGTCTGCATATATTGTGTATTGAATGTTGTTCTTTTTCATGATGTTGCATATTGGTTGTATGTAGATGTTAAATAGGAGTGCTGAGAGTGCGGATCCTTGAGGTACTCCTTGTCGGACGATTATGGGTCGGGAGGTGTTGTGTCCCGATTTGACCTGTAGCTGTCTTTCGTTTAGGTACGAGTGGAACCATTTTAATGTGATACCGTGTATACCGGTGTTCTTTAGTCTTTCCAGGAGGGTGTTGTGGTCCACTGTGTCGAAGGCTGAGGAGATGTCGATGAAGATCATTATGATTCCATTCTTGGTGTTGTCGATTATTCTTAGGATGCTGTCGAAGAGGTAGATCAGTAGGTTTCTACTCCATGATTGGGACGAAATCCGTGTTGGTTGTCATCGAGTGTTTCTTGTTTGTCGATGTGTTCCTGAAGTTGTAGTTGAACCGTTTTTTCGATGATTTTTGCAAGGAAGGGTATGCTGGAGATTGGTCGGTATGCTGCTGGATCTTTTTTGTCGAGATTTGTTTTCTTTATGATTGGTCTTACTGAGGCAAGCTTTAGTTGCTTTGGCATGAGTCCTTGAGTGAGTGAGTTGTGTACCATTTTATGTATGGTGGGGATGAAGCAGGATTTGGTGGCTTTGACCCATGACACTGGGCACGGGTCTGTAGGGGCAGTGCTTGTATTGATTGTAGAGATGATGTGGGATATCTGTTCTGTTGAGGGTGAGTAGAATGTGCCCCAGGTTTTGGGGTGTACGTCCGACCTGGTGGTCCCACTAGTTCTTGTTCGCTCTGTGGAGTGAAATTTGTCTTTGATGTGATCGGCGAAATCCTGTGGATCAACTTGTACTTCGCCTTCTGTTGTTTGCTCTTTTGTGAGGATCTTTACTATTTCGAAAAGCTCTCTGGGTTTGTTGATGGAAGTATTTATCATGTTTGTGTGGAATTCCCTCTTTGATTGGTTGATGTGATCATTGTATTGTTTTTGCTTTGTTAGGTAAAGATGCTGGTCGGCGGTTGCTTTGTTTTTTCTCCATCTCCGTTCAATCTTCCTGAGCTCTCTCTTTTCCTGTCGTATTTTTGCTGAGTACCATGGCTTGTTTTGTCTCTTGTTGTGGTGGTGTTTCTTGATCCCGTCACCAGATGGTTTGGCGGCGTTAGCTAGAATGCTGTTCCAGCTGGAAACTTGTTCCTCCAGGTCGTCTGTGGTAACGTTCAAGTGTTGTATTGTGTCCTGTATGAATTCGTCCCTGTCAAAATGCTTGAATCGTCTTTGTGTGTGTGAGATGTTAGCTCTTTCGTTCGTCTGGTCCTCTTGATATCGTAGCTTGGTCTCGATTAAGTAATGGTCAGACCATGGCACTGGGGTAATGGTGGGTGGAGAAATTAGGTCTCTTGATGTTAGGTAATTGGATGCAAAGATGAGGTCTGGGGATGATCCATGTCTGTGTGTTGGTGCATTGATTATCTGTGTGAATTGAAGTGAGGTCATTGCTTGAAGGAAGGCCTCTGCGTCTTTGGCATTGGTGGACTTGAGGTTGAAGTCTCCAATCATTAGCGCTGGTTTGTTGTTTGTTGTTATGGCACAGGCTTCTTCGAGAGTGAGGGCTAGTTCATCGGGTGGAGCTCTGGGTGCTCTGTAGGTTGGGCAGATTGCAATGTTCTTGTTTTTGATGCTAATTGTGTTACATTGCTGTGTATCGGTGAAGTTCTGTGTCTTGAACTTTAGCTTTGTTTTCGCTATTATCAGGACTCCTCCTCCTCGCTTGTGGGTGCGTGGGCAGTTGTACGCTGAGTAGTTGTCCGGTACTAGTTGGTTGAGTAGTACGTTGTCGGTAGGGTTGAGCCATGTCTCTGTGATGCATATTATGTCGGGCTGTCGCTCTTCTATGTGGTCTACAATAGTGTGTATCTTGTTGCAGACCAATCTGGCGTTTATGAGCTCAATCGTTGTTGTTTTCGTTGCTGAGGTTGCTGTTCCATGAGTTTCCTTTGTGCATGTGTGGGAGTTTGATTTGTGTCTGTTTGGTCGCTTTGCCTGGTAAGCCCTGAGTGTCTCTTTGTGTGTGTGCTGTGGTTCTGAATATGGTAATGCAGTTGGTGGATGCCATATTGTGTTTGCTTGTGGGTAGTGGAGGTGTGTGGTTGGTGGGAGGAGTTGTGTGACTAGTAGGTAGAGTGGTAGGAAGTATGTGGCGTGCATGTTCTTTTTTTCTTTTTTCCCCTTGTGATGTTCTGTTAGGGTGAAGCCTGTTTTCTTGAGACTTCGTCTGTTGTCTGTTTGGGAAGAGTTGAACTTGGTGCGTGAGCTTGTTCCGTGGCGGGAGGGCCGGATCTGCGTAGGGTGCCTTGGTGCGGGAGCCTGTCCCGTGGAGGGAGCCTGTCCCGTGGATGGAGAGCCGGATCTGCGTAGGGTGCCTTGGTGCGGGAGCCTGTCCCGTGGATGGAGAGCCGGATCTGCGTAGGGTGCCTTGGTGCGGGAGCCTGTCCCGTGGATGGAGAGCCGGATCTGCGTAGGGTGCCTTGGTGCGGGAGCCTGTCCCGTGGGGGGAGCCTGTCCCGTGGATGGAGAGCCGGATCTGCGTAGGGTGCCTTGATGCGGGAGCCTGTCCCGTGGGGGGAGCCTGTCCCGTGGATGGAGAGCCGGATCTGCGTAGGGTGCCTTGATGCGGGAGCCTGTCCCGTGGGGGGAGCCTGTCCCGTGGATGGAGAGCCGGATCTGCGTAGGGTGCCTTGGTGCGGGAGCCTGACCCGTGTAGGGAGAGCTGGATCTGCTAAGGTGTGGGTGGTGGAAGTGGGAGTTTGTAGGTGTGGAGTGTGTGAGGTTCTGTGCGAATTCTACTTGCGGTTCTGACGTCCTTCGTTTCGGTCTGCTCCTCGTTTGATTCTGCGGTGATGCTGTCGGTGCTGCTGTGTCTGTTGTTCCCTTCTGCTCGCCTTCGTGCCGCGCCTAAGGGCCACGCCAAAGGACCCTCTGGCGAGGCCCTCAGGCGCAGGCGCGCCCTGCAGGGGCGCCGCTTTTAACATGCTCTGCCGGCGGCTCCCACTGCCCGATTGGGCAGGAGCTGGAACGGGCTCCCACTGCCCGATTGGGCAGGAGCAGAGGAGGGGCGGTTTTCAGTCCCGGCAGCGGCGCTCCTAGTGCAGGGGTGCCGCTTTTAATGTGCTCTGCCGGCGGCTCCCACTGCCCGATTGGGCAGGAGCTGGAACGGGCTCCCACTGCCCGATTGGGCAGGAGCAGAGGAGGGGCGGTGTTCAGTCCCGGCAGCGGCGCTCCTAGTGCAGGGGCGCCGCTTTTAACGTGCTCTGCCGGCGGCTCCCACTGCCCGATTGGGCAGGAGCTGGAACGGGCTCCCACTGCCCGATTGGGCAGGAGCAGAGGAGGGGCGGTGTTCAGTCCCGGCAGCGGCGCTCCTAGTGCAGGGGCGCCGCTTTTAACGTGCTCTGCCGGCGGCTCCCACTGCCCGATTGGGCAGGAGCTGGAACGGGCTCCCACTGCCCGATTGGGCAGGAGCAGAGGAGGGGCGGTGTTCAGTCCCGGCAGCAGCGCTCCTAGTGCAGGGGCGCCGCTTTTAACGTGCTCTGCCGGTGGCTCCCACTGCCCGATTGGGCAGGAGCTGGAACGGGCTCCCACTGCCCGATTGGGCAGGAGCAGAGGAGGGGCGGTGTTCAGTCCCGGCAGGTTATTACAGAGCGCCTGCCTCTACCTCGACCCAGAGGAAACAATGAAGTGAGGGGGGCCCAGGCAGTGGTGCATCCTGTGGGAGGTTGGTTAAGGGATTTTTACTATGCCTGGGTCCGAGTTACGTCGGATCATTGGGTTCTACGCGTGATTCAGGAAGGCTACGTGCTGGATTTTGCCAAACCTCTGGCGCCAGCCTTTGTTCTTTTCCCCCTGCTGTGCGCGGACGAAGGCTTGCGGAGTGCAGTAGACGCTGCAGCACCTGTTACAGCTGCTGGTGGTAGTTCCGGTCCTCGCAGAGCAGTGCGGTACCAGTCAATACTCTATTTATTTCATAGTGCCAAAAAAAGGAAGGATCGTTTCGACCTATTCTCGATCTCAAGCAGGTAAATCGCTGTCTTCGGGTTCTACATTTTCATATGGAAACTCTTCGGTCGGTGATGATGGCCATGCGAGAAGGGGAGTTTTTGACCTCTCTAGACCTCACAGAAGCGTATCTACATATTCCAATCCATCCAGATCATCACCAGTTTCTTTGCTTTGTGGTGCCCATGGGTCATTTTCAGTTTTAGGCGTTACCGTTCGGTCTCACAACGGCTCCACGGACGTTCACCAAGGTGATGGTTGTGGTGGCAGCCGCCTTGTGGCGCGAGGGCATATTGGTGAATCCCTACTTGGACAATTGGCTCATTCGAGCAAAGTCCAAGGAGGAATGCTCAGGTAACAGGACGGGTGGTCCATTTCTTGAGCGAATTAGGCTGGATCATCAATGTCGACGAGTCATTTGACCCCTTCTCAGGATCTCGAATACCTGGGGGCACGGTTCGACACTCGCGGGGCTCGGGTGTTCCTGCCTCAAAGGAAGATGATGGCTCTGCAGGTGCTGGTACGACAATTTCTACGTAAGGCGGAACCAACTGCATGGCATTATCTTCAGCTCTTGGGGACCATGTTGGCGGCAATCGATCTGGTTCCCTGGCGCGGGCTCACATGAGGCCTTTGCAGAGAGCTCTGTTGCGGCGGTGGTCTCATCAGCATCAGCCACTAACTTGCAGGTTGGTATGTCCGCGAGAAGTGCGGGAAGCCCTCAAGTGGTGGCTGAGTGGTGTCAAGGCTCCCCTGGTGGCTAGGCGAATGCCAAGGTGTAATGGGGGTACCTTGAACGTCCTTCTTAGTAAACTGGAACCCAGTACTATGGCTTTTTCGCAATGTAGTTGTGTCACAAAGATTATAGCCGAGATTTGAAGGTCACAGGAAAATTTCTTTATTTGAAAATAAAGCTCTACATAACCAATTGAACTCTTTGGCTAGAAGTTCTGGTACTACAAAACAAAACTCAGGATACTTCTCCATTCAAAAAGAACTTAAGCCTTGATACATAGTCCATGCCTTGACTTTGCTTCTGCGGCTTAGCTTAAACAACGTGTCTCACAAATCATTCTTTTACAAACAGGTTCTGGTCCCAGGTCTCCAAGTTATGCAGCACAACACTCAACTGTTTCTCTCACATGTTTGCAGCATCTTAACTTCCTGGTTACCCACTGTTTAAAATCCTCTGACATTCTTTTCCAAACGTCCTTTCACTCTTTAGTTTTCCCAGACATTCATTAACTTCTTGGAGCTTATCAGATCAGCTCTCATTAATGCATAAATAAAAGGCATGAGTTTCAGCAGAGAATGTACTTCCTTTAAAAAAATTTCTGGGTTTTCCTAATTACTTTTAAAAACCCCTCAGTTTCTTATTTTTGACTAGAACAGAAAGAGCATTCTATCTCCATATCAGAATAATCATTCTCTACACCATTGATTTCTATTTCCATTTTCTCTTCACTGGGTTCCTTCAACAACGTGTTATCCACAGCGTCTGCATGGGAAGGCTTCAGCTGCTTCAACACTCAACAGCTGCTCCCACTGAGACTCCTCTCTACTTGAGGCTATGGGGGAAGGGCATGACAAAGCTTTCTTGTTCAATAACTTTTTAACAGCTTGCAATGGGCTCACCTTTCTAGCAGCAACGTGTCTCCTTTCAGACCCTGCCACAGGTGTTAGCTTGCTTTCTGGTCCTTCCAGGGATATTCCTCTCTCCTGCTTCTCAACAGTACCTTGCTTAGAACAGGCTCTCCAGGGCTCCACCTTAGCTGCAGACTTACTGCCAGCTGAACTGTGTTCTGGGCTTGAGCTGTCTCTGTACTGCTTGCAATAGGATTCCCCCTTGAGGCTTCCAGTGAGATATTTGTCCCTCAGCCCTGTCCTTCAAGTCTCCTTACTTCTAGTACTCTCAGGAGTCTCTTGGCCAGTCCACCACCTCCTAGAGAATATCTCCTCTTCAGAAGATTCCTCTCCAGAGCTTGCCACTGACCTTTCCTCCAGCCTTATTTCAGACCTCTTCCTGGATCTCTCCCCGGGTCTCTGCTGAGTGTTTTGCCGGGGCTCTGGCTGGGACCTTCTCTCAGGCCTCTTCCTGGAACTTTCCTTCTCTTTGGAACTAGAGCTCCTCCATTCAGTTTCCTCGCTCCTCCCTTCACTCTCCTCACTTCCACTTCCCCTTGCTATAGCTTCTCTCTGCTTTGGGGCTGTCCTATAGCTCTAGACTCCGCCCCCAAACCTCTCCCGTCACCTCCCTTGGTTTCCTTGGAGATTGCGTGTGTCTCCAGTTCTACACTTCTGTGTAGGGAGTTTTTTTCTTTGTTTAGAGCTGTTCTGGACCCGCAGCAACACGGATTCCGACCATTACATGGGGTCGAGACCCTCATGACCACGCTGATGAACACCCTCATCATAGGAACCCAAGAGAAACACTCAGGATTCATCCTAATCTTCCTGGACATATCAGCGGCCTTCGACACCATCTCCCATAACACCCTTATCCACAGACTCCAAACAATTGGGATCAAAGATACTGTACTCCAATGGTTCAAGTCCTATCTAACCAACCGACAGCAACTAATCACCAAAAACTCAACCTCACCCCCCTTCCAGCAACATCAAGGAGTACCGCAAGGATCCACATTGTCAGCCATGCTTTTCAACATCTACCTCCGTCCACTCTGTTCAGTCATACGCACTCACAATGTCCACTTCCACATATACGCCGATGATATAATGCTCTACGCCCCAATTACAACCACAGACCCGACAAACGACCAGCTGTCAACCTGCTTCACCGACGTATCCAACTGGCTACAAGAGAACAACTTATCCATTAACATAAAGAAGACCGAGGCTCTTATAGTGACAAAAGACCCAGACTTCAAACCACCCACTCACATCACCATGGGAACCACGCAAATCCAAATACAACCACACATAAGATATCTCTGCATTATCATTGACCAAGCCCTAACCCTTAAGCAGCAAATCAACAAGACCACTCGAACAGTATTCCACAAGGCAAAAACGGTACAACGTCTCCGACCTCTCCTCGAACCACAGGACTTCAGGACAGTAATGCAAGCTCTGACACTCCCTCATCTAGACTACTGCAACATAATCTACCATGGCCTACCTGCCACACAAACCAATCCTCTCCGAATTGTCCTAAACACTACGGCAAGAATAATTCACAATGCAAAGAAAAGGGACCACATCACCCCAATTCTGAGGGACCTTCATATTCTCCCCATCGAAGCAAGAATCAAATACAAAGCTCTTCTACTCACCCACAAAACCATCCACCAAACACAAGGCACCCCACTCTGCTCCCTACTACCTCGACCAACCCACAGCAGAACGACCAGACAATCCTCCAACAGCTCCATTGCAGTCCCCCACAAAAGGACCAAGGCAACACAACGGACCTGCAACAGAGCCTTTGAACTCTATGCCCCATCCCTCTGGAACTCTCTACCAAACCCCCTCAGGAACAACGGTGACCTCCCATCATTCAAAAAGCAGCTAAAAACCGTCCTATTCCAAGAACATCTCTGAATAGGAACCCCCATATTTTTTCTCAAAAGCTCCAGACCAGTAACTATGCTACCCTGTCAGTCTCTATGTTTATCCCAAAATCATCAATGTTGAACCCCCGGTGCTGGGCCTCCCCCCCCCCCCCCATTGATTCCCCCCCCCCCTTGTTATATGTCCCACCGCTTTGACCCGGTGAAAAGTGGGATATAAATACAGTTAAATAAATAAATAACCCCTGCTGTGCCTGCAGTTCTCTTGGGCTCAGGGAAAAAGGACTGTTTTTTCCCCTTTTCTTTACACACTAAACCTGCTTCGCCACCACAGTGGAAAGAACCTGAAAGTGGGAGTCCCATTGGAGTCGCCATGCTGACTTCCACTGACAACGGATGCAAGTCTCTTAGGATGAGAGAGCCCATTGTGAGGGATGAGTGGCGCAGGGAAGCTGGACTCCAGAGGAAAGGACTTGGTCCATCAATCGGCTGGAGATGAGAGCCGTGCACTTAGCCCTGCAAGAGTTTCTCCCAAGGGTTCGTGCTCGGGCGATTCGAGTTTTCTCGGACAATGCTACCACGGTAGCGTACATCAGTTGACAAAGAGGCACGAGCAGTGCCAGATTGGAGAACGAGGTGGAGCTCCGGATGTCTTGGGCGGAGGCTCACCTGCAGGCAATCTCAGCAGCGCACGTAGCTAGCACACAGAAAATTGCGGCCGATTATCTCAGTCGGATGAGGTTAGATCCCGGAGAATGGCAGCTGAATCATGAGGTGTTCGAGCAGATCGTGTACCGGTGGGGGGGAACCGGTCATGGATCTGATGGCGACCTTCGCATCGGCGAAGGCCGGTCGGTTTTACAGTTGTCGAAGAGAAAGAATGTCCGAGGGACTAGATGTACTGGTTCAGAGATGGCCGGCTCAGGTTCTCCTCTCTTTCCTCCATGGGCGCTCATAGGTCGTGTGGTACGGCAAGTGGAAGTGCACCGGGGGATGGTCGTAATCATTGCCCCGGATTGGCCGCGGTGGCCCTAGTACCCTGATCTAGTTTGGATGAGGGCGGCCGAGCCGTGGAGACTTCCCAACAGGCCGGACCTGTTGGTACAGGGCCCAATAGTGATGTCGCAGGTGGATTTCTCGCTTACGGCATGGCTCTTGAGAGGGGGAGGTTATTCCGCTCAAGTGATATCCACTCTCCTTAGGGCCCGGAAGAGATCCACCTCCCTGACGTATATTCGGGTGTGGAGAATTTTTGAAAGCTGGTGTGCTCAGAAAGGATACAGGCCATTGGCTGCTTTGTTTCCGGAAATGTTGGATTTTTTACAGGCGGGTCTCAATAAAGGTTTGGCTTGGGGCTCGCTGATAGTGCAGGTAGCAGCGTTGGCGTGTTATTGAGGAAGGATCCAAGGGATTTCCTTGGGAACGCAGCTGGAGGCCGTTCGGTTTCTGAGAGCTGTTAAGCAGATCCGTTTGCCAAGAAGGGCCTTGGTTCCATCTTGGGAACTGAACCTGGTGCTTTCGGCGTTGTCGTGGGAGCCTTTTGAGCCGTTAGCCTCTTGTACCCTAAAGGATTTGACCTTGAAGACATTGTTTTTGTTGGCAATTTCTTCGGCCAGAAGAATTTCGGAATGTCAGGCATTGTCAGAAGTTATTTGCACAGAACGGCTTCCTTTCGAAAATCGGATCAATTGTTCATTCTGTTCAGAGGTCCACGTAAAGGGGAGGCTGCGGCTAAGTCCTCCATCTCCAGATGGGTTAAGGAAGCGATTGTATTGGCGTATCTGTTGAAGGGCAAGCAGGTCCCGCAAGGGTTGCGAGCTCACTTCACCAGAGCGCAGGCTGCCTCTTGGGCAGAATGGAGTTTGATTTCGCCGGAAGAAATTTGTCGGGCGGCCACCTGGTCGTCGTTGCATACCTTTGTAAAGCACTATCGGTTGGATGTGCAAGCGAGGGACGATGCAAAGTTCGGTTCAGCAGTTATTCAGGCCAGGCTCACATGTTCCTCCTGTGTTTAGGGAGCTCTATTATATCCCTGAGGTGCGTGACTGGACTGGAGGGACGATAAGGAAGGTGAAATTAGACCTTACCTGCTAATTAGATTTCCTTGAGGAACTCCAGTCCAGTCCCGGAACCCTCCCTTCTGTAGTTCTGTGTGTTTAGGCGATCCCGAGCCGGAAGAAGTTCAACTAAAGTGTGTTGGCCGGGGGACAAAGGGGTCGTTGGTTCTTTCTTAAACAACACACAGTTTTTGAGGTTGTTTTTTGGTTTGGTTGTTGGTTTTTCTAGGTAGGTTCCTTTTCCCACCTCCGGGAAGGGAAAAAAAAAGGGGGGGGGGCGTTATTTTACCGGGTAGTCTCTCTTGGGTGGTTGGTTTCCATCTTGGGATGGGCCAAACAGAGGGCTGTCTGGAGGAAATGGAGTTCCTGGAAGATTCCTTATAGGATTGTTATTTTTATTATGTTATTAACTTCTTATTTGTTGCTCCTGTGAGTCTGCTTTGTCAGTAGGTTACTGGAAGGCTGGGGGTGGTGCCAGCTGCCTAAGTATCCTGATGTCATCAAAGTTGTGACATGCTCAGTCTCCATGCTGCTAGAAGAGTTTTCAACACTGAGCTGCGGGACTGGACTGGAGTTCCTCCAGGAAAGCTAATTAGCAGGTAAGGTCTAATTTCACCTTCTAGAGTACTCCCTGTAAATAATACATATCATTGTAAAATTAATTCAGATAAACTGAGATCTGTTGTCAAATGCTTTTTGAAACCCTTGGGAATAAGTAATTTCTC
Source organism: Ichthyophis bannanicus (assembly GCA_033557465.1). NCBI lineage: Eukaryota > Metazoa > Chordata > Amphibia > Gymnophiona > Ichthyophiidae > Ichthyophis > Ichthyophis bannanicus. The sequence goes on along the minus strand of CM066036.1, from coordinate 358,354,867 downwards.
TAGAAACAAACAGGAAGTCAGTCCTCACATATGGGTGATGTGCACGCCGACAGAGCCCACGCAGAAGCATCTCCCCAGCTTTTAGAGAAAGCCTTTGGGAGATGCACCACAAATGCCTGGTCCACTTCCTGCCCAAGGGTGCATCTTGCCTCCTTCTCCTTTTTTTCCGCGGACCCCTTCAGACGCTGTCCAATTTCCCCCAGAAAAAGTCTGATTTTATTCTCAATTTTTGTCCGGTTTGCATACTAGTTCCTTCCCGACCCCGAGCCAGCTCGCCTTGGCATCGCTCCTCGGGTCCATTTGTTTATTTTTTCTTTAGTTTTTCATCGAGGTTCCCTCAACCGGCATTCCCGCCCTTTTTCAGCTGAAGGCCTCTGACCCTCACCAGGAGGTGGGGACCCCCTTTTTCTGATGGCCTTCAGTGGCTTCAAAGTGTGACCGGTGTGGCAAAATAATGTCACTCACCGACCCACACAACTGCTGCCTTCAGTGCCTTGGTCCGTAGCACAACGACTCTGACTGCAAGCTCTGCAGAACCATGACCCCATAGACCTTAAAGAGCCGCCATCAGCAGTAGAAAAATTTCTTCCAGAAGTCTGATACCGCTCCGGAGTCTCCGGTGATATCATGCTCCAGGGCCCCCCTCTGATACCTCGGTGCCCCGTGAAGCTAGAGCCTCCTCCTGTGAGTCCTGTGACTGCAGTTCCTCCGAGCAGAAGACCCCGGAGGTGGAGCATAAGAAGAAAAAATCCTCGACGACCACCTGGGAGGACCAATCTGGGAAGAAGGTGAAATCCCACCCCAGGTCCCGCAGTCCCAGGCATGAGTCCGGGGAGTCAGGGCAAGCGTGACCCACCAAGATGCCCCACAAGGAATCGTCAACTCCCGCTGACTGGCCTCTGGCCTCCGAGGCTGTCCTCATCAAGGCCTCTCCCACAACAGTACTGACGCTGGGCCCGAGGTCCTCGGTGCCCACATCGAAGGCTGCTGAGCCAACTGGCATGGAGATCAGTGGCAGCCCTAGAGAGTATATCTGTCCTAGTGGCCATACAGCGAGTGTTTGTCTGGCTCATCTGCTTCATCAGCCCCGATGACAGGACCCTCTATTTTTAGGGCTTCCCTGGACGTCAAACTGGTCCTCGAGCGCCATCGGCCTTGAGAGAGCCCCTGGCCCCAGTTGAGGTCCCATTCCTCGAGACACCAGTCCTCCCTGGCGAGCGCTTGCAGTTCAGACCAACAATCCTCCAGAGGTCATGCACTGCAAAGGACAGTCCTGGACCAAGGTGATCATGCAGCATCGGAGTCGGACTTCGAGTCTAAATGGGAGACTGAGGACAAAGAATCCGTGGACATGAGGCGCCACCATGATGTGCTCTCTGACACATCTCCCCTGATGACCTGATGCTGCTCCCCTCCCAAGGACATGGCGTTTTTCGATTTTGTGAGGGATATGGCCAAGGCTCTCGCTATCAAGACTGAAGCCGAGGACAACCTGCGAACCGAGGAATTGGAGATCCTACAGTACGAGGCATTCCCAAAGGAAACCCTTACGGTCCCGGTGCCCCCAATCCTTGACCGCCTCCTCTTACGCATGTGGGAAACACCAGAGTTTGTAACAATTGTTAGTCGCCTCGATGCCATGTACCAAGTACGCCAAAGCCCGGGATTCCAAAAGATCCAGCTTCCCCACAACTCCATAGTTGTAGAGTCGGCCATGCGTAGGCTCAAGAGCCAAAAAAAACATTCGTTGGTGCCACCTGAACCCGCAACACCCTTGGTCAGAAAGACTTCCAGGGCTCAGTGCTAACATGCCAAATCCAGCCCCACCATTGGCAAGTACCTTAAGGAACTGTCGAAGGAGCTTCAAGGATTCTCGGCAGGCCTTGAGGGCGAACACCTGCAGAGGTTCAAGACTCTAACCTCGACAGTAAACGAATGCTCAAGGTTTCTGTCCCAAGCAGCCTAAGATGATGGCATCGAGTCATCGGCCAGGATGGCCTCCGCCGATATCGGGGCATGATGCCAAGCATGGCTCCAGTCATCCAACCTGGAGCAATAGGTACAGGACAAACTAATCAATGTCCCCTGCATAGGTGAAAACCTATAAGTGAAGCAGATGGTGGATAAAGCAGTGGAGATAGAGACCGAATATGTCACGAGAACCAGGTTCTTGAAGATCTCTGTTCAACCCCGGAAGAAAACCCCAGGGTAAAAGCCCTTTTTTCCAAGGAAGAAAGGGGGCTTTGGTAGCACTCCACACTTTCAGGCCTTCTCGACCCTTCAGCAGGGCCAGGTACATGGTCCCAGAAAACAAAAAGCCCAAAAGCCCCAGGCACCAGCTCAGGCCAAGCCCCGGGCGCAGCTTTTGATTGCCTGGATGTGACCTTCACTCCCCCAGGAGGTCCTCTGCTGCCCATAGGGGGGGCACCTAGCCCTGTTTGCCCACAGGTGAACAGCCATCACCACTGATACCTGGGTGATACAAGTGGTCAAGAAGGGTTATCTCCTCCACCTACATCGGCCACCACCCTTGTACTTCCTGGGAGAACCCACCAGGCCTCTCCTCCACCAAACTCTGCTCCTAACCGAGTTAGCAGGACTACTCTGGGACAGAGCAGTGGAGCCAGTGCCACAAACTCTCTAGGGCACTGGCTTCTACTCCAGGTATTTCCTCATCCCCAAGAGGACTGGGGGCTTCGGGCCCATCCTGGACCTGTGAGAGCTCAACAAGTTTCTTGTCAGAGAGACGTTCAAGATGCTCTCCCTTGGAACACTGCTGCCATTCCTCCAGCAGAGAGATTGGCTTTGCTCCTTAGACCTAAAGGATGCTTACATTCACATCCTCATTCACCCCAGCCACAGAAAATACCTTTGGTTCATGGTGGGGCTACAGCACTACCAATACAGGGTGCTGCCCTTTGGGCTGGCATCATCTCCAAGGGTTTTCACAAAGTGCCTCGCAGTGGTCGCAATCCACCTCAAGCTTCAAGGGACCTTCGTCTTTTCTTATTTGATTGACTGGCTCATAAAGGGGCACACAGCTGCAGAGATGCAATGCACCATCAGACGCACCATAATCCCCCTGCAGCACCTGGGGTTTATCATAAACTACCCCAAGTCCCATCTCACTCCAGCTCAGCGCCTTGAGTTCATAGGGGCACAGCTGGACACCCTCCAGGCAAAAGCCTTCCTCCCTCAGGGGAGGTCAGGATGCCTCAGGGAACTAGCTGCAGAGGTGCAACAGTGCAGAACACTATCTGCCCAGCTTCTCTTCCGCCTGCTGGGATACAGCCTCCACGGTCCACGTGACACCAAATGCCCGCATGCAGATAAGAGCAGCCCAGTTGTGCTTCTGCTTTCAGTGAGCCCAAGCCATAGGCTGGCTCAAGGACAGAGTGCAGGTGACCCATCAGCTAGCAGGCTCCCTCGGATGGTGGCAGAACCCACATCACCTTCGGGTCGGGATGCCCTTCCAAGCACCTACTCCCCCAGAAGGTTCTCACCACGGATTCCTCTCTGATGGGCTGGGGAGCACATTGTGAGAGCCTCTAAACACAGGGCTGCTGGTCCCAGAGGGAATCTGAAATGCAGATCAACCTGCTGGAGGTCAGAGCTATATTCCTGGTTCTCAGAGCCTTCTGCCACCAACTACAGCACTGACCATACAGTGCTGATCCAGACAGACAATCAGGTCGTGATCTTCTATGTGAACAAACAAGGGGGGGGGCAGGGTCATACCCCCTCTGTCAGGAGGCAGTAGCCCTCTGCTCCTATGCTATATGCAGAGGAATGCTCCTGACGGCGGTCTACCTCCCGGGCCAGGACAATGTCTTAGTGGACAAACTGAGAAGGATACACAAGTGGCGCTTGGACCCAGTGGTATCCTCGTGGCTGTTCCAGCTCTGGGGTGTCCCGGTGATGGACCTGTTCGCCAGCCTGGACAACGCACAGTTGCCCTGTTTCTGCTCCTGCCGGTCGCACCTGTCCCGGGTAGCAGCAGATGAATTCCTCATCCCATGGATGGAAGGCCTCCTGTATGCCTTTCCTCCAATGCCGCTGATAGCCAAGACCCTGCTCCAGGCTCAGAGCATCGCTAGTGCTGATAGCCCCTCGGTGGCCCAAACAACCCTGGTTCCCACTGCTCCTCTTCCTATCGACAGTATCGCCGATTCCCCTGGGCCAAGTCCCAGGACTACTCGCAGGAGCAGGGCTCTCTCCTACACCCTCAACCTGGGGTCCCTCACGCTTACGGCTTGGCAGCTGAAAGGGTAGTGTTAGCCCCTTTAATCTTCCACGAGACATGGAAGAGCTTCTCCTGGCCTCTCGTAAGGCCTCCACAAGAAGGGTGTACACCTTCAAGTGGCGCCATTTCTCATTGTGGTTCACAGAAAAGCGGATGAACCTGTTCTCCTGCTCAGTGCATGTGGTACTCCAATACCTGCTCTACTATCGCGGGCGGGACTGAAGTCCACCTCAGTCCAAGTACACCTGAGTGCCATCGCAGCGCATCACCACTCCGTCGAGGGGAAATCCATCTCTGCTCTGCCCCTTGTTTCTCAGTTCCTATGGGGCCTCATGTTGTCCAAACCTCCCGTCCGCCCTCCAGCGGCGGAGTGGGACCTGAATGTGGTGCTCTTACAGCTCACCGAGCCTCAGTTTGAGCCTCTGGCCACCTGCATTACCTCTCCTGGAAGGTCGCCTTCCTGATAGCACTTGAGTCAGCGAGCTCCAGGCTCTGATGGCAAAGCCTCCTTACACGAGTTCTACAAGAACAGGGTGGTGCTCCACATACACCCCAGGTTTCTGCTGAAGGTGGTGTCCCCATTCCACATCAATCAGGAGGTGGTGCTCCCGACCTTCTTTCCCAGGCCTCACACTGGTAGGGCAGAGAATGTTCTCCATACTCTGGATTGCAAGAGAGCTCTGTCCTTCTACTTGCAACAGACAGTGCCACTGCAAAGCTTAACAGCTTTTCATATCCTATGACCCCAGCTGTCTGTGGCTCCCAATGACTAAGCAAACTTTGTCCACTTGGGTGGCGGACTGCATTACCCTTGCCTACAAGCAAGTAGGGATCCCACTGGACCAGAGAGTCATGGCACACTGCATCAGGGCCATGGCTACTTCCTTGGCCAATCTGCGTTCCATCCCCATGAAGGAAATTTGCTGGGCTACCACCTGGTCTTTAGTCCATATCTTCGCAGCTCACTACTGCCTGGAGGGGGAGTCCCATCGGGACAGCACCTTTGGCCAGACCGTACTCTGTAATCTTTTCAGGGTGTAGGCAACTCCTCCCTCCAACCCTTCTGTGTTCAGGCTACCAGAGTGCTGTTTTTCACTTGACCCTTGAGTCTTGCGAGAGTCCCTCTTGGGATTCAACTGCTGCTGATCACAGTTCACCTTTGCAGGTCGCCGTGGCATTTTGTACAGTTTTCGGTAGCCTGTAGCTGGGGAGTTCCATATATGAGGATTAACTTCTGCTTATTCCCAGAGAAAGCATAGTTACTCACCTGTGGCAGGTGTTCTCTGGGGACAGCATGAATCAGTCCTCACATCCCTCCCTCCTCCCTTTGGGGTTGCTTCTTTACCATCTTTCATTTTTGCCGTCTTAGCTATGTCATTTGACAGAGGCAAGATGGCACCCTTGGGCGGGAAGTGGACCATGCATGCGTGGTGCATCTCTCAAAGGCTTTCTTTGAAAGCTGGGGAGATGCTTCCATGTGGGCTCCGTAGGCGCCGACGTCACCCATATGTGAAGTCTGATTCCTGCTGTCCCCAGAGAACACCTGTTACAGGTGAGTCACTATTCTTTTTTAACCATGTAAAGAGCAGTAATATATACTAACCAAAGCAAATATAAATGCCCTAGTTAAGAAATTATTCCAAGCTCATTTTCTGTTTCTTGGGCCGGCAAATGCTAGGAGTACTATGGAAGCAACAATTTTACAGCCCCTGGAGAAGGGGAGTGGGGGGAGAGAAAGAGAATGTCTGACATTGCATGATATTGATCACTAGTGACCAGACTCATGGCTCAAGAGAACTGTAGTCTGTAACTGTTGCTGCAATTGCTGGACTAGGTTGGAGAAGGTAGAATATCAGCTATGGGAATAGGAGATAATACAGGTAAATGTAAATGAGGGCAAAAATGGAGTTGAAGCTACAGCAAAAATAGAAGAAAACAGCTCGGCTAAATTTAAAACCATAAAATAGATTTGTCATTTCAGAAGTTTTTCTTTTTCCATGGAGCTTGTTCTTATGCAACTATCTGCTTATTTAGTAATTCAGGCTAATATAAGAGGGCCTAAATTGTTCTGTTACCATTCTGTTTCTGAGGTTGTTGAATTAGGGGTTGAGCATGCTTTGTATCTTTCCCCCTCCCCCTACTCCCAAACCTCAGGCTGGTGAATGAAGAACGTACTCTAGAGGTTGAGATTGAACCTGGTGTGAGAGATGGAATGGAGTATCCCTTCATTGGAGAAGGTTTGTAGCAGGCTATACTGTTTTGGATTGGCTTGCCTTTGTGTAGAAGGGGATTCACTAGACCTGATCTTTTCTCTTCTCATGTCTTTATAGGTGAGCCTCATCTGGATGGTGAACCAGGTGATCTGCGCTTCCGCATCAAGGTCCAGAAGTAAGTGTAGAATGATGCTGTCTCCCAGAAAAGATATGATGTTAGTCTGTGTTCCTCTGAGATTAGCAGTGCATCAAATGTGCATCTATCTTCATAGCAAATATTGACTTACATTCTCCACCAATAAGCAGGATGAATTGGAATGATTCTGGGGTTTTTCTTTCCTGTATTTGGATTGATTTTATTGTTTATGATTTCTGGATGGGGGAATGTTACTGTTTTAATTTGTTTTATTGGACATTTTTTTAAAAATGTGTAATCCAAGTGCATAAATGAAAAGACCACAATGTCCTCCAACAGCGTTGACATGGAACAATTCTCTTAGATCAGAAAGGTCCAGAAAATCTTTTGATTAGCTGTCTCTGGGCAGTTTCTCCAAGTAGGTTAATTTTGCACATCCAGTGGCAGGCGTGAATCTCACATAGCTAGGTCAAGGGAAGTATGATCTCAGTCTCTCAAATTTACTGCTAAGACTCCATGCAAGGGTTCTTAGTACTTTTTTGTTTGCATAGTGTATCGGGCACGTGAACACATTTTCTCCAAAAATATTTTTTCTTGCAAGTTTGCTTTTCAACTTTTTTTACTTTTTTTTTTTTTTAAATCTGTTTTTAAGTCTTGTAGCTACAAACTCCAACAGGAAAATTTTGTTCTTCCATATAATCCGGCTAAACCAGTCCAGACAAGTGGGTTGTGTCCCATACCAACAAAGGTGAAGACGGAGAAAATATTGAGATTTTCTGCTATATCAGTTGATGCAGTTAGGGTCACACATCGGTAATTCTGTCTCCAGCAGATGATGGATGCTTTTGATGCAGCTCTGTTGAAAATTTGGAAAAGATCGGATTTCACTTGTGAATTACCATTCTTAGGGGTGACTTCCTCACTGGAGCGCAACGCTGGAGGCTTTACTAGTCACCTTTAAAACCGGTGCTCTTTTGAGTATTGCCATATGGAGGAGGGAATTGGTTCAGCCCTTCATCCTTGTCTTGTTAAGGGCCAGTTGAGTTTGGATAAGGAGTTTAGAAAAGGATTGTTTGCCTTGCACAAGCTCCACACCCCTGTAGCTCTTCCATGAAGATTAGACTCTTCAGAGGTATGTTCCTGCAGGCCCCATTAGCAAGGGACTATCACCAATGTTCCCTCTAATTTTCTGTAGGCTGTGTGCACATAAAATATCAGCTGTGCAGCTTTTGAAGGAAGGTTAAATTTTTGTGCGCCACATAACGACACTCGGAGTTATATACTTTAAAATTTGACTACATGTCAGAATACAGTATGTACACCACATTGATTGCATTAGAAAATATTGTAGAACTTGTGAAAACCATAAATACACAACAACTTTTCAATTTTAAGAACGTCTGTGTTGTTTTCTATCAGAATCAGAACCGTAATTTTTGTGCGCTCTGTTGTAAAGTATGTGCGCTTGCTGGCAAGGTGTGTGCGCGCGCACACGCGCACAGCTTAGAGGGAACAGTGACTATCACTGAGCCTGGCACGATCTTCCTGCCTAGACTCCCCCCAAGTGAATACCAAAAAGCTAAGTCTTATTTGACTTGTTTTTTTGAGGGGACTGCCCAACTTTGTCCACTAGGCAGTGTATACATCAGGTTCTGGGACGATCGGGGTGACTATTGGTGAGGCATGGATTTTCCTGCTGGTTCCCACCTCATTGGCGGCCTGCACATGTTGGCTACACACTAGTTTTGCACTGCAATTTCATCTTTGCATTCTCTGAACACAATTAGGTGTATACAATCTGATCCAGATCATTTGCTGCTTTTTATGCTTATCTGTTTGTGCTACTACATTTATTTTATTTAAAAACATTTGTTCCATATCGTCCTCATAGGCCAGTCCAGTAAAGTGGATTGTGTCCCCCTACCAGCAGAGGTGGTTTCTTATAACCTCATCCTGCAACCATATCTGAGGCAGTCAGGGACATACTTCCTCTGTATTTCTCTCTCTCCAGCAGTGTGGCCATATTTGAGCAGCTCTGTGAAAACTTGTAGGAAAATTTGATTTAGCTCGTGAGTAACCACTCTTGGGGGCAACTTCCTCACTTGAGCTCGACATGGGAAGCTTCCGTTGAGTCACCCTTAAAACTGGTGCCGTCCTGGGTTTGCCAGAGGAGGAGGAGTGTCTTTTCAGTTCCCCGTCCTTATTCTGTTAAGGGCTGGTTGAACAGCCAGAATTGTTGGATCAGGACCCTGGAGGAATCTTTGGTTGCATAGCCCCATTCCCTTCCTCCTCCTCCTCCCCCCAAAGATGTGGATGAATATCTTCAAAGGTATGTGCCTGCAGGCCTTGGAAGCAGTGGAGTAGCACTAAGCCCAGCACTATGGCTGCTTGGGACTCCCTGGGGGTGAGTATTAGATTTGTTTCATCTTTCTGTAAAGTTATTTGTGGGGGCCCCTGACCTTGTCCACTTAACAGTTTGATTGTCTGGTCCAGAAGCAATTCAGCAAAACTGTTGGTTAAACATACTGCTGGTTGGGGCCCCATGCTTGTGTTGTGAGCATGCAAGCTTCAGGAACAAGCAGGAAGTCAGTCTTCACATATGGATGACATCGGCACCAATGGAACCCGGTGCGGGAACACTCCCCATCATCCAGTAGGAATGCTTTTGGGAGCATTCCTCCACGCATGCGTGGCTGCCTTCCCAACTTCTCTCCTCAGTCGTCTTTTTTTCTGTTGAGCCATCGGGACCTTGTCCTTGTCAACCGCGTCAAGCGTCTTCAAAAATTCCTCTGCAGTATCATTAAAGTACTTTGGTTTGCCTTCCTGTTGACCGATTCTACTCCCTGTCGATTTTGGGTCCCATTTTATTTTTCTATATTTTTTGATATTTTTTCTTAGAATTTCGTTTGAGGCCAACTGCCTCCACAGGCATCATTGCCCAGTTCGATTTTGCATCCATAGTTTTTCCAAATACGGAGAAGCTCTGGAGTGGTTTGAAAAAAAAATGCTCCGCGAGTTCTAATACCATTTCCATCACTGACTAGCATGACTGGTGCCTTAAATGTTTAGGCCCAGGCCACGATGTAGATTCCTGTCCCTCCTGTCATTACATGACTTTCAGAGGTAGAACGAACTGGGACAAACAGAAGATTAAGCTGTTTCCAACAGACTCTGCTCCTTCAGTGCATTCCTTAGGGGCGTCGACTCCATCTAAGTCTTCCCATGCATCACATACAAGGGACAGCATTGCTCTGAGTCACCAGTGCTTAAAAAAAGAAGACATCTACCTCTGCATAGAGATACTCAACCTCTAGATCGGCATCAGCACCGACATCTGTCGCACTCCGATGCAGACCATCCAACAAAGCAGTCCGGCGGGAGGTTTCACCCTCCAAAGCCGCAAAGGGTTAGGGGATGCCCATGAGGTTCAATCCTCAGTGGAGCCCCTGGTATTGGTGTCTAGCATTGTGGCCCACACAGTTGTGTCCGGAGCCACTCCTCCCCCGGTGCCTACACTCAATAACCGTGTCATCGCCATCGAGTGCAACATTGCTACTCTCCTAGGGGCAATAACACTGATGACACTGAGTGTACTGCAATTGTCACCAGTTCCACTAACGCTGATGAGAGGCATAGACAACACTCTCAGCACACTTATACAGGCATCTCCTGCCTCTCATTGCTCCACTGAGCAGCTGGTACCGAGGTCCTCTGTACCATCGCTCTCGATGCCCTCAACATTGAAGCATCGGAGGTATCGAGCATCGGATAAAGATTACTTTGATTTCCTCACAGACTAAGGCTCTGGATCAGAAGCCTCTGACTTGGAATCCATCGATTCCAATACCCATAGGGATTTGCCATTGGATCCATCTCCTCCCTATGAGCATTGAAGATCACCACCCAAGGACATGTCCTTTTAGGACTTTATCAAGGATATGGCAGCTGCCCTCAACATCTCAGTGACTACTGAAATGGAGCCAAGAGCTGAGGAGTTAGATATCTTCCAGTATCCATCGACACCAAAAGAGGCTGCTACCTTCCAGATGCATAACATTTTGAAAAATTTAATATCTTCGGATATTGGAGGCTCCCATGTCAACCTCTGCAGTCAGTAAGAGACTTGATACCCTTTATAGGGTCCCTCCCTCTCCAGGTTTCCAAAAACCACAGCTCTCACCATTCCATGGTAGTGGAGCCTACCATGAGAAGGATAGAGCCAGAAAAAACACTCTTCAGTGCCTTTGGAAGGAAGGTCTTCCAGGCTACAATGCCGGCCTCGAGAATAGACTCCTACATGCTCTATATGGGAATATTCCTTAAGGATATTTTGAGGGACTTGGGGGGAGTTTTTTCTTCTTTAATCCTTAGCTGGTATTTGGGGAGCAGATCATCCTCTCAACCAATACGCTGCTGTAGGTGCTGCTGGATTCTGTGTGTTGTTCACAATACACTTCCAAGCTTGGCGATTGGTGGTGATATTTCTGGCCTCATCAATGGTCAGTTGCTGGTTCCTTAGGTCTTCCTCGATGTGTTTGAACCACGTTTTCTTTGGTGCTGCTCATTGAACCCTCCAGTGGATATGTCTCTCTCACCAGAGGAGTTTGTACGGCAGCCGACTGGTGTTCATTCTGCAAATGTGGCCAAACCATAGCAGTCTGCGTTTTTGGATTTGTTCTTCAACTGAAGGCTGATGGTTGCACATTGTCCAAATTGTCTTGTTTCGATGGTGATTATGAAGAGATCTTGGGCATCACATTTGAAAGACCTTGAGCTTGTTCATGTCAGGTTTGAGCAGAGTCCATGTTTCCATCCATACTGGTGAATTAGCAGGATCAGTGTTCGGAAGAGGCGAATTGTGGTCTTTGTGGAGATATCGGCCTTCTTCCAGAGGCACCATTTGAGCGAGGCGAACTCTGTTGCCTGGCCAATCCTGCTGTGGACATCGGTGGTGGATGCCACCTTCCTCTCCTAAACCAGCGATTCCAGGTATTTGAATTCTGGGACCTGCTCGATTTGGATTCCATCAAGGTGAACATTGGCCTGGGATCCATCCGTGGTCATAACTTTAATCCTGTCTGCATTGATTCTTAGGCCATAAGATTGGGCGATACAAGTGATGTGGTAAAGGATATCTGTGGCCTCTGCATCCATGTCAGCAAATATGGCATTGTCATCTGTGAACATCAAGTCAGTCAGGAAGTTGTTCCCGTTGTACTGGACCACGCATCTGTCCTCAAATGTTTTCCTCATAATGGCGTTGATCACAATATTAAAAAGCAGGGGTGAGGCGACATCTCCCTGGCAAACTACAGTTTGGATAGGAAATTCCTTGGATAGTTCATTTTGGATCCGCACATTGCTGCTTGAGCCATTGTATGATGCTTGGAGAAGTTGGATGATCTTCAGTGGCACATGCTCATTATCCAGTGCCCTCCACTGGGCAGGCCAGTGAACACAGTCGAATGCGGATTTGAAGTCAATGAAGACAATGATGGTTCATTTTCCATACCTGATCCTTTCCTCCACCAGTTGACCAATGGTGAATATTTGATCGGTGCAGCCCCGATGTGGCCTAAATCCTGCTTACGCTTCTCGGCTGGTCTGTTCGCGATGTTTCTGCAGCCTTGATTGTATGATCTTCATGAGCACCTTGCCAAGGATTGAAAGGAGGCTGATGCCACGGTAGTTCTTACATCCCCAGTTATTGCCTTTCTTCAGGGAGTTTACCACCCTGTTGCCTTCTGACAAGCATATACAACTCATCAGGTCTTAGTTACACATACCCAAAACACATCAAAACTCTTAACAAGGGCAGCGTTTGATGCCTTTGAGGCCAATAGCAGATCTGCTGCAGCCTGCATTTGAGCTAGGAGGACAGCATGGCTCCAATCATCTGACCTGGAACAATGAGTCTAGGACAAATTAATCAATATTCCCTGTAATGGTGAGAACCTCTTTGGCCAAAGGTGGAGGGAAAAAGCTGGGGAGATAGACTGACGACCTCACCATGACGAGGCTTTTTAGAAAGACAGCAGACACTTCTAAAAAGAAGACTGCCACCAAAAAAAAACCAAACCCTTTCTTCCCAAAAAAGAAACATTTTTATCCACCATATCATTTCTATTCTGCCTACTCTGCCCCACAACAGCAACAGAGACAGCAGGGCCAGAAACAAACCAGGAAATCCAAGCTTGCCAAGCCACAGCCTGCATCTGCTACTCAACCTCCTCAGAGTTTTTGACTCCTTCAAAAGAAGCATGGCCAGTTCTCCCATAATCTTTCTTTTTTTCTCCCATGATCCCAGGAAGATTAGTACACTTTGCACACCGCTGGATCAACATCACTTCGGAACCCTGGACCTTACAAGTAGTCGCAGACTGTAGTTGATATTCAGAGATCTTCACCCACTCATGTGGGACAACCTTCCTTAGATATCCATCACACCTCCTTGCTTCAACAGGAAATTCACTTGCTGCTGAACATGGAGCAATAGAGAAGGTTCCTCCATCTCAACAAGGCCTAGGGTTTTACTCCCGATACTTCTTAATTCCAAAGAAGACAGGAGGTCACAGGCCTATTTTAGATCTCAGAAATCTCAACTAATTTCTCATCAAAGAGAAATTCAAGATGATTTCTCTGGGTACTCTTCTTCCATACCTCCAACCAAACAATTGGCTATACTCTTTGAACCTAAAGGATGCGTATATACACATCCTGATCCACCCAGCTACAGAAAGTTTCTCAGATTTGTATTTCAGAACAACCATTGTCAATATCGAGTCCTCCCTTTCAAATTTGCCTCAGCACACAGAGTCTTTACAAAGTCTTTGGCTGTCGTGGCAGCCTACCTTCAAACTTTGGGAATCTTTCTGTTCCCTTACTTAAACAGTTGGTTGCTAAGGGCAGAAACCGCTTCAGCAGTCACCTCCGCCCTCCAACAAACTATCCATGTCCTCCAGGAGTTAGGTTTTGTCATAAATTATCCAAAATCACACCTCACTCCAATTCAAGATCTAGAGTTCATAGGAGCTTGACTGGACACTCTACAAGCCCTGGCTTTTCTGACAGATGATAGACACCTCCGCCTAATTGCCTTGGTCACACAGGTCCAACAGCAATCAGTAACTGCCAGAACATTCCTACACCTCCTAGGCCACATGGCATCTACAGTCCATGCCATACCCCATGCCCGTCTCAACATGAGAATCGGGCAATGGACTCTGTCGCAACAGTGGACGCAGTCTACAGGACTCCTCTCCAACTTCATTACCATTATTCCTCTGATGAAGCCGGTCCTTCAGTGGTGGTGCACACCACAGAACCTTGTTGTAGGGTCACCTTTTCAGAAGTTTGCACCGCGGTATTCCCTAATGACCAATGCATCAAAACTTGGTTGGGGAGCCTACCTCAACGGCCTTACAAGGCCTCTGGTCTGCTCAGGAGGCTCTCCTGCACATCAATCTCCTCGAACTCCGGGCAATTTTTAATGCCATCCGAGTCTTCTCTCCCTAACTCAAGAGGATGGTCCCTTCTCATACAGATGGATAACCAGGTGGCCATGTTCTATGTCAACAAACGGGGGAACAGGCTCTCGCCCCTTATGCAGATAGGCCATCCGCCTTTGGAACTGGGCAATTTCTCGAGCGATTCACCTATATGCAGTATACCTTCCAGGAGCAGAGAATCACGTAGCAGACAGGCTAAGCTGGATCCTCCATCCACACGAGTGGAGACTAGAACCTCAAGTAGCGCAATACTTGTTCCATTTGTGGGAGACGCCACTTGTTCCATTTATGGGGACTGCTTCTACTCTCAACGCCCAACTACCTCATTTTTGCTCCAGGATTCCCTCCCCTCACAGGAAGAGTTTGGATGCATTTCTCATCCATTGGGGACAGGATCTGCTGTATGCTTTCCTTCCTCTTCCCCTCATAGCAAAGACACTTTTCAAGCTCCAAGCTGACCGGGTAATGATTATTCTCATTGCCTTTTTCTGGTCCAGACAACCATGGTTTCTTCTGCTTCTTCAACTAGCTCAAGAGCCTCCCCTCAGGCTGGGTTATTCACCCACCCTACTCTCTCAGGAACAGGGGACCATCCTGCACCCCAGCCTCAAGAAACTCCGCTTGACGGCCTGGCTGCTGAATGCTTTGTCCTCTCATATTTAGTAGAACATGCAAAATATCTTTTTGAAGACCTATCTTCCAGAAAGGATTCAACCAGACGGTCTTATGTATTCAAATGGTGCAGGTTCTGGATTTGGTGTTCACAAAGAACACTAGATCCTTTCACATGTCCAATTCCAGATCTACTCCAATACCTGCTATATTTTTCCTCTTTTGGCCTCAGGACAAACTCTGTACGAGTCCATTTATGTGCCATTGTGGCCTCCCACCATACTTTGGAGAACTGTCCTATCTTGGCACACCTCTTGGTGGCCAGATTCATGCACGATCTTGTCCCCGGGAAAAAGTTGATGTTTCTGCCTGACAGTCATACTTGCCTCCGGTACTGCACTGGTACTTTTCCCACCACCCAACCTCGCTGTCTCTGCATCAAGTTTGGGTCCCTTTTGAAGTTTTTCTTGTTTGGCATATTCGTGCCTTTTTCCAACTGGGGTACTTTTTCCCCCCATGGCTGCCAGTGGCTTTAAGTGTGATCACTGTACCAAAATTTTATCTTTGACCGACACACATGACTGCTGCCTTCAATGCCTTGGGCCGGATCATGACCCTATTGCATGCGGTCTCTGCAAAAAGATGTCCAGCAAGGCCCTCAAGAGCCGCCAGCAGCAGCACAATAACTTTTTTCCCGAGTCCCTATTACCTCCGAAGGCCAGGGCCCTGTCTGAAGCCACATCTCGGGCGGACCCCTCCGAACCTGAGCGGCGCCGTGGTTCTTCAGAGAGGGGGTCTCCTTCGAGGGAACCGAAGAAGAAGACCTCAAAGGCGGTGTCCCTGGACAGCTTTGACAGGCCGGGTATGCCCCAAGCCAGGTCCCGCAGTCCGAGACACTCGTCCGAGGGATCGGAGAAGGAGTGGCCTGCAAAGGTCCCCCTGAAAGACTCGACCTTGGACTGGTCTCGGTTGCCAGTCACCATCCTTGTCGAGGACTCCTCTTCAGGGGAATCGGCATCGGGCCCGAGTCCCTCAGTGCCCGTGCCAATGGCTGCGGAGCCTTCTGGCCTGGAGTCCAGAATGGCGGCACTGGAGCACAGTTTGTCTGCCTTCATGGACCAGCAGCAGGCTCTGATGTCCGGTACTACTGGTTCATCTGCCCTGACCACTGGGCCCTCAATGTCAAAGACGTCCCCTGAGGCCGAACCGATCCTCGATGTCCTGAGGCCTCGAGTCGATCCTTGGCCAAGGTCTCAATTTGGTTCCCGCTCGAAAGGGCTGCAATCCTCCCCAGCCAGTGCACTCAGTGCTGGCCACAGGGCTTTGGAAGGCCGCGAGTCGGGTTCAGTCCCAGGACCTGCGGACCATCCTTCCTACGAGTCCTCAACGGACTACTCCAAGTGGGAGATGGAGGATGAAGAGTCACCCAATACCTGTCGCCATCGTGATGTCCCCTCAGACTCTACCACTTCGGAGCCCCGGTGACCATCTCCACTGGAGGACATGGGGTTCCTTGACGTTGTCAAGGACATGTCTAAGGCCCTAGCATTCCCAACGGAATCAGAGGAGGATCCTTGGGTGGATGAGATAGAAATCCTCCAGTATGAGGCCCCTCCGAGGGAATTGCTCACGGTGCCCATTCCTCCCATCCTGGAACAGCTGATGCTCCATATGTGGGAAACACCGGCATCGGTGCTGGTGGTGAGCAAGCGGCTTGACATGATGTATTGAGTCCACCGGAGCTCGGACTTCCAGAATTTACAGCTACCGCACAACTCCATGGTGGTAGAGTCGGCCATACGTTAACTGAAGAGTCAGAAGACACACTCTTCTGTGCCCCCTGGTAGGGAGGCATGCACCCTGGATGCCCTCGGCAGAAAGTATTACCAGGGCTCGATGCTTATCAGCCGCATCCAGGCCTACCATCTGTACATGGGTATGTACCTGAGAGACCTGGCGAAGGAACTCGCCGGCTTCTCAGCTGGTCTGTCTGAGGAACCCCTTCAGCGGTTCCTAGCCAAGGCCCGTTCATGAGTGCTCCAAGTTATGTCTCGGGCAGCCTATGATGGGTTCAAGTTGGCGGCTCGAGTAGCGACGGCAGGCATCGGTGCCCGATATCAGGCTTGGATACAGTCATCTGACCTCGAGCATTTGGTTCAGGACAAATTGGTTGATGTCCCATGCCAAGGAGAGAACCTCTTTGGCAAACCCATGACCGACAAGGCTGCCGAGCTGGAGACCGATTTCATGACAAGGACCATGACAAGGATTTCATGACAAGGTCTCTAAAAAGACCACTGCCCCTCCTGACGGAAGGTCTTGTGGATAAAGTCCTTCTATCCAAGGAAAGGGGCTGCTTACAGAAACTACCCACCTTTTCAGGCCTCCCTGGCTCCCCAACAGGGTCAGCAGGCCAAAGGACATGGGCATGGCCCTCGTAAGCAGAAGGCTCCCAAACCCCAGGCAACGGCCCAACCAGGGGGTAGGTTGTGACTCCTTGGGCATAGCCTCTCCATTCCAAGGAGGTCAGCAGCCCATAGGGGGACGACTGATCCACTATACCCAAAGGTGGCTAACCATCACCACTGGTTCCTAGGCAATTTGAGGGGTCAAGGAGGGTTACTTCCTTCATCTGACTCAGACACCTCCCTCTTATTTTCCGGAAGAGCCCCTCAGGTCTCCCCTTCACCGGGACCTTCTATTGAAGGAGCTTGCTGGTCTTCTCAAGGACAAAGCGGTGGAACCAATGCCCCACCATCTCAGGAAAAGGGTTCTACTTCAGGTACTTCCTCGTGCCAAAAACGGCAAGGGACCTAAGGCCCATCCTTGTCCTGCGCAACCTCAGCAAGTTCCTGGTGAGGGAAAAGTTCAGAATGCTCTCCCTTGGAACATTGCTGCCTTACCTCCAGCAGGGAGATTGGCTGTGCTCCTTGAATCTAAAGGATGCCTATACCCACATCCTCATTCACCCCAACTACAGGCAGTACCTGCGGTTCATGGTGGGGGGGTGGACACTATCAGTACAGGGTTCTGCCTTTCAGCTTGGCCTGACCCAAGGGTCTTCACAAAATGCCTGGCAGTCGTGGCTGCCTTCCTCTACCTCCAGGGGTTTTTTGTCTTCCTGTACCTGGACGACTGACTCATAAAGGGAGGCACGTCTCGGAGGTGCTGCAGGCAAATGCACGCAACAACCAGGTCCTACAGCATGGGATTCATGATAAACTACCCAAAGTTCCACCTCCTTCCGACATAATGTGTGGAGTTCAAAGGGGCAAGACTGGACACCCAGGCAAAGACCTTCCCGCCCAGAGACCGAGCTGACCATCTCAGTGCCCTGGCCCTGGACATGCAACACTGTCCCTTGGTGCCCACTCGACTCCTCCTGCGCCTACTCGGGCACATGGCCTCCACGGTCCACGTCACCTCAGATGCCCGCCTCCATCTGAGGGCCGCGTAGTGGTGCCTTCGGGACCAGTGGACACAGGCCAAAGGGCGCCTCCTGGACAAAGTCTCTGTGACCCGCCAGTTGGCGGACTCCCTGACGGGGGCAAACTCCCCAATTCATCTAGGCAGGGATGCCCTTTCAGGCTCCAAGTCCCTTAAGGGTCCTCACCACAGATGCTTCCCTGCTTGGCTGGGGAGCCCACTGCGAGGGACTCCGCACCCAGGGCAGCTAGTCAAAGGATGAGATCAAACAGCAGATCAACCTCCTGGAACTACGGGCAATATACTTAGCTCTTCAAGCCTTTTGCCACCGCCTACATCACCAGCTGGTGTTGGTCCAGACGGACAATCAGTTGTCAATGTTCTGTGTAAACAAATAGGGGGACATGGGATCTCGTGCCCTCTGTCTCTTGAAAGGCAAACCCTTTCTGTCCAGTGGCAGTGGTCCTCTGCTCCTATGCAGTCTGGCAGGAGATACTCCTGTGGGCAGTATACCTGCCAGGCCAGAATAACTTACTGGCTGACAGATTGAGCAGGGTCCTCCAGCTGCACGAGTAGCTGCTGGACCCCAGTGTGGCTGACCTGCTCTTTCAGCTCTGGAGGGAACCTGTTATAGACCCCTTCGCCAGTCTGGACAACTATCAGTTGCTCCGCTTCTGCTCCCAGCAGGCCCACCCCTCCAGGGTGGTGGCAGACACATTCCTCATCTCTTGGTCGAAGGGCCTCATGTACGCCTTCCCACCCATGCCACTAATTGCCAAGACCTTGTTCAGGACCCTCCGCAACAAGGCTTTGCTCATCCTGATAGCCCCCCGATGGCCCAGACAACCATGGTTCCTGCTACTCTTCCGGCTATCGGTGAAGACTTCCAACCCATTGAGGAACTCTCCAGGGCTCCTGTTCCAGGAGGGGGGCTGTCTTCAGCACCCCAACTTAGGGTCCCTGTCGCTGACAGCGTGGCTGTTGAAAGGATGACTTCATCCCTTTTCACCTTCAGGGGAGATATAGGAGATATTGCTGGCCTCTCGTAAGGCTTCCACTAGGAAAACCTATGCCCTCAAATGGCACAGGTTTTCAGCTTGGTGTGCAGAGCACAGGACCGACCTGTTCTCCTGCCCGGTGGGACCGGTGTTACAGTACCTTCTCCACCTCTCACAATCGGGGCTTAAATCGTGCTCCATCAGAGTGCAGTTCTGTGCCCTGGCGGCGCACCACCACCGGGTAGATGGCAAACCCTTTCTGTCCAGACGCTGGTGACCCGCTTCCTGAGGGGTCTGCTCTTATCGAAACCTCTGGTGCGCCTTCCAGCGACAGAATGGAACCTGAATGTAGTATTAGGGCAGCTCACTCTCCTGCCCTTTGAGCCTCTGGCTACCTGCCACCTGTGATATCTCTTGTGGAAGGTGGCATTCCTGGTTGCGCTCACCTCCGCTCGCAGGATTAGCAAGCTTCAGGCCTTAGTGGCTGAGGTGCCATATACCAGGTTCTTCAAGAACAGGGTGGTGCTCCGCACACACCCTAGATTCCTTCCAAAGGTGGTATCGTCCTTCCACCTCAACCAAGAAATGATACTCCCCACCTTCTTTACAAGACTTCACACCAGTAGGGAAGAAACGGTCCTTCATACCCTGGACAGTAAGAGAGCCTTGTCCTTCCACATTCAACGTACTCAGGGCCACCGCAAAGCTGCTCAGCCTTTCGTCTCTTACGACCCCAGTCGACTGGGGGAGGCGGTGTCCAAACGTACTCTTTCTACCTGGGTGGTGGACTGTATCGCCCTCGCCTATGAGCAAGCACGGTTCCTGCTGGAGGGCAGTGTCACGGCACATTGTGTCAGGGCCATGGCAGCCTCAGTGGCAAACCTGCGCTCCGTCCTGATGGTGGACATCTGCCGGGCCGCCACCTGGTCTTCAGTCCATACCTTCGCAGCCCATTACTACCTGGAAAGGGAGTGCTGACGGGACAGTGCCTTTGGACAGGCTGTGCTCCATAATCTTTAGCGGTTTAGGCAACTCCTACCCTCCGACTCTTCTGTATTCAGGCTACCGGAGTGCTGGTTTTCATTGGCACAGGGGTCCTACTATAGTCTGTAGCTAAGGACTCAATTGCTGCTGCTCACGGCTCCCCTCAAGGGCTACCGTGTTTTTTGCTATGGGCTTTCAGTAGTCTGTAGCTGGGGAGTTCCATATGTGAGGACTGACTTCCTGCTTGTTACCAGAGAAAGCGTCGTTACTCACCTGTAACAGGTGTTCTCCAGGGACAGCAGGAATCAGTCCTCACAACCCTCCCTCCTTCCCTTGGAGTTGCTTCTTTACCATTTTTTATTTTTTGCTGTCTTTTAGCTATGTCATCACACCCTTGGGCGGGAAGGGGACCACTCATGTGTGGTAACATCTCCCAAAGGCTTTCTTTGAAAGCTGGGGTGATGCTTCCGGTGATGCTTCCGTGAGTGCTCCGTCGGTGCCGACGTCACCCATATATGAGTACTGATTCCTGCTGTCCCTGGAGAACACCGGTTACAGATAAGTAACTACGCTTTTCTGCATATTACTCCTGAGTCTATCCCCTTTCACTCTCATGCTATGTCCCCTCGTAGCAGAGCTTGCCTTCAATTGAAAGAGACCCTTCTATGCATTTATGCCATGGAGATATTTAAATGTCTCTATCATATCGCCCTTATCCCTCCTTTCCTCTAAAGTATGCATATTAAAATCTTTGTCTGTCCTCATATGCTTCATAACGAAGACCATTAACCATTTTAGTAGCAACCCTCTGCACCGACTCCAACCTGCTTATATACTTTTGAAGGTGCGGTCTCCAGAATTGCACACAATACTCCAAATGAGGTTGCACCAGAGACTTATACAAAGGCATTAGCACCTCCTTTTTTCTGCTGGCCATTCCTCTCCCTGTATGCCCAAGCATCCTTCTGGCTTTTACAGTCTCCTTTTCTACCTGTTTAGCTACTTTAAGATAGTCTGACACAACTATGCCCACAACCCGCTCCTCTTTTGTGGACAGAAGTATCTCACCCCCTATACTGTACTTCTCCTTTGGATTTTGCAGCTCAAATGCATGACCCTGCATTTTTTTTAGCATTAAATTTCAGCTGCCAAATTCTAGAACCATTTTTCTAGACCATTCTCCCAAGTCCCCGATAGTGGCTTGGAACTGCAGTGTGGTTCTAGCGCAGCTCATGCTAACTCCCTTTGAGCCACTCAATTCCTGCCTTATGAAGTTCTTGACCTGGAAAGTCTTGTTTTTGGTGATGGTTACATTACCATGCCGGGTAAATGAGCTCCAAGCTCTGGTAGCTCATCCACTGTACACCAGGTTCCATTCCTTCCAAAGATGGTATCGGCTTTCCATCTTAATCAGTCAGTCGTTCTGCCAACTTTCTTCCCAAGACCTCACACTCACAGAGGGGAAGCGGCGCTGCACATGTTGGACTGCAAACGAGCCTTAACCTTCTACTTACTTAGAATGGACAAAGGCCCACCGAAAGTCCATCTAGCTGTTTTTTAGCATTTTTCTTTTGACCCCAGCAAGCTAGGGGCTGCCATTTCCAAATGCACTCTTTCAATTTGGCTGGCAAACTGCATCTCTCTTGCCTATGTCCAGGCTGGCTTGAGCCTTTATGGTCATGTCACAGCTCACAACGTCAGAGTCATGGCTGTGTCTGTGACCAACTTGCGCTCATTCTCCATGGAAGAGATCTGTAGGACTGCAACATGATCTTCTTTCCATACATTCACATCTCACTACTGTCTGGATGGGGATTCCCAACATGACAGCAGCTTCGACCAATTGGTATTCCAGCATTTGTTTGGGGATTAGAATCCAACTCCATCCACCCCAAGGCTCTACTGTCCATCCAGGCTACCATAAAAAGCAAATGGTGAAGAAGCTGAATCAATGAGTTCCTTTTTGTGAACTACCACTTCTGTACATAGTTGATTCTCCAGCTCTTAGTTCATTTTTACCCCTGTTGGGCTTCTCGGTGGCCTCATGGAAGGTTGTAGTTTGAGAGTCCCATATGTGAGGGCTCCTTCCTGCTTGTCCACGGAGAAAAGGTAGTTATTCTGGTGTTCTCTGTGGACAGCAGGAATAAGTCCTCACAACCCTCCCACTCCCTGAGGAGTTGTATTCTGCTACTGCTTTTTTATCAGACTGGAGAAGATGGCATCAGGCAGGAAAGTAGGCACGCAGGTGCAGTGGAGCCTCCCAAAAGCTTCCAATAGAAGCTGGGGAGCGTTCCTGTGTGGGACTCCGGAGACGTTGCGTATATGTGAGGACTTATTCCTGCTGTCCACGGAGAACACCTGTGAAAGGTGAATAACTACCTTTTCAGGGCAGCGAAGCCATAATAGCAAGTACTAAGAAAAAAAGAGATGGGGAGTTGGTGCAGATGTCACAAGAATTTGTAGGCATATCAAAGAGTACATATAGTACAAATAACAATAGAAGTGAGGCAGAAGATGATGGAGCTGAGGAAAAGGTAAATGGCTTCTTGCAACAAAGCACTGGGCAACATATGCTCTTAAAGGTATAGAATGCATAGATGGAGAAACAAAACCGAGAATGTTAGTGAACTTGGTGATACCTGTTGTTGTTAAGTGCCGTCGAGTCGGAGTCAACTCATGGCGACCCTCTGGATAGCTATCCTTAATTGTGTTCGGTCTTCAGTCAGGCGGCTCATTGTTGACAGACTGGTACCCGTAGCTGCTGTTATTGTATCGATCCATCTCATTGCTGGCCTTCCTCTTTTGCATTGACCTTCTATCTTGCCAAGCATGATGTCTTTCTCTAATGATCTCTCTCTTCACATGATGTATCCAAAGTATTGTCACAAGCACAACGCCAAAACCACTAGTCTTCTAGTTGTCGAGGGCGTGGTGGTTGAGAACCTTCTTCTATCAGCTGTTATATTTATGCTTTAAGTAGAAGGATTGTAGTCATATTAAACCAAGGGTAAGGCTTATGACAGAAAAAGAATTTATTTTGAACACAATAGAACAGATCAGGTTCCTGGTACCATTTACAGAATTTCAAATTATAGGATTTTTGCTTAAGGTTCAGCAAGTTGGAGGCAAAACAAACAGAACTCAGCATTGGCTTTTAAAGTCCTTTTCACTGCAGAAGCTTAGCCTTTTCACATATAACAAGATACCACTTTTCTTATTGTCCTTTGTCAATCAGAGCAATAGAAAAACAAACTTTACTTCTTCTATGGCAAAATTATCTTCACTCAGCCATAATTCTCTCTAGGCTGCACTTCCAGGTGAAGAACCAAACTTAGGTTATGAAATAAGCATTCACAGTGTCCTCAAGACTCTTATAGCAGGCTTTTCTTATAAACAGGAGCAAAGCACAAACTCTTATAGCAGGCTTTTTCATATAAGACAGGAGCAAAGCACAAACACTTCTAGCAGCCAATTAACTTTCTCTCCGTTGTGGAGTTGCAACACAGCTGACACAGAAGCATGAATCACAGTCTTACTTCACTAGCTTATGCTGCAGTAAATTCCTCCTTTCAAAACACACAGGAATTTACTTTCTCACTGCTTAGCTCTGAGGTTACTTCAGCAAGAGGAACAGTTCTTTCAAGGCTGGCTCTTTTCAACCCTTCAAGTCTAGAGCTTGGTATAAAGAACAATCTATCAACATATCTTCTTCTGCCCCTAGCTCTGACAATGCTTCTCCCAATTGCATAGGTTCTGACTCACCAACTTGATCAGAGTTCACTGCTGACAACCTCTCTGGTGGCCTGAAAGATTCTCTCCTTCCTGGCTCCCACCTTTGTTGCAAACGTGAATCAGGGAAATCACCTTTCTCAGCAATGGGTAGCTCAGCCTGTCTCCAGAAGTTAGCACCTGCTCTGGCTTTTCCAGCATTCCATCGTCCTTGCTGCTCTGAAGTCTGTCCTCTGCTGCTTCCTCTGCTCCTTCTGCTCTTTCTCCATTCACTCCTCCCACTCCTGCTACTCTCTCCATAATTTAACCAATGTTTATACTCACTGGGATCCAACCCCACCTCTTTCTCTCCCAGGTGTTTGTAATCCCCCTGCCTTCTGACATCAGAATAATCAGTGCAGTTACTAGAGTGAGGGTTTTTGTCCTCGTGCTTGCAATCTATCCCTCTTACACTGTCAAGCATTTCCTGGAACTTGTTCCAGCTGGATTTTTCCTGCCTTTGAACTGTGGCTCTGGCCTTTTGACTCTGCACACCTAACAGAGGCCCTTTGATTAAGGTGAATTCCTTATACTGTTCACCTCCCCCATGCTCAAAATGGTTGACTTTGCCACAGTATGAAAGTTGAAGTCTTGTCTTCTGAGCTTCTAAAGAAAGCTTAGGTTTGATCTCCTCTAGTACCAACTGGTTTGTTCTTCGGGCAGTCCATGGTATATGCAATATTCGCTGCCAGCACCATAATTCAAAGACATCAATTTTCTTCCTGTCTATCTTTTTCACTGTCCAGCTTTCACATCCATATGATGTTATTGAAAACACCATGGCTTGAAAAAATCGAATCTTTGTATGGAGAGAGACATCTCTGCTCTTGAGAATCTTATCTAGGTCTTTCATAGCCATTCTGCCAAGAGCAATGTGTCGTCTGATTTCTTGACTGCTTGTTGCTTCTTTATTGATAGTTGATCCAAGTAGGTTAAAGTTGTTCACGATTTCAATTTCTTCTCCTTCAACGATGAACCTGTTGATTATGCCAGTTGTCATGATCTTTGTCTTCTTTACATTAAGGTGCAGGCCCATTTTGAGACTATGTTCTTTGATTATGAGAAGCAAATGTTTCAGATCATCTTCACTTTCAGCCAGTAATGTGGTATCATCAGCATAGCGAAGGTTGTTGGAGTCTTCCACTAATCTTCACACCTCTGTTGTCTTCATACAATCCTGCTTCTCTGATGATTTGTTCTACATATAAATTAAACAGGTAGGGGGAAAGTATGCAGCCTTGTCTTACACCTTTGCTTATTTTAAACCATTCTGTTTCTCCTTGTTCCGTTCAAACTGTTGATTCTTGATCAATGTACAGATTGTGCAAGAGAACGATCAGGTGTTCTGGTATACCCATGCTTCTTAATGTGGCCCAGAGTTTCTCATGGTTTACAAAGTCAAAAGCCTTGCTATAGTCGATAAAGCACAAATAGTCTTTAGTCTTTTCAAGGATCCATCTCACATCCACAATGATGTCTCTCGTTCCTCGCCCTTTCCTGAACCCTGCTTGCACTTCAGGCAGTTCTTGTTTCAGGTATGGTTGTAGTCTTTTTTTGAATAATCTTCAGTAGAATCTTGCTGGCATGTGGGATCAGAGCGATTGTGCGATAATTTCCACAGTCATTTGGATCACCTTTCTTTAGTACTGGTATAAACACAGATCTTTTCCAGTCAGTTGGCCATAGAAACATAGAAACATGATGACAGAAAAAGACCACATGGCCTATCTAGTCTGTCCTTCCATATCAACAACTACAACAGTCCACTTTTTACCTTTAGAGATCCTCTGTGTTGGTCCCATGCTTTTTTGAATTCAGTTACTGTCCTCATCTCTACCACCTCCACTGGGAGACTATTCCATGGATCCACTACTCTTCCGTAAAGAAATATTTCCGCATATCACTCCTGAATCTATCTCCCTTCACCCTCATCCCATGTCCCCTCGTAGCAGAACTTGCTTTCAATTGAAAGAGGCTCTCTCC
This sequence comes from Ichthyophis bannanicus, assembly GCA_033557465.1. Classification (NCBI taxonomy): domain Eukaryota; kingdom Metazoa; phylum Chordata; class Amphibia; order Gymnophiona; family Ichthyophiidae; genus Ichthyophis; species Ichthyophis bannanicus. The sequence continues at coordinate 358,328,996 of CM066036.1, read as the reverse complement.
CTGAACATTTATGCCACAGAGGTATTTAAACATCTCAATCATATCACCTCTATCCCGCCTTTCCTCTAAGGTGTACATATTAAGATCCTTAAGTCTCCACTAATCATTTTAGTAGCCACCCTCTGCACCGACTCCATCCTGTTCACATCCTTTTGAAGGTGCGGTCTCCAGAATTGCACACTATACTCCAAATGAGGTCGCACCAAAGACTTATACAGAGGCATTATCACCTCCTTTTTTCTGCTAGCCATTCCTCTCCGTTTGCATCCAAGCATCCTTCTAGCTTTTGCCGTCGCCTTTTCTACCTGGTTAGCTACTTTAAGATCATCAGACACAACCACGCCTAGGTCCCGCTCTTCTTTAGTGGACAAAAGTACTTCACCTCCTATACTGTATTGCTCCATTGGATTGCTGCAGCCCAAATGCATGACCTTACATTTTTTAACATTAAATCCCAGCTGCCAAATTCTAGACCATTCTTCAAGCTTAGCTAGATCCCTCCTCATGTTATCTACACCTTCCTGGGTGTCTACTCTATTGCAGATTTTGGTATCATCCGCAAAGAGGCAAACCTTACCCGACAGCCCTTCTGCTATATCACTAACATGATTTTGTCTTCCATATTTCTTGGCAGAGCCTTGTAAGTACGGTAACAGCTGCATCAGATTGCTATAATACTACTTTGGGAATGCTATCAATGCCTGGTGCTTTGTACTTTGATAAGGCTTTGAATGCTGCTTCAACTTCGTCTTTCATCACCAATGGTTCCCGATCATAAGGTACAGGTCCACTTGATCTTTATCATATAAAAACTCTGTATATTCCTTCCACCTTTTCTTGATCTTCTCAGCATCATTCATTATAGAACCTTGAGCATCTTGTAACATTCCAATTCGAGGCTGGAACTTTTTCTTTAACTCTCGTAGCTTTAGGAAAGCCGATCTTGTTCTTCCTCTAATAGTTTCTGCTGCTATTTCCTTGCATGCATCATTGTAGTACTTTTCTTTGTCCTGTCTTGCCGCACATTGGAAATCTCTGTTTAGTTCTGCGATTTTCTTTCTTTCTTCTCTGGCTTTAGCTTCTCTGTGTTTCTGGGCAATTTTCAGAGTTTCGTCCGTCATCCATTTTGGCCGTTTTTGCTTTTTCACCTTTTATAGAGACTTCTCGCTTTCTTCCAACACAACCTTCTTGATGTCATTCCATAACTCTTCTGGAGCTCTGTCATTTGTATCTAAAGCAGCAAATTGATTTTGCAGGCAGTCTTTAAATTCCAGTGGTATATTCTCAAGGTCATATTTTGCTGCATTCATGAGTGGTTTGCTCTTTTTCAACTTTAGCTTGAGTTTGCATACTAGTAGTTGATGATCTGCACCACAGTCAGCTCCAGGTTTTGTCTTTGTTGATGTTACAGAGCTTTTCCATCGTTGACTTCCACAGATGTAGTCAATTTGATTTTTATACAGTCCATTGGGTGAAGTCCATGTATACAGTCACCGCTTGTGTTGCTGGAAGAAGGTGTTTGAGATGAATAGATCGTTGGTCTTGCAGAATTCTATCAGTCTTTCTCCAGCTTCATTTCTGTTGCCAAGTCCATATTTTCCAATTACTTTGTCTTCGTCTTTGTTGCCAACTTTTGCGTTCCAGTCACCCATGACTATCAGGATATCCTGTTTGCATGTTCTGTCAATTTCAGCTTGTACTTGTTCATAGAACTCTTCAATTTCATTCTCTTCTGCAGCTGTTGTTGGGGCATATACTTGAATTATAGTTGTGTTGATAGGCATTCCTCGTAGATGAATAGAGATTAAGCGTTCGCTGACTGCATTGTATTTCATTACAGTTCTTGCAAGTTTCTTCTTTATTATAAATGCAACACCATTTCTTCTTTGTCTTTCATTTCCAGCATAGTAGACCATGTGGTCATCCGATGCAAAGTGCCTGATGCCAGTCCATTTCAGTTCGCTGACACCCAACAAATCAAGTTGTACACGTTCCATTTCATTCTTGACCACCTCCAACTTCCCTTGGTTCATGCTTCGTATGTTCCATGTTCCAATGTGTAAGACATCTTTACAGCTTCTGACTCTCATTTCATGCGCAGCTACATCAGCAGTCAGCTATCCCAAGGGCTTTGATCCAACCACATCATAAATGCTGGCTTTACTCTGAAAAGTCTTCAGTTCTTCCCCAGTAGCTAGTTGAGTGCCTTCCGACCTGGGGATCTCATCTTCCAGCACTATAGCACAATTTGTTTTGTTGTAACTGTCCATTGGGTTTTCATGGCAAGATACAGAAGTAGATTGCCGGGCCTTTCCTCCGCGCAGTTTAAGTTTTGTGTTGTTGCCGTTGTCACAGAAATATGATCCTCCGCCGTCAACACTATCCCATTCTGCTGCTGCCCAGATGGGTGGTTTGTCTTGGTCTGGCTCCTCAGCTCAGATCTGTCCATCTTGGGAGACCCTGCCCGTAGTTAGACTACCGATAGTTAAACTCTCAGCATCACTGATGCACATAAGCCCTCGCAGCACAAGCTGCAAACCAAGTGAGGTGATACCTAAAACATTTGAAATCCTTTGTAAAGAAAATTCAAGACAGTAAGGGGAGACCTACACCAAAAATTAAGGGATCATAAATAATTTCCTAAGTATTATAGTACACAGAAGGCCCTAATGATGAGAATGAAGAGGAGTTTATTAGAGAGGTCACCTTGCCCAAATAAGTGAAGATCAGTTCTCCATGAACAAGCAAGAAAAATATCCTTGTATATATGGGTGAGGTTATCCAACAAAAGCCCTGCATGGGATCATTTCCAGCTCCTGGAAGCTTTTAGAAGTTTGACCACACCTGCATGTGCGCCTTCTTACATGCTGCCATGGTGCCATCTTATGCTCAGTCCTTTCCTTTCCATGAAGCCCCATGGATGTGTTATCTTGCCTGTGAGTATCTCTGCGAGTAGTGTGTGTGGCAATTTTTCAGTTTTTTCCATTGCGTTTTCTACTTTCTGTTTCTGTATTTACCTTAGTTCAGGGTTTTTCCGCTTTTTAAAGTTTTCTTTATTTTCCACAGTACCTCAGCCCCCTTAGGCACTTAGCGTTCCAGCCAAGAATATTTTTCAAAATTGAGCTGTTTGAGTTTGCTGTGGCTATTTTTCCAGGTAAGTTGTCCCAAAAACTTGCAAGCACGTTTAAAAAGTCTACCAGGTACTCGAAGATGATATCCATAAAGGACACTCAAAAATAGTTTCTCCAGTGCTTGGGACCAAATCATAAGCCCTCTTGTAATTTCTGTCTGCAAATGACAATACAGGGGCTTAAAGGTCGCAAGAAACAATGCAAAAAAATGTTTAGTGCTTCTAAGTCCAATCCAGCAGCATAGAAATAATCTGTCTTGATGACTTCCCTGGCTGCACCGGATGCTGGTGGTGCATTGGTACAGAATTCTCGAGCCCACTTAGAGCCAAACATCCGTAGACCCACTGAACACCTGTCATCCCTTGATGCTCCCCCAAGGATGAGGAAGGATCTGGCTGCTTCTTCATTGGTATCAAAGAGCAAGAATGTGTTAGTAAGTGCAGTAAGTGCAAAAGTGGTATTGTCAGACTCGAGGTTGAAAGGGAGGAATATGTAGAAGCTGATGAGGATAAAGCAGAATTGCTTAACAAATTCTGTTCTGTGTTCGCAGATGAAGGGCTAGGAGCAGGACCTCAGAAAACACCCTCAAATAGGAACAGAAGCTAGGGGGATCTTGAATGATTTTTAGAATACTGTGTGTTCATCAGGAACTAGCTAAACTAAAAGTAGACAAAGAAGTGGAGCCAGATGGGATACATCCTATGTTACATCCGAGAGTATTGAAAGGGCTTGAGGAAGTTCTAGCAGCTCTACTGATCTGACCTTTTCAATGCTTTAGACTCAGGAGTTGTCCCAGAGGCCTGGAGAAGGGTGCATGTGGTCCTTTTTCACAAAAGTGGAAGTAAGGATGGGGGGGAAATACAGGCTGGTTAGTCTGACCTCTGGTGAGTGAATTAATGGGAACTCTGCTAAAACAGAGAATAGTGAGGTTTCTAGAGTCCAGTGGATTGCAGGATCGAGGCAGCATGGTTTTACTAGAGATCGGTCTTTTCAGATAAATGTAATTAATTTCTTTGACTGTGTGACCAGGGAGTTGGACTGAGAGAGAGACCTAGATGTAGTGTACTTAGGTTCAGTAAAGCCTTTGACACCTTTCCAGACAGGCAACTTGTAAATAAATTGAGCACCCTAGCGATGGACTTTAAAGTGACTGACTGGGTTAGACATTGGGTGAGTGAGAGGTGACAAAGAGTACAGGTAAATGAAACTCACTCTGAGGAGAAGGTTATGGTGTGCTGCAGGGATCTGTCCTTGGTCCAATTCTCTTTAACATTTTTGTTATTGATATCAGGGAAGGGCTATTGGATAAGGTTTGCCTCTTTGAAGACGATACCAAAATCTGCAGTAGAGTAGGCAACCAGGAAGAAAACATAAGGAGGGATCTAGCTAAGTTTGAATGGTTGAGAATTTCGTGGCTGAGATTAAACGCTAAAAAATGCAGGGTCGTGCAATTGAGCTGTAAAATCCAAAGGAGCAATACAGTACAGGGGGTGAAGTACCTCTGTCCATGAAAGAAGAGCAGGATCGGGGCATGATTGATTCTGATGATCTTAAGGTGACTAAAAGGTGAGGACGAAAGCCAGAAAGATGCTTAGGTGTATAGAGAGGGGAATGGCCAGCAGGAAGGAGTAGGAGGGGAATAGTGTCTCTGTATAAATCTTTAGTGAGACCTCATTTGGAGTATTTTGTGCAGTTCTGGAGACCACACTTTCAAAAGGATATAAACAGGATGGAGTCGATGCAGAGAGTGGCTACCAAAATAGTCAGTAAGCTTCGTCACAAGGCATATGGGGACAGATCTAAAGATCTCAATATGTATACGTTGGAGGAAAGATGGGAGAGAAGAGATATAATAGAGATGTTTAAATACCTCAGTGGCATAAATGCACAGGGGGAGAGTCTCTTACTATTGAAAGAAAGTTCTGCATCGAGAGGGCATAGGATGAAGATGAAAGGGGATAGACTCAGGAGTAGTATGCAGAAATATTTATTTGGAGAATAATGCAGGTGCTGTGGGATGCTCTGAAATAGAGTGGTCAGGACCTAAACATTTGAGACACCAATCATGGGTGTTGGTGACAGAAATGGTACCGCCACATTTAGAACATTTCTTAAAACCTGAAGCAGGTTTTTCCATTTAGGAAAAATTGGGCCTAGTGCCCAAAATGGCGCCTAGCACCAAGGAAAAAAAGTTTCTGAAGTAAACCACTTCGGAAACTATAGTGGTTTTTTTTTGTTTTTTTTTAGAAGAAGAAAGAAAGAACTGGCGGTACAGGTATACTGTCGAGGGAAGGCAGACGCGACCAATGTTCCCTCTAATTTTCTGTAGGCTGTGTGCGCATAAAATATCAGCTGTGCCGCTTTTGAAGGAAGGTTAAATTTTTGTGCGCCACATAACAACTCTCAGAGTTATATACTTTAAAATTTGACTACACGTCAGAATACAGTATGTACACCACATTGATTGCACTAGAAAATATTGTAGAACTTGTGAAAACTGGAAATACACAACAACTTTTCAATTTTTATTTTTATTTTTTTTAACTTTATTTATAAATCACCAACCAACAACAATGACAAAACAATAACATCTCCGGGGAGGGGGTGTACTCTTATCCCCCCCACGGGAGTACAATCTACCACTCTGAGTGGAGTAGTCTCCCAGTGGAGATAATCTCCAGGAACAAGCAGGAATGTAGTCTTCAAATATGGGTATCGTCGGTACCGACGGAGCCTGTGCTCCCCAACGTCCAATAGGAAAGCTTTTGGGAGCATCCCACAGCACCTGCATGCTGCCTTCCCGCCTTTCTAACTATCCCTCTCTAGTTCTTCATTTTCTGTGGAGCTGACAGGTCGCATACCCTGTCACCGCAGAAAATGTCATCTTTAATCTTTGTTTTTGTGGTCGCGTCTGCCTTCCCTCGACGGTATACCGGTACCGCCAGTTCTTTCTTTCTTTCTTTCTTTCTTCTAAAAAACCCCCCAAAAAACACTATAGTTTCCGAAGTGGTTTACTTCAGAAACTTTTTTTCCTTGGTGCTAGGCACCATTTTGGGCACTAGGCCCAATTTTTTCTTAAAAATGGAAAAACCTGCTTCAGGTTTTAAGAAATGTTCTAAATGTGGCGGTACCATTTCTGTCACCAAAACCCATGATTGGTGTCTCAAATGTTTAGGTCCTGACCACTCTATTTCAGAGTGCCACTCCTGTGGATTGATTTCAAAAAGGGGCCGGCAGAACCGAGCTGCTAAACTTAGCACCCTTTTTCCCTCAGACGTGGCGTCTGTTGCATCGACGTCCTCCAGGGCCTCATCTTCCTCCCATGGATCTCAGGTAACTAAACATAAATCTAGCCAGTCCTCAAAGGGTAGATCTCCTAAGTATCGAGATGCCCCTGGCATTGCCCTTGAGGAATTTTCACCGGCAAAACTGCCCCGGCTGTAGGCTTCGGCTTCCAAAGCATTAATGGGGCTCCAGGATGTTCTTGAGGCCTCAACCTCAGCAGAACTACTGGCGCCATGCTCTGGGGTCCCGGCCGCTTTTACAGGTACCGACACCCAAGCATCGGCAGCGTCGATAGACCAGAGATTCCTTGCTATCGAACGCAGTCTAGCGGCTCTTCTCATGGCTTCGGTACCATTGAAACCGCTTCAGACACCTCAACCGATACCGGTACCGACTGCATCGACATCGGCGGGTATGCCACCCATACCAAGTCATGGTCTCTCTCCGGCATCGACAGATCGGTACCTGAACAACCCGATACTGACTTTGATCAATACCGGTACCGTGCTTTACACGATCACCGGGATCAGAGATATTTTGAATCCTTGGATGAGACTGAAGATTCTGAAGACTCTGCCAATACCAGAGTACTTCTCCCCGATGATTCCTCTTCTCCTCAGTTCAGAATATCTCTGCCAGAGAATATGTCCTTTCAGGACTTTATCCATGATGTAGCCCGAAGCCTTTCCATCACAGTAGCTCCTGAAAAAGAGCCTAGGGCTAAGGAGTTGGAAATCCTCCATTACCCTAAGGCTCCCAAAGAGGCAGCTACTCTGCCTATTCATGAGATCTTACATGATCTTATGCTAAGGATGTGGGAAACACCTTTTACCATATCTCCTCGTTCTCGAAGACTCAATACCGTGTATCGAGTTCCACCTTGTCCTGGCTTTCAAAAAACTCAATTACCACACCATTCAGTGGTGGTGGAATCAGCCATGAGAAGGATGAAAAGTGCAAAGAGACATGCATCCAATCCTCCAGGTTGTGAATGCAGGACTCTCGATGCATTTGGGCGTCGATGCTTCCAAGCTTCCATGCTCTCAGCTAGGATCAGTTCCTATATCTTGTATATGGGAATGTTCCTTAAAGAGGTCACAGGAGACTTGAAGCTTATGTGAGGCCCCCTTCTTCCTGATGACAAAAGACAAGACTATCTCACTCTTGTCAGACATGCTCAGGATGTTTCCAAGTTTGTTAATCGTGCAGCCTTCGACTGTTTTGAGTGCATAAGCAGAACCTCTGCTATTGCGATTGGTGCACGTCGGATCGCCTGGCTTCAGGCATCTGACTTGAAAATTTGTGTACAGAATAAATTAGGAAACATTCGTTGCACAGGAGAAAACCTCTTTGTCAAGAATTGGCAGGAGAAGGCTAATGAAATAGATGCTGACAATATCACACTGGATAGATTGTCCAAATCTACAGCCGATCCTGCAAAGAAAAGATCCTCTAAGAAACCATTTTTCAATAAGAAAAAAGTTTTATCCTTCCTATACGCAACAGGAACACTGTCCAGGTCAGAGTGCCCAAAAGGAACAGCAGCAACAACCTAGACAACAAAAGAAGCCAAAAGCTGCAAAACCTCAGCCAGCTCAGCACCTTTCTAGAGAACTTCACCTTCCTGGCCCTGAAGGGTCCAGAACCCTTAACCATCCCAGGCAGGTTATGTCATTTTGCCCACAGATGGTACCAAATAACAGCAGAAAACTCTGTCCATTATACGAGAGGGGTACAAGCTTCATTTTCACAGCCTGCCCCCTCCTACAATTATAAGACAGTTCAATTCTCAGACCTCTCTCGACAATCTCTTAGGTCAAGAAGTGTCAATGCTCCTTGCTGAAGGAGCAATAGAGGAAGTACCCATTCCCCATCAGGGTACAGGGTTCTACTCCCCCTATTTCCTTATTCAAAAGAAAACAGGAGGACACAGACCCATTTTAGACCTCAGAGAATTGAACAAATTTCTGTTCCGAGAGAAATTCAAAATGGTCTCTCTAGGAACTCTGCTGCCATACCTTCAAAGTCAGGATTAGCTCTATTCTCTAGATCTCAAGGATGCGTATACTCATATTCTCATCCATCCAAATCACAGGAGATTCCTCCGATTCCTGTTTCAAGGAAAGCACTACCAATACAAGGTTCTTCCCTTTGGCCTGGCATCTGCACCAAGAGTGTTCACAAAATGCATGGCTGTGGTATCAGCATTTCTCTGCACTCTGGGAATATTCGTCTTCCCTTACTTAGACGACTGGCTCATTCGAGCCCCTACAGTGCCAGAAGCCAGCTCTGCTCTATCTCGCTCAATGCAGATCTTTCAGTATTTGGGACTGGTCATAAACCTCCCAAAATCCTATCTTGCTCCCACTCAGTCCCTAGAGTTCATAGGAGCTCATCTGGATACCAGACAGACAAGGGCTTTCCTTCCGCCGCCCCGCTGTCTTCGCATAGTACAACCAGCTTCCCAAGCAGTGCTCAAACCTTGTCTCACTACTCGGGAAATGCTACAATTGCTAGGCCACATGGCATCCACAATGCATGTGGTTCCTTATGCTTGCCTCCATATGCGAGCAGCCCAGTGGACTTTATCCACTCAGTGGACACAGGCCTCAAATTGCCTTTCGGACAAAATAACAAACTCAGGCCGTTTTATTTCGTCCCTTCAATGGTGGCAATCACCCAGAAACCTTCTGGTGGGCTCTCCTTTCCAGCAACCCCTATCCCAAGTCATCCTAACAACAGATGCTTCACTGGTGGGATGGGGAACACACCTGCACGATCTCTCTACCCAAGGTACCTGGACTCCACAGGAGGCCTGTCTTCACATCAACCTCCTGGAGCTCAGAGCAATCTTCCTTGCTCTTCGAATATTTCATGCCCAGCTCAGCTACAAGACAGTCCTAGTTCAAACAGACAATCAGGTAGCCATGTTCTATGTGAACAAGCAGGGCGGAACAGGCTCTCTGTCGCTATGCAACAAAACTTTGCAACTATGGGCCCACACCAGAGAGCATCAGATTGATCTCCTTGCGGTGTATCTTCCAGGCATTCAAAGGTTTTGGGCAGACAAACTCAGTCGAGTTCTGCTTCCACACGAATGGTCTCTCCATGCAGACCAGTTTGCTCAAATATTTCAAATTTGTGGCACCCCGGACATAGACCTCTTTGCAAGTCCGCTGAATGCCAGACTTCCCTGGTTCTGTTCCAGAATTCCGGCTCGAGGTTATCAGGCAAGGGACGCCTTCCTCCTTCACTGGGGTCAGCACTTCCTATATGCCTTCCCACCCATTCCCCTCATCCCCAAAACCCTATTCAAGCTTCAGAGAGACAGAGATCATATGATCCTCATAGCTTCACGTTGGCCATGGCAAACATGGTACCCTCTGCTCCTACATCTCTCTCAAGCTCCGCCTCTGGAGTTGGGATCCGCTCCAGATCTTCTCTCCCAAGAGGACAGGATGCTGTGGCATCCGAATCCCCAGTCTCTGCATCTCAGGGCCTGGTTGCTGAAAGCCTAGAGCTTCAGGATCTTAACCTTTTCCAACAGGTAAAGGATATCCTTCATGCTTCTAGGAAACCCTCCACAAGACGCTTGTATACCTTTAAGTGGAAAGGTTTACCATATGGTGCTCGCAGAAGGGTCTTAACCCTCTTGCGTTACCTCTGGAATCGATACTGGAGTATCTCCTTCATTTGTCAAATGCGGGTCTCAAGACAAATTCAGTAAGAGTCCATCTTAGTACTATTGCAGCTTCTTACAAGCCTCTAAGTGGACAATCTATTTCCTCTCATCCTCTCATAGCGAGATTTATGAGAGGCCTTCTTTTAACAAAGCTTCCCATTAACCCACCACCGGTGGCATGGGACTTAAATCTGGTGCAGCTCATGAAACCGCCCTTTGAACCATTAGCCACTACATCTTTGAAATTCCTTTCCTGGAAAGTCATCTTCCTCATTGCAATCACATCAGCACATCGCATCAGTGAATTGCAAGTGTTAGTGGCTGATCCTCCTTATACAAGGTTCCACCATGATAAGGTAGTTCTTAGGACTCATCCACACTTTATGCCAAAGGTGGTTTCGCCTTTCCAGTTAAACCAAGCGGTTTACCTTCCTGTATTCTTTCCGAGGCCTCATGCCTCCAGTGCAGAAAGGAACCTTCATACCTTGGACTGTAAAAGAGCTTTGCAGCGCTAAACTGATAATTCATGATTCTGCTCATGCTCCACCCATACTCCGCTCCAGAATACACCTACGCCTGGGTCACTTCCCCATCCATACTGACTACATATCATATTTCCCTCCCCCCACTTTTTACAACTGTACATAGTTCTTGTATATAAGCTAGCTTAAAACATCCCCTGCATGCCCCTCCTTTTTGTTTTTGTTCTTTGTAAACATATAAGTTGCACTGTAAACTGCTTTGATTTTAGGATAAAGCGGTATAGAAATCCAGTTAAATAATAAATATGGGCTTTTTCTGCCATCATGCTTCTATGAACATCAGGCGAAGGCCCAGGTGCATTGACATTGGAGCTGTCAGAGGCATGGTGCCAAGAGCATCGAGGGTTTGCAAGAGCACCTCTCCAAGCTGACCCAAAGGGGAGGACGGCTCAAGGTCACTACTTGCAGAGGGTCAGCGACAGCCTTCCCTTAGCCCAGACTAGCCAGCTAGTACCACCCCTCCCCCCAGGCAGGTTCCAGGTACATCGGCCGATTCTGCTGTGCCCCCTGTGCCTTTGGAGATGGCAAGCTTGGAGAATCATCTTCTGAAAGCTGTCAAGGAGCTTCGCCATGCAGCACCTCAGGGCCTTTATGAATGTTGCTATGGAACAACAAGCATCAAGCCTATCCTTGACAAGCACAGTCTGCCTGAGGTAGAGGCATTGATACCGGGGCATCAAAGGGCCATGACACTGATATCTGACTGACAGATATCGCTCTCAAGTGCATCAGGCACCAGTGCACCCCTGGTGTCTAGAAAATCATCTGTGCATTTACACTTCATAGGAGCTCCAGTTCCTCAAACAGAAGTCGAGACAACCAGACAGAGACTCAGAAATACTTTAATTTCCTCTCTGAGAATGCTGGATCACAGATGAGGAGTCTAATGACCTGGAGGATAGATCGCCACCTCATGAGAAGCATAAATCTCCTGAGAATATGACATACCAAGATTTTGTGAGAGATTTGGCTAAAGTCATACCATTTTCTTTGGAGACAGAGGGGGAACCCAAGGCAAAAGAGATTGAAATTCTCCAGTACTCCACAGCCCCCAATGAAGTGGTGACAGTGCCCATGCACTACATCCTGCAGAAGCTGCAGATAAACACGTAGGGGACACCCACCCCCCTGCCTCCTGTAAGTAGGAAGACTCAATGTACAGAATTTAAAAGGCTCCTGGATTTAAGAAGCTCCAGCTTCCGCACCTTTCTCTGGTTGTTGAATCCGCTCTCAAAAGGTCTAGAAGCTGCAAGAAACATTCCTTGGCACCTGCAGGGAGGGAGGGAGGCTTGAGCACTGGATTCTTTTGGGAGGAAGATTCTTCAGAGTACCATGCTTGCTTTCCGCATGGCTTCCTACCAGTTCTACATAGGCATATTCTTACAGGACATCTGAGAAACTCGAACACTGTCATTCCCTAGTGAGCCACAGCAAAAACAAGCTCAAAATATATGGTCTGAGCGACTTACATTTTCAAAACAGTATCCCGAGCTGCTTTTTTAAATGATTTAAAGTGTTTTTTTATTGAAACACTGTTTCACAATGCACAACAAAACTTAACCATTTTAGTACAACCTCACAGCTCTATCTAGCCTACATATGTGACCCACAGTGCTAGTTACAGTTACCATATTAACTTCTATATCCTTGTCTTACATATTCTAGCTTTTAACAACTGATAATTCTGGAAAGTCATAGTTTTACAAGCATGTGGTTTGTGAATTTTATTCCTGTGTCTATCTTTTTCACTCAACCCATCCCAAACCCCCAACACCACTGATCCAAGATAATCTACTTTTTTTTTATTCCCTCATCCCTCCTTTTGTTCAATAAAGCTCCTTTGAGTTACTCAGTTATCCCTCACTAATCTATCCCCCAATATTGACTACATTTTCTAGTGCTTATTCACTTGCTTATGTCTCAGTGCTGTGACCCTACTCCATCTATATACATATCATACATCATATCCCATTATTCTGAGATTACAGGTGAATTGCTCTGCCTCCATCTCCTTGCAAACAGCCTCCTCACTGCCACCATACCGAGCACAACCAATTTCAAATTTTCTTCAGCCTGATCCAGAATCCCCAAACCTGGCTACATTCCAATGTACAGCCAAAGAAATCTGTCCGACATGGACCAAACTCCTCCCCCAGAACCCCTGAATTTTCAGGCATTCCCACCAAATAATGAAAAGTCCTTTGATGCCCACATCCTCTCCAAAGAGTTACCCGATCCACAACCCCACCTAGCCAACCTATCTGGGGTTAAAATGTTCTATAGAGAATCTTGTAGCAGTTTTCCTGCAACTGGACTGAAACACTCATCTGCCCTATCACACGATATATCTGCCTCCAGCTTTCCTCTATGCCCCAACCTTTGAGATCTCTTTTTGGAAGTTATTTTCCTCGCCTCCCCCCCCACCCGGTCCGTGCATTGAGCATGAGCCCGTAAAGCCCCGCAAGTAAGCCCCTCCCTCCCTGATAATGCTCATATATGCTCTCTAAGGGGGAGGTGCTCCCTGCTCTACCCTAAACCCATTCCCAATACCCAGGTTGAATTGCTCTTGCAATTGTTCCACCATCTTGATTTTTCCCCTCTGCCAAAGTAATTGTCCCACCATTTCCAACCCTAGCACCGCCCCCCCCCCCCCACGCCTCCCCCCCCCCCCAGCCCTGGAACTGGTAATAAATCTTCCCCAAAGAAAACAGGATTATAACAAATCCTCCCCTCTACTTCCTGCCCTCTCACCTTATCCCATAGGTACACTGTGTCAAGTATCTTTTTACCCACGTCTTTGAGATCCGATCTCCACACCAATGCCCTGAGTGGGATGCTCCCCAAGTCTTCCTGTTCCAAATGAACCCAGGGTTCTTCCCTGTCTCCAATTTCCAGCTCCAAACGTTCTTCAGTTGTGAGGTAACATAATAGAGCCATAAATTTGGCACACCCATCTCCCCTATCCCTCTGTCTATACACTACCTCCGTGCCACCCTGGGAAGTCTTCTAGAAACATTACAGCAGAAAACATCTTATGGCCCATCTAGTTTGCCCTTCTATATCAACTGACATAGTCCCCTTTTTCCCTTTAGCGATCATCTGTGTTTGTCCCATGCTTTCTTGAATTCAGATACTGTCCTCTACTGCTTCCACTAGGAGACTATTCCACGCATCTACCACTTTTTCCATAAATTTCCGCATATTACTCCTGAGTCTGTCCCCTTTAAACCTCATCCTATGTCACCTCAGTGCAGAACTTGCTTTCAAGCGAAAGAGGGTCTACTCTTGTGCATTTATGCCATGGGGGCAATGTTCCCTCTAATTTTCTATAGGCTGTGTGCGCATAAAATATCAGCTGTGCAGCTTTTGAAGGAAGGTTAAATTTTTGTGCGCCACATAACGACACTCGGAGTTACATACTTTAAAAATTTGACTACATGTAAGAATACAGTATGTACACCACATTGATTGCACTAGAAAATATTGTAGAACTTGTGAAAACCATAAATACACAACAACTTTTCAATTTTAAGAACGTCTGTGTTGTTTTCTATCAGAATCAGAACCGTAATTTTTGTGCGCTCTGTTGTAAAATATGTGCGCTCACTTGGCGAGGTGTGTGCGCGCGCACGCGCGCACAGCTTAGAGGGAACAGTGCATGGGGGTATCTAAACGTCTCTATCCTATCTCCTCTATCCCGTCTTTCCTTTTAACATATACATATTAAGATCTGTAAGTCTGTCCCCATATGCTTTATAAGGAAGACCACAAACCATTTTAGTAGCCACCCCCTGCACAGACTCCATCCTGATTATATCCTTTTGAAGGTGTGGTCTCCAGAATTGCACACAATACTCCAAATGAGGTTGTACCAGAGACTCATAGAGAGGGACTATCGCCTCTTTTTTTCTGATGGCCATTCCTCTCCCTATACATTCAAGCATCCTTCTGGCTTTAGCCATCACCTTTTCTACCTGTTTAGCCCCCTTAAGATCATCAGAAACAATTGTGCCCAGGTCCTGCTTTTCTTTTGTGGAGAAAAGTACTTTACCCCCCTACACTGTACCATTTCTTTGCATTTCTGCAGCCCAAATGCATGACCCTGCATTTTTAGCATTAAATCCCAGCTGCCAAATTCTTGCCGTTCTTCAAGCTTAGCTAGATCCCTCATGTTATCTACTCCTTCATGGGTATCTATTCTATTGCAGATTTTGGTATTATCTTTAGAGGCAAATCTTACCCGACAGCCCTTCTCCCTCAACAGAAACTTATAAGAACATAAGATATGCCATACTGGGTCAGACCAAGGTCCATCAAGCCCAGTATCCTGTTTCCAACAGTGGCCAATCTAGGTCATACGTACCTAGCAGTTTCCCCAAAAGACACAGGTTCCACAGTGCTTGTACTGGGTCAAGCATTGATATCCTGGGTCCCTTCTTAATAATAGTTTATGGACCTTTCCTCCAGGAACTTGTCCAAACCTTTTTTAAACCCAGCTACACTAACAGCCTTTACTACATCCTCCGGTAACAAATTCCAGAGTTTGATTACACATTGAGTGAAAAAAAATTCTTTTATTAGTCTTAAATAGTTTACCCTGTAGCTTCATTGCATGTCCCCTAGTCTTTCTATATTCTGATAAGGTAAACAATCGATCTACGTTTACCCGTTCCACTCCATTCATTAATTTATAGATTCTATCATATCTCCCCTCAGCCGTCTCTTTTCCAGGTTAAAGAGTGCTAACCTTTTTAGCCATAGGAGTATCCCTCCATCCCCTTTACCATTTTGGTGGCTCTTCTCTGAACCTTTTCTAATAACGCTATAACCTTTTTAAGATACAGTGACCAGAATTTCACACAATATTCAAGGTGCGGTCTCACCATGGAAAGATATAGAGGCATTATAATATCTTTTGTTTTATTTTCCATTCCTTTCCTTATCATACCTAGCATTCTATTTGCTCTCTTGGCCGCCACTGTACACTGGGCCGAGGGTTTTAAAATGTTATCCACAATGACGCCTAAATCTTTTTCCTGGGTGGTGGTTCCTAATGTGGAACCTTGCATCGTGTAACCATAGTTTGGGTTGTTCTTCCCTAGGTGCATAACTTTGCACTTGTCCACATTAAATTTCATCTGCCATTTTGATGCCCAGTCTTCCAATTTATCAAGATCCTCTTGCAGTTTTCCATAATCCTCTTGGGTTTTAACATCTTTAAATAGTTTTGTGTAATCTGCAAATTTGATAACCTCACTCGTTATTCCCTTTTCCAGGTCATTTATGAGTATGTCAAAAAGCAGCGGACCCAGCACAGATCCCTGGGGTACACCACTATTCACCTTTCTCCATTGGGAAAATTGGCCATTTAGCACTACCCTCTGCTTTCTATCTTTTAACCAGTTCCTGATCCACAATAGTACACTGCCTCCTATCCCATGACTCTTTAGTTTTGCCAAACGTCTCTGATGAGGGACCTTGTTAAAGGCTTTCTGAAAGTCCAAATACACTACATCAACCAACTCACCTTTGTCCACCTGTTTATTCACACCTTCAAAAAAAACATAACAGATTAATAAGACAAGATCTTCCTTGATTAAAGCCATGTTGGCTGTCTCGCATTAGGCCATGACTATCTACATGCTGAGTAATTTTGTTCTTTATGATGGTACTGATGTCAGGCTCACCGGTCTGTAGTTTCACGGATCACCCCTGGAACCCTTTTTAAAAATTGGCGTTACATTGGCGATCCTCCAATCTTAAGGTATTACAGATGATTTTAATGAAAGTTCACAGATTACTAATAGCAGGTCTGCAATCTCATATTTCAGTTCTTTCAACACCCTTGGATATATACCATCTGGTCCAGGTAATTGCCTACTCTTCAGTTTATCTAATAGTTGTAATACATTTTCCCGATGCATCGTTATTTCCTTCAATTCTTCTGCACCTTTAAATACCACTTCAGTCATGGGTAACATCCCTCCATCTTCCTCAATAAAGACTGAAGCAAAGAATTCATTCAGTCTCTCTGCTATCGCCTTGTCGCCTCTTAGTGCCCCTTTAACCCCTCTATCATCTAATGGACCAACTGACTCTCTCACAGGTTTTTTGCTACGAATGTACTTGAAAAAGTCTTTATATCGCGTTTTTGTTTCCGCAGCAAGCTTCTTCTCAAATTCTCCCTTTGCCTGCCTTATCAATACCTTGCATTTGACTTGCCAGTGCTTGTCCTGTTTCCAGGTTTCGTCGTTTGGCTCTTTTTTCCATTTCCTGAAAGATGCTTTTTTGGCAACAGCCTCTCTGACCTCACTTTTAAATCATGCTGGCAGTTTTTTGGACTTCCTTCCACTTTTCTTAAAGCGTGGGATACAGCTGGTCTGGGCTTCCAAGATAGTATTTTTCAACAACACCCAAGCTTGATTTAAGTCTTTAACCTTTGCAACTGCTCCTTTTTGTTTTTTATTAACTATTTTCTTCATTTTATCATAGTCTCCCTTTCGAAAGTTAAAAGTTAGTACTGTGGATTTCCTTACTAGCCCTCCTCCACTAATTAAATCAAACGCGATCATGCTATGATCACTATTGCCAAGTGGCTCCAACACCCTTATCTCTTGCACTAGATCTGGTGTTCCACTAAGGACTAGGTCTAATATGGCTTCCCCTCTGATCGGTTCATGAACCAGCTGCTCCAAGAAGCAGTCATTTATTTCATATGTTCACCCCCATGAACATATGCTCTAAGAGACTGTAACACAACGTCTGTCTATGTCTCAATTATTTGTTAAAATCATTAATGTTGGACACCTGGTGATAGCCCCCACCCCAGAAGTGGATTATTGTCCATCCCCCCCCCCCCCTCAATGTTGCACCGCTTTGACCCGGAGAAAGGCGGGATATAAATACAGTTAAATAAATAAATAAATCTAGGAACTTTATCTCCCTAGCATGTCCTGCCGTGACACTGACCCAGTCGATACCAGGGTAATTGAAATCACTCATTATTATTACTGCGCTGTAACTTTTGTTAGCTTCCTTTTTTTCTTTGAGCATTTCATCATCCATTTGTTCATTCTGGCCAGGCGGTCGATAGTACACCCCCACTGCCATCGCCTTCCCCTTTTTACATGGAATTTCAATCCATAGAGATTCTACAGAAAATTTTGTTTCCTGCAAAACTTTAATCCTTTCTGACTCAATGCCCTCTCTAACATAGAGCGCAACCCCTCCACCAATTTGATCAGCTCTATCATTACGATATAGTTTGTACCCAGGTATCACAGTGTCCCACTGGTTGTCCTCCTTCCACCATGTCTCTGATACTCCAGTCATATCTATCCTCTCATTTAGTGCTATATATTCTAACTCTCCCATCTTATTTTTTAGACTTCTGGCATTTGCATACAAACATTTTAGAGACTGTATTTTATTCATATTAATCTGGCTATTGTTAGGCATGGGTAATTTGGGATCTTTAAGCTCTATCTGCTCAATACTCGAGGGCATTTGGGCTACTTTACTCTTTTTTGGAACCTCTCTGCTTTTGGTAGTATCCTTCAAGGATACATTCTTCTGAACCATGCGCTCTTGGGCGACTGTCGGCTTTCCCCTATCTTGTTTAGGTTTCTCAGGTCTAGATGTTAAAAAGAATTGGACCAAGGACAGATCCCTGCGGCACAACACTGGTAACATCCTTCTCAGAGTAATTGTTTTGGGGGGGCTATGAGGAAGAGAGAAAAGATTGGGGTGATGGCTGTGGTGGGCTTGGTCTATGCAAAAGACTGATGTGAAGTCAGGGTTCAGGGAGTATGGGAGGATTTTTTTTTTTTGCTTTACATATTACTAGGCCATGGTGATATGTGAAGCAAAAAAGGAAGTTGCCTTGGGTACAGCTATAAAGGATCACCAAAATGCTGCTGACAATGTTCTCATTGGGGTTGTGGGGAGGGGGGAAAGGTTCACTGTCTTTTGTTAGCACTATCTAATAAATCAGGCTCTTAACATGCCATTAAGCTTTCTTTTTCTAAGGAAAACAGTAAATCAGGGCCTTAAAGGAGCTGTGATACATTTTTTTTGGGGGGGGAGGGGCCTATCACCGAGGTCTCGGCAGACAGCTCCTAAATGTTTAAACTAGCTCCTAGATACCAAGAAAATTTATCATGGCCTGTTATTTGTATAGTGCTACAAGGCGTACGCAATGCTGTACATATATATGTTGGAGACAGTCCCTGCTCAATAGAGCTTGTCAGACGGCTGCCTGGGTGAGAATCTTCACAGTCTTGGCAAGTGCATATATCTATATGATTTGCAAGGGATTGTGGGCAATGTAGTTCATTCACACCAGACACAGCTGCTGACAATAATTTAGTTGTGCTCTTGGGTAAAGCCAATAAGATATTTATTTATGGGGTTATTTCTCCCAACACAGATATGCTTGGTAGCACATAAATCAGGTTACTTGCTTCCAGTGTTTAACTTGGAAAAACAAAGTCAAAATCAAGAAAACAACATTCAAACTTGTCAGGCATTAGCTAATGTTTTCTTAGCATATATCAAACAACAAACGAAAAGCCACAAAGAAAGAAAAAAACTGTTCTTTTCAGGTTAACTTCTGATAACTTCCCACATAGATTCAGAAGTGATTCTCTCCTAGCTCACAAGCAATTAGGTAAGGCTCAATTGCTAGCAGTTATCCAGCTGAAACCCCTTTAGCTGGCTTGCTTTCTACTGTGTGGGTCAAATCCTGCTTCAGGAGCTTTTCTGAGTAGATTAAAGAACAAGTTTGTATTTCTTTGTGATGGTTGCTGCACTTTATAACAGAAAATCACCAAAGGAGTTTGGACAGAGAGCAGTCCAAATAAACACATTCTTCATCTGCAATCATTCCCCCTTCTTCAACAAGCATGGGTTCAATATCATGGATTGGCACAGATGAATCTCTCAATGGAGCACTTTCAGGAGAATACTTGTTTCCCTGCTGTCTTTCAAGGTTATAGCTAGGGCATAGATCAGTGTTCATACCTGAGCTTCCTTTGCTGTTAGAGTTCCTCTCTATATAGCCTGGCCAGTATGTAGTCCAGTTCTTATGTCCAGCCTTCCAATCCAGATCCCTGGACACTGGATCTCTCTTCACATACCTTCTGGCACAGGTCTTAGGGTCCCTTCCACGTGCAGCCGTCTCCCTCACAGGTAGCGTCTGGAGATTCCTAGCTCTGCAGCACCATTCCTCTGGCTTTCCCCAGTCCAATGGTGTATGCTGGCCCTTGGAATACCTCCCAGTATACGTACTGCTCTGGACTCTTCTAGACCTCTCAAAGGCTTTTCTCCTCTTTCTTCCAGAGGGTTTCTTTCCCTCTCTGTCCGTCCGGTTTGGCTTCTGCTTCTGATGATCCTTCAGATGAAACTGATGATCAAGCTCAAGCTGATTCTCAGGATAATGAGGATGATTCTCTGTAGAATAAACTCTACCTTTATTCTGCCTAGATGAGTGCTCCTCCCTAACACAGCGCAGCTGTGCTGAATCAATCCCTGCCCTTTGAGATGAGTGCTTAGGGATTACCTCATAGCCCTCCTGATTGAACACACGTTTCCCCACTTCAGCTCCTCTAATGGCTGTTGGAAACCTGGTGCATTCTGGGACTGGTAGTCTTTTATGGCAAAATTCTGTTTTCTTATTTCTACCAGAACTGACAGGTTGCTTGTTCAGAGTCACTTCACCTTTTCTATAGCTCCTTCCTGAGCTATGATAAGCTTCCTTATCACAAGCTTTACAAAGTAAGCAAGACAGACGAACAATAGAAGACGAGATTATCTTGACACACATGGGTGTGATACAGGAACATAAGGGTCTGTCCAAAAGCAGCCGCGAAGAGGTGGGCTTTTGGCTTTTTTTGAATAGGAGCAGAGATGGAGCCTGACATACCTAGTTATGTAGTCTGTTCTAGGCATATGGTGCAGCAAGATGAAAAGAATGCAATCTGGAGTTGGTAGTGGGAGAGAAGCACATGTAGAAGGGATTTGTCTGAGTGGAGGGTGTAGGAAGGGATGAGAGAGGAGAGGTAATGAGCAGCAGAGTGAATGCACTTGTAGGTCAGAAGGAGAAGTTTGAACTGGATGCAGAAACAAATAGGGAGCCAATGAAGTGACTTGAGGAGAGGGTTTACATGAGCATAGCAACTCTGACAGAGGATTAACTTTACGGCTGAGTTTTGAATGAATTGGAGAGCAGAGAGATGATTCAAGGGGAGACCAGCAAGGAGAAGGTTACAATAGTCTAAACAGGAGGTGACTAGCAAGTAGATAAAGGTCTTTGTAGTGTGTTCAGAAAGAAATGGATGAATTTTGCTGATACTATTAGGAAAGAAACAATAGGTTTTAGCTATCTGTTGGATGTGGGGAGGAAAAAGAGAGGATTCAAAGATGACCCCCAAGGTTGCGAGCCGAGGAGACATGGAAGATACTAAAGGTGTTATACATCAAAATAAAGATAAGAGGAAAGAAGGAGGTGGGTTTTAGGCCATATTCCGTTTTAGACAGTAGTGGGATATCCAGAAAACAGTATCAGACAAGCAAGCTGAGATACAGGCATGGATTCCTGAAACATCTCTTTCAAATGGCATGGAGAAATGAGTGCAGGAGATATGTGGTGTGATCAAAAAGTATTGAGTCTTTTTGTGTAGCTTTATAACAATATGTCACGCCATGATGCTAGTTATGTGCTCTGCATGTGCAGAGTGTAGTGTGACTGCAGCACATCTATACTCTTTAATCATGTGATGTTTTGTATCATGTAAAAGATTTACGATGAATGAAAAAACTGAACAGTAAATTTGCATTAAATTCTGCCAGAAACTTGGAGATTCATGCAAAGAGACTTATGACAAGTTACAGCATGTGTATGGCGATGAATCATGAGTCGTGCTTGAGTCTGATTGATGCATATGTTTCCAAGAGTACCGCCAAATTGTAAACAGTGACTAACATGCTGGAAGGCCATCCAGGAACGAAGACAAAGTTGAAGCAGTGCGTGCCACAATACACCCAAATTGTCAACTGATAATCAGGGAGCTTACTGAGGAAATTGACATCAGTTTTGGATTAGTACGGACCATTCTTACTGTTGATTTGGTGATGAGACGTGTGTCTGCAAAATTCATGCCAAAACTCCTGTCCTCTGACCAAAAGGAAGATCGACTGTCTGCAGCCAGGGAGTTGTTGGAATGCATTGAAAATAACTCCGATTTCATTAAAAAGATTATTACTGGCGATGAAGCATGGTTTTATGGTTATGACCCGGAAACTAAGGCTCAGTCCCCGCAGTGAAAGACTCCAAAATCTCCCAGACCCATCAGGTGAAGAGCAATGTCAAGCATGCTCACAGTTTTCTTTGATTACCAGGGTATTGTTCATCATGAGTATGCTCCAAAAGGCCAAACCATCTACGTCCAATTCTGACTCGTTTGAGAGATGCAGTTTGTCGTCATAAGAAGCCAGAGTTGCACAGAAATGGTGAATAGTTGCTTCATCACGATAACTCCCCAGCTCATGCATCACATCTTGTCCAGCAGTTCTCGGCCAAACACCAAATCGAGCAAGTCTGTCAGCCTTCGTACACACCTGACCTTGCACCCTGTGACTTTCTTTTCTTGTTTCCAAAACTGAAATTACCACTGAAAGGAAGGAGATTTGATGACTTGGAGACCATTGAGCTAAATTCAACACAGCAGCTTCACAGCATATTGAAAGAGGCATTTCAAAATTGTTTCCAGCAGTGGCAGCAACACTGGAGGGAAGTGTGTTTTATCAGAAGAGGTCTACTTTGAAGGAGATTAAATGCAATAACTGTCAGTGTTATACTTTTGTTATTGTACAAGTCTTGATACTTTTTGATCGCACCTTGTATTTCTCTTCTTGCAAGTGGTGGGGAACTCAGATTTTGCCCCAGAATTAGAAAACAAGATTTTGAGAGAGGCAAATAAAGGACTGTAGGGATTATAGGGCAGGGCTCTGAAAATCCCAGGCAACAAAGTCACTATGGCAACTAGAAATTAGCACCTGGGATTTTCTTGCTCCCCCCCCCCCCACCCTTTTATAAAGATGAGGGGGAAGGCCATGATCACGGCCTGGATAGTAGCTGACCACCCATCTCCTGGATATGCCAAAAGATGCATTCCCCCTCCTCCCCAAAAACACACGCAAAAGAAGCCCACCTCCACACCACACACGGCACTCTACCTCCACATGACGATGCACACACACCCCAGCTCCGCACACAGTCACCTTACTTCCACACTGCACCACACATTCTCACACACAAGCACCCCCACCTATACACCAGACACACAGAGAAACTATGCATTGTCCTCTTCAAAGTAATCCCCCCCAGAGTTAATTTACTTCTGCATTCGCTTCTGCCATGTATGGAAGCACTCGGTAAAAGTCGTCCTCCTTGAGGTCCTTCAGCTCCCTCGTCACAGTGGCCTTGATCTCTTTTACAGAGGCAAAATGAGTTCCTTTGAGCACAGTCTTCAGCCTGGCGAAGAGCCAGAAGTCGCATGGTGCGAGATCTGGGGAATAAGGAAGGTAGTCGAGTGCTGTGATCTGTTAGTTGGCCAAGAACTGCCTCACACTGAGCGCGGTGTGCGTGGGCGTGTTGTGGTGGAGCAGCCACGACTTTTCTCTCCACAGAGCCCACCTGCTGCGCCGAACCCATTGATGGAGGCGATTAAGGACCTGCTAGTAGAAGTGCTGGTTGACTGTCTGACCCTCGGGCACAAACTCATGATGGGCCACTCCCTTCTGGTCGAAGAATGTGATCAGCATGACCTTGATCCTTGATTTGGATATGCGCGCCTTCTTAGGTCTGGGTGACAGTTGAGTCTTCCACTGCAGGCTCTGTCTCTTGCTTTCAGGGTCGTACTGGAAGACCCAAGTCTCGTCTCCTGTGATGACTCGGCCAATGAACTCTGGATCTTCTCCGACCTTCTCTAGAAAGTCTCGATAAACATTGACCCGGTGCACCTTCTGGTCGTCTGATAAAAGCTTGGGCACCATCTTGGCGCACACCTTCCGCATCCCCAGCTCCTGCACCAAGATGGTCCGCACTTACTCCCTGTTCAGGCTGAGCTCCTCAGCTATCATCTGCACTGTCAATCTGCGATCACTCTGCACCAGCTGGTTCACTCTGTCAGTGTTCTCAGCCGTCTTTGTCGTGGAAGGCCGCCTGACTTGGGGTCATCCTCCACCTCCTCGCGGCCAATCTTGAAGCATTTGTGCCACTCAAAGACTCACGGCCTTGACATTGCATCTTCTCCATAAGCCTTTTGGAGAAATTGGAGACACTCAATTGGGCCCAACTTAACCAGAAATTTCAAGTTGATTCTTTGCTCCATATTTCTGCCACCTCCAGTTGCGTGACAAAGCGATGGAGCAGTGTGCTACAAAAAAACCTGAAAAAGAAAAAGAGTGAGAGAGATGAAAAATATTATAGCAGAATAGTGGCGAGATGTTGCACACGGTTAGCCAGTTGGCATTGAGTCATGGGCGTGGCTGCCACAGTCTAGTTTCTTTTTGTCACACCTCGTATTTCTGTCTAAAAATGAGTATTACAGTCCCTGCAGCCATAACTGAACAGATAAACATATCAGCGCCGACACCAGTTGCAGCCCCTGATCGCATCGAGTGAGGGAGCGGGAAGCCGTGCTCCTCTCCGATCACCAGGCCCGAGGCCAATCAGGGCGAACCACCGGACTTTAAATTGAAAGCGCCATTGGGCGGGCCCGCACCTAAGCACTGTACCAAAGGGTCCTTTGACGTGGCCCTTAGGCGTGGAAATTAAGCATCGGAAGACCACCCCGCACTACCATACTGTATGTACTAATGAAACCTTTTAATATACGACACCAATGCACTGTATTATCACTCTCTACCTCTCTAACTACCACCGCTGTTGCCTCCATAACTCCTTCTCATTGATTTGAGGTGATATATTAATATAGCCAGCTCTTAACAACCTCACCACACTATACTATGACCCAAGCCTTGTAACACCTCACCTTGATTACTCCTACCTCTGTAACTCTGACGAGTTCCTGAACCTAGGCTAGATTAGCATTTATAGCTATTTCTCACGTAATATACTCTCAACCAAGCTACACCATTTTTGTGAGCCTAACAACCTCGAAGTGCTCCACTCAAAATAGCATACACAAACAACAATTGGGCGCCATCATAATAGCAAAATGAAGTGGAAGCAAGTGAACACTACTCCTTTCCCTTCTATTAACCCTACTAATAAGAGCAACACACAACTGGAACTACTCAATCCCAATCCTCTACAACCCCAGACAACAGCTAGTAACACAACCATGGTCGTCTCATCACCACATAAGACATTGACTCATCCACATACACTCAAAGAAAATTACACAGCCTCAAACGTCAGCCCATCAACAAACCCAGACAATCAAGTGCTTCCTAATAAACGCTCAATCAATTCACAATAAAATTCACACCATTGCAGACTACGTACAGGATCATGAAGTGGACCTCATGTGTATAACTGAACCATGACAATCGACGCAGATAACGTCTTATTAAATCAACTCACCCCAGCCAGTATGAATGCGCACCATTGCCCCAGAGCACACCGCAGGGAGGTGGAACCCTCATCCTATCAAATAAGCAACTAAACCTCAAGGTAGTCAACACCATATCATCATCAACTTTAAACACCATAACCCTCAAGAGCAAAGTTCTAACGATAAGCTTAATCTACAGAACCCCCACTGCTGAACTAGATGACCTCTCTACTATTATTGAGCTGGCTACCTACTTTACCAACAAGGGTAAACAAACAATAATTCTAGGTGACTTCTACCTGAATTCTTTACCCTCAACCCAAGCGACAGCATTCCTCGACGCTCTAAGCTCACTGGACCTCTCTCAGATCATTGAAGCTCAGGCACACACTGGAGGGAACACCCTTGACCTACTTTTTGTACCATCCAACCTTCACTCCCCCTACCCTTGCATCACTTACCAAGTAACACCTGTATCCTGGTCAAATCACCACATGGTATCCTTTGACTTTCCTATAAATCCCTCTCAGCCTATACAGCATCACACATTCATCTACCGGCAATTCAAAGGATTCGACAAAGACACCCTGCTTGCCCAAATCCTACCCAAACTAGACACTGACACCTCGGACCTGACATCCCTAATAGAGAATTGGAACACCACCATCTCACCAGCTGCCCTTGTAACACCCAAGCAAAGAACCTCTCAGAGAGAAACCAGAGCCCCATGGTACTCCTCCGATATAAAGCTGGCAAAGACCACATTAAGAAAAATAGAAAGAAGATGGCGGAAAACCAAGGATCAATCAGACCATCAGGAATTTAGGACAAAGCAACAGGAATACAACAAGCTAATTCTTGATCAAAAGAAACATCATCATACAAACTTCATCACAAAAACTCTAAACCACCCTAGAGAGCTAGTCTCGGTAATAAAAGAGCTTACCAGAGACCCACATAGCCATGCCACAGTCTCAATAACTCCTGAGACCTATGCAACTCATCTGAAAAGCAAGCTCAGCTATGCACAACTTGTATCAAACCAATCCCCCACATTAACAACCAAACAGGACCCCCCAAAGATTTTTACCCCATCACAAAAGACCACTGTATCAATCTACTAAAATCTCTGAACACTACCACCTCTCCCCTCGACCCATGCCCAACCGCATGGATAAAGATGACTCCACAAGAGCTAGCGCCAACACTCTGCAGAATAATAAATTTATCCCTCTCTCAAGGATTTCTGTCTCCATAACTAAAGACCTCTTCCATAAGACCACTTCTAAAGAACAACACAGCTGATCCAAGCTCTCCATTCTCATATCGACCCATATCCAGCATAACGCTTCTCTCCAAATTAATTGAAAAGACAGTTCTACGCCAGCTAAAAGATCACATCGACTCAGCCTTCCCACTCAACCCCCAGCAGCACGGATTCCGAGAGCTCCACGGGGTAGAAACCTTATTAATTTCCCTACTGAACACAATTCTCAAAGGGATCGAAAACGCCAAACAGAGCTTCATACTAATATTCATCGACATAGCATCCACATTTGATTCAATAATACATGCCATACTCCTGGACAGGCTAATGGAAATAAGAATAAGTGACACCCCGCTCCTGTCTCTCCGATAGAATGACACAGGTCAAGATCAAAACCAACACATCAAAATCTTTCGCATTAAGTCAAGGGCTTCCACAAGGCTCAGCCCTTTCTGCCCTCCTCTTCAACATTTACATTCAACCAGTCTGCAAAATTATACAAAAGCACAACATACAATACCACCTATACGCGGACGATCTGATGATTTACTCCATCCTCAACACCATGAATCCTGACTACTCCACCATCTCCTCCTGCATGTCAGAAATATCAGAATGAAACAAAGATTTAACACAGCTCTACCAACTAACCCTCCTTAGTAACAAATATCAGAATGGCTAACAGAACACAACTTAGCAATCAACTACAACAAATCCGAAGCTCTCATAATCTCAAAGGACACCGCATTCATCTCACCCCAAAATCTACAAATAGGAAACCAAGCTAGTCCAGTGTAGAGCGAAGTACCTTGGAATTCTCCTGGATCAAAGGCCCAATCTCCAATCCCACATCAACAAATTAACGACCAAAGCCTACTATAAAATGAGAATACTAAAAAATTTACGACCCATACTCGACTTGAACTACTTCTGCTCCATCTGCCAGGCAATAATCACCCCTCTATTAGATTCTGCAACCTAATTCTTAATCACCGGAACCAACAGATAAGATCACATCACCCCCATCTTACAATCCCTCCCTGGCTCCCCATCCGATCAATAAAATACAAAGCTATAATGATGGCATTCAAGATTCTACACAACCAGTCCCCCGAATGTTTAAAGGAGTTACTCAAAAGATTTCCTGACACTCGATTAAGAAGGAGGTAACACCAGAACACCCTCTCAACAGCTACCATAACCTCTCACACCTCCCAATCAGAACTACACAGAATATTCGAATATTACACCTCATCATTATGGAATTCGCTCCCACATCATCCAAGAGCAACTTCAGATATCGCCAAATTCAAGAAATATCTAAAACCCACCTTTTTACGGAGCACTTTGACACCACAGAAAACACGCAATCATAGAATCAATACATCCAATCAGTAGCCCCATCCACAACAAGTTTTCTCATCAGAAATCCCCTCTGTGCCCACGCCAAAGACTGTGGAGCCATCTGGCCCCGAGACCAGGATGGCGGCCTTGGAGCGCAGTCTTATCTGCTTTCATGGCCCAGCAGCAGGCTCTGATGCCCGGTTCCGCTAGTCATCACTCCCAATTACCAGGCCCTTGACCTTGAGGAACTCACAGGACATCAAGCCGATCCTCAAGCGCCACAAGCCTTGAGAGATCCCTCAGCATCAGTCCCGGTCCTTGGGGCAGAAGTCATCCCCAATGAGTGCCTGTGGCTCGGAACGCAGGGCCTCTGAGGACCTGGGGCTTTTAGGCTCGGGGCACGACCCCAGAGTCCAGGCTGTTCTCGACACCTCCACTGACTACAAGTTGGACTGGGAGACCAAGGATGACTAATCCCCGGATACCCCTCATCACTGGGACATGCCATCTGACCTGCCTCCCTCCGAGACCTGGCATTGATCCCTGCCCAAGGACATCGCTTTCCTTGACTTCGTGTGGAATACGGCCAAGGCACTGGCCTTCGAGACAGACTTGGAGGAGGACTCTCGGATCGAGTAACTCTAGATTCTCTAGTACAAGGCCCCTCTGAAGGAGCCACTCAGAGTGTCTGTTTGCCCGATCCTGGAACAGCTACTCCTCTGCATGTGGGAGACCCCTGCATCAGTGCCTATAATGAGCAGACTACTAGATATACAAAATACAATCCTCAACGGCATCTAAGGCTATTACTAAATTAGTTGCGGAGCTTTCAAGCTACTGGCTTCTTCTCACATTTGAGCGGTACTTAACCACTTATTTTCTTTAATTCTTACTGATGGATTGATAAGAACTGGGTCTCAGACTGTTACCAGCACATTTCATGGGATTATCTCCCAGTCGTGCTAACTTCGCATCAATGGCCACAGTTCATGATAAGTTTCATGCTAACATTCAGTCCATATTGACGTTGGCAAGACGATTAGAGCCTTTAAGATCCGTATGGGCGAGCATCGCAGTCGTCTGCGATGTAAAGTTCAGGAGGCTCCGATCGTAGCGCATTGCATACAATTTGACCATGATTTTGAACATCTTCGATGCTTTTGCATTGACAGAGTCTTTACAGGACAAAATGGAAAATCAATAGAGCAGTCACTGATTATAAGAGAACAGCGCTGGATACACCGCTTAGGCACTGTATCCCCAGGTGGTCTCAACTCTGCTATAGAATGGGGGGCATGTCTGTAGCTTGGACGGGGTGTGTTACACGTCATACGTTGAGGGCTGGATCTCTTTAAATTGATTGAATAGCAATACTCCGCATGCGCGGCGTTTTTTTGAAGTCTGATTCATTTGATACTTCATACGCAGGACAGCGCTAGCAGGAGTAACACCTGCAACTTTCATAAGGTGGGCATAAGCTTATTCATAGGATTTACACAAGATAGATGGTTATATTTTGGCATTACAATGAAGATGTGTTTATTTACAGCATTTGAACCCCTGATGAAACAAATGTGAAACGCAAATACGGTGCCAGATGGTGGCGTCTGGGAAAGATGAGCGATACACACAGATGGGGATAAGTTAAAAGACATCTAAAACACAGATGATTATAAGATAAGTTTCAGTTCTTTACTGCACCCTGTGATGTAGCAGACTCTTATGAGGCAATGGGAACTGATAGTGATCCGGCGAAAGAATGCTCCTAATGCACTCAAGTGGAGTGAAGACGCCGAAGGAGTGTTTGAACTTTTGAAACGTCAACTTTGTGAAGCACCGGTTTTGAGGGGAGTGGACTTCTCAAAACCATTTATACTACAGACAGACGCCTCAGATACAGGCCTGGGCGCTGTTTTGTCCCAGCGACATGAGGGTACGGAACACCCAGTCCTATTCCTGAGTAGGAAA
This sequence comes from Ichthyophis bannanicus, assembly GCA_033557465.1. NCBI lineage: Eukaryota > Metazoa > Chordata > Amphibia > Gymnophiona > Ichthyophiidae > Ichthyophis > Ichthyophis bannanicus. The sequence continues at coordinate 358,299,198 of CM066036.1, read as the reverse complement.
TTGGCACCCGCGGAGAAGAATTACTCCACCATTGAGCGCGAGTGTTTGGCCATCAAGTGGGCTATTGATGCGCTGCGCTTCTATCTAGTAGGGAGAAGATTCATTCTGATCATGGACCATGCACCATTGAAATGGTTGAACCAGATGCACAACCATAACTCCCGGCTAACCCATTGGTTTATGGCCCTACAGGCTTTCGAGTTCCAGGTGGAGCACAGGGCTGGAAAGCTTCATCAAAACGCTGATGCCTTAAGTAGAATCACGTGCTGTGCGGGCGAGCCTACGCCAGCCCGTGATATCTTAAGGGGGGGGGATCTGTGATGTAGCAGACTCTTATGAGGCAATGGAAACTGATAGTGATCTGGTGGAGAGAGCCGGTACTGCAGGGGAATGCAGGATTTTCTCTGATGAAAGGAAAAAATGCAGGGCTAATCAGGAACCACTCCTCACTTCAAGGCAGGTGAAAAGCCAAGTCCCTGATTGGGCACGCCCAAGCAGGAGGCGGGCAGTGCAGCACTCAGCCAGCTCGTTAAAAACCCAGAAACAGTTAGGCAAGCATCGTGACAAGCAAGGAGTTTGGGAAGAAGGACACAAGCACCTGGACGAGGATAGGTCAGATGACCAGGAACAGGAACCGTGGGAGAGAGAACCACTAAGCAGCTGTGATCCAAGAAGGAGCAGACAGGAGCTGGGAGACTCAGGGGCAGAGAAAGATTTCTGGAAGCAGAAGAATTCTAAGACACTGAGAGACCCAAGGCTGCAGCTCAGGAGTTTAAAGGACCCAGAAGAACCTTGGAATAGGAGGCAAAGGGATAAGGAATTACCCTGGAAGAAGCCCAAGCACAAGGTATCTGGTGGGTGTGGCACGGCTAGCAAACTTAACAGTGGAAAGCCAGAAAGAGTGAATTTTAATTGTGAAAGACAGGATAAAGGCAGAAAGTTTGATACTAACTGGTTAAGTCAAGAAAGGCCTGACTGTTTTCCTTTTAACACTCTGAGAGACTCTCTAAATACACCTGAAGCATTTTACCCTGCACTGCCATGTGGAGATAGGTGGGGGAAGGGAAATGCTTGCACGCTGAAATGTTGTCCAAGTAAAAGCACTGATAATTGCTTAGAGATAAGAAATATAAACAAGCATTTACCTGAAGGAGGATTTGCTCAGCCTAGCTCAGAAAATACACAGGCTGAATTACTTCTCACTGAATTCAGAGAGTTCCTTAAAAGCACAGCAGTTTCTACTCAGAACGTAGCAAAGCCATTGATCAGCTGGCAAGAAGAAATGCCTTTAATTTCTTTGCCATCTACAGAACAGGAAGTCCCGATGGATTGCTCTACCTGTATGATTCCAAAGGACATTTAAGTGTTTTGCTTGCCAGTGTTGTATGTAAGAAAATAGCAAAGTTACCTCACTGTTTGCTGGGATAAAAGAACTTATCTGAAGAGAATAAGTGGAAGCATATTCTGTGCATTCAGGAGCAGTGCTGATATCAGAGTTTTCTGTTACCTTAATGAAAAGGAGATCACATGACAGGGGAATGTGATCAGTAATGGACATTCAGTCAAGCAGTGAAAAAAGCCTTGTTTAAGTTCAGTTTCTCCATCTTGTTTGTGCCATATTATTTCATTAACGTCTGCTGCATTTGAACTGCGTAAGCGGGAAATAAACCTCACAAAAAAAGAAATATTCTTTGCCTTGCCTTATCACTTGAGCACCAACACAACTACAACATTAACCCTCAAGGGCATTCAAGGCCAGCCCCTCCCTTAACCCTCAAGGTCCAGGGAGTGGGTGGGTGGCAACCCGCATAAGTATTAAAACAGTATTGACTTTAAGAAGCCAAACATAGAGATCAATATGGACTGAATGTTAGCATGAAACTTATCATGAACTGTGGTCATTGATGCGAAGTTAGCACGACTGGGAGATAATCCCATGAAATGTGCTGGTAACAGTCTGAGACCCAGTTCTTATCAATCCATCAGTAAGAATTAAAGAAAATAAGTGGTTAAGTACCGCTCAAATGTGAGAAGAAGCCAGTAGCTTGAAAGCTCTGCAACTAATTTAGTAATAGCCTTAGATGCCGTTGAGGATTGTATTTTGTATATCTAGTAATCAGCTGAATCCTCTCAAAAGATTAGACCTTTAACATTTAGAGTGTTATAATGAGCAGACGACTGGACTCGATGTACCGGGTCCACTGGAGCCATGGCTTCCAGAAAGCATAGCTGCCACACAACTCAATGGTGGTGGAGTTGGCCATGTGCCATCTTAAGAGCTAAAAGACACACTCCTCAGTTCCCCCAAGTAGGGAGGCCCAGGGCTCGATGCTCATTGGTCGGTTCCAGGCATACCAGCTGTACATGGGCATGTACCTTAGAGACCTGGCGAAGGAACTACCCTAGTTCTCGGCTGGTCTTTCCAAAGAACCTCTCCAGCGGTTCCAGACCCTGGCCTCGGGTATCAGAGAGTCCCAAATTCATGACTTGGGCAGCCTATGTCGGCTTCAAGTCCATGGCTAGAATAGCTGCAGCAGGCATCAGTGCCCAATGTCAAGCTTGGCCTCAGCCCTCCGACCTGGAGCAATGGGTTCAGGACAAGTTGATCAATGTCCTCTGCCAGGGAGAGAATCCCTTCAGCAAACCCATGATGGATAAGACTGCAGAGTTGGAGTCAGAGTTCCTGATGAGGACTAGGCTCTCCAAGAAGACTGCTGACTCTTCCCGACGGAAGTCTTCGAGTAAAAAGCTCTTTTGCCCAAAGAAGAGGAAGGCTTATGGAAACTACCCTCATTACCAGGCCTTCCTAGTGCTCCCAGGGGCAGCAGGCCAAGGGACAAGGACATGGCCCGCATAAGCCTAAGGCTCCCAAACCCCAGCCATCGGCTCCAGCCCAGCCTGACAGGCGTTTTTGACTCCTTGAGCATAGCCTCTCTTCTCCCAGGAGGCCTAGCCCAGCAACCCACGGGGGCATCTTGTTCTGTATGTCCACCAATGGCCATCCATTACCATCGGCTCCTGGACCCTGCAGGTGGTAATGGTGGGTTACTTTCTCCACCTGACACAGGCACCCCTCAGTTCTTTCCAGGAGAGCCTCCCAGGACCCCTCCATCAGACCTTACTGCTGCAAGAGCTTGCAGGCCTTCTCAAAGACAAGGCAGTGGAACCAGTGCCTCCACACCTCGTGGGCAAGGGATTCTACTCCCAGTACTTCCTCATACCCAAGAGGACCAGAGGCCTCCGGCCCATTCTGGACCTGCAGGATTTAAACAGGTTCCTGGTGAAAGAAGTTCAAAATGCTCTTCCTTGGAACACTGCTGCCATAACTCCTGATGGGAGATTGGATATGCTCCTTCGATCTAAAGGATGCATACACACACATCCTCATCCATCCCAACCACAGAAAATACCTCAGGTTCGTGGTGGAAGGTGGCCATTACCAGTACAGGTTTCTACCCTTCAGGTTGGCCTCCACACCCAGATGTTCACCAAGTGCCTAATGGTGGTCGTGGCCTACCTTCATCTCCAGGGAGTCTTCGTCTTCTTTTACCTGGACGACTGACTCATAAGGGGACCGCATGGCCACAGAGGTGCAACACACAGCAGCATGCACATCTTCATCCTGCAGCACTTGAGATTTGTAATAAAAAACCCAAAGTCCCATCTCCTCCCAACACTGTGGAGTTCATAGGGGCAAGACTGGACACTGTACAGGCCAAGGCCTTTCTCCCTTGGGACAGGGTCGATCGCCTCAGAGCGCTGGCTGCAGCCGTGCAGCAGCAACACTGTGCCTACCCACCTCTTGCTCCTCCTGTTGGGTCACATGGCGTCCACAGTTCATGTTACTCTGGACGCCCGCCTTCACATAAGGGTGGCTCAATGGGGCCTCCGCTCCCAGTGGATCCAGGCCAAAGGCTGACTGAGGGACAGGGTGGTAGTGACCCGCCAACTGACCGGCTCTCTCACTTAGTGAGAAGCCCCCCAGCACCTCCTGGCCTGGGATGCCTTCCAGGTCCCCTCCACATAAAGGGTCCTGACCATGGACACCTCAATGGATGGGGAGCCCACTGCGACGGCCTCTGCTGGTTGCAGGTGGACAACCTGAAACAGATCAACCTCTTAGAGCTTCAGGCCCTCTGAGTCTTCTGTCACCACCTGCAACACCATTCAGTGCTTGTCCAGAGAGACGATCAAGTGGGGATGTTCTAAGTCAGCAAACAGGGGGCCTGGGGTCGTACACCCTCTGCCAAGAAGTAGTAGCTCTCTGCTCACCACCATGGGATGCTCCTGTGGCGATGTATCTGCAGGGCCAAGATAACACCCTGGCGGACAGGCTGAGCAGAGTCCTCCTGCCACAAAAGTGGCGGCTAGACCCCAGAGTGGCCTACTGACTCTTCCAGCTCTGGGGGACTCCACTGATGGACCTTTACGCCAGTCCGGCCAATGCCCAGCTGCCCCACTTCTGCTGCAGGCAGCCACATCCATCCCAGGTGGCAGCAGATGCCTTCTTCATCCCGTGGATGGAGGGCCGCCTCTACACTTTCCCTCCCACGCCGCTGGTTGCTAAGATCTTGTTCAAGGTTTAACATGATAGGGCTTACCTGATACTGGCAGCCCCTCGGTGGCCCAGGCAACTGTGGTTCCCACTGCTCCTCCTCTTATTCCCAATGCCCCCAGTCCCCCTGGGGAGTGCCACGGGGCTGCTGTCGCAGGAGGAGGACTTTCTCCTATACCCCAACTTGGAGTCTCTGACGCTAATGGCCTGGCTGCTGAAATGGTAGCCTCGGTCCCTTTCATCCTTTCAGGGGAAGTCCTCCTGGCCTCCCATTGGACCTTCACAAGATTCTCACTGTGGTGCATGAAGTGACGGGTCAACCCATTCTTGTGCTCTGTGCAGCTTGTGCTGCAATATTTGCTGCACCTATCTCAGGCAGGCCTGAAATCTAACTCTGTCAGGATCCACCTGAGTACTCGCGCGGTGCACCACCACCACCTTATCGAAGGTAAGCCCCTCTCTGCCCAACCTCTCATGACCCGCTCCTTGTGGGGTCTGCTGTTGTCCAAACCTTTGGTCCACCCACCAGCGGCAGAGTGGGACTTCAATATGGTGCTGTCGCAACTCACTGGCCCACTGTTTGAGCCCCTGGATACCTCCCACCTGCGGTACCTTTCCTGGAAGGTCGTCGTCTTAGTGGCACTCATGTCAGTGAGCTGCAAGTGTTGGTGGCGGATCCACCCTTCACGAGGTTCTATAAGAATAGGCTCGTGCTCTGCACACACCCCAAGTTCCTTCCCAAGGTGGTGTCTCCTTTCCACCTCAATCAGGAGGTGATGCGCCCTACCTTCTTTCCATGGCCTCATGCCAGCAGGGCAAAGATTGTCCTTCACACTCTGGACTGTGAGGGCCCTGTCCTTCTACCTCTAATGTACCCAGGGCCACCGCAAAGCCTCACAGCTTTTCATCTATGACCTCAGTCGGCTGGGGGCAGTGGTGACCAAGCGGATTCTGTCCACATGGGGGCGGACTGCATTTCCCTTGCCTATGAGCAGACTGGGCTCTTGCTGCAGCGCCAAGTAACGGCGCAGTGTCAGGACCATGGCTGTATCCGTAACAAACCTGTGTTCTGTTCCTCTGTCGGAAATCTGCTGGGCCACCGCCTGGTCCTCAGTCCATACCTTCGCAGCTCATTACTGCTTGGAGAGGGAGTCCCATAGAGATAGTGCCTTTGGCCAGGCAGTACTCCGTCATCTTTTCGGGGCATAGGCAACGCCTGCCCTCCGGCCCTTGTGTGTTCAGACTACCACAGTGCTGGTATTCTCACTGGACATTTGGGCTGCTCAGGAGTTTGTCTTCTCAAGGGCTCATTGCTGCTGATCATGGCTCACCTTTTCCTGGTCACCTGTAGCTTTTTACAGGTTTTTGGTAGCCTGTAGCTAGGGAGTCCCATATGTGAGGACTGACTTCCTGCTTGTTCCCTGAAAAAACGTAGTTACTTACCTGTTCTCTGGGGACAACAGGAATCAGTCCTCACAACCCTCCCTCCTCCCCGTGGAGTTGCTTTTTGTGTCATTTTTGTCTTTGAGCCTATGTCATCCTATTGGAGAGAAGCTACCCCATGGGCTCCATCAGTGCGACGTCACCCCATATGCGAGATAAAGATAAACTACGCTTTCTTCTTTGCTCTGTAATGTCTGCTCCAGTCATACTTATCTCTCCTATCCTTGAATGACAGGAGGGAAAGGACATATTAAGGAGCATTTGTTCAAAGCTCACCCTCTTCCCTCCTGTTCCAGCATGCTTCCAGGGAAGGAAAGGCTGCAGTGGAAAACAAAGGACTGTTCTGAGCCAGTAAAGATGGAGCAAAACGTCGTGAGACCTTGCATTGCTATGCATCTGGTTCTCACCACCAAGACGCACACCAAGGACATTCCCAAGGCACACTGGTTGAGAAGCTCTGCCTTGGATGATAGAGTAAAAGGGCTATGATATAACGTGCCACAAGGGTTGAAAGAATGACAACTATGCTTGCTGTTCTTAGAATGTTAAAATGCTGTGGCTAAAATGTATTTTCCCCTCAAGTTAAGTTTTAATTTTATTTTTAATTTAAGTGAGATCCACATTGCATGCTTGGGCCAAAAAAGCTTTCTGATCTCTTTATTCAGTTCTGTCATATGACATCACCTACTTGTGTGGCTTAATTTATCCTGCTGCCTACAGAGAAATTCTAGTAATATCATGTTCCCACCATACTTTTCCTTCTATATAAAATGAATGATTCCAGCATCTGCTACTTCTCTCCATAACAGGCATTCAGTCTTTGAAAGACGAGGAGATGATCTGTATACTAATGTGACTATTTCATTGGTGGAAGCGCTTGTGGGCTTTCAGATGGACATCCCACACCTGGATGGCCATAAGGTGAGGCAACTCCTGCCCCCATCCCTTCTCTCACCCTTTTTGCTCATATGAGCATTTGATTTTGCTTCCTCTCCTATGTTTATACAATATATCATAAGACCTTAAAGAAGATGTAGATATCACTGTTCTGATCCATTGGTTTATTCTCTAACTCTGAGAAGTAAAACATTTACCACTGTCTGTGTATTTAAAGTGAAGCCCAATAATATACATGTGATGAGTGTCCTATTCTCATACTGTAATTGCTTATTTTACTACTAAAACTTCTATCATTAGTTGGATGCCTCAAACTGTTGTCCCATGGAATCATATGTGCATTCTCAAACTCCTGCTGAAGGTTTTCTGGCTGAAAGTCAGTGATGCTTCCACTTTGGATTCTCGTCATGCATAGTAGATGACAGTGGTGCAAGTTCCAACTACACTAGAAGCTTTGGTGTGGAAAAGGGTGGCCAAGACCAGAAAAGTACATTTCAGCATAATTTACAAAATGAACTGCCTGGTACTATTGTGAAAAAATGTGCTGCTTCCAATTGAGTTTAGCTGTTGGGGATTTAAGGTTAATTTGCACGAACTTGTGGCACAAAAACATATTGAAAGGAGCTGTAATTTCTGAGTGCCTGAGGTCCTGAGCAGATAGAAGGAAAGGGTCCTCTTGCAGTCCAGGGTATGGAGAACTGCCGACGCTTGGTCAGTATGGGGCCTCAGGAAGAAGGTGGGAAGCACCACCTCCTGGTTAAGGTGGAAATCCGAGACAACCTTCGGGAGGAACTTGGGGTGAGTATGAAGAACCACCCTGTTCCTGTAGAACCTTGTGTATGGTGCTTCGGCCATTGGTGCCTGGAGTTCACTGACTCTACAAGCAGAGGTGAGAGCTTCCAGGAAGGCCACCTTCCAGGACAGATGCTGCAGGGAGCAAGTAGACATGGGCTTGAATGGTGGCTTAATCAGCTGCGCGAGGACCACATTGCCTGTGGGGGGTGGATGGGGGGCTTGGAGAGGAGCAAGCCCCACATGAAGCGAAAGATGAGGGGTTGCCCCAAGAGGGGTTTGCCCTCAATGGGATGATGGTTCACTGAGATGGTACTCAGGTGAACCCTGACCGAGTTAGACTTTAGTTCAGCTTGCGAGAGATGGAGCAGGTATTGCAGTACCGAGTGTATAGGGCAGGAGAATGGGTTCACTCTGTTCTCCAAGCACCACACTGAGAACCTGTGCCACTTGAAGGCGTACGCCCATCTGGTTGAGTCTTTCTGGGAGGTCAAAAGAATGTTCTCAATCTCCATGGGGAGATGAAGAGGAGCTAAAGTGACCCGCTCAGCAGCCAAGCTGTGAGGGACAGAAACCTCAGATTGGGGTGAAGGAGCAGACCCCCCTCCTGCATCAGGAGCCCCGGTGAGCTCCCAAGAGGGACCGGGGGCTCCATTGAGAGATGGAGAAACAGAGGGAGCAATGGCTGTCTGGGCCACCTCGGGGCCACGAGAATCACTGAGGCAGGAGGGACTCTGCCCTGCTGGCATGAGGTTGCGGAAAGAAGGTGCGAAGCGCCACCTCCTGATTGAGGTGGAACGGAGAGACTACCTTAGGGGGGAACTTAGGGTGCATCTGGAGCATCACCCTATTCCTGTGGAACCTGATGTAGAGGGCATGAGCCACCAGAGCCTGGAGCTCACTGACCCTGCATGCAGATGTGAGCGCCATGAGGAAGACCACCTTCAAGGACAGATACTTGAGATGGCAAGAAGCCAGCAGCTCAAAGGGCATAGCGATGAGCTTAGAGAGGACCACATAGAGGCCCCACACTGCCACCGGCGGTTGAGAAAGCAGGAGGCCTCTCTGGAAGTGATCCACGAGAGGCTGGGAGGAGAGGGGCATCCCCTTATTGAGGTGATTGTGTGCCGATAACGCACTGAGGGGAACCCTGATGGAGTTCGATTTCAGATCAGCATTGGACAGGTGCAGCAGGTATTGCAGTACCAGCTGGACCGAAAAGGGTAAGGGGTTGGCACTCCTCTCAGTACACCAAACGGAGAAGTGACGCAACTTGACAGCATGCGCCTGTCGGGTCGAATTCTTGCACGATGCCAGCAGTACCTCTTCCACTTCCCTGGGCAAGTCAAACTGGGCCAGGGCTACCCTTTCAGCAGCCAGGCCATTAGGGCCAGGGACCCCAGGTTGGGGTGCAGGAGAGGGTCGTCATCCTGCGAGAGCAGATCCAGCAGAGGAAACCATGACTGCCGGGGCTAAGAGGATCAGGGTGGCCCGGTCGAGCTGGATCTTGAAGAGTCTTGGCAATGAGAGGTGTGGAGGATAGGCCTTCCATCCATCGAATGGGAAACACATTGGCTGCCACCTGGGAGTGGTGCGGTGCTCTGGAGAAGAAATGGGGCAGCTGGGCATTGGCCGGGTTGGCAAAGAGGTCTATCACAAGAAAGCCCCTCCGATGGAACAGTCAGCTGACCACCTGCGGGTCAAGCCACTACTCATGGTGCTGGAGAACTCTGCTCAGTCGGTCCGCCAGAACATGTCCTAACCAGGAAGATACACGGCCTTGAGGAGCATTCCACTCTTGCTGGCTAAGGTGAGAGATGGATTGCTTCCCAGCAAAGGCAGGACGACCCCATGCTTGACGACATAGAACATCGCCACCTAGTTATCTGCCTGTATCAGAATTGACTCGTTCCGTAGGTGGTGCTGAAAAGCTCGTAAAATGTGAGTGATGGCTTGGAGTTCTAGGAAATCGATTTGCTAGAGGCTCTCCAACGCTGCCCACGGGCCCTGAATGCAGAGGTTGCCGCAGTGGGCCCCCCAGCCTAACTTGGAAGCATTCATTATGAGGACCCTCTGAGGGGCCAGGGTCTGGAAGGGCATTCCTGCGAGCAGGTTCCACAGCTGTTGCCACCAGTCGAGGGACTCAGCGAGGGGACGGGTGACGGGGCACCTGCAGGACAGGGTGGCTGTCACCTGTGACCACTGGGAGTGGAGGGCACAATGGTCCAGACACATATGGGGAAGGGCGTCGCTTGTGAAGTACATAGTCGAGGCCATGTGCCCCACAAGGTGCAGCATGAACTGGGCAGAGGCAGAGTTCCAGCCCTGAACCTCCCTTATGAGAGATGCTAGGTGATAGGCCCTGTTGAGAGGGAGAAGGTCTCTGGTCTGGACTGCTTCTAGCAACACCCCTATGAATTCTGGGTGTCGGGACAACTGCAAGTGGGACTTGGCGTAGCTGATGACAAACCCCAGGTGTTCCAGAGTAAGAATGGTGCAGCGTGCCGCTTGCTGGACCTTGATGGCTGTGCTGCCTCTGACAAGCCAGTCGTCCAAGTAGGGGAAGATAAACACCCCCTGCAGCCGCAGGTCGGCAGTGACCACCGAAAAGCCCTTGATGAACACCCTTGGGGCTGAACCCAGGCCGAAGGGCAGGACCCTGTACTGGTAATGGCATACACCGATGACAAAGCAGAGGTACTGCCGGCGGTGCGGATGGATGAGGATGTGCGTGTATGCATCTTTGGGATCTAAGGAGCATAGCCAATCTCCCTGCCAGAGGTAGGGCAGCAACGTTCCAAGGGAGAGAATTTTGAACTTCTCCTTCACCAGTAACCTGTTGAGATCTCGAAGATCCAGAATAGGGCAAAAGCTGCCAGTCTTCTTGGGAACCAGAAAGTACTGGGAGTAGAACCCCTTGCCTCTGAGGGAGGGTGGGACCAGTTCCACCGCCTTGTCAGCCAGAAGCCTGGCAAGCTCTCGCTGGAAAATGTGAAGGGGAGTCATCGGGTACTCCCCTGGAAAGAAAATGGAAGCATCTGACCGAAATGGAGGAGGGCCCAGGTGTTGGTGGTGATGCTGGACTACAAATGGCATAGAACACCAGATGCCCCCCTTGTTCTGCGGGGCTAGACCTCCCGTGGAAGGAGAGGCTATACCCAAATAGTCAAAAGCCCCCTCCAGGTTGCGGCTGGGGGTGCCACCTGGGGCTTGGTGGCCTTAGGCTCATGTGGGCCTTGCCCCGTCCCTTGGCCTGCTGGCTCTGTTGGGGAGCCCGAGTACTGGGGGTAGTTTCCGTAAGCCTTCCTCTTCTTCAGGAAAAAGGGCTTTTTCCCTGAAGCCTTCTATCGAGAAGGTTCAGCTGTTTTCTTGGAGAGCCTGGTCCTGGTCAGGAACTCAGACTTCAACTCAGCAGCCTTGTCCATCAGGGGCTTGCTGAAGATATTCTCTCTCCGGCAGGGGACATCGACCAACTTGTCCTGAATCCATTGCTCCAAGTCTGAGGACTGTAGCCAGGCTTGGCAGTGGGCATTGATGCCCACCGCAGCTTCTCTGCGACTTGAAGTCATCATAGGCTGCACGAGTGATGAGGTTAGAGCTCTCCTTGACCATAGAGGTCATGGTCTGGAACCGTTGAAGAGGTTTCTCTGACAGCCCAGCCGAGAACTCAGCAAGCTCCCTCGCCAGGTCCCACAAGCACATGCCGATGCCTGGTAGGCCTGGATCCAGCCAACAAGCATCAAGTCCTGGTAGCACTTTCTGCCTAAAGCACCCATGGTGTGGGCCTCCCTGCCTGGGGGCACCAAGGAGTGCATCTTTTGGCTTCTGATCCTGCGCATGGCCTACTCCACCACCATGGAGTTATGAGGCAACTGCGCTTTCTGGAACCTGGTGCTCTTGCAGACTTGAAACATGGAATCAAGCCACCTGCTCACAATGAGCACTGAGGCTGAGGACTCCCATATGCGGAAGAGAAGCTTTTCCAGGATGGGGGGGGGGGGACAGGCACCATAAGTGCCTCCTTTGGAGGGGCCTCATACTGGAGGATCGGACTCCTTGGTGAAGGCCAGCCCCTTCGCCATGTCCCTGATGAACTCCAAGAAGGAAAGGTCCTTGGGAGGGGACCTGCATCGGTCCTTCGGAGGAGAGGGATCTAAAGGGACATCCCGATGGAGGTGGATAGTGGGGGACTCATCATTGGTCTCCCATTCTGACTCAGTCTGAGGAGACCTTGAGGACCCTCCAGACATCGGGACCTTACTGGGTCACCTGCGCTGCAAGGGTCCCAGAGCCCCTGCGCTCCAAACTGGAGGTTCTAGTAGGGGATGTTCTCCATACCAAATGGAACAGAGATCTGTGCCAGGAGTCGTCTCAAGGCCGATGGCGCTCTAGGACTGGTTCCACGACCACATTGACTCCCTGTTCCATTTTCACAATGGTGAAGACAGAGAGCTGCCCGAGAGTCAGAAAAGTCATTATCAAACTTCAAAGGGGTACAAGGCCATCTCCAAAGACCTTGGGATTCTTGTGTCTAGTTCAGTGTTAAGACGTTTTCTATTCATGGAACTGTCAAGAACCTCCCAGGACATGGTGGAAGAGGAAAATTAATCCAAGTAGTCTTCAAAGGTTAGTGCAAACTGTTGAAAAAACACCACATACAGCAACGAGCTTAAGGCTGACGTGGAGCAATCTGTAGTGGTGGTTTCAACTGGCACTATACGCTGTGCACTAAACAAAAGAAAGACTTCATGGATGAAGGCCAAGGAGGACGCCCTGCTCAAAGACGGACATAAAAAGGCACACCTGATCTTTGCTCAAACCCACCTTGAGAAACCACAATCCTTCTGGAAAAACATTCTGTGGATAGATGAAACCAGACTTGAGTTCTTTGGCAGTGCAGACCGGCGAAACATTTACAGGCCAAGAAATGAAGCTTATACAGGAAAAAATACTCTTCCTACAGTTAAATATGGTGGAGATTCCATAATGTTGTGGGGCTGCTTTGCTGTCTCAGGAACTGGAGGCCTGGAACATATTAAAGGAATCATGAAGTCAGAGGAACTACCAAGGTATTCTGGAGCGAAATGTGCTACCTAGTGTCATAGCTAGGACTGGGTCGAAGATCATGGGTTCTCCGGCAGGACAGTGACCCAAAACATACATCCAAAAGTACAAAAGAATGGTTAAAAAGGAAAACATGGACTGTTTTGAACTGGCCAGCAAGGAATCCTGATCTCAATCCAATCGAGAAACTTTGGAAAGAGCTGAAAATTGAAATTAGGTCTTACCTGCTAATTGATGTTCCTTGAGGAACTCCAGTCCTGCACCTCTGGGTAGTCAACCCCTACCAGCAGCTTGGAGACTGAGCATGTCACTTCTTTTTGATGATATCAGCACATATAGCAGCTGGTTCTGCCTACCAGCTTCAGTACGTATTGACAAAGCAGACTCGGAGGAGCAACAAATAAGTAGGCACCATAACCAAAAACAAACTAACTATAATAGGCCCTCTCCAGTCCAGACAATAGCATGGCACTCCTCTGCATACTCACCAATCCCGAATGGCTATGCGAAGGACCGAAGCGTCTCTCAGACCTCCTAAGGATAAGTTGAAATTCTTCCAGCCTGGGATTGCGAGGTTTTCCCCCTGAAAACTAGGGAGGGATTCGGAACTGGACTGGAGTTCCTCAAGGAAAGTCAGTTAGCAGGTAAGGCCTAATTTCACCTTTCTTATTGTCCCTCCAGTCCAGTCCCGCACCTCTGGGATATAACAGAGCAGTATTAATGGGCGGGGCCCGCGATACCGTCTTGAATTATCACTGTCCCAAATCTTGCGTCTCCTGCCGCCTGAACATCTAGGTTATGATTCTTAATGAACGTACTGAGAGACGACCAGTTGGCCGCTTGATAGATGTCTGCTGGGAGGCATCAAACTAAATTCTGCCCAAGAAGGAGCTTGTGCTGTTGTCGAATGGGCCCTTAGGCTCTGTGGCACAGGCTTCCCTTTCAACATGTAGGCAGAGGCAATTTGCCTCCTTGATCCACTGAGCTATCGAAGCCTTGGCTGCTGCTTCACCTCTACGCAGACCTCCATGCAGAACGAACAACTGGTCAGATTTCCAAAACAGGGCTATCCTCTTCAAATACTTCCGCAATAGACGGCGCACATCCAGGAGGCGCCACTGCGGATCCGACAACACTGGTAGAGACACCAATTGATTTAAGTGAAACGGCAAAATCACCTTATGCAGAAAAGATGGTACAGGGCAAATGACTATCTTCTCTGTAGAAAAGGAGAGAAATGGCTCTTTACAAGACAGAGCTTATAGCTCCGAGATTCGACGAGCCGAGCAAATCGCCACCAGAAACACTGTCTTTAAGGTCAAGTCCTTAAAAATAGCTGCGCTCAGTGGCTCGAAGGGTTTCCTGTGACTACACCAAAAGGACGAGATTAAGATCCCAAGGAGGAGTCACCTCCTGTAGTGGCGGACGCAGCTGCTTGACTGCCTTTAGGAAATGAACAACATCTGGGTGCGCTTCTAGTGAAATGTCCTGGATCTTACCCTGATAACATGAGAGTGCTGCCACTTGTACATGAAAGGAACTAGCCACCAGGCCTTTGACAAAACCAGCATGCAGAAAGACAAGCACCTCGAGCATTGTAGCTGCGAACGGACTACCCTGCCTTTCTTTGCACCAGGCCTCAAAGGTCTTAGAAAGAAAGTAGGAAGCACCACTTCATGGTTAAGATGGAAGGACGACACTACTTTGGCAGGAATTTGGGGTGTGTGCGAAGTACTACTCTCTTCTTGTAGAACCTAGTATACGGCACCTCCGCCACAAGGTCTTGGAGCTCGCTAACTCTGCGAGCGGAGGTGAGTGCAGCCAGGAAAACCACCTTCCAGGAGAGGTAGTGAAGGTGGTAGGTAGCCAGAGGCTCGAAGGGTGGGCGAATGAACGATCCCATTCAGTTGCCAGAGGGCAAACTGGGGGCTTCGATAAGAGCAGGCCCCAGAGGAAACGGGTCACTAGTGGTTGGACCGAGAGTGGCTTACCATTCAACGGATGGTGGTGCGCTGCCAAGGCACTCAGGTGCACTCGGACAGAGTTAGACTTGAGCCCAGACTGAGAGAGGTGGAGCAGGTACTCTAACACCAGAGTCACCGGGCAGGAGAAAGGATCAGCCCCATGTTGGGCCCACCAAGCAGAGAACCTGCGCCATTTTGGGGTGTAAGCCTTCCTAGTAGAACCCTTGCAAGAGGCCAGCAGAATGTCCTTCACCTCATTCGAAAGGATGAGAGGGACCAGAGTCAGCCTCTCAGCAGCCACACTGTCAGCGAGAGGGGCCCCAGGTAGGGGTGCAGGAGAGAGCCCCCCTCCTGACATAGGAGTCCCGGGGTGGTCCCCAGGGGGATAGGGGCCTCCATCGCCAATTGCATAAGCAGCGAGAACCATGCTGCCTGGGCCACCAAGGAGCTATCAGGATGAGCGAGGTCTTGTCGCAGAGGGTCCTGAATAGGGTCTTGGCGATCAGCGGTGTCAGAGGGAAGGCGTACCTGAGGCCTTCTGACCATGAGACCAGGAACGCGTCTGCTGCCACCCTGGAGGGGTGCGCCTGCCGGGAGCAGAAATGGGGCAACTGAAAGTTGTCCGGACTTGCAAACAGGTCCATCACAGGTTCCCTCCAAAGCCTGAAAAGCCGACTGGCTACCCTGGGGTCTAGCTGCCACTCATGCGGCTGGAGAACTCTGCTGAGTCTGTCGACCAGCAGGTTGTCCTGGCCTGGCAGGTATACTGCCCGTAGGAGGATACCCTGTTGGATTGCTTACGAACAGAGGACCTCCTGACAAAGGGCACGAGACCCTGTGCCCCCCTGTTTGTTCACTAGAACATCACCACTTGGTTGTCCGTCTGAACCAGCACTGGCTGGTGACAAAGGTGGTGAGACCCTCAGAGCAAGGTGTATGGCCCGGAGCTCCAGGAGGTTAATCTGCAGGGTGCTCTCGTCTAGCGACCAGGTGCCCTGAGTGCAGAGCTCCCCACAGTGGGCTTCCCACTCAAGCAGGAGGAGTCCGTGGTAAGGACCCTCGAGTGGCTCAGGGCCTGAAAAAACATGCCCACTTTGAGATGCTAGGGCGACTGACACCAGACCAGGGAGTCCGCCAACTGGCAGGTCACCAAAATTCTGTCTCGGAGGTGGCCTGTGGCCTGAGACCACTGGTCCCAGAGACACCACTGTGCCGTTCTCATATGGAGGCAAGTGTCTAGGGTGACATGGACCATGGAGGCCATGTGCCCGAGGAGGTGCAGAATAAGCCGGGTGGGCACTGAGGGATGGTGCTGTACGTCCCGAGCTAGAGATCGGAGATGATCGACTCTGTCCTTGAGCAGGAAGGCCTTCGACTGCAGAGTGTCGATCTTTGCCCCGATGAACAACAGGTATTGTGTTGGGAGAAGGTGAGACTTGGGGTAGTTATGATGAAGCCCAAGAGTTGCAGAACCTGGATGGTGCGCGCACTGGCCTGCTGCACCTCTGAAGCTGTGCCTCCTCTTACAAGCCAGTCGTCCAGGTAGGGAAAAGCGAAGATCCCCTGGAGCCAGAGGAAGGTGGCAGTCGGGCATTTCATGAAGACCCTTGGGGCAGAGGCTAGGCTGAAGGGGAGCACCCTGTACTGAAAGTGCCTGCCCCCTAGTATGAACCTCAGGTACTGCCTGTGGTTGGGATGGATGAGGATGCGAGTATAAGCATCCTTGAGGTCTAAGGAGCATAGCCAGTCTCCCTCCTGGAGGTATGGCAGCAATGTTCCAAGGGAGAGCATCTTGAACCTCACCAGGAATTTGTTGAGGTTGCGCAGATCGAGGATGGGCCTTAGGCCCCCCCATCGTCTTTGGGACGAGGAAGTATCTGGAATAGAACCCCTTGCCTTTAAGATGACGGGGCACCGGTTTCACCGCCTTGTCCTCGAAGACCTGCCAACTCCTTCAGAAGAAGGTCCCGGTGGAGGGGAGACTTGAGGGGCTCGCCCGGGAAATAAGGGGGAGGTGTCTGAGCCAGGTGGAGGGGATAACCCTCCCTGACCACCCTTAGTGCCCAGAAATCGGTGGTGATGGCCACCCACATCTGGGCATAGAGGGCCAGACGTCCCCCTGAGGGCTGCTTTTCTCCTTGGGGTAGAGAGGCTTTGCTCAAGGAGTCAAAAGCTCTCCTCTGGCTGGGCCGGGGCCGGTGCCTGGGGTTTTGGAGCCTTCTGCTTATGCGGGCTATGCCCATGTCCCTTGGCCTGCTGACCCTTTTGGGGAGCCGGGGAGGCCTGATAGGGTGAGTAGTTTCAGTAAACCGATCCCTTCCTCAGGTAAAAGGGCTTTTTACCCGAGCCCTTCCATTGGGGAGGAGCAGTGGTCTTTTTAGAGAGCCTGGTCCTCGTCATGAACTCGGTCTCCAGCTCAGCAGCCTTGTCGGTCATGGGTTTGCCAAAGAGGTTTTCTCCTTGGCATGGGACATCGACCAATTTGTCCTGAACCCACTGCTCGAGGTCGGACAACTGAAGCCAAGCTTGGCGGCGTGCACCAATGCCCACTGCAGCTACCCAGGCTGCTGATTCGAACCCGTCATAGGCCGCTTGAGAAATTTATTTATTTATCTATATTTTTCTATACCGCCCCTTCCAGCGATCAAGGGCGGTTTACAAGGAACATTTTAACAATTGTACACAGATGTCTACATTTACATTGAACAATCAGATTCAACTATTTACAATGAACGGTTAAGTTTAACTATTTACATTGAACAAAACTTCAACTTCATGATGTATTAGTAATACAAACAACCATTAAATTATTTACATTGGATATTTACAGTGGTTGTGTGTTGTGTATATTTTGGAATTTATTTCCTTTTATGACGTAAATCGGGGGTGTGTATGGGGTGTCAGACAGGGGGGGTGAGTTATTTAGTTTTGAGTAAGGGGGTTCGTGTGTGTAATACCATGGTTATGGAGGTGTTTTGGGGGAATATGGGATGAATTTGGAGCACTTGTGGAGGCCTTGGCCAGGGTCTTGAACCACTGCAAAAGTTCCTCGGAAAGACCAGCCAAGAACCTGGTGAGTTCCTTCGCCAGGTCTCTCAAGTACATACCCATGTACAGCTGGTACACCTGGATGCGGCAGATGATCGTTGAGCCCTGTAGCACTTTCTGCCGAGGGCGTCCAAAGTGCGGGCCTCCCTGCCGAGGGGCACTGAGGAGTGCATCTTCTGTATTTTCAGCCAACACATGGCCGACTCCACCACCATGGATTTATGTGGCTATTGTGACTTCTGGAAGCCCAGGCTCCGGCAGACCCGATACATCGAGTCGAGCTGTCTGCTCACCACCCGCACAGACGCCGGTGTCTTCCACATGCGGAGCATGAGCCGTTCCAGTATGGGAGGGATGGGCACCGTGAGCGATTCCCGTGGAGGGGCCTCGTACTGGAGGATCTCTAACTCATCCGCCCGAGGGTCCTCCTCCGACTTTGTCAGGAATGCCAGGGCTTTGGACATGTCCTTGACAAAGTCTAAGAAGCCCAGGTCCTTGAGCAGGGACCGCTGCCGAGGTTCCGATACGGGAGAATCGGAAGGGACACCGCGGTGGCGACTGGTATCGGGGTATTCCTCGTCCTCCGTCTCCCACTCGGAGTAGTCCGTGAAGGACTTGTCGGAGGGCTGCTCCACTAGCCTTGAGGGCCCCGATGCCTTACGGCCTGTGCTCGGTAAGCTTGCCGGAGACAACCACGGTCCCGTTGAGCGGGATGCAGAGAGCAACCTCGGCCTAGGACCGACTCAAGGCTGAAGGACCTCGAGGATCGGCTTGGCCTCCGGGGACGTCTTAGACGTCGAGGGCCCGGTGGTTGGGGCGGATGAATCGGTTGTGCTGAACAACAGTGCCCACTGCTGGTCCATGAAGGCAGACAAATTAAGCTCCAGGGCCGCCATTCTGGATTCCAGGCCAGAAGGCTCCGCAGCCTTTGGCGTGGGCAGCAAGGGACTCGAGCCCGACGCCTGTTCCCTCAAAGGGGAATCCTCGACAAGGATGGTGTCTGGGGACCGAGACCAGTCTGCGGCTGGATCCTCCTGGGGGTCCTTCGCAGGTTGCTCCTTCTCCGACACCTTGGATGAGCGCCTCAGACTGCGAGACCGGGCCTGGGGTGCATCCAGCCGGTTGGAACCATCCAAGGATGCCGCCTTCAAAAGTTTCTTCTTCTTTCTGGGTTCCCTCAAGGGAGACCCCCTTTCTGAGGACCCACAATGAGGCTCAGGTTCGGAGAGTTCTGTCCGAGATGTCAGGGCCTCAGATGAGGCCCTGGCCTTTGGAGGCATCGAGCACTCAGGAGGAAAAACTTATCATGCTGCTACTAGCGGCTCTTGAGGGCCTTGCTGGACATTCTCTTGCAGAGACCGCAGACTGCCGGGTTGTGGTCCGGCCTGAGGCAACAATGTCAGCAGTCATGTGTGTCAGTCAAAGACATGATTTTAGAGCACCGATCACACTTCTTAAAACCACTGCTAGCCATGGGGGAAAAAAGTTCCCCTGCGATATCGAAGATCCTCCGGGCTGCCAGAGGGAGAAAAAAAGAAAATAATGAAAAGACTACAAAAATGCAACCGAGCTAGATGCCGAGGCACCAAGGTCAGTAGGGGGGAAGAGTACCGGTGCAATACCGGAGGAGAGTTGGAAACCCAGGGAACAAAATAATCAACTTTTTTCCAGGGACAAGTCAGACAACGTCTGAAGGACTCTGTGGAAAACAGGAGACTGAGCAAGATGCCACCCTTGGGCGGGAAGGGGACCACGCATGCGTGGTGCATGTCCCAAAGTCTTTCTTTGAATGCTGGGGGGGATGCTTCCACAAGGGCTCTGTCAGTGCCGACGTCACCCATATGTGAGGACTGACTTCCTGCTTATTCCCGGTGAAAAGCATGTTAAATATTTAGGAGAGAATGTGGAAGGGAACTGGGTCAGACCACAGGTCCATCAAGCCCAGTATCCCGTTAACAACCGTGGCCAATCCAGGCCACAAGTAAACGGTAGGATCCCCAAAAAAGACAGATTCTATGTTATCACAGCTATAATAAGCAGTCGATTTCACCACTTTAGTAATTACACAGGTACACTACCAAAAAACTGCCTCCAGTTTTGCAACTGATTCCTATAGATTTTGGGGTGCTGAATCCAGGAAAAATAGCCAAAATGTTCCATCACGTCACGTTTTCTTGCAAAATTAGATTTCTTACCCATATAAGGAATGTTCACATAATTTCTTTTTAGCCGACTGCAGTTTATTTTCTTGGCCCAAAATAGAGGTTGTAATGGTTAACTAACTAGAAACACTCCCTCATGATATTTTAGAGTGTTTTGTATTCATTTTATACATTAACAGGACAATTGGGAGGCGGGGGGCTAAATCCAGTACTCGCGCTGGCGCATGTTCTTTCCTGTTCGCCTCGCCTCGTTCGCTCGCTCAAACATGGTGGTTGCGACATGAACGTTCCTGTCAAATTTCAGTTTCTTGCAAGTTCATTATTACCTTTTGTTTGCTCAGTCGTAATTCAGCTTTATTCCGAAGTGGTTCACTACAGTTGTAGTTTGCAGTGCTGTGTATTTGTGATGGCTCACAGAGCCAGAGGTTGCATCAACTCTCCGGACAGTTTTTGTTTTATTTGTGGGGAATATACCGTGAAAAAGCGGCAGAGGAACATTTCTGCATTTATTAAAAAAGTATATTTCGCCTATTTCGGTTTGAAGTTAGGCGATCAAGACAAACCGTGGGCTCCTCACAAAGTGTGCAAGACATGTGAGGAAGATCTACGCTTTTGGATGAAAGGTAAAAAACAAGCATTTCGTTTCGGAATACCTATGATGTGGCGTGAACAAAGAGACCACAGCAGTGACTGCTATTTTTGCTCTTGCATTGTGAAGGGATACAACTTAAAAAATAAGAACGTAATAAGTTACCCCAACCTTCCTCAGCAATTAGGCCTATGCCTCATAGCAACGAAGTACCTGTGCCTGAACCACCAAAATCTTTGGATCATATTTGTGTGGACGGTTCTGATCATGATGAGACTCATCAGATGGCTTTTCCCGATGAGTCCAGTACTTCCGAGTTTGAAACTGAACCAGATCCGAAACCTGAACTTTTCTCTCAAGCTGAATTGAATGATTTAGTCCGGGATTTAGGACTCCCAAAAGATGCTGCCCAACTGCTAGGTTCTCGGCTTAAACAGAAAAATCTATTGTCACCAGGAACAACTTTTTATTGGTACCACAACCGCGAGACACAATTTTTGAAGTATTTCAGCAAAGAGGAAGATTTGGTATTTTGCAATGATATATACGGAGCGATGGAAAAGTTTAAACTCAAGTATGATCCTGCTGAATGGCGGCTGTTCATTGATTCATCAAAAGACAGCATAAAAGGTGTTCTTCTTCATAATGGCAACACATTCGCTTCAGTTCCTATTGCTCACTCTGTTATTCTCCAAGAAAAATATGAGAATTTGGCCCTGATTCTTCAGAAGATTCGTTATGATGAGCATAAGTGGATGATTTGTGGAGACTTTAAAATTCTATCCATGCTATTAGGGCAGCAATCCGGTTTCACCAAATATCCCTGCTTCCTTTGCTTGTGGGATAGCCGGGCCCGCGACCTACACTGGGGGAAAAAAGACTGGCCAATTCGTGAGTATTTGAGACCCGGTGAGAAAAATGTTCTTCATGAGAGCTTGGTACCTCGTGATAAAATTCTATTACCACTTCTCCACATTAAGTTGGGTCTCATTAAGCAATTCATCAAGTCCCTTCCAAAAGATGGTGAGTGCTTTCGGTACCTTTGCTCAAAGTTCCCCCGACTTTCTGAAGCAAAGCTAAAGGAAGGAGTGTTTGTTGGCCCTGATATAAGGAAACTCATTTCAGATGGAGCATTCGCTGAAACGATGTCTGAGAAGGAAAAAGAAGCCTGGGATTCCTTCAAGGATGTTGTTCTCAAATTCTTGGGGAACAGGCGGGATGAGAACTATAAGGATATTGTTGCCAGGATGCTCAATGCCTTCAAAGAACAAGGCTGTAACATGAGCCTGAAAGTCCATTTCTTGCACTCCCATGTGAACTACTTTCCCGAAAACTTGGGGGCGTACAGTGAAGAACAAGGTGAAAGGTTTCACCAGGACATCAAGGACGCAGAGAGAAGGTACCAAGGAAGACGGAACACCACTATGATGGCTGATTTCTGCTGGTTGCTGCTGCGGGAAACCCCAGATGAAAAATACGCCAAGCAGCGCACCAAGAGAAGCATTCGGGGGAAGAAGAAACGGGCCCACCAGGAGATTGATTGACCCAAGAATGACTTTAAAATCTAAACTGTGTTGACAAATATCGTGTTTTTACTAAACTTTGAAATAAAAATTTGCTAGTTATTACCACAGTGTCGGATCTCATTTATTAGAATTTTATTTTCACACCATCGGGTGTTTGTCTTCATGTATTGCAATGGTGCAGTTTGCGTTTTCTATTCTTACATACATACCTGTACAACATTTTTTGCACATTTCTTTGCTTTGCTTTGTGTCTAACCTCGCTCTTATATGCTCAGTGTTTGTGCACATGTATGTGGCTGTTTTAAGTGCAGACAATTTTGCTACCATCACTGTGATGGTAGCAAAATTGTCTGCACTTAAAACAGCCACATACATGTGCACAAACATTGAGCATATAAGAGCGAGGTTAGACACAAAGCAAAGCAAAGAAATGTGCAAAAAATGTTGTACAGGTATGTATGTAAGAATAGAAAACGCAAACTGCACCATTGCAATACATGAAGACAAACACCCGATGGTGTGAAAATAAAATTCTAATAAATGAGATCCGACACTGTGGTAATAACTAGCAAATTTTTATTTCAAAACACACATTCTTATGTGCTGCCTTGTTACAATTTTCTTTATTCTTATTTGAATAACTACTAAACAATTAGTATAAAGAATCCATCCAAGAAACTTTTATCTCGATCGCACTCAATCTGAAACGTTCACCTCAAACTGCTAACCCAATGTAGCAAAAAATCTGTACGTGATGGAGCAAATTGGTTACCAGATTTGGATTCAGCGCACCAAAAAACGTAAAAATCAATCGAAACATTAGAGGCAGTTTAAAAAAAAAATTTTTAGTGTACCTGTGTTATTTATAGGACTTTTTCTCCAGAAACCTGCCCAAACCTTTTTTAAGCCTAGCTACAGCTTTTAATAGATCCTCCAGCAAAGAATTCTGAAACAATTATGCGTTGTGAGAAACTTTTCTCCAGTCTTTGTAGTTTTATTGCATTCCTCTAGTCTTTGTACTTTTTGAACAAGTAAACAACCAATTATCCATTTATCTGTTTCACTCCATTCATTATTTAATAGATGGTCTATCATATCTCACCCCTCAGCCATTTTTTCTCCAAGCAAGAGCTCTAACCTTTTAAGCTTTTCCCCTCAAAAGGGATAGTGTATCAATCTCCTTTATCATTTTGGTTGCCCTTCTCTGTACCTTTTTTAATTCAACTATCTCTGTACTATATATCTGCTTTGTTTTTAGATGTGGCGACCAGAGCTGCATAGAATACTGAAGGTGCAGTTGTATCATGGAGTGACAGAGGCATTAAGATATCCTTACTTTATTCTCCTTTCCATATAATTCCTAGAATTCTATTAGTTTTCTTGGCTGTTGTTGCACACTGAACAGAGAATTTCAACATATCATCCATGATGCCTAGATCCGTTCTCTGGGTGGTGATTCCTAATGTGAAACCTTGCATCATGTTTGTTCTTCTGCCCAGGGCATAATTTTGCACTTGTTCAGATTTCATCTGCCAGTTTCTTAAGGTCCTCTTGCAATTTCTCACAATCCCCTAGTGATTTCACAACTTTGAATAATTTTATATAATCTGCAAATTTCATCAAATCACTTATTGCTCCCATTTCCAGGTCATTTAGAAACATTTCTCCATTGATAAAATTGAACATTTATCGCTACTGTTTTCTCTCCTTTATACGCTAACTGGTTGATGCACGCAGATAATGCAACATATACACAAGTACCACTACGCAAATGAAGAAGAGATTGACATGCATGTAAACAGAAAAAGTAGTATCCGAGTACAACAACACCAAGCATATTTAAATATGCAAATGAGCTGTGCGTATTAAAATGGTCGACGCCAATGAAGAGAAACACAGAGGATTACATAACTAGGTATAAAGTTCGCCATTATTTCTACGCCTGGTCTGATAAGAGGGACAAGCACTGTGAAGGCCTCTTTGGGGGGAGCCTCTTACTGGAAGAACTCGAGGTCCTCTGCCCAAGGCTCCTCCTCAGTCTCGGTGGTGAAGGTAAGAGCCTTCACTATGTCTATCACAAAGTCCAGGTAAGCCAGGTCCTTGGGTGGGGTCCGGCGCCAGATCTCCGGAGGGGAAAGGTTCAAGGGCACATCCCAGTGGAGCTGGGTGTCCGGGGACTCGTTGTCCTCTGTCTCCCAGTCAGAACCAGAGTCAGAGGAGATATCAAAGGTTTTCCAGGCCTCAGGCTGGAGGCACAGCCCCAGTGGCCCTGATGCCCCTGCATCCCAAGTCGGGTGTGCTTTGCGAGGAAGTCCTCAGCCCTGACCGGAACTGGGCCCGAGGGGGCTCTCAAGGCTGGTGGCACTCGAGGACTGGTTTCACCTCCGGGGAGGACCTCATGTAGAGGGGCTGGTAGTCAGGATTGATGACCTGGAGGAACTGGGATCAGAGCCCGCTGCTGGGCCATGAAGGAAGACAGATTGCGTTCTAAGACCATCATCCTGATCTCGATGCTCGATGGCTCTGCAGCCACTGGCACAAATGCCAGTGACTAAGGCCCTGATGCTGGCACAGTCAAGGAGGTGTCCTCAGTGAGGATGACCTTGGAGGACCGAGACCAATCCCCTGATGTCAATAATGCCTTTTCCCGCTGGGGCAGCTTCAAGGGCCACTGCCGGCTATTGCCCTCAGCCTCACATCGAGGGCTCCGAGGTCGGGAGCAGTGTGACTTCCCCATGGTCCCAGATTCATCATTCAAGGAGGCCACCAACGATGTTAGGCTCCTCAAGGGGTGTCCCTCCTTGAGGAAGCCCCAGTTCGGCACTCCATATTCTTGAGGCTCCGAGGCAGCGTGGTCATCACGCGAGGAGGGAGTCTCTGTGGTGGCCGTCGAGGGTGCTGACCCTGCAGACGACTCAGAGCCAGAGTTGATCTTATGAAAAATTGACTTGTGCTTCTTCTTGCCGCCTCGGAGGGCCTTGTGGGCCATCTGCTGGCAAAGACCACACATCATGATCCAGCCTGAGGCAACATGCTGGCCTGAGGCATGTTGCCTCATGTTGAGGCATGCCGGCCTGAGGCATCATGATCCGGCCTGAGGCAACGAAGGCAACAATCATGCGGATCCGTGCACGACATATGAGTGCAGCAGTTGCACGGGCTTGAAGCCACCGACAGAGGCCATGGCGGGGAAGACCGTCCCCATAAGATCAAACTCTCTAGGCCTGGCCAGAAAGGGCACAAAAAACCCGCGCACTGTGGAAAGATCCCAAAAAAATGCGATGCCGGAGGCAAGTGGAATCAGGAGACAGGAGGGAACCAGTATGCGACCAGAGAAAAGTAAGACAAAAGATGAAAAAAAAAATCAACTTTTTCCAGGAGAGATAGACACACATCTGATGGGCTCCATGGAAAAAGGAAACTGAAGCAAGATGGCACCCTTAGGCGGGAAGGGGACCACGCATGTGTGGTACATCTCCCAAAGGCTTTCTTTGAAAGTTGGGGAGAGGTTACCACGCGGGCTCTGTCTGCGGTGTCACCCATATGTGAGGGCTGACTTCCTGCTTGTTCCTGGAGAAGAAAATCTCTTTTGGCTCTTATCCTTGTGTGTTCTTTGGAATCACTTTTATCATTCTCCATTTATTGTTATGTCTTTGGGCGAAATTGCATGGATTATGGGGTGAGCAAAATAAAAACCCTGCATGTCCTATGAGCATAACGTAAGCCTTGTTGTATCCTTATTTTCTCAATGGAGAAAGGTGAATAATGGAGTACCCCAAGGATCTGTGCTGGGCCCACTGCTTTAACATCTTCATAAATGATCTGGAAATGGGAATAATGAGTGAGGTGATCAAATCTGCAGATGACACAAAATTATTCAAAGTTGTTAAAACACAAGAGGATAGTGAAAAATTGCAAGAGGACCTTAATAAATTGGAAGACTGGACATCCAAATGACAGATGAAATTTAGTGTGAACAAATTATGCACCTACAAAAGAACAACCCACACTATGGTTCCACGATGCAAGTTCTACATTAAGAACCACCACCCAGGAAAAAGATTTGAAGTGTCTTTTTGGTTAATACTTTGAAACCCTCTGCCCAGTGTGCAGCGGCAGCCAAGAAATCAAATATAATGCTAGGAACCATAAGGAAAGTGAAATTAAGTCTTACCTGCTTATTTTCTTTCCTTAAGTCCCTCAAGTCCAGTCCAGACGCGTGGGTTTATGTCCACCTACCAGCAGAGGGAGACTGAGAACCACTGGTTTGATGATGTCCTGGTCCATAGGCTCCTCAAATCAGAATTTCTATAACAGAGCAGACTCCACTAATAAGGCTCAACCGGAAACATTAATGAAACCTTGAATACAATGAACAAAATATAATTATGGAACCACCAGCCCTGAATGGAGGCACAAGGAAGCAGCCTAACTAGGTGACACCCCATTCCCTAATGGATCTGCGCTTCAAGGGCCGCAAGGACTCCCCAGTGTCGAAATGAGAGCTGCCCAGGAACAATCAAATAATCCATAGCAGATTCCTGGGCTTGACCGCCACTGCTAAAACAGATCAAATGCTAGAAGTTAAGGGTAGTTTGTAGACTGGAGGGACTCAAGGAAAGAAAATTAGCAGATAAGACCTATTTTCCAGGACCAAGCAGGAAATCAGTCCTCACATATGGGTGACGTCGGCGCCGACGGAGCCCCCGTGTGGAGCATTTCCCCAGTTTTCAAGGAAAGCCTTTGGGAATGCAGCGCGCATGCGCAGTCCCCTTCCCTCCCAAGGGTGCCATCTTGCTCAGTCTTTGTTTTTCCGCGGAGCCCAACGGACGTGAGTTCATGTCACCAGGGAAAAGTTGATTTTTTTTCTGCAATTTTCGCTGTGTCTTATCCAGTTCGACGCTGGTTCCCCTTCCTGCCTGGGCTCGGTACACCGGTATCGAGTCCAGAGTTTTGATTTTCTGTTTTTGTCCTTCGTGACTAGCGTTCGCGCTCTTTTTATTTATTTATTTATTTACATTCTCTTATATACCGCGCTATTCTGCATCAGTGCGGTTTACATTGAACAAACTGAAATTACATTGAACAGGGCATAACTTGGAGATAACTATTTTACAGGGAACATGGGCTATGGAGGGTTAAGTGGCTTGCCTAAGACCACAAGGGAGCACCTGTGGGACTAGAAACCCCAGTCCTGGCCCAAGGTTGCTGTCCTCTAGTGGGATTTGAAGCCCCGACCTTCTGGCCGGAAGTACCTTGCCCCAACCACTAGGCCACTCTTTTTGTGTTTTCACTTGCAGCCCGATCTTTTGACCTTGCAGGGGCCCTTTTTCCCCCGATGGCTGCCAGCGGGTTCAAAAAGTGTGATCGGTGCAAGAAACTTATGTCTCTCACCGACACACATGACTGCTGCCTCCGTTGCCTCGGGCCCGACCATGACCCGCTGGCCTGTGGCCCGTGCGGCAAGATGTCGTCGAAGGTGCTTCGGAGCCGTCAGCATCAATGTGAGCGAATTTTCTCTGGCTTCGCGTCTGACCGGGCCTGGACTTCGTCAGAGGCCTCGACATCTCGGGAGTCTGACCCAGAGCGCCGTCGGGGTTCCTCTGAGAGGGAGTCTCCCACCCGGGAGCACAGAAGGAAGAAGAAGCTCATGAGGGCAGCATCGGTGGAGGCTCCTGGTTCCTTGAGGGCCAGGTCGCGTTTCCCTGACCGCTGCCCCGGGCTCTCGGAATTGGAGAGGCTGTCCAAGTTACCCCGTATGGAGCCGGAGTACCCGAGTCACGTAAGTGCAGTTGTCCTCATGAACTCTCCTCCAGGGGAGCCGACGTCAGGCCCGACGCTGTTGGGGACCGAGTCGGGCGCTGCTGAGACTCCTGAGCTTGGACTCAGGTTGACGGCCTTGGAAAGCAGCTTGGCTGCCTTCATGGAACAGCAGCGTGTGCTGATCGCCGGTCTGACCGGTGCATCTGCCCCAACCACCAGGACCTCGACGTCTAAGTTGACCCCAGAGACCGAGCCGATCCTTGAGTCAATGAAGTCTCGAGTCGATCCTCGGTCAAGGTCTCCCTCAACTTCCCGTGCGGGGCCGAGGTCGTCGATGCCGATACCCTCGGCGTCGGGGTGGGTGGCACCGAGGCCCACACAGCCGGAGTCGCCTGATTCCTCCTCGGAGGAGTTGGCGTGGGAGACGGAGGACAAGGAGTCCCCGGACACCTTCCGGACCCAGTGCGTCCCTTCAGACTCACCGGAGTCCGAGCTTTGGAGACGGTCGCCCTCGGAGGATACTCGGTTCTCGGACTTCGTGAGGGACATGGCCAAAGCCTTGGCCTTCCCTGCGGATGCCGAGGAGGAGCCTCGAGCCGAGGAGCTCAATTCCCTCCAGTATGACTTTCCTCCGAAGGAAGCCTTTACTGTACCCGTTCCTCCGATGCTGGTACATGTGGGAGGCACCGGCCTCGACGCCAGTTCTTAGCAAACGGGTCGATTCCATTTATTGAGTCCGTAAGACCCCTGGGTTCCAAAAGGCACAGCTACCGCACAACTCCATGGTTATGGCCATGCACCATCTGAAGAGTCAGAAGATGTGCTCTTTGGTGCCCCCCGGCCGGGAGGCCAGAAACCTGGATGCCCTCGGTAGAAAGTGCTTCCAGGGCTCTATGCTATCTTGCTGTGTCCAGACCTACCAGCTGTACATGGGCATGTACCTACGAGACCTGGCAAAGGAGATTGTCGGGCTCTCAGCTGGCCTCTCCGAGGAACCTTTGCAGAAGTTCAAGGCTTTGTCAACAGGGATTCGAGAGTGCTCGAAGTTTATCTCTCGAGCAGCCTATGATGGCTTCAAGGCTTCGGCCCAGGTAGCCACGGCCGGCATCGGTGCACGTCGTCAGGCCTGGCTGCAGTCATCAGACCTGGAGTCATGGGTGCAGGACAAGTTGGTCGATGTCCCTTGCCGAGGTGAAAACCTTTTCAGTAAACCCATGACTGAAAAGGCTGCAGAAATCGAGATTGAGACTCTCACCAGGACAAAGCTGTCCAGGAAGACTTCTGCCCCTTCTCAGAAAAGGAAGGGCTCGGGAAAGAAGCCCTTTTTCCAGAGGAAGGGTGCTGCCTACAAATCCTACCCTCAATATCAGGCCTCTCCAGCTCCCCAACAGGGCCAGCAGGCCAAGGGGCAGGGGCATGGGCCCCGTAGCAGAAGACCCCCAAGCCACCAGCTCCAGCTCCTGCACAGCAAGGAGCGGGATTTTGACTTCCACAGCATAGCCTCTTCTCCACAGCTGGCTCCACTCAGCACAGGAGGTCGGCTGACCCTGTACGCCTACAGGTGGCCAGCCATCACAGGGGATACCTGGGTACTGAGCATAGTCCAGAAGGGCTACATGCTCCACTTCCACCAGCTACCCACCTCCTACTTTCCAGGGGAGCCTCCAAGACTCCCTCTACACAGAAACCTCCTCCTTCAGGAGTTGGCAAGTCTTCTAAAGGAACAGGCGGTGGAACTGGTGCCTCACCACCTCAAAGGGCAAGGCTTCTACTCCAGGTACTTCCTGGTACCAAAAAGGACAGGAGGCCTCCAGCCTATCCTAGACTTGAGAAACTTAAGCAAGTTTCTGGAGAGGGAAAAGTTCAAGATGCTTACCCTTGGGATACTGCTGCCCTACCCCCAGCAGGGAGACTGGCTATGCTCCTTAGACCTAAAGGATGCTTATACTCACATCCTCATTCATCCAGACCACAGACAATATCTCAGATTTGTGGTGGGAGGAAACCATTTTCAGTACAGGGTACTTCCCTTTGGCATAACCTCTGCCCCCAGGGTTTTCACCAAATGCCTGGCGGTGGTGGTGTCCTATCTCAGGAATCTGGGAATTTTTGTCTTCCCATACCTGGACGACTGGCTCATCAGGGGCCAGTCTCTCCAGGAGGCCAGACAAGCCACTCTTCGCACTTTCTTTCTTCTTCAGCATCTGGGCTTTGTCATAAACTATGCAAAGTCCACTTTGCTCCCCCGCACAGAACCTACAGTTTATAGGGGCAAGATTAGACACCCTGCAGGCAAGAGCTTACTTGCCCAAGGACAGGGCCCACAGACTGATGGACTTGGCCAACCAGTTCCAAAGCAAATCTCAGGTATCCGCCAGGCGCGTCCTGCGGCTCCTGGGCCACATGGCATCCACGGTACATGTGACTCCGAATGCCCGTCTGCACATGCGGGCTGCTCAGTGGTGCCTCAGAGCTCAGTGGGTACAGGCCACAGGCGACCACCGAGACAGTGTAAAGGTGTCCAAACCACTTTTGGACTCCTTGCAGTGGTGGCTACATCTCCCAAACCTTCTCGGGGGGGTACCTTTTCAGGCCCCAGCACACACAAGGGTGCTGACGACCGATGCTTCTTTAAGGGGCTGGGGTGCACATTGCCAGGGCACGTGCACTCAAGGCCTCTGGTCTCCTCGGGAGGCCACACAGCAGATCAATCTTTTGGAGCTGCGAGCAATCCGCTTGGCTCTACAGACTTTTTCTCATGCCCTCTCTCGCCAGTCTGTCTTAGTTCAGACAGACAATCAGGTAGCAATGTTCTGTGTGAACAAGCAAGGGGGCACAGGGTCCAGACTCCTATGTCAGGAGGCGCAGGCCCTTTGCTCCTTTGCAGTCAAACAAGGCATGTTTCTCAAAGCAGTTTATCTACCTGTTCAGGAGTACTTCTTAGCAGACAAACTAAGCAGGATTCTCCAGCCCCACGAATGGCAGTTGAATCCATTGGTGGTCCAGCAGATCTTTCTACGATGGGGACTCCCATCCTTCGATCTCTATGCAAGTCCACTGAACCGTCAGCTGCCCAGGTTTTGCTCCAGATAGCCTGTCGTGCACCGCCCTAGTGGCCAGTGGTCGTAAGGGTAGGTGGGACACAAAAATTATTTTATTATGAGAGGAGGGTCTTTTAAGAGACAGGTGTAACCTGGTCTTAGCAGTTCAGCTCCTAACTAAGAAAAATTGTGAATGCAGTGTAGAGGGTTAACAAGGCATTTATTTCCCTTTATGCATAAGATTCAGCTGGGTTACAACCTAAAGAAAAAGTCCTTAACTTCAGGAATGAAATCAACTCAGGTTAACGGAAAAACTGTTATGCTTCACAATTGTAACAATGCTTAGTTAAGCTTTCCAGAGTAAAGCAAATGTTTCAGCACTCTTCTTCCATTTAGCAAATGAATAACATTCTGAAGATAACCTATATCATTCACAGGTTTAACAGTGATTCTGCACTGCCTGAAATACACAAAGAACAGTCCATCTCTTCCTGAGATAAAAGGCTTGGCTCTACAAGTTCCACTTGCATCAGCTCAGAATCATCTCTGTATCAGTGGTTTCACTGGCTATAATTTCTGGCCAGGGCCTAGTCCTGTTCTCTGGATGTTTAAAGAGTTCCTCTAGTGTTTGCCAATGAGCATGGCCTACCCTCGGGCGTTGGCTACTTGGCTTATGAGAGGTAGCTTTGCTTTCCTTTCTCACAGGTTTAGCATTACTTTCAAAAGGCTTTTTATAAGGTAAGGTTTTCTTCATAGAAACAGAGTCAACATACCTTGGCTTCCAGCAGCATATAGAACTGGGATTTCCTCCCTCCCACAGTTCTTCAGGGACACAATCCCTGTGCCAATCTCCTCTCTGAAAGCTTCTGTTACCTTTCTGTTTAGCCTCAGGTTCCTCTGGTACAAGCAGGCTTCTTTTTTTCACTCTGCTTTGCCTCCAAAGGTGATTGTTCCTTTGCCCAGCACTAGTTTCCCAAGTGCTTCTTTCTGCTTGGTCCTTGCTTGTGGTGCTTCTCTCTCGTAAACCTTCAGCTTTACCTCCAGCTCCACAGCTGCAAGCACTGTTCTGTCATCTCCAGTCTTCCGTTTATAAAGCTTTCCTGTGTTTGAGCTTCCCGGGCTGACTGTCAGGTGCTCTCGATTAGCTAAGTGTGTCCACTCAGGCTCTGTGAGTGCACGCCTGCTCCCTCTAGCTGTTCTGTGCGGATATTGCATCTTGTGCACATCTTTTCCTTCATGAAAAACAGCTTCTTCTCCTGCATTTTTGCTTTCATCAGCCCCTGCGGCATGACAAGCCGCATCCCCTGAGAATGGCAGCAGATGCTTTTCTGATCTCTTAGTCTATGGGCCTCCTGTATGTGTTTCCTCCCACGCCCCTGGTAGCCCGAACTCTGTTCAAGATTC
Organism: Ichthyophis bannanicus; assembly: GCA_033557465.1. NCBI lineage: Eukaryota > Metazoa > Chordata > Amphibia > Gymnophiona > Ichthyophiidae > Ichthyophis > Ichthyophis bannanicus. The sequence goes on along the minus strand of CM066036.1, from coordinate 358,266,950 downwards.
TCCGGGACAAGGCCTCGGTGATTCTGGTAGCTCCCAGATGGCCGAGGCAACCGTGGTTTCCACTTCTGCTGCAGTTGGCGGTGGAAACTCCATTTCCTCTGGGGTTGCAACCCGAACTCCTGTCTCAGGATCAGGGTTCCCTTCTGCACCCCAATCTCAGATCCCTCAATCTGATGGCCTGGCTGCTGAAAGGATAGTGCTAGTTCCCTTACTTTTACCTAAGGAAGCTGAGGAGGTGGTCTTGGCCTCTAGGAGCAGTCCACCAGAAGGTCCTATGCCCTCAAGGGGCGTAGGTTTACGGTATTGTGTGCTCAGCGCAGTGAAGATCTTTTATCTTGCTTTGTGCCAGTAGTGCTACAGTATCTACTTCACCTGTCAGACCTAGGCCTTAAGTCTAACTCTGTTCGGGTCCACCTCCGTGCTCTGTCAGCGCACCACTCACCGGTGGAAGGACAGTCTCTGTCGGTACACCCCTTGGTGTCCAGATTTCTCAGAGGTCTGCTTCTACTCAAGCCTCCAGTGCGTCCACCGGCAATTGAGTGGGATTTAAATGTGTTCTTGCAGCAACTTACTTGCCCACCGTTTGAGCCGATGGCTACTTGCCATTTGCGCTTCCTCTCTTGGAAAGCGCTCTTCCTGGTAGCTCTCACCTCGGCCAGATGTGTGAGTGAACTACAAGCTCTGGTTTTTGATAGACCGTATACACAGTTCTATAGGAACAGGGTGGTCTTACGGGCCCATCCAAAGTTCCTTCCAAAAGTGGTCTCCTCTTTTCACCTCAACCAGGAGGTGGTTCTTCCGACCTTCTTTCCCAGGCCGCATACCATCTGGGCTGAAACAGTCTTTCATACCCTGGACTGTAAGAGGGCGTTGTCCTTTTACATAGAACGTACGAGGGGGCATCAAAGGGCTACTCAGCTCTTCATCTCCTTTGATCCTAATAAGCTGGGGTTACCTGTCTCCAAGCATACATTGTCCACTTGGGTAGCAGATTGTATCGTCTGGGCATACAAGGCAGCTGACCTCCCCTTTCAGGGTTGAGTCACAGCCCACCGTGTCAGGGCGAAAGCCACGTCAGTAGCTTATCTCTGGTCTGTTCCGTTGGCAGACATCTGCCGGGCCGCTACTTGGTCTTCAAGCCAGACTTTTGCAGCCCACTACTGTCTCGAGAGAGAGTCTCGAAGGGACAGTGCTTTCGGACAGGCGGTAGTCCATAATCTCTTTGAGGTTTAGGCAACTCCTTCCTTCCGGCCTTTGTGTTGGGCTACCGTACGGGGGCATTCTCAGAGGATATTCTAATCACGGATGCTGAGGCTCTTCAGAGGGAGGCATTTTTCAGCTTGGGGTTCCCGGTAGCCTAGAGCTGGGGAGTCCCATATGTGAGGACTGACTTCCTGCTTGGTCCTGGAGAAAGAGTAGTTACTCACCTGTAACAGGTGTTCTCCAGGAGCAGCAGGAATCAGTCCTCACGACCCTCCCTCCTCCCCTGGAGTTGCAGTCATATACTTCATTTTGTTTTTTGCTGTCTTTTAGCTATGTCATCAGACTGAGCAAGATGGCACCCTTGGGCGGGAAGGGGACCGCGCATGTGCACTGCATTCCCAAAGGCTTTCCTTGAAAGCTGGGGAAATGCTCTGCACGGGGGCTCCGTCGGCGCCAACGTCACCCATATGTGAGGACTGATTCCTGCTGCTCCTGGAGAACATCTGTTACAGGTGAGTAACTACTCTATTTCACCTTCCTAATCATCCCTCTAGTCCAGTCCAGATGCGTGGGACATAAAAGCAGTACCTTAACAGGAGGGACAGGAGAGCTTGGTCTGCAGCATATGCACCCCAAAACCTGCATCCTCTCTTGCCTGCATATCCAGCCTGTAGTGGTAAGTGAAGGAATGAAAGGATGCCCATGCCACCACCTTGCAGATGTCCAGTGGCTACACCAGGCCAAACTCCGCCCAAGAAGATTGGGCTCTAGTCGAATGCACCTTAAGCCCCTGGAGGAACGCCTGATCTGCCAGGGCATACGCTAACAACAGATTCCTTCAGCCACCGAGCAATGGATACCTTAAATGCCACTTCTTCTTTACATGTCCCCCCCCCCCCCCCTGAAGAGCATCAACAGATGGATTAAGTCCTCCTGGATTCCGCACCCCCAGTTAACACTGGGAGAGACACCTGCAGATTCAGATGAAAAGTAGACACCACCTTAGCCAAAAAGGATGGCACCGGCCTAAGCCACCTTCTCTTTGGAAAACACCAGGAATGGTTCACAGCATGACAGCGCCTGCAAATCAGAGATCCTCCATGCTGAACAAATAGCCACCAAACACACATAAGATCCTCTAGCATAGTCTGCAACAGAGGCTCAAACAGCGCCACTACCGAGAGGACCAAATGTAAGTCCCAAGGAGGAATCGGGCCGGCGGACAGACATGCTTCACTCGCCTCAGGAAGTGCACCACATCCTAATTGGAAGCCAAGGAGACCCCCTGGATCCTGCCCCGGAAACAAGCCAATGCCACCACCTGCATTCTCAGGGAGTTGAGCAGGCGTCCATTCTCTAGCCCCGCTTGCAAAAATGCCAGAATCTCAGGCAGCGAAGAGGAGAGCTGACACAAACCTCTGTCCGCCGACCAGCTCTCAGAAAGTCTCCACACCCGCACATAAGCCAGGGACGTGGACTGCTTGTGCACCCACAACAGTGTTGTAATTACTTGAAATGAATAACCTCTCTTTCTCAACTGAGCCCTTTCAAGAGCTAACCCATAAGCGAGAACTGACCCACATCCAACATTACCACTGGCTCCTGTGAGAGGAGATCATCCACTACTGGCAAGGGCCAAGGGTCTTCCACAGCTAGATTTATTTATTTAGCGTACATTTGTATCCCGCTGCTTCCAGTGATCAGCAGCGGTTGCTATACATGGTGGAGTTGGCTGTACCGTCCAGTAATTAGAGTATATACATTGCGATTAGGGAGGGGAGATAGTGCACAGCAAGTGTGGTTACAGGATGTACAGTTGAATGCAAGTTGCAGCTACATACAGGGTACTTAAATACATATTTACAATTGAATGACTGTTAGGACTTTACAAAGGATCCTTATATACATATTTACACATGACTGAGTGTATCTCATGAGGTTAGCGTTTTTCATGAGGTTAAGTTGTAATGTAGATGAACCAGATCTGTGAACTGTGGCCTCTGAGGCCAGTTTGGTGCCACTACCACCATAGAACCCCAACGAGCTTCCACTTTCTGGACCACTTGACCTATTAGAGGCCATGGAGAAAAGACATAAAACAGGCTGCCTCGAGGCCATGGTTGAACCAGTGCATCGAGGCCCTCTGCCATCCTCTCTTGCCTATGGCTGAAAAACCTACCTACCTTAGCTTTGTCTGCTGTGAACATAAGACCCATGATGGGCAACCCCCTTTTTTGAACAATCTGGCGAAAAACCAACTCTGCCAGTGATCATTTCCCTGGGTCTTTATCTTTATTTAAAAACTTCATATACCGCCAAAACCATAGGCATATAGCAGTTTACAATAAAATCATAAAAGCACTACCGAAAAGAAAGGAAAAGAACACCATAAAATAAATAGGAAAGAGATAGAGAGAAAAGGGAGAAAGAAAAAAAGGGGGGACAGCCAGGAGCAAAACAGACAGAACTAAATATCAACGGAGGGGGGGTGAAAGAGGGGAAGAAGGGGGAGGAAGATCAAAAGCCGTGCAAAAAAGATGTGTCTTAAGTCTAGCTTTAAAGGTGGAAAAAGAGAGCTCGAGACGAAGTGTAGGTGGCAGAGAGTTCCATAAGCGGGGACCCAGAAAGAAAAAGGCAGAAGAGCGTGTGGATTCCAGATGGGCCTGGGAAGGGGAGGGAAGAGATAACCGATTGTTGTGAATTGATCTTAGAATTCTAGGGGGACAGTGGAAATGAACTAGATCAGAAAGGTAGAGAGGGATACCGGTGTGAAGTGATTTGTGTACGAAAATGAGAATCTTATATTAAATCCGGAAAGGAATGGGAATCCAGTGCAAACGGATGAGAAGGGGGGTGATGTGATCAAACTGTGAGGCGTGAGTCAGAATGCGGGCGGCGGTGTGGTGTACCAGTTGGAGCCTACACAGTTGGGAAGAGGGGAGACCAGCTAGGGACGCGTTACAATAATCTAAACGTGAGATGACAAGAGAGAGAAGCAATGTGGTTAAAGAAGACGTAGAAAGAAAGGGGTGGACCGCACAAAGTTGCCTTAGGGTCCAACATGTTTCGCCTAAAAGTCAGCTTGAACGTTTTCTTTGTCTGCCATCTGAGTCACTGATAGTGCCACCAAGTGCGTCTCCGCCCAACTGAGCAATGGACAGTGGACAGCTCTCTGTGCCCCCCACCCACCCCCGAAGATAGATGTAAGCCACCACCGTAGCATTGTCTGAAAAAAGGCCTTGAGAGCTAGGAAGATTGCCCTGGTTTCCAACTGTTTGATGGACCACACATATGCCTCTGATGACAGTGGGCCCCTCATCATAACCATAAACAACGCAGCCAAAATTAATTAAAATAATAAAAAGAAAACCTATTCTAAAACAAATAGAACCCCATGGTTCAACAACACGTTAAAACAAAAAAAAAGCAGCTGTCCACACACAAGTCTTACACAAACAAACAAACAAAAAAGACAGAAAAATGGTTCACGAAAGAGCTGACAAAACTAAAAAAACAACTGAGGAGACAAGAAAAGAGATGGAGAAAACTAAAATCTGATGAAAACAAATCCCAATACATGCTCCTACTTATAGAATACAAAAACGCAATTAACAAATCAAAAAGAGACTACCACTCTAAAGTAATAAACTCATCCATCAACCACCCTAGGGAGTTATTCGCGATAGTAAAAACATTAACCAAAACTAATAACACCGAACCTAAACAACAAGCAATAAATATACAAACACTAGCAAAACATTTTGCAGAAAAACTAAAAAACAAGACCACTACCCCAACTCATTTATTATCAAACACGAAAATCACACATGAATGGACAAGTTTCCAGTTGGTAGAACAAAAGCAACTTCTCAAAATCATAACAATGATAAACACCACCACCTCCCCACTCGATCCATGCCCTGTATCATGGATTAAGTGTGCGAAAGATGAACTGGCGGTAAATCTACAACACATAGTTAACCAATCCCTTTCACAGGGCATCATGCCTGATGCCCTAAAACTCACAACACTCCGACCAATAATAAAGAATAATAAGCTCGACTCAAAAGACCCGAACTCATACAGACCCATAGCCAGCATTCCATTCATAGCCAAAATAATAGAGAAAACAATTCAAATTCAGTTACAAGAACACATTGATGAACACAAACCACTTGACTCACACCAATTTGGTTTCCGCCCATCCCATGGAGTAGAAACCCTCCTAATCACCCTTATGGACTTCCTCATCAGGGGCACAGATGACATACACCAAGGCTTCTTACTCCTATTTATAGATATCTCTGCCGCCTTCGATAACATTAATCACCTGACACTGATCAACAGATTAGAAAACCTAGGAATAGGCGGGATTGTCCTTAATTGGTTCAAATCCTACATTTCACATAGATTAATACGCGTCCAAATTGACCAACAAGCATCAGAAACATTCCCCCAAGGACAAGGGAATACCCCAAGGATCAGCCCTTTCAGCCCTCCTATTTAACCTGTACCTGCAACCGATAACAAACATATTTAAAAAACACAGGATTAACCATTTTATATATGCTGATGACATCATGCTAGCTATCCCCATAACCATTAAAAACCCTACATATGACTCGCTATCCAAATGCATGGCTGAGACCTCCTCCTGGATGGAAACTAACCACCTCAGCATAAACCTCAAAAAAACAGAGGCAATGTTTGTAACAAGATCATCTATGACTGAGAACACTTACCCGGAAACAATCACAATCAACAAAACCTCCATACCTGTCAGAAAACAGGTAAAATACTTAGGAGTAATAATAGACCACACTCTCACCATGCTACCACACATAAAACACACAGTCAAAACCATTTTCTATAAACTCAAAATTATTCAGCACCTAAGGCCACTCCTCGAAACACAAGACTTTAGATCCGTAGTAAGTACACTGATCACCCCTCACTTCGACTATTGCAATAGTCTCCTAATAGGCCTCCCTCAAAAAAACACATACCTTCTATAAAGAGCACAAAACATCTGTGCAAAAGTAATTGCTAAAGCTTGCCTAACAGACCACGTAACCCCAATACTGCTGGAACTCCACTGGCTCCCTATAAACAGCCAAATCAAATATAAAATTATCCTAACAACCTATAAACTCATAAACGACATAACCCCCTCACACTTATCCACATTACTGCAATCTCCAACATCGACAAGGACCCTCAGACAAAACGCAGCCCACTCCCTCATCATACCAAAAGCCATCCGGAAAACTAAGAATACCACTAGCTCCAGAGCATTCTCATTCACTGCTCCTACACTCTGGAACGACCTCCCTATTGAACTTCGCACCATAAGAGACCTCATCCAATTCAGAAAAGAATTAAAGACCTACCTGTTCACTGAACACTTCAAAATCCCCTACTCCCCCAAAGCCAGCTCCACAACAAACGTGGTCACACATGCACAAACCCCCTTAATCCCAACAATGTAACCACAAGCCTGTCCCCCCCCCACACACACACGCCCCAAAGACGACAAAAAAAGGAATTAAATTCCAGCACCTACACCAATATCTGCCCCGTACACCACACACACCACACGCTGTAAATATACATTTGTATAAAGTTTGATGTGTTTGCTTTAATACCTGCAAAGTTTTTGCTTTAATACCTACAAGATGTTTTTGCTTTAATACCTACAAAGTTTATATTTATTGTTCAATGTAAATAGTTGATTTCTATTGTTCTATGTAAAATGTATACAAATTGTGTACAAGACTGTTAATCTGTTATATGTAAACCGCCCTTGATCTCTGGAAGGGGCGGTATAAAAGAAATAGTTAAATAAATAAAAATAAATAAATAAAATAAATAAATGAAAAGAGAACTAAGAAAACTAGAATTCAAATGGCGCAAATCTAAATCAACTATCCACAAAGAAATATACAATAACCATCTAATAAAATACAAGGACATCTTAGACAGTACGAAGAAAAACTACTATGCTACTACCCTATCAAACTCATATAATAGACCAAGAGAGTTATTTTCCATTGTCCGAAACCTAACTAATAATGCTCCAACCTCTAGCAACGAAATTACTGACATTTCAGTACAAACCTTAGCTAATCACTATCAAAACAAATAAAAAAAACCTTCAATGCCTGTAGATCCTTTTAACAAATCTCACCAACAATTAGATGAATGGTCCGATTTTCACCCCGTATCTAAAGAGTCATTAAAAAATATCATCTCCAATCTCAACACCACTACTTCCTACCTTGATCCATGTCCAGTAACTTGGATAAAAAACACACTTCCAATACTATTATCTTACATTCTCCCCATAGTCAACCTTTCGCTACTTCAAGGTTACTTACCACCGGCACTTAAACATGCACAAGTCCGCCCAATACTAAAAAACTGCAAACTCGATAAAACATCCCCAGGATCATACAGACCCATCTCAAGTATACCATTTTTGGCCAAAATAATTGAAAAAGTTGTACAAATACAGACACAAGAATACTTAGACTTATCCTACCCTCTTGATGAACAACAATATGGATTTCGGCCCGCCATGGAGTTGAAACACTCCTAACAGTGTTTACTGATGCTCTTTCAAGAGGGATTGACAACCATAAACAAGCATTCATCCTCCTATTTATTGATATATCAGCAGCTTTTGATAGCGTACACCACACTATAATGCTTAATAACCTGAGACAAATAGGCATAAACTCTACGGTACATAAATGGTTCACTTCTTATTTAAATAATAGAACACAAAATGTAAGAATAGGCAATCAAACCTCCACCACATATAAACAAGAAATTGGCTTACCACAAGGCTCAGCGTTATCAGCCCTCCTATTTAATATTTACATAAAACCGGTCTGCAATATCTTTAAAAAATTTGGAGTACACTATCATTTATACGCGGATGACATCATGATGTACATCCCATTCACGATCCCTAATCTACAGCTACAACTCCTATCTGACTGCATTAATGAAGTCACAAATTGGCTAAAAGCACAAAACCTCTAATAGTAACAAAAAATCAATCATATACTATACCAACCCACATAACACTACAAAACCAAGAAATTAAAATAAAAAACGAAGTAAGATATCTAGGTGTTATTCTAGACACACACCTTACAATGGATACTCACATCAGAAACACCATAAAGAAAATTTATTTCAAGCTCAAAATTCTTAAACAACTACGCCCTCTAGTATTCTTACAAGACTTTATTAATATAATCCAGGCCACCATAACTCCTCATCTCGATTTTGCCAACCTAATACTAATAGGTATATCAAAGCAAAACATTAAAAGAATCCAGCTAGCACAAAATGCAGCAGCTAGAATCATAATGAAAGCACATGCACTCCAACATATAACTCCAATACTGGCATCCCTTCACTGGTTACCAATACAAAGTAGGCTAATATATAAAACAATGATAACCACATTCAAAGCTTTAAATGACATGGCTCCTGCCACACTATGTAAACTACTCTGTAAAGAATCTTCAAAACCCACTCACAGAAAAGGACAATTAAACAAACTAAAGACTCCGAAAATTTCATAAAAGCAAATAAATTAACAAATAACAGAGCCTTTTCCCATGCAGCCCCAACCATGTGGAATTCCTTCCCAGAGGATCTACGTACTCTATCCGAGATAATGGAATTCCGTAAAAAATTGAAAACCTATCTATTTACCAAGCACTACAACATCATAGATAACCCCTCACTCAATCTAGATAAAGGCTAACTAGTTAAGTGATTGAGTCAAATAAAAGCCCACTCACTTAATTAGATAACATACATAGATGAAAATACATGATGATCCAATCTCTAATGTCCGCATACTTGTAAATAAATGTATATGGTTTACTCTGTTCTGTATTGGCATACACTGTTTGGATAATGCCCACATACTTGTACCTGTACATAGTTTATTCTGTTCTGTATTTGCATACACTATTTGGCTTATACTATGTTTATTGATATAAGATGTTCCATGTAAAACAAACCCTGCTTTGTTGATTGTTGTTTACTGTAAACCGCATCTGATCTCTGGAAGATGCGGTATATAAATGAGTGTTAAATAAATAAATAAATAAATCATGGAAAAGTCTGCCTTTTTGCAGATGACACGAAAATTTGCAACAGAGTAGACTCCTCCGAGGGAGTGGTTAACATGAGGAATGATCTACAAAAGCTGGAAGAATGGTCTGATGCTTGGCAATTAAGATTTAATTCGAAGAAGTGCAAAGTCATACACTTGGGAAGCAGAAATCCAAGGGAAATGTACGCAATAGGGGGCGAGAGATTGGTGTGTACGGATCAGGAGAAAGACCTTGGCGTGATTATTTCTGAAGATCTCAAGGTGGTAAAACAGTGCGACAAGGCGGTGGCAAAAGGACTAGAAAGGGGGGCTGTTACTTCTGGAGAGAAATCTGAAATTGTGAGTATATACTTCTGGGAATTTTTCTGAAAGGAATTTTTTTTCTTTTAAAGCTAATTAAACTGTGAACCCACTATTTTTTGTTAAATCAGTCAGGGCCTAGTAGCAACAGTTTAAGATTCAATTTAAAACACAGAAGAGAACTTTCTGGTTACCTTTCATACCCAGTAGAGAGCTGTAGTTTAAATTTCATAGTCACTCAGGGCCTAGCATCAGCAAAGTACTTTTAGTTTCAAATTAAAACACAGAAGAGAGCTTTCTGGTTAAATTTAGAATCCAGCAGAGAGCTTGTAGTTTAAATTTCATAATAGGTTAGGGCCTAGCATCAGCAAAGTACTTTTAGTTTCAAATTAAAACACAGAAGAGAGCTTTCTGGTTAACTTTAGAATCCAGCAGAGAGCTTGTAGTTTAAATTTCATAGTCACTCAGGGCCTAGCATCAGCAAAGTACTTTTAGTTTCAAATTAAAACACAGAAGAGAGCTTTCTGGTTAAATTTAGAATCCAGCAGAGAGCTTGTAGTTTAAATTTCATAATAGGTTAGGGCCTAGCATTAGCAAAGTACTTTTAGTTTCAAATTAAAACACAGAAGAGAGCTTTCTGGTTAAATTTAGAATCCAGCAGAGAGCTTGTAGTTTAAATTTCATAATAGGTTAGGGCCTAGCATCAGCAAAGTACTTTTAGTTTCAAATTAAAACACAGAAGAGAGCTTTCTGGTTAACTTTAGAATCCAGCAGAGAGCTTGTAGTTTAAATTTCATAGTCACTCAGGGCCTAGCATCAGCAAAGTACTTTTAGTTTCAAATTAAAACACAGAAGAGAGCTTTCTGGTTAAATTTAGAATCCAGCAGAGAGCTTGTAGTTTAAATTTCATAATAGGTTAGGGCCTAGCAGCAGCAAAGAGCTATAATTTAAATCAAATCAGAATATAGCTTACCTCAGCAGCACAGGACAGGGTACTGTGTAGCAGCCCTCTTTTAAAAAGTGTTATATCCGTCCTTCCCTCCCCAAACCCACCCTCCCCTGGGATAATCACAGCTTTATAGGTACTTGCACAACTTAAAAGACAGGAGGTGCTCTCAGGTGAAGCTCATTACCCAAATCAGTCATACACTAAGGACCTGAGATTAATTAAGCTTCAGGTGAACAAGGTATATTAAACTTATTAGGTACAGTTTTAGTGGTATAAATATCCATAGCACCCTTTAGTACGTAAAGAACTTAAAGATCTAAACACAAACTTAAAGCTAAGATGCAGACAGCAGTCCAGCAGCGGGATGTGGGCTTTCCAGTCTTTTGCATTGAGTGTCACATGTATGATTTTCTCCCAGCTGGTGAGAGGTCTTATGTGTGCACTAGGTGCAAGGAGCTCTTTGCTCTCAGGGAACAAGTCCGTTCTCTAGAGGCTAAAGTAGCAGACTTGGAAAGCATAAGACAGACAGAGAGGTACATAGACGAGACCTACAGGGATATAGTCCTGAAGTCCCACCTCCAGTCTGGCAGCATCCCTGTTGCCATGGAAGAGAGAGGTCACGTGACAGGAGAGCATCACCCTGGTGTGGCAGGAAGTGATCCTGTAACTAGGACCTGTCCTCCAGGTGATGTAAACCCCTCTCGCACCGAGGAGGTTTCTCCAGGGCCAAGTGCCCATGAGGGAAGGGTTAGGACAGCAGTTATAGTTGGTGATTCGATCATTAGGCATGTAGATAGCTGGGTGGCTGGTGGACGTGAGGATCGCCTGGTAACATGCCTGCCTGGTGCGAAGGTAGCGGACCTCATGCGCCACCTAGATAAGGTCTTAGATAGTGCTGGAGAGGAGTCTGCTGTCTTGGTACGTGTCGGTACCAATGACATAGGAAAATGTGGTAGGGAGGTTCTGGAAGCTAAATTTAGGCTTTTAGGTAGGAAGTTGAAATCCAGAACTTCCAAGGTAGCATTCTCCGAAATGCTTCCCGTTCCACGCGCAGGACCCAAAAGGCAGGCAGAGCTCCGGAGTCTCAATGCGTGGATGAGACAATGGTGCAGAGATGAGGGGTTTGGATTTGTTAGGAACTGGGGAACATTCTGGGGAAAGGAGGGGCTCTTCCGAAGGGATGGGCTTCACCTTAACCGGGATGGAACCAGGCTGCTGGCATTAACCTTTAAAAAGGAGATAGAGCAGCTTTTAAACTAGATAATAGGGGAAAGCCGACAGTCGCCCAAGAGCGCATGGTTCGGAAGAATGTATCCTTGAAGGATACTACAAAAAGCAGAGAGGTTCCAAAAAAGAGTAAAGTAGCCCAAATGCCCTCGAGTATGGAGCAGACAGAGCTTAAAGATCCCAAATTACCCATGTCTACCAATAGCCAAATTAATATGAATAAAATACAGTCTCTAAAATGCTTGTATGCAAATGCTAGAAGTCTAAAAAACAAGATGGGAGAGTTAGAATATATAGCACTAAACGAGAGGTTAGATATGATTGGAATATCAGAGACATGGTGGAAGGAGGACAACCAGTGGGACACTGTGATACCTGGGTACAAACTATATCGTAATGATAGAGCTGATCAAATTGGTGGAGGGGTTGCGCTCTGTTAGAGAGGGCATTGAGTCAGAAAGGATTAAAGTTTTGCAAGAAACAAAATTTGCTGTAGAATCTCTATGGATTGAAATTCCATGTAAAAAGGGGAAGGCGATGGCAGTGGGGGTGTACTATCGTCTGCCTGGCCAGAATGAACAAATGGATGATGAAATGCTCAAAGAAATCAAGGAAGCTAGCAAAAGTTACAGTGCAGTAATAATAATGGGTGATTTCAATTACCCCGGCATCGACTGGGTCAGTGTCACAGCAGGACATGCTAGGGAGATAAAGTTCCTAGATGAAATAAATGACTGCTTCTTGGAGCAGCTGGTTCATGAACCGACCAGAGGGGAAGCTATATTAGACCTAGTCCTTAGTGGAACACCAGATCTAGTGCAAGAGATAAGGGTGTTGGGGCCACTTGGCAATAGTGATCATAGCATGATCGCCTTTGATTTAATTAGTGGAGGAGGGATAGTAAGAAAATCCACAGTACTACCCTTTAACTTTCGAAAGGGAGACTATGATAAAATGAGGAAAACAGTTAAGAAAAAACTAAAAGGAGCAGTTGCAAAGGTTAAAGACGTACATCAAGCTTGGGTGTTGTTGAAAAATACTATCTTGGAAGCCCAGAACAGCTGTATTCCACGCTTTAAGAAAAGTGGAAGAAAGTCCAAAAAACTGCCAGCATGGTTTAAAGGTGAGGTCAGAGAGGCTGTTGTTGCCAAAAAAGCATCTTTCAGGAAATGGAAAAAAGAGCCAAATGACGAAACCTGGAAACAGCACAAGCACTGGCAAGTCAAATGCAAGGCATTGATAAGGCAGGCAAAGAGAGAATTTGAGAAGAAGTTTGCTGCGGAAGCAAAAACACGAAATAAAGACCTTTTCAAATACATTCGTAGCAAAAAACCTGTGAGAGAGTCAGTTGGTCCATTAGATGATAAAGGGGTTAAAGGAGCACTAAGAGGCGACAAGGCGATAGCGGAGAGACTGAATGAATTCTTTGCTTCAGTCTTTACTGAGGAAGATGTAGGGATGTTACCCATGACTGAAGTGGTATTTAAAGGTGCGGAAGAATTGAAGGAAATATCGATACATCGGGAAGATGTCTTACAACTATTAGATAAACTGAAGAGTAGCAAATCACCTGGGCCGGATGGTATACATCCAAGGGTGTTGAAAGAACTGAAATATGAGATTGCAGACCTGCTATTAGTAATCTGTGAACTATCATTGAAATCATCTCTAATACCTGAAGATTGGAGGATCGCCAATGTAACACCAATTTTTAAAAAGGGCTCCAGGGGTGATCCGGGAAACTACAGACCGGTGAGCCTGACGTCAGTACCGGGAAAAATGGTAGAAACCATCATAAAGAATAAAATTACTCAGCATGTAGATAGTCACGACCTAATGGGAGACAGCCAACATGGCTTTAGACAAGGAAGATCTTGTCTTACTAATCTGTTATGTTTTTTTGAAGGAGTGAATAAACAGGTGGACAAAGGTGAGTCGGTTGATATTGTGTATCTGGACTTTCAGAAAGCCTTTGACAAGGTCCCTCATCAGAGACTTTTGTCAAAACTAAAGAGTCATGGGATAGGAGGCAGTGTACTATTGTGGATCAGGAACTGGTTAAAAGATAGAAAGCAGAGGGTAGGGCTAAATGGCCAATTTTCCCAATGGAGAAAGGTGAATAGTGGTGTACCACAGGGATCTCTGCTGGGTCCGCTGCTTTTTGACATATTCATAAATGACCTGGAAAGTGGAATAACGAGTGAGGTTATCAAATTTGCAGATGACACAAAACTATTTAAAGTTGTTAAAACCCAAGAGGATTGTGAAAAATTGCAAGAGGATCTTGATAAATTGGAAGACTGGGCATCAAAATGGCAGATGAAATTTAATGTGGACAAGTGCAATGTTATGCACCTAGGGAAGAACAACCCAAACTATGGTTACACGATGCAAGGTTCCACATTAGGAACCACCACCCAGGAAAAAGATTTAGGCGTCATTGTGGATACCATGTTAAAACCCTCGGCCCAGTGTGCAGCGGCAGCCAAGAGAGCAAATAGAATGCTAGGTATGATAAGGAAAGGAATGGAAAATAAAACAAAAGATATTATAATGCCTCTATATCGTTCCATGGTGAGACCGCACCTTGAATATTGTGTGCAATTCTGGTCGCCGTATCTTAAAAAGGATATAGCGATTTTAGAAAAGGTTCAGAGAAGAGCCACCAAAATGGTAAAGGGGATGGAAGGATACTCCTATGAAGAAAGGCTAAAAAGGTTAGTGCTCTTTAACCTGGAAAAGAGACGGCTGAGGGGAGATATGATAGAAGTCTATAAATTAATGAACGGAGTGGAACGGGTAAACGTAGATCGATTGTTTACGTTATCAGAATATAGAAAGACTAGGGGACATGCAATGAAGCTTCAGGGTAAACTATTTAAGACTGATAAAAGAAAATATTTTTTCACTCAACGTGTAATCAAACTCTGGAATTTGTTACCGGAGGATGTAGTAAAGGCTGTTAGTGTAGCTGGGTTTAAAAAAGGTTTGGACAAGTTCCTGGAGGAAAGGTCCATAAACCATTATTAAGAAGTGACCGAAGATATCATTGCATGACCCAGTACAAGCATTGTGGAACTTGTGTCTCTTGGGGAAACTGCTAGGTACATATGACCTAGATTGGCCACTGTTGGAAACAGAATAGTGGGCTTGATGGACCTTGGTCTGACCCAGTATGGCATATCTTATGTTCTTATGTTCTTATGTTGGGCTGCATACGAAGAGGAATTACCAGCAGAAAGGAAGAGGTACTTATGCCACTGTACAAGTCGCTGGTGAGGCCTCACTTGGAATACTGTGTTCAGTTTTGGAGACCATATCTTGTAAAGGATGTAAAAAGACTGAAAACTGTTCAGAGGAAGGCGACCAAAATGATTTGGAGCCTGCGTCAGAAGCCTTATGAGAAGAGACTTGGAGACCTAAACATGTACACTGGAGGAGAGGAGGGACAGGGGAGATATGATTCAGACCTTTAAATACTTAAAGAGAAATAATGAACAAACAAACCTCTTCCAAAGACGGAGAAGCTGCAAAACTAGAGGGCATAACATGAAGCTACAAGATGGTAAATTGAAAGGCAATGTCAGGAAATACTTTTTCACTGAAAGGGTGGTGGATGCTTGGAATGCGCTCCCGATGGAAGTGGTCAGGGCAAATACGGTGACGGAGTTCAAAAGGGCATGGGACAGACACAGTGGATCCCTTTACAGCAACAGGAAAATATCAAAATAATCTGAACCATCTAATTCCTTAACAAATAGGGGTATCCTACATGGAGTAGTGGGATCACCCCTAAACAAAGACATGGGGAAGGGGGGGCCTGCACAGAGCAGCAGGTGTACCTACTCTTGACACCATACTGGGCAGACTAGATGGACCATACTGGTCTTTATCTGCCATCTCTTACTATGTTACTATCCTACCAGACTGGCATCTGTCATCGCCACTACCCAGTTGAGAGTTTCAAGGGGTACTCGTCCTGTTAAGTTGTTCATCAGAAGCCACCGCTGCAGACTCACCTGAGCCTCTGCAGGCAACTTGACATTCTCCAGAAGTGCCTCTGGGCTGACCATAGACAATAGAGCTCTCTGGGGGCTCATATGTACCCTGGCTCAGGGCACAAAATCTAGCATGGCTGCCATGGAACTAAACACCTGCAGATAGTCCCAGGCTTGGGGAACTGGCCTCCTTAGCAGGTGTAGAATCTGGCCTTGAGGCTTTCGAATTTGTTCTGTGATCAACCCCACTCTGCCCATGTGGGTGTCAAAAAGAGCCCTCAAGTACTCCAGAAACTGAGTCGGTTCCACCCTGCGTTTAGCAAAGTTGACAACCCAGCCCAAACGCTGCAATAACAAGATCACCTGCTGTGTCGCCAGATGGCTCTCTTGATGAGGCTTCGCTCTGATCAACCAGTCATTGAGATATGGGTGCACCAGGATTCCCTCTTTCCACAGTGCTGCCACAAACACCACCATTACTTTGGTGAATGTCCTGGTGGCTGCCGCAAGACCAAATGGCAGGGCTCGAAACTGAAAATGCCTGTCTAGAACTGTGCAACGCAAAAAATGCCGATGGTCCAGCCGAAATAGAGTAACAACAGTAGCCTTGCTCCTGAGGGGGGGCACTTCGATGATCAGCTGCTGCAGACATTGCATGGTATATCCCTCATCGCCCTGGACTTCTTTAGAAGCCCTTGGGCAAAACCATAAAAACGTTGCAGAAGGAATGGGCGAATTTGAGGGCATACCCTTCCTATATAACCTCCAGCACCCACCAATCCAACGTCACCTGGGTTCAGGTGGAATGGAAGTCCTGCAGGTGACCTCCGACGGGAATCAACTTTGCCTGGACTCCCAAATCTTCATTGTGAGGGCTTAGGGCCCCAAGAACCTCTGGTTGGTTCATCTCTACCACCTCATCTCCCCCGAAAGGGAGCACCCCTGGGAAGAAAATGCTCCTTCTGGGGGGTCCCGGGTGAGATCTCAAAAAATCCCAGAACCTTCCCTGAGCCATTGCCGCCAGATTCACAACCTGAAGATTGGAGGATCGCCAATGTAACGCCAATGTTTAAAAAGGGTTCCAGGGGTGATTCGGGAAACTACAGACCGGTGAGCCTGATGTCAGTACCGGGAAAAATGGTAGAAACCATCATAAAAAACAAAATTACTCAACATGTAGATAGTCATGGCTTAATGGGAGACAGCCAACATGGCTTTAGACGAGGAAGATCTTGTCTTACTAATCTGTAATGTTTTTTTGAAGGTGTGAATAAATAGGTAGACAAAGGTGATTCAGTTGATACAGTGTATCTGGACTTTCAGAAAGCCTTTGACAAGGTCCCTCATCAGAGACTTTTGGCAAAACTAAAAAGTCATGGGATAGGAGGCAGTGTACTTTTGTGGATCAGGAACTGGTTAAAAGATAGAAAGCAGAGGGTAGGGCTAAATGGCCAGTTTTCCCAATGGGAAAAGGTGAATAGTGAAGTACCCCAGGGATCTGTGCTGGGTCCGCTGCTTTTAGACATATTCATAAATGACCTGGAAAAGGGAATAACGAGTAAGATTATCAAATATGCAGATGACACAAAACTATTTAAAGTTGTTAAAACCCAAGAGGATGTGGGAATTTGCAAGAGGAACTTGATAAATTGGAAGACTAGGCATCCAAATGGCAGATGAAATTTAATGTGGACAAGTGCAAAGTTATGCACCTAGAAAAGAACAACCTTGGGAACCACCACCCACAAAAAAGATTTAGGTGTCATTGTGGATAACATGTTAAAACCCTCCGCCCAGTGTGCAGTGGCAGCCAAGAGAGCAAATAGAATGCTAGGTATCATAAGGAAAGGAATGGAAAATAAAACAAAGGTTATTATAATGCCTCTGTATGGTTCCATGGTGCGACCGCACCTTGAATATTGTGTGCAATTCTGGTTGCCGTATCTTAAAAAGGATATAGCGTTATTAGAAAAGGTACAGAGAAGAGCCACCAAAATGGTAAAGGGGATGAAAGGTTACTCTTATGAAGAGAGGCTAAAAAGGTTAGGGCTCTTCATCCTGGAAAAGAACGGCTGAGGGGAGATATGATAGAGGTTTATAAATTAATGAATGGAGTGGAATGGGTAAACGTAGATCGATTGTTTACATGATCAGAATATAAAAAGACTAGGGGACATGCAATGAAGCTACAGTGTAACCTATTTAAGACTAATAAGAGAAAATATTTTTTCACTCAACGTGTAATCAGACTCTGGAATTTGTTACCGGAGGATGTGGTAAAAGCTGTTAGTGTAGCTGGATTTAAAAAAGGTTTCGACAAGTTCCTGGAGGAAAGGTCCATAAACCATTATTAAAAGGGACCCAGGATATCACTGCTTGACTCAATACAAGCATTGAGGAACCTGTGCCTTTTGGGGAGACTGCTAGGTACTTATGACCTAGATTGGCCACTGTTGGAAACAGGATACTGGGCTTGATGGACCTTGGTCTGACCCAGTATGGCATATCTTTTGTTCTTATCTTCAGGCAACCTGGGAGCCTTTGGCTCCTCTAAATCCTTGACCAGCTTCTCCTACGCATCATCAAATAGCAACTTTCCTTGGAAAGGGAGCTTACTCAGGTGGCCTTTAGAAGAAATATCTGCGGACCAATTGCACAACCACAACAATCTCCAGGCTGTCACCACGGAGGTCATGTTCTTAGCAGATGCCTGAACCAAATTATAGAAGGCATCTGGCAGGAACGTTAAGCCTGACTCAATCCGAGCAGCTTCCAACAAGAATTCCTGCTCCTCCATGACCTCTGGTAACTTCTACTGAAGGTTCCTCCCCCAAGGGAATCTCTCCCTCCTCAAGGGTCTCACCGCAGCCCTTATTTAACTAGCTAGAAGGCCCTTCCAGAGGATCCTCTGACTCTCCACAAGCCAACTCCTGATCCTCCAAAGTCAGGAGGACCAGCGTGACCTGATTGCGCCTCTGACTCCGCCTGGGCCTCTGCGGCCACTAGCGCCATCCCCTGCCGCAATCAATGCACCTGGTGCAGGAGGAGAACAAAACTCTGGGGTAAAGGCTGTCGTTGTGGAGCCTTGACCCCCAAAAGAATCGGCTGGCCTTGGGTCAATGCCTGCAATGCTGTAACTTGGCTCCCCGAGGCCTGACTAAGCTCCCCCAAACCCGCTGCAGGCTCCAGCAAAATGACAGCAGTTCCTGCCAAAAATGGATCCTGCCTGTGTGAGGCCACCACTTCTGACCCTGCCACAGCCCCTGAAGGTTCTTCTGAGCACTGCTTGACCCCTTTGCCATTACCAAGTTGTTCATCTGCACACTCGTGACAGATCCTGGAGTTGGGAGAGAGACTCTGGCGGCTGCTGCAGGCCGCACATACTGCTTTGGAGCTGGGCATACTTAAAACCACCTCACGTTTTCACTCATCATGATGTTGCAGCCTGCTCTCGATGTCCTGGTCACACTCCGACATTGAGGAAGTCTACTGTCTCTGCAGGGGATAACGCCTTGTCCTTCTCCCTGCTGAGCTGGTTTACTTTTTCTTTTTTTTTAAATTATAGCAGGGCCCTTTTGGAAACTCCCAGACACAACTGCAATGAGAGGCACTGGAGCCTGCCCAATAGCAGACTTCCTCACTGAGCAGGAGAGGAGAGGGTAGGAATGCTTCAGGGAGGGACCCGGCCTGCCGTCAACAGAGCCAAACCAGGGACAGGGAGCTTCTACTGTATGACTTGCTCAAAAGCTGGTTCCCCCCTTGCAGTTTAGCTATGCTGTGCTCTGTTGCAGCCCTTTTTTTTTTTTAAACGTATAATGTTAAGCTTAAGCTATCCAGTGGTGTCCAGAAGCCTAGGAGCCTAAACATCTTTAATCTGCTGGCGAAATATTGATCTGAGGAGCCTATGGACAGGATCCTTATAGGGTGACCGCATCAAACCAGTGGTTCTCAGTCTCCATCTGCTGGTAGGTAGGCATAAACCCATGCATCTTAACTGGACTGGAGAGATGAATTAGGAAAGGAATGGAGAATAAAACTAGGTTTCTCTTCCTTATGGAGCACTATCAGATAGGCTTTTTGCAATTTATGAATTAGGGGAGCACCTTCTAATGCCTTGTTAAAACATCTACGCCAATACAGGAGCAAGGTCCTCTTTAAAAAAGGTGGTTATATTTTGATGGAAACACATCCTCACCTGCTGCCTTGACTTTGGAAAGCAATTTAATAGCACTTATCACTTCCTCTGCTCCCAGTGGGAGACTAAGGGCTAGGCCTTCTTCCTCCCCTTATCTAGGCAATTTAGTTGCCATAATATACTGCCAAAAATCATCTGGATTACACCAGTTTTCAGAGCTATAAAGTTGCTCACAGAAGGTCCTAAACTCCTTACAGATACTATCACTCAAACACACTCATCTCCGACCCATATTTTAACTCCGAGATCACTTGCACACTCTGCTGCTTTCAGAGTTACCAGGCCAACAGGTTCCCTACTCTATTTCCATGCTATATATAGCTCCACTTTATTCCAAGGAATTAAACTGAACCTAGGCTGTAAGTGACTTTTTATAAATCCGGTCTGAGCTTGTTCTTATGTGGTCCTGTGGAGCTTAGTCACCGACAATGTTAATCTCTCCATCTCTATCTCCCTTTCCATCTTCCTTTTAGCTGCCTTCTGAATAGGAATAACCTTCATATATGCCTTCCCTGCATCCTTAAACTGCCATCTGCCACCTCTCCATTATCATTCAACTGCAAGTACTGACGCCAAGTCAACCTTAACCTGGTGACTAATTTCTCCCGCTGGAGAAGGTTCATACTGACCCATCAGCTATGGTTTAGTTGTCCTGCACTTGTAATTTGTACGATCTGATAAGGCAATAGTGTACATCCACAAGCTAAATGACCCCTCCTATCCCCTTTACCACAGAAAATTTATATGAGACTAGTACTAGTCCTTTGAGAGCGATGAATATTCCTAGCATCCAGGGTTATCCTCCCTCCAGAGATCTACCAAATCCAATTTCTGCATACTGGTCCTGAGCTTCTGCCCCTCACTTCTGCTCCATTGTTCCTTAGAACTAGACCTCTCCTCTCCCACAAAGCATAATTCAAACCCCAGCTATCACCTAGTCACCTTTAGCCACCCTTTCAAAATTCTCAAACCATCTTTGAAAATAGGAGCCCTTTGGGTCCATTGGGCACATATCCTGCTGATCCATCCTACCTGCAACCCAAACTACCCTACCCATCATATCACCCCCCAAATCATACAATAGAAAAAGTATCCTTTTGTGTATCTAAATTGTGATCCCATCCATTTCTTTTTTTATCCAAACTGCAGGGCAAACAAAGCAATTTAATCTGATCATATCCACCAATTTTAAATTTTTATTGTTCATCTTTAGTCAAGTGAGTTTCTTGGGGTAATGCTACATCAGTCTTCAAGGATTTTAATGGGACTATTGCTCGTTACATTAAAAAGGGGAAATCAAACCCCTACATCCAGTTACATCCCACATAACTATCCACTCCCAAAATTCACGCCCCACAGCAAACATCAGACAACCATTACGATAGTAACATGTTGAACTTTAGAAGAAAAACATATGCCTAATAAACACTCCACAGAGCAATTTCTCCTCTTTTATTTTATGGACTTTCAAAGGCTCACTCAGCCTCTGTTAGCACCCCCCCCCCCACACCCCTCCCATTTTGCTCCAAAATCTTAGACACTAGCCACCAACCCAAAAGCCATGAAAAAAGAAGAGAAAAGGAAGAAAAGTCTGGTGGGAGCAAAAAGAAAAAAACAAAATAGGAGCAGGGAAGAACCTCTTCCCCTCCCACCCATCCTCTCCAAATATCAGTCACATAATCCAGAGAAGAGCCACCAAAATGGTAAAGGGGATTGAAGGATACTCCTATGAAGAAAGACTAAAAAGGTTAGGGCTCTTTAACCTGGAAAAGAGACAGCTGAGGGGAGATATGATAGAAGTCTATAAATTAATGAACGGAGTGGAACGGGTAAACATAAATCGATTGTTTACGTTATCAGAATATAGAAAGACTAGGGGACATGCAATGAAGCTACAGGGTAAACTATTTAAGACTAATAAAAGAAAATATTTTATCACTCAACGTGTAATCAAACTCTGGAATTTGTTACCGGAGGATGTAGTAAAGGCTGTTAGTGTAGCTGGGTTTAAAAAAGGTTTGGACAAATTCCTGGAGGGAAAGGTCCATAAACCATTATTAAGAAGGGACCCAGGATATCAATGCTTGACCCAGTACAAGCATTGCGGAACCTGTGTCTTTTGGGGAAACTGCTAGGTATATATGACCTAGATTGGCCACTGTTGGAAACAGGATACTGGGCTTGATGGACCTTGGTCTGACCCAGTATGGCATATCTTATGTTCTAACAGCAGCCATTACTGCTTCAGCCAGCTCCACAGCCAAAAACAAACAAACCCCAAAACACCTCACAATATTCAGTTACAGTTCTCAAAAGAGAGTACTTGCCCATATTCCTCCCATTCGACAGTTGCTCAGGCAAATTTATCAAGGAAAAAGAAAGACACTTGCGTCACAACTTGCAGCTTACAACTCAATCTCAGGCATCCTCTTCCACCTCCAAAGGTGTGTTCTCTTCTTGGTATTCTATTCCATGGTTGCTCGCTGATACGCTTGCCAAAGTTTCCAGTGCGGCCTTGTTATCCTTTTCCTCCAGTATCTCCTACATCTGCCCCAGCTTTGCCATAGTTTGAACTCCTTTGTCGGGCTCTCAGCACCAGCGTTCAGATGCAGGTCTCTAGGCCCCCAGATACTTGTACAACTGGGGACTGAAAGATCTTGTGGACCTTATTTGCCATCAGGGTGAGCCGGGCAGGGTGCTAGATTGCAGCTTTAATTCCCTTCTGTGCCAAGGACTCCCTGGATTTTAAGAGCTCTTTCTGCTTCTGCATTGTCTCAGACACCAGAACCGGACAGATGAAAATCTAATTTTAATACTCCCATTGTCCCATTTTATGGCACTCATGGATATACTCTTTCTCCAGGACCAAGCAGGAAGTCAGTCCTCACATATGGGTGACGTCGGCGCCGACGGAGCCCTCGCAGAGCAATTTTCCCCAGCTTTCAAAGAAAGCCTTTGGGAATTGCAGCACGCATGCGCGGTCCCCTTCCCGCCCAAAGGTGCCATCTTGGCCAGTCTTCTTTTTTCCGCGGAGCCCTACAGACGTTGTCTCATAGTCACCGCCGAAAAGTTGATTTTTTCTTATTTTCAGTATTTCTTCGGTTCGACGTCGGTCCTTTTTCCGCCCGGCCTCGCGACGCCGGTTGCGAGGCCTCCCCTTCTTTTTCGGTTTTTTCTGTCCTTCGCGACTACTTCGCGCCTTTTTTCATTTTTCCCTGGCGGCCCGTTCGTTCGACCTCGCAGGGGCCCTTTTTCCCCGATGGCCGCCAGTGGATTTAAGAAGTGTGTTAAGTGTAAGAAACTTATGTCTCTTACCGACACACACGATTGCTGCCTTCATTGCCTGGGCCCCGATCATGAAGAAATGATCTGTGGGCCCTGTAGCAAGATGTCCGCGAAGTCTTTGCGGAGTCGGCAGCATCAGCGGGAGAGAATCTTCTCTGACCCCAGCCGTACCCGGACCTCGTCAGAAGCTTCGGTGTCCAGAGAATCTGGCTCTGAGCAGGGAATCCGAGTTGGATGAGTCACCTGGTTCTTTTCGGACTCGGTGTGTCCCTTCTGACTCCCCCGAGTCCGAGCCTCGGAGACAGTCCCCCCCGGAGGATGCCCGGTTCTCGGACTTCGTAAGGGATATGGCCAAGGCCTTGGCCTTCCCTGCGGATCCCGAGGAGGAGCCTCGAGCCGAAGAGCTCGATGCCCTCCAGTATGACTCTCCTGCGAAGGAGCACTTTACTGTACCGGTTCCTCCGATGCTGGAACGACTTCTCTTCCGCATGTGGGAGAGTCCGGCGTCGTCGCCGGTCTTAAGCAAACGGGTCGATGCCATATATTGTGGCAAGGAGAGAGTAGTGCCACCTAGAAAAGCAGGAAACATTGAAGGTTTTACCTTGCCTGGGGGGATGGGCACATTAGAAAACACTTGTCAGAGAAAACCCAGGGTTAGAAGTTCACAGCAGAAAAACCCCAGGGTTGATAGTCAGTGGGCCAAAACTAGTGTTGAGTCATTCCCACGTTACACACCAGATAGGAATCAGAGAAGCAGGTACTCGGGGGAGGAGCCTGCAAGGGAGTGCCCTTGTCACGTAGCTGCTTGTAAAAAAGGGCAGACAGAAACGGAAGGGAGAAGGGAGAGAGAGAGGAGAGCAGAGGAAGAGAATCACCTGTCTTACCAGCACGAGGATTCTGAACCTGACTGGAACAAGGCTCCCAGGCTCTATGCTGAGAGGAAGGGAAGACCTGAAGCCAGATTCGCTCCCCAGGAGAAAGGGAAATACTGCTGCTCTCCTGGAAGAAATACTCACAGGCCAGGCAGCTGCTGTTGCGAGGCCCAGAGATACACTGCTAGTGCAGTGAAACCACAATGCAGGTTAGTGGGCAAGCTAAACCCTGTATTTGAAAGAAGCTTAAAGAAGCCACAAGAAGGCAGAACCTTTACCCAGGCAAAACCCTTGCTGGAACCTAGATGCAGGCATTGCTCTGCTAGGGAAGCTTCCAAAGCAAGAACTTTTTATAGAGCCCGAAGGACGTCTGACCGGTCCTCTGATTACAGCTCAGAAGAGGGTTTTATTGATAGAAGGCCTGTATGTAAAACTGTGCAAGTTAAGCATCAAACCAGGAGAAAGCCTAGGCCCAAAACTGAACACAGGGCTAGTTCTTCAGATGAGGAGGAGATTACCTGTAGACATTTACATGAAAGGAAAGGAACTTTTAAACCACGGCTTTTGAAACCCCATGAGCTTTTACTTAAAGGGGAGAAACCTATTAGGTGGCCAAGACTGAAGAAACTGTTAATGTATGGAACTAATACCATTCCAGTTAAGAGTCCAGAACCACTACCTGAGAGTCCTCCAGAGAGCATGGAAATTGACTCTTTCAAAGGGGATTCAGATCCTTCAGTCACTGACATGGAATGTGATTGTTGCACTGTATGTGAATAACTGTTAAGAGGGAAAATACCTTTTGTAAGAGCTAAGAAGAAAAGCTTGTTTAAAAGACTTTATTTTTGACCTGGCAAAGTTTGCATATATTTTCTTTGGGAGGAGTATCCCTACTTTTGTTTTCCTATGGACATTACCTGTTGTGAGTCTCTGAGAACCCAAATAAAAATCTGTGATCTTTAACCAACGGCTCAACTACAAATTCTTATACAACCTCAAGGTTAAGGTGCAGCGCCTCCTGCTGGTCAAGATATCTGGCACAGGGGCGGGGCTCACAATATCGAGTCCGCAAGAGCCCTGGCTTCCAGAAAGCACAGCTGCCGCACCATTCCATGGTGGTGGAATCGGCCATGCATCGGCTCAAGAGCCAGAAGATGCACTCCTCGGTGCCTCCCGGCAGGGAAGCCCGCAGCCTGGATGGCATCGGTAAGAAGTGTTTTCAGGGCTCTATGCTTGCTTGTCGGGTCCTGACTTACCAGCTCTACATGGGCATGTATCTCCGGGACCTGGCTAAAGAACTAGCCGGATTCTCTGCTGGTCTCTCCGAGGAACCTTTGCGGAGGTTCCTGGCCTTGTCCACTGGTATTCGTGAGTGCTCCAAGTTCATTTCTCGAGCAGCCTATGATGGCTTCGAGGCATCGGCTTGAGTAGCCGCAGCCGGCATCGGAGCCCGCCGCCAGGCTTGGCTCCAGTCATCCGACCTCGAGCCCTGGGTGCAGGACAAGTTGGTCAATGTCCCCTGCAGAGGTGAAAACCTCTTTGGTAAACCTATGGACGAGAAGGCTGCTCAGCTCGAGACAGAGACTCTCACCAGGACTCGGCTTTCCAGGAAAACCTCTGCCCCTTCCCAAAAGAAGAAGGGCTCGGGAAAGAAGCCCTTTTACCCGAGGAAGGCGGCTGCCTATAAACACTACCCTCATTATCAGGCCTCCGCAGCTCCCCATCAGGGTCAGCAGGCCAAGGGACGGGGTAACGGATCCCGTAGGCAGCAAGCCCCCAAGCCTGCGCCACCGGCCCCTGCTCCGCAGGGTTTGGGTTTTTGACTCGTTCAGCATAGCCTCTCCCCCTCCGCTGGTTTCTCTCAGCACGGGAGGCCGGCTGGTCCACTTTGCCCACAGGTGGTCCAACATCACGTCAGACGCCTGGGTGCTCCACATAGTCCGAGAGGGCTATCTTCTGCACTTCCACTAGGTACCTTCCCCCGACTTTCCAGGGGAGCCTCTGCGACCCCCTCTTCACCGGGACTTACTCCTTCAGGAGTTGGCAAGTCTTATTCGGGAACAGGCAGTGGAGCCGGTGCCCCACCACCTGCGGGGTCACGGCTTTTATTCCCGGTACTTTCTGGTACCAAAGCGGACTGGCGGCCTCAGACCCATCCTAGACTTGCGGAACCTCAAGTTCCTGGAGAGGGAAAAGTTCAAGATGCTTACCCTTGGAATCCTGCTGCCCTACCTCCGGCAGGGAGATTGGCTATGCTCCTTGGATCTAAAGGATGCCTACACTCACATCCTCATTCACCCCAGCCACCGCCAATACCTAAGGTTTGTGGTGGCGGGCAATCATTACCAATACAGAGTACTGCCCTTTGGCCTATCCTCCGCACCACGAGTCTTCACAAAATGTCTCGCAGTGGTTGCGGCTTATTTATTTATTTATTTATTACAGGCTCTTATATACCGCTCTATTCAGAATCAGCGCGGTTCACAATATAACAACATACCATAACAACAAACTGTTAGGTTTTACAGAGAACAAGGTCAGAGAACTTGGAATAAAACATGGAACGTCATTACTGCAACTATTTACAACTGGCCCCACCCCCCTGCCCGCCCCTAGCTATCCAGTATGTCCCTAGCTGAGCCCTTGCCGCTAGGAGGCGGTCACCAGGACGGAGGTCGACCCCTTTCTAGGGGAGGTGGGCGGGTATGTGTGGCTGACTTATCCTGCTGTCCCCGGAGAACTCCAGTTACAGGTAAGTAACTCCGTTTTCTCCTAGGACAAGCAGGATGAGTCAGCCACAAGTGGTGCCTCCCCAGCTGCCATGAGCTGTGGTAGAAAGGGGGAAGGCCGAGGCACTTCTGCGGAAGACTAGAGGCTAGGCTAGCAGGCAGCCTGTGGTGCAGCATGTTGCCACCAGAGCATGTAGGTCCGTAGTGGTATGAGGACGCGAAGCACGTACATGCAGAGGGTGCAGTATAAGGCACACTTGAGAGGTAACCAAGACACACTTGCTGAGGGTGCAGTAGAAGGCACCTTAGTGAGACACACTTGTGAAATGACCAAGACATAGGCCTGTCGGGCAGTCAGAAGAAGACCAGGCAATAGTGCTGGGGCGAGCGGTGCAGGTGGGGCGAGAGTGCACCACTAATAAGAGAGGCACCTC
The DNA here is from genome assembly GCA_033557465.1 of Ichthyophis bannanicus. Lineage (NCBI taxonomy): Eukaryota > Metazoa > Chordata > Amphibia > Gymnophiona > Ichthyophiidae > Ichthyophis > Ichthyophis bannanicus. The sequence goes on along the minus strand of CM066036.1, from coordinate 358,239,618 downwards.
TTAATATTAATTATTCTGGATTGTCGAGAACCATTAGCAAAGCAAGGTATCGGGGCACGGAGATTGCCGCTGGATCCAGGCTTGTGGAACTTGCGACTCTGGGGAACTTTCTCTGGAGAGACATGAGATAAATTGGTCAGTGTTGGGCGCGACCTGCGTGGGTCACTGCAGGGATGGAATGATGTGCACCGTCATGCTACGGGCTTGGCCGTCCAGTCATACCCTGCATTCAGGGTGTGTGTCCTCATTCCCTGCATGCTTGCGTATCTCTGTTGGCATCTGCACTCTGATCAACCTCACTCTGGTCAACCGCTCACACAGCCATGTTGGGACTACAGACGTAAGTGTGGTGCAGGATCGGGTGGTCTGCGTCTTTAGCTGGGAGGGGGCTCCTAACAGTCTAGGCGGAAAGGTGCTGCTGTAAGCCGTTTCCTTGGTGAAGGTCACCCGGAACAGAAGAGTCAAAGAGCCCAGGTTGGGGACCCCTGACATTGGGCATTATCCCGTGTCAGTTGGCAAATCCGGCTTCAAGGCCTCTTCGTCTTTCCTTACCTGGACGACTGGCTTATCAGGGCCCCGTCCGCCACGGAGGCCACTCACGCCACAAAACGTACTGTAACTCTGCTCCAGTACTTGGGTTTTGTCATAAACTTCGAAAAGTCCACTTTGCTCCCCTCTCAGGACCTCGAGTTCATCGGCGCCAGACTGGACACGCTTCAGGCGCGGGCGTTTCTACCGCTCGACAGGGCTCACCGGCTCATGGCTCTCGCCAGCCGTTTTCGCAGCCATCCCCGGGTCTCGGCCTGGCTCTTCCTGAAACTGCTCGGCCATATGGCGTCCACGGTCCATGTGACCCCCAATGCCCGCCTGAACATGCGGCCCGCTCAGTGGTGCCTTCGCTCTCAATGGCGTCAGGCCTCGGGGAGACTGACGGACTCGGTACGCATCTCCGGCCCGCTAGTCTCTTCCCTACGATGGTGGCTTCACCTACCCAACCTAGTGCTCGGAATGCTTTTCCAGTCTCCTCCGCCGGCCCAGGTTCTGACGACCGATGCTTCTCTCCTGGGTTGGGGAGCACATTGCCAAGGGTCATGTACTCAGGGTCTCTGGACCCCGTGGGAATCTGCCCAGCAGATCAACTTCCTGGAGCTCAGGGCCATTCGCCTGGCTCTGAAGGCCTTCTCCCACCTCACGTCTCACCAGTCTGTGCTGGTCCAGACGGACAATCAAGTTGCTATGTTCTACGTGAACAAGCAGGGGGGCACGGGCTCCTCCCTTCTCTGCCGGGAAGCACAAAAGCTCTGCGCTTGGGCCGTCAGCCGGGGAATCCTCCTCAAAGCGGTCTATCTCCCAGGTCAAGAAAATCACCTGGCAGACAAACTGAGCAGAATCCTCCAACCGCACGAGTGGAGATTGGACCCGTTGGTGGTCCAACGGATCTTCCTGCGGTGGGGCCTTCCCACGCTGGATCTCTTCGCCAGTCCTCTGAACAGGCAACTTCCTCGATTCTGCTCTCGGGAACCGCACCCCCTCCGAGTAGCGGCGGATGCTTTTCTGCTCTCATGGTCCACGGGCCTTCTGTATGCCTTTCCTCCCATGCCGCTGGTGTCTCAAACTCTTTTCAAGGTTCTCCAGGACGAGGCCTCCGTGATCCTGATCGCTCCCCGGTGGCCCCGGCAACCGTGGTTCCCCCCTCTGATGCAGCTGGCGGTGGATACCCCGTTGCCTCTGGGGTTTCAACCCGCTCTCCTGACTCAGGATCAGGGGTCTCTCCTACACCCCAACCTCAGAGCTCTGCATCTGATGGCCTGGCTGCTGAAAGGGTAGTCCTTGCTCCCCTCCTGTTACCTCCGGAGGTGGAGGAAGTCGTACTGGCCTCCAGGCGACCTTCTACCCGGAAATCCTACGCCCTTAAATGGCGTCGCTTTTCCATCTGGTGTACTCAACAGTCTCAAGATCCCTTCTCCTGCTCGCTGTCGGTGGTCTTGCAGTACTTGCTTTCCCTCTCCAACCTTGGGCTCAAGTCCAACTCGGTCAAGGTTCACCTCAGTGCTATTTCGGCGCATCATGTGCCGGTGGAAGGCAGGCCTCTTTCCGGCCACCCCCTCGTGGCTCGGTTCTCCCGGGGCCTTCTTCTCCTCAAACCGCCGTTGCGGCCCCCAGCCCCTGACTGGGACCTGAACGTGGTTTTACAGCGGATCACCTGCCTGCCTTTTGAACCCATGGCTACCTGTCCTCTTCGTTTTCTCTCTTGGAAAACCTTATTCATGGTGGCCCTCACTTCCGCTAGACGCGTTAGTGAACTGCAGGCCCTGGTGTCTGATCCTCCCTACACTCGGTTCTACAAGAACAGGGTAGTCCTGCGGACTCACCCTAAGTTTCTCCCAAAGGTGGTCTCCCCTTTTCACATCAATCAGGAGGTGGTACTTCCGACCTTCTTTCCCAGGCCACACTCCAGCCGTGCTGAGATGGTCTTGCATACCCTGGACTGTAGAAGGGCGCTGAACTTCTACCTTGATCGTACGCGGGAGCACCGTAAGACTGTCCAGCTCTTCCTGTCTTACAATCCTAATAAATTGGGGCTCCCTGTCTCTAAGCGTACTCTGTCCATCTGGGTAGCTGACTGTATTGCTTGGACTTATGCAGTGGCAGGCCTCTCGCTGGAGAGTCGAGTCACCGCTCATCGGGTTCGGGCGAAGGCTGCGTCAGTGGCTTTCCTCCGCTCTGTTCCGTTGGCAGACATCTGCCGGGCCGCTACTTGGTCTTCGGGCCAGACTTTTGCGGCCCATTACTGCCTCGAGAGGGAGTCCCGCAGGGACAGTGCTTTCAGACAGGCAGTCCTCAGTAATCTCTTCGAGGTTTAGGCAACTCCTACCCTCCATCCCGGATGTTGGGCTACCGGTTGGAGATTAGTCAGAGAAGATTCCTTACTTCTGTGCTGCTGAGCTGGAGGGAGCTCATTTTTGTGCTTAGGGTCTCCGGTAGCCTTAAGCTGGGGAGTCCCATATGTGAGGACTGACTTCCTGCTTGGTCCTGGAGAAAGCGTAGTTACTCACCTGTAACAGGTGTTCTCCAGGAGCAGCAGGAATCAGTCCTCACAACCCTCCCTCCTCCCCTTGGAGTTGCAATCCTATGATTTCGTTTTTGCACTTTTTTGCTGTCTTTTTGCTATGTCATCTGACTGGCCAAGATGGCACCTTTGGGCGGGAAGGGGACCGCGCATGCGCGCTGCAATTCCCAAAGGCTTTCTTTGAAAGCTGGGGAAAATTGCTCCGCGAGGGCTCCGTCGGCGCCGACGTCACCCATATGTGAGGACTGATTCCTGCTGCTCCTGGAGAACACCTGTTACAGGTGAGTAACTACGCTGTCCTGGAACTGCAGTAGTTTTACCATGAAAGCATGCAGCCTGCTGTTCAGCTTGGTGCACGGCCATGTCTTACAATGTGCCCTTTTAATCTCATATGTCTTGGAAGAGGGGTAACTAGGAAAGCAGGCCTTAAAACGGTTCATAAACAAAGAGCTAGGGATCTGTGCCTCTCTCTCCTTCTGGGGCCCCAAATATCCAAAAATTAGACATTCTGTTTTCACAGTCCTCAGCCTTCGCCTGCAGCCCATTTTCCGGTCTTCCAACTGCCCTATGTACTCTTCCACAAAGTCAAGCTGTGAGCCCACCACTTTAACTTTCTTCTTGATTTTACCTAAAACTTTCCACAATCGATTTTTTGAACTCTCAGCTTTCCCGAAGCATCATCACAAAGTCCATTTTGCCAAAAGTTCCACCTTCCTCATGTTCACTTGCAACCAACGAGGCTGGTGATAGTGTTGCAAAGTTGTCAGAGGTCTGCACCACTTCTCAAACTTTTGCCTTGCACATCCTTTAATAGTTTTTGAAGTTTTTGGTCATGGGGTTTTTAGCATTTGAGTGCTATGTTTAGGGGAAAAAAAATTAACAGATGAAAAATAATTTCGAGAGGCAATCTAGAACTGCTTTTACTCATGTCTGCTCTCTGTGCTTGTCAAACCAGAAGTCAAGTATTCAAAGTATGTTTTAATTTATATTCTCCAGGAACAAGCAGGACGTCAGTCCTTACATATGGTTGACGTCGGCACCAACGGAGCTCACGCAGAGCATTTCCCCAGCTTTCAAAGAAAGTCTTTGGGAATGCCACAACGCATACGTGGTTCCCTTTCTGCCCAAAGGTGCCATATTACTCAATCTCCCTTTTTATGCGGAGCCCTTCAAATGTGTCTCTTGTCCCCAGAAAAAGTTTTTTCTCCTTCTAATACAATTTTGTCTTTCCAGCTAGTACCAGTTCCCTTTCCACCTTCTCGAGCACCACTACCTTGGCTGTCGGTCTTGGGATCCGTTTTTCCTTTCTTTTGCCCTTTTTATGCTTTCGCACCCTTTTTAACCGCTGGCTATGTCGAGGGTCTTCGACCATGCAGGGATTCATTTTGGCCCCGATGGCCTCCAGTTTCAAAAAATGTGAGCGGTGTTCTAAGGACATGTCTCTCACAGACACGCATGACTGTTATCTCCGGTGCCTGGATGCTGACCATGATCCAGAGCAATGCTCCCTCTGCAAAAATATGTCTTCTAAAGCTATCCAGAGTTGCCGGCAGAAGCTAGATGATATCTTCCATAAGGCAGACTCGACCCGGGTATATCTGGTAGCCTCACGCTCCACGGCCCCACAACCCTTGGTGTAGGCACGCCAACCAAGGGTCCCCCGAGCGTGAGTGAAAGAAAAAGAAGACAGCCACTAGGATGCAGTTCGGGGGGTCAGACAAGCATGAGAAGTCACACGCATGGTCTCTCAGCCCCCTACGGCAGTCTGAAGAGTCGGAGAGGGTGCAGCCGAGAAAGGTACCTCAAACCAATGCAGAGGCCTCCGGCAATGGCACCGGGCTCCCGAGGGTCGTCTCGGTGAAGAACCCTCTCCTCCTCGATGCCCGAGCCGGTCACCCCTGCGTTGGTGTCGCAGAGCCCCACTCCCTTTGAATTCAGCATTTCTGTCTTCCTTGCTGCCAGCAGGCACTGATGCCTGGCTCCACCAGCATGTGCCATGAGACCACAGGGACCTCGACCTTGAGGACTCCCCAGGCTGCCGCAGTGACCCCTGAGAGCCAGATGCCTTGTGAGGGTCTTCGGCAAGGATCTCGATCTCTGTCCTGTTCTTTGGGTGCGAGATCTTCTCGGGCGAGCACCTTTGGCTCCGGACAGGCTCTGGCCTCGGGATCCTGGCACAGATCGCTGACCCCTCTGGAACCGCCCAACCTTGAGTCTTCCATGAATTATTTGGACTGGGAATCAGATGGGGAAACCTCACCAGAAACTCAGTCACCGAGACCTTTCCTCGGACCTATTCCTTCGGTCTTTACTGAGGAAGATGTAGGGATATTACCCATGACTGAAGTGGTATTTAAAGGTGTGGAAGAATTGAAGGAAATATCGATACATCGGGAAGATGTATTACAACTATTAGATAAACTGATGAGTAGCAAATCACCTGGGCCGGATGGTATACATCCAAGGGTGTTGAAAGAACTGAAATATGAGATTGCAGACCTGCTATTAGTAATCTGTGAACTATCATTAAAATCATCTCTAATACCTGAAGATTGGAGGATCGCCAATGTAACAACAATTTTTAAAAAGGGTTCCAGGGGAGATCCAGGAAACTACAGACCGGTGAGCCTCACGTCAGTATCGGGAAAAATGGTAGAAACCATCATAAAGAATAAAATTACTCAGCATGTAGATAGTCATGGCCTAATGGGAGACAGCCAACATGGCTTTAGACAAGGAAGATCTTGTCTTACTAATCTGTTATGTTTTTTTGAAAGTGTGAATAAACAGGTGGACAAAGGTGAGTCGGTTGATATAGTGTATCTAGACTTTCAGAAAGCCTTTGACAATGTCCCTCATCAGAGACTTTTGGCAAAACTAAAGAGTCATGGGATAGGAGGCAGTGTACTACTGTGGATCAGGAACTGGTTAAAAGATAGAAAACAGAGGGTTGGGCTACATGGCCAATTTTCCCAATGGAGAAAGGTGAATAGTGGTGTACCCCAGGGATCTGTGCTGGGTCCGCTGCTTTTTGACATATTCATAAATGACCTGGAAAGAGGAATAACGAGTGAGGTTACCAAATTTGCAGATGACACAAAACTATTTAAAGTTGTTAAAACCCAAGAGGATTGTGGAAAATTGCAAGAGGATCTTGCTAAATTGGAAGACTGGGCATCAAAATGGCAGATGAAATTTAATGTGGACAAGTGCAAAGTTATGCACCTAGGGAAGAACAACCCAAACTATGGTTACACAATGCAAGGTTCCACATTAGGAACCACCACCCAGGAAAAAGATTTAGGCGTCATTGTGGATAACATGTTAAAACCCTCGGCCCAGTGTGCAGCGGCAGCCAAGGGAGCAAACAGAATGCTAGGTATCATAAGGAAAGGAATGGAAAATAAAACAAAAGATATTATAATGCCTCTATACCGTTCCATGGTGAGACAGCACCTTGAATATTGTGTGCAATTCTGGTCGCCGTATCTTAAAAAGGATATAGTGTTATTAGAAAAGGTTCAGAGAAGAGCCACCAAAATGGTAAAGGGGATGGAAGGATACTCCTATGGAGAAAGGCTAAAAAGGTTAGGGCTCTTTAACCTGGAAAAGAGACGGCTGAGGGGAGATATGATAGAAGTCTATAAATTAATGAACGGAGTAAACGTAGATCGATTTTTTACGTTATCAGAATATAGAAAGACTAGGGGACATACAATGAAGCTACAGGGTAAACTATTTAAGACTAATAAAATAAAATATTTTTTCACTCAACGTGTAATCAAACTCTGGAATTTGTTACCGGAGGATGTAGTAAAGGCTGTTAGTGTAGCTGGGTTTAAAAAAGGTTTGGACAAGTTCCTGGAGGAAAGGTCCATAAGCCATTATTAAGAAGGGACCCAGGATATCAATGCTTGACCCAGTACAAGCATTGCGGAACCTGTGTCTTTTGGGGAAACTGCTAGGTACGTATGACCTAGATTGGCCACTGTTGGAAACAGGATACTGGGCTTGATGGACCTTGGTCTGACCCAGTATGGCATTTGTTATGTTCTTAACCCAGAGGCAACAGTCTCTTCCAGAGGACACCTCTTTTCTAGAGTTTGTCCAGGATATGGCACGGGCCCTTGTGCTCACCACCGAATCAAAGGAGGAGCCCCGAGCGGAGGAGCTCAATATCCTCCAATATGAGGCACCACCAAAGGAAACCCTTACGGGTCCGGTCCCCTCCATCCTTAACCGTCTCCTTCTCCATATGTGGGAGACCCCGGCTTCTAGCCCCATCGTCAACAAACGCCTGGACTCTATGTATAGGGTCCAGCAGGGACCGGGGTTCTGGAAGGCACAGCTTCCCCACACCTCCATGGTCATCGAATCGGCCATGCGTAAACAGAAGAACCCAAAGACTCACTCTTCGGTTCCTCTGGCCAGAGTCCCATGATCTCGATACCCTCCGGTGAAAGCTTACCAAGGCTCCATGTTAGCATGCCGCATCCAGGTCTACCAACTGTATATTGGTATGTTCCTCCAGGACCTCACTAAGGAGCTCGGAAGATTTGCGGCAGGCCTCGACGGGGACCACCTCCGGCACTTCCAGGCGCACTCAAGGTCCATCGGAGTGCTCTTTGTACCTCTCACGAGTAGCTTACAATGACTTTGAGTCCTCCACCCGAGTAGCGGTGGCCGCTATTGGCACCTGCCGGCAAGCTTGGCTCCAATCATCTGATCTGGAGCAGTGGGTCCAGGAAAAGCTCCTAGACATCCTTTGCCTCGGGAAGCAGCTCTTTGGTAAACCAATGGAGGATAAAGTGGCCGAGATTGAGACAGAGTACATCACCCATACTCGGCTCTCTTTGAAGACCTCCTCCCTCCCCAGGAAGAAACTGCAGGGTAAGAAACACATCCTCCAGCCGCATGAGTGGCACCTGTGCCCCAAGATGGTGCAGCCAGCTCTTCCAGTGCTGGGGGACCCAGACCTGGATCTCTTCACCAGTCCCACAAATGCGCAGCTTCCCCACTTTTGTGGCCCCCTCCCGCATCCTGGCAGGGTGGCTCCTGATGCCTTCCTCCTCTCGTGGACGATGGGCCTGCTGTATGCCTTTCCTCCCATGCCTCTCATAGCTTGGACCCTTCTCAAGGATCGAGTTCTATCGCCACTCCTTGCAGCTCTTCATTTCCTGCGACCCTAATCGCCTGGTCATAGCGGTCTCCAAGCACATTCTTTCCACCTGGGTGGCGGACTGCATCACCTTCACCTATGGACAGGCTGGTATTTTGCTGAAGCGTCTGGGCCATTGTGGCATCTGTGGTGAGCCTCCGCTTAGTCTCCTAACTGAAGATCTGCTAGGTTTCCACCTGGTCCTCAGTTCACCCCTTCACAGCGCATTATTGCCTGGACAAGGAGTCCTGGCAGGACAGCGCCTTCAGCCAGGCAGTACTCAGTCATCTATTTGGGGTTTAAGGCAACTCCTGCCCTCCGGCCCTTCTGTGTGTCCAGGCTACTAGAGGGCTTGTTTCCCTGGTCAACACTGGGGGTCACTGCTGAGGTCTTGCGACCAAACGGTGTACTCTGCTGTTCCTCACAGTTTGGTTTTTGGGTCACCCGTGGCTTACAGGTATTTTTGGTAGCTTGTAGCTCAGGAGTCCCATATGTGAGGACTGACTTCCTGCTTGTTCCTGGAGAAAGCATAGTTACTCACCTGTAGCAGGTGTTCTCTAGGAACAGAAGGAATCAGCCCTCACAACCCTCCCTCCTTCCTGTGGAGTTGCTTTTCTTTTTTGCTGTCTTGAGCTATGTCGTCATACTGAGGCAAGATGGCACCTTTGGGGGTGGTAAGGCAACCACACATGCGTGGTGGGTCTCCCAAAGGCTTTTATTTGAAAGCTGGGGGAGGTTACCGCACGGGCTCCATCAATGTCGCCCATATGTGAGGACTGATTCCTACTGTTCACGGAGAACACATTCTACAGGTGAGTAACTATGCTTTCTCTCCTTATCTCTTAATTTTATATTCCTGTTGTTACCCCATCTGTACTTTCAGGTATTTTTTAGCTAAAATCCTGCCATCTTTATTACCATATTGGTTTGCTTTATATCCTCCAAATTATAGGATACTTCCCCTGACATTTAGCTTGCCAATTAATTACTTGCCTGTTACATACCACTCCCATAAAGTATTCAGACAAGGTACTTTTAAAATTTTGTTCCATAGATCCATCTCCACTTCCCATCTGTTTTTTTTTTGCTGGTGCACCTCAATAGTTATAAATTGGCCCCTGATAACTGCTTTCATCCGTCGTCCTCATTTAACTGAAAATATTCCCAGATTCTTTTTTTCAGTTCTCCAGCAACATTCCTGATCCTTTAGCAATAAAGCGTAGTTACTCACCTGTAACAGGTGATCTCCGGGAACAGCAGGAATTTAGTCTTCACATATGGGTATCGTCGATATCAACGGAGCTTGCGTGGGAACGCTCCCCAGCGTCCAATAGGAAAGCTTTAGGGAGCATCCCACTGCACCTGCGTCGCTGCCTTCCCACCTTTCCAACTCTCCCTCATCAGTTGAGTTTATAGCTGAGATAAAAGAGAGAGAGAGAGAGAAACAACTCCATGGGGAGGTGGGTGGGTTGTGAAGACTAAATTCCTGCTGTTCCCGGAGATCACCTGTTACAGGTGAGTAACTACGCTATCTCCAGGAACAACCAGGAATATAGTCTTCACATATGGGGACTCCCCAGCTGAGAGATGCCAGGGAGATGACCCCGGAAAGCTGCGAAACCCAGATTGAGATGGGTCTTGCTTCCTCCCATAGATCTCTGGCATCAAAACCCGGGACGGCGGGTAGAGGTTGTTCTAAGTCTGAAGAGATGCTGGAGAACAGCCTGGCCAAACGAGGCATCCCGACGGGAGTCCTTGTCTAAGCAGTAGTGGGCTGCAAAGGTGTGTACCGAAGCCCAAGTGGCTGCTCTACAAATGTCGTCAATGGACACAGAGCAAAGGTTAGCCATAGAGGCTGCCATTGCTTTTACATTGTGAGCTATGACATGACCTTCGAGAGAAAGTCCCTTACTCTCATATGCAAAGATATGCAATTTTCAATCCATTTAGACAAAGTTCGCTTGGAAACTGGTAGTCCAAGATTACTAGAGTCAAAGGCAACAAAAAGCTGGGAAGACTTTCTAAGTTGCTTAGTTCTCTGAAGGTAAAAGGCCAAGACTCTTTTACAATTTAGAGTGTGTAGATTCCTTTCTGCATTGGAGGCATCATGAGGCCTAGGAAAGAATACAGGAAGGTAAACCGATTGGTTTAAATGAAAAGGCGAAACCTCCTTTGACATAAAGTGAGAGTGAGTCCTAAGGACTACTTTATCATGGTGGAACTTTGTATAAGGAGGATCAGCCACTAAAGCCTGTAGCTCACTGATGCGTTTTGCAGAAGTGAGAGCAATAAGGAAGATCAATTTCCAAGAAAGAAACTCTAAAGATGTAGTGGCTAAGGGTCCGAAGGGCAGTTTCATGAGCTGCCCAAGGACAAGATTCAAATCCCATGCCACGGGTGGTGGCTTAATGGGAGGTTTTGTTAAGAGTAGACCTCTCATAAATCTTGCTACAAGTGGTTGAGAGGAAACAGGTTGTCCATCCAAGGGCTTGTGGAAAGCTGCAATGGCACCAAGATGGACTCTTACTGAATTGGTCTTAAGACCAGAGGATGACAAATGGAGGAGGTACTCCAGTAATGCCTCCACTGGCACTGAAAAGGGATTAAGTTCCTTTTTTGAACCCCAAATAGAGAATCTTTTCCACTTAAAGGAGTAGGCCCGCCTTGTGGAAGGTTTTCTTGAAGCCAAAAGGATATCCTTTACCTGTTGAGAAAGGTTGATATCCTGGAATTCTAGGATCTCAGGAGCCACGCCCTGAGATGTAGAGACTGAGGATTTGGGTGCAATAGCGTCCCGTTCTCCTGGGAAAGGAGATCTGGAGCACATCCCAACTCCAGAGGTCTGGCTTGAGAGAGACGTAAAAGCAGAGGATACCACATTTGTCGTGGCCAGCGTGGGGCTATGAGGATCATGTGGCCCCTGTCTCTCTGAAGCTTGAACGGAGTTTTGGAAATGAGGGGAATGGGTGGGAAGACATAGAGGGAGTCCTAACCCCAGTGGAGGTGGAAGGCATCCCTCTCCTGACAGTTTTGAGCCGGAAATCTGGGGAAGTTTGGCATTCTGAGGACTTGCAAAGAGGTCTATATCTGGAGTTCCCCAGATCTTAAATATTCAAGCAATTTGCTCTGGATGAAGAGACCACTTGTGTGGCAGCAGTACTCGACTGAGTTTGTCTGCCAAGAGATTTTGCATGCCTGGAAGATATACCACTAGTAGGTGGATTTGAAGATCTCTGGCAAAGGCCCAGAGGCGTAGAGCCTCATTGCATAATGGTAGAGACTCCGTCCCACCCTGTTTGTTCACATAGAACATGGCTACTTGATTGTCGGTCTGGACCCAAACTGTCTTGTAGCTGAGGTGGGCCTGAAATACTTGAAGAGCATAAAAGATGGCTCTGAGTTCCAGGAGGTTTATGTGAAGACAAGCAGGGTCCATAGACCCTGAGTAGAGAGATTGTCCAAGTGAGCCCCCCAGCCTAACTTGGATGCATCTGTCGTCAAAGTGGCTTGGTGTAGTGGCTGCTGGAAAGGAGAGCCTACGAGAAGGTTTTCCAGTGATTGCCACCACTGAAGGGACGAAATGAGACGTGTTGAATTTCTGATTTTGTCCATCTGGTGACCTGAGGCTTGTGTCCACTGAGATGATAGGGTTCATTGGGCTGCCCGCATGTGAAGGCGAGCATAGGGAACCACATGGACAGTGGATGCCATATGCCCTAGCAGCTGAAGTATTTCTCGAGCAGTTAGCAGAGCATTCATAGCTGCTTGAGATGCCAGCTGGCGTATTTGAAGACAACATGGCTGAGGCAGGAAAGTCCTTGACTGCCTTGTGCCTAGTCGAGCCCCTATAAACTCTAGAGACTGAGAAGGGGTGAGATGAGATTTTGGGAGGTTTATGACCAGTCCCAAGTACTGCAAGATTTGCATTGTGCAGGAGAGAGCGAAGCTGGCTTCTGGAGCTCTTGATGCCCGGATGAGCCAGTCTTAAGTAGGGAAAGACAAATATCCCCAGAGTTCTCAGCAATGCTGCTACCACTGCCATGCATTTCATGAAGACTCTTGGGGCAGAAGCCAATCCGAAGGGAAGAACCCTGTACTGGTAATGTCTTCCTTGAAAAAGGAATCGAAGGAACCTCCTGTGATCTGTATGGATGAGAATAACTATGTATGCATCCTTTAGATCTAGAGAACATTGCCAATCCTGACTCTGAATGTAAGGAAGAAGTGTTCCGAGGGAGATCATCTTGAATTTTCCCCGGAACAGATACTTGTTCAACTCTGAGGTCCAGTATGGGTCTTTATCCCCCTGTTTTCTTTGGGATGAGGAAGTAGGGGGAGTAGAAACCCATGCCCTGTTGGGATATGAGTACCTCTTCTATTGCTCCCTGAGCAATAGCGAGGTGACCTCTTGAGACAAGAGAGTGGTGGAGGGGCCCTGAGAATTGGACTTTCTTGTTATGGTGGGAGGGGGCATACTGTGAAAATGAAGTTTGTACCCCTCTCGTACAATGGAAAGGGTCCAGTTTGATGTTATTTGTTGCCATCTTCTGGCAAAATGACAAAGTCTGCCAGGGAAGGTGAGAGGTTCTGCACCTTTCAGGGCAAGTTGACCAAGTTCTCTAGGACGGAGTCAAAGCCCCTGAGGAAGCTGAGTCTGCTGAGCTGGTTGAGCTCTGGGGACTTGGGCTTTGCTGTCTGGATTGCTGTTGCCCCTTCTGGGGAGCATGAACTGGACAGTGGCCAGCCTGGGCGTAAGATGGGTAGAATTTATTTTTCTTGTTGAAAAGGGGTTTCTTAAATTTTTTGCCGGGTTGGCTGTAGCCCTTGACAATCTGTTCAAGGTGGTATTTTCAGACTCAATCTGATTAGCCTTGTCTTGCCATTCCTTGCCAAATAGATTTTCTCCTGTACAAGGAATATTACCTAATTTATCTTGCACCCATTGTTTTAAATCTGATGCCTGAAGCCAGGCAATGCGACATGCACCGATGGAAATAGCAGAAGTTCTACTAATGCATTCAAAGCAACCAAAGGTTGCACGATTCATGAACTTAGACACATTCTGAGCCTGTTTGACCAGAGTGAGGAAGTCTGTTCTTTTGTCATCAGGGAGAAGTGGAGCCATGAGCTCTAAATCTCTTGTAACCTCTTTAAGAAACATTCCCATGAAGAGAATGTAAGAGCTGATCCTGGCTGATAGCATCGAGGATTGAAAGCATCGACACCCAAAGGCATCAAGTGTCCTCGATTCTCGGCCTAGGGGGTTGGAAAAATGCGTTTTAGCACTCTTGATCTTATGCATCGCCGATTCCACTACCATTGAATGGTGTGGTAGTTGAGTCTTTTGAAACCCAGGGCATTGTGGAACTCGGTATATGGTATTGAGTCTCCGAGGTGTGGAGACACCATTAAAGGAGCTTCCCACATTCTTAGCATGAGATCAATGAAAATTCGGTGAATGGGAAGAGTTGCAGCTTCTTTAGGGGCTGCCGGGTATTGAAGAATTTCTAATTCTTCTGCTCTCGGTTCTTTCTCAGGAGTCACCGTGATTGAAAGTCCTTTGGTTACATCACGTATGAAATCCTGAAAAGACATGTCCTGCGGAGGAGACATCCTCCGCTGAGAAGAAGGAGAGGGATCTTTTGATAGAATCACTCTGGTATCGGCGGAGTCATCGGAATCGGAGGACTCGAAGTATCTCCGTGCCGGGTGCTCTTGCATTGCTTGACGCCGGTATTGATCAAAGTCAGCATCAGAATGTCTCGATACCAGTCCCTCAATACCAGATATTGATTCAAGAGCCGGCATGGGAGGAAGCACATCGGTTAAAGTAGGCGCGGTCGGTACCGGTACTGATGACTGCGGAACCATCTGAAGCGGTCTCAGCGGTACCGAGGCTGCTAAGAGAGCCACTAGACTGCGTTCGATCATCAGGATGCATTGATCCATAGCCCCTGCTGATGCCTGGATGTCGGTACCGGTGGAACAGGCCATGACACCAGAACATGGCACCAGGAGTCCCCCAATGTGGAAGTTTCGGGAACATCCTGGAGCCCCGATAATGCTTTGGAGGCTGGAGCCTCCCGCCGGGGCTGTTTTGCTGGTATGTTTTCCTCGAGGGCAACGCTAGTAGCATCTTGAAGTTTCGAAGGAGATCTACCCTTTGAGAACCGGCCGGTCTTGGAAGACCTGGGTACGTTCAGAGATCCATGGGAGGAAGATGAAGCCCTGGAAGACGTCGATGCAATGGACATCGCATCGGCAGCAAAGAGGGTGCCGAGTTTTGCAGCTCTGTTTTGCAGGCCTCTCTTGGTCATCTTTCTACAGAGGAGACACTCCGATGGTGAATGGTCAGGACCTAAACATTTAAGTAACCAGTCATGGGTGTCGGTAGCAGAAATGGTACCGCTACACTTTGAACATTTTTTGAAACCACTAGATGGTTTCTCCATTGTAGAAGAAAAGAGGGCCTACTGCCCAAAATGGCGCCTGGCACCTAGAGGGGACAAACCCTTCAAAAATAATAAATGTTTCTTTTTTTTTAAGAAAATGAAGAAAAGACTGGTGGTAGCGGTATAGGCATCGACGGTGAAGGCAGACGTGACCACAAAAAGAAAGATTTTCTGCGGTGACAGGGTTTGCTGCCTGTCGGCTCCGCGGAAAACGAAAAACTGATGAGGAAGAGTTGGAAAGGCGGGAAGGCAACGATGCAGGCACAGTGGGATGCTCCCAAAAGCTTTCCTATTGGACGCTGGGGAGCGTTCCCACGCAGGCTCCGTCGGTACCGACGATACCCATATGTGAAGACTACATTCCTGCTTGTTCCTGGAGATCCTATTTAAGTGCCAAACTTAGAGCCAACTTTTCACTTTTCTCAGCTTCAATGTATTGGAAACTGGCGCATCATCAGAACATGTTTCGGCTATTTACATCTTTGCAATTGATTGTACCAATGAGCTATCTACCATTATCACATTGATCCTATTATAGGTTCCATGAGGATGTGAATAAAATGTATCATGACTCTGACTACCATGCCTCATTTCCCATATATCAACTGTGTAAATCCCACTCGCTGGGATATTCAGCTGCAGTAATGCAGCTGAATATCCTTCCTAATCTAGTTAAACATCCCTATGCAGAGTGGGGACAGCAGAGTGGGGACAGCACCTTTAGTTGGCCGTTCAGCAGCAATATAGAGCCTCTAACCAGCTAGCTAAAATGCCTGATTTTAGGACAGGTGAAAGGCTGTTATAACTTAGGCATTTTAGCGAGCCAGTTAGCTGTTCAATATCACCATGGTCTAGCAATGAATATCCAGTTATAAATTAAAGCCGTGACAGCCAGTTGCTTTAACAGCACTGGCCACCACCGCTGAATATTCCCTTCATTATTTCTCACCTGTGTGATGGGGTCTAAAAAGTGTTGCCCATCCCTCTCCAGAGAAATTGTCAATAGGCCTCTTTAAGGGAGCCTGCAGCACAGAGTTCATGGCTGGGAGGGCGTGGGTCACAATGAGAGGTTAAAAACCCAGCAGGCTGCAGGAGGGATAGAGGCCCATGGAGCCCAGGCGTCCTTTCAAGG